>JANCRA010000013.1:4324768-5527009 GCA_024362935.1 Setophaga petechia | reverse complement strand
AGATACTCACATAATCTGATATTGCTCACAACAAAGTAACCAATGTAGAAGGGCACCATGAAGATTAGGATGAGCAAAATGACACACAGGTTCAGCTTCCAATGAAAATATCGAGAGCTGAAATAAAGTCAAAATACTGATTAGCACAAAATCATAATACAACAAATTTCTCAAACAAAATTGCATGTCAGTGAAATCTTTTCAACTACATCAAGCAATGAACAATACTGGCTTAGCATATAGAATAATCTGGATTTTTTTTTTTTTATTAGAGTAAAGAGAGGGAGGTGTTTGGTTTGGTGTTTTGTACGATTTTATTTTTAAATACAGAGGTCAAGAATGTTTATTTAGAACTAAATAACTATCCAGAAAACCACACTGGGTCTTTTATCAAGTTCTGTATTTTCTATGGTGACTAATGCCAGTTGCAGCATGATTCATGTGACTGACTGCTCATCTAGTTGAACAGTAAATCAAAACTAAGTATAAGCAGTAATTAATTTTCTAATGAACAGCTGAGTCAAAAAAAGAGCTAATTCATATTAAAAAGACTAAAAATATTTAATGTTGATAAATCAGCATGTTTCATTCCAGAGTGAATTGTCTCATCTGCAAGACTTTGCAAAGCAAGGTTTTATAAATACATATTACAGATCAACATGATGAATACACCTCTGACCAAATTAGAGTAGCCAAAAGCAGGGGAGATTCATCTTGGCTGAACTGAGCTTTCACTTTACTTGAACAGAAAAATATACATCCCCATTCCCAACATTAACTCTTATCCTCAGGGAAGAAGAAATGACAAGGATCCTTGTGACTTTTTCCTAACTAATTCAGAAGCAAACATTTTCATCTATGCTGAAGTCCAGCCCTTTACTGAAGCTTATAAAAGCATTTCCTCAGTGATCTCTCTGGCTACCAGCCCCATGTATTAATAACATACAAAACTAACATCACCTTTCATCAGTTCTGTACTTCTTGCCTTTCAACCCCTTTGACTGCTCTCTTATACTTGTATGATGAGACAGAACAATAACATGTAGAGGCTAAGCTGGGTTTCTTCTTATTCTATCTTCTCTTTCCTACTGACTTCCAAAGATGGCAGCTTTTAACCTCCCCTTTATGTAAAAGTCCTCATCCCATTATCAAGGGAGGATTCACCTTTGATTCACAAATCCATTGCTACAGACCTAGCTTTTACTCCACAATTAGGTTCACATCTTATTCACTCCTCAGATCACCAAAGAAAAACCAGTGCTTAAACATTCTGTAGCCTTCAGCATCTGAAAAGTGCTCTTAGCATGATCTAAGAGTTACAATACTTCCATAAAAGAAATCATTTCTTTTAACTTCACAAATGGAGAACGTCAAAGGCAAAAGCCTTGTCCTAAGGACCTAGGCCAATTGTTAATCAATTGCATGGAAAACTGGAAGCTTATGGCTACTAGTCCCATGTTCTGTCAGATAAATAAATGTTGCTGCACAAACACCTTCAATGAGCTGCTGACAGTTTTCTCTCGTGATTTGCCCCTACCAAGACTAATCCATTAATTTAGAAGTTAGACTGAAGATGCTGCAAAGCACAAGGCAGGCCAGTCCCCAGTGGGCTCTCAGACTCACCTGCTGTTCAGCACTCCCAGAATCTCAAATATGATGAGCTCAAACATGGTACAAGAGAAGGCAAAAGTCACAGAGAAGATCACCTGGACCACATACTGTCGCACCTGCAAAGCACAGAACAATCCAGAGACATCAGGCACTCACATTTCTGGAATGGCATCCTGATATCCTCAGGTAACAAAACAAATCACAAGGTGTGATGGCCACAACTGGGTCTCTTGCTTAAAGGCACCAAGCCCTTTATCTGCTTAGGAGGAATCCAAAAGCCTCCTGGAAAACAGAGGGCAAACTCATACACTGAGAGAGCTCTTTGATACTAACCTTAGATTTAAAAACAAAATCCACATCAGAAAAACTGTTGGGGTCTGAATTTGGCTTGCATTTAAACCATCTCTGACTTAGACTACAATCTCATACTCCACTACAGATAAGAGAATGGCATTTTTATCCCATCCCATCCTCACAACCAATTCAGCTGCAAGTGACACATCTCACTAAGTTTAAAGTTAACCACTGGATTTGATTTTGTCTCAAAAATTTCACCTTACATAAGGTGGGTTTACCCACCTTTAAAAGGCAAAACAGTTCCCTCAGTTTCCTATTTCCCCTGCATCTCCTGCATATTTCTTTTTACTTAACAGCAGCCAGTATGGAAACTTTCAGTGGCCACAGAAGAACCCATTTTCTCAGATATCCAGTCTTTCAAACAGAAGCACAGGAGGAAATTAAAAAGAAAGTAACTGCAGATAAGAAAAAAGGGATTAAAGAGAGGAGTAAGTCTAAATGCAGTTTTAAAAATATTTCTTTAATTGGGAGTATTTTTTAAGATACAGACTTGTAATGAAAGGCTCCTTCTCACCTCATAATCCTTGAAGAGCTTTCTCATGAAGAAGAGCCACCCAAATCCAAAGAACAGCACCTGCAGAAGAGATGAGGCATCAACATTTGCATCCTGCAACTTGCCAAACTCAAACCCACCACACTGCTGACTGCAAATTAAACAAATGGAAGGAAAAGAGCTAACCCAAAGCACCCACGATCCACAAAAGATTAAAACTTGGCACGGTACCATGGAAAAAATAATGTTTTAAGTATCTAAGTGTAGCAGATACAAAATGCTAGGGCCTTAAGGAAGATCTACTCAAGACAACAGATTTTGGTTTCCCAAATTCTCAGAATTCCTCAGTTCCTGGCCTGCCAGAATCCTCTGCACTCTTTATTCTTGTTATCTACAGAATTAAAGCTTATGGGTTTTCTTACAGGAAATACAGAAATAAAGGCAAAGCAAACACCTGAATACACATCTTCTAGGGATGAGTAAATTTTATAAAAACATCTGCTGTTTCTTTTAGATGAGAAGTGCCTGTGAATTTCTGTAGAGGTCTTTACAGTACATCTGGTTAGACACTGACACATTTTCAGTGTCTGACAGGGGTAAAGATGCTACAAGGCTCTCTGAGGTGGGGAAAAGGCAGTGCTGAATGCCTCAAACCACAACTGGAGCTGCAGGAAGCCACATGGACAAGACAGGAGAAGCAGAAAAAGCCAATTACACTTTGCATTTCAGTGGTCATGAAAGCACACTACAAAATTTGTTATAGTTTCTTCACGCTCCATAAGGGACCAGCTTAATATCAGGTATTTTGCAGACGACTTAAATGAAGTAAATACAAACTGAACAAGGTGGCCAAAATTGCAATTACCTGTCTTCAGAGAGTAAAAGGGGACTGTGTTGTCAGGCCTCCCATGGGTAGTCCCATCTATTCCTCATCAGACTGAAAGGGAGTGTAATAATTTAAAAGAACCCAAGCAAAAAGAGAATTCAGGAAATACTCAGTATTTTTTACAGAAGCAGCTTTGTCCAAGGCAAAGATAAAATTCAGTCTATGTCAGACACCACAGAATAAAGTCAGTGTATCTCCTCAGAGCACATGGAAAAGGGCAGAGCTTTCTGCCCACCCTGCCGTGGAGATGAGAAACATTCAAAGGCAAAACCAAAGGAATTGCTGTAGATTACTTCCCTGCACATCAGGAGTAGCCACAGTGGCAAAGGTAACACACCAACATGATTTACAGACAAGGAATACCTGGAATGCTGGGCAAGAACATCAAACATAGCTGCCCTGAAAATAGGAGTGAGGTCCAATGAGTGATTTGTAACAGCTGGCAAAACTTGTTTGAGGAGGACTTCAGACTTTAAAGCAGCTGCTAGCAAAAAGAAAAGATATTTCACAAGCCTCCTCCTATCTAGGGGTCATAAGCTAAATAGGTATGATAAGCAAATGAGATCTGCATCAAGTAATTCCACATTTAACAGTGGGAAGGAGGAAAAAGGTACAGACAAACTTTTAAAAAGAAGTAAAAGATGAAGATCTAAGTAGGTAGAATAATAACAAAAAACTAAAGAAGATTAGACTCCCCTTGTGTTAGGGACTGTACAAAAGAAAAGAAAGACATGTTGGTAAAAGTTCACACTCTAAGACACTGCAGGTGAATGTGACATGCAAATTCAGCAAAATCTTGAGCATTTGACAATTACATGCAGCAACTTGAACATCTAACTTGGTACTGTTGAAGGTAATGACAGGCTTCAAAGCTGCCATCAGAAATGAAAGAAAAGCTATTAGATAAGTTAGAGCTCAGAACTCAAAGCAAAAAAAAGTGGAAGTTTTTGTTCTGGGTGAACTGTTAACTATACCAAAGCTATGCTCTAATGCTAACCCAAACCCTTCAAGACACCAAGAGTGAAAAAGCCTGTTGTAAGCAACCATCAAAGCATTATCAAATGGGAGGGCATTGTTCTTCTAAGAAACAGCCAAAAGCTGTCCTGAAATTCGTCAGGAATTAGGGTTGTGCATTGAAGTCTATCTAAGACAACCACCTGCTGCTGAGAGGGGGAAAGCTCCTTTTCCTCAGCTCATCCCTCATCACTACAGAACCAAATTTTCACACCAGCTCAGCAGCTTAAATCAGACCCCTCTCCGATCCACTTAAAGGCATTTTCATCTGATCCAACTGCCCAGGATCAGCCTTGTTGAGAAACACCAGAAACAAACCGAGCACTCGGCAGAGACCAGCAAGGTGAACTTCCCCGTCTATCCCAAATGGAGAAATTTAAATTTAAACGTAAGCGGAACTCGGTTCTCCTGCTAAAGTTTAAATTTAAATTCAAATTTAAACCTTAGCAGGGGCAAAGTTTAAATTTAACTGGGCTGGGCTGGCTCCGGCCCGGCCGCCCCCGACGGTCCGCGCGCCCCCCGCGCGGGGCGCTGCGCACGCGCGCCCCCAGGCGCCGCCCTCGCGCCTCTCCAGGCACGGACCGGGCGCAGGGACAGGGAAGCCCGGTGACGGCGGCACCTCCCCGCTCCCTCGCCCTTCTGCCGGCCGGAGGCGCCGCGCCGGACAAGGGGTGGCTACCTGCGAGGTGAACATGATGCTGGAGTCGATGAGGAAGCTCATGGCGGCGCCCAACGCTGACCGCTCCGCCCCGCTCCGCCCGCCGCGCTTCCGCCTCCGGTGGCGGCGCCCCGCCCTCCTCGCGGCGGGGGCGGGGCCACGGTGGGGAGGCTCCGCCCCCTGGCGGTCCCGGCCCCGGGAGGGGAACGTGGTGGTGCCGCCGTGATGGGGTGGAGCGGGCGGCTGAGCCCTTCGGCTGCCCCTGCGGAACTCAGCTGCCCTAAAAGCTGCTGGTCTGGGGGCAGAAGGAGATGTGCGAGGCACAGATAGAAGGGCAGGGTGAACACCGAGCTCTGAGGGGAGCATGGACCTGTTGGAGCGAGTCCAGAGGGAGCCACCGAGTTAATTGGAGGGATGGAGCACCGCTCATCCCTCCTCAGCCTTTCCTCAAAAGGTTTCCTCACACAGGTTTCCTTTCCTCAAAAGACTGAGGAAATTGGGATTGTTCAGCCTGCAAAGAGACGGCTTAGGGATGACCTAACTGCAGCCTTGAAGGGAGGCTGCAAGAAAGATGGAAAGGGGTTTTCTACGAATATGTGGAATGCCAGGACGAGGGGGAATGGATTCAAAGTGAAAGAGGGCAGGTTTAGATTAAACATTACAAAGAAATTCTTTACGGTGAGGTTGGTGAGGCACTTGAACAGGTTTCCCAGAGACGTGGATGCCCCATCCCCGGAAGTATTTAGGGCCAGGTTGGGTGAAGCTCTGAACAACCCGGTCTAGTGGGTGATGTCCCTGTCCATGACACTGGATGATCTTTAAGGTCTCTTAAAGACCCAAGCAATTCTGTGATTCTGCCATTTTACCCTTGCTGTGACTCCTCTGCAGGGCAGCAGGGACACCACAACTGCTCCTGGCCCATCTTCCCCTCAAGGGGAGATTGATCTGGAGCCCTCTCCATCCTCCCTCCACGCTGAGAACTGGGCTGCGGGTTCCTTCCAGGACTTGCAATTACAATATATCAAGGAATGGGGCCAGAAGGGAAGCAAAAGTGCAGACAGGGAATTTCCTGATGGCTATCGGTGTGAGATCCAATCCTTCATGTCACAGTCATGTTCCCACTCGACCTTCACGGCGTCTGAATCTTTTTCTTTTTTCCTCTTAAATACACACCTTGAGGAAATGGCCTCAAGTGGCACCATTGGGGATATTTAGATTAGACATTAAGGGGAAAAAAATCACAGAAAAGATTGTAAATCATTGGAACAGACTGCACAGGGAAGTGGTGGAGTCACCATCCCTGGAAATGTTTGAAAAACATGGATATGGTGCTTGATGACATGGTTTGAGGGTGGTGCTGGATTGGCAGTTGGACTTTATGATCTTGGAGGCCTTTTCCAACCCTAATGATTCTGATTCTATGATTCTAACAATTGCCACTCAAAACTCTCTGTATTCAGAATAATAAACAGGAAGAGGAGAATCAAGTTGTGAGTTTAACAAAGCACAGAGCCCCTGCTGACTGAAAATCAGGAAACTTTATTCATTACAACTCATTTCACTAAGAAAACAAATCTGTGTTTGGTTGTGCCGAGACACCAGATTAGTCCCACAGTCTCTGATTGTTTGGCTTTCTGTCTTGCTCTCAGACTTCTTGGTTTGAAATTTGTCTCCTTGTCTGCAGTATTGCAAAGAGAAGAAAACATTCGGTTTTCATGGAGAAATGAACTGAGGGAGCAGGTTATTGTATCTGATCTGAGACCTCTTGTTTTACACCTCCTGGTATCACTGCCAGTTAATGCAGAGCTGAGATCAGGCCTTGTCTGTTCTTTCTTTCTGTATCTACTGCTTTAAAACTGTTGTTTCCTAAAGTGATGAGATTCCTGAGTTTGGAGGGATTTGTAGTTGTTTTGTTCTGTGTTGGTAGGTTGTGGGGCAAGGTTAGCTGTTGGTTGCCTTTTAGAGACCAAGGTTAACAGGAAATCCTTTAAAAATAAGTTCTACAGAGCCAAATTCTGGTCTTGTTTATGCCTTGGCAACTTAACTTCCACACAAGGGTAAAAAACAAGGCAGAGTTTGGTCATAGGTCTTAAACTTTCTTCTTTGCATGTGTTTGGAAATAGGCTTGAAACATGCCTCTGCTTAGCTGAGAATTACTGATCCCTGGGCCTTGGGAGAAACACACAGGGAACAAGATAATTCCTACAGGGAAAACTCAGCCCTACACCCACCTCTCAGCCCCAGGGCTTATCCTTCAGGGAAGACAAAAAGTGTGAAAAGAAAATGGGAAATTTATTTTGTGATGTTCCTTCTCACACAGTCACTGATGTGCCTGTGTGGGGAGAAGGGTCCATGGCCCTCCACAGGTACAAAGGAATCTTCTCAGTTGCAGTTATTCTTCCACACATTATAGTGAACGAGGCTATTTTGTGTTCAGTTTGTAGAGAGAACCAAAATCAAGCTTTTTAAGTAACGCAGGAAGGTGCAGAATATTGAATTAAATCATGGGGTTTGGCCAAGAGTATATTTAGAAATCACACAGGTTTCCAGAAGGTGCTACGGGGCATATTTATGACAAATAGCCTTAGCTGGCAGCCAGCCACCCATTTTCTTTTTTCTTCTCTCCTGAGGTTTTCATAAACAAGAACTCTGAAGCTGGAAGCATTCCCACATCATTCTGATTTCTGCATTTCCTTTGAGTTTCTATTTGAAGAGTTCAGGTGATGATGTTCACTGGCAGTTCATGGATTCCTTTACAGGGTTGTCTGTGACTCTTTTGTCAACTAACATGTATGTATTGAAAAACTTACCTGAGCATTTTTTATACAGCTTTTCCACCTTGGAAGCCAATAAATGCCTGGTTTGCTTTCACTGTACCAAGCTGGATCTAGCAAGGCAGAGGCCAACACTCTTTGTTTTTTTCAAAATGTTCTGTCAGTAGCTCTGTAATCACCATTTCTATTCAGTGCTGCTTCATCCCAGATCAGCAAGCTTTAAAACACACAGGTTTTTGTTGACAGAATGTTAAAATGCAGTCCTCTGCACTTTCAGATGGATTTAAAGGCACACTTGATGCTGAAGTTAAAATATGGAAAGACCTAAGCTGCTACGTTTCCATGATTTTATCTGTTGAAAAGCATACTCTCTTTTTTCTTTTTTTTTTTTATTTTATTTATAATGCTTTTTCCAAACCAGTTACACAACACGATTCTGGCCTCAAGCAGCTTTTGTAGCTACCAAACACCATTTCATAGAATCACAGAATCATAAGAATAGTTTGGGTTGGAATGGACCTTGAAGATCATCCAGTTCCAAACCCCTCCCATGGGCAGAGACACTTTCCATCAGACCAGGCTGCTCAGAGCCCCATCCAGCCAGGCCTTGAGCACTTCACCAGCTGATTCTGTGTGTGCATCAGCCTCTGCTGGTGCCTGGGGTGGTGGTGTGGCCTTTGGGACAGCCTAAACCAGCTCTACCAGAGCACCCCTACACGTGTCACTCCACCATGCAGTGGCTGCACTGAGCTTTCAGCATGGGATATCCCATGGGATAGATAGTTCAGGCTGGAAGGCATCTCCTGGCCCAACCTCCAGCTCAGTACAGTCAGATTTGGATGCTCAGTGCTTTCCCCAGCCAAGCTTCATCCCCCAAGGATGAAGATCCCACCATGTCTCTGGACACCTGCTTTAGTGCTGAACCATTCTCCATCTGAACAATTTTTTTCCTTGTCAGAGTTTTTTTTAGGCAAAATTTTCCTTTGCTGCTCATTGTGATTGTTGCCTCTGATCTTTTGCTGTGCACATGTATCAAGAGTCTGCCTCCATCTTCCCTGGAATTCCTCTCCCTTAGGAAACTGAAGAAAGCACTTAGGGCTCCCAATGCCCTCAGCCCCCTCCTCTCCAGGCTGAACAAACCTCCTGTGTCTCTGTGCAGCAGGCTGCTGAGAGGAAAGCTTGAATTGTTAACAGATACATAAGTCCTGCCTCTTCTACTGAAATAGGCTGGTGCCAAGCTAGTGGCAAGGAAAGGATTGTGTGCCAGGCTATGTCTTGGCAAAGCTGACACATGCTCACTTGCCATGGTTATTGCTCAGCTGTGTGAGCACATTTGGTGTTGGCAAAAAGCCTTTCCTGAGCCATGTTAAAAGGTACAGCACACACAGAGCCCAAGGAATGGCAATGTCATTCTGCTGGGGTGAAAAATCATTCCAATACTTGGACAAGTCCCCTGATTTTGGTACATTTATCCAGCCCTGGCCCTCAGGAAATCTGGCACCATATACTGTTTTATCACAGCTGCCTTGGGCTTACAGGAAGGCTTTAGTGTAGTACTCATGGATGTTCCTGCCTTTACTAAACAAAACTAAGCCTAGGCTAGGATTACTTTCGGTTGTCAGCCTGAAAAGCCATTTTCTATACAAAACAGCAAACTGCCACCTTTTTTTTCAGCATTGTGTGACACAGCTGCTCTTTAAATGTAAAACTGCACAGTCAGTGAGTTACTGAGCAGCAGGAGAGATAGGGCTTCCCCCACCATTAAGTAGATTTGATGCCCACACAGACCTAGAGAGCAGAGATCCCCCAAATCTCTCCTCTCCTGCAGGAGAAGGAACCTGCACCTCACTGTGTTTCAGCACTGAGAGGCTGTGGGTGTCGGTCTCTGTTGCTCTGAGTGGTTTAAAACAGAAGCCCAGCGATATTCTGTATGATACAACCCTCTCCCACATGCCTTACAAGCACCTCAAAACTGTCAGAGCTCCACCAACCTGAACCAAGGAACTGCCTTATTTGAGCACAAATGCTGCCCCAGAGTGGACGCTGGGGATGGAGAAGAGGGGTCCACATCACCACACTGTCACCACAGCTTCATACATGGCCTTGGCTAAGGTGGGAGACATGGGTGAGGGAATCAGTAAAGTCTTTTTTACCCATGGCAAATCCACATCCATGTTAATGTTGTCAGTGCAGTGCAGTGTTGACATTTCCAAACTACTGCCCTTCTGGTCGAGGAGTCATATATTACCCAAGTTAGCAGTTCTGCCAAGAAATAACAAGGATACCATGCATTTCAGCAGTGCTTTTCATCAGATCATTCCTACTTGCTTTACAAACAGAATTAAGGAAGCCTCACAACATCCCTGTGAGGTAGGTGGAAATTCTTACACCCATTTTACAGGTGGAGAAAAAGGCACCGAGAGGTAAAGTGATTATCACAGCAAGTCAGAAGCAGAGCTGGAAATAAATCTAAGATTATTATCCTAGGTCCACTGCTCTAGACACTAGAGAACACCAACCCCCACATGCTATGGTAAGCTAAGAGACTACCTTGCTCTTCTACTTTCACTTCCTTTGGTGATTTTGACACTTGCATCTTATGCTCCTTGCAGAGAGCCATGTGATCAGTTAGGAATTTATTTGCACAGGGAGCCAAAGGGGTAAACACACCTTTAAATTATCCAGGCATGGCTCTAATTGTCCAGTGGTTTCCCCCTTCCCAAGGAAATAATATTCTCCATTCATCATATATATCTTGATGTCTTGCTAAGTTATTTTTTGAGTAGAATCATACACTCCATCCACAGCTCTGAGGCTGTTATACAATTTCACTAGGAATTTCTTGAATAAACGATTAAGTTTGTCTCATTGAGAGGGAATAAAGCACATTTATGTGCTATCACATCCAGAAATAGCAACAATCCTTTGCTCATCTGTAGGGCTTTCCATCCAAGGACCTCCCTTTCCATAACTAGCACAACATGTCAGGCCTCACATCATGATTGTCAGGTAGGAAATGATTCCCAATTGCACAAGAAGGAAGAATGACTTGCTGACAGTCCCACAGAGATTTCCTTGCAGAGATGAGGCTGAGTGCCAAAGACTGGACTGTTCCTGCCCCCTTTGCTGAGCAGCACTGTCCTGATACCATGGGCCGTGCTTGGTGGCTACAGATTCACTGCCAGCCAGGCAGAGTACTTGAAAACTGACTTTAAAAAATAAAAAATAAAAAATCAAGAAGCAGTTGAGTGGATGCAGGAGGAAAATGCCAGCTTCTTCTTGTGCTGTTGGGACCCGGAAGAAGAAAGGAGCATTCCTGTGGCAGCTGGGAGAGAACTACAGTGTCCATGGAGTACATTGCACATGGTGCATTTTACTGAGGCTCTCCAGTGGAAAAGGACATAATTAACATGTGGTGATTAAAGAGTGCCCTGCCTGACAGCCTTGTTATGAACCATGTACTCCTGATGAACAAGCACTCATCTTTAAGTAGTCCTGTAGTCTAATGAATGTATGAATGTCAGAGATCAGCAATGGAATTGTCAAGTAACTACAAGTCAGCAGGGGTGGGTGTGATTCAAGCAGTCCAGTACCTTGGTATCTGGAAGGGTCAGATGCTCTGATGCAGATATCTCACATAAACTGTAACAAGGTTGTGGTTTTTACCTGCAGGAAAGTGTTTCCAACCCTCTTCAACAAGTGGGCTGGTTGATGCTTAGAATAATTCAAACTCTTATCTCTTTCTATGGAGAAAATAAAATAGATCCCATCTAGTGTAAGTGTGGTGATTGCATTGTTCATCTAAATCTTCGCCCTTTCTTTAGTTCTATTATCTTGAACTGGGCACAGTGGACTCTTCCTGCTGAAAAACATTCTCTTCCCTCAGTTGTGATAACAGTTCTCCTGTTTCTGTATTAAGAGAGTGGATAAATGGCAGCCTCCAGGCTCTCTCTCTGCATGTGTTGCTTTGTCATATTCTTTCCCAAAACTGAGGAGGGACCTTCCAGTCTTCCTTCACAAGGAAGGACACCCAACAGCCTTTGTCTAAGGAAAAAAGGTTTTGACCTCAGGCTGCAAACCTTGGGAAGATACACAGGCCCCAAGAGGAGCAAAAGGATGAATAGTGTTAATAAAAAAAAATAAAAAAAAAAAGGAAAAACAAAAACAATACATGACACCTCTGTGGCGGCTGAAGAATCCCAATGCACCCTACAAACTTTCTACATATGTACAGCTTATTGTCACTCAGCAGTGAAGTCCGGCCAGGCAGGGAACTCCAGCAAAGGGGTGGGATCAGGACTGACTGTTCTGGGGCTGGGACAGGGCCCAAGCCTGCCCAGGGCTCTCACAGACTCCCATTTGCCTTTCCTGGGCTTTGAGTCAGACCTGCCACAATGGGAGGCCGCAGTGGGGCTTTTCTAGCTGATGGCGGGATGAGTTTGATGCATTGTGCCAAAGACCTTTTTTTCCCTGACCTGGATTAGAGCCTGCCCTGGGAACAATGGGATGGGCTGCAGCCCAGCAGAAAGAATTTGCTGAGATGGCAGGGTCTGAGGTTTGCAGAGCAGAGTGCATACCTGCACTTTTTTGGCATGGGGCTCAGTTTTGGGGGGACATAGCTGTTAACCTGAAGCTTTTGAACGCATTGCTGCACTGTCCCAGCCAAGAGTTGTTGCTGTAGTCCTAAAATTAGAAATCTATATTAGACATCTAAACATTTGCAAGCACATCATTTTCTGCCTTCTGTAAAAAAAGATTTTTCTGAGTCTCTGAGAGTTCTGTACAGACCTGTTGGCACAAAAGGTCTAAGTCATCTTTTGAAAGGCATTGTCTTACTTGACCGAGACTTTGGCATTTCAGGGAGAAGTACCCCACTGAATGGCTCCTGTCTGTCAAATTAAAAACAAAGGCTGTCAAAAGACTTTTACCATATCAGTCTTTTCAAACTTGACCAACTAGTTTTGTATTTAGACGTTTAAAAAGTCACATAGTTACCCAGACCCCTCGTTTAGGTTCACAGGTGCCTTCAGGACTCTGTACCTGAGATTTGCTGAGTGCCTGGGAGCCTGGAAGCTCCAGGAACTGAACACTTGTCAGGATCATACCATGAAGGCTTATATTTGGTTTTATGCTCTGGGGGCTATAGCTGTCCCCTCCTTTTTCAGAAGATTTTTTTTTTTCCCTCTTGCTTGGCTAAATCTAGTTTCAAATTTTTAAGTCACAAGGCTACAAGTAAAAAATATCACTTGAATTTATTCTTTCCAGTGTTCTGAACTAGTCTCAGGGCTGGATGACCCTCTTGGGAACAAATACTCCATCTCTGGGCATCTGCTAAGTCCTAGTAAAGAGCTACTGTTAACCTTGCCCACTGTCAATATCACTTCAAGAGCAGAAATATTTTTGACCAGGGAAAATATATTTGCCTAACTCAGATATGCATTCACAGAGAAATTTGGAACATTTTTGCCTTTATTTTCTGAATAAAGAAGGGAAGTTGGGCTTAGTATTTTAGTGTGTTGATGCTAAGCATAGAATTCACTTTGTGAATTAAATAACTGCAATTCCATGCCAACAGCAAAGGGGAGATCTGCTCAGTGAGCCATAAGAGGAAACAGAAAGACTAGATACAGTTGTTGATCAGTCTTTCCCCTCACTGGCTGAAAGACAGATCCTCCTCACATTCCTAGAGAAATGTGGAGCACAAGGCTTTCAGTAAATATGATCACAGTGGCAACGTTTGGGTATCACTGCCGTGTTAGGCTTTAAAATACATCAGTTATGTGTACAGTGTAGATATTACTGTAAGGAGTGAGCTGGCATGTGGAAACAGGGAAATACAGGGACATATGGGGCAAATAAGGCACTGTTACCATGGTAGTACCTTTCCAGTTGAAAATCATAAAAGGAAATAATATTCAAGTGGCCATTTTAGCACTTTGCTTAAAAATATCTTTTGATTCTTTCTCTATCTCTCCTTTTCTCTTCAACCTTTTCCTTTTCATGTGCTCCCCGCATCCTGCACCTTCATACAGTCAAATCATCTGACCTGGCCCGGCTGCTGGCTTTACTTAGCCTGCTCAGGGGTCTCATATCAGCGGCAAGTTCAGCAGGTGCTGAAGGCCCTTCCACTTCATCTCTCCCCACCTCCTCTTCTGCTTTCTTCACCCCTGGCTCTTCCTGAGGCCCTGGCAGCTCCTCCTCTCGTTCCTCCTCCTCTGCTCGTACCTTCTCCTCTTCTGGTTCCTTTGCTTGCGCATACGACGGTAACCTCTCATCGAATGCCCTGGAGAGATCTTCCAGTGGTCCCATCCCAATCTTCTCCTCAAACTCATTGTAGGCTGATGGAAGGGGGCTGGGCTCAACCCCTACTTCCGTGAGAGGGAAATAGTGGGACACTGGCTTCTCTTCTTCCAGCAGCTTGTAACCTTTGGCCTTTGGGATGGAGGGGACTGCGATGGCGTGGAGGGGCTTCTCAGGGACCTCTCCAAGCTGCTCCTCTGCCGGCCTCCTCAGAGCCCTCCGGATCCTTTTCAAGATCAAATGACTGATCTCCACCAGGTTTAGGAAGAGGGACACGGAAGCCACCACCAGCATGAACATAATGAAGATGGTCTTCTCCGTGGGCCTGGAGACAAAACAGTCCACAAGATTGGGACAGGGCCACCGCCCACAGCGGTAAAGGGGGAGAATTCGGAAGCCATACAGGAAGTACTGACCTACTATGAATCCCACCTCAAAGAGGGTTTTGAAAATGATGTGGAAGATGTAGGTTCTCAGGAGAGTACCTTCCAGGCGAAACTTCTTGGTTCCATCAGGGTTGTTGCCTTTGTTTTGGTTTGGAGCCAGGGGCAGCTTCTCTTCATCCACCTCAGCTTGCTGGCGCCTCTCAGCTTCCTCCCTCTCTTTCCTCTTCTCCTCCATGCGGACGTGGTGCACGGCATGCCCGAAGTACATTAGCGAAGGGGTGGATACAAAGATGATCTGCAGGACCCAGAGGCGGATGTGGGAGATGGGGAAGGCCTCATCGTAGCAGACGTTCTCACAACCAGGTTGCTGGGTGTTGCACACAAAGTCTGACTGCTCGTCCCCCCACACGAGCTCGGCAGCTGTGCCCAGGATCAGGATGCGGAAAATGAAGAGCACTGTCAGCCAAACTCTCCCGATGACAGTGGATTGCTCGTTCACCTGCTCTAAAATGTTCCCCAAGAAACTCCAGTCACCCATTTCTTATGGTCTAAAGGAAGAAAAAACAAAGAGAAAGACCACAAATTATGCTAAATTTTAAAGATTTCAGGTTTTCCCGCTGATGTCTTTTGTTGCTTTGAGAACAGAAGGGCAGGCGGTTGCTTGCTTGCTGATTTGCCTGTTCACAATGATTTATTAGCAGAAGAAGGGCTGGGAAGCCAGAGCAAGCTACCTGCTAAATTCTTCCTTCTATGGCTCTAAATAGGCAATTACTTTTCAGCCAGGGAGTATATTTATCTCCTTTTGCAGGTGAGAGTCTTCTGTAGGCTCAGTTCTGTGAGTCTGCTTAGATTTTGTACACGTACAAACACTCACCAGCAATACAGTGGAACAGATTTATCAGCAGGCAGCTGCAGTGGTTAGAAGAGAATGTGAAGCTTTCAAGCACACAAATGCTTCTGCACCAGAATCCCTCCCGGGTCAATCAGATCTCAAACCTGCACCCGTATGGCACCTAAACAAACCTGAATTCTCTCTAGGTTGCAAATGTCAATTCTACTTTAGCAATCACTGTAGAAGCAAGGTAAGAACAGCAATTACAACACCATTACTGTGGTAGTAATGCTGTATAAGCTTATAGATTAGTTTTGCTGTATAGAATATGTTATGTGCAATATAATTATTTGGTGCTATTAGAGCAATTCTTTGCATCTCCTTCTGAAGTCAGTTACCACACTGACAGTGGAACCAACTTGGGAAAACACCAAGGCCTCTAACTGGGACCTAAAATCTATTTGCTGTCTCTGAAATGTCAGTGCCACTATCTCAGGCTAATACAGAGCTCAAAGCCAGCTGCAGATACACTATTGGAAAGCTAAGGCAGTCATCCATTTTCAAGTAATGCAAGTCAAATAATACATCTGTCATTACTTTTGCATGATAAGAAATTATTCCTAGGTCAGAGTTTCATTCTGCATGTCCTGAACTTCTCACTATATAATTTCAGGCAAGGGAAGATTTATGAATGAGGAAAATAGAGATGAAAGTTGTTTTGTATGGGTTGATTTAACACATCACAGCAGTCTAAAGTCTCCGAGGAATGTGGAATATTACAGTGGCCCAGAAAGACCAACTTGTAGAGCATGACAAGTGAAACAGGGAACATTATTTATAAAATAGCTGTTCACAGGGATCTAGAATTTCATCTCTTAGATACTACCTCCATCTATAGTTCCCTAAATGCAGACACATACACAAGCACTCGGAAAAGGAAGGTACAGTCAACAGCATGAAAATCTGAGTATCTAAACTTTCCTCCTCCTTCAGATACCACTGGGATATATTTGTGATGCCATATGTTATGGCACACCAACGCATACCAGCCTGTTTCAACTACTCTGTGTACGTAGTCACACATAGACAAACACGCAAAATATTGAGAATTCTATGGCTCAGGGGAATTTCACAAATTTGCAACTAAAAAAAAAAAACCCACAAAAAAAAGCCCCACAAACTTATGATGGCATTTTTCTAAAGCAAGATAGACTCATATTCCTTGCCTTCAAACCTCACAATATTTTTACCCTGGACAGTCATGTTAGAAAATGAAGAACAGAACACAGTTCCTTCAGCTTGCACAAACACCTCGCATACATAAGTGGCAAACATATAATTTAATCACCAAGGAAAATTGCTACTTTCTCAGTCATTAAAGTCGTGTAAAGAAGTGTGTTAATGTCAGCGCTTACATTAACAAGTCTAGCAGAAGATTATGCTGTTTACATACATTATCTAAACTGATTTAAACATCCTCTTTCTGCAAATTCACAGAGCAAAGTACACCCCACAGTTACCAATCACGTGCAACTCTGTAAAAAACATGACTACACACAGTACAAGCTTCATTGTCCCCCAGGCACCTCGGTTACCTTCATCTCCTTCTCTCCCTGTGAGTCACACTGATATCTACACTACCATTTGAGCATTTCCACTGCAGCCCTCAAGAGCGACATTCTAGGTGTGACAAACCTCACCACACAGAAAACTCACTGTGCAAGAGAAGAGAAAATAGAGAAAATGCTTCCTGTCTAACTCCATCACACGTCTTGCTCGCAGCTTGCTACGTTTGGCTGAGCCCTCCCTGAGATCCCTTCCAACTGGCCACGCTCTTCACAACTCTGCCATGCCCATCCCCTCTGGTTTCTGCAAGTGAGGTGGTTTGAGGTTGCTCACTCAGTTCAACTGCGAGCAACAATATTTGGTGGAGGGATGAGGAGCAGCACAACCAGTTTGAACGTCTGGGGTTCCACCTGCAAGCACTCAGCCCCTCCAGCCTCAAAAACAAAATGGGTAAGTGGGGCATTTAGGTAGCCACTCTCCCCTGAAATTCCTGTCACGAGGAAAGCAGGACTCTGCCTGAGCCCTCTCAGAGCCAGCAGATGGGTGTTGTGGGCTCTCCCAGGCTGGCTGCAGACCCCCACCCTGCTCCCAGCCGTCACCACCTGCGCACAGCACCGGCCAAAGGGGCCCAACAGGTTAAGGGTGTTGAGCAAGCAACTTGCCGCTGTCAGAGGCTCCACCGAAGAAACGTGTCCCCCTCCTCTCTTGGCACTCTGCAGGGAAGAGTGAACTTTTGTCTCTCTTCTTCCCTACCCTAAAAGCCCCAATCTTGTCGCACGACTGAGCAGATATGACTGAATTGGCTCTGATGGTGGGTTTTAGTTGCCCTGCAATATTTAAGCTCCGAGCCAGACGGCTTTATGAAGTGAGTGACAGTCAGTGACGTGGGGAACAATAGGCAGAAAAAAAATAGAGAGAGAGAGGCAGAGACACAGGGAGGAGAGTCCACTGAACATGAAAAAGCAGAGGGGGGAGAGGAACAGGCAGCAGGCAGTGAAAATCTAATACATGCATAAATGGGAGTTTGCTCAGTTAAGCAGGGACCAAAGCATCTCTGCAGTTGCACTGTGGTTCAGCACAGCTCTCTGTGCGTCCACACTGGTCAGTAGGTGCTGTGGTGTGGCAGGTGAAATGGGAATGCCAACATCTCTGATAGTGGCAGCATTAATTGAATTAATTTGTTACCCTATGCCCAAATCTGACAGACAAGTTTCATTACTGATTTTCAGGCAGATACTGAAGTATTGGTTTTATATTTGGCATTATCAGATACTTTGGTCTGCTCTTTAACATCTTTTACCTGAAAAAAGCGGCAAAATGGGAAAACAAGATTATCAGTCAATATTAATCAAAGCTGAGAAAGACCAATTTTACAGCCTCACCTCTCAGTGTCTCAGCTCTGCTTAGTTTTTCCTCCAAATGCATCTTGCATGTGCACATGCATAAAGAATGTCTAAACCAAACTGTTTTGTTAAGGACCATAGCTGAATTCCAGCAGCCCAGCACACAGGAATGTTACCCCAGGCACACTTGCCTGCCACCAGCCACCTGCAAAAATGCTGGAGAGGTTGGAGAAGAGAGGAACCACAGGCTCAGTAATGCATCCACAAGTACAACTAAATGCCCTGAGACTTGTAATTACAAATCAAAGGCCATAACCTTACTCTGAGGTATGGTTTTTGTAGTCTTTCTGGAGGCATTGCTCAGAATGTGCTCTTGGTGCTCAGCTCTGAAGAAAAAGAGATTACTGGAAGCAAGATTTGCTAAGCAGTGATACAGATGCCAAGCTCATAAAGTGATGAGGCAGCAAGTACCTCTTCTCTCTCTTTATCCAAACTCAACACTGAATTTAATTTCCCAGATTGGCATTGGGAGACACTCTGTCTCCAAAAATGCTGTCATTTGAATGAGATATTAAAACACAAGAGGACACAAAATTTTGTACCTTCAAACCAACAGTTTCAGGCCACTCTTCTGTGTTTCTGGGCATTTGTGTCCATGTAAGTTCAGAGCTTCATCTCAGGAGTTGTCTTCCCAAACAGATTTTAGGCTGATTTGCAGAGCCTCAAGGTCCAAAGCACAACTGGAGGCAGAGATGTTATCAAATTGGATTTCAAAAGAGCTAAAGTATAAGAGATGGAAAATAATCATATTTTGCAAGAGGAATCAGTCTGAAGACACAAAAGAAAAATCACCCTCAAGGCACATAGTAGGACTAAGAGTCATATTCAGAACACCTTAAGAAATCACTCTCCTAAACAGGAAAGCAGTAGCAGAACATTTTTTAGCCCAATGACACATAAAGCATGGGAACAGCTTTCCTGGAGAGAGGACACACAGTGGAGAATTCACAAGCCCCAAGAACACAAAGTGAATAAGAAAAGGCATGGTTGGATAAATGAGAGGAGTAAGGACAGTAAGGAGGAGGAAAGAGCACCTTTGTTGTTTTGTTTTGCTATATTCTACTGAGATAAACTAGTATCAATGCATGAGTGAGTGCTACCCTCAGCCCCTCTGTGGGAAGCAGTAGAGAGGGAGGACTAAGCAGTACCACCAGCATCCAGCACTTTTAGAGAGTGTCTGCAGGCTGGTGCATCACAGAGGGCAGGTGGTTCAGATGTTAAACTGCCCGTTCCTTTTCAAACCAAAACTGTCTTTTTGGAAAACTCAGCTGTAGCTGAATGTGCACATCCCTTTCTAGGCCTTTCCTCTGTAATATAATGAGCCAAACCCCAAATCTGGTGTGTAACTACATGGCTGTAGTCCATCTCTAAATTACACCAAGCTACTGTCAGAGATCTTTCCCATTAACCTTCTATCTGCCTTTTGCTAATGCTATCCAAATATCAAACATTGTCTGACAAGTTGCAGAACAGCTTGCAGTATTCAACTGATGCAGAAATTATATTCAAGTCTCTAATTATTTGGTCTGTGTTACCTTCATCCAAATGATCAGGGCTGACTTTCTTTGGTATCACAGACTGCAGAGCCTTTCGCATAGGGCACATACAGTTTAGCAGGACATTTCTGGTTTGTGGAAAACCACAGAGTCCCTTCATCTGGAGGCTTCTTATTAAAGCACCACTGAGCTCAGGATCAGGTTCTCCAGCTCACCAGGGCCTTCTCCCTCTGAAGAAAAGGGTCTAAATGAAAATGAAGCTGGGCAGTGAAGAATTACTGTTGTACTGGGGCTATGCAGAGAAGTGGTTGTTTGAGATGGGCATGAAGAGGAGAAGGCAGAGCACAAGAAGAACAAGAAGGAGACTTGATTCCCTTAGGCACCAGGGTAATGGTGGAAGTCAGGGCTACCTTTGTAGCATGAAAGCAGTGGCTGTGGAAGGAAGGAGTAGAGACCATAAAAGCAAAGGTCAAGAAGACTGAACCTCATATGCAGGATGTGACAATCACTGAGTCTACAAAAGAACTGCAGCACTAACAGTGCCACACTGAGAAGGGCAAATACTTTCAACCTGTGTACCTTGGTATTTATGTTCTCATTAGGCAACCTGTAGATGTGCTGAGTACTTTCATCCCCAAAAACCAGTGCTAAAAATAGTACCAGCTAGTGAAAGCAACACTGTTAACTCACAGTGGCTTTTCCTTGCCTTTGGGACTTTTCTTGCCTTCAAAGAATTATGGGCATCTCCTGCACTTTTCAAATACTGTTTTCTTTTGGAAAGAAGTTTGCTTCATTGCTGACTTCTCAATCTTTATCTGCTTTGAGGCTGGTGGCTGAGCTTCTGTCCCTGGCACCACTGAGTCTGTGAAGTCTCCACTGCAACTCAGCCTTTTGCTCAGAGACTACGAGGTCACTTGGGGAATGTGGGATTTTTCATTCCAAACGGATTTCCAACACAGACATGATGTCAGGACAAGGCAGGGCCATGCTAT
Source organism: Setophaga petechia (assembly GCA_024362935.1). NCBI lineage: Eukaryota > Metazoa > Chordata > Aves > Passeriformes > Parulidae > Setophaga > Setophaga petechia. The sequence goes on along the minus strand of JANCRA010000013.1, from coordinate 5,506,241 downwards.
TGAACAGCTCTGTTCATGCATGATAGCAGATTGTGCAATTATATAGAGCACAACCCAGGATAACGATACCCCTCCCTCAAACAAAGTTATCTTCTGGGGATCTGCTTAGCTAGGAAGTGGCACACGCTTCCTGTTCTTCTGCTGAGCTCACAAACCTCTCACTCGTGGCTGAGGCTGAGCACTGGGCACATTCAGCCTCCCTAGAAGAAGCTGGGACCCTCACCCAGCTCTCCAGTAACATGTGTCCTTGTCCATCCCAGAGCCAGGATGATCTTTCCTCTCAGCACCAGGAGCAGTCTCCCAGATTTTATCATCTCTCTGCCACCTACTGGTCTCAGAAATCATGTAAAGTGTAGCCAGCCCTGGACAAATCTTTAAGCAAACCTTACCATGTCCCTGCAAGCCTGGCAAATGTCACTGCCTGCATTTTTAGGGCCAGGCTCACAGATTTTTCCAGGACTTTCTCCAGGCACCAGGTGGATATGAATTGCTGGGGAATATATTTTGCTAGGGAGGTGCAAGCAAAGCATAAAGAAAAGAGAGGGAGGAAGATATAAAGCATCAAGGAGGAAGAAAATTGGGGAAGTATGTAACAGAAGAGCAGGAACACAGGAGAGGTGAAGATAGGGCTGGGTGTGCTGAGCCTCTAGTGGAGGATGAATACTTATGGGAAACAGGTTTTTAATTTAAGGGATGGAACCAAGCTAGACAATTAATAAAGATAAGCAGGGCAAAAGTGGAATGCCTTTCAATATCTGTTAAATGCAGTTCTTCTCTGAAAATTACTGTTCTAGGAGGACCTGGGGAATTACAGGCCAGTCAGCCTAACTGTGATACCTAGAGAGATATGGAACCAATTATGAAACAATCAATTTATAAGCAGCTAAAGAACAATAAGCTGATAAGAAACAACCAGCAGGGAATTTTGAAGAACAAATCATGTCAAACCAAGCTAATTTCCTTCTTTGACTAACAGGCCTGGTAGATGAGGAGGAAAGGGTAGGTGTAAAATACTTTGATTTCAGTGAACATTTAGAAAATATCTAGATTACAGGCTCCCAGGGCAGCAAGCAGAGTCACCATGCAGAAGTTACACAGGTTGAAGTGCCATAATCAAGGGTAATTATCAGGGCTTCACTTTTCCAGCTGGGAGAACTGTGTCCCTGAAGTTCTGCCTCCAGGGCTGTTCAGTATTTCCTTGAGTGTCTTGGACAACAGGCTAGAGGACAAAAGGAAGAGGATGACAGCTGGGCTGGGGGTCAGCAGTCCCTCCTGAAGGCAGGAGGCTGAAGTGATTGGAATTTGAGAGCAATGTGAGACACTGGGGAGCTGGGCTGCCTCTGCAGAGGTGACTGCACCAAGATGCAGCTCAGGAAAGGTGGCTGCACAAACACCAGGTGTGCTGCTCCAAACTCAGCTGTGACCAGTCCAGCAGAGAGCTGGGGTGGGACCCAGTGAGTGTCTGTTAAGTGAGAGCCCCACAGAAGAGGACAAATCTCATTCTGAGGTGCTTTAGTGCAGATTTTGTGTATAAGGCAACGGAAGCAATTATTTTGTGCATTTGCTTGATACTGCTGAGCTCCCAGCAGGAACAGTCCACTCCCAGGCACTACATTTTACAGGAGATGCAGACAAGTTGGAGAAAGTCCAAAACAGAACAGCAAAATGATAAGAGAGGTGGAAAAAAACCCCCATGACTTATAAGGAATGGATAAAATAATTGAGTTTGTTTTCTCTAGGAAAAGAACAACGGGGAGGGGAGTCATGATAACAGTCTTCCAGCATATAAACATTTGTTATAATGGGTGGAGAGACTAAACAGTTGTCCCTTACATTCACCAAAAGTAGAAGAGGAAATAATCAGCTTAATTTGCAATAAAAATGATATAGCTAAACATTAGAAAAACACTTTGCAATGGCAAGAATAGCAAAGCACAGCAGCACACTGCTTGGGGAGGCTGTAGAATCACAGGAGGTTTTTATGAAGAGGTAAACAAACATCTGTTAAGGATGATCTTACCTCATAAGCAGAAAAACAAGCAGGGGGAGAGGGGAGGCTTTCTGAGGCTCTATGGCTTTGGGTAGGACCAAAGACCTGAAGAAACCTCAGAGAAATATTTCAGTTAAAAAACATACACCAAATCAAAAAAGCAAAAAAATAGTATTTTGCCACCAGTTGTGAAAACCCAGCCTGGGGGTACCCCAGCTCAGACCTGGGAGCAGGCTGGCTGTGCCAGCAAGGAATTCCCCTGGAGTTAATTACCTTGAAGTGAGGCTAATTAGCTGGGGCAGTGAGAAGCACGGCGGTGCTGTCCTGCTCAGCCCAGCTACCCCTGCGAGCAGGGCTGTCCCCAGGGCACCTTCGGGGCAGTCACAAACTGTGACAAACGCGTTCTTTGCCTCCAGTGACGGCTCTGAACGTGCTGCAGATTTAGAGGTGTTTTTTCACCATAACCCCGTTTCCACCAATTCGCTGATTTTGTGGCCCAGCCCAGCCTTCCCCAGAGGCGCTGGTTTGACCGAGGGCCCCGCACTTGTCCCGGTGCAGGAGCAGCGGAGCGGAGCAGCTCCCGCATCCCGGGCCGCTAGCGGGCGGTGTCTTCTCACCGAGGGATGCTCAGCGGCACCGACAGCGCCGCGGGCACGCTGAGCCTTCCCCTGGCTCTTCATTCCCTTCTTAAACATTCCCTTCTTCATTCCCTTCTTCAACTTCGTCTGCAGGTACAAAACTAAGCACGCCAAACGCAGGAGAGCTCTGTGATACGAGGTTGCATTAGAGGCGATGCTGTAATGACTATACTGAATACCATACTTTTTTTACTTTTACAGTGGTTAAACCGATGGAGTTAAACTGACATGAAGATCATTTTGATGCCTCCAATTTTACCTATTTTTACCTTTGTTGTCAAAGCACCTTTAGTACTAGTAAAATCTGTACTTTCACCTGAACCTGCATCCCCTTTCCAGCAAATATTTCATAGGTGTACCAGCTGACCTGCATGACTTTCCCTTTAACAATAACATGGTTAATAATAGAAGCTTCAATAAAATATCAATAGTAAAAATTCATTAAAAGTACAAAGAACAAGTAAGGCAAAAAAGATGAATTCCCATGTGTCAAAGGTAGGTGCTGTGCTACTGCAGCACCACCAGGAAGAGAAGAGTACTCCTTTAGACACATTTCATGGATCAGCATAATTTCACTTAAATCCTGACCAGACTATTTCTGGAAGCACAGACCTTTACAAGAGTGTGTTGGTTAGGAATTCTAAGTTCTTAGAGCATCTGCAGTGGCATTTCTGAAGAGCAGAAGTGGGACAGGGCCCAGAGCTCATAGGTAAATTGTTAAACATGCATTATGCAGCAGCCATCATACACAAAATGCCTTTCCCTAGGTCCCCATATAACCTCCTCTTACCTGTCCCTTTCTCTGCCTCCTGCCCAAAACTTTCCCCCTGGTCACAGAGGTGAAGCACATCACTGAGAAGACAAAATCACAGGCATGCTGCATACTTAAGTGGTCCATGGACTCCAGTTTCTCTCAGCATATATTCGAGGTTGTGGCCCTTCCACCAGTGCTGAGACCCTGAGGAGAGGAGCAGAGGAGCTGCTATCAGGAGCTGTGAGCTATCAGGCCAGCCAGGGAACATGTTGCTTACAGCCAATCTGGGCTATGTGAAGTGGATCCAGGGAAAGCAGTGACAAGTACCTGATAATACTTCTGGTAATTAATTGCTCCAGGCCTGCCAGTAAAAGAGGAGCTAATAATATCTCCCAGCCTCTTGAGGGGATCTCCATATGTTTGTTTTATCAAGACTTTTTGTGCAATCTCTTAACATTCCCAGGCAGGAGGAGCTAGAAGGGACAAAGCTTCTGAAAGATGGGAACAAGTCTGTGTGTCTGGAAGCATCCTCTCTTACCTCATTCCCCATGTGCTTTTTTGCCTCCCAGTTTTTGATGAGGGCTCATTCCCTGCTCCTTTCTCACTTCTTCTGGGCTCTTCTCACACCACCAAGGCCTGCCTTGCTGAGTGGCAGGTTCAGGGCTCTCAGGAGCGTTGTCACCACCCTCTCTCCACCTTTATCTCCCTGCCTTCATTTCCACACCACAGAACCACACAGTGGAGGTGTACTCTGCAGACAGGGTGTGAGGGTGGCCCAGCAGAGCTCACCAGCAGGCCAGGCAGGGATGGGGATGGCAGAGGAAGCCATTATCTCTTCTTCCCATCCCCAGAGATGTGCATACCTGCTGTGCACTCTGGCTGACCTCAGCTTCCCATTTCCCAGAGCAGAGTGCGTTCCCAGCCTCTCTGGGGAGGACATCCGTGGGGATGGTTCCTGTTTCCCTGCCCTTTCAGTCTTCCTGAGCCTGATATGATTGTTTCTTTGGGCACAGTGTGAGAGATGCCAGCAAGGAACGGAAGCCTCTCATGCCTCAGCAATTCATTAAGAAGTAAAGGAGGTTATTGAACTTGGAAGCTGTTGAGCCACTCATTCTCATTTCCTGATCAAGAAGACAACCTGCCCATAGATACATCATTCATCCAGAGGTGTTCAGCATTCACTGAGACAATTTGGCTTCAAACTAATAAACAGCCAGATGGAGGGAGTCAAGGATTATCTACATACAAAGCTACCAGAAAACATAGGTGGGAGAGCCAAAGGGCTTCTCCAGTTTGGAGAGGCCAGGAGATGTTTTTCTTCATTATTTCTAGCAAGCTTCAATCCCTTGCAGCCCTTTACTGCTCAGTGAACATGATATTCTTCAGAGGAATATGGTTTAAAGTATGTTGGGATCCTTTTAAAAGAAGCATTAAGACTCTCTGGGGATCCCCTGTCCTGCGTGAAACCTGGCAGAATTTTAAGGAGCTACTTCTATGGAAAACTTCTAAATCCCACCTTGGCACAGCAATTGTATAATGCTCTTCCACATGCCCTGAATTATGAGCCTCATTCTTGTCTGATTGATAAACACCATCCCAGTGAATGCAGCTATTACAGGTATTTCCTCAGCAATGTAGGCATGTTTTCTAATGGGCTGTGTCTCTCCAGTCCCCAAAGCTCTGCAGCAAGGACAGGAGCTCTAATATTTCTATTTTCCCCCCTGCTTTGGCCCAGGGTGCAGCAGGTTTGGTGAGTTTCTACTCCCCCTGAGCAGTGCTGAGTTTATGCAGCTGCAGCCCTGACTCTGCCCTCTTTAAAGGAACACAATACAGAACTCAAGTCCATTCCAGTACATCCTCTTGAGCTGCACACAATTGTGGCATTCCTCTCCAGTTTATATTCATCAAGGCTTTGCCTGCCCAGGGGACTACAGCTGTAAGACATTGCAATAAATGCTGGCATGGTTTGTGAGACAATATTTAAATCAATAGGTATAGCCCTAAGACTACACCCTACCTAAGAATGGGGCAAAAATAAAAGTACTTGCTAGCTTGTTTGTGACTTTGAATCACAATTTCCTAGTTATGAGTCTTCAATATTTGTGAGTTGGTGCTTCAGTAACAGAATTGATGGTTTGGATGGATAACCAAGAAATGGAACATGGAACATGGCACAGGTAACTCAAGCACCCACCAAACAAAAAACTTAAGTTTTGCTTAGCTTAACACATGATGATATTGGTGACTCAATAAACAGCCTTAGGGATTTTTAAATGTTTTTAACATCTTCCTCATTTGGCAAACTTTAAAACCAAATTGAAGAAAACTTGTATTTCCCTTACCAGGATGGGTAAAATGTAACAGAAATGAGAGCTGGTAGCAAGTTCACTGATCCCCAGCTCACTGCACTTTTGCATGAAAGCAGAAGGAGGTCCAAATTGGTAACGAAATATACCAGTTAAAATATTATATTATATTATATTATATTATATTATATTATATTATATTATATTATATTATATTATATTATATTATATTATATTATATTATATTATATTAAAAAGATATATTGCTTTAAAAAGTCCTGTTTCCCAGCCCTGAAGAGAATTCTGGGCTAAATAAACATAAAGAAAACACTTAAATACAAAAATGTAAATAATCACTCGCAACTGCTTAAAAATAATTTACAAGGCAGCAAAAATACACAACTCCCCAGTAAAGAAAGAATAGAGCAACTGAAAAAACACAGCCTGATGTAAAATTGAAATGAGGCAGCTTAAAGTAAGTAAGGTGTAACACATGTAACAAGCAGTATGAGAGAAGCTGAATATAAATTAGAAGACAAGAATTAAAAATATGATGGAGGTGAAAGGGGGAAAAAAAGATGGACAAAGGTCTTTTTTTAAAAACTAAATTAAGACCAGAATGAGTCTGACTCATAGTATTGATCTGTGATCAGATGGAAATCTTAGATTATCCAATAACAATGCAGAGAACAACAAAAGAAATCAATAAATACTCCCATCCTACTGCTGAGAGGAAAGAAAGTAGTTGATGAAGACCTTGGTAATGACATGTCTATTCCTGTAGTACCTCAGAGGAGTTAAATACCACCTACTCAGTCAGGCATTATAAATCAGTAGGACTAAGAACCTGGCACTGAAAATTTCTAACTTTCTTTAGTTTTAGGGGTTTTTTTCACAAGCTGCATACATAATTCCATTATTTTGTTGATCTTCTGTACTTCTTGGTGCAATGGGTAAGTCCTGCAGGAGAAGAAGAAATCCCATAGTCTGGCATTTTGTAAAGACTATGTAGAAGGGCATAAATATTTTATAATTATCTCATAATTACTCACAGGTAACTACAGACCTGTGATAGGATCTTAGACCTGAATTAAATAATGAAGTGGCTAACAAAGAACACAGGGAATAAAAAGAGGGAAATATAACTAGGGGCAACCAACAGAGGTTTATAGAAAATTCACCCCCACTGAACTGTGCTCCTACTTTTCTCTGAGGAAATTGCATGTACAGTTGTTAAATATAACAAAGCTGGTACAAAATACTTGAGATCCTGGAAGGCAGTTTCCCTTCTATCATGTGGAACAATGATTAAATAACTTGCTTGGCATAAAAATAAGACAGCAGTCATGAAACAGACTATAAATGACCTATCAGGCTGGTTCCAAAACACAATTGAGAACAAGAAGTGATTGGGGCTTTTTTTGTAGTATGTTTATACAAAGATCCTGGAAGGTGTTTGGCACCAGGATATTTTTAGTAATCAATAACCTGGAAGAAAACACCAAACATTTTAGAAAAAGTCACCAAGTCCTGGAGAGGGACCATGAAAAAGGGGACTGCAGATCTAGAGCACACCTGATGGCTCAGAGGGCTGGACAAACACAGACTGGGTTTGTTTTAGCACAAGGGAAGGGAAGGGCAGTTCCTGCCCTTCTGCAGGGAGAGCAGCTGGAGCTCTGCTGTGCAAGACTTTGTCCCAGGAAGCAGTGACTTCCTGCAGGGCTCTGAGCTCCAGGCAGCTGAGGAGCTGCATGAACTCCCACTGCACATCTTAAAGGCAAGGTGAACACACCTCAGTCCTGCCTGGTTTATCCTCCAATTTTCATGGAAGCCTTCTTCTGTCTAAAGCCCCTGTTACATGTTCTCCATGAGCCCTAATTCATCAAATTAGAAACAGAGTGCTAATTTTCTGGCTCAAAAGCCAGTTTATTTTAATGACTACCTGCCAGCTTGAATGAAGGAGGTGTCAAGGTACTCCTCAGAAGTGTCTTCTTACCTTGTACTGATCACATGAGATTGCAGATCTACACATGGGATGCTGGTATGTAATTTCAAGGGCTCAAATCTGCTCATCTCCAGTCCACCTCCCAGAAATAATTTATGATTTAGGAGGTAGCCCAGAAAGCAAAGCCACAAGTGGTGAAGTGCTGCATCATCCTGAGGATTCTTCCACAGCATGAGGGTGCCAGCAGCCTCCTGTTTGGTACTGCACCACTTAAACTCCATTGGAGCACAAACACCAATCCTGGAGAGCTGTTGATGAACCTGCAAAGATCTCTGAACAACCTGGAGACAGACACCTGCATGAACAAGTGTCTTGCATCTCCCTGATGCCAAAGACCAGCCAGTGATGAATCTCAGATGTCAAAGGCTGGAACCACCACATTGTTCTGCAAACTACTGCAGTGCTGTTGCATTCTTTGAATGTCAAAACATGGAAAACATGGATGCCTTCAAAACATCAGTCCTGGGAAAACCAAAGTCTGCCAAAGAATTTGAGGAAAGGTTCTTTGTTTAAGGAAAGGATGCCTGAGCTTGTCTGGGCAGAAAGGTCTCATTCATGGAACAGAACAAAATAAACAATATAGGGTTTCTCCTAGTGCAGGGAAGAGGGCTGGCTGAGGCTGGGACTTCTAGAGGCAGCATTTAATCGACAATGTGTTCTTTGAGAGAAGCTAGAGCTTCTGTAGACTGCCATGAAAGGAGATCTGTGAAACTGCCAAGAGATTCTGATGGTCCAGGCCCAACGCTCCCTTTTAGGCAAGGTATTTAACAGTGACAAGAGTAAAGATGGTTGGAGGCAAACCACTCATCCCTGGCCCATGGAAACCACTGTCATAGGCTGGGCCTGAGCCCTGAAGGACTGCATTTACTTATCCAAGAGGTTTCAACAGCTGTCTTTGCTACAGAGAGGGGAATGGGCTTCTTGGGATGGATTTCCATCCAAGCAGCAAAGTCGCTATGCAGCAGGGACAGAATGTTCTTAATGACTCATTAACTCAGCTGTTCAGCACAGCAATAAGCCCTGGATAAGGAAAGAGCCAAGAGCAGCCCTGATTGCCAGAGAGGGGTGGGGTAGAGCAGAGGTCCTTGCTCCAGGTCCTGACAAAACCTTTCACCTTTACTCCTCACCACCAGATCTCCACCTCGGTGGCACCACGAGCACAGCCAGCTCTGGCACCACTGGGAACAAAACCAGGGAGTGGGGCTGGGGCATATTTCTGGTGAGAGCCACCAAGGCCAGGAGCTGCAAGGCCTGGAGAAGGTCTCCTGGGGCCCCGTATGCGAGCACAGCCGCGCTGGCCGTGTGCTGGCGTGCAGTGATAACATTGTGTGCCGGGGTTGGCACACAGTCCAGGTGAAGTCACAGGAGGAAAAGGCTTCCCACCCCTCACGGCCCCGGCAGCCACATCCACAGATCCTCACACGCCCCACCCAGCCAGCCCTGCTGCCCTGCCCTGGGGCTGCCTCTCAAGCACCCATTGTGCTTCCCAGGAAGTTCTGTCACTGCTACAGCCTCAGCTGGCACCTCTGGATGCTGTCCCAGCCTCCACCTGCATCAACACCCATCCTTCTCCTGCTCTCAGACCTCATTTCTAATGGCACATTGCACCTCTCATTGTTCCACTGGCACAGACTTGGCCTCCGACAAAGTTTAAGTCTGAGGGGAATTGTTGCAGACATATTTTCTGAAAAACCCTTTCATTAGGATTTTTTCTCCTGAGAAGCCTCAGAAGAAAAGAAAAACAATCATTATCTGCTACTGTGGAATGCAACAGGTGCATCTTTGATTGGTCCATGTGAGTTGTTTCTACTTGGTGACCAATAGCAGGTCCAGCTGTGTTGCGACTCTGGTCAGTCACAAGATTTTATTATAATTTCATTCCTTCCCCTTTGCTAGCCTTCTGATGAAATCCTCCCTTTCTTTAGTATGGTTTTAATATATAATTTTCTTTTAATACATCATATATCATAAAATAATAAATCAGCCTTCTGAAACATGGAGTCAAGATCATCATCTCTTCCCTCATCCTGGGACCCCTGCAAGCACCACCAGAGGGAATAGATAAGAAATAAAGCAAAACCAGGCACCATGGGAATATAGCTTTTTCACCAAAAAAATAATTAAGATGTTCATTGAGGTAGCAGAAGGAAAAACTCATTCTAGTTTGGCTAAGAAATACAAGAGAGTAACAAGGTTTAAAGTTTGAAATGGATGACAGAGCCACAGATGATGGGATGTAAAAGGAATGCCTTGATTTGGCTAGAAGAGAATTAAAGCACCATTGATAGATGACAATTAGTCATCACTGCCCACTTCACTGGACACTAATGAAGCTTCATTTACTTTGGGATATCAGTGCAACGCTATCCAATAAAAAGGTGAAGAAAACACTGGTGGGTGTTTGCACGGGGCAGGGTGAACAGGAGCAATGCCTGGGCTCAGAGGTGGAATGCCTTTGCCCCTTGCCCTGAGGTCCCAGCTCTCAACCCCAGAGCTGCCAACATCTGACTGTAATGCCATAAAGAAGTGGCATGATCATCCAGACCCATATCTTCACAAACTTGCATCAGAAAATTCGGCAGAAACTCTTCCCATCTCTACAAGGGTCCCCTTTCTGACAAGAATCCAGCCACAACTTTAAAGCCTCGTGGGAAGGATCCTCCAAAAGCCTCACCAAGCTTTTCTAGTGGTTAGTTACAGATGATGTTTAAAAATAGTGGTTTTTCTCACAACATTTTTTGGGTTTTTTAAATCCAGTTTCACATTCCTGTTTTGGGGTCTTAGTGCCCCTCAGCCTGCTAGACCACAGGAAGTTTTTCCTCCTTTTTGCTATATCTAGACACAGAAAAAAATTAGCCTTCAACTTTCCCTTTTTGTCCCACCTCTTCAACCTCTTTTACTGGAAGGCACACTTCCAATTCTTTAACACCCTCAAGCATTGTCCCTGAAACCTCTTCCATCCAGGAATTACCAACAAAAGCACTGAACAGAGTACATGGGAAATGACATGTTAGTGCTAAATCACACACACACTCAGCCCTTCCTAGAACCGTTCAGCTTGAGGTTATTTACTGAAATCTGCATGAGTTCCCCCAGCAACAGCATCCTCCTGGAATTCTGTAGTCAGCCAATGACCTGCACCAGCCCCCACTCCTTCCCAAGACAAACTTGCCAACTGATAAATGCAGCCTGTATTCCTTATTCTTTGACATGTGACTTACAGCAGCTAATGTTATGCTTGGCCCCATCCTTCTGAGTCATCCAGACTATTGCAGTAATGTTTTCTTGGTTTGTGGTTGGGTTTTTTTTTTTTTTGCAGATGACTGATTTTTGAGTCATTCCCACTGATCAGTTACCATCTTGCTGTCTTGCTCAACAGCATTGAGCCACAAATGACCAACTTTCCAATGTTTACTCCTCCTTACAACTACACATCTCCACCCATCTGGAGCACTGATGGGTTTCCTGTGAAGTCCTAACATCTGCACTGCAAAAAAACAGCAACAACAAAGTTCTCTAGAAACACTGCAGCAGCACCACCTATTCTGCCTCAGCCTACCTCGTGTAATTTGACTCTCAGAGCTCCAAGTAAAGTCAACATTTGATGAGTTCTTCTGAGTCTACCACAAACAGGACCCTAATGAAGAAAGCTTTCCCCTCCTCTGGCTGGGACAAAAACAAGCTTAAGCACACTCTCAGCTCCATCCTGTGTCAGAAAAAACGGCCTCAATGCACACTGAAATACAGGATTTCCACAGGACTGGGCACCAGGGGGATGCCTGACCTGCCACAGGGGAGGTGAATCAGGAGGTTAGACAGCCACAGTTTTCTTTATAATGTTGTTTACCCAAACCTCTTCTCACATCATCTTTTCAGTTGTTAAATACACAAATATGGGATTACATTTCCATGCCTGGTTGCCTCAGGGGCAGTATACAAATTACAAATAAGCAAATATATGGATTCCTTGACTTCCAAGGGATTTTTTGAGATTAACTACTTAACCCCTAATTATACCAACACTAGCTGGCTAATGAATAAGGTGAGGCATCACCCTTGGCTGCTAAGATTCACAATGGAAAAAAGGGAATTTCATCCCATAGAGGAAAAGGGCTCATGGATCTGGCATCTTACTGTGCAGATTTCTTATCTGGGAAAAAGGAATATCTGAAGTGTCACATTTCACTGTAGGATCACTGTACAAGAAGGTATGAAATTGGTTTTGCTCTGTGTAAACAAAGGGTCCAGGTGAACAGGTCCTACCTGGACAGGCACTTTTCCCCCATTGTTATAGCTGATGAGTGTGAGAACAACCTACCTCCTCTAAGATTTTAGTTTAGCTATAAGGGACACTTCTGTTCCTGCATCATCCAAGTGGATGATTTTTGAGCATTTTAGTATCCTTCACTTCAGCCCCCTGACTAGGGCCAGGCAAAACAGAGCAATGCCTTACAGATAATTCCAAAGCACCAACATCCAGCACACTCTGCACCCCAAGGAATGCCTGTGGTGACAGACCCATGGAGATTTTTTTATGCCAAAAGCCAAGAACAGCTTCAGAGACTCAAGCTGCAGCACCACTGGCTTCAAGCTAGCAAGAGGGGTAGGGATAAACACAGCATCCATGACTACTGCATGTGGCACTCACCCTGTGATCCACAAAGTAAAATACCAAATGCATTCCCTTGCTCATACCAACCTTCACATTACTTTGGGGAATACAGGCTTACTCAGAAATCTGATACAGAGGAGCCAGACCATGCTAGAGCCACAGTACCTCCCCCCAGGTGAATCCAGGATCATTATATAGGTGATAAATTCTACTCTCATTGAGAGAGCAGCAGGGCTTGGGGACCCATCATTTGTGTGCTTGCCCCCACAGAGGCCCTTAGCCTAGCTAGCTGAAAAAATACAGTGTTTATGGGGTGTATTTACTGGCTGAGCCACTTCTCCATTGTACAAAACAATGCTAATAGCTCTCCCACCTTTGCCTAATTATTTTCTCCCTCTTTCTTGCTTTCCTTTTTGTTTTCACTCCTCCCCCTTTCTGTCTCTGTCTGCTTCAGCTTGATGGGACTTTGATTTCCTCTATCTTCAATACCATCTTCTTGGATGATCTACACCAGTAGCACTGGGCACTTCTGTCCCCACAAGAGATGGGCTTCATCCTCCCCACAAAAGCATATCTCAGCAGTATTAGACCTGTTCAGAAAAGCAGACAGCTCCTGAGTACTGTTAGCTCCTTATTGTTTCACACAGGAAGAGCCTGTTTATAGCCTGGAGCCTGCAAGGAATTTGAAATGCCTTCTCCTTCCACTTGGAGGGCAAGCAGCTGAAGAGAGCAGGAATCCTGTCTCCCCTCACAAATATCTGGGCATTCCAGAGATCAGCCTTACCTTTAGATCCTGCAGCCCAGCAAATCTGCTATCACATATCCCAGTGTTTACCCAGCCTCTGCCATCTGATAGGCCACCTATACTGAAGGGGGTGATTAACATCTAAGAAGGGATGGGAGGTGACCTTCCACACAGCCATGATATATTTTTGGGAAGGGCAAGGCAAAGTCAGAAGGTCTTACTAAACTCTTTGATCATTTAAGTTTCTGGTTACCAAATAACCACCAGTATCCTTTCCACAAACGAATTTATTCTTAGCTGCATGAATTCCCATCCCCACTTCTGCAGCATTAGTGTCTACTCCCAAGGCACTTCTTTCCTCCCAGCTCCCCCATCATCTCCCAGCAGCTCTAATAACCCATTCCCCAAATACTCTCCCTTTCCTGACTGGAAGCATACCATGCATCTTGCCTGCTGCACCCTTCTCTCACCTTCTACAACATCCCAATCACTTCACATGAGCAGCCAGCAGGACACACTTTGAGAACTTCCACTTCTAAGACCTCCACACAAAGAAAGTTACAGAATCTGCTTAATTCATGGAGTTCTCACAGCTTCTCTTGCTCCCCTGAAAGTTGTACAGCTGTTACATCTGCTGCTGCTAACTAGACTCATTTTTAGCAAAGCACAGCAGGAGCTAAAGAAACCTAATTCTGGCAACGTTACAATACCAGAAGCACTCCCCCACTTTCATTAACTTCATTTTCTGCTTTTTATCTTCTCCAGTCTCTTTTTCTTCTCCTCCTCCTACCTTTTTTTGCTGGCACTGTGAACTTTTTCACCAGGTCAGCAGCAAACAGGAGCAGCTCAGCTGGTAACTCACACCCCCTCACTGCTGCACAAAGAGTGGAGGTGGCTGGCACTGGGTGCCTCAGAGGAGCACCAGCAAGTACCAGCACCATGTAAGATATCCATGGAAAAACAGTTGCTGAGGGCATGGTTTCATAAGGGCATGGATATCACACACCCACCTGTAGCACGTGGATCCATCTGAAAATGGGAGTCACCACCTTGCTGTCTTTCCTGGCCTAAAATGGGTGTCATAAAGCACTCAAGAAAAAAAAAAAATGATAAAATTATAGCAAGTCAGGCTGGTGGTGATATGGCCCAATAGGTCACTAATTAGGATGTTTCACTAGAATGTGGGAAAAAAGAAGAAAAAAGTCAAGATCAACACTTTCTCCATTTGACCTCAAGTGTCTTGGACAAAAGGCTCTGCCCTTCAGGCTGGAGCACATTCTAGAATGAAATTGACTCAAATCTGAAGTGGAAGCTCCTTAAAATGTCAAAGAAAAACCTGCATGAGATCTAGCCCTGACAGAGGGATCCCAGTGGAGAGAAGCAAGAACTAGATGCCATCCTCAGTCTGTTACAAAATACAGACTTTAAGGGCATTACTGACAGAAACAAGGTGGCATCAGCAGCGCTGGGAACCCAAGTACTGCTCTCAAAGGGCTAACAGTGGGTGCCAGGTGGCACACTGGCAACAAACACCTTATATTCCCTTGCCCAACTCCTAGCTGGGCAGACAATCAGTATTCACGTCAAGGGGAATTAGTTATTCACTGTTTTCAAGGTGTTGTGGTCTCAATCCTGCCTAGTAAGAACAGAGTCCAAAAAACAAAATATAAAATAGACCAACAATATTGACATGCAGTATAATAAATTTTGAAGGTTTGGAAAAGAGGCATAGAGGAGCTTTTCAATCAGACAGTATAGACAGAAAGTCAGGTTTCAGAGGAGAAAATGATGAGATTTCATAAGGCTTAGATACAGTAACAGGTGTGGGGATCTGAGTGTCACTATCAGGGAGAAGAGCAGAAGGGCTGGGGGTGATGAAGAGTGGAGCTCTTGGTGAGAGGCCCAGGTTTCCCACACACAGTTCCAGATGTTGGTGGGGGATGATCGAAGACTGGAGAAATGGTGAGGCTCCAAAATAAAGAGATGCTAGCACAAGATGTTGGGCAGAAACAAAAGAAAGCAGAAGAGGAGAACACTTCAAAAGTACAGAAAAGATCAAAGTTGGTGGGGGAAAAAGTGAGAGACTCCTGAAGGTGACTGGGGCAACACTAGATATTCCTGTGAGAAGAGCTTTGGGACTATGATTTTAAAAATAAACTTTGAGGTATCCCAGCAAGTATTGGAGAATAAGAACTTGGCAACGCTTATGTCAATACAGGGAATATGGAAGGAGTTTGCTTCACTCTGCAAGTTTGCAGCATGTGGAAATGATTACGGGGATGATTCCAAGAGCAATGCTATATAAGAGATCTGGGTTAATAACATTCAATGAATAGCATAGTACAGAGTAGAGCTGTAGCCAAAGAAGAAAAAAAAATATGCCAAGAGCTGCATAAGCCTATTTTCTGAATAAGACATAAAAGAAGAACAGCAAGACAAATTGAAACCTTTCATTGATCACATTGCAAGTTTCTGTTGTTAACTATAATTTCTTTCTCTAAAGTAGTCCCTTGTTTCACCTTTAATCACCTAGAATATTTGAACCAGTAAAGATGAAGTCAAAACTTTAACCATGAATAAAAGTAAAGGACTTTGACTCCATGTTCTGTGGTAAAAACTTCAGAGTTTTTTCTCAGCAAGGAACTCTGGCATCATATATTTCCTCTCCAGTTCAGGAAGACGGACACCAAGTTTAAGACCCTTTAACTTATATTTTTTAACAAAATAAAATTAAAATAAAGGAAAAGAACATCTAAATTTCACATTCAGAAGGAAAATTCTTCTTTCCAGCCAGTCAGATTTCAATGTTCTCCTGTAGTGGCAGGATACTGTTCACCAGTTCCGCAGCAGTTACAGGTTTCAAAAATTACATACCTGCTCAGTAGATGCTCAGGGTTTTCTATTCAGGGAGCCTCAGCTGAAACCATCACGAAGACTCCCCCAAGGGTATCACTGCAAGCTGCTCACCTGTAAAAAAAAAAAATTAATTAATTACTTAAATCTACCTTTAAATTGCTGTGGGCCCACAGGTAGGCCTAGAGGTAATGTAGAAGTAACATGTGGGAAAATTATACCCTTTTTTAGTGATAAATAAAAAAATATCAGAACTATTTAGGTTCTTAATACTCCAAGAGAAAGAAATGTTATTACTGGAGAAGAAAGGAGAGAAAAAAGAAAATAAAAAAAAAAAAACAAAACAAAACACCCTGGGCATTCCTTCCCAGCTCTATTGTTTATAGCTCTGAGAACTAACACCCTGCAATCACTTCACATGGCTCACACTTCCAACTCTGCCAGGTGTGGGAAAGTCCCAGTGAGCCCAACTTTCACAAACCCCCATTCTGCCCCAAAATTCACTTGCTGCCGTGCCTGTCCCATGGCGTTCCCCTTGGAGATCATCCCACCCTCGCCCTGCCCCGGGTTGGGAGCATTCCTTGGTTACCTTGCTGTGCCCTGGAGCCCCGGGCTGGTCTCTGGCAGCTCAGGCTCCCATGCTCTGCAGGGTTTTCTGCAGGGTTTGCTGCTCACAGATCCCCCGGCCACGGCATTTTATCGGCGCCGCGCGAGGTGAGCACGGACACGATAAGGAAGCGCTAGAAGTCAACGAGGTGCCACTGACAAGGCCTGGAGCTGGACTCACGCTTCCCCAGGCCCACGTGTGTGCTGACACTGAGCAGCCCCAGCTCCTTCTCACCAGCTGCTGCCTTGGGATGAGGCACCTTTCACCCTGTCCTCTCGTCCGTCCATCCATCCCATCTCCACTGGGAGCCGTCACAACTCCAGCCGTGCAGTGAACAAATTTTTTCTTATGAAACACCCAGATGTTCCTTGGTGAGCATTTAAGAGATTTTTCCTTGCTCAAACATACTAATGGATGTGCCTCCTGGTTGCTTCGTGCCTGCCCACCGTTCCCTCCCAGGGAGGAAGGATTTGCTGCCTGAAGTGACTTCTTTCCCAGGCAAGCATTCCCGTGTGCCTGGAGCAGAGCCCCCAGCAGCATGCCTGGCACACACCCCACAGAGATTAGTCCCCTGCTCAGGCAAGCCCCAAGGCCTGGCAAACCTGCTGTGACTAGCAGCTTGATTAGGACCTAAGTCTCTTTCCACCACATTTTCAGGGGAAGGTGAACAAGCTCATGAGAAATTTATTTCTGTCGTGCACCCACGGTCCCTGATCCACAAAGTAAATGTGAGCCACGGTCCTGTGATCCACAAAGTAAAATACCAAATGCATTCCCTTGCCATATCAACCCTCACATTATTTTGGGGAATACAGGCTTACTCAGAAATCTGATACAGAGGAGCCAGACCATGCTAGAGCCACAGCACCTCCCCCCAGGTGAATCCAGGATCATTATATAGGTGATAAATTCTACTCTCATTGAGAGAGCAGCAGGGCTTGGGGGCCCATCGTTTGTGTGCTTGCCCCCACGGAGGCCCTTAGCCTCTGTGCCACAAAAGAACAGGAGGTTTAACCAGCTCACAGGGCAATATATGCTGTTGGAGCAAAAACATCCTGGCTCCATCCTTGCCACAGTGACCATTAGCTCCGCATGGCAAGAGCAGAGACAGCCCAATGGCCACAGACTGACTGGAGTGTTTCAAAACAGCCTAAAACTCAGGAATCTGGACCCAAATGTGTACCCAAGATGCCCCCTCTACCTGAGCAACCACAGTGGCTCATGCAACACTACTTTGGAGAGCAACCAACTCACCACAGCACTGCTATCAGGCTCCAACACACAGCAAACCCTCACAACCTCTGCAAGAGGCTAAAGGGCTCCCTTTTATTCCCACAGGGTGGGTGTGGCTGGCTCAGCAGCTCTCTTTCCCAGCTGGTGCCAATGAAGGCCTTATGAGCAGCCTCAGCACAGACAACCAGATCTGAAAATAAATGGTCAGTTCACCTCCAGGGAGTCCCCACCTGTGCAAGGTGAGCTGCACTGAGTGTTTAACCAGCCCACCTGTGAGATCGTCTGACACCTCAACTGACATTTCATAGAGAGAAGAGAGAGTCACTTTTTCTTGGTGTGTCCTTTTTGGAGAACACCTCCTGAGATATCCATGCCTTCTGCTTCCTCGTTTTCATAAAGACGCCATGGTCAAAAAGAGTCTCTGCCTGCTCCCTGAGATCCAAAACAAAGCACATCTCACCAATGCACCTCACAGGCAGTAGCAGGACAGGCAGATCCTCCTGCTCACTCCCCTGACAGCAGGCACGTAGGGTTTGGGGTGAGAGCTTGCTGTTGGGCCAGGCCAGCCCTCCCCATGCCATACCATGCTTGTGTTGGCAGGCTTCACTTCCCGTGCTGTGGAAAACACATCCCAGGCTCTCAGGAGACTCAAACACACAGGGATATCACTGCAGGGAGGTGTTTCTTTCCCAGAAAAAACAGATTTCCTATGTGGGAACTCTGTCACACACTGAGATGTGGATGCTGACCTGTTTATATTTGCACAGGGGGAAGAGGCTGTGGCAGTGTCTATAATATTGCTGTAGGGATATCTTTGAACAACACTCAGAGACTACGTGCAGGAAAAGCCCTGCTCAAACATCTTGGAGATGCTATTTCAGCTTAATTTGAAATAATTTCACCATTGTCTGTAATTTCTGTTTCTCTCTCCACTTCTGCCCCTCTCTCTGGTTCCTGACAGGCATCCTCAGCTCCTGACCCCTCCGTGCTGTCAGTCCTTGAGCGTTCCAGTCGAGAGCCCAGCAAGCTCCTCATGGACCCATGGATAGCGGCTCAAGGTCTGCTCCCAGCCCCAGACAGGAGCAGCAGGTTTGCCAGTCTGGCAGGCTTCCCCCCAGCATTTTCACAAGCACTTGCTTACCTTGTTTGAGCTTCAGAGAGCTCGGTTTGGGGTGAAGGGTAGGTCAGCTCTTATCTCCTATCTACACGCGCGAATGTAACCCTTGCTGGTTCCCTTTGCAGTTCCTGCCCGGCAGCACAGCCAAGACCACGCTCTCCCCCTCTGCTGAGGCCTTTCAGTGGGAGGCAAGCAGGGTCAAAGAGCCACAAAGATGTCCTAGGGACCCCCCCGCCCTGAGGAAAATCCTGAAGGTCTCTGAGCCTTCTCCTCCGCAGCCTTTGGTGCAGGTGAAGGAGCAGAGCCACGGTTTCCCCTGCCCCGCTCCAGGCTGGTGAGAGGAGCTCTGGGGTGATGCTCAGGGATGACAGGAACTGGGTGAAACCCCCAAAGAGGATCCTGCAAGGTCCTGTGAGATCCAGAGATTTCAAAAAGCCTCTCTGGCCCCCTTCTCCTTCTGGAAACTGTTTTTAGTGCATCTGAGGTGGATTCAAGAGCTTGGATCTTGCAGTTTGTTTAAGCAAATATCACTTCTGTCAATTTTCCAAATGTCTGTTCACACACAGACTGTCTTAGCATCCTGCCAGGGCTCTAAACATTCATCTGTGGAGAAATTTTCTGGAAACCTGTGTGCCTGCATCCCTGTCTTGCCTTCCGACCATTTAAAAACCAAACACATAAACATGAGCCCGGATGGAAGGAAATGCGGCTGTGAAAGAGTGCATTATCTAAAGCCTTGCAGGTGTGTGTGACTCAGGGTGCCCCACTCAGACCACAGTCACCTTGCCCTGACCACAGCTCATCACACTCAGCTCCAAGTCCAAACTGGCAAATCATACCCACATCCCTCACTGCTGGAGGCTCCACAGGACAAAGGCAGCAAAACTGAGTGGGGGTGGTGTGGGAAGGGAATGGTGGAGCAGGCAGAGACACTCGGGCCTGTGTGTTTTCTTTCCTTAAAGATAAAACTTTACCCCCAGTCAAATGAGAAATCAGGAACAATGTAGGAATTTTAAAGAGGCCCGAGCTGCCACCTGACTCAGCGTCTGGGCAGGATATTGATTAGCAAGGCCATTCTTTATTCCTCTGCTATTGTTCCAGACCAGCATCCCCCATGACAGCAACAGGCGTGGGAACACAGCAGTTTTGGTGTTAAAAAGTGCTTTTATCACTGAGCTGAGGACAGGGGTCTCTGGGAACCAGAGATGGTTGTGTCTGATAGTCAAGGGAATGCATTCACACTGAGAACCTTATTCTGGGGTCTCTGAGGTCCTGGGGCACTCCAACACCGTGCAGCATATCCCCCATCCATCATTTCTACTGAGCTGTGTTCAGGTTCTGGTGAGTTCAGAGAGCTGCAGGAAGAAAGCACCTGTGCCTGCTAAAAATTCTTGGATTTCTCCTTGAGCTGCAGTAGCTGCTGTGATGGCTGTTCCTACCAGACCTTGCTTCTAAACAAGCCAGGTTGAGTTCTGTAACTCGTGTGGCACAGCACAGACAACAGGCCCACCACCAATGTCCTTATCCCTCCTCCTGAGCAGGTTTCTTGCCAGTTTTTTGCAGGGATTTCTTTTCAAGATGGGCTCCAGCCTGCAGTAGCTACCACAATGATGTCAGTAGGTGAGGGCATCTCCTCCTTTTTCAACAGACCAAACAACTGTGGGGTGTTACACATCACTGCCACCTCAATTTCCCAGCTGCCTGCAGCCGACCAACAAGCCAACACAAGTCCTGACCAAGTGAGCTGACAGACACTTACACAGTTTCCTGGGAGCTCCAGGCAGGAATAAACAAAATCTTTGGTTTCTTGGTAATTCTCAGTGCATTAAAAAGCAACACAGTTCAGTACTTGAACACTTCTGATTTGGCTGAGCAGAGGACAAGCAGTGACCAAGAGCCAGGTTTTCAGCCAGCAAAAAATATGTCTGGCTGTCTATAGAGCCCTACAGTTGGCTCCTGATTTTATATTCTTTGTAGGTTTGTTCTTCATTTGCAAAAAAATCTCATCTGTAACCACGTTATATATACACATGGTGATTCTTATTTTCACCCTTAAGATAAAATTTAAATATGGAAGTCCTTCAGGTGCTGCCTGGACAAACATCAATATACAAATTCATTTCAAAGACACCCCAGTTGAAAGAGCACAATGCACCAGGGAGTGGATCTCCAGACACAGCACACACACTGCAGACACAAGATATTTATTCCAGCATCTAGAAATGATCTGCAACTTTGTCTGTGTAAGAATGCACACTTTGGTAATAGTGTGACTGCACCAACTTTTTCTGCAGGCTTTCATGCTCCAGTTTCATTCTTTCCACGAATTTTTCACCTTCCCAAAGTTGAAAAGCAGTCAGGAATCAGCCAAGATTCTCCTCCTCCAATCTGTGACAAGTGGACAACCAAGCTAAACTTAGATGTTTAATAGTTGATGGTTTCCCTTCTACAAAAAGCAGAGTTAGTGCACAAATTCTGTTTTTCACAGTTGATGGACATGGTGTCTCAGGACTGACTGCTTCTCTGCCAGCTTGTACTCAGTGCCCAGCACAGAGCAAGCTTGGGAATTCTGGGCCCCAGAGCTTGGCTCACTCTGCTCATGGAGCCAAGCTGGAGCCACTTGGCTCTGCAAAAGCCAACCCTGCTCCAGCACTGACCTGCACATCAGTCCAGAGCTACACAAGGTAGCCACTGCATCAACTCACCTATTTAGCAAAGGTGTTGATTGATTATGTCCTTATCCACTTATTTGAGCAGCCAGGAGTTGAGGAATCCATCACCTTATCCACTAGCAAAAAGCAGTTCAATAAATGCAGCAGGTTACAATTTAAGTTATTTAATTTTTCCTCTCTCCCTGGGCTCAGTGGCAGGGTCACAATTTCATTGTTGACTTTGTGACCTTCCTCCTCTTCCAAACCCAGGGTGCTCTCAGACAGTGAAGGTCCAGCTAAAACTCACAAACTGAAGGGACCAAGGCAGAGGTTGCAGTCTGATCCCACTGTCACCAGTTCTGTGGAGCAGTCAGTGTGTTCCCTGACCATTCATTCACAGTTCAATTATGCTCTCCCAGGATGATTCAGGAGCTTGGCTGGATGAATGGCAGCCCCCACAAGACAGCACGGACAGAAACACCCAGCATGGGCTCTGAGGGAGGAAGGGAGGCAGAGGAAAGCCAAATGGACATGAGCTGTGCCACATCAGTTGCTCTCAAGATGAGCAGAGCAGTCTCTCATCAATTTTAAGACATTGTTTTTTCACCACCAGCAATAAGCCCCATGTCTGGGCAATTGAGCCTCTCTTCTCATGGAGCTGCTCACAAGAATGCTTCCTACAACCTTTTCTGTGAGGAGTTAAGGTTACCCTGGAGCCTGGAGTACTTAAAGATCATTACACTTCCCCTGCCAGAGCAGCAGCTCATATTCCTGCCAGGGGTTTCCACTGCTGCCTCGCTGCTTTGTCTCCTGGCCATTTTAGGTTAGTCCATCACAGGAGCTCAGGCTACAGCCCCACAGGACTCGTGCCATGGTGTGTCAGAGCAGGAGAGATGGCTCTTTGGGACGGCCTCAGAAACCCCCTGGCACATGAAAAGAAAGATGTCAATCTACAAGGCACTCCAGCAATTGTTCCCTGAATGGAATGGGAACTCGGAGGCAGGAATTGTCCCTGTGGAACCTGTGGACAAAGCATCCTCTGCCAAAGGAGCCTCAGCCACAGAACAATGCTCCAGGGAAAGCAAACAAATCCAGAATGTCTGTATCCATTTTTCA
Source organism: Setophaga petechia (assembly GCA_024362935.1). Taxonomy (NCBI): domain Eukaryota; kingdom Metazoa; phylum Chordata; class Aves; order Passeriformes; family Parulidae; genus Setophaga; species Setophaga petechia. The sequence continues at coordinate 5,483,614 of JANCRA010000013.1, read as the reverse complement.
GGACTCCTTACTGAGAAAAGACAGCCATAAATAAAAGTTGATACATTTATTTCTAACCAGGAAAACCCAAGCAACCAAAACAAAAAAGGCCACTCTGACAGATATGCACCGAGAAAAGTAAATAAAATAATGTGTTAAAAAATAGAAGAGACATCCTCAATGAGTAATTTAACCCCCCAAATAAAAAATGTTATTGATACCATGGGACGTATGTGCCTATGTATAACACTGCTTACCAGATACATACATGGGTAGGTAGATACATTTGCACTAGTTACAATTTTGGTCATGTTCTTGTTCTTTTTCAGGTTGCTACCATATATTTTAAACAGTATCTGTGCTTAGAAATATGTCCCTTTATTTTTTTTTTCTCTGTTACACTGGCAAACTACTTCATTAATTTCCTTCTTTTTATTTACTCATGATCTGTAGCAAAGCTTCCTTCTCAAACCAAGGCCACTTAGCCCCCTTAACAGCCTGATCTGAGGATTTTTTTCTTAATAACACAATTTCTCCTTTTACAACTTTTCTTGAAATGCTGAAGAAATTCTGTACATTGATATAATTTACCAGTATAGAAGATGCTGCATTGATCTTGACCTGCTGCAGACCATCTGCTCCCAACAATTTACAACCACAGCATCATTCAGGTGTGAAGGGACATCAAGAGACATGAACTTCTTGTTCTTTAATTTTATCAGTCTCCCTTTTTGACAGCAGTTCTTCCAGCAGCCCATCTTTATTTCCAGACAGACTAGGAGTCCAGCCTGGTGGTGGCAAAGCCAAGGAGGGGTATAGCTCAGAGCACAAACTGTTAGCAGATAGAGCTGCTTGGAGGCTGCTCTGGGTAATACAAGAAGCCTCAAACAGGTCCAGAACTCTGAGGGCTTTAAGATGGCTCAAGGTACAGAAGTGATGGGTCTTCTCTGCTGTGTCTCCATTCTCCTTCACTACACCTCACAACCCAGTCCAGAATGAATTTCTCCATATTATCCACACTGACCATGTCACCACAGTTCTGCTCCAGCACCTGGACATGCTGCAGGGCATTTCTGACCATCACCAGCTGGGTTCAGCCACTTGGACAGGAGGTAACAGCAGAAGACTAAAGGAAGGCCCAGAAATTTCCATCTTTGCAGAACTCTGACCATTACCAAGGTAATATTAATGTTGGCATCACATTAAGTTTCTTCATCTCCATCATCTTTTTTTTCCTAGCTGAAACATCTCACAGCTTTGTTGTGCTTGGAAACCACATGTGAGTTCCCATGCAGGCCAGCACAGAGCAGATTGCCTGCACAAAGCAGGGCAGACACCAGTGCACAGATCACCACCACTGACCTCTGCATGGACTCCTCTCAGGCTGGTCTGTTTGCTTACACAGCTGCAGGCTCCTAGTTCACATCACTTGGGTAGTGAAAGATAATTTTGCATCGTTCCTGTGCTGGAGTTTTCACGTGGGCACACTATTCAGGGTGGAGAATGATTCTTTTTAAGTATATGAAGAAATTTATCAAAGTATCTTTTCTAATGCAAGAATGATCAGAGATCTGAGAGGAGGAGGAGAAATTGAAAGGATTGCTTGGGTGAAAGGAAAAGTTGTGTGACCTGGATTCCTGGATTAGAAGGAATTTGACTGGAAGACTGGCTTTGATTTCTCCAGACCTACCAGATAGAAATAAGAGAAGAGCTCCTCTCAGAAGTATTTGGGAGAGGGTTGTGGGGAGTTCTGGAGCTCATGGGGCTCATGGACAGCCACAGGAGCTTCAGGAGAAACACTGAAGTCAGGTTTATATTCGCCCTAGACTGTGGGACTCTAAGAGTTCTCCAGCTCTGAGGAATCTGATGGCATTAAGGCATCAGCCTCTGCTCTCAAGGCAGCATTTCTCATGTTTTCCAAACAATTTGGGAACTGCAAATCGGTGCAGATTTCTCAGCTCAGTAATTGTGGTGTTGCCTCAGCATTTTTCTATCAAGATTCTTCAAAGCCCTTTAGATTTTCTCCCCAAATGCAGCCATCCATCCTCATCCATGAAAACCCAGACCTTACTGATTATTACCAATAAAGTTATTGATGTTGGAAATGCTGATACAGGAAGATGAGGCTATTTAGGAACGTTTTGCCAGATGCTGGTTGAGTGATACTGCATCATTTCATGCAGCACATCACAAAACCTCTTTCTTCCCTGCTGTGTTAAATTGTTACTTTCCCTGAGGGAGAAACATGGCTCTTTCACAAATCTGGCCTGAGAGGAAAGTGGGGGAAGAGTGTGGGAATTGCAGACAACATCAAGGATTCCCATTTCCCCGTTCTTTGCTTCTTGTGAGCAGTCTTGCCTTTAACCACTGCCACTCATTTTCTGAAGTGCTCTTTCAGTGGCCACATCCTGTGCTGCCTCTGGTTTGGTGGCAGCACTCCTAAATACTGAGAGCACTGTCAGAAAAATCAGCCTTGGGCTCCTCTTAGGCTGAAAGAACCAATTTACTGCTCTCCTTCAACAGGCATAGGATAATTATAGGAAGTCCCTATGCCACATCACATGGGTATCACATGCAAAAACCCATATATCCTACTAATGTGCACTGCTTAGGCACCTCAGTTTCTCACACACAGAAAGATGAAACTGGACACCCCCAACCAGAAAAAAAAAATTACTTATTATTTTGATAGCTATTTTTTTCATATCCCAATTGAACCTGAGGGGTAGTTTTTAAGGAAAATAAATTGCACACTTCTCACCAAGAAGCCAAACAGAACTGCAAGATTCAGAACAAAACCAATGAATTTATAGGTACTTCAGCTTGTTTCAATCAAGTTTAAATATTTCTTCCTTTTCTACCATTTCAAGGAAAGCAATAAACATCAGCAAGCAAACACAATCCTGTCTGACATCACTTACTGGTCAGATTTCATCCCCAGGTTTCTGCATGAGCTTATACAGGGGTTTTTCCACAGTGCAAGCCCATTTTAACAACATCTGTCAATGACTAAATCAGAGAGATAAAAGACATTAACCCACAAATTAAACATTTCTGTACAGGTAGCAATTTTGGGGATAGTTTTCTCTTAGGTGTCCTGTGGTCATACTTCATCTTTGCCTGCATTTAGCATTAAAAACAAGAAGCTCCAGCATGCAAAGGGCCCAGTGAAAATACAGTGCCTGGATTTATATGGAGCAAGGCATCACACTATGTAGGGGCACCAAGACAGAATTCAAATTAAATTAAATGGGAAGCTAAGTGGGGAAAGCCCTGTGTTCGGCCACTGGCAGGACTTCAGTCCTCAGGGAACTCCCTAGCCTGCTCCCCACTCCTTGTAGCTTTAAACATGAGCTTGTGGCCACCTGGAGAGCCAGCAGGGCTCCCTGTGTGGCTGTGGGAGAAGGCAGGACATCACTTCCTTGGCTTTGTGCTGCAGGTGACCCCTGCACACACCTGTTTCCTCTGCAGCCCCTCACCTCCCTGGGCAGGGAGCTGGCAGACAGACAGACAGACAGACAGGGTTCTACCAGGAAACCCAGGCGTCCAGAAAAACAGTTCAGGAGATTTGAAATCCTTCACCCAGAAAGTAAAACTGGGTACAAACCTTTTCCAAGCTTTCGTGTGATAAATCTTCAGGACACCATGTGCCTGATGCATGCCTGTGAGAGGATTTGCCTTTGTGCAGCCACACAGAAGTGCAGCATGAAGGAGCAGGGCTCAAGGCACACTTGGGAAAGGAAAACCCCTTAAAAGGCATTTTTCCCTGCCCCACATCACTGCTGGGCTTGTGAGCTCTTGTGCACACACACAGATATTTGGTCTTCTAGTATAAAATGCACCCTTCTAATCTGCTTGGGCCAGCAGTGTCCTCCTGCCCCTTCCCCCTTCCCCCCCATTTGCTGTGATTTACTTTACAGAAGGCTTCAGAATCTAGCCAACACACATCACAAAATTGGTGGGAAAAATCATGATTCGTGAATTTTTTCAATTAATCAAGTTCTTAATTTTACCCAGGAGGTCATGCCTTGAGATTCTTTCAGACCATCACAAAAGAGAACAAGCTGGCTGGGAGCAATAAGCACCATCTGAGGATCCTGCCATAGCTCAGGCTGTTTACTTTTCAGTTTCACTCACCATCACCCAAGCACATGTCTCTTTTTCCTCAAATCTTTTCAGTTGTTTCTTTCTCTGAAGCTGACTTCCAGGGAAAGCTCTGGAGATCCTTGCCTTCAGAGCAGATTCACATCCTGATTTCTCTTCCCTCTGTGGACAAAGAATGAAGCAGGCTGAGGTTCTTCTACCCCACAGCTTGCTTTAGGAAGAGACATGTGCCTGTGATTCTTTCCACCTCTGCAGACTTTTCCCAAAACCCCCAGATTTGGAGCTGGGATCATGCAGCAGCACAACTCCAGCATGGGAGAGCTGATCAGAGAATTAAAAAACATTAATTCACAAATGAAACATTTCTGTACAGGTAGCAATTCTGGGGATAGTTTTCTCTTTGGTGTCCTGTGGTCATACTTTATATTTACCCTAGCCTGTTTTTATACTATATATTTCACCCCAGGAACTTGGTGCAGGTGCTGGCACCACATGGCTGCATGTCACAGCTTTCTGGGGTGAGAAGTCCCCCAGCAGCAGGCTAAGAACTGCTGTCATTCCAGAAGTTTCTGAGAAACCATTTTGGGTCCTGGAAGAAAAAAAAAAAAAACCAGGAGTTGCAACAATCTGCAGCATTTTCCAATCTATGACATTTGTACATGGAGGGACCTTACCCACAGAGCTGGCCCCAAGCTGTAACTATATCAAGCCACTCACATGACCAAGACTTTGCAGGATCTCAGCCTCAGGGGCTACCAAGGGTCCAGCAGGCCTGAGAGACTGACAAAAAGGCTCTCAGGATCAAAACACCACTTACTAGAACAAAGCACAGATTAAGTGATACTGGCCAAATGAGACAGACACCAAATCAGTGCAAACAAAATGTTTTTCTGCTGCCAGAGCACCATCATGGGATTTGCATGTGGCATCTCTTCCTGCAGAGGCTATGGAGAAGTGATTCCCCTATCTGCCCTGGAATTCCCCCAGGAAAGCTGGCCTGGCTGGCAGTGTAGGGTGCCTAACTTCCAGACTATTAAATTACACTGCAATCAATGCAACTCAAGAATGTACTTAATTTTAAGTAAACACCTACAGACTGTGATGAACTGGGATGCTGCATTGCCCAGTGCACTTTGGCTGATTTGTTCACCAAGGCAGTACCTCAGAGGGACAGAAATCACAGGAACCTTCTAAAAGCTGCAAGGATACCTTAAATAAAGGGAAGGTTGTTGCATTTAGATTAAAATTACCACGTTTTTAAGACCCAGTTTTTTAGGACCTTACAGAGATAATGCACTCAAAGTGACTCTTTTATAAACACCTAACCTGGATGAATTAAAAGGAACATATAAGCCAAGATCTTCTATCACTTGCCAATACAAGATGCATTATTGCCCCAGGCCTCAGAGAGAGCTGCAGCTTTGCATTCCCGCTCTTAGTTAAGCTAATGAGGAGAAGAAGGAAGAGAATTTTTGAGGTGGGCTCTTCTTCCTTTCATCTGAGAAGTGGTTACTGAGCTGTGCACAGCTCTGCGAGGTCAGTACCACAGCACCTGAGTTCCCAGAGACTGCACTGCTGAGAGGAGAGGTGAGTTCTGTCAATATCCTCCCTGGAAGCTGGTTAAACACCCACTTAGCAGAGGGCCCTCTGAACAAGGGATGTGGCTTTGCACTGGGGAGAGTTGGCAGATGCTTCTCAGTTGCCTGTTTTATTCTCCTCTTGTTCCGTTGCAAACCATGGGGTTCCTCAGGAAGGCTCAGGCTCACAGACACTTTGTGCCTCTGATGGTTTGGCTGCCTGTTCTTCTCACCAGCCACATGCCAGCATGACTTCATGGTGTGGCTGCTTTGGGGAGCTGGATGGGGAAGCAGACTGCAGCTGCTTCTGGAGGATATAAATATTTTTTGCACTCGAGGGGCTCCAGCAGTCCAGCAGGGTCAGGGACACCTGGGCTCTATTCCTGGCTCTCCTGCAGACCTGCTGAATTGTTTCACTCCTTTCGGTGGCTCTAAATGAAGACCTTTTCCTGCCAAATTTGTTTTCTTAGGTGTGAGGCTTCCACTTGAAAATTTGAGCCACAGCAAGGAATTTGGGGCGATGGGACTGGCCTGTGAATTTGATCCATTCATTTGATAACAAATCCCACAAAAGCCATTGCACTGGTGAGCACCACAAATGGCTCACAGGCCAACCTTACTCACACCATTTACCAGTTAGCCATCTGCTCCCTTCAGATATTATTTTATGGCTTTCCTTTGTTTTCACTAAAGCCCAAACAGGAATGAAATTGTGGGTCCTGTAGCTAGCCCTTTTAAATAAATAGTCCTGCCATCACTCTAATAAGTTTGACAAGTTGGTCACAGGCCCTGGACAGGAAGCTAATAAACTTCAAGTTGCTTTTCTATTGTTTTCCTAAAACAATTTGACTTCCTTTCTGATAGCCTCAAATTCCTTCAATAAAAATAGAGTAGCTGGGAGCCAGAGGAAGAGCTGAACCCGAGCCAAGCTGTGCTCACAATGCCGCCTGCGTAAGATCACATTTTATCCTGATCCACGAAGACCCTTTAAAAGAATAGCAGGCAGACAGCTGCCAGTGCATGTCAGGAACAGCTCAGGAGTGAGTCTCCCCCAGCACTGGTCCTCCAGGCTGGAGGGGATGTCCAGGCAGTGAGGCAGTGTCAGAGCACAGGCTGAGCTCCTGCCTGCCCGCAGTGTCCTCCCTCAGACCCTTCAGGATCTCTTCTGGGAGCCCAAGGCTGGCACAGAGCTGGGCTCTGCTAAAGCTCACCCACCCTTCAGTCAACTTTACCTGCTCCTCCCTCTACCTGTACAGGCTCAGCAAAAAAGAGGTAAAGGTCTGTTCTTTCTTTTCTTCTTTTGGAAACATGTCTGTGAATATATGTGTACACACATATTTCTGTCAGGCAGCAATTCATCCAGCTGGAAGTTTGCAGGACAAGATGAATGTCTGGTGGCTAGGTAGATGAGGAGTCCTTGTTTTAAAATGACTTGTTGGTCCTTTGGACAAATCCTTTATGCTCTCCATGGTCTGGTTCCTCCACCTGTAAAACAAGGAGGGTGTTTATAGGAGCTGCAATTTCATTATCATCTGCAAAGCACTTCTCAACTACTCAGAGATGCTGTAGAGTTGAGAAGTGGAGGCAGGAGGGGTGAGAGGGCAGCACTTTGTTTCCAGTAACATAAAGCTGACAGCTGAGCATTTACTTTGGGATAGATGGCAATTTCTCCTCACTGAGATGAAAACCTCTTCCACTTTTTCTTGCTGAAAAGTTTACTGGAAAATGAGTCTGACACAGAGTGATATTTATCAACTGGCTGTTTCTTGTTTCCCCTTTTCTCACTCTGTGCTGGTATGGTACTCTGGGTTGGGAAGATGAAAACATCCATCCATATGGAATACTTTGGGATTTTTACTAAATGAGGAAATGTAACTATAAAACTGTTCTCATTCAGGGGCCTTTGCTACTCCTCTTCCCTTGGGCCCAGCCTGTCCTTGGGAATTTGCCTCCTGCTGGAGGATGCCTTCAAACTGTCTCCAGAGGTCTAATGTAAAACAGAGAACTTCCCTCTCTGGCCTTCTCTTTCAATCATATCCGTGCATGGGGATTTGAGATAAAATGTTCCATCAGGAAGGTACTTTGGAGAAGGTACTAAGGTGCTTTAGAGAGGTGCCTGTCCAGCATGGAACACTATGAAGAACCAGAACAAGTGCAGTGCTGTGGCCAGGCAGCAGAGATTAACTCAGCCACTGTTGGGTGGTGGTTTTTTCTGAAATTTCCCAATGCAGCAAACCTGATGTCAACTTCAAGGACAAAAGTCCTCAGTAATGGCAGGAATATACAAGACATTTTCCCTTCAGACAATCTCCTTCAGTTTTCACATCTCAAGAGCTGCATTTGAAACAGCCTTCCAGCAAAGCCAGATGCTGTGGGAGCGCCTGTTTTTTGTGAAGAAACTCTTTAATATGTGAGCTCTCATCTATGCTACTGCGTATCTGCAGACCTTCTCCATGCATCCTCTTGGCTTGCTCTTTTTGTTTGTTTAAATCTCAGGCACAGAGTGAATCCCTCCATTAAATATCCATGGGATCAGTGCTGAAAAACTCATCACACAAACTCTACTCCAGATTTACCTGGCTTTTGTATGCAAGAGTGCAGATCTGCTAAGGCACTGAGGCAAGTACAGGAAATAGAATGAAAAAGGGACCTCTTGGCTTATAGGTTCAATCCCTTTGAATAACGGGCAAGTACAAACCAAATGGCCTTTTCTAAACTTACTAAACTCTATCCTAAATCTCATTAGGTTTCCACCCTAACTTGTGCTGCTAAAATGCTGTTCCAGCACCTCCTTGCCTGCTCTGTTGCTTAGAAACCTTCTGATTTCCAACCTAAATTCATTCATGGCCAATTTATATCTATTTATTCTTGTGCCACATTGTCCTTTAGCTTATGTAGCTCTGCTCTCTCCTGAGCACTTACTTTCCCAACCCCCAATCCCTAAAAGTATTTATAGGCAGCAAATCTCTCCTCTCTTAACCTTTGTTCTGCCAGACTAAGTAACTAAGCTCCCTTATAGTATTCACCCTGCAGGCACATCACACCGTGGTTTAATTACTTTGTGTAGCTGCACTAGCATGAAATTCAGTGCAAAATAATTAATGCTGAAAAGCTCAAACTGGTAGCACATCTATTTTCAAATCAGCTCAAATATCTCTGTGCAGTCCCTGCTGTGACTGATAAGTAAACACACTGTTGGCTGAGACGCTTCCATCCCTCTGACCACCCTCTGCCTTCCTCTGCACCTGCTCCAGGCTGGATATCCTCCTTGCATGTGGGGAAGCAGCACTGCAGACACTGTTTTGGAGAAGTCTCATCCTCTTGGATGACATTACCTCCACTCACTGCAACTGGAAATGCTGCTATATCCCCAAAGTTTGCTTGCCTTTTTCACCCCCATGTAGCATCGCTGGTTCCTCCTCCTTTGAGCCATGAATTTTCCCCATCTTTCTCCTGGGAGATGGAGATTCCTGTTACTCTTCAAACAAGTTCCTAGTGTGTGACTTTGCACTCTCCCACTTAACCTCACCTTGATCACTCCAGTCACCAAGAGCCTTCAGCTCTGGCAGTACTGGAATCCACCTCTGCCCTCATGATACCTCCCAGCTTGGTTTCACCAGCAGATTTCATTAGTGTTTCTACATTCCGTGCCAAGGTAATTAACAAAAATACAAAAAAAAAAACAGTCCTAAGAGCAATCTTTAAGCAGTCTCACAGATAATTTCCCTTCAACCTATTAAGGAACTGGTGTATCAATTCTGTCAGTCTCTTACTCACTTGAGGATTTATTTAATAATCCCTGTCTTCTTCATCTGAATCTTCTACACTAATTTGCTTCTTCTGGGACACCATATCATACAGTTTACTGAACTCCAGGTAGATAAGGGCTGCTCTGTTCCTTTTACCTAGGGGGTCGGGAATCCTAATCCAAGAAAGCTCTTAAGTTTTGATCAAAAGATAGCACATGTTGTTTTATTTTCCCTTTCCCTCCCAGTTTTATTTCTGTTTTCCTTCAAAATGCATTGCGCAGCATCACAAACTGCTGTGATCTGCAAGCTGCACATGGCAAGCTGTCAGCTGTTCTCCTCATTCCCACTGCTGGGGACAGCATTCTCTTCCACTTGCTCTCCTCACTTAAGTCAGACAAGTTTTGCATAACAGGGTCTTAGGGAGGGGAGTGAAAATTCTTTTTCCCTGCTAAAGATTGAGCAAACCAGCTATTTTTCTAGCTGATGGGCTGGAGAAGCTGCCAGGACTCCTCTGTTTTCCCTTGAAGAGGGTGCAGTAGAGAAGGGATGACACATTGAGGGGCTGGCTGAAGTATCCATACAACATCTCTACTTCCTTTTCTGTCTTTTGCCTCCCTGTCTGCCTTCTACCATTTCCTTTTAGTGCATCAAAACCCAAATAGTTACCACTAGCACCAAAACAGAAAGAGCTCTCAACAGGTACCTCCTGTGCATCATGCATGTGTTGGACAGAAGCCTTCTCCCCTCCCTCTCACATTCAGCACAACCAGACTGTATCTGCTGGGTTCAGGATTCAGGATTAACTTCTGTGTGCCACTCAGGAACAGCCCTTAGGCAGGAAACACAGAGGAGTGAGCAGGGAGAATCAGCCCTGGTCACCCTGAGTGCACAGCAAAGTGTCAGCCACACAGGGAGGTGAGTGCATTTCAGACAGATCTCTCTCAGGACCTGTCTCTCTACAACATGTGAAAAACACTTGACAAGCCTTATCCCTAGCCTATCCCAAAGCCATCTGTGAGCTGGACCTGTATTATTAACACCTTTTTTTTGGACACTTCTATGATGAGTTCCTTGACAATCTCACTGGCATAAAACCAACATGAGTTTACATAATAATGCTTCGTGGAAATTACTCTACAAAGACAAAAAGCTGGAATGATATTCTCCTTCCCGTGAATTTCCATTGCAGATACACAACTGCCACACAAGAGAGGGAGAAACAACTCCAGAAACATTTCCATTTTCTTAAAAGCCACAGAAGGGCTTTCAATAAAGTCAGAAATGAAGTAGCAGGTGACTATACGTGTGTCCATACCAGGAGGTTACTGAGCTGCTGTGGGAATTTACTGTGCACTCTTTGTCCTGCATCCTGCACTAACCACTATCCTCACTAAATCAGTGAGGATACAGCCCTCCTGGAAAAGAGTTGCACTCCTAACTTCAGAGTGAGAGTGTCCACACAGGACATGCTTCCAGAGATAGCCTCTGCACACAACTGTCCCTTTGTAGACTAGCTTTCAATCTGGTGACTAAAGGAGGTGGTAAATTAGTGGGAGAAAAATTATTAGAAGTGTTGCCAGCGTTGTGTTTTAGTCCCTGGACTACTTTTGTTTCATGATCTGCACTCACTGATGCATAGAGACCACCAGGCAATGCTCTGGGTGGGAGATATCTAGCCTGGGCAGGATTGCTGGAGGGATGACCACCAAAGCTTGTGTGCAGCAAGTTGGTTCTCAGATCAGCAGAGTCTTCTGTGCAAATCTCTCTCTCCTGCCACTGATTCTTTGAGACCTTTATCAAAGCCAGAAGGCAGCTCTGATTCTGCCTCCACGCTGGGCCATTCCTGATGTGCAGGAATCAGCAGCTCAGCTTGACACACACATGAAATACAAGACCTTCAGACACTTGATATGTCAAAAACATTTTTAAGAGAGGCCCAAACGCTCATGAGTCTGACTGTATGTGCAGGGAGGTGGTGGTAGGGTGGTGTGACAAAAAACACCTCTCTTGACAGGCAGATTATTCTCTACTTATCAGTAAGGGGGCATGTAAAAAGTCTCTGGGAGGCATTTGGTGCCCTTTAGGACAAGGCTGCAGCTGTGCTGGGCCCCTGGTCCAAGCCAGCAGAGCAAGTTCTGTGTGATTTGAAGAGGTGGAAGACCCTGCTCCACATGAACCTCTGCTTTGCCAAATTAAGCTTGAACGAGTCAGAAATTTGTCCTTTTTCAGTTGAATTGTCTTTTGTCTTGTGTGGAAAAAGCTTTCCAGGGTCTGGCTGGTGTAACTGTGGGGGAAAGCTGTCTCTTTTCATTTGGGGAAGGCTTAGAGTGTTATCTGTGGGAAGATGTGCAAAGGAGCAGTAGCAGCAGTGGCTGGAAGGGACTGCGCGAAGCCAGCAGCGAGTGCATCCTGTCGGCATGAGGAGGGTGGCACAGGGAGAGGCTGAGAATGAGAGGGAGGAATGAGATCCATGGTCTTTAAAGGAAAAACAACAGGAAACCAGGTTTGAAAATAGAAAGATTAGTCTGGAGGGGGTGGGAGAGACGAGAAAAGTAGGTGAAGAAAGAAGAGGGGGAAAGGCGGAGAGGCTGGGGGGAAGACAGAAAGTGACACAGAAAGGGGGTGGAGAAAAAGAGAGGAAGGGAGAGAGAGAGAACCATATTAAAGGAATAAAACGAAGCAACTGAGGAGAACAAGGAGTTCAACCTCACTACAAAAAGGGAAAGTGCTAAAGCAAGGAAAGGAAACTGAAGACAAGACACTGGAAATCAGGTAAGCAACCAAGAGGGGGAAATAATAGAACTGCAGAAGTGCTGATGGTAAATCAAGTTATTACACTCAAGGGGAAAACAGCATGAGGGGGAAAAGGCATTTGGAGAGGCAGGAAAAGAAGGGTGGCCAAAAAATAACTTTTAAAAAAATTACTTTTTTTTTCAATTTCTCTTCAAAACGTTCCCGCTAGTAACATGGTGTGCTTGGGACATTTTAAAAATTAAATTGTTTTACCACGGGCAGCTAGAGAATTAAGAAGTAACTTCCCTGCTATGAACATGGATACCCATAGATTCCAATGTATAGGAAAGCATGATAAGAGCCCCAAACATCCTCCCTCAGGCAGTATAAAGTGCAAATTGCCATTTCTGTCTGATCCCATTTCAACATGCTGTCAAGCTGCTCAGGGGACAGTGGTGAAGGGAACTCTTACCTAGGAGAGGCTCTCGGGGTATAAATGCTTTATCAAGGGTCTGCATTAACCACCTATGTTCTGAAGTGCGCGGGATGCTTTCAAAATATTGCAGTTTCTTTTCCTTGAGAGTACAGTGTCCTGGCTGGTGTGTGACATGGAGCCTGGGAATGTAACTCCAGAGCAGAGAAGTGCCTTGCTGGTATCTGGCAGTCACACATTCTGTGCGCGCCGCCAGGGAATGAATGCCTTTCTCCTCCATCCCCACACTGCCCGTGGCAGCCTCAGCAAGGAGCCACACAGACCTGAAGGGACAAATGTCCTCTCCCAGACCAGCAGCTGCTGCTTCTTTTTATTTGCCTTCCTAACTTTCCCCCCGCTTTTTGTACTTGGAATAGTTATGCAATTACATTTCCATAATTTAACACTGCTTTTTAAAGAATAGCCCACCTTGAGAATATGGTAGCCCTGGAACATACCCACCTGGAAATAGGCAATCTCAGTTGAGTGTAAAGGTTGCTGACTAATTGCCACCTCGGATCTGTGGTGGCTCCTTTGATTTCCTGAAGGCTGCCTATTTGTGGTGTCTAAGGAGCTTTGTGGCATTCTGGTTTTAACAACTTGGGTAAACTGAGGCAGAGCCCCTGTCCCTCAAGTGCTGTAACAACATTTAGATGATCACATAAGTGGTTTTTCTGGACAAATCTCAGCTAAAAAAGTCCTGTGCTGAATGAGCCTTAAGCATTGAAGTCTCCCTCTATCATAATAAACCTATCAAAATGCCTTGGTGAAGCAGTGTGGATGAAAGTTTTCCCCTACTGCTGTCTATGTGTTCCTCTCTTTAAAGAGCTTCATGCATGTAACATGCGTGTGCTTCTGTGTGTGCAGCTAGGAGCAGCTTAAACTGTTATTCAGAAGCCTCACAGTATTCAGCATTTGTATCGGGAGCCAAAAAATTTCTGCATTTACTGCTATTTTCAAAATCTACTCTGAGAAAAGCACACATTTCTAACTTTGTTCCCATTTTCCTTGGGAGCAGAGCAATACTTCAGGAGAATTCCTGAGGCTTCAGGGTTTAAAATACTCGTCCGGCTCTTGTCGCTTGGGAACTATGTTAAGTATTCCTGTTACTATAAGTATTTGGGGTTGGTTGTTGGGGTTTTTTTTTTCCACTCAACAGTATATATTATCACAATATTTTTAGTATTATATGTGCATTAAAAAAATTAAGCTCTGACAGAAAATACAGAACTTCATACCTTAGCTTCTCTTCTCTTTTTGACCTTCAGACAGATTTCACACATTCTGCACACATTTGCCCACTTTCTGACTTATCTTGCAGCACTGAAAATAGACAAGGAGGAACAAGTAATTCAGCACTACCCCATGCCATTAGGGAGCACAGTTTGGAGACTGCTCCATGCTTTGGGTGCTATTGTATGAGGCATAAGTATAGAGGCTTAAAAGTAGAAATAATTCCCAGAAGACAACAGAGAGACTTCAATATTTGGGGGAAGATCAATTTTATTGCTATTGATAAGCAACTGAGAGATCTCTGTGAGCAATACTCAGCATGCTAGCTCTTCCCTGAAACAAAGAAATATTCATGTCACACAGCATGCAATGAGCAGAGAGATGCACGCTTTTAAGTCTCTCCAGTGTATCTCTGAAGAGGGGTCAGGGGGGTTTTAATGTAAGAACCACGGGGTTTACACTTATATTTCTGCCTTTCTCCATTTTTTATGTCAATATGGACATGCTCTGAGAATGGCTGAGAATTTCCATATGAAACTGCTCTCCCTTAGAAGCAGAAAAGCTGACAGATGCCTTGGTCAGGGCACAGGGTGGCTTGGAAAGTAAAGCAGTCTGGCAAGAGTCTTCTGCTGCACTGAGATGTCTGGTGAAGAAAGGAGGGAACAGTGGGATGGGAGAAAAACTGTCTACAGTTTGTAATCAGATAAAGCTAACCAACAGGACTGGGGTTAATTCTTGCTTCTTAGTCCAATTTCCTCTGTCAAGATGAGACAAATCACTTAAGCTGCATTTCCCCACAAATGCTCATTTCTTGTCTTTTGGGTATCTGACTTCTACATGTGGCGCAACTGGTGGGAGTGATAAACTCTCCCACTCCAGCACAAACCAGACAGAGCTCTGCTCTGAATACACATTATACACTGCTAAGTACACTGGGGAGAAAAGCACCAACAGATTAACCACATCACCAAAGAGCTTCCAAAATTAATGAACAGTTTTTATCTTAATCTCTCACTGCTTTAGTCCCTCAGCTACACAGCTGATCTAACACCATCTCCTCACCTCTGGGTGGTAATGAAAGTAAGTAGATTTATAATTGTGAGGCGATCAGATACTGTTGTGATGAAAGCCATAGGAAAACCCATGAGGAAACTAATAATTCTGCCTTTAGATCTGGACTTGAATAATGTACAGTAAATGAGGCACAGGCCACCCACTGAACAATGAGGAGAAAACAAAACGTTGAATAGCTGCTGTTCAAGAAAGCCCCCGCCAGGCTGGCACAGAACAAGGCAGGCATCCTGTGCAAAGAATGAGGTGACAATGTGAGGATGTGGTTAAGGACTCTAAGAGGCACAGGCACAAAGAGATTGAATTAAGATTACTGAGAACAGTAACCCCAGCATTTCCTAACTCCCTACTGCTGGCCTTTGCCAATTTAGTATTAGTTGGTTTCAAAGGGGGATGTGTTTTTCTGCATATATATATATATATATATATATATATATATGGTGCATACACTGAGTACAAAAAATAATCCGCTCACACAGCCAGACTGAGGCAAGGATAGAGGAATGAGGCTGGAGTGTGAAAAGAATCCCACAGATTTTTGGAAAGAAAGAAGAAATGAGATTTGACAAGGTAGTAATAAGTGGGAAATAGATAGTGACTGAAAATGTCCCCTTTCTAAGGCTGAAAGAATTAGCAATTTGGGTGCTGTATAAAGTTAGCTGGTCAAAACTGCCCAGAAACTGAGGCAACGCTCTCTGGGGGAGCTTGACTGTAGGGAAACCACGGGGAACTGATAGGCAGGGAGATACTGGGGTGAGAGGAAGGATGGGAGAAGTCTGTATGAGAGCTCTCTCTTTCTCCCATTACCTCTTCAGTCTGCTTTATTTCCACACTATAACAAGTTGCGTCTCATGCAGTCTGTGCACAAGCCTAAAATCACATGGGCAGCTTTAATTGCTGCTGTATTGTGCCCAGTGTGAGGCCTGCCATCCCTGCACATCTCCTTGCACCAGCCTTCCCCACAGACTGAGCAGTGCTTGAGATCAGCAGAGCTCAGCAGAGCTCAGGGACGGCTTTTACTACGGCAGCCCCCAAATTTCTCAGCTTGTTTTTGTTTTCCAGAGTTCCCTGTGCCCTCTTTACCTATCTCCTCACCTCTGATTTGCCCAGTTTAGTATCATCTGCAAATTCAGAATCCCAAGAGAATTAGAAGATGCTCCCTGCTTTTTAAATGTAAGCCTGGATACTACTATCATGTAACTATTTGATGCCAGCTTTTCAAAGATAGTGGGATAAATTCATCCCTCAGCTTGACTCATCTGAGTTCAAGGTCTCTTCTGTTCTTGGTCTCCTGAGATTACACTAGGCAGAGCTTGGCCCTAATATTTGGATATATGAAAGCACATGGGGAGGAATAGCATTAGATGTTCTGGACAGACAACTAATAAAAATTCAACTGACTGTGAGTCTGCACCTTCCATTATCACTTCAGATGAAAATATTCTACATATTATTATCATCCATGTGTGTAACACATCCCTGATGTAGACACTTGAAGGTGCTGAGTGATTCCCCTCTGTCTGTGTCCCTGTGTGTGCAGGAGGTGACGGGTCATTCAACTCCCTTATCTTCTCACCCACTCTCTTTTTCGTGAACTCTGAGATTTTCCACATTTGGAGAGGAGGGGGAAAGCACAGAATAACAAGCTGTCTGCAGCTACAAGTAGGGCCAGTGGTCTGGATACCAGTATGACCCTTCCAGAATTCACAGTGAACTTGGGAGGAGCAGAAAGATAAGAAACATTGGATGTCTGTGTTGTAGGACAAGAGCTGTTAACACAGAGCTCTTCTTCTCCCATGAGATCTCAGCTCTAGAGTCAAAGTCACTCTGCTACTGGCTCAACACAGGACTTTGAACCCGAGGAACCAGAATGGAACCTATGCAAACATGTCAATTATTTTTCTTTAAAAGCATTAGTACAAAGCTATTTGTTCCAGGTTCATGTGTGGATCAGAGTTACAAATTTGGCTAAAGAACAGGCCTGGTTCAGGCAGAAACTTATCATAAGCATATGTGTGCCTATATGAAGCCAGAGAGATGGTGCTTGGACAAAAATACCTAATAGGTTGTTGCTTGTCCATTGTGTATCCATAGGAAGGAGCCAGTGCCAGTAAACTCTGAACAAAAAGATACCTGCTGAGGTGGGCTTCAGCATCACAAATCCTCTGTAATCCAAAGCACTGCACCCACTCTGCACAGTGCATTTCTAACTCTATTCATCATTTAATGCTGTAAGCCACGTGTCCCCACAATGCAAAACAAAACAAAAGAAAATAAAACAAACCAAACCAAACCAAAAAACAAAAGAAAACAAAACAGAATGCCTCCGGTTCTACCAGGTGTACCCACTATAGAAGGGCAGCAGGACAGGGTTTTCTTTCAGGTAGCCAAGTCAGTGTTGTCTGAGGGCACAGGAGCAAGGGCTGTGGTCTGTAGAAGCAGATGTGCAGTAGAAGCAGTGTTGTGTTGCTGTTATTAGGTTTCAAAGGCAGTGTTACGTAGAAAAAAGGATACAGTCTTGCAAGTCACAACCTCTGAGCTCTGTCCCCAAACTGTTTCTGACAGAGTGACCTCAAATAAGCAGTTTGTCCCTTCTGGACCCCAGTGATCACCATCTGCAAGACAGAGGTGACAATATCTGCACTGCATGGGATGCTGAGGCTACTAACAAGGGGCTGGAGATCCTAAAGGAAAGCAGCATTAACCAACCTCCAGCACAGAGCTTGAAGTGTCCTTCCCAAGTGCCCACAGCTGTGAGTGCACAGTTTGGCACTGTGGGCCCCACTGCTGTCTGGGTTCAGCCTAACAAGGGTCAGCACAGGGCAAAGATCTCTGCCCACTCACCCACCATGATCTGTTGTGCCACGTGCTGCCCTGGACCTGTATGAGATAACACAGCTGGAAGGAGCAAAGCCACGGGCAATTCCTGACCATGCCCCAGCCAGCCTGGATGCCCGCTGCAATGTCACTGCTCACGTACCCAGCACCCAGAGGGGACAGCTGCCTCCTCAGTCAGTAGTTTGGAGGGGATGCACTTCTTGCATGGCATCCACAAACAGCCACATGTCTGGAATGTGAGCTTCCTAAAACATCCTGGGCTCTCCACTTCATTGTGAAATCTCATTAATTCCCAGAGACACACATTTGTACCTGATTGAGCAAATCCCAGAGACTGGGCAAAAATGCAATGGCTTTGAATCAGATCCTTTCCCCCTCCCTGGGAACTGTGCTTGCCTCACACAAAGGAGCCTTCCTTGGAGAGCCTCTCCACGTGCCCCTGGGATCTGCCACAGGGAAGAGGTGAGCCCAGCAAGGGAGAGCAGAAACAGTGCTATGATCAGACTCTCCACTTTATTTTAGAAACATCCCGCAGAGATGGCGACCTCCTGTCACCTTCCTTGTGGGAAAAGCTAGCTTGAAGTGTTGAGCTCAGCTATTTATATCCCTGCTGATAGTCTTGCCTGTCTTCTGAAGAGGGGAAAACTTTCTTCCTGGCGACCCCCAGGGAAATAAACTCATATAAAGTTGATTGCACAGGAACAGCCCTCCTGGCTCTCTGGTGTGGATTTGCTAGCTGTTCCTCAGAGCCCTGGCCAGCTCCAACCAGAATGAGCAAGCAGCAGTGATGTGAAATGCTCTCCCGTCCTTCAGAGCACGTGGCATCACCAAGAGGATGGGCAAAGCTGCTCAGAGGGCAACAGACACTTCCCCTCCCGCAGATAAAGGTAGTGCAAAAAAGGAATGGCAGAGAGCAGCCCATGGCTGGCGAGCCAGCCTGGCGTGCTAGCAGGTGCCGTCCCCGCCGGGGTATTTTTATCGTGGAATTTGGCAGTCACAAGGCAGCCCGAGGCTGAGCAGACTCCGTGCTCGGCCTGTGGGGTGATGCTCAGTTTTCCTCAGCTTCAGTGGCGCTGCAGGTGATGATTGAGCTGGGCTGGCCACGATGCTGGGTTAGTGCCAAGCTGCCCTGCTCTGTGTCACACACGCTTCTCCCAGTGCCAGGGTCCCGTGACGGCGCCCAGCTCCCGTGGGGATCCAGCAAAAAACTGCCAGGAAAAAGCATGGAAGGGCAGTGTCACAGCCCATGGCTGTCCTGAATATGCATGACCCTGCTACCAAGACTGTCTTCCACCAGGTGCTGAGACCTCACAAAAATACTCAGAGGTGCTTTTTGCCTGGTCACACCACAGTGAGATGAGATTTATCCAACTGAGCCCAAACTAGGAATATAAAAGGCTGCAGATGCTCAGACACTGAGAGGTCAAAGCATGTGAGGGCAACAGTAGTCTGGGACTGAGGAAAAAGAGCAATATGGAAAATTCCCAATAATAGTAAAGCTATGAGGAGAAAGGCTAGGTCAGGGGCAGCTCTGCATAGCCAGGAAAAGCTGTCAGGAGGTGACAATCCTTCTTTTCTTGCTGGCAGCAGAGAACTAGATGCTCTCAAAGACCCTTGGTCTGGTGCTGCAAAAATAGCTCGCTAGTAAGTATCAAATGTCTAAGCCAAAAATGCTGCTCTAGAAGGGAAACTCCTTCTCTTGGTTTCCAAAATCTGTTCCCCTGTGGCCACCTACGCCCTTGCAGCAGCCACCTCAGCTCTCTACGGGGCTGTAGCAGGATGATCAGGAGGCACCTCCAGGCAGTCCCTTCTTTAGACAGTCTGTGCAGGGGAGGGCAGAGGAAATGTCCCTATTTTCTAGCCTAAGCCTCATAACTATCAGCCTCAGATCCTTTTGATTTACAGCCTCTTGAAATACTCTGTGCATGTGTGAGACAGGTAAATTGCTGTTCTTCTTGCATTCCTTAACATTTTTTATTTCTGGATTCTCTTGTACTTATGTTTGCTTATGTGTCCTGCATATCCTGATTTTTACAATTTACAAGTGTCTAGCCTTAGTAGCCATCCCTGGGGAAAGCAAGCTGTTATAAAACCCCAAACAACCTGCACACAGTAGAATGGATGGGAAGAGGGGCTCAGTTTGTGATTGTACTTCCCTGTGGCAGTAAGTAAAAAAAGCCTTTGCACTGCCAGGGAGAACTGTGTTCATATTTACACAGCCAAGCAAGGTGAAACAAGAAAAGGCATGTGTAAACAACATAAACTCTCCTGGAAAAGTGCTGCCTTGTAAGGAATATTCCCCACATACAGCTGTGCTACAGCACAGTGATGTTGGACACACGTAACACTGAGCTGTAGGCAGCTGGCTGCCTTCTCTGCACTCTGGGGGAAAAAAGCAAACACGCTGATCTCAGTGCCACAGTCTGTAAATATTTCCCATCACTGATTTATCTGCCTGTGTTTAATCCCCTGGTGCTCCTGGAATGAAGCCATATGCTAATCTCTCCAGAATGCAGGAACTGCACCAAAGCCATTTCAGAAGGTAAGACAGACCCACACATTCACCAGCTTCCACCAGTGCAGACAAGAGGAGTCAGAAAGACCAGCTGCTTTTCTGTGTTACTGCTCCTCCAGCTCTGGGCTGGCAGCAGACCAAAGCTTCTGCATATGCCAAGCAGCCACCAGGATCTCCATCAGCATGATTGCAGCATGCCTGCCAGGGCAGGAAAGAGCCAAAGCCCATCCTTTGCTTCCTGAATGTCCCTTCTCCCTGCTCACATGGCTTCTGACAGGTAGTGGGGTAGCAAGGGGCCACTGCCCTGTCTCCTTTCCTGAGCAATCCTCACCTTCCCCAGGGCAGCCCTCAGCAGCACCAGGAACTTGAAGATTCAACTTTTGATCTTTGTCCCATCCATCCTTGCAGCTGGACACAGCACAGGAACAAAGCATGGGATGAATTATGGTGTGTGCTGCTACATTAAATTATATCACTCACATAACTAGAGGAGGGGATATTTTTCCCTCAACAAGTGTATTTGTTCTCCAGCTTTTGCTCACAGGAAATCTACACAATATTGCTACAGTAAATTTTCAGCTTTTAACAGTGTCTGCTCTCCACAAATGTTCTTTGCACTATAAAAATAATTGGCTCCTAAAGACAGGACAAGGAACAATAAAGGAGAGTTAACAATTTGGTCCCTGTGGCTTTGGGATTTACCTTGACTAGTGCTTTTAATATTTCATTATGATGATTATTTTTACATTAACTTATTAAAATGCTATTTTCCAAAAGAATGACTGTGGGAGGACATTAGCTCCAAGGTAATGGGGCACACTTTATAGCACCCAGCCCTTAACTCTCACCAGGGAGAGCTTTGCAGTGCCCTGGCAAGGTAAGTATAGTGAGCATAACTGGATCAAATGATTGCTCAAGCACTCCCACAGAGCCCCACAAAACATGGACTAAACCCACGGCTCTCTTTTTATCCATCAGGTTAAATGACTTGGCCAGAAACAGTCAGTCAGAGTCAGAAACAAAACTGAAACAGGCTGTCCTTCATTTCCACTTTGCAATCCTACCTACTCCGAGTCCAGCAAACCTTTCCTGTCACCAGACCACCTACCAACAGCACTTCCCAGGAGTGCTGGTCCTTGGGAGCCACTTCAAAGGAGGCTTTTTTCTTTGTCTCTTTCATTTGAACTGTGAAATTTTCCTCATAATTTAAGAAAAGCAGAAGGAGCAAGGCCCACCATTTAGATTTTGCAGCAGTACCCTCTCAGAGAAGCATGACAGGGTGGCAGCAGATTAGGTTTCCAGAACTGGCACAGCCCACCAAAGTCTTTACACTCCCCTAAACATTTGCAGCTTGTAAATGAAACACTTACAGCTGAAAATACTGCAAAACCAAAGCAAAACCTACAGACAGGGAGCAGGTGGGCAACAGAGGGGTTTTCTCTGTGCTTCAGTGGTGGCACTGAGATCATAAAAGAAACCTAGAGCTGCACACAATTCACATCTGAGGTGTTGGTGCAGGTATTACACAAAGGCAACATCTGACAGTGCCACTGCTCAGGTCAGGCTGTAGAATCCACTCTTATGTCCCAGGGGATCAGCCCACTAAGGATTTCCCAGTGTGCAGTCTAGAGACAGATGAATGCTGCTTTAACATCCCAGTCCACAGAGGATGCAATATGCAGATCACAGTGAAAGGACTTTCTGAATCAAAAATAAATCTGGCTCACCCTCAAGGTTTTGGAAACTCATTTAGCAGGCTGTAGATGAGTTATATAAAAAAAAAGATCACTTTTTGTTTCGGTAGCTGAATTTAAAAAGAAAAAGAATTCCCAAGAACAACACAAGGTTTCCAGGGGATGTGAAATAGTTTTCAGCAAACCAGACCTCATTCATTTCAGGGCACATGAAAACATTTCCTCTGACACAAAACAAAAAAACCCATTTCACTCCATCCATTACCAGCTGGGCATTTCCTAACCCTCCTTAGAACCACTCTCTGTTTTCTCCCAACAGAGGCCTGCGCTCAGCTCTCAAGACTTCTCACCCCTCCTGGTGAGCAGCAATGGGGGAGTGGAGTTTCCTGGGAGACTTCCTCGAGAAGGTCCACAAACACTCCACGGTGGTGGGGAAGGTCTGGCTGACCGTGCTCTTCATCTTCCGCATGCTGGTGCTGGGAACGGCGGCGGAGTCGTCCTGGGGGGACGAGCAGTCTGACTTCATGTGCGACACCCAGCAGCCCGGCTGCGAGAACGTCTGCTACGACAAGGCCTTCCCCATCTCCCACGTGCGCTTCTGGGTCCTGCAGATCATCTTCGTCTCCACCCCGTCCCTGGTGTACATGGGCCACGCCATGCACACGGTGCGCATGGAGGAGAAGAGGAAGATGAAGGAGGCAGAAATAGAGGCCCGAGAGAATAAAAATGGTGGTGACACCTACTACCAGCAGAAGTGCTCCGTGGCAGAGAAGGAGACTAAGCTGTCTGGCTGGGATGAAGCAGGAGGCCAAATCATACTCAGAGGCAGCCTGCTGAACACCTACGTGTACAGCATTTTGATCCGGACCGCCATGGAAGTGGCCTTCATTGTGGGGCAGTACATCCTGTACGGGATCTTCCTGGAGACCCTGTACATCTGCCAGCGGGCACCGTGCCCCCACCCTGTCAACTGCTACGTGTCCCGCCCCACGGAGAAGAACGTCTTCATCGTCTTCATGCTGGCTGTGGCAGTGCTCTCCCTCTTCCTCAGCCTGGCCGAGCTCTACCACCTGGGCTGGAAGAAAGCCAAAGAGAGGTGCTCCAGGTCTTACAAAGCCAGCCCCAGCACAGCCCCCGGCAGGCTGGAGTCTGCCCCGCAGGCGGACAGGGCACAGATGTACACCCCGCCCCCGGATTTTAACCAGTGCCTGTCCAGTCCCAACGGGAAGTTCATCAGCCCCTTCAGCAACAAGATGGCCTCCCAGCAGAACACCGCCAACTTCGCCACCGAGAGGGTCCACGGCCAGGAGGATGCTGCTGGGGAAGGGCCCTTCATTAAGTCCAGCTATGTGGAGAGTCCAGAGGTGGCCAGTGAATGTGCAGCACCCGCCTTCCCCGAGAACTACTTCAACGAGAAACGCCGGTTCAGCAAGGCCAGCCGGGCCAGCAGCAAGGCGAGGTCGGATGATTTGTCTGTGTGACCTGTCTCCAGCAGGGATGAGGAGAAGGAGCTGTCCCAGCACTCAGTAAAACTTCTGCAAAAGTGGACTCCAAACTCTCGCCCCAACCTCCCTGTTTTAATATCTTCTCTCTATCCTGTCCAGACAGCACCTCTCACAGCTCAAGGCAGGGGCAGCCACAGGCACTGAAGAGAGACACCAGCCTTGGGCTAGAAGCCCTCAGCTGTATTTTCACCATGGGACTCACAGGGATTAGAGACTCCCCACCCTTAGCGTGGTAGAGCACAGCCAGCTGACTCCTGCCCAGTGGGTATCCACTGAGACACTGTATTCAACAGACTGACTGGACCTCTACATCTTTGTGGTCTCTATTCAACACTTGCAACATCAGCTTGGCAGTCACACTGAGCTGAAGCTTCTCTCACCTGCAGGGAGCAGAAACACACCAGTCGGCTTTCTGAAAGAGAGATTTTCTCATCTGCTTCATTTTGGCTCTTTCTAACCCTCCCTTTCTCTACCTGAATCCAGATATTTTATACCAGTTTACCTACACAATAAATCCTACTTGAATTTTTTGACACTGTGTATATAAGAACTCTTCCCCATAAATAAGGACATCTGTGGTCCCCAGTGCACAGCTGCCTCATGTCTAACATTGGAATTCCTTCCTCATTCCTAAGTCAGCAGAGCAGACTGGCCCCAGGGAAATCACTTAGATGACCAGTTGATGAAGACTGGGTAATTTTCCCAAGATACTTATGTCATCAATCCTAAGCAAGACATCCATCACCAGAAATAGAGGCTCTCCTGTGAGAACAGATATCTCACGAGTATCATGTAGAAACAAAGTGGTTTTCCCCTTTTTGAAACTCATCTTTCAAGCAATCTGAATTCTGCTGAAAGGGTGCTGCCAGCTGCCCACTTGAGAGAAAAGCATCCTCTGTTTATCTGCAGAAGAGGTACGGCCTGTGTCTTCTCACCAACCTACCACAACACTTCAGCATCCTCTGCAAGCAGAGAGTCCTGCTCAGGTCCTGCACATCATTCAGCTCCTGCCTGCTCTCTCAAGCTTGCCAGCCAGCACAGGTCAAGCTATTATTTGTCCCCACAGCAAGTGTCTGCTCTGTCCCCAGGCCATCCTCTCCACCCCATCCACCCCTAGCACACACAGTGCTAGAAATCACCCCTGGACCAGGTCTTTCCACCACTGTAGCCCCTCAGAGCAGCCCCTGGGGTCCGAGGCTGCACTGTGAGTCTGGTGGGTGAGGTCTGCAGGCAGCTCCCTCTCCAGATACATTTCCTCAGTGCAGAGCTGACATCCTTCTGGTAAAGATCTGCTAAACAGAGCCAAGCTGCTCCCTGTTGTTTACCCTGCACTGCCCTTTCAGACACAGGCCACAGCTTCCCAACACTGGACTGCACAAGCAAATGGCCTGGGACCAGCTGATGAGGGGACTGAGCCATTCCCTCTCTCAGGGCCACTGAAAGTGAATCCCTGCTCCTGATACACAGCTTTGGTACAGTTCCCTGTACATTCAAATACACATTCACTCTCAGATGGGGGAAACCATGTTTTTGTTTGTAAGTTTTTATATATTTGTATTTTTTAATCCTGAAAAGACTGTGTGTGTTTTCCTTAACATAAGATTTTAGTCAGTTGTGTCTAGGTTTCTCCTAATAAAGTTCTAACTCCATCTCTCCTTGTGGATGTCTCTCCTCTCACATGGCTGAGAATGAGCTGCTAGCAGGGCTCAGGCTGCCCGCCAGCCTCTGTTGCTCAGAGATCACGAAAATTCCCATTGCCCAGAGTGGCAGGAATGAGGGGAGGGTTTGGCCAGGGGGATAAATAATAAACATCAGGAAATGATTGATTGACTGGCTAACAGGAACCCCCCCAGCTCCCCTGCCTGCCTCTGCATTACCAAGGAAGGAGGAGCTGGTCAGGGAGCAGAGCTTCCATCCTCCTGCAAAGGCTGGCTCCCTGCATCTCCTCGCATATCCCAGCACACCTGTGTTCCCACAGAGGACAACTGTGATGTGAAGCCAACTCAGCAGGAAGAGGGAAGCAAAACCTGTCCCCCATGCATCTGATTGCTTGTCCATGCAGTAACCAAGCCCTGAAGTCTTTTTAAGAGGAAAGGCCTTGAGAGAATCCACTGCTAACCATCTCTGCAGCAATCCTTTGGGTACTCAGGTCTCTCAAGATGTATTTGCCCAGCCCAAAGAAATTCCTTTTTTTCCCTCAGTTATGTCCTTCCTGTGAAATTTATCCTTTGCTCTCCCACTTTCCAGCTTTCACAGGCTCCCTCCTTCTGGCCTTGGATCCCCCTGTTCACTCAAAGGAAGTGCCCTTTTTCACTTTCTCCACACAACCTCCCATCCCATGGGACTCTGCAGGCTGGGAAGCTGGACACCAGTAAAGTACTGGGTCCCAGCAAGGAGCCTGAGAGGGGACATAAAGAATGAATCCAGAATTCAATGAGAACACTGGGACAAGGACCTTTAACTGCATTAGAAACTACAGGCACCCTTTAAGATTAAGGAGCTGTGGTTTGGGGGTTTTCAGCTCAGGGGTGAGGATGCACCTGAGCAGCCACAGCCCTACAGTGCAGCAAGAAGGAAGGATTGGTCCTGCAGACCCTGGGTTTTTAGCTGGCATGTGTACAGCCCTGAGCATGCCTGTCCCCTAGAGTGCCACCTTGCTGCGAGAGACAGGCAATGGGGAAGTCAGGAGCACCCCCGTGGAACACTTGGCTACTCAGTGACATTAAATTTAGTAAAGCCACTCAAGCCTGAACTTAGACCTTGTTTAATAAACTGTTTGTGGTTTAAAACAAGCAATAGCCCAAACTTTAAAAGCTCTGAGCTGCAGTCTCTGCTGGAGGGCAAGGCAGAGTTGAAAAAAAGAGGACAAGGATCTCCTCTGTGCTTTCTCAGATCTCTGTAATCCAACCATGTTCACGGGTGATCTTTGAGACCAGGGGAGTACAACCATCCCAGTTCTCTCTCATCTTAGAGATTGAATGTATCAAAGCAAATAATTTCCCTCTGCCATCCATTTCTTAATGCCTCCACATTTCTGTCTTCTAGGTATAAAAAGTGGGGGGTATTTGATGGATAGATGTCTGCACTAGCTGACAGACCATAAAGTTGAGATTCTTGGAACCTGCTGTCAAGGCTGGCCAGGCTGTCACACCATGACAGGAGCACATTTACTACAGGCTGACCTGTCCTTTCAGACAGACTTAGTATATATTGCTTTGGACCAGATGGATGGATAGACAATCTTATAGCAGCAACTTGAATCAACATTACATATTAAATTCAGTCCTTGGATGGGTACTCAATCTTTAAATGGCAGCATTACAATGACAATGCTCTGAGAGGGAGAAAAGAGGAAACACAAGAGCTTCTCATTCTGTTCTTGCCCCCTTTTCTCCAATCCTACCTGCTAGGACTTCTCAGACTCTCAGAGCTGTGAATTCTCCAGCAACAGCTGGAACCAACATTTGACAGAAATGCCAACCACAGTTATCTCCTTGGTCAGCACACCTCAAACCATTTCCTCCTCTAGCTGATGTCTGAAGGAGCCAGAAGTCAGTTCTGATCTACAGTCTTGTGCTGATCAGCTGCTGAGCCTGAGATAGGAAGACAGAGAAACGTGTTTGAACTAGCCTTTAAAGCAGAAATACTTAATCCTATAAAAGGAAAACCTATATTTAAAAATACATAGAATGCCAAAACTAATAAAGTATTGAACTGAGACAAGGTCATGCCTCTGAGTTCTTCTCCATGAACAACACAGTGGGACAGCTGAGCAGGCTAAGGGAAATTTGAGGGAGAAATTGAGGGAGAGGAATAAAAGTAATGGCTGATCTAGAGGACATGGGTCAAGCAAATTGTTTCCTCTTCCAGAATATGTGGGCAAGACAATACTCAAGTAAATTCAATGCTGATAAGTTTCAGACTGTTAGAAGGGAATAGGTAAGAACATGACAGCCTGCCCAGTCCCCCTCCAAACACTTTTCCATGAAACATCACTGAGGCCGAGGAATTAGGAAGACCCAAACCCCAAAGAACAAAAGCACTGTGTGTTCACAGGAATGAGCCCATGCTGGACTGGACTGCAAATGGCCAAAGTACAAGGAAGGCAGAAATTCAGAACTCAGAAAGTCAGCGTGGCATAGCAGAGAGCCTGACACACAGCAAAGGCAGGTACTCCAGAGCAGCTTCCTTGCTGGCATTGCTGTCTCCTGGGAAGCCTGGGACTAACTCAGGCACAAGGGGAACTGCTGTTCCCAGGGGAGCTCCCTTGGGATGCTCACAGCAACCATGCCAGAAGGCTCTGAGTGCCCCCGAGGGAATCCAGCACCTCCTCCCAGCAGGGCTGACAGGAGGGGATCCTGTACAGGGCTGATGGCAGGTTCCGCACACATTTGTGAATAAAGAACATTTCAGTGGTTCAGGTTAGCAGGGCACCAGAGGTATGGATAGACTGAGAATGAGGATGGAGAGTGGCAGCTCTATAAGATACACTTTGTGGGGGGAAAAACTCTGACTTTGAAGTGCAAAATTAATAGCTTTGCTTTTGCCTGAAGTGTTCATTGCTTATATGGTCTAGATGATTAAAGATCTTTCTGGGGAGCTCGGGAATTCTAATACCATACATATATAACTTTGTCATAAAAATCTGATGACAGAAAAAGAAGGAGGATCAAATGAGCTTGTAAGACTCACTGCAGCCAAATAATGCAGAAATGCTTCATTTTTCCTCCAGTGAACATTGGTACACATTTTTAAAAATGAATTTGCTGAGGCCACATTCACATACCACCACTGGTTTCCCACAGACCTTTGAGCAATTGAGTTTGACGGGCAACAGAGTTCTCAGAAAGTAAATGTCAGTCAAGGAAACCAAATTTTAAATTCATATGGGTTAATATCCACCCCAGAGGCAGCTCTGTGTTCCTTCAGCCCTCAGGAAGCACGAACAATATTGTGTAACCAATCCAGGGCTGTGTAGCCAATCACAAACCAAACAACACATTTCCACTGGAGACTTTATGCAATAAATACTTACCAAAAGACATTTTAAGGACAATTAAATGCATTTAGATTAGTAATAGCAAACACCAAAGAGAACTGTAATGTACTGCCTGATGGAAATGGTGCTTACAACACCAAGCCAAGAGTTCAAGAGGTGTTTGGACAATGATGTGGCTCTTGGGGTGTCCTGTGCAGGGCCAGGAGTTGGATTTGATGAGCCTGATGGGTCCCTAACAACCCAACATATTCTATGATTCTGTGGTTCTATGATTCCATGATTCTGTGAACACACTGCAGCACCAGCAGAAAACCTCCTCTCCTGTCCTTTAATATGCCAGGCTTCAACAGCCAGCCCATTAACACAAACCCACTGGTCTCTGGGGGAACAAAAGCAATCATTCCACATACATGGGAAGAAAGTATTCCCCCAGAGCAAGTCAGAAAGCAAAATGCAGAAAAGCTGCAATATTTACATATTCCTTTAAAATTATTCCCTGACTGAGGCCTGTAGGACTGTTACATTAAGCCACTCTCCTCCCTCGAGGTGGCTACATTTTATTAGAAGATTAGACAATTTTTTCTCTTTTCATTTCTGTATTACAAACTCTGTTTGGCTGCCACATGACAGGCAAGACAAACAACCTCACTGCAGCATTTGCAGGAGCCAGACCAAGTCTGCTCCAGACCCCTGCTATTTTCTGAGAGGACATCTCCACCTCTTGGGGCTGGATCACAGTGGGGAGCTGCTCAGCGATTACTCAGAATTGTGGTTTGTGACTCACTGTTCATATGCAAGAGCTCCTCTTTATGCTAAAGTTGTTTTAGACAGGAAGGGATAAAGCAGATGGGGCCAAATTAGGGGTCAAAATGAACTGGTAGGGACCCATGAGAGAGTTAAATTTCATGCTCTTAGTGGACACGAACATAATCTTAGGAAGGCATGTCAGTGATGGTCAGCCATATGACAATATAAAGAATGCAAAAGACACATTGGAAGATTTTCCTAGAAATTGGATATGGGTGTGTGGCCATGACATTTTTATCAACAGCCCCAGCAAAACCCAGCACTCTCATATTCAGCTGCAAGCAGGGTTTCACTAGAAATCATGTTAACCACCAGCTCCTACCCTTAAAAGGAATCAGATTAGCAGCAAGAGGCAAGCCTGAGGTCAGAAACTTGCTGCTATTTGTTTGGGTTTTGGAGTAAATGCCGTGCCAGCTCCTCGGCCTGGGAACAAAGTTTGAGGTTGAAAAGTGCTTCTGACAAAACCAGTTTGATGTGTGCCAGGCTACAGGCAAGGTTTTTCAGAAACAAGTGTCCAAAATTAGACATTGCAAAATCATGTAGTCCAGTGAAACCATGTTTTCTTTCCCACCTTACTTTTCTTCCACTTCAGCCCAGAACCAAGAAAACACTTAGGTACACATATATAGCAGAAATTACCACCATCTTTGCTCCATATTCACAGAATATTGCATTTTTTTCCAATTCACATTAGTTTTTCACATTCAGTTCAATTCATTTTTTTTCAACCCTTGCAGATCATGAGAATTCTTTTCTCACCTGTTTTTTTTCCCTCTGAAATGAAGTTTTGGATTATTTTTTCCCTCTGTGGCATTGTATTTTCTTAGGATACAATTACACTTTGCTCTCCCTTTTTCTAGCTTCACTAGACTAATCTCTGACATTTCCAGAGAAATGCCAAATTTGAGGACTTTCTGAAAAGTTCATTAAAGTACTCAGTCCTAAATCAACAACAAAGACATTCATTAAATGAAAGAGAACTTTGAATAATCCTCACTGATTCCTGATGAATATCTCTGACCACTCAAGCACATCACAGTGAGGTACCTGAGAGCTCCAGATCATCAAAGGAAAAAACATGAGACACTTTATCCCTTTTCCTGGCTGCTCTGTGCTTCCATGCAGTGTCACCTCCCATGTCACCCCCAGCATCTCTGCACCACAGACTGGCCTGCAGTGGGACTCTGCAGCTTGCTCTGTTTTACTTCCCAAGACAAAGGGTAGAAGGATTTCAATCCTGATATCTTGCAAAAAGGAACAACATTTCTGACAGCTGACTGCTCTTCTAACAGAAGTACTCTTACAATGAGAAGTAATATTTTAATTAACAGTTGGAAAGCACAGTCTAGGGATGAGGTAATTTCTAATTATTGTGATAGGATTTAAAAAGGTGTGCAGTGCTACCAAGAAGTTACTGACCCCGTTGTAAATTATTGGGTAAGGTCCTCTCCCCTACACTAAGCAAAGAGCCAGAGCAGTCACCCCAGCATTAAAACCTACAAATCTGTGAAAAATTCACTGTGGTTGATACACTGCAGCTCATAATGATTATTTTTTGTCCACAGTGCTGCTGTTTGTTTCAAGCCATTTAGCAATATTCATTAGCTCCCCACTTCAAATTAGGGTAATTGAGAGTAAGAGAACATGCAATCAAGTTTTTTACTGAGGGAGACATGCCCCTTTTCCTTCTCTGACTCAGGTGTTGACTCTGTTGAATTGCAGTCAGGTTTTACCAGGAATCTTTCTTCAAAAATGCCAAATGCATTATGAAAAATGTTGTGCTGCTTCTTTCTTAAAATCTCACCATCACTGCAAATTTTAAGATATATGTTTTCCTCCCATTTATAATATCATTTTACAAGACAAGGACATTAAACTCCAATACCAAGACTGTTGTGCCTCTGACCCTATTTTATGGCTGAAACCACAGACCCTCAAGCCCAAGAAAAACTCATGTGTGTCAACAATCCTTAAAATTAATACTAAAACATAGTCTTACAACAAAAACTATGTCAGCCATACCATTGTCTGGGATACTTCAAATTCTTCCTCTCCAGGAATCTCAGTCACCCACATTAAATGAGACATGAGAACTGGCAGCAGCATAAATACCCACGGAGCACTGGCTGGTACAGCTGACAGACAGATGGGATCAGAACAGCAGCAAAAGATAACACTGAGCCTGGACAAGCAGCTCAGGCACCAGCCTGGAAATTTGGAGAGTGCCCTCAGGTTCCTACTCCAAGAAGTTTTATGTCTGACAACAGGCCAGTCATCTTGGGCTTTGCCTGCCTGAAATTCCCATCTGAAAAAATATAGTGAACCCTGCCTCCCACTAAGGAGGTGCTGAGAGCCTACAGGAATGCCATGACCTGAGATAGGCAATAAATGTACAGGGGAACCAGAATAAAAAACCTTTGTGTCTTCAGAAAAATCAGTTGCTGGGGAAGACAAATCAGGATAAAAGAGTTTATACTCTGTGTCTTCAGCAACACTGTGTGTGTACCCATGCAACATGCACAAAAGAAACCCAACCATTTCCATTTTGTAATAGCAGTGTTTTCATATCCATAAGGGTCCAAAGCTGCCAGAAAAGACCTGCAGGAAAGGTTGTACCTGCCACTCAAACAGCTACTAATATAGTGTGAAAAAAGAGATGAGCTCTTGCACATACAAAGCCTTCTGCATGTACTTTTGCTACCTCACAGCCTTCCTGCAGAGACAGGGAATAAGTGTTATTCCCATCTGCCAAAAGATAATCTGAGTTTGAACAGCCTGCTGAATGCTGCATGAGAAATTACCCTGATTTTGATTTAGCTCAAGTTCCCAGTGCTCCCTCCACGCTCCTCACTGTGTGTCAGGACCCAGTTTCAAGTCCATTACCTTCGTGTTTTGAATTAGTGCCTACTGCCTGCATACAAATGTACTGTTTGCAGCCAACATTCCAACAGCTTTCCAAACCTGGGAAAACCCTCAGAAGATATGCAGTTCACTCCTTCTAGCACTGTTGCATGAGTCAGGTTCCTGTGTGCTGTTGCCTGTTCTGCCATGGATTTCAGCAGCACCAGGGCACTTTGTTAAATCCCCTCCCAACACCCTCTCTTCTGGGTGGGCACCAGGAATCCTCAGGATGTGTGCAGGACTTCACCAGGGAATGGTGCAGATTAATAACTGCAACCTGCTTTGCACTGCATGGATGGGAGACACTTCCAAACTATGGACCATTAAATTAACAAGATATAACTATGCATTTCTTTAAATTATCAACTGCTGCTTTGTACTGGATTTCTCTTGCTGATTGCATGAAATAGCAAAATGTGTGTCCTTTATTTATGAATGAAAAAATCACAGTATGTCTCATGTCTCTGCTAGTTCTTGATAAGAGGAGCATCCACCCCGTGATTCTGCAACTGGTGTCACCCCAGATGTGGAGGCTGCCCAAACTCTGCCATAATTCAGTTGGTTTTATGCTTCCTCAGAGCTGGTGGTGGGGAGCTAACTGCTGTTGGCTCCCTGACATTTTACACCATCCAGTGCCTGTATCAGCCTGATATGCAAAACAGATTCTCCATTTGACCATATGAAACACGTTAAAGAGACCTGCCATACATTTGCAATTAGGTGCTGAAAAATAAAGTGACAAGACTCAATGTCTGCTTTGAAAAAGCTCTTGTTTAGACCAACAAGTCTGATTTCCACAAACCTGTAGGGGAAAATGTCATTTTTAAAAAGTTCCTTGGTTTTTGTTAATTTTTTTACTTTATTTTTTCCAGGGTATGAGAGCTGCAAGACCAAGAATAGATGATGAGTTATTAACCTTTCAAAGCAGAGATTTGGCATGGGAATTCTGACAACCATCAATGTGAGCAATGCCGCCAGGCACCATTCACAATCCACAGCATCTTTCAAACCTGTTGGGGGTTTTTAGAAAGAGCTAAAAATAAATG
Organism: Setophaga petechia; assembly: GCA_024362935.1. Lineage (NCBI taxonomy): Eukaryota > Metazoa > Chordata > Aves > Passeriformes > Parulidae > Setophaga > Setophaga petechia. The sequence goes on along the minus strand of JANCRA010000013.1, from coordinate 5,450,391 downwards.
CAGAAATGCAGCAATATATATTTACACACACACATATTATTGTTAAAAAAAAAGAACAGGTGGTCCTGCCAGCAGTGTAAACACAGATGACTCTTGAAAACAGCTAACAAACCCAGCTGAGCAGCCTTTCCTGGTCATGCAAGCAGCACTTTGAGAACTCTCCTTGAGTTCTCCCAGCCAGAATCATCTGGGATCCAGACTCTCTCTCATGACAAGGCCTGGGTACTCCCAAGTGTCTTGATTTCCTCCACCCAATATATTCACACAATTCCACCCTCTTGACCTCCTGTGGATTATTGCCTTTCTGAAAATAACACGCATGGAACAGCTGGTGGGGCCAGAAATGTCTTAAATGTAAATAGCACAAGTCCCTGTTTTCTAGCTCCCCACCACTTGATCTGACCCCTATCCTCATGTAATGAAGAGGAGAATCCCCTGAAGGGGAAAAAGGATCAGGGCACTATGGACAGCCCAGGATTCAAACAGAAAATGTGAGTGGTTGCATGTTGAAACCCATCAAGTCCCCTACCTGCAGGGAAAGTGAAGAAGAAAACATGAAACAGTCCTGGAGTCTCAAAATTTATCCTAAACCTGCAGGGAAAAAAAAAAAAAAAAGGTAAAAAAAATAAAAAAAAAAAAAAGAAGGAAAAACCCAAAGCCACCAACATTTCAACCCAAATTTTGGTTATGTCTCCTCTGCCCGCCACAGGAAGAAGACTGATGTCACAGGCTGAATCACACACATAAATCCTCCTGTATGGTCACTTCTCTCTGAGTATGAAAGCATGACAAAACAACTTTGCTAGAAGTCTGTAAGGCTCAAGATCATCTCTTTGCAGCCCTTCTCTCCTGGCTATTTTGAAAGAAAGCAAACGTAATTTGCTTTCTTTCAAACAATCTCCTTTTTAATTTCACCTCATCCATCCCAAAACATTTGGTCTAAGAGAAATACTCTTGGTTTAATATATATCCATTAAAAGTAAATGAGGTGATAAAGTTTAGAAGTGCCAAATGGTTAAGTGCTGCCACAGGGGAGTACATCTGCCACAGCATCAGAGCACCGAGTCCCAGGATGCAGCATCTCGGGCACGGTGACAGACTGGCAGCTCTCCCACCACACCTGGACTGCACAGGCATGGAGAGTCCACCTGACACGGCTGGGAACAGCTTATCCAGCTTGCTTCTGGAGGCTCCTACTTCCCTCAGCCTTCCTGTGCAAGGGAAAAACACTCTTTCAAAGCTGAAGAGAAAACCAGCCTGCTGTTCTCCCAGAGCGGCGCATAATTGAGTCGGCATGATGCCGCGCACTACCAAATGCAGCAGATGGCTGCAGGCATCATCCAGTTTAGGATGACAAAGTTGGAACAAAAGAAAAACAGAAGGCAGGGAATGCATCTTCTGCTCTGGGTTACTGGGCAGGGGCTGAACTTTGGCTCAGTCGGTCCATTGCCAGCACACAGCCAGCTTCCATCTCTCCCACTACCACACGGACAATGACCAAATGCCCAAGCCTGGAAATGACAAATAAAAGTGAGGGGAAGCCACATCTTCCCAGGTAAAAGAGGCAGGAAACTACCAGTTGTCTTATGACCTGTTTCTAAAACACATAAAAGAAAATCTCCAAAAATCCCCTCACAATGCCAGCCCTAAATATGACAAGTCTGACTTCCAGGACTCTCCCACAAAACCTGCAGGAATTCAGAAATTAAATTATGACCTCTGTGTATTGACACACATCATTTCACTGCTGGAAGGTAAAGCACTGATGTGAAAGCATGCAGAAAATGAGACAAGATGCATCAGATCTGTACAGTGTACCATGAATGGTGCCTTGCAGGGAGGGCTCGGTCTGTGGTGGCATTTAGGGGTTTATTTTTGCCAAATCCACCCCAAAGGATCACAGACTTTAGGAGTGGAAACATTCCTTCCATTTCCCCAGGCGCCTTGCTCACAAAGCAGCTGCCTACAAGGTTCACTACAACAGACAGACTGGAAGAGACAAGAGTGATATGGCTCCACAGGAAGCTGCACAGAACACTCAAACAATTTATTTATAAAGTTCAGCCCTTTGTGAAGGCAATACAGCTTCCATGCTCAGACTGACTGGTTTATAATAGCCACTGTGGTCAGCAGTCCTTGCAGGACACAGAGACACCACCATTAGCTTCAGAGTTGGGAATGGAAAAAGCTCTTTTGGCTGCAGGATGCTGCAGCCTGTGATCCTGAACATGAATCCTGCACAAACTCCTGCCCATGTTGCATTTGAGATTTCAGTACCTGTGATCACTTCAAGGCACCAGAGTGAAAGCAACTTCACTGCACTCAGATAGCCAGCCATGGGAACATTTTGGAGTGGAAGTTTTTTGGAAGGGCAGGAAAACACTTTGTGCTACAGCAGAGCAGCCCGTACTCCACCCAGAGGTGGAGCTGCCCCAAAACAAGGCTGGCACACAGAGATACCGTGCTTGGCAGGAGCTGCTTGTGGCCCACTTTGGGCAGTAACACCAGGCTGGTTAAGCCACCCTCCTCCAGCTGCAGCCTATGTGGTGAAGAGCTGTGGGAGAACATTTCCAGTTCACTCTCATTGCTGAGCAAAACACACTTGGGAAAGGAACCAAAGAAGCCAAGGCAACATGTGTATTTTCTGACGCCTATCAATCGGGGGGAAATAAACCAAACTCCCTAAGGGGCATCCAAATGTTATACCATACAAACATTTTATGGTAAATCTCTGATTTACACCATAAGGAGATATCTTTCATAGAATGACAGAATGGTTTGGGTTGGAAGGGGACCTTGAAGATCATCCAGCTCCAAACCCCCACCATGGGCAGGAACACCAACTAGACCAGGTTGCTCAGAGCCCCATCCAACCTGGCCATCCTTTACCTTTGTTCAGGTGTTCACTTAGTCTGAAAAAGAATAAACCATACCAACTCATTAGGTTAAGTTATTTCTTTTGTGGGTATTTTTGAAGCATTATTTAATTTCTATCCACAGGTAGAGCAAAAAAATCTAATCTTGCTTCACACCTAATCTAATTGGCTTCACACGTTATCAATTTATCAGCCACACAATGACTGCATGACTTGGTCAAACTACAAAGCTCACTATGACTCAGTTTCCTCTTCAAAAAAAGGAAGATGTAAACGCAAACTTATAAAACCAGAGTGTTCTGAGGTGTGAAACATTTTTGCAGCACTGTAAAAGGCAAATGATAGCAATCCAGTATTTCGCAAAGATAGCAATCATTGCATTTTGGTTAAATTCCAACCAGGAGGAAATTTGCACTCTGCTTTCAGAGTGGAAAGTTTCCTGAAACTTGCTTGTTCATTAGAGCTCATTACTTTCCTTCACTGAAAAAAATTTCACCCCTGGTGGCCATTGGATTAGCCTTCTGCTCCTCGTCTGGTCACAAAAAGCAACAGAAGGGTAAAAATAACAGGTCCTTTGAAAATGTTTCTGTAAAGATGGTGCATCTTAGAATAAATTTCTACACAGTTGGACAAAGGAAAAAAAAACAGGGCAACACCATTTGCTAAAAAATTGACAGCCGCCTGCTATTTTGGAGATCTCTCCTCTAATTGCAGGCACCTGCTGTGGCGTGGTGTAGTCTAAAATATATCTCACCAGTAATGCTGCTTGGCAGCAGCCAGGGCCACCCAGGAGGGACCCTGCAGTCCCAGGCTTCACAGCTTCACAGGAACTGGGGTTTTCTTCCACGGTAACATTTGAGTGGAAATACAAATAAATTCAGTGTGAGCCTCTCTCCCTGCTCACTTCTATCACATCACCTCTATCTCTCTTCCACCCTTCCTCCCTCCCTCCTCCTCTTAACTACTTTTTTCTGTTCTGTATCCCCTCAGCATTCTTGACTCCTGGCTCTCTTGCAACACAAAATTCAGGCTTGATTCCTTCATTTGTTATTTTCTTAGCTTCTGAAATATTTTTTCCCATTCTTTCTTTGCTTTTGTTGTGCCTCTGTGTTTCACATACTCTTAAGCTCAGAAAACTGAAGCAACCCTTCCAGAACTGCAGGGCTTTGAGAGAAATGAGGATATGACCAAAATCCCTGCTCTGCACGTTCTGGTGTCTGTGCCAGCCTCACTCCACCTGCAGCGGCTCCTCCCTCTGGCCTTTGTGCAGGTCACCATCCTCTCCCTCCTCTTTCTCCTTCACCCTTGCCCTGCTCCCTGAAACACCTCCAGGGATTATGACTCCAACACCTCCCCGGGCAGCCCATCCCAATATCTAATTGTGACCATGTTCACAGGGGTTTTTGGTTTGAGGGAAGAGACGAGGATTTGACTCTATGTTTCAGAAGGCTTGATTTATTAATTTACGATACATATTACATTAAAACTATACTAAAAGAATAAAAGAAAGTATTTCCTCAGAAGGCTAGCTAAGAATAGAATAGGAAAGAATCATAATAAAGGCAGCTGTCTCAGACTCTCTGTCTGAGCCAGCTGGGTTGTGACTGGCCATTAATTAAAACAACTAACATAGGCCAATCAAAGATCTACCTGTTGCATTCCACAGCAGCAATCAATATTTACATTTTGTTCTTGAAACCTCTCAGCTTCTCAGGAGGAAAAATCCTAAAGAAAGGATTTTTCATAAAAGATGTCTACGACATCTAATCACCTTTTGTGTGAGGAAATTCCTCTGAGCGTCCAACCTGAACCTCCCCGGCACAGCTTGAGGCAGAGGCCAAACCTCCCCTGGGCACACCGTCCCTTCAGGTGGCTGTAGAGCAGTGAGGTGCCCCCTGAGCCCCCTTCTCTCCAGACTCAACACCCCCAGCTCCCTCAGCTCACAACACTCGCGCTCCAGACCCTTCCCCTGACTCGCTCCAGCCCCCCAAAGCCTTTTCCGAAGTGAGAGCCCAGAACTGGACACAGTGTTCGAGGTGTGGCCGAGTGCAGGGACAATCCCTGCCCTGCTCCTGCTGGCCACGCTATTCCTGCTCCAGGCCAGGGTGCCATTGGCCTCCTTGGCCACCTGGGCACACCTGGCCCAGCTCAATCGCTGTGACCGGCGCCCCAGGTCCTTCTCCAGTGGACTCTTCCCCGAGCCTGGAACGCTACACGCGGTTGCTATGCACACCGGCACCCCGCGAGTCCCGCAGGGAAGATAACGAAATGCAAACGGCGAGCGCAGGCACGTGAATACCGGCAGCCTCGGGCGACAGCCGTGCCCGCATCGGGGTGGGAGCGCGACCCGTCCCGCCCAGCACCACAACGTTCCCCTGCGCGGCGCTCGCCGGGAGCCGCAGTCCCCGCCTGGTTCTCGTCCGTGGCCGTTTCCAGGCGGGGCTCCGCCGGGGACCGCGCTTCCCACCGTTCCCCGCGGTGCGGGCCGGGCCGGTGGGGCCGCCATGGGCTGGGGCGTCCGGCTGTGGGTGCTGGGCGGCCTGGCCGCCTGGACGCAGCGGCGGCGGGCGGCGGCGGCCGCCGAGTGGAGCGACAGCGAGGCCGGGCGGCGGCGGTATCTGGATCTGAAGCTGGTGCAGGTCCTGTTCCGGCACGGGGCGCGCACCCCGCTGCGGCCGATCCCCGGGGCAGGGCCGGTGAGCGCGGGACGGGTCGGGTCGGGCACGGGTGGTGCGGAGCTGCCCCGAGCCCGAGCCGGCGGCGTGCCTGCCGCTGAGCTCCTGCCTCGCTCCCGGCAGCCTGGTGGTTTGGCGTTTATTCCCCTTCCCGAAGCGATACCGAGAGTAATTTCCGAGGGGAAAGCATGGGAATGTGGAAGGTTGCGCCCCATGCCGCGAGTGGCTGGAAAGCTGCCCAGTGGAAAAAGGCCTGGGGGTGCTGCTTGACAGCGACCGAAGTGAGCCCGACGTGCCCGGGTGGCCGAGGAGGCCTATGGGACCCTGGCCTGGAGCAGGAATAGCGTGGCCAGCAGGAGCAGGGCAGGGATCACCCCTGTCCAGTTCTGGGTCCCTCTCTACAGCTTCTTGAAAAGAGGTTGTAGCCAGTTACGGGTCAGTCTTTCCTCTCAGGGAATAAGTAGCAGGATGAGAGTCTTTAATCTGTGCCCCAGGAGGTTCAGGTTGGACATTAAGAGGAATTTCTTCACAAAGAGGGGGATTAAACATTGGAATGGGCTGCCCAGGGAGGTGTAGGAGTTCCCTGTCCCTGGAGGTGTTTAAGGAAAGACTGGACATGGCACTGTGGCCTGGTTGCCACAGTGGTGTTCAGTGACAGGTTGGGCTTGATGATTTCAGAGGTCTTTTCCAACCTAATTAATTCTGTGATTCTTTAAAGTGGAACAGCAATAGCACATTAGTGGGACAGATGACAGCAGAGGGAACAATTGCTGCAACTGCAGGAAGCCCTCAGGGGCAGGATACAGGGATGGGCATCCCGGGACTTTACTCCAAGGCCAAGTTGTGCACCTCAGAACAGGTGCTCAGCAAAGGTGTGGCTCCTGCCTCAGTATTACCACAAGGGATCTGGCTTCCCAGCTTCCATGGAGGTGGCCTGGGGAGCCAGCAGGGGTTAGCTCAGGTAGTTTCCTACAGCAGCTTTTAGATGTGTAACAAAGAGCAGCAATTGTGTACAGATTCTTCTCCTGTCAGGGAAGTAAAGCAAGTACTGCATTTCCTGCACATCACATCTGCAAATCCAGAGAGTAGCACTGCTCTCATTTCTCTATGAGCTGTGTAAAGAGATCCCTTTGTCTCTGTGTTGTGTTGTTGGCAAGCCAGCACACTGTAATTCTCCAACTTCATTTTAATGCTCTTAAAAGTCCTTGGTTTAATGCCCTTGAAAGTTTTCCACTGAAGCAGTTTGTTTGTTTGTTTGTTTGTTTTGAAGCGGGCGGAATGGCATCCCACTCTTTTAGATGTACCGCCTAAGACTAAGTTTGAGTACATGGTGACAGACCTAAATGGAGGACCTCAACCTCCCTCGCTCTTGGATGAGGAATACTGTAAGACTGTTTTTAAGGTGAGAGTATATTTGCTGGTGGAATGCTCTTTCCTCTGTAGACTTTTTTATTTCCATGGTCCACTGGAGACCTCTCCTTCTCTTTGCTCTTAGGGTGGTGCAGCCGCAGGACAGCTGACCTGTGTGGGGATGCACCAGATGTTCAACCTTGGGGAACGGCTGAAGAGAAGCTATATAGAAGAAGTCCAGTTTCTTTCACCAACATTTAAGTCTGCTGAGGTCTTGTGAGTCTCAGTTCCCTCCTGGACCTTCCTTTCTTCCTGCCTCCTAACCAGTAGCCTTGTGCTAGGAAAAACTCTGGCTAGCATATCCTTCTTCACCCCACAGCAAACTGTCTGGCCCCCCTGGGCCTTTGCTCAGCCTGCAGAGCCTGTCACTAGAAATCACTCATGACACAAAGCATCCAATTGCCCAGCAGTCCTGAGAGTGATGCCAGGGACAGATTCATCTCACCTACGCTGAGCCACTGGCAGTGCTGTTATGCACTTTCGTGGTGAGCGAAGGGAAACAGGCATTTCTGGAGAGCTCTTTAACTCACTGCAAACAGCTGAAGTTCAGTGAGATGAAGCAACCCCTGCTGCCCACATCAGTAATGCTGAGAGTGTCTGGCTTAGGATGAGATAAAAAAATCACACCAGAGAAGTGCCAGTTTATCTCCACTATCTCTGACATGCAGTTAAAGGGCAATTCAGATTATAGGTGTCTATCTAAGATATCTATAGTGACAAAAGATGAGTCCTACCACAGATTGCCAAAGCCACGGTGGAATCCTCAGTTCCAGCAAGACCTCCCCAGCTGCAGCCATGTTAACATGAAAGAGAAAGTGCTCCCTCACAAACTACTTTCTCTCTTTCAGCATCCGTTCCACTAATATTGTCCGGAATTTGGAGTCCACACGCTGCGTGCTAGCTGGGATGTTCCAACAGCAGAAAGAAGGTTGGGGAGACTTCTGAATAGTGCCTTTCCTTGCTTAGTCTTCCCTAGATGCTCACACCTTCTGTATCCTAACTCTCTCTGGCTCCTAGTTGTTACTTCTTCCTCGGTTCTTTGCACTTGGCTCCCTTCCTCAGTTCTCCTGGTCCTGTAGATTCTTTACCACCTTGTCACTTGTTCCCTCTCTTTGCGTATCTTTCTGCTGCTCTTTCAGACCTGCTGAGGAGGTTAGTGTTAACCCTCTTCAAAATCAAGAAGGCAAAAATTTCACATATCAGAAAAAGGTTTCTCAGGGAAACCCAAGTGTCTTGGATACAAGTTCAGTATCTGGAGTAACTTTCACCTGTATCCTGCAGTTGGTAATTACTTGTTCTAAAAATACGCTCTGCATTTTAAAGATCTCACATCTGCTCCTTCCACACTCAGTTCCACTAACAAGTAGAAGTGACTTGCCAGAGCTCCTTACACTTCATGACACAGAGACTAATTTTTGGCACTAAGAAAAATAAACACAGAACTGGGAAGCTTTACAAGGTGCACAGCAGGCATCCCTGTGGAAATAAATGCACAGAAACAAGTACAGTGGCTTGTGTTGCAGGTGATAGCTCAGGGGAAATTGCTAGTTTATAACACTGGTCTTGAGCACAAAGACTGTGGGAGTGATTATAAAGCAGTCTACAGAAACACAGATGCACTACTGATCACAGAAACTTCCTTCTTGTTCCACAGATCCTTGTTCCAAAGTTACTAATGAAGTTCCAGTCATTGTCACTGATAAAGCATGCTCTGAAATGCTCTACCCCAATTACCAGAGCTGCCCACGCCTGAAAGACTTGACCAGGTAATTGCCAGCAATATCTCCCTGTATGATTTCCCTGCAGTAGTCATTTACAACAGCACATTTTCTTCCCATTTCCCAGTTTCTTTCCCTACCACTTACTGTTCTTTGGGAATGGTTAGCTAGTTGTATAAAATACTTGGTTAGCAGTTATACACCAGGCAGTGGCAGCAGAAGAAAATAAAATAGAGACTTTTCCTTGAAAGACCAGTTTAATTTAGTCTGTGTCTAGCAAACATTCATTACTAGCTAATGTACAGCTAGTCTGTAGCATTGCTGCAGGGCAGAATTAATGTCATCTACATCCCTTAACAAGCCTTTCAAGTGTGAACATATTGGGCCTCCTTTTTATATTCAGCTTCTGGTTTGAGAATTATTTCAACACTCCCGTCGCATTCATACCTTGAAGAAACTGAAATATACTCAGCCTTGACACATTTAATGAAGGCTAATGAAGTGAAATAAGGAAGATCCTACATAGAACATTAATGTTTGTGGAGTCAAGTACTCTGAAATGCCTGTGCCAGGTTTGGGCACAGGGCAGAAAATGAAAAAGAGAGGCAGATATATTACAGTTTGGCTGGATTGTACATTAGCATATTTTTTCCCAAAATTCAAGAGCTTTCAGAATTCACTTGCAAGAGCTCACTGTGCAGTGTTTGACTCTGCAGGCAAAGGATTGGTCTAGACAGTGGTGAGGTGGCAGTCCCTAGAAGCAGCATATTCAGCCTCCTTGAGTAAACCACCTGTCCAAAAAAGGAGTAAACTGCAGGGTCTGCTGCTTCCTGCCCCCCTCTGCCCACCAGCTGCACCTTTTGTGACCATATCAAGGTAGATGTTTTGAGCTGCACTAAGCACTGCCTCAGCTTGCAGACTATCTAGGGAGTACAATGGCCAGCACAGATATTCTCAGCTAAATTTTTTAAAATAAAATTTAAAGCAGCATAAAAACGCAAATGGCTTCCAACAAAGCAAAAGTTGGATTTAAGCTACAAGCGAGTATCTAGGTGTTTCCCATTTCCCACACTATACAGCAATTAGTTTAAAGCTGTTCCTTTCATGAGGTAGTTAAAGGCTACTCCCTGAAGACACAAGACCTGCACTGTTCCAGTATGACCAGATCTGTTAGCTGATACACAGCCCTTGCTTATGGGAGGCACTTCTGGGGTGTTCACATCTCATCTTAATTTTTCCTCCTGCCTTTGTGAGAGCAGAGAGCCAGCTCTGATCCTTGAAATCTGGAAACAGCATCTGTCCTTTCTGCAGCTCAGAATCCCTCAGTATGCTGCAGTGCTTCTCTTCTATCTCTCACTGATGTGGGAGAACTCCACTGGGCTGGGTGATGAGAAAAACGAAAGATAGAAAGCCTGCTGTGTGAAAAATCTTTGGTTTTCTTAATTCCTTTACAGGGATAAGTCAGAGGATGCTATGCACCAGCCAGGTGTCTGTGATGACTTGGAAAAAATTAAGAAGAGTATGTGCATTAATGATAATGAGTCTGTGGATTTTTTTGTCCTCCTTGATAACATTTCTGCTGAGCAGGTGAGCTGAGCCTTTCTGTTGCACTGTCACAGAAAGAAACATCCCTTTACATGGAGGAAATCACAGTGCCAGCACCTACAGATACTAATGTGCACTCCAGTAGCTTTCTATGCAACACAGAATGCTTATAGAAATAGCATGGCCTTTTGTAAAAGCAAGTTGTGGGGTCAGCCTTGCTGTGGGATGGATGAAGTCTTGTCTCCAGTATTTTTGTTCTTACCTTGAAGTCCAGTATTTCTTTCAAGGGTAATGTAGAGCTAATAGAGGCATTGGGCCTTGCTTCCCCATTTTAAAGTGCTTTCCCTTTTTTGGCACTCGGCACTTAAGAGTCATCTCAATCCCAGTTCCAGCACACTACCTCTGAGCCAGACTGCTTCTACTAGTGGAAGGAAGTTGGGCACATTTCTACCCCTCCTTAGTGCCTCTTTTTTGCTGGAGCTAATGATAACTGGTCTGCTAGCTGAATGGCTCAATGTGTTACACTCCCCATGGAATTGGTTCCTAAAGAACAAACATCCATCCTCTTGGTACACAGAGCAAGTCTGTGTGTTTAAAACCATCCTAAAAATCCTCACATGAGTATCGTAGTACAAATGGTGTGACATGAGCAGCTGTTTTCTGTGGGCAGCCATCCATGTGTCTTCAGGCTGGGTTCAGAAAGAGTCAAACCCTACCACTCTGCTGTATTCCTCCTTCCAGGCGCACAACATGCCAAGCTCCCCTGCGCTGAAGAGCTTCCAGCCGACAGTGGAACGCCGATGTGTTGACTCCATGCTTTTCCTTCTGGGAGGCAGTTGTTCCAGGTGATTGCCTATGTCCATGCCTCTGGCCTCAGTGGCTGTCTTACCTAGGGTGGATGTGCTAAACCAGCTTACTTCAGCAGACAGAAATGCTTTCTCATCTGCTGCATTCCCCCACCACAGCCCACTCAGGAGTTTTGTGCCTCAGCCATATCAATGTAAAGTTCAGTGCCTCCAGCCCTAGGAAAAAGGATTGTACACTGAGGAGACCAGGATGCCACTGAAGTAGGCAGTGAAGGCCTCAGTTGCCACAGAGGTTTAAGTGAACCAGTGGCAAAAGAAAAGAGGAGATGCTTCCAGCCCATGCCCCGAGGCTGCCCTTGCAGTTGCACAAGTACAGTCCAAATTCCAGCCTGGGAAGCTTATCCCAGGGATGGCACCTGCACAGCTCGGCTGAGAAGTGCTGGCGCTAGCGGAAAAAGTGATGCCAGGCCCTGCACACATGTAACTACATGCAGAGAGAATCTGCTGCTACGTGCAGCTAATTGCCTCCTCCACAGTTGTTTGTAAAGGCTGGCTGAGTTGCTAGCCTAGCAGTCATTTTCCTTTCAGATTCATTTGCAGCTGCCACATTCACCACCTCTTCTCAGGTGGTAGTATAGGACTGTCTTTTCTTTACCATGTATTAGAGATATCAGGTAATGAAAGACTGATTTACCCCATTCCCACAACACCCAGGAGAGTTAGTCACACACATCTTCCATTTCCACTGATATATTCATTAGGTAGAGGGAGTTTCCCATCAGATATTGTATAAAGATCATCTCTTTCTTTAATAAGAGGATAAAAAGTACTTTTTAAATATAACAATCACTTTCTTGAATCCCATCCCTCCTCACCAAAGACCCCAACCAGTTCAACTGCTGTTTTGCAGCCGTAATCTTCCCTAGCTGAAACCTGTGCACTCAAAAACCATACCAGGGAAACAAAACAGTCTAGAGAACAGTCAAAGAGTTTCTAGATTGTCATTTACATGGCCACACCTCATGAGACTGCTTGTTAACACCTCTCTTTTCCCATTCTGCAGTCACATTAGAGTGGTGACTGCACAACAGGTGAACTAAAAACTGGCCATATTAATTGCATTTAATAGTTCTTAGCTACACTCAGTGCAGGTGATCAAATCATAAGAGAAAAGCAGGTTCTCAAATTTTCATTTATAATTGTGTGAAAGTTTTAAAACGAGTAAATTTATTTCTGCTTCTTTTCTAGAGAAATGCTTCAGATGAGTATTGGCCTTCTGTTCAATACCTTAGAGAAGAACATTAAAGCAGCAATAAATCCCTCAAATCCAGCTGAAAAGGCCAGGTACAGCACAGAACTCCTCTAATCGTTATAAATTCTAACTTGATGGCACTGTAAAAAACTGGTTCAGAAAGACATTGAATGTGTGGGATTAAAAGGAGTGCTCACCTGCTAAAAAAAGCATGAGCGCTACTGCCTATCCATAGAGGAACACAGCTGACAGTCCAGGTCTGTCTTTTCCTGTTTTTTTTTCCAGAAAGCTCTTCCTCTACGCTTCTCATGACTCTACTCTTATTCCTCTCCTGCTGGCACTGGGCACCTTTGATAACAAGTGGCCACCTTATGCTGCTGATGTGGCCCTGGAACTGTACCAGCACCGGCGCACCAAGGAGTGGTTTGTGCGCGTGACCTACCGGGGAGAGGTGAGATCCTGTGACAAGTCCCCCCTACAAATCTTGGGCTTGTGGTTCCACCATGCAGCAAAAAAGGGCTTTGGCAGTGCACAATATATGTGATTCTGTCTCTTTGCCTTGCAGGAGCAAGTGGTGAAAGGCTGTAAAACAGGTCTCTGCTCACTCGAAGAATTTCTGGAAGTTCTTTCACGGTACTCACTCACTCCAGAGAAGTACAGTCGCCTGTGCTGCAAAGTGGGCAGGAGTTGGGAAACTAACTCATAATTAGTTATAAATTAAAGTTAGTTTATTGTCACAATCTTTGACTATTTTTCTTTATGTCCTTGCTAGCCTTCTCTATTCCAAATGTATTTTAGATGAGGGGACATTTTCCTACCAGACACAGGGTGGCACAGTGTCACTTTACACTGTTAGCAGCGGGCTGAAAGAAGCCACGTGACAGAATGGCTCAAGTTTACTTCTGAGGTGACCACACAAAAGCAGGGAGAGGCTGAAAACAGCAAGGACAAGAACAGACCATTTAAAATTGCCCATCTGTATCTGGAATATGTGACAAACATGCCTCTTCCTCATATGCTGGGACTGTGGGATGAAGCCCAGCTTGCTCTGTGCTACCAGACTTGAAAGCTTTGACATGATATTGATTTTATGTTTGGTAAACTGCAGAAGCCATTGTGCTTTCCCTTTCTTTTGGCATTTTGAAGGGTTGCTTTCTGCAGACAGATGAGCCTCCCTAATTGCATAGCATTTAGCTACCCCATCTTCTTGAGGGCATTTTCGTGCACAGGAAACATCTCTAAAGGGACAACAAGCCTCCAAACCTCTTCCCTGCACTCCTCCAATTATGGAAATTCTGCCATGAACATGCAGAACAACCACAGTGGGCCAAGTACAAGAACACACAATCTTGGTGAACTCTGCTTAATGTGCTTTAAAACAAGGAAGTCTGGTGAGCTGCTATCGACTTCATCTTTGGGCAGCAGTGATCTATTTTGCCCTTGCTGAAAGAGGAATGCAGCACTAGCCAAGAGGAGTACTTCTGGCTGAGATGACAGCTTTTCCTGTAAGACAGTACTGGGAATCACTATGTTGCCAAAGTCATAGAATCAGAATGGTTTGGGTTGGAAGGGACCTTAAAGGTCATATACCATTCCAACCCCCTGCCATGGGCAGGGATGCCAACCACATGAGCAGCTCAAAGCTCCATCCTGCCTGGTCTTAAACACTTTCAGGGACGGAGCATCCACAGCTTCTCTGAGCAATCTGTGCCAGTGCCTTACCACTCTCACAGTAATGAATTTAACCTAAATCTCTCCTCCTTGTCCTACAGTGGTAGGACAAAGGAGAACAGTTTAAAACTGTTCTCCCTTGTCCTACCACTGCCCATGTAAAGAGTCACTCTCCCTATTTCTTATAAGTCCCCCATTAGGCACTGCAAGGCTGCTCTAAAGTCCTTCTGGAGGCTTCTCTTTTCCAGGCTTAGCAGCCCCAGCTCTCTCAGTCTGTTTCTGTAACTGAAGTTTTCCAGTTCTCTGATAATCTTTGTGCCCTCCTCTGAAATGATCTGTACAGGTCCACATCTTTCTTGTACTGGGTGCCCCAGAGCTGGATGCAGCAATGCAGTGGGGTCTCACCAGAGCAGAGCAGAGGGGCAGAATCCCCTCCTTGACCTGCTGCCCACAAGGCTTTGGATACAGCCCAGAACAGGGTTGGCTTTTTGGGCTGCGAGCACTTGGTGCTGGCTAATGTCCTGCTTTTCATCCACCACAGTTCCCAAGTGCTTCTCCACAAAGCTGCTCTCAATGACTTCTCCTAGGCTGGTCTCATGTCTGTGATTACCCTGACCCAGGTGCAGCACCATGTACTTGTTGAACCTCACTTCTCAAGTTTGTCCAGGTCCTTCTCTTGTGTCAATGGCACCACTTGACTTCATGTCCTCTGCAAACCTGCTGAGGGTGCACTCAATCTCACTGATTATTTCATTGAAAAAGATCTCCACTTTTCAGTAAGTAAATAAAACGTGGTCCCTACACCCTTTGGGATAGGCAGGTTAAAATAGGGGGACCACTTATTAAAATGGACCTGCAATTTAGGTTCTGTGTTACCTCTTCTCACTTAGTAAAAAAAATCACTTAATGTAAGCCATTGACAGATATGTGATGGAGGCACTAGAGCACCTTCTCCCTAAGAAGAATGGGCTGGATTTACCCCTACCCTTTCATTAGCCTGCCCCTACCACAATTGCATGTTGACACCACGCACAGTGAACAGAATAATTTGAATGCTAAATACATTGCTGGAGGTCTCACTGAACTGCTATTAGAAGCTGTCAAAAAAGCAACACAACATTGTTATTTTCCATCAAGTTTTTGTACAGCCTGAAACCATAATGCCACTACATAGAAATCAATGCCTACCCCTCCTTAAGAACAGTGTGTTCTGCTCTAATCAAGCTCCCTCTTATACACAGTTTCAAGTATTTGGGGAACAGTGATGAAAATATTAGGTCTACAATTACAAGTTATTTGTGAGGCATGAGCTGCTTGGAAAAAGGCATCAGGAACTTTGACCATACAAAAGGGGAATTTACACACCTATTCTTAAATAATAACTAGGAGCATCCTCAACAAAACTGACCAGCAGCCAGGTAAAAAATTGCAACAGGGCCACAAGCCAGAGCACTCAAAAGCACAAGTTGCTCAAGAGGGCACTGCTTTTACACAATTAAGATCCTCCTATCACTCTAGGCAGGGTAACACTAATTTCAGTAACAGCAGAGATCTCAGAAAAGCAGGCCAGCTTCTTGGCAGTGGCTTGGAGGAAGGCACCATTGGAAACAGGTCTTCACTGTCTCTTGCAGGGTTTCTGCAGTGCCCCCTCTGCCCTGTTCCAGCCTTACCTTCTCCCTCAGTGTCAAAGTGGTTGGGCCATGCAATGGTCCATCCCACTGAGCACTTCCATGGTAGTTGTGGCCCACAGGATGAAGGAGGAGTTATTTCTGACCACAAGTAGTGTAAATGATCATTTCAGAAGAGGATTGGTTGGACAGTGGAAGAGTTTTAATACCAAAAGACAAAGGTAAGTGGGAGCTACTGTATTGCAAACACAGCATGGAAGAGCTGAGGCATTCCTGAGAACGTGGAATAAAAATTCTCAGAAATCAACAATTTCCCAGTATCCCAAACAAAACAGCATCACTTTTTTTCATGTATCATTAACTATTTTAGGTTAAGAATTACTACCAACTGGCAAAGTGAAATACATTTTCATAAATACCGGCCTATATCAAACATGGATCATTTTTCCTCGAGAATTGTCACATTAGGGAACAGGTTTCAGGCAGCAGCCTGGTGAGGCTGCACAAGGAAAGCATTCACCATCATCAGTGCAGAAGGACACCACTGTCACAGACATATTTTCTGAAAAATCCTTTCATTAGGATCTTTTCTCCTGAGAATCTGGGAAGCTTCAGCTTCTCCATGTTTTGCTACTTTGGAATGTGATTTGGAGATTTGTTTACTCAGCATGTGAAATTTTTACTTGATGACCAATGACAGCCACCTGTGTTGAGGCTGTAAGCAGACACAAGATTTTATAATTCTTTTTCCTTTCCTTGCTAGCTTTCTGATGAAATCCTTTCTTCTATTATTTTAGTATAGTTTTAATATATAATTTTCTTTTAATATAATATATATAATAAAATAATAAATCAGCCTTCTGAAACATGGAGTCAAGATTCTCATGTCTTCCCCTTCCTGGGACCCCTGTGAACACCACCACACACCACCAATAAAATGTAGCTTGTCCTGCCACCTGAGTGAAAACCAGCACAGCAGAGAGTACACAAAGCACCCCAAAATTAAGCCCTGCATATACCCTATTTATAATAGTCCCAACACTCCAGGGGAACAAAATATGGGGCATTTCAACTTACCCTCAGAAAGATTTGGGCACCCACATGTACTCTGAGTCAGGACACTTGTATTGTACCAGGAGCACTACCAGCACTCAAATCCCAACCAAGACTGATGCAGATCAGATCTCCACACACAGGTCTGTCTTCCAAAATGTGATCCATTAGACACCCAAGGGATGTCAGGACTAAACTCCTAAGGCTGGCTCCTTGCTGTCATCTTCTTTGGCAGATTAGCTATAGCCCATGATACAGGTGCAAATCTCGAGTTTATTTGGATGGTGCTTAAAACTGCCAGTGTACTTCACAGATGACCTGAGTGCAAGTCTACTAATTTAAAACAAACAGATTTCAAATATTTTAAACTTTTGATTTAGCAGGCACATTACTTCGCATTTCAGAAGTTCACCATCTGCTGGGTTTACCTTTTAAGTCCCTCCACACTCCGGCTGCGCAGCCATCTGGGATGAGATAATTTGAACAGCAGACTGTTTCCTCCCATGTTACTAGAGAGGAAGAGCAGCCAAGCATGTATGAATAAAGTCTATTTCATTCTTTCAAACAAAGGTGGAGGAGGATGATTTGAAAGCTTAAAAAAAAAAGGGGGGGGGGGCCAGGAAGAAAACTAAAAATGGCAACCCACTTTCCATCTTCAACTGTACCATGACTACCAAAGCTGAGTCACACTTACTATTGATAAGCAGAAGGGAACAGAGTCTGACTTACAGATCCTCAGGTGAATCCGCAACACTGACAGCTAGAAAGCTTTTCCATTTCCAAAGCAAAAAGGGAAGAAGAAGAATCAGAGCAAAACAAAGTTCATCTACGCACATCTACATAGTCATTTTCACAATTGGAGCCAGCTAAGACCTTAGCAACTCTTGCTCATCTGCTGGTGCAAACACTGAAGTTGAGTGCACCGATGTGGACTCAGGAGAATCCACATCTTCTGCACTTTCTGTAGGAAAAGTCTCATTAAGATACT
Source organism: Setophaga petechia (assembly GCA_024362935.1). Taxonomy (NCBI): domain Eukaryota; kingdom Metazoa; phylum Chordata; class Aves; order Passeriformes; family Parulidae; genus Setophaga; species Setophaga petechia. The sequence goes on along the minus strand of JANCRA010000013.1, from coordinate 5,432,769 downwards.
AAATGCCAGCATCATAAATTAGACAGAAACAGAAGGACCTTTAATTATACAGCATGTTTAAAATGTATCCTCTCACTGTTCAGCGGCTTTGAAACAGTGAATTTCCTATGCTAATTTTCCTAGAATAAGTCACAGCCACCTCAAATCCTTTGCCATTCAAAATCTTAACAGGCATAGGAGGCCCTACGACAGTTTAAAAAAATCCCAAAACCTTCTGCTCATTTCTATGTCGATCAAGAACTTTGCTTTGTTCAACATGGTAAAAAACAGCCAGGAGTGATGGCAGAAGTGGCAACACTTAAAAAGGTTGCATTGTAACAATTCCCATGCAAGGTCCTCAAAAGGGAGCTGTGCAACCACTTAAAGAAGAGGTAATTCCGCTCTACAGAAATAACACTTACTGTGTCATTGTCATCTCTTTCCAAAATCTTGACAAGCCCGTGCTTCACGCTGCCTGTCTTGTCAGAGGGAAGCACCACAACAGACATCCTACACTTTGTCAAAAGAGTAATTCTCACCCAAAATCATCGTAAATTTGCATGACAGCACAAAGGTGAATTTGGAAGCAGACAACAGAAGGCTCTGAGGCTTGCGTGCCTCCAACAGTGCATGGCTTCACTCATTTTATAACACCAGCAACAAAAGTTTAGTACTTCAGCCACCAAGAGGAATTCTTTTTCCACCTGTTAAGGATCAGTTAACTAAAAAATTCTCACACACAAGTATGTTAAAAATACTCATTCTCCACATGAATTTTCACACTAATGGCCAGCCCTCTGAAAAAACTACTCATTGAAATAGTTTTAAGTAGCAGTAAGTGGAAGGCAGAAGAGATTACCCACTCCATATACAGTGCTGGGGGACCAGAGAACAGCCAGCCACAGAGCCCACACCCTGGCCTACAGATCCATATCTGGCTGGCTCATGCTGGTATTCTCCAGGAGCAGGGCTCAACTCCCAATCCATGTTTTGTCATCCATCCTTTCACTCCTCATAGGCAGGACCATAAAACCTTCTTGCTGAAATCCTCTCAAAAGACAAGTTTGAAAAGACAGGGGATTAGGAAGCAATCGATGAGAACTGTGGCAAAGCAACAATTTACTCAGCAGGGCTGTCTTGATAAAAATCTGCTCACTGACAATTTCTCTCTCACCTTTGTTATTAAAGTTCATCCTTCCCCACCATCTCAGGCTCTCAGTGCTGGCAGTCAGAGACCTGACCAGTGCAGAGTCCCCAGAGAGGGACACAATCCCAGTGCCTCGGCAGACTGACACTGCTGCTCAGGGGGAGCTCAAACCCGTGTACCTTGCAGTGCTGCAAACACTCTCCAGGAGGAAGTGATGGAGACAAGTTTCATCTGTTCCTTGACCCTCGACAAATTGAGGAAGTCTGTAAGTATAGTTCCTGGGGTGTTCTGAAATAAGACCTCACTCCAAGGGAAAACAAGCACAGTTCAGGATTAAGTTAACAGAACTGCCTCAAAAGGAGCATACAGCTGCCTATTGACCAGACTTTTAGGAGCTGTCAAACTTTAGCCCACCTGGCCTCTAGGCTGGTTGTGATCACAAGGAAGAGCAAACAGTCATCTGGCCAGCTGTGTGATCTACACAGAAACAACTGGACTGGATAAAGGAGACAGTTCATTTTTGTAAGAAACAATATATTTTATTTTTCTGACACCACAGCCCTGGCGAGTGGTTTTGTACCAAATTTAATGGAGGTTACACAGAACGTTTTACGCTGGGGAGGAAAAAAAAATAACCACAAAAAAAAATCCTGGATAACTTTTAGTGTCTGTTCCACTCCCACATTAATAAAATCACTTGGGGTTTCTAAGAAAAGGAGAATAGGAAACAGTGAGAGAGACTACTGTAGGATGTAACAGTGTCCAAGTCCAGCCCCTTCCTAGAAGTGGGAAGAGTCCCCACGTGAGGAGAGGCTCTCCTAGATTTACTCCCCAAAATAACACAATGTATTGCAGCTGCCATAGGAGGAGACAGAAGGGGACGGAGAGAGAGAGAAGCCTATTTAATAAAGAGTGGGAGGGAGAGACAGAAGGTGCTGGACAGCACGCCATAATTTGAAAAATATGTCCTTAACTTATTATTTATTTCTTTTAAAAGATTCCCCTCACTGAACTTAAGTTCCTTTTTGTGCTTTTCATTAATACTCTGCTCTGAGGTCGTAGTTTGGTTTTTCTATACATTGGAGTTGAAGGAAAATAGTCCGAAGTTCTGAAGATGGATTCTCCACCTAAAGTAAACAGCCTAGAATCCCATTCTCCTCTCACCCCAAAGACTAAAGTCTCTGCTAAAATCCCTTTTACAATATAGTACAGTACACAAAAAACCCCAAAAATAACCGAGAGTCCTGGGAGAAGCCAGTCCAAAGGACGTAAACATACAGAGAATGGTGCAACTTGTGACAAATGGCAATTCTCAAAATACAGCTACAGATTCTCAAAGCAGGTGCCGTCACGGGATACCCAAGTCCACAAAAATAATTTTTAAAAAATAAATCTTAAAAAAAAAACAACCTGTTAAAATGAATATTTTTTTTTCAGGTAATTCCATACATTCGAGATTTCCCAAAGCATCCTCTGGTCTCTTTTCACCTATTGCATGGCCAAACTGTACTCCTGAAGCTCCCAAAAAAGCCCTCAGGACTTGGAATCTCATCTTGACAAGGATCAGAACATCCAGTCTTATGGTAGCAGCTTAAAACATCATGTTCCCTGGGTTTCCAGGGCCTTGGCTAAATCCTCCCATGCCAACATCAGCAGCCATACCTCGGGGCCTCATCTGGGGGGGAATCATGATGTTTTGTTGGGGTCCCATCATGCCCTGCATTGACATCATCATGCCAGGTGACCCCACGGGGCCCGGGTGGCTGTAGAGCCCGGCGGGGGCTCGGTCCTTGCCCGGGATCATGCCCACGGCGGCCACGGGGTTGCTCATGAGCGCGGGCTGGCCGGGCATGGCGGGCTGTGCTGGTGACATCATGCGGTGGTGCGGCCCCATCATGCCCTGCTGCAGGAAGGCCGGCGGCCTCATCGGGTTGTGACCGGGCATGGACGGAGCCGTGCCCAGAGGGATATCTGGAGTTCCCACCGGCCCGGGGCCCCCCATGCCGGGCAATGTTAGTCCCATCCTCGGGGTCTGCTCTCCTATCATCCCCTGCATGTGGGAGAAGCCAGGCCCGGGACCCTGCGGCTGCTTGCGGCCCGGCACCTCCCCACGAGGGAAATACTGTAGTGTCTGGCTGGGCTTCTCCGACGGGATAATCCTGGACAGGTCAAACTCGGGTATTCCCGTGGCTCCGGGACGGATCACCTCCTGCAGCTCTGGATCAGTGAAAACCGAAGGCATGTTGTTTCCAAGAACAGTGAAGGAGTCTGGACCGCCAGGGCCTCCAGTCTTGCAAAGTGCTGGATCTGTCGAACTTTGGGGCAGGTTGGTAGGACGCCCCAGAGGTCCTTCTCCGTGGAAGCCCATTCCCGCCGGGAAGTTGCCTTGTCCACCGCTGGGCCCGTTGTGTGGAAATGGCACCTGCTGTGGAGGGGACTGTACGGGAGGGAACCCCTGCGGGAAGCCCAGGCGTCCTTGAGGTACCATTGGAGACTCCTGGGAACCATGCCCCATCATTGGGTTGTGTGACATCAGGCCGGGTCCCACGGGGACCCCGTGAGGAGGTATATTGGGTCCCATAGCATTTGGAGAGGGCATCTGGTTGTTATGGGAAAGAGGCTGGGTCATTCCCATTGGGCTAAGGGTTGGCATTGGACCCACTGGGTTTGGACCTGAAATTCGAGGATTCTGAGAATTAATGCCCATTCCTAGGGAAGAAACAAGGAATCACATTTAGACAACAAGCAGTAATAATCAATAAAGCCATCAGAGAGCTTCCTGCAAGGTTACCAAGTCTGCACACACACAAAAAACAGTGCTAGTAAAAAAAACATCAGCAGTGGCTTTGAAAAGTGCTATTTTAACCAGAAATTTGATGCCACTTGAACAGCCACCTCCCTAAGCTTGTCACTGCCCTATCAGTGACAAAAGCCTGCTCCACAAATAGGATTTCAATCCAAACCATACTTTTACTACCTCCCGGGCAGTCTGGATGACACAGGCAATAGCAAACATGTCTGTGACAGATTATCAGCATATGGACACTTGTCCACTGGGAAGCGACCGGAACTCCTTTCAAAACTCAACAGTGATAAATCAGGTAACCTTCATAAGACTAAGAGGCACTGATCAATGAGGTTAATGAGTTACCATCATGAACTTATTCAATTAGCCAGCTTTGCCCAGATATATTCAACCATTACTGTGTGAAACACACTGCAAAGCTACAGGTAAACTCATCAAGAATTCATTACTAATTCCCACTCTCCATCCAGTCATCCCCTTTTTCAACTACTAATTCAATAGGGTGGAGGTGCTACAGCCTAGTTTTATGTTTTTGATGATTTAGTGTGCAAACAAACCCCCTAAAAACAGTGAAGCTTCTATGGCACTGCCTTAAAATAGGGGAGGCAAAGTTTCCTCTGGACAACACATTGTAGGTCCGACCCTTAATCCCATGAGCAGCCTTCATTCACACAAACAATTCCAGTCTGCCTGAGGGACAATCTCTCCCATACCTAAGTGCTTTCCACATTAGACACCTTCTGAAGAATGTACACTTTCTGAACAGAAAAAAACAGTTGCAAGGAGAATTTGCATCTCAGAGAATTGCAAATGTTTCCTCAAAAACAACCCATGGCCACATATTCCTCAAGTTTTTTCCCATCTCACTGTCTTCATTTGATGAGGTTTCCATAAAATCACCCTGATGCCTTGTGCTTATGTCCCTTTGATTGTCTTACCTGGTACGCTGTTCATAGGTGGCAAGTTTGGGGAGCGTGCTGGAGGGGAGTCGTCATCCGAGCTGGCCACAGTTTTGATGGCATCATGATAGAGCGGTGTAGAGCTGGGCATGGCAAATTTGGACATCCTGGACATCATAATGGAGAGGGGATTCTGGGACAGGGTTGGCTCTGGCGGCATTGTGTAAGGACTGCTAGAGGGAAGATTTCCAGGGAGAGTCGCAGGAGCAGACTGGCTGACTGTGGAAGGAGGTGGACCGCCTTAGGAAAAATAAGAAAAGAAAAAGAGAATGAATTTAAACTTTTCTCCTTCTTACTGTTTTCCTTAAATCAAACTCTTTTCCCCTAGAAATCTGAAAAACTAGAAATCCTTCTTATTGCAAGACTTCACAAGACTAATGCAGTCAATGATTATGAAAGGTAACCAGAAAAATAAGCCTATTGGTCAAGTTGATTAATATCTGTTATCCTACTGCATAATACTTTTAACTAGAACTATCCTGGGCCTCCACAAATCCATATGAAGAATTACCAGTTTAGCCCGAAAATTTTACTATTCAATTTCCATACACTGAAGACAGACTCAGATACCAGAGCTAGCCATAAAAATCAAAATCTAAAATCAAAAAAGACATAGACAGCACAAGGCAAGCTGTAGCAGATATGCTGAGACATGCGAGCACATTTCTGACAAGCTGCATCAGGACCTACAAGTAAAACTTCCTGTTTATGTTGCATTTCTTGTTTCATATACAGACATTAGCTGCTTATTCCAGGAAAAGAAGCATTCTCTGCACCTATTAGCTTAATGTCATCCCTTCCTCTCACAAAACTAGAAGTAACTTAACTCCACTTCCAATCTCCTTTGTTCTTCAGTGATGAATTTTATGCCACCCAGACCAATGTGCAGATGCTAAACTGAAGCTGTACTCTCACTGAAAATTCACTGCACATTCCTCAGCCCCTCCCAATCAAAAGAGGAAATGAGAATAGAGAATATAAAAAAACTGTGCCAAAATGATCCATGGTTTGGAAGAGCTGCATGTCAAAGCATTCATTAAGCATTAAGTAAGGCACAGACTGAAGCACTTGGGTGCCCTCCCGAGCCGCCGACCCCACTGGCACATCCCGGTCCCGGTCCCGCTGTTACCCGCGGCAGCACTAGAGGGCAACGTGGGCAAAGGGCTCCACTTTTCCAGCCAGGAGAATTTCCTGGGCGGGGAGGCTGCCCAGAGCTGAGGAAGTCTGGACTGAAGGGTGGGTGAGTTTTGAGAAGGTGAGAGCAGAAGTGTGCCAGCAGCGGGACCCCAAGGTCCCAGGCACAGCATGGCTCAGCATGCAACCAAATGTTATGTACAGTGGTGGTTAGATGGCTCCAAAATGTTTGAAGTCTGAACAACTGAATCACAACTTCGTGTCTGCAATGTAAACCTAGAAAGGACCAACCATTCCTGACCTGTGTCTAGACACACAGATGGTTAATTCTCAGCATGTCTTTGTAGGAACTTTTTATACCAAAGGGCTTTAACAACATCAATGGGATCTTCTCTGTTGAGCTACAGTGACTATGAGCTATGGAAGAACAGCACAAGACCCTTCCAAGGAGAGATTTCTCCCATCAATTCTCCACATCTTTTCACACCTCTTAACCCCATCCTTTTGCTTTTACATCCTCAGAGTGCTCAGCCCTGAGCTCAACACATGGGAGGCAGGGTGCAAACCCACAAATACAACAGGAGGAGAAGCCCTCACCCTCCACTTGCATGGCCACCCACCAAACCCTCAGCACAGCCCCCCTCAAACAGGCCATCCAGCTCTCATCCTGCTGCAGGAGCCCTCCTCCCTCCCTTTGCTGCACATCTTGGATGACCCAAGATGAACCAAAGCACCAAATCTGCCTAGCAGAGGCAGCACTCACCCGACTCCACGTTCCCCAGCATGGCTGGAGAAGACATGGTTAGAGACGCCTTGTGGTTCGGGGGAATCCCAGGGCTCTGCAAAGGAGGCTTTGGAGATGAAGTCCATCCAGGAGAAGGTGCGGGGAGAGACGGAGACTTGAGGTGGACAGGAGAAGCAGCAGCAGACCCCAAGACAGGGGGGGATTTAATGGAGGCAGCAGCAGCTGCGGCAGTGGGGCCCGCGAGCATTCCTGCCAGCTGGGAGGGCGTCTGAGGGGACTTGAGGTTCCCCGAGGGAGACCCCATCATGGGAGACTGGACCTGGCGCATGGTGGGGGACTTCAGGGGGTTGATTCCTGGCGAATGCACCTGGCCAGCCGCAGAGATATCCAAGGGCTTGCGGCCGAGGCTGCGCTGTGCAGGGGGAGCAGTGTTGAGGCTATTCGGGTTACTGGTGGGATTGAGAGGTAGTGGCGGCATGTGGCTGAGCCGGTTGTTAGTCCTTTGGTCAGGCCCCATCTGTTCTCTGAGATTCCGCAGACCGACTCCTGGGCCCTGAGACATGGGAAGGAAAGGCCTGGGACCCATGCCATACTCCTGCTGCGGGTGCTCCCCAAATGGCAGCGGCACCATTTTCTGCTGAGAGGAGAGCATCTCCGACACGCCGGGGCGCAGCTTCATCATCTCTTCCGGCCCGACTCCTGCCTCCCTCAGCTTCTGAGGGACCAGGGGTGCGTTGGAGCCCATGTTGACATTCATGCCCATGTCCCCCTTCATGCTGCCAGGGCCCATCCCAAACTCCAGCTCCCTGCTAGAAGCCATTTGTGGGGGTATTCCTTTTGGGAAGTCCCCCCTAGATGGGCTCATCGGTCCTTCTACCGGCATGCGAGGGAAGATGGGGTTGTTCCCAGGCTCCATGTGTCTCTGGGAGGGCATCATTCTGTTGATCTCCATGCCGGGCCTGATGCCTTCCATGTTCAGACCAGGAGGGAGGCCCATCTGTTTCTCAGCCAGCTGCTGCTGATAGAGCTCTTCAGGCAGGCCCTGCGGATTGGGGAACCGCTCCCCTCGGCCAGGGCCACTGAAGACGCCCTGACCAGGAGGGAAGTTTCGCCCATCTGGGATTTTTGGCACGTCATCTGGCCAACTAACTCCTGAAAGCCCAGGCCGTGAGGCGGGATTCGGGACATTGGGGCCTTCCATGTCAGGGTTCATCATTCCTGCAAAACCAGGCAGGCGCATCTGGCTCCCGGGCACGTTGGGATGAGGGGCCATGCCCCTGGGGGGCAGAGAGTGTGACATGTTCATGCCTTCAGGGAAGGGCTCCGGACCCCCAGGTCCCCAGCCCTCACCAGGGGTCATCTGGTAGGGAGGGGGAGGACCTCGGACCACCCCACGAGGCCCGTGCTGGTGGACCATCATGTCCTGCAGGGAACACTGCTGCACAACCACCTGCTCTTGCTTCCTTCTCTTCTCCTCGTAAAACTCCTGCTGCAGCTTCAGCCAGGCCACCTGCTCAGGAGTCATGTGGTCCAGGTGGTCTGGGCCTATGGCTCCTGACTGGGAGTTCATTGGTGGTGGCCCCATTTCATCTGGGGAAAAAGGCATGTCCCTGTGTCCTTGAGGGCCAAACGGAGCCCCTCCATCTGTCCGAGACCCCGACCCTTTGCCTAAACTTTGGGATTGAGCCATCATAGCCTGTATCGGCCCTTCGGGTTTCTTTTGGGGACCATCCAGCACCCCAGGATTTGGGGGTGGCCCCCCACTCTGCCCTCCCGCAAACTCCTTCTCATCAGGGAAGAGCATGCGCTGGATGTCCCTCAGGGTCTGCAACGAGCGCTCTCGGTGCTCCAGCTGCTCCTGTGACAGTCCATCGGGGTTCTCACCCAAACTGGATGGGTCCCCACCAGACCCCTGCTGGGGAGGGCCTTTGGGGTCCGCAGCAGAGCTATTGCTACCTTGGGAAACTGGGCTAACCGCTCGGTTATTGGGGGTTGAACTCTGCCCAAATCCTTCTGTCTGCAACGGGGTAGAGTTGGCAGGGCTGCCCACAGACATCACTTTGCTTTCCACACTGGGACTGTCCTGATCTATGGGACATGGGGGGCCAGTGGGTTTGGATACTGGCGCTGACACGGGCGGAGTCGGCTGCATTTTGGCGTTCTGGGGAGGGTTCTGGTCCTGGGCAGCGGGGGGCTGGGGCTGTGGCAGGGGCTTGGGTTCAGTCCGAAGTGCAGTGATCTGAGGATTCTGCAAGAGAAAGCCACACTCAGTCACTTGCTCTTCTGACAGCCATGTCACATAAGCAGCAGTGCAAACAAAACACCCAATCTCAATCCCACCAGCCCAAAATTTGCCTTCATGCAGCAATTACACAGTAGTCTCTTGGCAATGCAGAAACCTACTTTGCTCAAGGCATTACTGCAGGGATCCCTTTTGTCTGTGCTAGCTCTGCATGACCTACAGGTTGGAAATACACTACCCAAATATTGCAAGACTCTAACTCTTTTTTGCATGACCCAAGACATTTATTTGCAGACGGTCTGAATGACAACTGTCTGTGTTCCTAAAACTTAATTTAGAGTGTAAATAATCATCCATCTCTCTGAACCAGACACAGGCACATTTACAATTTCCCCTCCTCACCCCCATGTAGGTATTCCCTACCAAGGGTACAGTGTTTCGTTCTGCCTTGCTGTTTGAGATGTTCTGGATATGAAAGGACACGATGGTTTCCACCTGTCCCTTCAGCACAGCTTCTGCAGCCCTGCAAAGACAGAAAAGCAGATGCACATATCCAGTTGAAACTAAGAATCAATTTTTCTTAACTGGCCTCCTTTCTATCTTTCAGCTGGCAAAAGAGAGAAAGATTTAGCCACACAGATGAGTAGCAAAAGAAAAACGCTTACGTCTACAAACTCATCAGCATTCAGGGTTCATGTCTCAGTTTAAGCCATCCTGGCTTCTATTCATTGCATGGATTGCAAAACAATATCCACCAGTATTTGCCAAAAAAAATTATGTACCCATACCTCAAAGAATGAAACAATTACTTCTCAGAGCAAAGAAGGCAGAGATATGGTCCACTCCAACCTCTTCAGCATCCCCAAAATAAGTAATGACTTTTTGCTACTTGATGCAGAAAGTGCCCTTGATAATCTCTTAAAAGATGAGCACAAATGTAATTCCTGCTCCCAGAAGACATTCAAGCAGCTACCTACTTACTTGTTGGCCATCTCAGTAGAAAAGACGTAAACCACTTTGGATGGAGTCTTCTGCCCACTTGCTGGCTCCAAAGTGGCAGTCAGACCATGGGAAGGTGTGGAAGACCTTGGGGCTGAAGCATTTGAAGGAGTCATGGAGTGTGGTGTGTGCTGAGACTCCTGGGATTTCACATGATCAGCAGAATTGCAATCTGAAAAGGGACAAAGGAGAAAAGAAGGGAATCACTATCCTGGGATCTCTCTGCAAATCAATTCTGGAAACTGATCAGAGCTTTTTCTCCTCTGAAATTTCCTGCTTCTTCCTCAAGCACCACTGAAGGCAATTCTTCTATTACACCACATGTCTTTCCTCTAAAGCCTTGGTGTACTTCAAGCAAGACTGGGAGAAAGCTCCTCTTGTGTCCCTTTCCAAAGAAAGTAGCAGTTCCCACAACTGATCTCTTTGAATTCTCTAATGATCACATAAAAAAGCACGAAAACTACACTTTTATGTAGGAACAAATGTCCGCCTCAGGAAAACACTCCTGCAAAACTTTACTTTTTCTTTTAGGTGACCTAGAAAATGGACAATAAAGATGGACAACTGAACATATGGTCTGGTTTTGCACTGCCTCACAGAGGCAATGTTGGAGCCAGGAACAGAACACAGAAATCCCAGCTCTCTGGCTTGTGGGCTTGTGTTACCAGTCAGGGTGCTACGCGTTATGTATCTATGTTGACAAAACAGACCTGCATATTGTTAAAACCCCAGTTACAACAGAACAGTTCCTGAAAGGCCAAAGGCCAGAAGGAGACCAACAGGTTGCATTTGTACTTTTAAATCCTCTGGGGGAGTTTAAGAGTTACAAAGGAACTTTCCCACCAGAGTCAGGTCGGGGCTCTAACCGAGCGTGAACAAGACATTTACCAATGCCAGCTATGACAACCTCTCCTCTTTGCCTACTTTCAAGACCTTTAGACTTCATTGGCTAGAATTTTGAGAACCCCAGACAAACAAAATGTCTCACTAATACTTGCAGAGCAATTCTCCATCTCACAGAGGATTCAGACTGATTGTCTGCACTTGCACATGAACCCTAGCAAACGTACCTTTGATTTCCGGGTCATCATTAGGAGTCCCAGCTTCCCTCTGTTCAAAGGAGTCTGCTGAAATGCTCCTCTCTCTCTTCCCCTTCCCCTTGGCACCATTTCCAGCCCCATTCTTCAGCCCCATACTCCCACCCGGGCCCGGGAGCACTTTGGGGGTGTGACCTCCACTTTTGGGGTCACAGGGAGAGGGCTGGGATTGGCTGGTGGAGCCCCCTTGTTTGCCTTGGTTGGAAAATTTGGAATCCAGCTGAGGGTTGCCAGACGGGGACATCACTGTAGGGGGACGGACCATCACCTCCTGCTTTGATTTGGGGCTACTGGGGAGAGAGAGAAAAAAAAGAAAGAAAAGGAAAAAGTGACAAATTACACCATTGATTCATTCAGCCCTGTAGGAACAGATTAGAGTGAAGCAGAAACAACCACTGTCACCTTTACAAGCTAAGACAATTGCTGACAAATAAAAAATGCCTGCAAGCTTAGAGTCATGCAGGTGCTTTTTTGAACATGCCCTGAAAGGGTTATTATCCAAGATGGAATCTCATTGCTCAAGAAGGCACCAGGGCAAACCACAGACCTGCCAGATCCCAGAAACTGCTGTCACATGAGGACCCACCTCTGGCGCTTCTGTCAATAAAGACAACGGTTTCTATGTGCACAGAGAAGCACCTCACACCAAGACCAGCTCAGAGTAAACAAACAAGGCACTATAAAGTTCCCCTCACCACTCTCCTGGACCCCAACTACACTGCAGCTCTGATCAGCAGACCCCCCCAACCCCTCCCTTGCACCTCCCTATCCAGTTCTACAGGGAGCACAAGGAAAACCCAGCATTACTGCAGCATTCGTCATCCACCGGGGCAAGCTGCCAGAGAAACACAAACCTCTGACCGTGAAAACAATTAAACCAGCTACAACCTGCCCCTGAATAAGGAAAGAGAAGGATACCATCTCCAAGCACACTCCTGCAAAATGGGGCAGATGAATCCTCCTCAGTTTGCCAAAGGAGACACAGAGTCCTTCATTCCTCTTCCATCCAGAAAATTGCATCCCAAATATATTTTGCTCCTCTGGGTTCTATAGGTATTAGGCACCCCTTCCCTCCTCACCCTCCACTTACTCCACTGCTATCGGATCTTCTGCATTGTGTTCTAGCATCACCACTATCACTTCCAACAGGCAGTGCTTCCTAGCATCCTCACTGTGGGACTCACACAAGATGTCCCTCCTTTAGACAGACATCTGACTCAGAAGCATTCCCTCTGAAATACTGTTAAGCTCCAGATGACCTCTAGGAGTAAATACTCAAACTCAAGAATGCTGTCAATCAGAACCATCCTAAGTCCCTGGACACTGCTTTGCTTTCATATTTTTCCCTTTCCAAATTAGTGGAGAATAAATGCTGACCTGCTGCACTGGCAAGTGACTGATGCAGAGGATCTCAGTGCTCAGCTGATCAGTTCTCCAGGATGCTCAAGTCAATAATATGGAGAAAGCATTTTGTGTGGAAGTACAGACAGAGAGACCTTCTGATGCCCAACTATCTCTCAGGAAATAGATAATTAGAAGAGGAGAAAAGGAAAAAAAAACATGATAGAAACAGCAGGTTTACTCTCCTACAGCCTATCCAGGTACCAGGTGAAAGGGAGGAGAGCACAAAGAACGGAGAATCCACACCTCATGGGTTTACATCTTTCAGCTCATCCTGAGACCGCCAGCACTGTGCAGCCATTGCTCAGATACTCAGCAAGCTGATGGGAGCACAGAGGGACCAGGAAGCCACATTGCCACAGTCCTTGGGCTAATCCAGCAGCAGAGCAGGGATGGTGATGTGCACCAACCCACAGCAGCTGACTGCAGGCTCTTCTCCTTACCTCTGTGTGTTGCCTGACGGGGAGTTCCTCACTTTGGGGTTACTGGAATGCATTGACAGAAATCCTGAGCTCACAGTCTCACACACACGCAGATGGGCTCTCGTCAAGTTCCTCTGGGGAGCGTGCCGCCAGAGGCAGCGTCGAAGCGCTTCCTGCCACCCGCTTCTCTCAGTGCTGGCTGCCTGCTTGCCTTTTTTCTCTTTGCTCCTCGCTGCTTTTGCACTGGGCACTTCCCTCCTGCAGCTCCAGCATTCTCTAGATGCGTGCCTCCTGCTGCCCAGGGGAAGTCTCGCATCTCCAGGGCACACTGCAAACCACCCCACGAGGAGAGAACAGAAAACCAATGAGGAACTTCCCAACGAGATGTGTCTGCTGTGAAGCAATGCATGGCAATTCTTCCCCCATTCCCAAGAAGACAGAGAAGAAGAGCTTTCAGACAGATGTGAATTTCAGCCCAGAGGCAGCCCTGGCTGGCCATTCAGTTTACAGGCAGTGAGGCCATCTTCCCTTTGTCCAAAGCAAATCATTCTGGAGTCAACAAAACAGGGAAGCACCTTGTATCTGAACACTTACATTAAAGACACTTCAAAAGTCAGTAGGAAGCCAAAAGTACAAATCCCCAACATGACTTAGCTATCCAAAATTCCCCTGTGAATGGTTGTAATCTGATATTTCTTAAGAACATAAACTCTGTTTACATCTTTTGTCTCTTTGGTCCAATATACCCAGACACATGTTCAATGATGTGTGCTAAAAGTTACACAAAGGGAGAAAAATAAAATAAAATGCCTTCCTGACCACCTGTAAGTTACTGCTCTGTGTGATTACTCTGAAAGCATGAGGGGTTAGTCACTCACCATATCTATTAGAAAGGTCAAAAAAGCACTGGAGTAGTACCCAGCTAAATTTGCTCAGCAACACACCACACATTATTAAGGCTTAAAAAAAAGGCACAAAAAAAGCAGCTGCTTTTTCAGCTTCTTTCTAAGAAACAATATGCATGACGCAGGCAGTAAGGCACATAAAGCTGTTTCTGGAGGTGGAAACTATTGAACATTCCTGTTTACGTGCTCTGGGCTAAATTATTTTGGAACAAATTTCTGTCTTGTTTATGTTTCAACAAAATCTCTCCTGTTCATCTCACCTACTCAGATGCAAATCCACTTAATTTAGAATCTAACCAAGATTTATTGTTAATGTATTAAGCATTGCTAGTTAAATATTATTCAAATGTAAATATTCCTGATATTCCTTCTCAGCACCAAAGAAGTAGTTTCTCCCCATATATACCAAATGAAACAAAATAAAGCTTCTTAGGATCAGAGTGTCTTGAATTTTATGAAGAAACTACTGTTCAAACTGCACTTCAAAACAAAAAACTGGCTTATGTGCTGATGACACCAGAGGATTAAAAGACATGGGCACTCTGTGATCATCTCTGGCCAAGTAGAGTTACCAGCAACTTGTAGTATTAAGCACCATGGTTTTTCAGTTCCCCAAATTTGTGCAGTTGTGAGGTTGTGCTGTTACACATCTTAGTGACTTTGTGCTGCTCTACTTTAATATGATCCACACTGCACTAGGTTGTGTGAAGTTCTGCATCACCTACAAAAATTCTCCGCTCTACCCCACATCTCCTTAATGACTCCTTAATGAGTCAGAGAAGTCATCCTACTGCCTATTCTCACCTCCCCTGTGCTGCATGAACCTATTAATGTGGGGAATGCTCCTGCAGCAAATGTCTCATTTTAAAGGCCTCTTATCAGGCATAATCAGATGAACTCCAGTCTGAGGCACACACTCCAGAGGACCCACACGCCTCTCTGGGGCTATTAGCTGGTTATCCCACTGATTTTGGGAACAATGTTGGAGTTACCTATCCCTATTGTTCCTACTATCATGTTGAAATTACAGCTGGTTCTATACAGATACATTAAAGAGGAGACAGAATCTCTTCACACATATCTAAATTGTATCATCTTTGCATGCAAATTTGGCTCCTATGTCTGTTTTGTTAAATAAAACTGTAACATTATCAACAGCATCGAACTCTGCTTTCCAAGAGATTGACGTATCTCTAAAAACCAGTGGAACTCTGTAAAACTTCTGCACCCTCACTAAAGGTGAAGGTGTGACTGAAAACACAGTGAATTCCAGGTTAGGAAAAAAAAAAGAGAGAACAGGAGAAACAGCATAAAAGTGAGCAGAGCTTGATGCTTACAGCAGGACATAGATGCCTGCATGATGAACTTAAGTATTCTGGTTGTTTAGAATACTTTGCTTTTCCATTTGGACATTTATACATTATGTTACCTTTTATTACAAGATGAAAATTGTCTCAAGGGTCCCAGTCTTGCACAGTGCAATGGGAAAACATGAAGAGAAGAATCACAATCACACTGGCTACATGGGATTCCTGACATCACCAAACATTCAAGTACTTCATCCAGGGGTGGGAGGAGAACCCTCCAATTTTTAAACCTTTTTCATTATTCTATATACACATCTTCCATATATTAGAAGTGATGCACTGTGCAAGGGAACTGTGTTTTCCAATCTCAGTTTAAATTTATTCTTACCAGAGAGAGCTATAAAGGATACATCAATATATTCATTGGAGGAACAACAGCAACTCAACTTCCTCAGCTTCTTATTTCTGCACACGGGGAATGTACCATCTTTTATAACGTGAAATGGAATGTCTCATGATTTTTCTCAATGCACTTCTAACACATATATGCCTGGGAATCTAGGGTTCAATAATGGAAAAGCTCTAGAGAAATATATTTTTGCAGCTGGAGTCTGTCTACCATAGCAAAGCTGTATCATTGCCTTAAAATTAGAGCTAGGGTCAGTGACAGTGAATGGTCAAACCACTTTTCAAGACATTTTGGAAAGCTACATCCAAGGTTGTATTTTCAGATGGCTTTAAGGTATGGCAGGCAAAGGTTGCAAAGAAATGGGATGGTTCAGATGGCTACTCATTCTCACCACATCAGGGAAAGATCTGAATGGGAACTGACCCAAGGAGAACAACAAAAATCTCTATTCAGCTGGATTTTCCCCCTGACCTGGTTGATCATGTAACCGCATCACTATCATTACAAGCTCAGAAGAGGAGGTGAGAACAGGTGAAAATGTAGCCCCACCCCAGCTGCTTGCAGCCTACAATTTGGATGGCTTTAAATTAATTCAAACTTTAACTGCATAGACAAAAGAGATGGATCTGCATTCATGGAGATAGATTGTAGATCCTTGTTTTCCAACAAGTAGCTTACCAAGACCCCTGGTGTCACGACACTGCAGTACTCATTGTGGAGGCCATGAGTTGCAAACCACTTGTCTCACAAAAAACAGTCACCTGGAAAAAGGAGAGAAAAGGTTTCACAAAAAAGAGCTCACAGCTAAGCTGTACACCCCTTCCATGCATTTAACCACAGAAGCAGAGAAATCAAAAGCTGCTCTGAAGCACCATGGGGAAGCCTCTGCTCAGCCTGGAAAGATTTATCAGCACCCAAGAAGCCACCATCAGACTGGAAGACTCTGAAGATCCATGCTGCCCATGGAGGGAAATAGGGCAGACCTGCTTTAGCACTCCCAAGTTTAGCCAGCTGGGTCCCCATGAGCTCATCTGTGCTTAGAGAAGCCGGCACAAAGCTTGGGCATGTCATCTTCCCTTCTCTGCACCCATCTCTCTTCAAAGGCTCACCTTCCCCTCACTATGTGCCCAGCAACTCCTGCCAAACCCTTGTGCTTCATATATGCAACCTCCTCCACAGCCAGACAATGTATAAACAGAAACATCAAATATCAGGAAAAGCCAGGCAATCACATCTAGGGGAAAACCAGGCAGGTTTTAGAAGGAGGAAGCACTATCTACTGCTCTGGCAGCTCCTACTTCACATCATTGCATACCCTACAGGAGGAAGGGAATCCAAAGCAAGTTCAAGTGCCTGAACGTTCGGCAATACAAGGAAACACAGGCTCTGAAGAGCAGCTTACTGCTAAATTTGAGGTTAGCAAAAAAACCAGCAGTGACCTGCCAGCTTCTCCCTCACCCGCTGTGAAAACTGTAGAGGCTGCAAGACAGTATGAATCCAGACAACACTCACACTGTCAGAGCCAGTGTGCTATCTCAGAGCACTCTCAGCTATTTACACAGCATGGACAGCCTTGCAGTTAAAGTACAACTGCAAACTGAAACCACCACCAAAATTTTTCTGTGTAATCCCAATGCATTCTGCTGACCAGATCTCCCGACAGAAACACGGGAGCTGGAGGCTTATATGCAACCTCCTTATATGCAACCTAACTAAATGTATATTAATGCATTGTGAAAGCATATTCTCTTCCCTCCAACATTCTCCCAACTATTATCTACTGCAGCTTCACCTTAATAATGTAGCAATGTGCTGCCATGTAATCCACTTCACAAAACCAAACTACAAAGCTAGTCCCAAACAATGCAGCTACATTCTCCACCCAGTCCAGCCAAATCAAACAATGAAATCATCAACGTGATAGACCATCCTTATCTAGCCAAGTCACACCTGCAGACAGAAGCTGAAACAAACACCTATCGCAACAAGCTGCTTCATCCAGTAAAACTCACCACAGCAGCACAATCATCCCTGAATCCAATTACCCTGTTATATCTCCTCTCCCCTTTCCCCCACCCCACCCAACGAAACAATACAGGCTAAGCCATGCCAGTGCCAATACTGACACACCTCTACCAGAGCAGGGACAGGAATCATCTTTTCCCTTGAAGAGGAAAGCGTGTGAACACCAGCACACACCAGGATGGAGAGAATCTATCACAAACATTGCTCAGAGCTCTATTCCTTGAAACATTCCATCCCAGCCTTGCAGACCATAGCTCAGGACTGCAAGAGGGGCATCATCCATCTTTTAGGCTACCCAGTTACTGCACTGCAATTCCATTCCCTTGTGTCCCATCTCTGCTGCTCACCTGCACGGTCTTAGCCCTGTCAGCACAAGGCAGTTTGCTTCACAGTGACTTTAAGGGCAAAAGGCTGACAGCATGCACACAATGCAGCTACCACAGAGTAACTAATAAGATGCAAATGCACATCTCAGTTTACCTTTCAGTTAAATATTTTGACCACCCCTGTACTTCCATGAACCAGCCACCATATTACTGCACTGCAAATAGAAGGTTTTAAAAAAAATCAAACTAGCTAATTCCTATTTTATGGCCCTAAGCTGAAGAAGCTTGATAGTGACAAGTGGTCAAGTACTTGGAGCTATATAGCATTATGGATATTCCAGCAGGAACAGCTGCAGTTATCACTGATTCACTTCAGTCTTTTCTCCCTCTTTGAGGAGGAGAATGTGGAGAGATGAAATAAAAGCATACCAAGCAGATAAAAGTATCAGACTTGTGTCCTGACTGTGACATGAAGCATTAAAGGCAAGAAACCTTTCTCTGCACACAAGAAAGAGCACACTGCTATTTTCCCCATGGCCTTTCTGAGACTGTCAGTCTGTGCTGGACTGAGGGTGGTGAGAGCTCAAAATCAGCATGGAAAAAGAAAAAAGACTGGAGACCTGCTGCTGCAGAAAACAAATGATAACTTTGAATGCAAGCTGAGCCTGCACTCTGAATTCTCTGACAGTGGAATGGGTAAGGAAGGAGAGAGAGTGGGATAAGAGACTGCTCAGGGAAGAACAGAAGCTTTAGAAGGAACCAAGAATAGCAGCAGCAGGAGGTATTTGAGCAACCACTGATCCTGTCAGCCACCAGGAAGCAAACTCCTGCAAGTGCATCCACCAGTGGATTCCCTGTGCGACCTGAGAGGTGGGGCAAGGCAATGAATCAGCCAACGCGCTCCTTCAGCACATTCTTACTGGGAAGGGCACCTCCAATTTCTTCGACCCTCATTCAACCACATGAGAGGGAGAATAGCTGCACTGGCAAAAGGTGACTCCACTACATCCAAGAGCTACCACTGGTTTTCATCACGTGCTGCACTTAGCAGTTTTGTTGAGCATTTGCTTATTTTACACACTTGCAGCTGAGCTGCACATTACTTTTTAATAAGCTGCTGTTTAATAAAGTGCTTGATTACACACCTCATTGATAAGGAGAGCGACTGGCAAACAAGGAGGACACAGGAAGTGTTATTCAAAGCTTTTATTGAGCTGACTTCCTTAAGATCATGTAAAAGCAAATAGATAAAATGACAGGAATATTCTACACCCCATACATCTCCCTATGACACTTGAGGATAGAGGGACACAAGACACTTCAATCCCTTGAAGCAGACCAAATTTTTAGACAGGGGCTATTAAATACACCTCTAAATCTGTCTCTGCCTCCTAGCAAAAGCTGTCCTCCTCATCCTTTCCCAGGAATGGATAAAGCACATGCCTGTCACACTACTAGGATTGAACCCATCATCATTCAATAGGTCTGGCAAAAATGCAACCTTACCTTCTGCACACCAGCTCTGTACTGGACCCAGGAAAGCAACTTCAACCAACCTAAGCCAATCCAACTCTATCCCATCCAGCACTTGTGAGGATATAAATAATATTCAGGAGACAACTTTCCTGTTTCATCCCACAAGGTGTCCATGTGCTCACTGGCACAAAGAAGGCAGTGCTGATGGCAAAGGCATGGATAAATTTATGTTTATTGAAATACATTTGTGCTCATCTTCTGCCAGGTCCCTCTGCCCTTTTTCATAAACAAGGGCAGAAAATACCTCAGGTACCTTCAGATTGGTAACTTGGATACCGAAGGGTAGGTAGAGATAAGTTTTTCATCTAAAGTGATTAGACAGCAACTCACAGCCAGTTATCAGTCTCTAGATGGTCCTACCTTACCCTGAAACAGTATGGACTTTACTATGTTCATGCCATAACAACAAAAAGTGATGCACAAAGTTCTCACAGTCTCCCAGAGAATTTCATCTTACCACATCAGAGAAATCATTGCTATTCCAAAGTCTGCACAGGATTATCTCTATGTTCACAGTTTTATAGCAGAAATTACTCTCAATAAACTAAATAATCAATAACTTGTAGCAAAATAAGTTTAGGTGACATGAATGTGGGGGCTACACAATCTCCACCAGGCAGCACTGCAACCTCGACAAGGAAAGTACCTTCTCCTGTGGTGGTGTGTAAGCATCTCTAAATGAGGGGGTTATTGCCCACAACTAGATCCAGCCCTGAAGCACAGAGAAAGCGGCTCAGCAAAGACAGATTCACCTAAAATTAGCACCTTGAAGACCAACAGACACAAACAGGGAAAGGGCATGCAAGATTCTATGCCGTTACATGGAGAGAAGTCCCCTTGAGTTGCTTCATTTAATGTAAGAATTTAGGGCCACAGGATAAGCCTCCCAGAAACTGTAAGAATATTTAATCAGGCCCATGCAAATGCAGTACAGTGTGGTCACCCAGTGCAGCTCTGCTGAGCCTACCTGTGCCTGCCCATCCACACCTCTCAAAGGAGACAGTACAGACACCCTTCCTCCTGTACATCCTCCCAGCCCCTATCACAACAGATGGGGACCTTTCCCAAAGAACAAATCTCTCCTGAAGTCCATTCAAAACAACAAAGGCCACAGAAAATCCAACCTTTAGCTCTAGACCCTTAAAATGTGCAGTGAAGACAATCACTGACAAAGCACAATACAAATTCAGAGGCTCAGATAATTAAGTGTTGTATGAGTTTTTCATGTCACTATCCCCTTTTCTGAGAAAACGGTATCTCTAGCAACTATTCTCTTCCTTCTGACAAGTGCATGGATAACCAACAGTAGCCATGATATAAAGGCTGTATAAGTAATCATTCTTTTTAGGTACTTTAGAAAATCATTCTAAAACAGTCTTTTGTAACAGACATGTTGCCCGCTACTCTCACAAGCGTAAGTTTCAAGAGTTGTGAATGACACTAACTAATAACACTAACTTCTTGTCAAACAGACAACTGTATGTCCATTAAACGTTATTTTTAATGTATTTATCAACATTTCAGTGCATTATTAATCCAGTAGGGATGCATGGCTGTCCTACACAGCTCCTGACTCTGTACAACTCCTTCTCCAAAGCAGTAGAGGAGACAGATACTTAGGGACGCTGGTGATCAAATTCAAGGTGTACACAGACAAACACTGAGAGCTTTTCAATTTCCCATCTGCTATTATGTAAAAAACACTTGAACTACTCAGTTCACTTGGGACTGGAACAAGCTCTTGGCAGATTCTGACACAGTTCCAGAAATCAGTCTGGGGAAAAAGCCAAAAGAAAAATTCTTTTAAAAACCCCTCAAAGCCTAGTCTACAGCTTTCTGCTTCTGTACAGGAACATTATGAACACCTCCCCTCAGCGTTCCTGCCATTTCAGCTTCAGCAGCAGCGGTGGCACTGGCAGGTGCGGGTCGGCTGGGCGTCGGGGCTCCCTGTCACGACATCACGCTGACCTCAGCTCAGCCTGGCACAGCTGCCAACATCACTTCAGCTCCACCTCTGTTAGCAGGGCTGGGAGCAGCCTATGTACTTTACAAGTGCAGTTTGGAGCTCCCTGTGTGGAGTGCCACTCACCTGAGCAGCAGCCGGGCTGCCATGGAGTGCCCAGCTATTGTAAACACCAATAAAGATCAAAAGCTCAAGCAATAAGGGATTTTTCAAGAAACATTTTTAACAGTATTTCCCTAATGTATGACAGGCTTCTGCAGCTTTCCATGTCATGTTAGCAGTTAATAGCCTCAGCATCAGTCAGCATTGCATGCAGGAGTCCAATGGGTAATGAGAGCTCTCTATGTCCTGCTTTCATAGCTTTGGCTTCTGTCAAAACTTCATTTACTTTTCAGGAGTTAGGAGAAGCCACAGGCAATCTCCTTCCTCTTACTTCTCTGGGTTTATTTTTTGAAAAATTTAAATAAGGACATCAGCATGAACAACCACAGGTAAAAGACACCTGTGTCAAACTTGCCAGCAGGCCATTCTCTAGAAACTAATCTGTTGAAAGGGACTGGGGGAAAATATGCTGAAATACTGGATAGGGAGACAGGACAAAGGAGACAGCAGTTTGCTCTTCTACAAGTATTAACACCACACTGCTTAAACAAAAGGCTTGGGAGAAACAAGTCCCTAATCAGTTCAGCACAAAAAAACCCAAGTGCTTTTTCCTTCCCTTTCGGCATCCCTTCAACAGGCTTCCAGAATGAAAGATAAGAAGCAATCCTCAGGCGTAACTCCTTGGGCTGCAATCTTGTCAGTTTTCATAAGCTAAGCGGGGCTGGGATGGGTCAGTACAGGACAGAGCTCCTCTGAGAAAAACCCAGTGCTACAGCAAGCAGTAATTCCCCACTCTGCTGCAAGGGGACACGACACACGACACCAGCCGGAATTGCTGGGGGCAAGCCATACACCTTCCTTCATGTCAACCTTCACCTTTACAGCTCTCCGCTCTCTCTCCTCCCAAATGAGCACTTTTCCAAGGCCCCCCTGAGCATCACTACCTTCCAGCACTGCCTGCCAGACCAGTTTTCGTTCAGGACTGTCACCACCAGCCATCCCTCTGCTCTGCTCCTCTGCATGAGCCCTCCTGCTGTTCTCAGGCACCTGGGGAGCTCAACACCACAAACCCGGCATTCCCATGGGAGCAGAGCTGGAGAGCTACTACATCCCCTGCAGCTTACTGCTGGGTAAAATGTGTGCCAGGGTGTGCTTGTCCCTGGTGCACTGAACCCCTCATTCCCTTGCTTTTAGACCCACATTAGGCATGTGAGAGGCAGCACGACCCTCAGTGACACAGTGCAGTGATTCCACACTGGCTTCCCAGCTATTAAATGCAGGATTCTCCACACAGCAATGACTCTTCTAAGGAGTAAGGCACTTCAAAGAACTCCAGCAAGCAAAAACTGCATGTACACAGTACTCCACGATGCTACACGATTATATCAAAGCTGCTGGGATGAAAAACTGACATTTGATAAATAACATGAGGTCACCTCAAAGATCTCAGAACACCGCATGTAAAAATGTTATTTTGACAAGAAATTAAGCAATTGTATAATCAGGTCTATTATCAAATCTACTGCTTTGACACGATCTTATAAAAGTACGAGGAGCATGCAATTCCAATTGCTGCAGGATCCTCCCTCACTCAGCACAAGATGTAGGCATTTAATATTCCTCTAGTTAGCCACGCATGTACAGCACAGCCTAACGCACTTCAAAGTATTTACTGTGCTGTATAAACACAGCGCTATTTTCAAAGCCTCATAACTGTCAAATCAAAGCTGCCTTTCACTAAAGCATTCAGAAGCATTTCTGCTGGATGGTGGCTATTTGCCTGACAGTTTCAACCTTCTATCCCCCAACCACAAGAAGGTTAATTTTTTTTTTTAATATATGCATATATATATAAAATTATTATTTTCAAGAGGCAGAAAAAAGTGTTTTCTTGCTAACGAGCTGTCAAATCATTTTGACCTGAAGTTTTTTTAGTTTTTTTTACTAATACATACATATAAAATGTGGTGGAAAACTTCCATTCTACCATCAGAAGTTCTGAAAAGAGTTTCTCCATACATGCTGTCCATTGTACCAGCTGTCCCTGTTGAGGCCGTGGCTGCTCGCCTCAACAGGCTACAACTTGGTTTTATATTACACTGCAAATACACTTCTAATCAATCCTCAAACAAATCCAGATTGGTACATAGATAGAGCATTGCCATTTCACAGGCAGTGGAACAGTGATATCAAGACACCTGAAGAAGTCAGTTTAGTAAAATGCAGAAAGCAGAGCTCTGAGCAACCTGAGAAACGGCCTGCACTGCTTGATCTTACCCAGTGTTTTTATCAGTGAACCACTAAACCAGAATTTTTGATCAGGTCTTCACAACTCTGTGCACACTGCAAAGGTGGCTAAGATAGCTTGACACAACATACACAGGCAGACTCAGAGACTTAAAGCAATTTGTAGAGCGTAAGTAACATGGTCGAGCAGATAAATCACAGGCACGTTAAGAGCCGAGCTCTGTTCCCAAGTTTGCCACCAAATCCAAGCAACCCTGGCTTTAAACGAGCCCATGGGCCCCAGCCACCCCGCTGATAAGGTAAAACAGATATCTGCACCCTTTGTTCAGAAGGGACGACCACAGGCACATGGAGACCATCAGTGACAAGGTGGGTCAGTGATTTAAAGCCCTCCTGCTCTGCTACTATGCAGACAGAGCCTCACCAGAGGAGGAAAAACACAGCAGCACTGCTTTCTTTAGAGGCCAAACAGCCATGAAAACAAGACAGCCAGCACAGAGTAATTGCCAGTGCTAGGAGCTGAACAGGCAGCTGTGTGGCTATCTGTGCCTGAACAACAACTGCTCTGAGCTCAATACAGAAAACAGCAAGCTCTCCCTCGATTCCATATGCAGCTGAATTATTGTGTATATCATCCACTCTTTATGCCACTGACTGTATCACTAAGGAGCACGTAAAACCAGCATTGTTTTCAAGACTACAGCACCCAATTTGCAGTGAAATCTCAGAGGACATTGCTCCATCCTTCTTTGTTGAAAGAAATCATGTCAGTGGTAAAAGGCACTTTTTCCTTCCTTCAAAAGGATTCCATTGATTCTTCCTAGGCTTTAAAAAACAAAAGGCCAAACACCTTACAGCTCCCCTGTTCACCTCCCTTCCCTATTCCACAAGCATCTTCTTGGAGGCCAAACAAGGAAAATCCCATTTCTGCTTTTAAGTCTGTCTGAAAAAAAAAGGGATCTCTCTAAAGAGATAACACTCATTCTTCAGATATAGTTAACTGCAATTTCATAACAGTATTTAAAATAAATTCAACTAGTGTTGTCAAAGTAGATCAAAACCAGAGTGCTCAGATTCAACTCTGCAAAAGAATATGTAAAAAACCCACAGAAGTAGGAATAAAGAAAATGTAAAAAGTTGTGAGGCAGCAGTTCACTCCACAATAGCCACAGTTTACCAGATTTCAGGATGGTTCACCAGGATGCAACCAGAAGCCTGTGGCACACCTCATATGCTGGTTCTCAATCAGGTTTCCAGAGAGGAGTGTGAGAACCCTGCATAAAACCCAGGCACAACAGGCTATTTCATCCCTCCCTTTCCTGATACAGAAGCACAACTGCTAGAGCAGAATAAAAAAGAAGGCTTAGACCACAGGCTTAATACCTCTTCCAAATTTTCTACTGCCACTGATTATGATAATTGAATATTCTTCATATTCTTAAAGACATCTGATGCTTTTTAACTCTTGTTGAATTCTTGCTCCTCAGCAAGATTCTCACAGCATGAGTTTCACTGCTTAATTACAACCATACTAAATAGTCTATCGTCAATTTACAGTACATGTTCTGTATCATCAGAAAGTCTTGAGGCAGCAGAAACTCTTCCATAGCAAAGCCCCAACACTCTTCTGTTGGCCCTGTTTAAAGCTTCTTGAAGAGGGCTTCTCTTTTGATACCTTGCATATACGTTCAGAGATGATTTTTTGGCAAAAAGAACAAGGTAAGCTAGAGGAACTGTTCTCAGGCAAGGGAAGCTGTAACAAACAGGTGTAAAAAACATTTAGCAAGTTTAGCAGACTCTTAGCAATGTAGTTAGATGAGCATTCCCTTTGGCAGCACTGCCAGCTTAGAGAACTGCTGGTACCAATATTTACTCCCACCCCTGCACCACACTGTCTGATCTGCCCGTGGCAAACCAGTCTGGCAAAGTGATGCAGGCTAAGTATCATCATTTCTTTGCCAGGCTACTTCTAATCCAGATCAGCTCCCTGAACCGTTCCAGCATCCAGCTGCTCCAAAACAGCAGCACCAGCACACACAGCAGGGTGGTGCAGAGTCAAAACAGATGAGCACCAAGGACTGCTCAAAACCCAGCTCTAGCACTGAAGGAAGAGCTCACAGGACAGGAACAGAGGGAGCTCAGCCCACAGGTAAGGGTGCACTCACAAAGCACAGCCCTGCTTCTTCCAAACTATAAATCAAAAGTGAACACTGGAACAGCTCACTTGGATTCAGTACATTAAATGTCACCTATTGTTGCTAACCAGTGTTTATGAGCCTGCATGTTCTTAAAGGCAACCCTTCGGAAATTTCCCAACGGATCGATTTTTTTGGTTCAAGTTCTTCAAGATTATCTGGAATTCCTAATTACAAATGAAATTCCTGTTCTTCTGGACTTGTATAGTCCCTACTACAAAGGAGGTCAAGCTCCAAAACAATTAAACTTTTAAAGCAGTTAAAAAAAAAAAAACCTAACAGACAAGTAAGGGTATGTAGGGGAAAGCTCTTTTAAATTCAATTGGCAGAGCAGTGCTTGAACAAAAATTCAGCAATGAAATCTCCTTCCATTCACAAATTGCTCTGAAAAACTGAGTTAACACCTTTATTTTGCCAGCAGGAAGACCAGAGGGACTCCAGCAGAGCTTGTAAGCAGGAAATCCAAGCCCACAGCAAAACTTGCTGGGTTAAAGGACTTCATATCTGTGTAAACAGACCACAGACCTTAGGGAGGCACAGAGATTTCTGTGAAGTCCAAGGCCACACAAACGAGTTAGAAGGATTTTATGAAGGCTGCCTGCATTGCTATGAAGAAATTCTGACAAACTTCTACAAAGCAGAAGAGAAAAAGCCCTGCAAGGTAGCACAGCTCACATTTAACATAAAATTAGTTTGAATACTCACTTGAGTGTAATTGCTTCACAGGATAAAGTTGTTGTTGTTTCTGGTTGGGGTTCGGGTTTTTTCCTATTGAATTTATAAAAGACCAGCAAAATTCCTAAGCCATAGGCACAGTTTGTGAGGCAAGAGAATTGAATGTCAAGAATTCAGAGGAAAAAAACAACATCTAGGAAGAAACATGTAGAAATAGGTATGGGAAGTCAAAGTGCTGCAGAGTAGCAAGCCTTTGAATAGCTGGGAAATATGGATCAAAGGTACTCCATTCTTATCCACATCAAACATATAAACTGCTCAGAAAAGCTGTAGTATATGAATATTTTAGCCTTGTGGCTTACAGTCGCCTCAGTTTCTATATTTGGATATTTGGTGACAAATGCAGTTTGGCTGTGGACTAACCCTAACTGAAAACAATCCAAGCACATGAACTGTAAAGATGAAATGTAAGATGGGGGGGAAGGAGGGGGAAAGCACAGGGAAGAAAGAGTCCACACCCTTTGTATCCATAATATCCAAAAGAGATCTACAAAGTTTCTGGTTCTATGACCAGAAACCTATTTATTTTCTTTCACATTGAAATGCAGGTCCTGCCTAGCTTATAAGATTGTGTTGACCAATAAACAAATTAACTCATCACAAGAGAGAAAAGCAAAATAACTCCCCAAAACAAACAAGGGGGAAAAAAAAACTAGTGTACAAAAAGATGGTCACAACACTGCTATCATAGCCCAGCTACTCCCCCACACCAGAGCAAATCACAATTTTTCCCAGAGCTCACTAGGAGCTAAATAATCTGTATTGGAAAAACTACACTGGGAAGTCATAAACAGAACTTTTACCAAACACTGCAAAAATCAAGTGCACGGGCAAAATACATTCCCAAAAGAATTTATCACGTTAACCTGACCAAAGATGAGCAGCTGAATGGGAGGGGGACTTACACAAAAACTTGTTTAGGGTGGGGGGTTTTTTTGCTTGGTTTTGTTCACACTTATTTAACGTCAATGATTGATTAACATTTTGGATAAAGGAGGTCTTTGTTAGTGATTCAGCATCTCCACCCCTTCAATTAAGGTGTTAAGAGTTCACACAAGTGCAGTGAGACCCAAGATCCCCAGACCCTTCTCCACAATAAAATCCCGACCCAAAAAAAACAGATTAAAAAAACAAAACAAAACAAAAACGCACTTGCCCCACTGAGAAAATTCCAAAATCCCAAAACTAACATCGTTGCTAACTCCAAGTCAAAAAAAGAAAGATGCCTTTCTTTTGTTGTTTGAGGAGAGGCCAGCAAGGGAGACACGGAAAGAATATGAGCCCTTGAGCCATTTTTATGCACTGAGTAAGAAAAAAAGGACACATTCATTAAAAATAATCTCTTTGGAGATCACTGTTAAAAGGAAAAAAATCCACACCGCGTAACAGAGCCATCATGCCAGCTTGTCCAAAATGGCTATAAAACCTCGGGAAAACAGCCCCTGTAGCTCAGGCAGGAAAGCAGATCCCTGTGCCATGGGATGCAGCCGTGTGCCCTCCTGGAGCAAGCACAGCTCCTCTGCCGCAGGATGGACACAAAACGGCTCTGTGTGTGTGCCCCACCAACTTCCCTGTTCCACACCTGTAACACCCCGCTTCAGCCAGACTGGCCGTGACACACCTCAGAGAAAGCAGGAGAGAGGTAAACAAAAAGAAGTGGGGATAAAGCTGTGTAAGTATGTTAATTCTTCCATCTGATTTCATATAATGCCTTGCCTAGCTTTCCAACAGTTGTTATTGTAACATCTCAGGCAATCGCTGATCAAATAATCCAACAAAACAGAAAAAAATATCTGCATCACTTTTTTTCCTCATGCTTTTAATGATTGATTCATTTAAGGATCCTTCAGAGCATCCGATGTCTGTGTGGGCTTTTCACAGAGAAACCAAGGACAAAATACTTTCAAGGAAAATAAAAATGTTACTGGAACCCCTAAAAACAGAGAGAGCTGTCTCCCCCGCTTCCTCCAACTGTGTTTTGACAGAAAATGATCCAGTCATCAACAAGGAGGCTTAAGGAGACAAACTTGACTTGGCACAGCCCTCTCTTCTCTGCCCAGACCAAGGAGAAGGTATTACTTTACCAGGTAAGGGCTACCAGACTTGATGTTTCTGTCCCAAAAGTGAGGTTCATGGTTATTTCCAGACCAGCTTCAGAGTCCATGTTAGGTCTGGCATCTAAGAATAAAAGCATC
The DNA here is from genome assembly GCA_024362935.1 of Setophaga petechia. NCBI lineage: Eukaryota > Metazoa > Chordata > Aves > Passeriformes > Parulidae > Setophaga > Setophaga petechia. Next base: position 5,403,893 of record JANCRA010000013.1, on the reverse strand, counting down.
TTCCTTTTCACCTTGGTGGGCTTTGAATCACTCCACAACCAGCTCCCATCTGACACTTATTTCATTCTTTCTTTGCAGCATGACAATCTTCTGATTTCTCATGTAGTTTACTATTAAAGCACTAATCATGTAATCATCCCACCTTAATACTTTACACCCAAATAGCAACCCACCAATGACTGTCACATCAGATTCTTCCCATCTGTCTCCTCATGCTTTGCCTACCCTCCCTGAGTAAAATCCACTTTCCATATCCCAAACATTCCATCCTCAGAGGCCTTTTTAGACCCATCAGCTACACAGAGAACCTGGGGACAGGGAGCTGGACAGCACAGAAATAAAGGCTTCTCTCTCATCCTAGAAGTGGAGCCTTGCTGCCTGCATGCATCCACCTGTCCCACCATTTCCTCAAGCATTTGGGGTCTCTACTATTCTTTCTTCTTCCTCATCATCTAACCCTTAATCTCATGAAAGTTCACATTTAGCCTCTCATCCCCCTTTGCACCCAGCCAGAGCACAGATTCCATCTCATGCATACACACACAGAGCTTCTCCTCTACCTAGTAGGAATCCTCCCAAATAAACACATTTCCCCTGCCTTGACAGATACTGCTCTTCCCCACAATCCCCATATACAAGATCCCCTCCCACACTTAGTATCCCACCTACTAGTTCAATACTACAGGCTCAGCTTCCCTGGATTCCTGCTCCTCTGATATATCTACACTGCTCCCCAGCTCTGGAGCCCCACAATTTCCCTCAGTACCTATGTGTACCACCTCCCTCCCACTGAGAGCACTTCCTACCTCATATTCTGGCTCCCAGTGCTACCCCAATCCCACTCCCATATCTTTCTTACAATGACTCAAGTCCCAACTCCTCACATGCTTCCCCACTCTCCCAGCCAACCTCATACTCATTTCTTCACCCAGCTCTCCACATTTTTTCTTGCAGACACCCATAGTTCAGTACCTCTGCACCACATCCCTTCCTCAGGCATGTCCCAGGTGATCTAATATCCCACACATCATTTCCCACCCTCTCACTGCGTGTTTCACCTTGTATCCCACTCCCTACATCCCTGCGCCCCAGCCCCTCACTTCAGCCCAACCACAGAGTTCACACACACAGAAGGTGGTGTAAAAGTGGGGCGGGAGCTTTCTCCTAGGACAATCTTCATTCCCAATCCAACAGCCCCTCCCATCCCATGTCCCAGCTGCTCACTGAGATTGGAATCTCACAGCCACCTCTCTAGTCCACCCAACACTGTCCTCTTCCATGGCACGGCCCGAAGGCATTTCCACACACCTCGGGGCAGCACCCACAGCCCCACAGAGCACAGCCCCAGCGCCCCACACCTCTCCACACAGCAGAGAGCCCCAGCGCATCCCCCGCACCACCGAGCATCCCACACATCCCTCCACCAGGCACAGCTCTTGGAGCATCCCATACACCACACCGCGACCCGGGACAGCCCACACATGCCTCCTCCCAGCACATCCCCTATGGCATCCCATACATTCCTCCATATATCGCAGCCCCCGGGGCATCCCCTGCACCACGACGCCGGGCACAGCATTCCATGTGCCGCTCCACACAGCACAACCTCCAGGGCTCCCAGTACGCCCCAAAGCACCCCACACATCCCAAGGAGCCCTATGCCCCCCACACCTCCTTCCATGGAGCACAGCTCCTGGAGCATCCCCTGCTCCCAACACGTCCCTCCATGGAGCACATCCTCCAGGCATCCCCTGCTCCCCACGGAGCACAGCTTCCAGAATATCCCCCATGCCCCACACACCCCTCCATGGAGCACAGCTCCCGCAGCATCCCAGGCTCCCCACACATCTCTCCATGGAGCACGGCTCCCGGAACATCCTCTGCTCCCCACACATTCCTCCATGGAGCACATCCCCCAGGTATCCCCTGCTCCCCACACATTCCATGGAGCACAGCTCCCAGAGCATCCCCTGCTCCCCATACATCCTCCACGGAGCACATCCCCTGCTCCCCACACATCCCTCCATGGATCACAGCCCCACAGGCACCCCATGCAACCCCTGGGCTCCCCTCGCCGCCTCCTCTGGGGCACCCCCGGGACCCCCCCAACTCCCGAACTTGGCGCGGGTGCCGGTGCCCGGTGCCCGCCCCGCACTCACCGCGCTCAGCCCGGGGCCGGCGGGGGCGGCGCGGCGGCTCCGTCCCCCTCCCGCACACACACACAGGCTCCATTGTCCGCCGGCGCCTCCCCCCCCCGCTCCCCGCGCACATGGTACCGCCCAGCGCAGCCCCTCGCGCCCGCTCCCCCCGCCCGCTCTCCCCCCCCCCGCTTCTCCCCACACCGGTTCTTTCCCCCCCCCCTCCCCGCGCCCCCCTCCCGCCGCGTCCCGCAACCCGCAGAGAGAGGAATGGTACCGCCCGTCGCGCGCGCCCCGCCCCGGCAATGGTACCGTCCGCTACTCACTCGGCCGGCGGCGGGACCGCCTCTCGCTCCCCGCGCCGCGCAGTGGTCTCGCCCGGCCCCCCCGCCCCGCCTCTCCCCGGCCAGAGGGCGGGGACTGCGGCCCTTCCCCCTTCTCCGCACGGTGGTACCAGCCGGGCTCTTAAAGAGACAGGCTCCCCTCGGCCCTGCGGCCCCGCCCCTCATTAACATGTCCCGGCCCCCGCCCGCGGCGGCCACGCCCCGTCCCCCCTTTTAAAGAGACCGCGCGCCCGAGGCTCTTCTTAAAGGGGCCGCCTCCCCCGCCACCCCCACTTCCCTCCACCCCAAACTCCCCTCCGCTGAGTTGGGCGCCGAGAGTCGCCCTCAGCGCCGTGGTTCCCCGGGCGGCGGGAAGGGCGCTCCCCGCGCTCCCGGTGCCCGCCAGGTACCGCAGGGGAGGCGCCCCCGGTGGGGCCGGGGAGGGGCCCTGGCGCTCCCCCTGAGGCGGTGCGCGCGGGGGGCCCGCCCCCACCCTGTGCCCCCCCCCAGCGGCGGGACCCTCTAAACGGAAACGGCGCGCGGGGCCCCTGAGGGGATGCGGGATACGGGATGCGGGATCGGGGATGCGGGATAGGGCATGGCGCCGCCCGGCCCCAAGCCGGTGCCCTGCCCGCCCTTTACGGCACCAGGCCCACGCCGCTGCCGGCGCCGTGGTACCCCCGCCTCAGCCTCGCTGTTCCCCCCGCCCCGCGAGGGGGATTCCACGCGCCCTGGGAAGCCGAGGCGGCCACCGGGAATCGCCGCCAGCGCAATGGTGGCACGGCCCGCGGAGCCGCTGGACCGTCGTGTAGCGGCCCGGGCTGCTGGCACATGTACCCTTCCTTCCGCACGTTTCTGAGGAACGCGGGATGAGAGCGGGAGGGGGGAATCAGTGGAGGGGAAGCGCGTCCCTCCTCCCCGGGGGCTGAGCACCCCGACTGCCCACCCGCCGAGAGACCCGAGGGCTTTCTTCTGAGGAGAGAAAGCGCCAGGATAAGCAGCAGCTTGGAACTGAACAGGGAGGGACCAGGCAGTAATGGCAAACAGACACAACCTATCAACTCCTAAAAATGCTCAAGGGCCCCATCCTGGACAAATGCTCCGTGTTTGGGGGATTAGACATCAATGTAGTTTGGTTTCAAACTGGCAGTGAAGAGTTTTGAAGATTTGTAGCAATCCCCCGCCCTTTTCAGTCTGAGACTTACTCTGTGAAAAGACGGCTTTCAACATCCACTAATCCTTCTCCTTCACCTCCACAAAATGTTCTTAAAATGGGCGATCTCGTGGCTGTAAGGAAGAGGTTTCCAAGCCACCGGTGGCACACCGATGCAGCCGAACAGAGAAAGTCAGCGGATCAGTTTTGCTTATCCGCGCTGCCTGAATAACCTGTTTAGCCAATACAACATCAGTGAACAGAAATGCAGTGTCCTCCCTCCCCCTTTATCCTCAAACGACCCATTCTTTGTCCAACTCCCACTTTTAAGTAACTCAAGTCTTTGGAAGAAGACCCTTTTAGCGCAACATTCACGCTGGGCGTTGCTCTTGGCAGATAAAACCACCTCCTCTCTTTGCTCAGCTCTCAATCCCTTTTTCTCTTATTGTCCCTCTCTTCTCCTCCCCTTGTCCTTGCCCACTTGCAAACACTGTTAAAGAACTCTTTACAGCTTCCAGAGCATCGCAACAGTTGCTAATTATCACCTCTTACCCCAGATAGATACTCTTCCTTCGGGGACACACTTCTTAACAGTGGGGTTTCGGTCCCTTCTGCTTAGCAGACCAAAGACCCGAAGCATTTCCCGCTGGACCGACTTCCAGCCCACTGACACCTTTTCTAGACAAGTCCCTGGGGCTACAAGTTCCCAGGATCCACGACCCGAAGGTGGAAATCTGGTCTCTGACAAGTCTTTCCACCCACTGACGCCAGCCCCACCTACATCTTTCCAGCGATCGCGGCCAGCACCTTCTACAGGTGAAGTGTCGGTTAAACTGGAACCACCACCTTTGCTGCCATCGCTTCCACACTCTCCTCTACATCCTTGCCCATTTTTACATTGATACGGGTCTCTTTTAATGCAACATCTGCAATTCCTCCTGTCCTTCACGCATCCCACCAGCATGGCGCAAGGAAGAGAATGTACCTCACAGTGCTTCCCACAGAAGATCCAGTCCCACTCTCACCGACACATCGTGGTTCGCTTAAAAGGAAGTTGCTTGCCCTGGGCAGTAGAGGCTGGGATTTTTCTAAGGAGCCTAAGGAAGCCAGGCACCCAACTTCCGTTTTCCAAAGGTACCTTTGAAAATCCTACTCTGTGCCTCAATCCCGGCACATGGAACAGCAGTGATAAAATACAAGGAGTTAGCGAACTGCCTTTTTTGTTCTCCTCCCTCCTCCAACCCAGTACTTCGCTGCCTGGTCCCTTTAGGAGTTAGACCGGGGAAAACGAGCACAAAATGCTACTAGTTTGCAGATGCTGTGGTTCCTCCGACTCCCCTCCCATCCCCCCGACCCCATCCCCCCACATTTCAAACAGTTATAAATGACTGTGCAACTCTGCAGGCAGCGGTCTCAAATAACCACACCAAGCCTCTCCCCTCCAACGGCTTTAAGTCTCTTCCTTCCTCTCTTTGGGGCTCCGGAGAGCAGCAATCAAGGTGCTCTGCTGCACTCTCAAGAGTTAAGTTGCTGCTTCACCCACCACCTTTGGGAATCCACCACAGCAGTGAATTCCCAAGGCTGTCCTTGAAGGGTTTTACCATGGGAACTGACAACAACAAGCTCCAAAACGGTCCTAACTGGTTGTAAGTCCTGATTTCAGGTAGCAGAGCCCCAGATGGTGGGACTGTCCCCACCAGCCTCGAGAGCAGCCCCCTGTACTGGGGCCTTGCCCTCCCTTGGCCAAGCTCATAAAAGCTGCCCCAGAGAAAGCAGCTGTCCCGACTCTTTAGAGCACTCCGGCAAATCCAAGAACATCTTGGAAGCATTACAGCTCTCAACACACTGTGTATGCTCTCCTCACAACTCCCCGTCTGCAGCGAGGGCAGGAGATCAGCCTGTCTATTCAAAAGCAGAGCCCTCTTCCATTAGAGCAACCCAAGCCTAAGGAAAGTTGCCACAGGAGCTCTGGTTCTTCAGAGCAGACAGATCAGACAAGATAGCCCAGACAGCAAAATACATTTGCATGACACTTTCTGTACATGGTTCAGAGCATGGCACACCCCAATCGCAGCTTTTATTCTCTTCAAGGGCCTGGCCCTGCAAACACTTAATTTTACATGTGTAAGTAGAGTCCCACTGAAGCACAATGGAGCTACTCATGCAAATAACATTGAGAGCGTGTAGGGCTGTGGCTCTGTTTCACTGCTCCATCTGCAGCAGACCCAGTTTTAGAGGATCCTGCCATGCTCTCTCAGTTATTGCCGCTCACTTGTGCCAGTTAAACTATTTATGTAGCTACATGCATAGGTGAGCTGTTTAAACGATCCAACTTTTTTTTTAAAAGCCCTACTAACAAGAACAAAACCTTAACAGCAGAGCAGCCCTGATGTAGATTTCATCCCCACAAGCAGCTGAACTGGCACAACTGGAGGAGGTGGAAACATCTGAGAAACAGGAACTTTTGAAGACTGAGGGAAGGTGAAATGGAGACATGGATCCTCAGTGTGTGAAGGCTGAAGACATTATCCTTTTCTGAAGTCACACCCTGCTCCTGACCATTGACTGTCTGAAGTGGAGCCTTCTCCAACCACACACACAATCATTCCAGTGAAACACCTCCACCTCAAATACAACAGCAGATTGGGCCTTTTCAATCAATAATGTTTAAAAAAACCTTGCCTCAAGGAAAGCTGTCAGCAGTAAGAGTCTGCCTACAGCCCCTATACCCAGGATCACGGATGGGCACCTGTCCTTGCAGGTAAAGGATGTCAACACCACACACACCATGGAGCCAGTACATTGCTGCTTCTGCACTCGGGATCCCTTGCTGTTAGCTTCGACATGGCACATTAGGGCCATGCAAAGTGCTCCCTACAATTTACTTTTTTTTTTTAGTTTATAGGCTATTTTATCTCTAGCACCTCTGTGCTGAAATTGCATCACATATTTTCTGTCTGCCGAGGCAAGATTTCCCTCTTTCAGTGCGATTATAACCTTCCAGCAGGGAAGCTCCACTAACTCCTTAAGAGCTTTGCTCTCTACACTGCTTCCCGACCGGCATTCGTGTAGACCTGCACAAAGTGGGTGTAAAACACCATCACTGTTGGAAATTAAGAGCACACACCATTAGGAGGATGTTTTGCTTTGTTTGTTTGCTTTAGGTTTGGCGGTTTTTTGCCCTTTTTTGTGCTCCTGTGTAAATGATCAGAGGAGCTGCGGGACAAGAGATCAGTCTCTATGAAACCATTTTCTTACAAGCTTTCAGGTCTACCCTGCTGCATGCTCTAATGAGCCTTCTCGAAAGGAAACAACCCATTTCTGTAAGGAATCCAGGTGATTATGGTTTGCATACCGCCGTGATCTCTCTGCATGGGCACAGGGCAGTTGCCTTCATGAATCTTGCTGCAGGATGAAGTCTAAAGCTGGACAGTGTGAAAGAAATGGGAAAGGACCACAGGGAGGGGTACTTTAACATCTATTGTTAACTTGGAGAAAAAAACCTTCTTTCAGAAAATCTTTTATTTATTGTAAATCATTCCTAAAAGATTAGGAAATCAGGCCTGGGGGAGGGGGAGAGATTGTTGTGGCTTTCTTTCTTGTTCAGTTTCTTTTAGTATTAGACATTAACCCGAGTCTCCTCAGTTTTGCTGAGCCTCCATCCTGCAAACCACCAGAGAATATTTTTAACATACTTTGTGTGAACAGTCCCCCTGCATCCCATCGTGGGTGGGACTTCACAGCCTCCCAGAGGAGGGAAATGCCTCTCTACTCACACCAATGTCAATTTCCACATACAGTCACACACATCCCCCCAAAACAAACACATATGCAAACCCCACTTCTGTCTCCCTGCTGGTGAAAAAACTACCTGTAAGTCACCTACAGCAATGACTACTCTCCAGCTGGCTGCACAGGGCATGGAGCTGTGCTGAGACTGGCTGATGGATCTGACCAGCACTGGCTGCACATCACCCTAAGGCAACAGTGTGCAGATGATGGCAAATTCACCTGGGCAAGAAAGGCCCTGCTCTCGCTTTCCTGTCTGCGCTGAAAAGAGAGAAACAGTTGATGTCATGTTTTCCTGTTCACAAGAGCACCCAAACAATCTGAGCCTTAATCAGGTTTGGGCTGGAACATGGGACTGTGCCTGTGGTTAAAATATTCTTCTGGCCATCCACAGAGACTTATAGTTGATCTGCCCACTTGAAGACATTATCTCCCATCAAAAACTCTGCTGTGATGAACAAATCCCATGTATTAAAAGATTCCAGTTGCAGGATGCTCTTGCCCTATTTAGAAAGTCTTTTCCCAAGTCAATAAGCAGGTATGAGGCAAGTATCATGCAGCCACAGAGATAAATGCTCAGCTCTATCTCCTATGATTTAAAAAAAAACAGGGAGAAGAAAGAGAGGCAGAGAACAGATACTGATTCAGAAGGGAAATCAGGTAAACAGAATCTGGGGAAGCATATGCTCATACAACACATGAAAAATATGAATTCATACCAAACAAAGGTGGGAAATTTTGGCACAGAGAAGACTTCAGAACCAATGATTGCACAGGAATACTGCTTCCACCACATGGTCCCCATTTACAGGGAACTGCTAACACACACTGAGTGCTGTGGTCCTGCCAGGAGAATTTGTCTTTGGAATTGCCTGACCCTTGAGCCTTTTAAGATTCTCAGCCATGTCTTTACACTCCCTTTGTATGTGCATGGCCATCTTTGACATCAATGAGAACAGACATGGCAGCAGCTCACAAAATTGCCAAATTCACCTCCTGCTTCCTTTCAGCCACCTGCTGAGCCTGGTACAAGCCACCAAGCCCCCTTACAGAGCCACACAGCCACGTTCTCTGTGCTGCCTGCCCACAGCACCAGGGGCACACATGTGCACCTCCGTGGTGTAAACCCAAGCAAACAAAATTTTATTCCCAAAGCAACATTTCTGAGAAAGCCACGACCAGATGAAGAAAGCACCTCTCATTAGAAGCATCCTTCTCACAGGATAAATAGGAGGCTAAGTCTGCCCTCAGACAGACAGAAGAAGTCATCTGTCGCCAACACATACAGCAGCTCTCCTGACATAACGGGCTTTTTGTGCCTCCCAGCACTGCTCCTCCAGCACCCAGCTGCTCAGGGTACCCGCCTGCTGCACAACAGGCCAGCAACACAGGCAGATTCCACTCATGCTGCCCTTACAGGCACCACAGAGTTGTTTGAGGGTAAAACTTCGCTCATGTCTCTCCTTCGAAGCTACAAAAAAATGAAAACAACTTCAGCATGAATTCCCCTCTAGACTGTGCACAAAGAAACCAAGCCCCCACTGTACCGCAGACTGGCCCATTAAAGCGAATGGTTAAATTCTTGCTATGAAAAAGTAGGCGTTGTTGTCTGTTTTGCGAGGCAGAAATCAATATTCCCGCCTCCTCTCCTTCTGCTATTTCACCTTGAGATACTCATGCTCAGTTAGATGAGATCTGAGTCTTACTCACTGTTACTGCAACTTTTCTCTTTCCAGCATTTCACAGGGTCACGGGTGTTCTTGGAGTCCTAACCTGCCTGTAATTTACCACTCAGCTCCCTAAACTGATCACCACTGGTGACTGAAGTAGTGACTGATTTTCCTTCCAAATCACACCACTGCAGCCATTTCTAACTATTTATCTACACCTTCTATCTCCATCATTTTCCTCCCTGTGTCCTCCAATAACAACCCTCTTTCTGCCACAGCCTCTCTCTTCTCTGGACCCCATAATTCACTCCCCAGTGCTAGCCTCTCCCATACTGTGGCCATCTTGTAGAAATCATGTGAAATGCCCCTTCTGCTCTCACTCTCCCTCTAATCTAACTCTGGGGGGTAGCTTGGTTTACTCTATAAATTTGGGGAATGGGGGGCTGGATAAGGGGGGAAGGACCTGGGTGGCTGATGCTCAGCCCAGGCAAGCCTGCAGCAATGCTGGCTGGGCAGAGACAGGCAGGGGAAGATAAGCCAGACCCATACCTCAACAGCTGCTCCTTCAACCAGGTTTCCCTGCGGCAGTTCAGATCCAGGGCCTGGACAGATTCCCACAGATCAGGTAGCAATAATGCCAGGCTGACTGGGCTGTTCTGATGAGCCCTCTTGGATGCAGCTCTGCCTACAATCATGCCTGCCTCTGTCACCTAAGGATTAGACAACTGCAATATGGTCTGTTTGGCACCATGCTTTAAATCCATTCATAAACTGAAGGCAGTGCAGAATTCAGCACTCAGTTAGATAAGCCATGTCTCTCACCCACGATCATTCTCACATTTGTGCTCCATTTTAATGCCATCTGACCGCTGGCTCCCAGACAGATTTTAACATGTTCCTGTTGACCTCTAATGCCTCGCAATGCAGAACCTCCCCAGCACACATATCACCTCTTATATTTCCTAGAAGCTGAAAAGACAGCAGGTACTCTAGCACAGGTACCTAGGAGAGTAGAGTTGAGGGTTGTTCAGTCTTTAGTTTGCCATTGTTTGCTGGTGACAGTCTGATGAAATTGCTTGAGTTATAATGAAGACAGTTTTCATTATCTGTCATTTAAAAATGTCAAGGGAGCTTAGACTGAATGGATAGGTGCAACCTGTTGTTTCAAACAGCTTTTGATGAAAGAAATACATTTCAAAAGTACCAGCCACTGATTTCCAGGTGTTGTACCAAAATTACATAAAACAGAGAGATGCCTCCAAAGAAAACACGCAGATTTCCCCCCTTGCTCTTTAGATTAGACATTGGCTTATCATCAGTATGATGCTGACTTTCTCCTGCAGTAATCACCAGCTTTCAGATCTGCAGGGTCTTAGATGATAGAGGACAACACCAACAAACCCAGGACTCTTCATTATTAGAGGGCACTCAAGAGTTTTGGCTTAGCTATATAAACGCCTCGCTCTTGTTCTTTTCCATTTTTACTTATGCACTTTTATGGTGCAAACTGTGGACCACTTTAGCAACAGATGTCAAGACTGGACATACTTCTGCCCAAACATTTTGTTAGCCCCTCTCCGTTAGTGGTGCTGGCCTCTCACAGCTGAACTGCAATAACAGACTGCATGAATGTTCCCAGTCCATCTGAGCACAAAATCTGCCAGCTTATTTTAAATCATACCGGGCTATTCCCCAGCAGGAATACATCTGCTGACAATACCTGCCTTGCAGGTCCTGAGAGACACCTAGGACAGCATACTTCTTTCCATCTATACCCTTTTATTTCAGAGCATCCATTTAACAAGTGAGCTGGTGCTGCACAAGGGACCAGCCTTGGTAATGGAACTCTGATGGGACACTCCCTGTGCCTTGACTTGCTTACAACATGGGCTGTTCCTACACACAACTTGCACCTTTTGCCTGCCCTCTCTGTCAAACCAAGACAAAATTAATGCCAGCAGTCCATCCAGCATGCAAGAAGTGCAGGCAATACTGTGTGCACTGTCCTTAGAAATCACTTGTATTTTTGGTAATTGCTTTTATTTGAGCACCCAGCATCAAGGAGTGTAGCAAGAATCTCCTGTATATATTTAAATGCTGAAGCACAGATACCTTCCACTTTAGAATCCAATAACAGATTGCTGCTACTCTGTCCAGTGACACAACTTCACCCTGCCTGGATCCCATGCAAGTCAGCTGGCTTCCTCTTCCAAGTCCTTATTTCCCCCATGTGCAGAGACTAAAGTGTCCCCTGGGTGCTCCTGCTCTTGGTGGCGTATATGATCTTCAAAACTAGAATGATAATGAGGAAGGAGAGAAGAACTGAGCCTTAGGATGGTGGCTTCTGAAAGTCACAGATGTGAGGAAGAAATAAGAGTTGTTCTGAGACCTGATCACTCCAACGTCTTGTTTCCATTAGGACAATGTTTCCCAGACATTTACTTGAGTCATCCTTACAAAGCATCTCCCAAAGAAAAGGGTTTATGTTCCTGGCAACATGTTCCAAAAAACCACGTCCCCAGCTCCCTGCTGCCATAAGCAAGCACAACTCCAATGATTTCAATAAAGCTGCACTTTCTGTGGCCCTAAGGCTATAACACTACAGTAAACAAAGCCAAATTCCATAAGCCAGATGCTTTAAGGTCTGAATCCAAGTCTTCAACATCTTACAGATATGATCCACCAAAAAATGGCTGAACTCACACCATCAGCTGGCTGTCACTGAGATGTTTCAGCCACCAGCAGAACATGGACCCCCAGGGCCTCATCCTGGGGCACAGAAATGGCTGGAGGACACCAGTACACTCCTTGAAAGGGCAGTGGTACCTCACTCCTCTAGGATCTGTGCTGGGCCAACACTCTCAGCCTTCCTGCTGAGTCCTTTGTCCTCTCCAAAAGGAAATCCCTGATCCCCACTCTAGTGGCCAAAAGGATGAGTTTGAGAAATGAAATGCTGACACCAAAACTAAATGACCTTACAATATCAGCTGCTTACCACTCTGGTCTCTTCATCTCCCCATCGTACAGCTTGTTTTCCCTCTACAACTAAAACATCTCAACAAACACCACTGAGTCCAAGGAAGGGCCAGCTCAAGGCTCTTGCCAGATTACTGTGGGATCCACTGGCACAAGGTGAAAGCAGACCCATGGCTCAGTTAGATGACAATGCACATCCTGGAGCAATGAGGATGTGATGCAGGATAGTTGTGCAGGACTGAGTGAACACAGCAAATGAATGGTCTTTCCAGCTCCAGAAGTGGTCCCTGAAGAGCAGCAGTAAGGGACTCTGGCTTGATAGTATAGTCTGGGAATTGTACTGCACACAGCTCCAGTGAGTAATGCTGAAAATCCATAGGCAAAGGAAACATTTTAAAACAGAGGAGGAAAATCTACTTGAAATCAATACTGTGAAGGTCTCTAAAAGGAAACACTCTGCAAAAAAGGACACATTTGCCACATATAAATCTTTAATGATATCTTGTAGTTTTAACAAAGCATTAAAAACCCAAACAAACAAAAAAAAAAGAAACCCCAGTTGCTGTAATACACCTGAGAGAGCAAACATCCTCACATGGCAAAATATGATTTTCACACCTGGTAAATGAAATAAACTCTGCTGCATCCCAAGGCCAGGGTTAGGGTCTAAGGTGAGCCGTTAATGGAAGGTTAGAGACCACAAAACAGCCCTTCAGGGAGCACCTTTCAGATGCTCTTTTCATGTACAGCCGTGCACAGTAATCAGAAGGCAGTGGCATCACACACTGAAGTCACTGTCACTGACAGTGGCTCTAACTGTGCAGTCACCGGTTGATAGCTGGGATTAAGATAGCCGGCTCACGTGCCCACGCTCCTCTGACTCAGGAGAAGGCTCATGCTCCTGTAAGAGCAATCCTGTATTCTTTCACCTCCCGCCTGGCATGCCTTCTGCAGCACACCAGGGTTAACCACTCACCCTCTTCTCTCAGATGAAGAGTGAAGCTGCAGAGCTGAGACAACGAACTTCGCAACCGCATACAGCTAAAGTCTCTGCAGCGTTAAAAGAAAAGCAAGCACAGAAAATCAAGGAAAATCCTGATCACAGGCCGTGCTGGTACGAACCCAATGACATTCAGAATCTGTCCTGTATCAGCATGCTAGACTGCTGGATCCAGGCAGGATGGAGACACAATTTGCCAATCATTCAGGAACATGAGAGAAGTGAGGCCCGTGGGGAGCCAACAAGCCCCAGAGGTACATACAGATATTTACAACAAAAATCCAAGTGGAATCAGCAAGAGGAAGAAGCACAAAGAAAAACACTACATGAACTAGCACCAACCAAGACACATGGCCTAACAAGACGCTTTAGAATATCTGGTTCCATAAATTAGACTGTGATTCCCAGATCTTTAGCTCCCAGCTCCTGCTGATTTCTGAGTATAAAGGGGATGTTTGTCACTCCCAAGATCAGACTCCAGCTCGAATGCCTTTCAAGAAGTACACAGATGAGCATGTTCCTAGGGAAGAACGAGCTACAGCTAAGCCTTCAAACGAGCACAAGGAGAACCTCCTGCCCACAGACAGGAAAGTGGTAACCTCCTTCACTTCCTTTGTGGCTTTAACCTAAACCACAACTCCTCCCTTTGGGTTAGAAGTCTCTTCCACTCATTCAGATGTTTGTCAGCTTGTCTCTCTAATACCCAGCATTCGTCACTGCCACATAGGGGAAAAAAACCCCAGCTCTCTTCTTTTTTTCTCTCTCCCACACCCCTTTTACAGTTTCTTCCCTAAACAAGAATGGCTTCAATGCATGGGAAAGCAAGTCTAAACTACAGCTCTTCAGGCACAGGCACAGAAATTAGCAATTGCAACATGAGGGGGCAGGGAGAAAGGAGACGTTGGCATACAGGCTACACCAACATTTGGGAATGCTGGCAGTGAAGAAACATTGCTGCCAGCAGGAAGAGGGATGCCAAAATAACTCACAGGGCTTTTCCATGAGTGCAAGCACTCTTTCCCAGCCCAGGGTGCAACACCCCTCCTGCTACCCAGGAGAGCTTCAGAGCATGGATGAGGTGCTGGAAGCAAAGGGCACAGAGGGATGAGCACAGGAAGAGCTGTGGTGCCAGTCGGGAGGCCCTCTGTTTGTCCACGCACAGGGAGGTGAGAAGAGGAGGCCCCACGATCCCCAGTGTGGGGCAGGGAGAGGAGGCAGCTCCCCCTCGGAGATCCCATCATCTGCTGAATCCAGGTTTAACGATGTGACAAACAGTGGCTCCCGCCCAAAACACTCCCGGTCCAGAGGCTTAACCTTATGATATCCAGGTGATGCCGCGGGTTTTAGAGACAGCTGAGCCTTGTGAAAGATTTGAGCAGTTTTTGGAGCAGGCATTTTTTGCTACGTGCCTTTACCAGGTAGTTAGAGAGGTATTCAGTGGGAAACCTCTCCCACAGCTCCCATTGCAACACACAACCGGGCAGGCACACACGGTGCTGGGTGATGCAGTCACTCCTTTGCCACCTGCCACTCCCAGGACAGTTCAAGACTATGTGGTGTGAAAGAACAAGCTTTTTATTCCTTCCAGATTTTCAGAAATTTCAAATAACTGTTCTACATCTGATCATGCTAAAAAAAACACAAAAAAAAAAAACAAAAAACAACTAAAAAGTAGTTTTCAAAATTTCTACCTAGAAACTGACTAAATGAATTAAATGCAAGGTTTCATTTTACCTTCTTGAAATGTTTCATTTTGACAGCTTTAAAATTTTTCTCCATTTTTTTTTCCAACATGAAACACAAAACTGGAGTCAACTTTTCCTGAAAATAGCAACAATTCTGGCAAATCAGCAATTTTCTAAGAAAAATTATCTCTGGAGAAAAATCCCAGCAAAACCTAGTTCTGTTATTTCCTCCCAACACCACACAAGAATATGCCTCCATGGTGTATTCTCCCTTAAGTTTCATAGCAACTCTGATTCAGACATATTGCACACACAGATATTAGAATATGCCTTTGACATCACCAGCACAATGCAAAACAGTGTATATACAATATGGCCAAGCAACGCTGCTATGGAAACCCTTGCTTTGAATCCCCGTGCATGGGGTGTTTAAATTCTTATCCCTAATATTGCTTTAACAGAATTCTGTGTACTTTATTTGCTCAAGTCATCTCCTTGCTTCTGAGAGGACTCTCCCTCCTAGAAAAGAAAGATGTTTTTGTGGGTGAAGCAGAAGGTGATGAGACCTGCACTGCATTCCTGGTGCTGCCACATACACCAGCTCCATGAGCTGCAGCAAGAGAAGTAACTGAGCTGTGCCTCAGTTTCTGCAGCTGTAGAATGGAAACAAGATGACGTGTTACTTCGGATGTGACTCGAATGTGCTTAGAAATCCTCTGTGACAGCCAGAGGATACATGCATTCCTATTTGTTACTTTCTGTAGGCGAGGAGTTACTGTCCTCTACAGACCCATGCTGATGATCTCTCTATGTTGGAGAACCAAATCAGGAAGTACAGTCGCCCACTCATGTAGCGAACAGATAAGTAATAAAGCAGCACACTTGCCAACTCCTAAGGAGGTGGTTTCTTAAAAAGACATAGGAAGCTTTCGTGTTTTGATGCTGACTAATTTCAGAAAGTTCCCATTATCACTCTCTTCATTTTAAACTTCTTCAAAAAACATGTTTACCTGATATTCTGAAGGGTCCTTTGCTAGGGAAGATCAGATCAAGCCAGACTGAAGGTAGCACTGCTGGAAGAGGACTCTCTGTCCATCTCCTCCAGTTGCCAGGTGCTCCTGGTGGCCCTAGCAGTACCTTCCAGGTCCCACCTCGCCAAGGAGAGGACACTGCAGCCAGCAGTGGCCATCTGAAACTGTGCCAGCTGCATCCTGCAACGTACAGCATCACCTCCCACAAAATCTGAGCAGAATGTGCAACCTAATAACCATCACCCAGCAGCCAAACTCACCCCTGCAATCCAGTGATCGCAAATGCAGATTAACTCACTTGCATTTGTCTGATGGTGTAATTGCCAGACTGCACATTCAAATGAGTATTTGTTTAACTGTGTGATACACAGATAGAGCTGATACACTTGAGGCCAAATTTACCCCTGTTGTAATTTCCCTAACTCCAGTAGCAATTACTCAAAGGACTAATTTGGCCCACAGTGTTTCCTAGTACATGTGATTCATCATTTCTTTCCTATAACAAAGAATAATACACTGTTTCAATCAGTGGTGATGTCCTGGCCTCCTTGAGGCTGCCGGACTCCCTGCTTAATCAGACATAAAACAAATCACTTGCAGAGGCAGAGGCGTACAAGCATGCTTTAATTACAATATTGTAACACCAATTAGAGATCTATCTAATCGAGGACTCAGTACTTCCTACTCGAGTATTACTCCCATGTTGGGATAATTACTGCTAATTAAGCTTGGAACTAATTAGGCCAAATGATCTCATTTATACCAACATAGATGACTTCTAGGAGTTCACACACGCACAAAAAAAAGTCCAAGGGTGATTTTATCATTCCTGGACCCATCAGCACTTCACTTTCAAAATGGACTGTCCTTTCCCAATGGATAATCCCTGCCAGAACTTAAATCCCAGATCTCAGATGATCACACACTCTCCCAAGGTGGAGAAACACTCTGAAGGCATTTCAGCTGGTTGGCCCAAGTCACCTTCTATTCTAAACGACACAGTGGATTAACAGAATCATGTCCCATCATGGCCTGGTTAATTCCAAACCTTCAGGCCACTCTCACAGAGTTATTGTACAGTCCTCAGTGCACTTAGCACTACCCACACCCCCAGGACAGCTGCACACAACAAGGAGGTTTGCTGTAGGGTGTAGAGCAGTGTTAGGACAATAACTGAAAAATAAAACCCAAAACAACTCTTAAACACACCAACAGTCACAGGTACTTGTTGAATGATTTGCATCAATCCTAGTTAAAAATAAATAAAACACCACTCAGTAATGGTAGCTCAGCTGTGCTGTAAGTGATGGCTGAGGGCAGGGGCTGGCTCTGGCTAATGGAGTTTGTGCTACAGGACTTCCCATGTTCACAGCGTGACTGTATCCAACACAGTAGGCTTCATACTGCAGTCAGAAAAATAAAGGACAGCCCATGAAGCTGTGTTTATGTTGCAGTTTCTCCTCCTCCCCTCCAGCCCCAAAATTCTGCACCAGCTCAGCACCGAGATTCTCAGGTTGAAGTGTCACCAAGGCAACTTCCATTTAGACCTGCTCCTGGCTCATGGAAACAAGTCACAAGCAGTAAGGAGGGTGTTCCCCGCCCAATGGTTGAACGTGGTGGGGTAAAACAAACCTTAAAAATAAAACCTTTACATTTTTTCTGGGTATTTTGGTGACTATGAGTTAGCTTCTCACCCAAAGACAGTTTGCACCAATGGCATGGTGCAAACTCCTCCAGTATTGGCTGATTTCAGATTCATGGCTGAGTGAAAGAAGAATGCCACCTACCAGAACAGCAGTCCCACCTCCCTCAGTGACCAGACATCTTGCAAATGAAAGGAAGGACCAGTATCCAAGGACTGGCTGGGGACACCCATCCTGGCACCCATCTGTCTGCACTATGAACTTCACAAACCTACCTGGTCTCCTGTCCCTGGGTACCTCAACGCCTCTGCTTTGCCTGTTGCATCTGCAGAGGCTGCAAACCAGCAGCTCTGTGTTCACAGACACTACAGGTAACTCAGGAAGGGTTCAGTTACAGTCACTGCACATCCATCCTTCCAACTCCTGCCTCAAAATCAAGCCTTAAAGGACCCACTTCAAGGTGCAGCATTGCTTCCTCCTCACTTCTGGCTTTCTCTCACCAGCTGCCTTTATTACTCCTAAAGCTTCCTCCTAAACACATCATTTTCTCACGCTTTCTTGTACCTCAGGCTGGAATCCTGAAGCTGCTGAACCCAGGAATTCACCATTGTCTCCAGGTCTTCTTCCAGCCTGCCCCTTTATCCTCACAGCAATCATTGTTCCCTGGTGAGTCACAGACATTCCCCCCCTTTCTCCCCTCCAAATGCCTCCTGAACAATCTTCTCTTTTCCAAAGCCTGTCAAAACTGAGCCCAGCAGGATTCCCTACACCAACCTGACCTGGTTACAATACCTCCTGGAACTGATCCTCCAGCTGTCTGTGAAATTTCTGTAGAAGTGCCACTTCTTTATGCAGTACCATTAGCAGAAGTCTAATAAATAATGCACAGGAATAACACAATCCCCAATAAACAATGTACTGCTTCTTCTCCTATTTTCTTAAGTGAGCAACATGGATCCTAAATCTGATCTCCCCCTCCAGTTGTTACCCAATCCTCATCTCAGCTACCAAACTCTCTCCTCCCTCCCCTAGCAAGCCTGTCATTCCTTTCTTCCCAGCTGCCAGAGGCTCCTCTGCTGCCTCCTCCAGCCCAAATACACTGGCAGACATGAATGCAAGCATCCACACAACACAAATGCAAACATCCAGGCACGTCTCAGGTTGCATGCTGAAAATGCACATTTCCATATGCTGCAGTAGCTGAATATCATATTTGTTTGGGTATCTGCTGGAACCCCTGAAGGAAGAGGTGAGTTGGAGGAGATCTTCTAATTAAAACAAAATCACTGAACCCGAAGTCTGGGCAAGACAGTGGTAGATATATGATCAGGGCAGTCTTCAGCAGAAGCACACATTGGGCCCAGGGGGCCTCTGAATGGCTTCTTTAGCGTTAAAAGGGAGGAATTCAGGAGCTTTAGATCAGAAGTACATCCCAGACGGGCATTAGACTCTAATAAATAAGGTGCTTTACACTGACTGAGTGCCAGAAACCTCCCATGGTCTGCATACAGGCATCTCTACAGTCACTGGTGGTTTGGATGCCAGAAACCAAGCAAACAATCTCTACATGTCACAGAGGAGGGAACGGAAGCAACATCCAGCTGAAGGAACATCAAGCCACAGCCACGACAGAAAGCACCATGAATTTGGTGCTTGGTGCCTGTTTGTAGGCACAAAAAGCCTGTTTTCTAGCTTTAATTTGGGATTGCAGTAAATCCCTCAGGACAGGCACTGTCTCTTTCCAGGGTCTGGACAGCACACTGCACAATGGGACTCCAGCCCCATATCAGCACTTCAGCATGCAGTGTACAAATATTTACTGTCACCAGCAGCCTGCAGAGAGAGGCTGTCTCAGATGGACCTCCCCAGGGGCATCTGTAGAGATGATGGAAGTCTGAGTCAGTGACCTAAGACCCAGACCTGGGGAGCTCGCTGCAAGGAACAGTTCAGCATGTCCTCCTTCTAGACAGGTTCCCTTTTTTTTTTCAAACACTCACTGATTTGGAGGTTTTAGCACTTTTCTTTTCTGAGCAAATCCCATCATCTTATCCAGGGTCTGCATACCTGCAGTTGGTAGCCAGCCCCGCATGGCCCTAAATGGTCAACCCTGTATTTGAAAACAAGAGGCAAAAAGC
The DNA here is from genome assembly GCA_024362935.1 of Setophaga petechia. NCBI lineage: Eukaryota > Metazoa > Chordata > Aves > Passeriformes > Parulidae > Setophaga > Setophaga petechia. Next base: position 5,384,350 of record JANCRA010000013.1, on the reverse strand, counting down.
ACAAAGAAACACACACAGGCAAGAAATAAACAAATTCTCATTCTCCCAGCACACCAGCCATGGGAAAACACGCAGGGTCCCAGCAGTAAGATGACAGGAGTGTGGGGATGTTGGCCCTGTCCCCTCACATCCTGAATATCTGGACTGGTTCCAGCTCCTTTTACAAAAAGAAAAGCAAAGGGGCTGCTGCTTACTGCAGGCAGCTACCAGGTTCATAACCTCGGCCCTCCCAGGAGCTCAGGCTCTGGTTGAGTAAGGCAGGGACACATACCTAAGTCTGAGGTTTAGAAACAAGATGTATTTATTTGTTATTATTTTCAGTTATCTGAGTGCGGTAAAGGTCAGAACACTTATCTTCTGGGGTTGGTTCCTGCTCCCACTCATGTGGTTCAAAACCAATTGAATGATTTCTGCATACTTCTCAGGCAGAAAAAAAAAATCCAGGGGGAATGAAACCTGATACAGGGCATTTTCTAAAGAGGATCTGTGGGAAACAAGGATCCACCGCAATGGGAGGAAGGGCTTGTGGGCATTCCTGGGTACCTCCTCCCCAGTCTCTGTTACACACAATGAAACATGAATAAAGATGACTGAGGAGGCCACAGCTTTTTACCTACATTTTAGCCTCAGCTGATATCAAGGACTGGAGTGCATAGTATCACCTACGTGATACTCCCAGAGCTGCATTTTGGGTGACAAGATTCAAGGACATAGCTGCATATCCTGTGCCCTGTGCACCGGCTGCTCCATAATCTCCAAGATTAATTTATGCAAAACATGGGAAGATGTGCTTTTTCCTTTTGCAGTGAATGACTTCATTAACCTTTCAGGAGCTTGCCAATAGTGAAGTAGAAGCAATGGGAAAATCACACTTCTGGGAAAAGGGGACTTCTGCCGTGTAGCTAAGAGCACATACCTGGGAGAGGCCAGAGACCAGCAAATGATGGAGCCTGGTTTAGGAATCCAAATCTGTCTTCCTGCTCTGCTCTCCCTCACAGCCTCCAGTCTGTGCCCTGCTCTTGCAATGGTCCTCCTCCCCTGGCTTCTGACAGCTCAGGGCATGACCACGGAGACAAGGAAACCAGATGGGAAGGCAAATGAGGCAGAGGGTTTTAGACAGTGTCTGGAGAGAGACCTAGCCCAGAGGCAGAGCAGGAGGGAAAAAGCAGGTAAAACAGGTGAAGCAGGTATGGAGAGGGAGAAAATCTGCTGTGGGAAAAACGGGAAAAGGTGCACAGCACCTCACATGAAGCACAAGGGAGATCATCCAGCATGCTAAGGAAGGGTTGAGTGTGGCAGAGACAGAAGGGAGAAATCAGGAACTGTCTGGTCAGGGGAACTGAGGCTCATGACTTTACTGAGTCTGGGACTGAGTGACACCTGGCAGGGGGAAGTGTGCTACCCAGGAGTAGAGCTAAACTCCACTGGAGGCCAAAAAGTCACCATGCCCTGTTCTGTAGGACACTGGATGAACTTCAGCACGTGGCCATCTCCTTGACCTCTCTGTGCCTTGCTGTCAGGAGCACCTCATGAGCCCTGATTTGGCTCTGTCTCCCATCAGCCTACATGCAACCACCTCTCCTTGCCTTGAAAAAGGGACTTCTCCATGCCATATGTCCCCTATGTGGGAACAAAAGAGTCCGTGAGGGGACACAAAGAACCCACCATTTTTTAATTGCTGCCACTGGGCTTGATCCTTGCAGCCAAAATCCTGTCCCTGAAGAGAGGTGGTTAAATACACCACAACCACCCTGGCTGACTTGGAGGAAACTCTATCCCACATCAGATAGTGGGATAGCCTCCTGGGATCAGGTGGCTCTCTCAGGCAGATGGGAGAGGGGTTCTCCCTAAGGCAGTGACCCTGTTGTTCCTGTCCTCTCACAACAGCAGGACACCAAGCACAGGTCTCCCAGGAACACAGCACAGTTGTCTTGACCTGCTGGGCACTGGCTTGTGGGCTCAATGCAAATCTCCACCAGGATGCACAGGACCTCCCAGACCTCTGGTGCTCAGCCTCTCCCTCCTCCATCATGGCTTTCCCTGGCACAGCACAGAGCCCTGAACTCAGCTGGAAGTGACACATGGGACAGTCATCCTCTCAACAACCAGAGCTGTCAACAGGCACAACACAACCCATGTTTTCAGGACAGAGTGTCTAGAGCCAGGGAGAAATCAGAGGAATGGGAATAGGACAATGGGACGAGAGAAAGTCACAAGGTCATGTCCAAGGAGGTAAGGTGACATCAGGAGACAACATTTGAGACTACAGACTTCATCAAGCTTCCAGGAAGAAACAAAGTGCTCAGACATTAAAGTGACAACCGTGCTGCAGCTCAGAAGGGGACCCGAGGCAGCTCCATCCAGAGCCAGCAGCACACACACGGAGGGAGCCTCACCTTGCTCCCTCAGAGGGCAGCCCCCACCCTGCAGGGGCTGTCCAGCTGATCCCACACCCTGTCCTTCTCCCTCAGGCCAGGCCAGCCAGCCCTGCCAGCAGCTCCCAGGGACACGCAGCCGGCAGCAACAAAAAGGGGTCCGTGGTGGAGACACACATAAGGGAGGAATTTGGAGGATAAACTAGAGGGAAGCGATAGGAGTGTGCAGCGCATGAATAGTGGGGGAGGGTAGGAGATACAGGGTGAGAGAAGAAAATGACATGAACAGAAGGAAGAGAGCTGCAAATAGAAGGGGATATGGAAACAGCAGAGAGAGACAGATTGCAAGAGCGGTGGAAGTAGAGGAGACCTAAAGGGACAGAATATAATAATAACAACTCTTAAAATGAGAGGAAAAGGGAAGAGAGGAGAGGAGAAAGGAAAAAAAGGTAGAGAGGAGAAGGGAGAGGGGTGAGGGGAGAGGGGAGGGATTTATGGTTTCCTGGAGAGGGAAGACAAATGCCCTGCATGTTTTTCTCCTTAGTTTTCAAAGGTTTTGTGGAAGCAGAGTGAAGACTTGTCATCCCCATTTGAAGAAGGGAGGAACTACGGCACAGAGACAGAGAGGCAGTGAATGAGTGAGGTGGTAGAAAGAAGCTTGGCTCCCTACTTTGAGTCTTCCATCAAAGACACAGGTGAAGAACAGTCTAGACTTTCTTCTCCTGAGCACACCACAGAGAATCCACCACTCAAAGATGGCAGGAAGAGAGCCTGCTAGAAAAGTAAGAGATAACCCAAAGTAATGAGAGAAAAAGAGGGTTACCTGCTTTTTTTTTTTTTGCCAGCACCACCAAGGTCTCTGAAGACCTCTCTGTATTTAGATGTATTCAGGATAAATTATCCTAGAACACACCAAAATGAGCACTGTCTGAGTGCTTATGTGGGGAGCTGCCCACAGGGAGATGTTGCAGTGTGGGTTCAGGTGCTTGCCAACCCTCCCAGCCCACAGCCAGTTGCAAGGAAAATGGAAGGAGAGTGCACGGGAGGCTGCATGACAAGGGCTCTGCTCCTGCAACGCTGACTGATGTCTTTTGTTTGCAGCTTTTTTTTTTTTCAGGTGTCTAAAATTTATCCAGTTTAATTTGTACCACCTCTGTGTTTCAGCTGCCACTATGGAAAACAGGCTTTTTTTGCCTACAAACAGACACCAAGCCCCCAAGCACACGTACACCCGAGCCAAACATAGTTTGTAAGAGCCTTGAATAAACCAAATACCTGGTGCCTGCTTGAACTCCCACATGCACTTGGGCAAACAGAGCTTCCCAGTTACTCCCTGCACACAGGAACCCAAAGGATCCAGCATTTTCCTAATCTCAGACAACACTACTTTATGGCTTGCTAGCAGAATTGTCTAGGATTCCCTCATCAATGAGTGACGAAGGTCTCTCTGCTATAAATTGATGTTAATGGCAGGTTGTGTACCTTGTTTGTTTATTGCCAAGGAGGAATGTTTGCCGTGGCTGTCAAGTTTATAAAAATATTTCCATGGCTTCAGACAGCTTGGCATTTTTACATGCAGCTGAGAGAGTGGGTGAACGTACAGATGAAAAATTGAAGAAACATTATTGAGGTTGAAAAAATAATACCTCCTAGCATCACCAAGGTAGCTTAGAAAAGCCAGGGAGGTCAGCGATATTTCTGAATAAAATGCATTTTTTCCCACCAGGGGTTTCTGAAGAGCTGGCAATAATTAAGCATTACAACACCTTTCTGAAGTAGATAACTCAGTGGAGGCCATCTGAGGTTAAAGGACTTGCCCGTGATCACACAAAGCAAATCAGCAGCAGAGAAGAGAATTAAACCCAACAGGCTTAGCTTCCATGACCCAAGTCCCACACACCTGGCTGAAGTCCAGATGGAAGGACAGGAGCTGAACCAGCTGTGGAGCTGACTGTCAAGCACAGGTCTTCCCAGGCAGTCTAGCAATTGGGCAAAGAGCTGAGCGACAGGCACCCACCCCAACTTCAGACAGTAATTGTGAAAACAAGTGACAGAAGGCTGGGAAGCAGTGCCTAGTTACCAACCACGGTGCCAAGTGGATTAAATATACATCGATAGATTCAATTACAAAGAGCAGCATGCAAAATGGAAGTGATTGCAGTCAAGGACCCGGGATGGCAAGAAATAACCTCAAAATAAAATCACAGGTTTCAGTAAGGAGAAATCCCTGCCTCCAGAACTCCCGGAGAAAGTTCAGCTGTCAGTCCCCAGGGGTACTGTCCCAGGCCACCCCAGGCTGGGAGGGTACAGTGACACCCAAGCCCTGAGGGCTAGTGAGAAGCCTGCAGGACTCAAGTTTAGTGGGCTGAGAGAGATCCATATCACCTAATGCTGAGCAGCCCTTTGTTATCACTGTCACCAGAGAAGCGGGAGAGTGAAGTGCAGAGAAAGTGAGCTGTTCTCCTGTGTCCTCCCCTCCAGCTGCCTGCATCTCGCTGGGGCAGGGCTGAGGCACATCACTGAGCAAGGAGGAGGAGATCTGCTTCACACTTTGGGAGTCCTGGGCTGGAATATCCAAGGACACCCTTCCCAGCACGGATATTTAGCCTTGCATCCATCTGTGCCCTACTGCACATTCTGTCTGGGGGGGCCCTGAAAGTACTGGATTTGGCAGAAGGTAAGGTCAGATCCTGACAGCACTGACAAACACAGCAGTTCAGTGCTCCTCATCTGTAGAGGAAACAGGAGCTCACTCTGCTCTCCTTCACCCGTGCATTTCCCCAGGATTTCAAAGCGTTATGGAATTTTCATTGCAACCCCCCAGCCACCTCCATCCTGGACTTATCACGACACGTGCACTGCCATGATCACTAGTAAAAGATTTAATTTCCTTCTTCTTGGAGCAAAAATAGAAAGGATAATCATTCAGTACTCCATACACACAGCTGTCACCTGAAAAATGCAGGTGAACGCAGTTAAATGCAAAGGCAAGTACAATCTCAGACCATTTTTTGGTACCTGGAGAACTAGACCAGCAGTATTTTGCATGCAAGATTACAGGTCTGTGTGTAGTTGCATTTTCACATTCCATTACTGCAATTGCACACAGCCAGTTACGTGCCCTAGCAGCAGCTTACAAAAGCAATTGCTGCTAAACATACAAAAATCCAGCCCCCAGATGCACACGCGCAGGACTAAAAAACTGGTCCTTATTTTTCTGCCACAGAAGATGTGTATTTGCTGGCTGTGCCTGCTCCCTGTGCAAACAGCACACCAGCATATTTCCTAGCATTTGTATGTTGAGCCACATATTCATTCAAGCTTTGCAATAACCTAAAATGCATACAGCATTCTGCAATTAGAAGCATCCCAAAAATGCAAAAAAGGCCTCAGTTTTTGCATAAAAAATTCTTCTCCCAGCAAGCAACTGCAACCACCTCTCCAGCCAGAATGCACTGTCTGTTTAAGGCTCCAGAGAACACAGTGCTTACCCTTTAAGACAGTAAGAGATGAATACTTTTTTTCATTTAAACTATAGGGAGTTTTACCTAGATAGACTGCAATTTCCTGAGCTCGAATCTGGCAAAGTGCCCAGGGCTAAGACCACTCCCCCTTCTTCTTTTGGCAAAAATTACCATGGCGTCTTTAATAGTCAGAAGTAGTTTTTAGGGTTTTGTTTTCACAAAAGATGCTGAGAAAAACCCAGTTGCAAGCAAGCAAGCCTGAGTACTGCAGAACTTCTAAGAACTAGACTGATGTTCAACATCTGAAGAGTACTATCCCCAAATACTCTACCCAGGGATGGTTCAGTTCTGAGTCACAGGGAAGTGGACTGAATCACAAATAGCCATTCCTGCTAACTGCTCCCACCCCCTCCCACCCAGCCCAAGTTTACAATCCAAGCAGTGACCAGGTTGAGGTTAGCTTGGGAAAGCTGATGAGATCACAGTCTGGGGAGATACAGCCTCAGACAGCCTCAAGATTCTGTTAACCGGCTCCTTGTTTCGTGTGGAGACACGGACAGCAGTTGTTCCACCAGGTTTACCATATGGTTATAATATTGTTGTTATGGGAATACATGTCCAGTCCATGTCACTGGCAAGTTGTGCTGTTTTCTGCTGGAAGGACAAAGCAGAATTCACTGTCCAACAGAGTGCAGAGCGCGTGCATACCTCAAGCAGAAGTTGCTGTCGCGTGAGTCACACTCAGTGCAAAACCACACGCTTTGTCCATGGGCTGGTGTGTGAGCCCGCCATGTGTCTGCACACACACACACACACACACACACAGCCCTTTGGGGTGCTGGGCAAGCATCACCCCATCTCACAGACTGCAGCAGGAAGCTCCACGCCAGCTTTAAGGCAATTTGCCTAAGGTTCCCCATCAGATCACTGCCAGGACCTCAAGTTCTGTGAGACCTCCACGCACAATGGCCATTTCTCACACGGGACAAGTGAAGGGTAAAGTAGGGCCTCAGTTAGGGTCACAACTCTGCATCACACAGAAAAAATATTTGCTTCCCCACATGTCCCAAGATGGTGTTTAGGGCAGTGAGTTGGCTTATGGGACACAGGAGTTACAGGTTTGTGTGTGAGAGATTGTTGTCAAAACTACGGTGCTGGGGCTGCCTGCACCCTTAGGCACAGGGCAGTGGCTCCAGTGGCTCTGCCATGCAGAAGCAGCACTGAATAACTAACTGCTGAGGAGAAATCTCTCGTCTGACAGCCCCCAACAAAATTCAGGCTGAAGGAGTGAAATACATTTTGTTTACTGCCAGCCCCACCAACTCCTGAGCTGCCACCAAAGACCTCTGAAGCAAGAGCAGCTGACTGGAACAGCACACCAGCAGTTCAAAGGAAAACTGATTTACCCATTTAGTCTCCTTCCAGACATCAGCAAACAGCACAAGAAATGGCCAACTCCCCTCCCCGCCTCCACCCCCCCCAGCCCTGACACGTTGCCATTTTCTGTCCCCGTCTCCATGCAGCTCGTCACATCCCATGCCGCAGTTGAGGAACGCCGTGCAGGGTTTAATTGTGCGCACGTTCTCCGGGGAAGGGCGGCATGGGATGTCCACAAAGGAGCGGAGGCAGGAGGCCAAGGCTGGTTATTGGCCTCGAGTCATACTTGCTGATTGGCGCGTCAAGGATTTTAAAGTGCATAGCTGATCAGATCAGCAGCTTGTCCTAGAAGGAGAAAAGTGACATAAAATATGCACAAGCCTTCCTTCTGTCCTGACAGCAGGTTGAGTTTTCAGATGATGTGGAAACAGCAGCCTGCTCTCCTCCCCCCAACATGGTCTCCTCTCCTGCCTTTGCTGCAGCACTGCCGTCTTGTTCCCGACTCCAGAGACTCTGCTCCCTCCCCAGCCTTCGTGCCGAGGCTCAGACTCTGGCCAAGGGGCTCCATGCCACTGTTTTTGTGCCCACTCAGCCCTCGGTCTTTCTTCTCAGCATGCCAAGCAGGGGCTCATTAGTGTTCCCTGTTGTTAAGCTTTTGTGTCTCAAGCCCGTCCAGTGCCAAGCTGGAACAGAAAGGCCATCAAATCCCCATCCAGGAGGGTGCAAAACTTCCCTGTGCTGCCAGCCCAGCTGGAATTCAAACAGGTGATGCTGGAGAGGAAAGGTGGAGCGTGCACGCGTGCAATCTGCGTGTGTGGGAGCAGCGTGTGAGCTCTGCCTGCAACGAGCTGGTGCTGCTTCAGCTTCCTCCCAAAGAGAGTGACCTGGGGTACATTTGACCTGAGATCCGTCCTCTGCATGCGTGTAACATTTTATTTGTGCATGCCACGCACCTGTGGTACATCCCTGCCCCATCATGGGAATGCTGCCACAAATGGAAAAGCTAGAACACGTCACATACTGGTTTTAAGTCTCAGCCACCTCATGTGCAGTTGGTGCTATCACGAAGTTGGCTGCCATATACTACTGCTACCAGGCTGAGGGAACAAGCTATCCTGCAAACTGAGGAAAACACGAGAGCTGGGCCATGTCTGTGCAGGAGCCAGGCTCACAACATGTGCACATTGCCCTGAAAGAGGAAGGATGTGCGACTCAAGCAGGTGTGTTTGCACAAACTTGCTGTTTCCATGTGTGTGGAGGTGCTGGGTGCGTGGAAACATCAATAAAGCAATAAAGGTCTATTTCATCCCCACACTTTGCAAGAGACAGGTGACTTTCTCCTTGCTACTGTCAGATTCGAGCAAAATAAACAGAAATTTACGAAGATATTTTAACAGAAGGCCACACTACCAGAGAAGCCATCTATGGAAAAGGCAAGCCACATGCCCTCTCCTCACTCTCCCAAATGCAAGTCTTGCCCAAGTCACAATCACTCCAGCTACAAAAATCCTTCCCCTCACGAAATGCCCCAAACTCTGCCAAGTTAGAAAACTCAGCCTCTGTGATCTTCCATACTGGAAAGTCCTGCTACAGTCACACTTATCTTAGCTGCACTTTAGCCTTTCCTGTGCCCTGATTCAGTTCAAAATCTCCCCTTTTTAAAGCCCTCCAAGGAGACAGACCAAGGTCTTCCTTAGACATGCTTCTCCCCACTCCTCCGTCTGTCTACATCCCCTCTCCACGGGTTTTCCACCCAGCTTCAGAACCATAGGTGCTGGAGCCACCTCCTTCTTCTGCCCAGGTCCAGCTGCCTAGAACAGGCATTTTTCCTCCCTACCTCATTGCCTGACAAGTCTCCTTTCAAACATGATCTGATACTTCTCCCCCTCCTGTGACGATAAGCCTCAGAGTCTCTCTCCCTGCTTCTCACATACCTCCATCACTGGACTGACTGTAAGGCATGTGGGATAAAGGTATCATGGAAAACGTTACAGCAAATCACAGGGTTTTGCTTTGATTCTTTTCCTGCTTATTTATTTATTTTTTGAAGGGAGGTAACAAGTCAGAGAGAAGCTGGCTGAGATTTCTGCCGTACATTTTTTTTGCAGCAGCAAGATCCTCCATCTTCCTTGCTGGATTGAATAGGGTCTCAGGACAATTTAGACTCCCTCCCCCATCTCCCATTCCTGCTCATATTCTTCAACACATGATGCTCTCCTCCCAGCGTTGACTGGGAAAGCACATATCCTCACTCTCTCCCCCTCTTCCAGCTCCTGCCTCGCATAGGTTGTGCCAGGACATTAGGATGACGAACATTTGTGCAGCTCAGAATCTTGTAGGTTATTTTTTAACAAAACAACTAGAATCAATGAAACCTGAACGACGGCACACGACAAACTTAAAAGACCTCGTGAGGACGCACCTAGCATTTCAGGAGGCTTTCTCTGTCTCATGCCACAAGGAAAAAAATATCCCTGAAAATTTAACCAAAGCCAGTACCGATACTGTGATAAGCCCGGGTGTCAGGAGCAGGAATTGTGAGGAGCAGGAATTCTCTCCCCTTTGCTTTTTTTTTTTTTTTTTTTTTTTTGGCTCTTGCACATTATCACCTCACCAACAGTAGGATAACAGCTACAAAACCTCCGGCAAGAGAGCAAGCAAGCAGGCTTCACGTTGCTGCTCTCACGCCGAGCTCGATATTTACTTGCTGATAAACGGCAACGGTAAATACATCTCATCTAATCTCCCGACATCCAGGAGGGGAAAAAACATCATCTCCCATCCCCGCGGCGCTCTGCCTGGCTCCGGAGGCAGCGGGATGGAGGGCTGACAAAAGACCCCGGCTTTCCACCCTCCCCCGCGGGGCTTCTCCCCGCCGCGGGGCAGCGGGGCCGGCGGCCGCCCCGGGCTCTCCCCCCGGTCCTTCCTCGCCTCGAAAGCCGCCGGGACGGAAGCCAACAGGTGGAAGGCGCTTTTTGTCCCGGGATCCCCCCGGCCGGCGCGGTGCCTCCCCGGGGGGGAAACTGAGGCACGGCGCCGCGGCCGCCGCAAAACTTTCCTCCGCAAACCGGGGCAGCGGCCCGAGGCTGACTGCGGCACACGCGGCCCCGCCGGGGGAGCGGCGGCGGCGGCGGGCGGGGAGCGGCCCCGGGGGCGGCGGCGCCGGCTCGGAACCCCCGCCCGCCCGCGGCCGGCGCTTACCTGTCTCAGGCGGCCAGGGCGCGGGGCGGCATGGCGGGGGCGGCGGGGAGCGGGGCCGGGCGGGCGCTACGGCAGCACCGGGGCAACTCACGGGGAAGCCGTGCCGGGCCTTTTGTCTGCGCGGGGCGGCGGGGCGGCGGGGCCGCCTCCCCCCGCGGGCGCCGCGGCGCTTGGTACGGCCCAGGCATTCATGCCAAGCGGCTTTCACACATGGAGGCTTGTCTCCAGCGGCTGCTGACAAGCCACAAACAAGGCGGCCCCCTCCCTCCTCCTCCTCCTCCCGCCTCCCGCCTCCCGCCTCCCTCCTCCTCCTCCGCCGGCCTCCTCCATGCGAACTCCAACTCCGGTGACAGGCGCGGGGCAGGGAGAAGGGCGCCCGCCGCCTCCCCGCGATCATGGCAGGAGCTTTTCCCCCTGGCCGGGAGGGATCGGGGCATTCCAGGCTGCCTCCGGCAGCCGAGGCAGCGCTAAAGCCGCCGAGTAAAGAGCCCGGGTCCGCCGCGTCCCGCCCTCGGCAGCGCCGCCACGAACCATGGCTCCAGCGCTCCTCGAGGATCAGCCCGGGAGCCGGCCAGGAATTCGCCCCGCTTCCCCTTCCCAAGGTCGTGCAAATAACCGGGCACGGAGACCCAGCGCCAAGGGCCTGGGGGTCAGTTTCATCCCGCAGCAGCGCGGTGTGGGAGGCAAAGGGAAAAGAAGGGGGAGAAATCACAAAAAACCAAACCCTCGTGGACTCCCAAAAATTTTTACGGCCGACCATTACTGTAAACAGAGGGAAAGCCCAGTTGTCCGGGGGGAAAGTCTAGGTGTCACAAAGCACGGCCAGCTCTTAGAAACCAAGACACCCAAAATAGGCCTGGCCCAACAGTGGGGCCATGTTGGGTCTAGGCTTGCAGAGATTTGAGCTGAGTTTTTTCAGACACTTCAACTGAGAGGGTTCCCTGGCCATGCAGGTTTACACGGGCTCCATCCAGCAGAAGCCAACCCAAAACATAGCCCCTGTGAATCATTAAACTCTGCTGCCTTGCGTACGGGTTCAGCAGGGTTCAGTCGGCCCAGAAAGCAAACCACATGACCGACTGTCATAAGTTTCGTAACAAAACCACAAAACTCAATCTCAAAAAACACATCCCTGTCCAGGGATAACAAAAGATTTTTTTTTTTCCCTCTCCGAGTCTCACCAGTAAAGGTCTGGTGGAGCCCAGAAGTGTTGCACAAGAATCAGCTGGTTTCATTTAATAAAAGTAATTATATTAATCATAATAATCACCAGTTGGTTAGCTTTTGTTGTCCAATGATCTCAAAGACATTTTACTAACCCAGACAAGTATTTTTATCTAAATTTAACAAGTGGTAAAACATTTGGGCAGATGAAGTGACCTACTCAAGGTCATCTGAACCTGTAACAGAAGGGAAAATGCACATTTTTGAACTTGAGCGCTCAACAGAAAAGCCACTTCCCAAAAACAGAGCTCCTACAATTCCCCCGAAACTCAGAAAAGTTTTATTCAAGTCGCAGTTTTGCTGAAAGAAATTTTAACCAGGTCTAATTTGTAGCTTGAATAGGGCAGATGCTGTAGCTAGGGCAGATGCAGATGAGGTTCTTCCCAGGAAAGAGAAATAGGGATCAAATGGTGAAGGAAGACTACAACCAAGGCTGACTGAGGAGAAAGGAGAAAGGGAAGAGCAAAGCCTGGAGAGAAGGCTGGAAAATCAGAGACACACCTACAAATTTCCCAGTTGGAAGAGCAGGATAGCTCCAAGAGATCTGGGTGAAAGGTTCAAAGGGAAGAGTATAAAAAGGTGGAAGAACGCAGAGTCTGGAATTTGACCTGCAGGAAAACCAAATCAACCACTTGCAGTCGGGCACTTGAGAGCTGGTAGGGTGCACTCACACCAAAGCCTTGGCCAAGGTGTCAGCCCCAAACAGGCTGCTCAAGCACCCTGGCCTTGGCAGGTGCTGGGAGCTGGTCCTCCAGAGAGGATGACTGCCCTTCTCAGCCTGGTGGAAGCAAAGCCAGAGCATGGACAGAGCAGTCATCATGTCCAGCTTCACCTCCCAGTCTCCACAGCAGGACACGGGGCAGCAGCAGTGCCTGCTGGTGCACAGGGTTCTGCAGAGCCTGACATTCATCTCCAGGTTTTGGAGTCTTTAAGGGGAAAAAAGCCTCCCTGTATTGTCACAGGTTGAAGCCTGATGGTTTCAAGTGTCCACATTCTGCTGACGGGGTGAAACAAGCTAAGTTTACCTTCTCTGGGAATGTGTTCACCCACTGGATGGCTTTTCTCCACTTTTGCTCCAAATCTCACTCTTCAGAGCTGCTTTTCAACCTTGATGAAGATGACTTGGTCTTCCTTTCCTGGACTTCCTAATCAGCTCTGGGTGAGGCCACATCTTCTAGTAACTGCTGAGAGCTGCTGCTCTTGGCAGGGTGGATTTTCCCTCTTCCTTCATTTCCATAACGTTTCCCTTGTGTTTACTTTCCCACTGCTCCCCTCATGGCCGCAGTTCAGGACAGCATGTGAGCACATGTTTAATCTCATTGATCTTGTGGCACTCCATGTATGAAGGAAAACGTGGGTCCCTTTGCCCAGCTCCTGCTTGTGAATTTTTTGTTAAAGAGACACGAGGTAGAAAGTTAGAAGTGGTCACCCAGGGGTGGACTGGAGCATGGGCTTCCCCCTCCTCTCTACCAAAAGCTCCAACAGCCAGGCTGCTGATTCTTGTGGGTGCATCCTCTCCCAGGTGTGTGTGTGTGCCCAGGGAAGCCACAATGCATTTAGGAAAATCATAATGCCTGTGGCAGAAGAGGTGAGCATGCCCTCTCCAGAACAGCCAGCACCTTGGGAGCCAGAGCACATCCATGGGACATGCAGACAGGAAAACCCTGCAGGAGAGAAGGAAGAATGAGCTGGGTCTCCCTTATATCCTCCGTGGGGGCTTCAACCCCTTTGGACACTGCACCTTAAAAAGAAGGAACAGCCTCTCTGGGGGCTCACAGAGAGCCCATCCTGGAGTTGATGGGCTGTGGTCCCCTAGGCAAGGAGGAATTTCATGTCTGGCCTTTTCCTACTGCTGCTGTTGTGCTTAGCCTTGTCAGGTGGGAGCCCTTCCCAGGTAGGTGCAGAGCAGAGCCATGGGGCCTCACGGTCAAATCTGGTGGGTGTGAAGGGTCTGGGCATCCCCAGCACATGGCATGAACTAAACAAGGATTTACAGGATCACATTTTGCACTGAGCTGTCTAAACTCCGCCTGGGTCCCGCTTTAGGCAACTAGGAGCTTCCCTTTATTTGACTCATCTCTCAAGTAAGAATTGTGATGTCCCTTTCTTGCACATCTGTAGGTTTAGATCGTGGAAGATTGGGGGGCAACAGGAAAAATAACTCCTTTTCACTATGTGCATGTGCAATGTCTTAAATAACAGGACCAGCTGTAAAACAAGCAGCATGGCATAGGACAGTCTGACCCCCATAGACTGAGAAAATACCTAAGTTTCCTTGCCTGCTACACTGAAGCTGTTCCCTCCTCTACAAATACATCAGGAATGTGTAGAAAACCCCTCTGTTTGTCCAAGCAGGATATTCCTCCAAGCAGGAATACATACACCTGCACCACATAGATGTTCTGTGGGTACAGGGTAGAGCAGACACCTTCAGAGCACGCTGGGCAAACTGTACATATGCAGATCATCTGCACAGCAGGTCTGACAATTTTTGGATTCATTAGACATAGTGTGTGAATGCCATACACTTCACCTCCCCAGTGTGCAGTCAACCTATCCTGAATTTCTGGATGTTCAGCAGCCCAACTATCTGAAAGGCCTGATGGGCATGTGGAAATTCTGGATGAGCATATGCAGTATTGAGATTTCATCCCAAGGAAATTCCCAGGTGGAGAAAGACAAGATGTCCAAGGAAATAAGCGCATGTGGAAGCTCCCAATGCTGAAAAAGAAGGGCTGCTTCACCTGTACCTGTGCAGCAGCCATCCATATCTCTTCTGATCTATGCTGCTCTGCCTTGCCCAGCACTTTTCTTCTCATTGAGCTCCCAAAAGCTGCAGTTTTGGGTCTGCTCTGCTGCCCTGAACTTGCACAGCTTTCTGTGGTTGCCTGTGCACACACATCCTGTCTCATAATGTGTGGACTGCTCAAATTTGCTGCCTGTCCCTCTGTCCCTTGGAGTAAATGTCCTGAAATGACATTTTGCAGTGCTCAGGGAGTGTTTTGCTCAACCCCATCAGTATTTCCCCTTGTCCATACAGACCATCTAATATCACTGCTAGAGATGCTTCATTCCTGGTCGCACCTCAGACAAAATATCCTCAAGAAAATCTCAGGAATCCCATTATTGCCAATTTTCAAGCCATCTGTTACTTTTCTTGAAGTCCCTGGTCTTCAATTCATGGGCTTATGCAAGGAGATCAGCTTCACTAAAAAAAGGAAAAGTAACTTTTGTAGCTCATGAAAGGCACTGAGGGTGGAATAGCAGAAAAGGACGCTGAAGTGATGCTCTCTGTTTGTTCTCAAGCCAGATTTCTGAGCCCATGCCCTGAATTTCAGGTCCTGCTCTCAGGAGGGGTGGCACTGCTTGGCTGGGCCGGGTTTATCCCGTTCTGCTGGGGGCAGAGGATGCTCCGAGGAGGAGAGGGCAGCTGCCCCAGAGGGATCCCGAGGCGTCCCGGGCCGGAGGGGGCCGTTCCCTGGCCGTGCATTGTTTCCCGGTGCTGTCATGCCGTGAGCTGGTGCCGGCTGTGGTTGTAACCAGCAGGCGGAGCTGGGCTGGATAAACAAGCCAGAGCTATTCATAGCCATGAGGAGGGCAGAGCGCTCCTCTCCTAGCAACACAGCCAGGAGAAGAGCAGGAGAGCTCTGCCCAGCTGGTGGAGAAATGTGTGTGCGAAATGTTGGTGCTCTTCCCTTCTTTCCATTGCTGTGCGGGGCCCGGAGCCCTCTCACCTGCTGCTTTCCCTCGCTCCAAACCTTGGTTTGGTCTCATGCAGGTGGTGGCCAGCTCTGTTCCCTGGACTTCCATCAGTGAAAATGTCCTTGCCTGGTTTAAAACGAGCAGGACATGAGGGAGGAAAGGTGGGGTGCAAACGTGAGAGCTCCTGGGAAGGGCTTGAGCAGGGACACCTCTGCCCTGCTGCCTGTCCCAGGGTGGGTGCTGGACCCTCATTGACCCATAAATACCCACAAGCAGCTGGAGGGCTGCTGCACTGTGCCATTCCACTGTTCACTTCTTACATCAAAACCTGCAGGTAGGCTCTGATTTATTTCCTTGGACGTGTGAAGCGAGGCTGGTGAGGCACTGAAACAAATTGTCAGAGCAGCTGTGGATATCTCATCCCTGGAAGTGTTCAAGGCCAGGTTGGATGGGGCTTTGAGCAGTCTGGTCTCATGGAAAGGAGGGTTTGGAACCGTGGCAGGAGGGTTTGGAAATGGATGATCTTTAAGGTCTCTTCCAACCCAAACCATTCTGTGAAATCTTAGGGCATAGCTCTGTAAGCTTTGGGTACAGGGATGTGATAGAGCCATGGACATAGCTCTGTAAGCTCTGGGTGCAGGGATGTGATAGAGCCATGGGCATAGCTCTGTAAGCTCTGGGTGCAGGGATGTGATAGAGCCATGGGCATAGCTCTGTAAGCTTTGGGTGCAGGGATGTGATAGAGCCATGGGCACAGCTCTGTAAGCTTTGGGTGCAGGGATGTGATAGAGCCATGGGCACAGCTCTGTAAGATTTGGGTGCAGGGATGTGATAGAGCCATGGACATAGCTCTGTAAGCTTTTGGTGCAGGGATGTGATAAAGCCATGGGCATTGCTCTGTAAGGTCTGGGTGCAGGGATGTGATAGAGCCATGGCAGGGGAATTAGACCAGGTAAGTGTGCAGAGACAGCTTGCAGAGGAAGCTAGCACACCCAGCCGTTTGAAAAATTAGGCATGTAGTAGCAAGGTACTGACAAGTGTTCCACACACCTGTAACACTGCCAGTAAATCAAGCAAAGGCATTTGTCAGCTTGTCATTAGGAGAGTAATGAGGTAAGTACAACAGAATTTAGGGCAAGCAATGAGGCCAGTATCCCTCTGCAGTAGATTTGGCCAGAGACAAAGAAGAGTCAAAGTTTAAAAGCAAGCAAGGCTCCAAGCAGAGGGAGTTCAGTCCTTAATGAAGAGCCTCCCTGGCTCTGACCTCTGCATGGTGCAGGCTGAATTGGATTTTTGGGAAGGACCAAGGCTGCCTTCATCCTGTTCCTGCCAAGAGAGGCAGACACCTCAGGACCCCACACTTCTGATTTCACCAGTCCATGCTCATAGCAAATGCCCTGAAACCAGCATACAGGTATTTTGATCTCTGGCAGACCACGATGAGCAGATTGCTGACATGCACAATAGTTTTCCAGCAAGGCTGCAATGTGTGAATTTAATAAATTGTTGGGAACAAAAAAGGAAGGGAAAACATCAGAAGCTCAATTTCAATGTCTATCTGAAAGCTGCATACTAGGCCTCCAGATCTCTCACAAAACATGCCACCGCTTGAACTCCAGGAGTAATTAAATTTTATGGAGTTTGGCGAGAAGAGAGGGCCTCAACTCATCGTTTACCATTTGGTTACAAACTACTTGCTAAATAGCAGGAGAATGATCAAATCCAGGAATACTGGGTTCTGCTCCTAGCTGTAGAACCTAGAGGTTAAAACAGTAAAGGGATCAATCCAGCCATGTAATTTGGCCCATCCAGATGAAAGGCAGAGTAGCTGAAGGAGTAAAAGAAATGTATTCTAGTCTCAATTGTTGCCATACTGTGCAGCTTTTTTTCCTTATTTTGCATTGCAGGACAGTTAGGGCTTGCAAGGGGTCATGAAATGAAGCCTTGGCCAGCAAGTAAAGTTAGGAAGTGCCCTGTAATGTGGGTGAAATAGCAGTAGGGGAAAGCCAGGGATGTAAGGTGTGCTTCCTCCCTGAGTCTGCAGGGAATTCAGCCCGGGACTCTCACTTAATGATCTCACTGATTCAGCTGAAAAAGCAAAAGCCCAGTACAGCTAAGAGTACGTGATAGAAACAATGATAAGGCAAGAGAGAGGGAAGAAAAAAGAACAATTGATTTAATGCCTTCTTCATTTGTATTTAAATAAATAAAAATGCCAATAGAAGGCTCTAGGCACCTTACCACACAATTAACACAACCAAAGAGAAACCAGACTATGCACCACTCCCAAGCAGCATGAAATGATTATCCAGAATGTGCTCTGCCACCTCCCAGAGGAAAATAAGGACTCGCCCCAGCCCTCAGAGCCTCTCTCTCCAAAGGGTGACATTTGCAATGTGCTTGCCTTGCAGGCATCTGCTGGGGAAGGGGGACAGCTCAGCCCTGGGAGCCCTGCCAGGGACACCCCTGCACCTCTGCCTGCCCATGGCCCGAGGAGACACGAAGTGGATACAACGTTCTGCTCCTCTTCCTTAGCAGAAAAAAATGTTGGCTCACCCGAGCCCCTGTTGACACTGAAGAATATTGCTGGCCCTGGTATAACGAGCTGGAAAATTTCTGTGTCCTAATGAAAAAAAGAAAAGGAAAAAAACCCCGTAATTTCACCGGCAGTTGTTGGACTAGCAGGACTGTTACAAGCTCGGAGCCAGAACGCTGTTAGTGTTTCTCCCACCAGCAGGCAGCTCGGATTGTTTCTGTTTCCCATTAGCATCTCTTGCCCAATGCTGCAGCTGCACACACACACACACACCCGCCCCTCTCCCTGCCCGTGGAGCCGGGGCTGGAGCTGCCCTGCTCTCATCTCCAGGGACACAGCCTTCCCTGCCCGGACACAGCTTTTTCCTTGGGTTCAGGTGGATGAACCTCGACTACACCTGGTGAGAAGAGACACAGACTGCTTTTGCAGCAGTCTGTTCAGTCTGGAGAAGACTGAGAGATGCTCAAATGCTAAGCCAGTTATCAGAACCTAGGACATCCCTCTGGCTGCCCTGGATGGCTCCAGCCCCTGCCTGGGGGGCTCAGAGACCTTGGCACAGAGCCCAAGACCCCTGTGCCTTTGATTTTGACCCATGGAAAAAATCACCAACCTTATATGAGGATTTACAAGCCACGAAAGTTTAAGTAGAATGATAGTTAGTTTGTCACAGGGTGAAAAGTAGAATTTTGAGTTTTTAGAATGGGAGCTCGGGGTCCCAAGATGGAGGGATTTGGGCATGCTTTGTCCTTTGTCCTTTTTCTACTTCTTCCTAGCCTCCATCTTCTGGGTAATGGTGGCACTTTTGGATTGGTTTAGAGTAGAAACACACTGTCTAACATAGGTGATAGGTATTGGAAAATTATTGCAAATAAAGCACACGTAGTTTTTAGTATAAAAAGACAACACCACCCTGAAGGTGGTCAGTGTGCCATGGACTGACCTGCTGAACAGACCTCAGCAGGCCAGGAAAAGAATGTTATAGATAACAGAAAATAAACAACCTTGAAAACCAGAACAGAAGAATCCTGACTCCTTCTTTGGCTGCTGGGCTGGGAAAAGAGACTCTCTGACACATCTTGGGGTCATCGTGACCAGAGACCCCTGAGAGCCAGTCACTCTCAGAGCTGGCCCAAAGTCCCCTGTGGGTGAATGCTTTTGCTGCAGGAGGGTCCCTCGTGTCCTCTCCCAGCCCCACATCTCACAGAGAAGCCCCCAAGAAGCTCCAGTGCTGCAGGGCAGGCTCAAGGGCACACATCAAGCCAGCAGGACAGATCAGGGACTGGGATCAGGCAGGGGAATGGGACGTACCTGTGTGTGTTGGTCCAAAGAAACCCAGCAAAGATGGGGCATTCAGATAGAACCCAGAGTCAGAGGGTACAGAGGCTGGGTGCCACGAATGGGGACAGTGTGGGAATAAAAACCTCATTGAATCATAAAATAAAAGAATCATAGAAAATGCTGGGTTGGGAGGGACCCATCAGGGTCATCAAATCCAACTCCTGGCCCTGGGCAGGACACCACAGGAGTCACACCTGGGGTGTGCCTGAGGGCAGTGTCCAAACACTTGACCTCTGTCAGGCCTGCTGCTATGACCTCTGCCCTGGGGAACCTGTTCAGTGCCCAAACACCTGGGTGAAAAACATTTTCCTGATATCCCACCTAAACCTCCCCTGATTCACCCTCCTGCCATTCCCTTGGGTCCTGTCAGAGTGAAGAGAGCAGTGCCTGCCCCTCCTCTTCTGTCGTGAGGACATTAAAGACCACAATGGGGTTTCCCCTCAGTCTCCTCCAGGCTGAACAGCCCAAGTGACCTCAGCCATTTGTCAGAAGGCTTCCCCTCCAGTCCCTTCACCATCCTCGTGGCCTCCTTTGGACACTCTCCAATGGCTTCATGTATTTTTTATATTGTGGCATCCAAAACTCCCCCAGGGCTGGAGGTGAGGCTGCCCCAGCCCAGAGCAGAGCCCTACCTTGCCCAGCTGGTGATGCTGGCCCTGGTGCCCCCAGGACAGGGATGTCCCTCCGGCTGCCAGGGCACTGCTGGCTCAGATTCAGCATCAACCAGGACCCCCAGGGCCCTTTCCATGGCACTGCTCTCCAGCCCCTCATTGCCCAGGCTATACACACAATGAGGGCTGTCCTGTCCCACGTGCACAGTCTGACACTGCCCTCGTAAACCCTCATACAGCTGGTGATCACCCATCTCTTAATTTCTGAAGGTCTCCCTGTATACACTTGAGGGAGTGAACAGCTCCTCCCAATTAAGTCTTGTCAGTGAATTTAGTCAGTATTCCTGCCAGTCCCGTGTCCAAGTTGTTGATGACAATACTGAAGATCACTGGTCCCAGGATGGAGCCAGCCTGGTGTCCCCCCATTCACTATGACTCGTGCCTGACCTGTGAGCCAGTGGCTCACCCACTGTGTAACACAGTTATCCATCTGTGTGCCAGACAGACACTTTGTCCAGAAGGAGACTGTGAGAAGCACTATCAAAAGCTTTGCTGAAGTCCAAAAAGGTTATATCTATGGTTTTCCTGCTAATTGATGTTTGTCCACTTTTTCCTGCCCAAGTATCAGGCAAATAACAACTGCAGTTGCTGGAAAAAAAAACTCTGCTGCAGTGAAGGCTCTGTGCTGTTGTGTTCTGAGCTCCCTGCTCCAGACTGAGCGGGAGCTGTATCCAGACCATCCGAGTGACTGCCCAGGTGCTGTGGGGCAGGCTCAGACTGGCACAATGCACAGTTCTGAGCACTGGACAAAAGAAGGAGCTTGCCTGGCTGGGCATGGGCAGGAGCAGAGCGTGGCTGGCTCTCCAGAGCTCTGGCAGATCTGGTGTGCAGAGCAGAGCAGCTCCAGGTCACGAGCCAGCCATGTACAGAGACAGACATCTCCTCCAGCCTCGGTAACCTGGCAGAACTTGAGAGCACAGGTCTTGAACCACAGATAGTGGTTTTGCCAGGTTAATCCTCACATCTTCTCATCTCTGGTTCTGCCCTCGCAGTTGACATCTGACCATCTGCTCTGACAGAACCCTGAATTCTTGCAGGATGAAGTTACAAAGAGGAGACTTCCAACACGCCAATAACTTTCATTTGTCTTTGGGCTCTCTACAGGTTCACAGTCACCAGCTACAGCAATAAGCAGAGTGATCCTTATGAAGCAAGGCAGGGTTGCCAAAAGCAGGGGCAGATCTGAAGGTACTTGGGAATCACAGTTGGATACACCTCTGCAGTGATGGGGATGACTCCTGGCAGCAAGGCTGCCCTTATGGAACACCTCATGATCTGGCAGGTCAGCCACTGCCCTGTGTTTGCCACCTTGGTGACCCTGACACCCGTGCAGTGCAGAGCACAGGGTTCTGCTGCTGCTAAATCTGTGCCAGGGCATGCAGGCATAGCAGAGCTCATGGGACAGGAGCTGGCCTGCATCCAATCCTAGTCCTGCTCCCTCAGTTCAGCAGTGTGCCTTCTGCAGCAAGCCTTGCCTTTATTGCTGTGTGAGGAGCTCCGAAAGGTGCTATGAGTTCATGGGATCAAGGCCAGAGTTTTGAAGTCTGCAGGGGCACAGTGACTTGGGTGTTCACTGGCAGGACATCCTTGCACCACCTTTCATTGTGTGAAGATGTTTGCAGTATCCAGGGGGAGCAAAAGGAGGAATGAGTGACATCAGGAGTTCTGCCTCTGGCTGGGGAATCCAGAGAGGTCATCCCAAGGTGCTCTCAGGTGTGCTTTGTCACCTGCCCCAGTGCCAGGTGTGCCTCAGCACACACACCCCCATATCCCCAGCCTAGCAGCCATCATCACCCTCCACTCAGTGGGCACTGCCTGGCTCGGAGCCTTCCCCTCGAGTTTCCATCAAGTGCCAGAAAAGCTCCTGCTCTCTTATCCCTGGTGGCCAGAGCTCACATTTGGCAAGCAGAGCCCAGCAATCCTGCGGGAGGGATGCTCAAACAGAGGAGCTGAATCTATCTCCTTCCTCATCCAGCAATTATTCTGCTTGCATTCCCCATTCTGGGTGCCCAGCCTGAGTGCCTCTGCCTCGGCGCACGCTGGATGCGCTCCCAGCCGTGCTCAGCCCCGAGTGTCAGCTGGGAGCACACGCAGCCACAACATCAGGCACGATCCCTGATCCCAAACAGCACCAGCTGTCACCACCTCAGCCCTCTGGGACTCAGCAGAATGGGGTTTTCCTAGTGTGCACATTCTTGGGGCCAGCCCCAAGCCTCAGAAACCCACCCGAGCTGTGCATTACTCAGCAAGCCCCAGTGCAAACCACCATCCCAACAAGGAGAAGCTGTGGTCACTGTGCTGCCTGCTCGGGGACAGGCTGCTGGCAGAGCGAGGGGTGACCCTCCTGTGGCTCAGGGAAGGTCCTGGCAGTCTCTCAGCAGGGCCCTGAGCAGGGAATTCATCCCATCCTTGGGTGCAGAGATGGCCAGCAGAGCTCCCCAGGGAGTTCTAGTGACATCCATGGAGGGATGAGTGAGCCAGGGCAGGCAGGGTGCACAGAGGGAAACCTCTCCTATCAAACATCTAGCCTTGGAATAGTCTGACTGACCTCATCTGGCTCCCAGTGTATTCAAGCACGAGGGTTGGTGTTAAAACAATGCTGCTTAGGGTGGGAAAACCTTCCAGTGTGTTTCTGCTAAGAATATTGCCACTGGCTCCAGGTGGGACTGGGTTTGGGGCTGAGGGAAGGAGAAGAGATAGAGGAGGAATCAACCTGCACTTCTCAAAGCTGTGCAGGTTTGAGCTGGAGGCAGGGATAGCAAAGGGAGCACATCCAGACAGGAACAAACTGACATCTGGAGCTCTCTGCCCCCATAACTCTCTGTCTCTCCAGTACTTATTGTTTCTACAACAGGAGTGATTAGTGCCCCCACCAAGGCCAAGGCTCGGAGAGGCACAATGAGAAACAGCTCCTGCCCCAACCAGCTGAGCTGCAGCAGAGATCAAGGGCACAGGAGGAGGGGGACGGAGGTGGGAAATGACTTCCCAAGATGGTATGGGCCAGGAGAAGAGCTGGGGTGGGTCTCTCCAGCTCCCTGCTGTCCCTCTCCCCCAGCCCAGTGGCACAGAAAGCACAGACACTCCTCCCCAGCTCCATGGCTGCAGAGTTAATGAGTCAGGTCTGTGAATTAGTTAATTTCCAGGAGGGTTCTTTCATGACAAACACCACACAGCAGGGATTTTACATGTACAGCTACAGGAGCAGCCTCTAAGCCCACAACCCTTTGTCAAGAGTAAAAATAGAAAACAGTCACAGTAGATAGAAAGAGACAGGAATAAGGCAAGGGCAGGGAAAGATGGAAGCACTACAAGTTCTGCAGAAGAATGGAGGTTTCAAAAATGTCCAATTACCTCCAGAATCTGCCTGCAGCATATTTGTTTCAGCAAGATGGTAAAGAGGGTGGCTCAGGGCTACACAAAGCCATCTCTAACAGTTACTGGGATCCAAACACCTCAGACTCATTACTCAATAATTAGGGAGCCTATCCTAGCCCAGAAGTCACATCTTGCCACATTGGCTGAAGCTGAACGAGGCCCTTGTGTTTCCATCCCACTGGGATCAGGGGGACCAGCAGTGGGGTGGCCTTGGCAGTGCCCAGGGCCCCAGAGGTGAGAAGCAGACAAGGCAGAGGGAGAGCTTCGAGCAGGGACAACAACTGCAGCCCCCAGAGCCCCTGTTGGAGGTGCAATGAGGAACACCAGGGCAAATATATCCGTGGGGAAGGATTCCTTTCAGGGAAAGAGGGATGCAGGAGGGGCACCCAAAAAAGAGCAGCTCCACCCACAAGCATCACTGTGCTGGGCCAGCTCAGAGCTGTGGGCAGCCCTCTAACCTGTCTCCAAGTGCCACGGGAGGAGGAGATGATGCTGGAGGACAAGAGCAGCCTTCCCAGGGACAATCTTCCTCTCCTGAGCTGAGCTGGCAGCACAGGGGTGGCAGTGGGTGCACACAGAGCACCAAGTGGGCACCAGCAGGGCTGTGGAAGGCAGAGCTGCTGCAGAGCTGTGGTGTACAACAGGCACAGGGGAACTGTGATTTTGGTGAGCAGTGTTTCCAGGGTGGGGAGCTGGGGAGGGGTGGTGAAGGCACAGGCAAGTGGAAAAGAGGGAGACAAAGGAGATACTTTAGAAAATAATGGAGGGGATTGGTGAGGAATGGAGCAAGAGGGAATGGTTAGGTCTCTAGAAGATAACACAGTGGGGAAGGAAGAGGCTTTGGTGACAGGTGGTGGTGGAAGAACAAAGCAGAATAAAAGAGAGGCGGTGTAAGGAAGAGAGCATGAGCACAGCCAGGCTGAAATGAGAGACTGAAATAATGGTGGGGAGAGCACCCCTCAGACATCCTTCAGAACGGAAGTGACAAAGTGAAAAAGGAAAAACAAAACCCATAAAATGCAAAGGGAAGAAGTGGGTATTTTATCACTGAGCGTGAGGTGATGCTGGTGTGCAGGAAGCCAGTGATTGAAAAGCACAGGCAGAATGGTAAATTCCTCTACATGTGCTTGCACACCACAGGCACAAATAACAGGCACTGCCTGTTAAATGGGGGTGACACCCAGAAGAATGGCCCACCACCTTTCCTACTGTGTTTCTGGGCTGGGCCTTGAGCTCTGGCACCAATCCACCCAAGGCAAGAAATCCTGTGTCAGTGCCCCCCTGCTTCCACAGCCTGCTGGGGAGGACCCTACTGCTCTGTGTCTGGGGATGCCAGCCTTGGAAGCACAGGAATCCTGCCTGCAGGGAGCCAGGGTGCTGAAAACATCGGGCTGCTTTGAACAATAAGGGGCTCCATCTCCTCACCTTGGGAGCTCTGCCTTTTACCCGCACTGAAGGTTTAAAATAGCCACAGGGAGAGAATATCAACACTCTGGGCTCCCCAGGATAAACGTGAGGCTGCTTTCAGCACACAGAGAGGAATCCAAACACTGTATCTGTGGTCGTGGTCCCTGCTTCAGTGCTCTTACAAGGAGTATTTCATGTATTAAAAGAAGATTTTCCCTGTAGCTTCCCTTTTAACACTGCTGGCTGTTCAGCCTGGAAAACATGACTCAGGAAGAGGCTGTGGACATCTCCCTGAGCATGAGGGGAGAGCAGCGAACATCAGAGAGCAGGAATCACATCCCTTGTCATACAGACACCACCCAGGAAGGCCAGGCTGCTGCTGCCCTGGAGGAGGGCTCGGGCAGAGCAGGGTTTGTGTGCTCTGCCACATGCAGCCCTTCCCTGCCTTGAGAGGATCAAAAGCATCGTTTACAGCTGAGATTATCAAAGCCAATCTTTTGGTCTCATTGGTCAAACTGGGAAAATCTCCCAAGTGCTTGTACTGCTAAAATAAGATCTTGTTCAGTGGAGATTATGCAGAACCATCTCTTTCCAGGCACATTTTGTTAGCAAGGGATTAACTAGGAATGTTGACATTTAAGTTGTTGTCACTGCATATTTGAGGCTGAGTGTACATTAATTACAGGGCAGCACAGCTCCCAGCCTCAAAGCTCCTTTTTTTAACAGAAGAAGGAACCAAGGCTGTGCTTCCCAGTGTGTGAGAGGGGTCAGAACTCCAGGAAGGATTTCAAGGGGGAAGATCAGGGCACAAGGGGAGACAGGCTGGTGCTACAGAGGCAGCCTCAGCCAACACCATAGCCAGGTGAATGGGGCAGCGTGCACTGATGGCAGAGACTGTCATTTCATGCATCATTTTTTCATATTTAAGGAACTGGGTAACTACTAGAGGTTCTTTGATAAATATGGCAGAACCATATTTATCTCCAAAAGGGAAAGGAAAAAAATAAAAAAAAAAAAAGAAGGAGAAAGGATAATGTCACTTCAACGACTTGGTTTGTCCCCTTGGTGCTTGGATGGCAGGTAACCTCCAGGGCCATGCTCCCCTTTATCCAGCCTGGGCATCTCAGATGACTCTGAACTAAACCGGCTCAAAATATCAGTACAGCCATCCATCACATCTCATTCACGCCGGGTTTCAAATCTCATTAGGATCCAAGAAGGCGCAGACAGAAATTCACAGTTTTGTTATTGTCCTAAGTATTTCCAGCACGAGCGCATCCAAACTACCACAAGAGCAATGGTGCCTCGGCACACGGACATATGGCAGGAGCAGAAAAAACTGCTCCGGTGCAATTGTTCAGCTCCATTTCATGGAGAGAGCTGCACAGAGGGAGGGCTGAGTGCCGGGGAGAGGAACAGAGAAACACGCCAGGCTACACAGAGCTGACAGAGGGAGAGCAGGACGGCAGGGAGAGCAGGGCGGCGAGAGACGCGTGCAACTCCAGGGGAGAGACAGCAACAGCGGCACGCACCCCCGAAGGAAAGGAAGGAAAAAAGGCGGGGAGGAGGGGCTGGGGTGTATAAATGGAATGAAAATAAAGGGGAAAAGGCGGGAAAAGGTAGGAGCAGGGAGGGAGGGAAGGGAAGGTAAAGGAAGGGAGGGAAGGCGAGGGATGCGCGCTCGGGCGCCGCGGGAGCCCCGGCCCGCCGGCGCCCCCTGCGGGCCGGGTGCGGAACTGCGGGCGGGGCTCCCCCTGCAGGGCGGCACCGCCGAGCGCCCCCAGCCCGGGGGTCCCTCCGAGCCCTCCGTCATCCCGGGGGTCCCTTCGAACCCTCTCCCATGCCAAGGGTCCCTCCGAGCCCTCCCATATCCCGGGGGTCCCTCCGAGCCCTCCGTCATCCCGGGGGTCCATTCGAACCCTCTCCCATGCCAGAGTCCCTCCGAGCCCTCCCTCATCCCAGGGGTGCCTTCGAGCCCTCCCACATCCTGGGGGTCCCTTCGAACCCTCTCCCATGCCAAGGATCCCTCCAAGCCCGCCCCCATCCCGGGGGTCCCTCCGAGCACTCCCCCATGTGGGGGGTCCCTTCAAGCGCTCCCTCATCCCGGGGGTCTCTCCGAAGCTTCCCCATGCCAGGGGTATCTCCGAGCGCCCCGCTCTGCCGGGGACCCCCCCTCAGTGCTTTCTCTGAGTCTGGCGACCCCACTCCTGCAGCCCTCCCTCCCGCCCCTTTCAGAACGCTGTAGCTGCTGGCTGCTGCCCTAATCTGCGAGGGAGCCTCCTCCTTAAGAGGAGCTTTCTGGGTAGATGGGACCCTGCTCAAGTGGCAGTGAGATGGAGAGACTCGCAGAGAGCTGCTGTGTCCCCTCACCACCTCCGGGCAGTGAGGAAGATGCTGCCGGAGGAAGACGGGCACAAGCTTGCAGCACACGGCCATGGCAGCCCTCAGCCTGCCCCGTACCTTTGCTCTTAGAGCATGTAATCCAAGGACAACCCATGGGATCGTCCCTCCCGTAGGATAAGGGTCACAAAACCCGGGCAAAGGGACTGGGGTGACAGGGGACATCTCATCACTGTGCTGAGAAAGGCCACCAGACCTGAACAGCTCGCACTGCTACTACAGTGTGGAGGGACATCCTCGCTTCTGAGCACAACACGGGGTGGCCATGGAGGTGTCTCGGATCTTTCACCAAGCAGCACAAGATTTGGGCGTTTTTTCCTTCCCTCCGCGTGTGTGTGACCGCCTCATTGCTCCTCGGCCGGGCGCTGGGAGCCCTTGGCCGAGCGCCGGGCCCAGCAGCAGCAGCAGCAGCAGCAGCATCAGGGAGTGTTTAAGCGCCCCCCGGGGCCCTCCCGGCTGGGCGCAAAGTGCAGAAGCAGCTGCCTGTTTACAGTGGGAGGGTGCAAATTGGCCTTCGGGGAGAGAGCAGCACCGCATCTCCCAGCAGCTCGGCTCGGCAGGGAGCGGGGGGGAGACCTCCAGCTGAGGAAAACAAGCAGGAAGGCGAGTATCTGCCATTTCCTAGGGGGAAAGGATTTAGAGGAGAGCTGTCTGAGTCTATTAGCTGATGCTGGTTCCTGTGGAGAGATGGTGGCACACCGGTTTGCTTCAAATAGTCTGTTTCCGTCTCTAATACCACCTTCAAGCATTCAGACCCAGACACACAGAACTCCCTTCCTGCTGCCTTCTACGGCGTGTCTCTCACAGAGGATTTTATTTTCCTAACGGGAGACACGAAGCAGGGTTTGCAGTAAATGAAAAGAACCGTGTCCATTTGCATGGTTGCATAATCACGTTATACAGGGATCTTTCAGACTCCGGAGAGCAGAGAGAGAGAGAGAGAGAGAGAAAAGTGGGACGTCATGAGCGGGAGCTAAAAGCCAGATCTCTCGATGAGATCAAGGAATAGATGTGAAGTCAGTCAGATGGAGAAATGTCTGGGTAGCTCTTCCAAACAGCGAGAGTCGCAGGCTTAGCTCTGAACATAAACAAAGCGAGATGTTTCTGGGGGCTGGGCTAGGTTTTGTATAAACTCAGTTTCCTCTTCATCATTGAAACCGGATGAGACGAGCAGTCTGTAGCCAGGATCCTTCGCCTCTCTGCTGAGGGCTTGCACAGGGCTCAATTCCCAGGGTGCTCAGGCCAGGACCTTTCACCAGCATCATATTCACTGCAGAGTGAAAGAAAAATCGCTCACTTCATGCTGCTGAATGAGGAGCTCTATTTCCAGATTACACATTTGCCTCTTAGTAAGTGATAATTTACCAGCACTGGCAATACTCCCTTTTGGATCCCCTGGTGACCGATGATGAGTCCAAGCCTCAGCCCAGGGTCACCCAAACCTCAGCCCTCTAAGAGAGAAAGCTTCACTTGAAATATAAACGCTATTAAATCAAAAGGACAAAATTTCACAGAAATTACAAGTGTAGCCTTTCCTTTGTAAGGATAGGAAATTATCTTGAAACCCAGTATCACTCATTTACTATCCTGTTACCCTAAAATTCCCACCTCCTGCTCCTTACTCCATTATTTGTTCTGATGTCAGTAGTGGGAGGGTAAGAACATCTCCATAAACATTTCATGGTCCACTTTGTACCTCAAGTACTTCTGTGAAATTTTAAAAATCTAGGACGTTTAGCCATCCCAACCATTTGAAATGTTTAACCATCTGAAGGATTTCTCAGCTGCTCCCTGGAGTGTGAAGTCAAACATCGCCTATCCTGTGGAAAAGGGAGAGTGGGAGGACATGTTTTTTACATGTTGTACCTCTTCACCTCCTTTGCACAGTCTGATTTCTCGTTCACGGGGTAGTTAGCGGATACAGAATTTAAAGGAGATGTATCCTCAGCCAGAGAGGACGGGGAAGCAACAGGTGCCCGATCTAAATTAACTGTCTCACCCTCAGGAGCAGAGCTGTCATCACCAGTCCCGAACTTGTTACGAGGAATAAAAGGCTAACCTGAGAGGCACGAGAGAGCCTTCCCTCCCTCCCCGAGCAGCCTGCAGCATATGGCAGCAGGAGCCTGCAGGATTCCCAGTGCCACGGAGCACGACTGCCAGGGGCTGCCTTCCCTCTGATGCCTGCACCTTTCTGCATCATCTGGGAAGTGTGAGGAGGCAATGGGCGAAACGCAAACCTAGCCCACTGTGCCCACATTAAATTTCTCAACATGTGAGTGGGATAACTGTCAGACATTGCCTCTAAGGACACGTTCCTCAGGGGGCTTAGACTGCTCAGAAAATCCTGGATTCCTCCCCCAAGGCAGGCAGCTCCTGGTTCCCTGTCTCTGCACTGCTGTGCCACATTCTGCCTGCTGTAAGTGTACCGTGAAAATCGGGGCATTTATCTGCACCTCTGTGCTCCACACAGACAGTTTAGCTAAGGACATCTCCTTTCACATCCTCGCTGCAACTGGGAGCTCCCAAGAGAAGCGCCTAAACCTCCCAGGGACCATGAACAGTCCCAAGAGTGGGACTGGAAAGTAAGCTCAGAGAATTACAGTGCCACAGAAGGATACCTGAGATACCTGCAAATGAGCTTGTGGAGGCTCTGGAAGAAGACCAGGAGCTCTCTGAGAGCTGACTAAAATGTACATGCAGCTGCTGGCTCCAGCTGCAAACTGCTTGACATAAACCACTAGACACAGGCAGTAGAAAGTATGGGTCTTACAGATTTTGCAGAAAATAATATATTGCAAGCTTGTTGCTTGAGATGTGAAAAGTGTCACAGACATCTTTTATGGAAAATCCTTTCTTTAGGATTTTTCCTCTTGAGAAGCTGAGAAACCTCAAGAACAACATGTAAATAATGATTATCTGCTGCTGTAGAATGCAACAAGTAGATCTGTGATTGTCTCATAGAGTTGTTTTTAATTAATGGCCAATCACAGTCAGCTGGCTTAGACTCTCTGTCCAAGACAGAAGCTTTTGTTATCATTCTTTTTTATTCTATTCTTTGCTAGCCTTCTGAAGAAATCCTTTCTTCTATTATTTTAGTATAGTTTTAGTGTAATATATATCATAAAATAGTAAATCAAGCCTTCTGAAACATGGAGTCAGATCCTCGTCTCTTCCCTCATCCTAAGACCCCAGTGAACACCATCACAGCCAAGTTATCTGCAAGATAAAAGATGAACAGGACCTTTGCCTCAAATTTCCTGCTAGTTTTCTGTCTGGAATGTCAAGAGGAGGAATGAGACAGTATTTTTTAATTATGAGAATGTTCATTTTTGGCCTGGACTGTGCCACATACACCTTACATGCTGGAACAGGGGTCAGGTAGTAAGTAGAGGAAAGCTTCAAGCAGGACCCTGTAAGACAAGCAAGGAGCTGTCCTGAAGTTGGGAAGGGGCAGAACTGGGGAGAGAAGGTGATTTACTTTGTCTCTGCTTGCTCAGAGGCTTCTGCTTTGTAGCTGGGCATATCTTCTGGATGGCACCCATGAAACAGGTACAGGAGGGTAACCAGGAACAGGCTCACTCCAGCTAGAGCAGGATCCAGGTGGAGAAAAGCTGTCTGAGCAGGAGAGCTCCAGCAGCAGTGGCAGAAGTGTGGAGCTGCCAGGAATGGCTAAGCCTGGCGTTAGAGAGCACGTACCAGGGAGCTCACCAAGCCACACGGCCAGACAAATCCTTCCCTGTTGGGAAGGATGAAAGTTTGACAAGAAAGTCTCACAGATATGTGTGCTTAGCAGAAAGATTTTTAACTGTAGAGTCTAATGAAGGAATAGAGATGGAAGCAAGTTTTGATATAGAAGAAAAGAATTGTTGAGCTAGTCTTACTAGATAACTAAGGCAAAAGGTGTGTTAGTTAGAAGGGGTTTTTATGACTTACACTGCAAACTCACTGTGCTGTTCAAGATGTGCAAGTGGTGTAAACACCAGCAGACAGCTCCCAAACCATCACAGGCCATGAGAGCCAGCAGGACCACTCTGTGCCAGGGTGAGCCCCAGTGAACCAGAGCTGCCTGATGCCAGTGGAGAGAAGTGTTCCCGTGTTTTGAAAACCTTCACAGGTGCAGCTGGAACAGAGGGAGGCAAGCAGCAAATGCCCATGTGTTGCAGTGATACAAATTCTATGCCCATGGAACAAAGTGCCAAGGCAATAACACTTGGGTACACTGGGGCAGCTCTGAAGCTGAGCATTTTCCTCATCAGTGTCACTGCAAAGATGCCCAAAACTGCCAGGAAGAGTAACACCCAAAGGGAGACGTGGTATGGAAACCCTCAGAAAATGAATATCATTGTCAAGCTTTGATTTCCCATTCATGCAAAGATTTTTTTTTTCATCTACTGGCAAAAAATAATCACTGTGGAGACAGTGGGAGTACCCTGTGGGGAAAAGAAAAAAAAAAAAAAGCTTTTCTAAAGAAGTTTACAAATAATAGTTTCAGATCTCCTTCAAATTGACATTGAATCAGAAGAAATAAATGGAGCTACTCAGATTTGGTAAGGAAGTGATCCTATTGTTTTAATGTGATTTTGTTTTAATGATGTTGGAAGATGATGACAAATTGGCTCCCTCTGGTTCGGATTTTTCCAGACTGGCACAGGACAGATGCAACAAATGAAGAACGCCAGTAGGACTATAAATGGAATAGAGCTGTAGTTCCTACACTCAGCTATGCCTGTATCTCACATACCAGAGACAAAAAAAAAAAAAAAGAAAGGGGGGTAAAAACGGGGAGGGAGCTATGCTGACATGGAGTGTTAGTAAATTTAGAGTAAGATACATCTCAGAGCACTGCAAACCCTCTGGGCTTAGGATTAACTTGAAAAAAAATTACCATATCTCTGGAAATGCAGTGCTAAGGGCACCCAAAAGAAAGTGATTTTTGTCATGCAGTGCCACTGCTGACCAAAAACATTATTATAGTTGGGTCATTTTGACATTGGAAACCAAGGACACTGCCCTCTCCTGCCAGCCACCACGGTAATTCCCAGTGGCGGTGGGAATCCATCTCTGCATTTTCAGATATCTGCATTTTTGGTTTAACCTTGAGCCTGGCTTGCAAAATTTCTATTCACAGCACATCAAACAGTTACTTCCATCCATCCACAACAGTTTTCTATGAAGTTTACATTTCCATCTTCATCAACACATTTTCCAAGGATGTGCATTTCATACAAGGTGAGTTCTGCCTTGTCAAAGATCTCATGCTCACTGTTTCCCGCCTGTCTCAGTATATACTCACATGTGTATTTATTTTACTTAACCTTAAAGCAAAGCAGCTCAGCTTTGTTGTGTAGACGATCCTTATATTTTCTTGGTTTTGAGAATTTGTATACAGATAAACAACATTCAGGATCTGACATTTCACTTTGATTGCAAGTTGCTGTAATTAAGAACCAAAGCTTTATGAATTTTAATCATCAGCTGTAAGTGGTACATTATCTCTAGTTCACAATGAAAGCAATCAAGTGGACAAGATATTTTTAGAGACATTACTGTGGTAATATTACATTAAGTAGTGGTTAGTACACTATTTTCACACCCAGTGATTTCACACATTAATGCGGCTATAGATCAGCGTTAATGACAAGAGAAAGTTATTTTTCAAGTAGCATGAGAAGGGTGGTTAAAAGAGCTGCTGGGGATTTACACTCCAGCAGCAGGAGGGGCACCTCAGCAGGGCTGCAGCTGAAGATGCTCCAGCAGCAGGGGCTGGGGACCGAGGCAGGAGCTCCTGGATGGATCCAGGTTAATGACAGGGGCAGCGTTTCCTCCCTGCTCCCTGGGAGGGAGGAGAGGACGGGAGGGGAGAGCAAGCTGAAGTGCACTGGTGCTGGCACTGAACCTCAGGGCTGGTGAGAGGAGTAACACACCACATCTTGCACAAGGATGCAAGACAACATTCACCCCTCTCCTCGCACTTCCCAAATTACGCAGAAAGGGGGCACAGTAAAGAACAAATCAGAAACACCCTACAGCTTAAGGGTAAAAAAAAAAAAAAAAAAACAAAAAAAACCAAAAAAACAGGGAGTCTGGCACATTTTAAAGTTTCAGTGTATGCTACTCCACGTGTTGTCTAGATAAACCTGTAAATACAGACGTCTCTTCTTTCAAGGCAGGAGACACTCATGCACAACTCACAGGGCCCCAAAAGGAACACATTTAAGTATTATCATCCTGCTGAAGGATGCCAGTTCATCCAAAAATTATTTGCCTGAAACTAAAACTAATTAGAAACACTGTTCTGGGAAGGAGAAATTCTTCCTTCTTCCTGGAGTCTCAGATCTAGGATAACAGAAGCTCCAGCAGCCTCACCCCAGACCTGCAGGCCATTTTATTTTACTGCAGAGGTCCTGTGGGGATGGCAGGGCTGGGATTTGGAGAGCTCAGCAGCCAGCTGTGCCAGGGAGAGAGAGAGCTGGCTGTGTGTCACAGTGGCAGACAGCTGTTGTTCACTGCATCTTGGATCCTGTTGGGAATGCCCTCAGAGGAAGCCAGGTCTGCTCCACAGAAGGTGGCACTCAGGGGCTGGTGCCTCTGCAGCCAGAACATGCTGATACCAACATAATTTGTAGCTCCAGCCCAAACCACCTGGTTCCAGAGGCAGCTGTTGACAGCAGGAGCTTTCTGTGGCATCCAGATGCAGTGATGCAATGGCCTCTTCTGCTGCTCTGTGGCATCCAGATGCAGTGATGCAATGGCCTCTTCTGCTGCTCCCCCTCAGACAGAACCAGTTACATTCCAATATCAGGCCAGCCCTCAAATCCAGTCCAGAATTTTTGTGTCAGTGTAGAAAGGTTGGACCACTGCTCTGGGATATAGAGAAGCAATATGGAAATACCAGTCAGACTTTAGGTGCCATTAAAATGAAAGAGCCACTAAAATGGCTCTTTCACAGTGTTTGCCTTCTTTTGTTACAGGGTAACCCAAGGAGCTCTGTCACAAAACAACAAGTAGGAGCACTGGGTTCTGCAGCCCACAGTAGGAGAGAAATCTCATATTTGAACAATAGATAATGCCCTCTGACCTACTTGTGCACTGAGGAGTTATTTCTTTCTCAGGATGCTATAGATGCCCTCAGAAAGCAGCATTAACTGCAAATCAGGGCCTGTTGGACAGAATAGCCTATATCCACAGAAGTGTCACTGCAGTGCACACCAAGACTGCACAACTCGGGGAAAAGGCATTTTGAAATAAGCTACAAGACAGAACATGGTATATTATACCTGAGAAGCTGAGAAAAATACCCACTGTTAATGCACCTTACATAAAATCCTGTATGCTGTTTGTTCGCTGCCCAGCTTTCCAGGCTGGTTTGTTTCTGTGTGGAAAAGACAGCAGTTGCAGCAGCAAAGCTTTTCTTGATGCACAGCCTCTGTCTTCTGTTCCAGTCCCATTTCCCTGCACCCTGTAGAAATGCACAAAGAATGTGGTTTCCCTGTTCAGAAATTGGAGTCTGCCTCTGGAACAAGCTCTTGTTCCTCACTAGGCAATGCTCCCAGATCTTCCCATGGACCTTCCAGGTGGCAGCTCCCCAGCTCCCTGTCACATATTTTTCAAACAGGTCACTTGAACCAATGGTACCTTGTGTCAGGCCTGTGCCTTCATCAGTGTCCTCCCCCACCATGGGAAAGAAAATGAAATTGCTACTTCATTAGTTCAGATGGGGGATGATTTACATATCCATCTATGCCTGTAATTAAAAACATAATGATAATAAAACACTAACTATGATAATAGAGGATGAAGTGTCTAATGGAGCAAGAGGTTTCTTGATCATGGATCCAGACCTGTACACATGGAAAGGTGTGCACTGACATCACACAGGGCTTGCTTTACTGCCTCCTTTTGCCTTTCCAGACTCAGTTATGTGTAAAATGCAAATTTGGCATCAGCTGGCACACACAGAGGTGTCTCTGCTAAGTGTGAGAGGCACAAAGAATAGACACCTTTCTCTCATTCCCTTACATCAAAATGTGAATTCTCTTCTTTGGAGTTCTGTGCAAACTGGGGTTCTAGTCAGTGCCCTGTTCCTGATGATGCCACACATGGATGCTCAAGAGGAATTTGTAAAAGTGTCCCCAAGACACACCAAATCATTGAGATTGAAAGGGACCTCTGAAAATTGACTTGTTCAACCCTGATCAAAGATGTTTCAATTAGGGCAGCTTGCTTAGGCCTGCATCCAGTCAGATCTTTAATATTTTCATGTGCAGAGACTTCGTAACCTCCCTGGACAACCTGTTCCAATATTCAACCCATCATCACAGTTAAAAAAAAAAAAAAGGTGTTTTTCAGATAAAACTTGTGTTTCACCTTGTGCCTGTTGTCTGCCATCCTTTCACTATATACCGTAGAAGAGAGTCTGTCTTCTTTCCATCAGGCATTTATGCACATGGATAAGATCAAACCCATCTCCAGTTTAGACAGTCCCAGCCCTCAGAAGTGTAACTGAGTGTAACTCCAAGCCTGTCACTATTTTCCTGGTCCTCTGCTGGAACAGCTCCAGTTCCAGTAGTTTTGGCATTTCGCTTTGTAGAACTTGATGAGACTCCCACTGGCCCATTTCTCTGAGCTGTTTAGGTCCCTTTGAACTGCAGCAGAGCCATTTGGGATAAGCTGCCTTCTACAGAGTGTCTTCCTGATACCAAACAGTTGAAGGTTGGCTCAAATCTGGAAAGTACAAGGCATCACTGTCTTGAAAAATTCAAGCCTTCCTGTTGACCATTTAAATGTCTAAGCACCCTTGGAGGCTGTCTGAGAAGGACTTAGCTAGTGCAGATCGCTGTGCCACAAGTGCGAGACCACTGTACAACCAAAAGTCAAAAGCACCAAACCATGAGAGCTTTTTGCAAAGTAATAAAACCTTAAAGGATTTTCCAAGAATTCTGCAGAGGTCATGCCCGTTCCAAAAGGCTTGAATCCACATTTTGTGGTTTTTTTTTTTTCTCTCCTTCTCTTTCAACAGTCTGCTGAGACTATTTCTGTAACACTCCAGCTGTAAGGCCAGGAGGTGCCTTGTCCTGCTAGGTGTCTAGCAGGGTACCATAAATACTTAAAGAATTTCCTTGAGCAGATCATCTCCCTTTAAATGTTTATGAACTTTATGGCTAGAGCACAGATTCTCCACAGTCTATGAATAAATTCTGCTGTTAGGCATTCTGTGCTTGCCCAGCCTTTGGAGACTCTTCTTAGTAAAAGATTTGAAACTTGGAATGTTTTGCAATATGTGAAAATTATTGTTCTTGACTGTCAGATGGAGGAGAGGGAAATTTTGTGTCCAGGGAAGTTACTGCTCCTTCTCCATCAAACAGGAAACAGCCATCAAGCAAGAGTTTTGTAGAGAACTCTCCCAGAACTTGTATTATTCAATATTTTCATTAACCACAAGAATGAAGAAACAGAGGCTGAGCTTATTAAACTTTTAGATGACACCTTGTTGGGAGAGGCTGCAAATATGCTGGAAAACAGACTTAGTATTCAAAACATCTTTGATTATTTGAGAAAGTCTGGGAAGAAAAAAGGGATGGAATTCAAAAAAGACATGTAAAATTCCACAGCTGCTTAGGAAAAATCAGCTATTCAAATGTTGTAGACAGGGGCAGGACTGGCTACATGGGAGTTATGGTGTCAGCAGTGGAAGGCAGGACTTGAACTCACAAGGAAAGCAAGGCCAAAATGAGCCCAAAACTGCTACAAGTCTGAGCAGGCTCCATCACTGCAGGTCGTTAAGAGAAGGGCAAATGTTGGTCAAGAATAGCAGACAGAGGTACCCGTCCTGTCAGATACAGGAATGGACTAGAAGACATCCCAATGCACCCTTCAGTCCTGTTTTCTGACTTTTCAGTGATATTATATTTGATAAGAAGGAAACTTTCACTGCTTGTTTCAGACTGGTGGGTCTCTGGACCTGTACCCCTTTTAAAACAGACCTAGTTCTCTGATGATGGGAAGAGACAAGAAAACCAACTTCTGCTTTTGGGAGTCTCTTCCAGAAGCTCTGCTCTCTGATCAGCAAGAGTCTTTCTCCAGTTTTCTACCTCAGGGGATTCAAAAGCAGCTTTTCTCTTGACCTTACAGCCAATGAGTGCTAAAGAGTGTAGGGGAATGCAGAGTGCAGTGGAAGACTAAAACTAATAAAAGAGAAGTTTAGCTCTGCTAACTGTTCAAGTCATAGAGATTGAGTTAGCCTACACACTTTCTTCATGGCAAATTGTTCTCAGAAACCAGGTTGGTCTCTTTCCTCAACTCATATAGACATGAGTGCTGAAGAATCCAACAGGTTTATAGACCAAAAACTGTGCCAGACCTGAAAGAAACCTACTATAAGCAAGACTTTGTGATTTTTTTTTAAACCACATTTTTTTAAATCCCAAAGTTGTGGTTTGAATTTGCTTCTCCCTGATTTAAATACAAGCTTTAGCTGAACCAGATAGAACATTCAAAATGTCCAGCTATCACTGTGAGGGTAAAGCCTAATTCTGGGAAGACATGATCTAGTAATGCTTTGGAGACCCTCTATCCTATTAAATATGGAATAAAAAATTGTCCATATTACTGCCACTTGAGACACAGCTTTTATAAAGTTTGAGGAAACTAAACTAATCACCATTAGAAAACAAGGGTCAGTAAGTGATAATTAAGTAGCTTGGGGATCTATTAAAAAACTTCTGAAATCAATGTTTACACTGTGTAGTTACAAATTAGCTGCAATGGGCATTGTTAAGGAACCATTTTTATACAACAAACACTGAATGTGTGCACATTAGAAGAGTTCTCCCATGATTAGAAATCACAGCACAACTCATTTTATCCCATCCCTAAATTAGAAACTTAATGCCTCAGTTTATTAGCTGAAGGAAATTCTATTACATTCAACCAATGCTAGGACAGAGAAAAGCACAAAATTTTGTGCAGCTCTGCAAAAAAAAAAGTTGTAACAAAGATGCTCACAATTACAGTTCCATGCTTCAATGATTTAACAACTTCAGTGACTTTATGTCTGTGGAGTCACAAACATCTTGGAATTCTCCAGCGATGATGGCCTTCAGGAAGCAAAGCAGCTGCAGCAATGACAGTGGCAGTGGCAAGCACTGGGACTTTAGGAGGAAACAAAGCCCTCTCAGTGCTCAGCACGTTGCACCTGAACACGAAATAGCATGGGAGAACTCCCATGTTCCATGTTGTCCAGGAACCCTCCTAACCAGGAACCCCAAGGAGCTCTGCATGGATCATTGTTGGAGCTCTGGTTGGTGCTGTTCACACAAGCCTCTGCACAATGGCACGTCCTCCAAGAGCTTCTGAAAGGTACAGATCCCCAAAGCTTCCCTAGGGACACAGGTTCAACTACACTGCAAGGTGTCTGTTCACCTAAGAAATGTCCTGTTGCCACAGATGTCCCATGTTCTAACCCACATCCTCTGGAGAACCCATCCCATGGTTAGCAAAAAGCCCACTAAAAGCTGCTTACTTTTCTAGACTACAGCCACCCAAGCCAACACCACCATTGTGGAAGGCAGCAATTTGCACTCTCCCACTGGCCTGTGGAATTTGGGAAACCTGAATCTATTCCTCCATAGCATGCACTGCCTACAACAAACCCTTCAGGTGATGATGAGGTGTCCACACAGCAATCTTCAGTTGTTGAGTCTCCCTGTTACTGAGCATCACTTGGGAAACACTGCCAATCCCAGGCTACAAAATCACACCACGTTTTTGTTCCACTTTTCCCATTTGCTTATCTCAACAAACCCACCCTCACTGCCATATCAGTTTCTGCTAGCACAGATGTGCCAATCCACTGCAACTGAGTAGTGCCAGGAGTGCAGCAGATTGACACTGCCCCCTTCCTGGCAGAGTTTCGGCATTGCTTTCTACTGCTGTGGTAAATTTAGGC
This sequence comes from Setophaga petechia, assembly GCA_024362935.1. Taxonomy (NCBI): domain Eukaryota; kingdom Metazoa; phylum Chordata; class Aves; order Passeriformes; family Parulidae; genus Setophaga; species Setophaga petechia. The sequence continues at coordinate 5,345,333 of JANCRA010000013.1, read as the reverse complement.
ACCAGGGATTAGTTGGGATGCACACAAGGCTGCACTGACCTGCAGTCCCTTGGCAGACAGGTTGTTATGAATATGAAATCCACTATTAAGAGATACCAGCGACCTGCTCCCTTACAAGGCTGCAGTGTCTTCCCTCAGAGACTGCCCTGCAATGTGAAAATGGCTGCTCAGGATTCCCACATCAAGCTGATGCCAGCCTGCTTCCCTAAGTTCCTTCCAGAGGGTGAGTGTTTGAGTGTTTTCCACCAGCATGCACTCCTCCATTTCACATCGCTTGTGTTTCTGACTATTGAGGGAGGCAGAGATGTCTCACGCTGCCTTCAGGCTCTAAATGGCTTTCTGTGTCTTTATTTTCCTGCAACACTTCAAGGATCAGTTTTCTTCATGCCTCAGAGAAGTGGTATCTAAATCGTTTTAAACTGAAACAGGGATAGAATAAGCTGTGCAAATCATTTTCTACTAGAACCTTAATTACATCCTGCAGTGTCTCGTCCTCAGCAAACCAGCAGCAATAAAATTCTGCATTTCATTTGAAAACCGACAAGGCTGGGTTTTTCTATTTTGTTTTCCCCAATTGACATATCCATAATCTAGCCTGGGACTTTGTTCCACAGAATTTTTGTCAAAGGCTCTAGAGAGTGTGCCTGCAACTACTAAATCTTTCTCAGGTTCTCATTCAATTTGCAAGTTATACAACTATAGCTAAAGAAAGAGACGTTCTGTTTGCAGGAAGGTGTTTGCCAGATCCCCAATGGCAATAGCAAAAAGTGATTTATGATCAGTTTTAGTTAACATGGCCTCTCAAACAGATTTTAAAAAGTTTTTACAGCCATGGCCCAATGCCAATGCTTTTTCTATAGGAATGTGCTCAATTTCAGCTTGAGGTGATGTCCTGTGACTCAAAAGCAAAATGCAAATGGGTACAATTATTGAATGCATCCTCTTGATGAGACAAAGGGCTTTTTACTTTCCAAACATCATCCCCATGCTCCACCACCACAAATTTGTCTTTTCCAGTTTTTGGTTTGTGCAGGGGTGCTGGTGGCTTCAGTCCCTCAGTTCACAAGATGCTCACAATTACAGTTCCACACTTTGATAATTTAACATCTCCAATGAATTAATGTCTATGGAGTCACAGACATCTAGGAATTCTCCAGTGATGGTGGCCTGCAGGAAAAATAGTAGCTGCAGCAATGACAGTGGCAGTGACAAGTGCTGTGTCTTTAGGAGGAACCAGAACTCAGTTCATCCTTCTGTGCAGGAGTCCTAGGTTTTCTAAATTCCTCCAAGAAAGATGGATTTATCTGTACTGTTTTTAAGGGGTACAAATAAAAAGCCTTAGATATATTCCTGGCCCAATATTTAAAAGTGTATTTACATACTCAATTCACACTAAATAGGTGTCCTTCTTCCTCTTTGGGGCTGCCAATATGAAAAAAAAATTCGGACACTGTCATCACTGTCATGAGCACAGGAATCCTCTGACACATACAAATCTCTCAAGGGATGAAACCAGTGCAGTTCTTGCATCTTCTCCCAAGCACCAGATGAGGTTGGTTTGTGTTGTTCACACAACATGCACTACTACTTAAACTTTGACCTTGGGCTTGAGCTACAGATGCCTTTCCCACTGTTTCTTGGAAGCTCCATTGTTTCCTTTGCCTTGAAAAATCCTCAGGCTGGGTTGAGGGCTGGGTTATTGACTTCCTTCACTGGCACCCTCTGATGGGATTTCATCAAAACCCAACTCTGGGCTCTCCAGCATTGTTTTGCCCAGTCCAAACCTGAGGTTCTGCAGAGCCTGCAGAGTCTTAGTCTGAGCCTTCATTCATGACCCCAACCCTTACTGGGTGTCCTGTTCTGGCACAACTCTTCTCTGCAGTGCTCCAGTTGCTGTAACACTTTTATAATTCCCCTCCTTTGCATAAAATAATTGAATATTCAATACTAAACATCCCCAAGCCATGTACTGCAGCTGTGGCCAGCCCTGAATCCTGACAGCCTCAGTCCAACACCTCCACAGGGCTGCATGCTATGAGACACAGCTCAGAGCCATGGGGAAAAGAAGCTCCACAAGGATCTCACCAAGAGGAAACAATCTTGACTCTCCAGAAGCTCTGTGGCTTCTTTTGAGAAAGACTGGACCCATCCCCAGAAGCCTTGGTAATGTCAGTCACAGGTTTTGAAACTCAGCAGCCTGTACGTTTTCCTTCTTCCCTCTGCTGAGATGGCCACTCTCCACAGGAAATATTCCCCATTATTAGAGGAATTCAGGAAGCCTAGGACTTCCATTTGGCACAAAAGGATGAATTAAAGGAGAACAGCCCCCACTGCCACTTCTGATCAAGCAGATAGCAGCAAAGAAATGCCAGACCATGGCTCTGAGAGAAACTCAACATGTAGGAAGCATGTTTTCTTCAACTCAACCTCAAAAGCAGCTTGGAGCACCCTTCTTCTAACCTATGTTGAATATGTAAAGCAAGGACACCAGATTTACAGCCAAGAGATTTTCCACTCCGGGCACATGGAACAGGATGAAAGTAAATTTGTGGGTGTTTATGCTTGATTTGGCAGAGAAAAAAAATGAGGGAGGGGCTGTGTTTGAGGGAGGGTATCAAAGATCAGAGCCAGATGCTCCTGCACGGAGCTCTGGATTTACAGGAAATTAAGAAGGTAGAGAAGGTGAGGCAAAGGCTGTGTTTGAAGTGAGAGTCAAGGGGTTCTGAGGCTTACAACCATCCAAGGTGCTTGGGGGGAACTACAGCACATGCCAAAACCACACCACAGTGGCCTGGGGTGCTTTCATTATACAAAGCCTGGGAGAGCAGAGGCTGTAAATGTAGCTTCAAAAGAAGCTTCATCTTAAAGTCTTAGCTCTCAGGGCCTATTAAACATTTATGCTGACTACCACTCCTACTATTTGCTTCAGAGAAAGTACCCGAAATAACCTTTGCTACAGAGTGAACTACTACAGCTCTACTGGCTGAGTAGGAGACTAGCAGAGAGCTGTGAGAAACAAACAGAAATGGTGTTGGAAGAGTGTGCTGATGTCTGTATTCAGTCAGCCAGGAAAGAAGCAGGAAAATCTGGTCTGCAACCTGAGAGGGAAGACAGAAAACTTTGCTAGAACTAATGGGTGGATTAGTGATGTAGAGATGGCTAAGACTGAGTGAGGCCAGTGGAGGCAAATATAGATATTCTAAAAGTATTGACAATTTTTAGCTTTTACCTTACTAAGGTTCACACTTTTGGAGGAGTCTTCAGACCAGCCTCTAGTTGAATCTGTGGCCACTGCAGTTCTAAGAAGGATTGTAGAGGAAAAGAAAGAAAGCAGACCCTATGCAGAAATCAAAAGGAAGACAGAGGATCTCAAGGAGAAGATGAAAAGAAGGGATGAAATTTTCCTGATTTGCTTAAAAAATGTTTGGCCGTGCAACAAGGGTTTAGGATGAGACAGCCAGAACTACTCAAGGCTTTCACTCTAGGAAGTTGTTACTATTAATAGCAGGTAATACACAAAGATTCCCTTATTCCCTCACAGGGACAACCCCAGTAGAGGGCTGTGCTGGCACTAGCACCTTCCAAGCAGGTGTTCAGAAAGTCCCTCAAAGTGACTTATTTCAATGGGTGCACGCAGGATCCCGCAGACTCCGCCTGTAGGAGCTGCTGCCCTCTGGCCACACAACCAGGGGTTGATCCCAATATTCGCTTGGAGCCTTGCACAGAGTGAGCAGACTCGGTGCCTGGATTTTATCAGCCCTTGCAAATTCAGTAGAACTACTGGTCTCTGGAATTTAGCAGTCCTTGGGAAATCTTCACGCTCCTTGTCAGCACATGCTTTTCCTCTTTGGTCTGTTTTCTGGTAATCGTTTCTCCACCCAAACCTACAAATACCTACAGGACTGATTCAGTTTCACACAAAAGAGGCCTTTATGACTAGCGGAGTTGGAGGCTGTTGTGGCTAATCAATTCACTCTGGAGAAACTTAGTGTAAATGTGGCTCCTTCCCATTACTGAGCAACCACAGCTCCTCTTCCTGAAATCCAAAGCCACCAAGTTAGGAAAAATGAATGTTTAGTGTTCACATTTGAATATACAGCCCCCTGAAGATGGGACAGACCTTCCCATATTCAGTCTTGGGAAGAAACATTGACTGGTCTGGATTCATGTTTGGATGACACCTGCTTATCCCCAGCCATTCTGACCTACGTTCATTTGGGTGCTTATCAGCATCGTCAGTATCTATCACCCAGTTGATAAGCCTGTCTCTTGAAGGATGGTCAAATATGACCGAGCTGACCCAAACTCAACTACCAAACACTAAGAGGAGAGTAGCTTTGAATACTGCATTCTTACAAACCATTTTGCAAAGTGAAAGTCCTACACATTATGTTGATGGTGCTCAACCACCAATTCTCAGTTCTCTTCTTTCATAGAGCCTTGGAATAGCTTGAGATGGGAGAGATCTTTAAAGATCATGTAATCCTTGAAGGACATCAACCTGCTGGAATGAGTCCAAAGAAGGGCCACCAAGATGACTATGGGGATGGAGGAGCTCTCCTATAAGGAAAAGCTGAGAGAAGTGAGTTTGTCCAGGCTGGAAAAAAATATGGCTTAGGAATGACCTAACTGCAGCACTCCAGTAGCTGAAGATGGAGAGGGACTTTTCACAAGAGCATACAGTGACAGGACAAAGTGAAATGGATTAAAGCCAAAAGATCATGGTTTTGGATTAGATGTTAGGTTAAAAATTCTTTACTGTGAAGGTGGTGAGGTACTGGAACAGGTTGCCTAAAGTTGTGGATGCCCCATCCCTGGAAGTGTTCAAGGCCAGGCTGGATGGAGCTCTGAGCAACCTGGTCTAGTGGAAAACATCCCTGCCCATGGCAGGAACTAAATAATGCTTAAAGTGCCTTTCAAACTTCCCCAAACCATTCTTTGATTTCATCACCCCTTGCAGTCCACATCCCTGAAATTGCAAAGAAATTGACACAAATCAGTCTGAACCTTTATACAGTAACAATGAGATTTGTGACTTTGGATGTTCAAATTGAAGCTGGCTTTGGCAACAGTGAATGGTCGGGCCAGGAGAAAGAGCCTCTTACAGGCTGGACCAGGTGCTTGATGAATCCAGGCGTTCTGGGGAAGTTATCCCCAAAATCGCCCGTGGGGAGCGAGGGCCGGCCGGGGCACCCGGAGCTGTGCGGGGCTGGCGGGTTCTGAGGGCGGAGCTAGGAGGGTACCTGGGGCTATCCCAGCTGCACGCTCAGAGCCCCTCTGAGCACAGCGGCTGCTTGTGCAGCACGGCTCTATCTATCGCGACAGGCAATGCCCGACAGGCCACTCTGTCGCGACACGGCAATGTCCCCATGCCCGCCCGCCCCTCAGCGCTGGGGCGGGAACTACATCTCCCATGGCCGCGCGGGGCGGGCGCCGCCGCCATCTTGGGCTGTGCGGCGGGGCGGCCATGGCCGCGGGGCGGGCGGCGCTGGCGCTGTGGGCCGTGGTGGCCGCGCTGTGCCCCCTGCAGCCCGCCCTGGCGACAGGTGAGCGGCGGCACGGCGGGACGGGACCGCGGAACGGGGCCGGTAGGGCGGGCGGCTCCCCCAGCACAGCACCCCGCGGGCTGGAAGGCGCGGCCCAGCCGCTGCCCGTTCCCCGCCTCCCCATCCCGCCGCTCCTTCTGCTGGCGGGCGGATCGAACCCTTTGGCTTTTCCTTCCTGTGTGTTTTAGATGCCAAGTGGAAAGCGATAACTGGGCAAATTAAGAAAGCTGTGGAAGCCTATGAGCCGTGTGTAAAGGAAAATTGCAGCTGCCACCAAAGGTGAGAGACTGGTTTCCTTTCGACTGTGCAGGTCTCCGGACACAGGAGGGAATACTCACTGACTGTGCAGGTCTCCGGACACAGGAGGGAATACTTTCGGCAGCACTGTTGGATTGGGGATAAACCAGGGAATATTTTGGCCCAAAAGTGTCACATCTGCAGCTATGGGTCACACACCTTGTTACCCTCTGCAGCTGAACATACGGTGTGTTGGCATTTCATATAGACCACACAATAAACCATACACATACATAGCTGGTTACATTTCTCTTAACAACCCACTTCTGCCTTCTCACTAAGTAGGACTGGCGGGTTTGATACCTTTAATCACCATTTTTATTTAAAGGAAGGAAAGGAATTTAGGAGTTACCGCATCCTTCTGCCTTTAGGATTAGGATTTCAGATGCAGAAACGCAGATGCCCAGCTTCAAGCCTCCTATGTAAAAGTATCAGATGTGTTCACTCATTTTGGGGTTTGAGTGCTACATTGGCTTTTAAAATCAGATGAGTCATGTTAAGCTACTGTTTGTACTCTCTGTTTGGAGTTTTTGATATTCATTGCTCTTGAAGTATTGATGAGGGAAAGTCTCATCTAGCTGAGCCTTCCAGTCTTTCCTAAGTTCCAATCCAGATACAGTCTAAAGACATATCCTAATCTTTAAACATACACCCCACTAGCTCCTGCCCACCTTTGGGGCAAGTACCTTCCCAAGTGGTTACAACCTCCAAATGTGCTGCAGAACATGACAGGCAGTAGTAACACCAAGTGAGGATGCCATGGCAGTGCCACTCTCTTCCTGTTCTCAAGCTCATCCCGTTTGCATCTGTACCAGACTGCTCATGATGTTGTGGTCAGACTATCTGCACAGTGGCAATTCCTGACACAGTTTTACTGCTCTCTACCCGATTAGGAAATAGCAGAATTCTGGAGGTTGGAGGGTACCTCTTGAGATCATCAAGTCCAACCCTTCTGCTCAAGTAGGGTTGCCAGGACTGACTGATGACAGTCAGATTTTGAATATCTCAACATTGATATGCCAGAGAAACTCCACAGCCTCTCTCTGCAGCCCCTACCAGTGTTTGACCACTCACACAGTGGGATCACCTTGACAGTGTTTTCTTAAACTGAAACATTGATGCAATGTCTACCTGAAAGCTAATAATGTTTCCTTGGATGTTACAATCTGACACTATTTATTACATACTACAAGCAGTTAGATCACAGGACTTTTAGACTAATTTTATATAAATTGCATCCTCCTTCTGTGTTTTCTTACATGTTCATTAGGTTTGTGCTTCCATACTGTGCTCCTGGAGCTCGCTGGTGGTGTGCAGAAGTCACATGTGCTGCATAGGCGTGTCCTCCTGGGCCAGCTTTCACTCAGCCAGTGTTCCTGGGTGATGGTATTTCATGCAACTAGACTGTTACCTACATTTTTAATGTCTACATTAACAGTCTACACAGCATGACATTGTGTGAGGAATTTGGTCTTGGTGTGCTCCTTCATTTATGAAGAGCCAGAGCACAAGGGTGAAGTGAGCTGTAGGGTTTTACCCAAAACATGCCTGGGTATGTCAGGTACTTTTGTGAGACAGTGACCAGAGTTGTCCTGTGCTGGGCTTTGTGTTCAGGCAAACAGCACATAGGTAAAAGTGTGAAGCTTGGACCTCTGAGGAACTTCCAAGACTTAAACTCTCACACCAGAGCTCGTAGAAGCTCCATGGAGCTTCTTTTACTAGAAGCCTGTTCTGCACACTGCAGTGTTTCATGCACAGTATCCTCCCTGTGGTACATAACAGTGGCTGGTGGTTTTGTTTCAGTGTCTGGAAGCAGGACCTGGCACCTTTTCGAGGTGGCATTTCCAAGGAGACAATGGCAGACGTGGTGAGCCGCAAGCTCGGGACCCACTACCAAATCATTAAGAACAGACTGTATCGTGAGCAGGACTGCATGTTCCCTGCAAGGTAAGAGCTGTGCAGAGGATCTGCTCTCCCTAGCAGGGACAGAAGGAAACTTTCAGCACTGCCACATTGGCAGTTATTGGGTACAATGGTATTTCAGAGGTCTGAATTCCTCATCAGAGGAGGAGCCTGGAAAATAAACTATTAGGCTTATATGCATCAATAGGAAAGTGTCACTGTTGCACTTCAGTGTACAAAGGTTTGGTTGGTTGTGGAATCCCATAGAAATTCAGGTCAGGCCAGATTTTATAGGATGTGTTGCCCCATTGGTGTCCATACTGCAGTGAGACTTAGAGGCTGCTGTAGGCAGTTCCCAGTTTACATCATGGTACAGCTTAGGCTTACCATCTCTTCTGCCTCTGTGCAGAGGAAGGCCTGCGAGAGACTGCAGGAGCCTGCCTCCTTATAGCTGTTTTGCCATGTGTCATTTCTCCACAGATGCAGTGGAGTTGAGCACTTCATTCTGGGGATCATCCAGCGCCTCCCTGACATGGAGATGGTGATCAATGTGCGAGACTACCCCCAGGTTCCCAAGTGGATGAAACCCGTTATCCCAGTCTTCTCCTTCAGCAAGGTACACACACCTTTAAAAGCGGAGCACTTCCAAGATGTGCATGTTCTTCTTTCTCTTGGGAACATATTTTTGAGGATGGTTCTCGGCAGATTTTCTGTGCGTTGAAATTGCTTGCTCCTTCTTACCCTTTGTTTCCTTTTGCTTCCAGTTTTCTTACAGACAGACCTGCAGATCAATTTGATAGATCAGATTTTCCCCTCATTAGCTCCTCTTCCAGGTCAAAAAGTGTACCTCTGCTGCAGTGGAATGATACACACCTGGGTGGGATATGTGCCAGTATTCCTCCCATTTGCTGCAATACCTCTGTTAAAATTGTAGCCATACTTTACCAGCTATGTTAAGGATTTTTGATCATGTCAGTGGTCATACAGTAATCTCATTTAATGTGAATATTTTAGTCCTTTTCTTGTGATGCCACAGATGAGTGTTTCTATAATCTTGTCACCTTCTCTGAACCCTTTTCTCTTGGGTTCCCTTTTCCACCTGCAAATGTGCCCACATATACAGAGGTGCACACATGCACAGAGACAATTGCTCTTTGCTTCTCTGTTCCCAGACTCGAGAGCCCTCCTGCATGTTCTCCTACCTCTCTCACTATTAAACCCAACTGTAGCATAGTGTCTCATCCTTTTCAGCAAAATGCTCTTACACTTCAAGCTTTGGCTAATCTTACTTTGCCTTAGTGTATGCCCTGTATGCCCCAATCCTGCACTTTCATGACAAATCCTATTCTTGGCTGAAGTCCAGCAGGCAGTAAGATGCAAGGAGAAGCAATGAACTATTTGGTCTTGCTAGTTCAAACCCTGCTCTGTTTCTGCTAACTTGCAGCATCTTACACTGAACCTAAGTCTTTAGCTCATGCAATCTGAACCATAATATGATCCATAACTATTGACTACTCCACGGCAGTCCTAAAACTGTCTCTAGATTTTCAGTACAGGCAATAACCATGTTCACTGCTGGATGCAGCAGTAAAGCCAAGCTGTCTTGCCCCTTGACCATTGAACAACCTTACCTCTAGCCAGCAGAACCCAAGTTTTTGCAAAGCATGTTGCAGGAGTTTAATCTTTGTAGCTGTGTTCATCATTCTGCCCCTGAGTACCCTGCAAGAAACTGAGCTCTGCACTCACTGTTGTCCAGTATTTGAACTGTAATCTCAGCCCTATTTTAATTGAAACCCAGTGACCCAGCCACAGCTCACATTTCAGCAGCCAGTGTTAGGAAGACTTCAAGGTGCTGGTCCCATGTGCTTTCTAAAGCTGGAAGTATAAGGGATTGAAGTATTGTCCTGTTTGGCATCTCAGAAAGTTGATCATGGAGCTGTCATGGTCTCTAACCAGTGCCTGGTTGTAGCAGGACTGAGAAGACAGTGAAGCCCACACTCATTCAAGTTGGAAGGGACCTCAGAAGGTCACCCAGTCCAGCACCTTTGCTCAGAGTGGGAACAGCTCAGGGCTGCATCCTGCCCAGATCTGAGCATCCCTGGGGACAGGGCATCCTCAGACAGAGTTGATGAATGAAAACATATTTCCCACTATTTAACTGAAATTCCTCCTCTTGTAATCAAAGCCTGCTGCCACTTATTCTGGCTCTGGACTACAGAAAAGAGTGTGCCTCCTCCTGAACTCTCCCATTAGGCACGAGGAGATGGCATTTACATTACCCCAAGCCTCTTCTTCCTGTGCATGGACAAACCCATTCCTCAGCCCTGTTCATAAGTCATGTGCACTAACCTCCTAACTACCTCAGTGGCCTTGGACTCTCCAGGTGACAGACAGATGGATAATTGTGTAGGAAGTTTACTACTAGGGCAAGGAAATTTGCTATAGTCTGGTTTCATGAAAGGGTTTACTCCTAAGAGCTGGTCTTCCCTCTGATAATATATGGGGACTTAAGCAACCAAACTGGAGTGAGGAACTGGAATTCTTACATGACCTGGATATTTGTTACAGTGAATTGTTAAGTGATCTCTAGGAAGTCTGGAATGAACTGAAGTGTTGGAAACCTTAGTGTCAAAGTGTCTCTAAGTGCCTCTATCTCTGAGGAGGTAATAATGCCTCTTGACTTGCCATCAGAAGAAAACATTTGTAGCTACACATAGGCACAAGCCTTTAGAAAGGTGAATTGAGCTCAAGTCTTTTGCTGTTTACTAATCAACTGCATCATGGATCTCTTTTGCTGTTTTCTACATGAAAGTCCTGTGTCATCACACAGCATGACAAAGCCTTTTAAAAATCATTGAAGCATTTCAGCATCGAGCTGTCTTCATATGAACCCTTCTCAGGGAGGTGGTAGAGTCTCCCTTTCTGGAGACATTCCAAACCCTCCTGGATGTGTTTCTGTGTAATCTGCTCTAAGTGATCCTGCCATGGCAGGGGGTTGGACTGGATGGTCTCCAGAGGTCCCTTCCACCCTGATAATTCTGTGATTCTGTAAGCCCAGCAAATGGCGACTGCAAAGCTCTTTTGGCCTCTTTTGGACACATTATGGAGAAAGCCAGCAGAGGCCCCAGAAGGAACATTTGTTACTGGTGGGCTCAGTCAGTAGACCAAAGCAGATGTTACTCTCATTCTTGCATTACTCTCCTTTTTCTCAAGACATCTGAATACAATGATATCATGTATCCTGCCTGGACGTTTTGGGAAGGAGGACCAGCTGTTTGGCCAATTTACCCAACAGGTTTAGGGCGTTGGGACCTCATGAGAGAGGAGCTCAGAAGGTATGTTTTGGAAATGGTTCTGTGTGGGGGAACGTTTCATGAAAGATAAAAATCCATCTTGCATGGGGCTAGTGTTGATGTCCAAGACCATAAGTCTGTTGGCCTGTGATCTATCCTGCTGCCTCACATGAACTACCTACAGCCTAACTGCTGTATGGGAATTCTCCATGGAAACCTTGGATGATGTCACTGGAAGTTATAATTAGCTCCTCTGTTTGCAACCCTTTAGTAAGGAATGCAGAGGACAAACTATGCACATCCTTCATGCTGTCAGGGCCAGATTGCTATCGGGTTTGGCGAGAGCAGGTTTGTCAATAAAATAGCAGTTATCTTTTGCCTGCAGAAATCTCCCCTGACATACAGAAATATTCTTCTTTCTTTTCAAGTACTTCTCTAGGAGCTGTTTTTTATATTGCAGGGATGATCCAGGATGTTTGTATAAGCTAAAGGAAAGCCTTCTTTAGATCTGCTTTTACTTGAGTGTCATTGTGCAATAGGAAAACCTGGAACCATTCCTAGGAATCAAGAGTCATTACTGGGCTAAACAGAAGACATTTCTAGCTGGGAGTCTTACTTTTAGCAGGATCTTTTTACTTCCTAGCAGAGTAAGGGGCTGGTTCCCATGGAGAGTGACAAACCAAGTGTGTAACAATGATTGAACACAGAAACAAAATAGCAAAAACCACCTCTATGTAATTGACATCCAAAGGCAAAGTTGAATCTTTTGCTCTTCAAAATCTGAAGATCCACGTGATTACTCATAGCTAAAGCTTGATGTGTTCTAGTGTAATGGAGGTGCAAAGCATTTACTCATTCTTGTGTTTTCACTCTAAGGAGATGCAAAGCTTGACTTGCACAGGTAGATCAGCTTGGGGGTCAGGACCTGCATGTTCCACCAGGTGCAGCAGAAAAGCATGGCAGAGTTCCCTGAGAAGTGGTGAGGCAGGTGACTGCATTTTCAGAAAAAAACCCCAGGTGAACAGCTATTTTGAAGGACTTGATTAGGTTTAAAATGGAAGTGATTAGGAAAAACAATGAACTCTTGTGTTTTAAGTGCAAAACACTAGGTGGGTTTTTTGTTTCTTGATTGGTAGTTTTGTTTTGTAGTGGGAAATGACTGATTAGAAACTCTCTAGTAGTTTTTTCACTATCCATATTCACTACAGCAAAATAAAGCCATAGCTCAAAAAGTGGATTCAAAGCTTAGGTAAACTTTTAATCCCCCTCAAGGTTTGGTGGGGAGCTGTGTCTAATACATTTTTTTGCCTGAAAGGTGTTGTGGAAAGTAGCCTATATAATGTTGCCTTAAACACAATATTTACAGGAAAACGTGTTTCATTGGAGCTGGCTGAGAGGTTTTTTTATGCTATAATGAAGGAAGTGATTTCCATCAAAAATGAAGAATAGAAAAAGACACCATGCTGTGAAATCTGATGAGAGTGTTGTTTCATGGTTATATTAAATCATTTATTGCCATGTGTAAAAAATATTTTCAGATCTGCAGAAAAATGGCCATGGAAGAAAAAAATCTCCAAGGGATATTTCCGAGGATCCAGGTGAGCATTTTTTCCTGCAACAGAAGATTCTACCAACAGGGGCTGTGACAGCTCTCTGTATATAGAAATTTCCATGTCTCCTAGACCTAAACCCTAATTAAGAGTGTATTTTCCAAAAGTAAGGAAAGTGAAACATGTTGTACAGCATTGCGCTATTAGTTATTCTCCACAAGAACTGCCATTTGCAACTAGTTTATTATAATCACCTAATATTGGAAGCAGAAGTTGTGATGGATTTGCCACATTATTTCTTAATGACTAAAACTGTCACCTCAGGAGCCCGCTTGTTTTGTTCTGTGAAGGGAACTGCAGGTGCTTGATACAAATTTAAAGATTTAATATTGCTGTTCATGCTTCCTGCCAATGTGAATGCTTTATTTGCTGTGCAAGTGATCCACGCTGAATGAAAAATATTCTGGCCTTAAGTTACCTGAGTGGTGGGGGATAAGAGAAGATTTTTTTGGCCTCTCTCCAGTGACAGTTTAAAACAATGTTAAACCCCGTACTTTGTTTCTTCCCCTTCCCCAACAGGGAAGGAATTAATGGCTTTCCAGGTAGGCTCAGCAGCTGATGAGGAATGTGTCTCAGGGATGTCATAACCTTGTTTATCATCAGGGTTTTGAAGCCCTGTCAGAGTGCTGAAGATGCTGAGCATCTTTTAACTTCCTCTAAGGTGGGAGTCAAAGCATTTGGCACTAATCAGGATAAAGGAGGCAGGATTTGTCCTGGGAATTGTTTAAATAATACTGTTAAATATATAGTCAGTCAAATTATTTCGGTACCCATAACTCATTCTCTTCTGTTAATATACCCTTGGGCAGAAATACACTGTGGTACACACTTCACAGTGTTTTGGGGCACACAGGGAGGTCAGCCTCAGAAAGAAGCAGTGCCTCGAGTCCTGTAGTCTGTTAGCTGTGTTGAGTCATGGGGATTGGCAATTAGTGACAGCATTTCTTTTTCAGAACAAGCCCTGAGAGAGATCCCCTCATCCTGCTGTCCCGAGAAAACCCAGAACTTGTTGACGCCGAGTACACTAAAAATCAGGCTTGGAAATCTGAGAAGGTGTGTGGGTGTTTGTCTGTCTTCTGAGTGTGAAGGCCAGAAAGGGTGGCATTGCAGGATGGCTTTGATGGGAGAGAAACATCTTATTGGGGAGTTGTGGGTGATCCTTTAGAGTGGGGGAGGTTTGTAGTTCCCTTGATGGCCGCACCTCTCTGGCAGATGAAAGGAAGGAGTCTCTGGAGCCTGGCAGGCCAAACACTTCTCTTCCTTCCACGCTTGTTGTTCAAGGAAAGGAGAACACATAAGAAAATGAATCTCTGCCAATCTCCTCCTCTCCCACAACAACAAAATTGGCCAACCCTTCCCCTTCTTGTGTCTGAGCTGCCTCTCTGGTGTTGTCAGTCTTCAAACCTTTTTCTGTTTGCTCCATTTCTTGATCCTGTTGTGGATAACTTTCTGATAACTGTTGCTGATAACTTTTTAGTTTCTTACTTAGTCTACAGTCCAGCTCTCTCCAGACAGTCTTGGCTAATCCAGTTACACTTGGCTTCACACAGTCCATTGTCCCAAGCTGTTTTCTACTCTGTAGCTGCCAACAAAACATTATCATTTAATGTGTTTGTGCTGGCATTCACTTACAGGCAGTGTGTAATTTACTGAGCTTTTTTTCATGTTTGAAGGGCTGGGAATTCTTTATAATTCTTCTAACAGCCCACCAGAGAAGGTTTTCTCAGAAGTGGGAATGGAAGCTTTTGACACCTTACCTTTGTTTCTAAGTGAGAAGGAAAACAAGTTAAATCACCATTTGAAGCTTACTGTTTTGTTTTGTTTTGCTTTGCTTTTAAATTCTCTTTATTTTAAGGACACCTTAGGAAAGCCTCCTGCAAAGGAAATTCCACTGGTTGATCACTGCAAATACAAGTAAGAGTTTTGATTAGTAAAGCTGTTCAAGGGCTGTGGGTTAGTCTTTACTGGCATGGTGTAGGGTCTCATTTTATTTTAAGGTCTAATTCAACAACCAGCTTCATGCAGATATGAAAGCTTGTGAGCAGATATAAGACAGTTGAAAATTTGGGAGCTTAGCCTGACAAGTGCTGCCACTGGGTGTATGTAGTAAAAGAAAGAACCTGAAATCTGATTGAGCAGACCCAGTATTAATTCATACTTTTTGAGAATGTGGTTCTGATTTACAAGGGTTTTTATTCTTTAACTACTTAATGAGGGTTTTTTGGTGTAACACTCTCACAGGTTTCTATGTGCAATATAAACTCTTAGTGTGTATGCACTTGTGTGTCAGATGTTTTGCTTTTTCTTCTGCTAGTTGTGATTCTGCCAGCCAGAATCTGCTGATATAAGAGCTCAGTCATTTGGCTGAATCTGTGTTTTTGTGCAAATGTGATTGACTTGTCTCATTTTGTATTTCACTAGACTGAAGCACAGATTTCTCCCTTCTGTTATACATACACTGCCCAACTCTGGTGCTCCCCAGCCCATCATATGGTGAAGGCTGAGACCTTCTCACACACTTTTGCTGTAGCCCAGGGTGGTAGGGTCAACATGAAATTTTGTCTGCTCCTTTCAGCGTAGGTGTTACAGCAGGCTGAGGTCATGGATGGTGGGAGCTGTGTCTGGAATTGGACAGAGGCATCTCCTTGCTTCCAGACCATCATTCTTGTTACATCTCTACATGTATTTGCTGAGTTCCTTATACAGTGAGCTGCTCGTCCCTGCCTTGAAGTCCTAGATAGTACAAAGGATGCAAAGTGATTTCAGATTTACTCCTTGTTATTTGCTGCTGAACTAAGTTTAGCTGAATTCCCATCTTGCCCAAAATATATATAATATTTAAGCTCCATCTCACCCAAAATAGCTTAATTAAGGGAAGAACTCTCTTCCCCCAGCCCAAAATGTTTGACTTCAAAGATCAGTTATGTTCTGGGGAGGTTTACCCGTAGGAAAAACAGCTTTCCATATAATAGTAAAAATGTGGGTTTGATAAAGAAAACAAGTAAGCAAACAAACATCCCTGTGAGGTACAGTTTGCTAAGAGAAATATCCTCTTGCCACAGTCAAGCCCACTTTACTAACTTGGCAGAAAATACTGAAAACAAAATTGTGGATTCTTTGTTATCTGCGAAGTCCATCTGTTGTGTGCTGGCCCATTTAACCTCCTGGGGTTGCATTCCCAAGTTAATATCAAACAATTACATTCAGATTAAAGCAGAATCCCAGAGGAAAAAATAACCTGAGATAAGATGTGGCAAAGCACAACGATGAACAGAAAAGCTTCACTGCAAGGCAAGAGAGAATTGGGAAAAATTTCCTTGTGGTTGACAAACCCTCTGGGTGACCCTATAGGGTCATAGAATCCATGCTGTGACCTTCCATGCTTTGCTGGCAATTGTCCACAAGGCCTCATTGGTTTGTCACAGGGAGGTGCCTTTATCAAAGGTAAAGCCTCACACCTTGAATTTCTCACTGAGTTTTGACAGACCGCAGAAACTCACCCTAACTTGAGCTCACCTTTCCTGTGAGCATCTTCAGATAAATACCTTTCCTCTGCTTTAGTGACCGGTGTGCTGTTCAGCTGCTGCCTGCCAGGGAAGGTTCACTGCTGCTTGGAGACCAGCACACCTTAGTGCATTTCCTGACACAAGATGTGTAATCAGGTGCCTCTCTTTGCTCTCCCTGTTAAAGGTACCTGTTTAATTTCCGGGGAGTGGCGGCCAGTTTCCGCCTGAAGCACCTTTTCCTGTGTGGCTCGCTCGTCTTCCACGTCGGAGAGGAGTGGTTGGAGTTCTTCTACCCCCAGCTGAAGCCTTGGGTCCACTACATCCCAGTGCGGTCAGACCTCTCTGATGTCAGGTGTGGGGCCTGAGGCTGCTCCATGGAGCATTCCAAACCATGGGGAAGCCTTTGGGAAGGGGGGATGGTTTGTGTTAGGCCATGAAATGCCTCCACTCCGAGGCACCAGCCAAGGACTCTTGGAGCTCATGGCCTTTTCATCACTGCCCCCAGAGAATCCTTTGCTGATATTACTTGGGGAGTACAGTTTCATTGGAGTAAGTCTTTTACTCTCACTGAAATCAGCAGGCACTAGACACTTAAATTTGCAAGTGGGCAGCAGAGATAAGGGGGAAGAAGAACTTATCAGTGGGCCAAAAATATGTTAGCTCCCAGATTTCAGGATGTTGTCCAGAACTGATGTGAAACAATCAAGGAGAGAAGTTTCTTCTGTGCTCTGAGGTGAGCAGCACCTTCACTCATTTGTAGACTCTTAACCTCACCCTCCCCAACAATTTAGCCAAGGGATGATGTTCTCCACTGAGCCAGTTGTTTCATAACTTTTTTGTGTGTGTCTTCATTTTAGGGAGCTCTTGCAGTTTGTAAAGGAAAATGACGCCATAGCACAAGAAATTTCAGAGAGGTAAGCAGTATGTCCTTCCTGGCTATTAGGCAGTCTTCTTCCAAAACATTTTCTTACACTGCTTTTGAAGGGGTTGCCCATCAAAGACAACCCAGTACTAGTAGGGTGCAGTATAACTGATCTTCTGCAGTGACAGCAAGCAGAGGGAAGCAGAGGGCAGGATGCTGTGCTTAGCTCTTTGGCTCACATGTGACCCATGGCAGGAACCCCGTGGAAAGCTGGCAGAGGTTGGGAGCTTTTGTCTCAGTATGAGACAAGCTGGCTCTTGGGAGCTCTGTCTGCACTGTAACCTATCCAGGCTGGTCTGAAGCAGCATGCATCAGTGCTGCTCTAGCTGCATGTGATAAGTGAAATCTGATATTTATTATCCCAGATAGCAAATACCATCCTGAGGATAGCAAAAGCACTGCAGCGTCAGAGCTATGAGCATGAATGAAAATTGTAAAATTAAAACAGACGGTACAGAGCAGTGCATGTTGTTTCTCATTTGAAACAAGGAAGTGTGAAAGTTGATATACATCCAAACCAGAACTAATGACTCTTGTAGGAACTGGGAAACAGGCCTGACTGTGCCTTGTGTGTCTCTAGGGGACGCCAGTTCATCACTGAGCACTTGGACATGGAGGACATCTCTTGCTACTGGGAGCATCTGCTGTCTGAATATTCCCAAATCTTGACTTACAAAGTGAAAAGGAAGAAGAGCTACAGCGAGATCACTTCTGGACAGCTGAAAACAGAACTGTAGAGACTTGTCTGTTTTTCTCTTTGGCTCACACTGATCACTGTGGAAATCTGAAGATCAGTATTAACTTATTTCTTGCTCTCTCAGACTTACCTTTCACAGCAGAACTACAGAGAAGTCAGCAGTAGGCTGAATTGGACATTGCTTTCAGGCACTGGGACCTGGTTATATTGTCACTACAAGAATGTTAAGCAACATATTGGATTAAGGCTATTCAGTGGGGTGATCAATCATGCCTAGAGGAGGGATGTTAGCATTTAGGACTTAGTTACTACCTGTCTCAAAATGATCCTAAATCCCATTCAGTCAATGAGAGGCCTTACTGGACTTTTTACCAAAGGTCATGGCAAAGGACACAGACTGTGAGCTGCACTCAGCTAGTAAATACTTGCCCCTTTATTTGGCAAATGTGTTCTCAGCTGGGTGATAGCACTTGGGGTATTAGGTGTTCTCTGACAGAAGCAGGTACTGGGATTTGGGGGTTATATTTCTGGATAGCTTAGAGTTTATGTTGGGTTTTAGAGGTTGATGGTAAGGTTCTGACATGCCCTTGAAAGGATAACTGATCCTTGCAGAGTTACCCTACCTACCTCACAGGGGAACAGAATGTGCTGGTGATGGGACCATCATCTGTGATGTGCTTGGCAGCTGGGACAGAGATGGTTCATCCTCCAGCAGATGAGCTGGGTGCCTGCACAGCCCTGCACAACTGAGCCCCTGTTAATTACCTCTCACCAGCTGCCTGGCCAGACATCCTGGGATGTCATCCTTAGGAACCCACAGAAAGTATTCACAGAGGTGGATTCAGCACTTCCTTGTTCCAAAAGTGCAGAGTCTGCTTTGATCCCCTTCTGTAATCCTTCCGGGATTATTTTCGTTTTTTTTTGGTTTGGGTTTTTTTTAGGGCTTTTTTTTGAGACTGATAATACATCTGCTCATTTCAGTCCTTGCTTTTCTTCCCCACAGCTGTGCCACTTCTTTTTTCATCTCCTTCAGCCTGGTTGAGGGAATGTCTTCAGTCACACAGTAGCAGCTACTGCTCACATTACCCATTTTGAGCTGGTCACAGGCTGCTTGTGCTCACTGTGTTTATGCCCACCACAGCCTCTCAGCTAAGAAGAAGTGCAATTCCTGAAATGCTCTGTGCCCCCTAAGGTGAGAGGCTGGGAGGCAGCAGCATCTTCTCTGGCACCCAGACAGGAAGAGTGTGGAGTGGCAGAAGGGACACAGGAGCCTCCCAGGGGAGCACCCTTGTTAGTAAATCAGCCTCAAGGCTGAGAGAGCAGCACATTATAATGGAATAGGATGACAGCAACAGCTATCAGGCCCCTCTGCAGTCATTGTGGATCAGGGAAGAAGGAAATTGCATGGAACAATAATATTTAAGTGCATGTGTGCCCTCACAGAGGCCTTGCAGCCCTGCTACAGGGACACAGCAGCTGGCCCTATTGATCAAGTGCTGGTTGCTGGGGCAGTGTGTTGGTTTTGGGACCAATGCTGGGGTTATCCCATCCAGCAAAGGAAACAGAATGGGGCATTAAAAGAACCTGGTTTCCCAGGAAAACTGTGCCAGAGTGGGAAGGGTTTTCTGGGTTTCTATTTTTAGCCAATGGAGAGACAGCACTCCAAGAAGCTGAACAGCTCTGTATGATATTTTAAAACCATTTGTAACAAAGTGTTTTTTAGAATAAAACAAACAAAAATTAAGTTTTCCTGACTGCATGTTGCTTCGTCAGAACAGTAATAAGAGATCTGTGGAGCCCCAGATTTCCCACCCGTGGATCTTGCGATGAGACTTGATTGTTCCAGCTTAAGTGGCCCTTGGCCAAAGTGATGGTTCGGCAGGAGTGGGGGAAGAATCCCGGGAATTCCAGTCCCATGGTTAAAATATGCGCTAAAATATGGACAGGCTCGGTGGGAAGGCCCATGCACCTCCCCTGGTGAGGAGCTTTCTCTGCTTTGGCGAAAGGAGGAATTCACAAACGAGGGAGGGAGTTGTTTTAGGGAAGGCAATGAGAGGCAGCATCTCGCCGCGCAGGATTTGCGTCTTCAAAGCCTGGGGGCTGCACCCCCTCTGTCCTATGCAAGCCGGGCATCACAGCCCCCAAAACTCAGCCCCTCTCTCGCGGGGGGACAAACCTGGCCCTGCACAAGCGGGCAAATATTTGCATTAATTAATCAGTAATTAACGCAGAGCCGAGCGGTTCGGAGCCACTCCGCTCCGTGCCGTGCCCCGCCGGGCCGCAGGGGGCGCTGTCGGTGCCGCCGCTGCCGCCAGCCCGGCCATGGCGGAGCTCCCCGGGGCTCAGGCGGGCTTCGGGCGCCCCGCGCCGCTGCCGCAGACGGGCTGGGAGCGGCTCAGCGAGCTCTGGCGGCGAGAGTGAGCTCCAGGCCGGGCTCGGGTGGGACGGGCTGGGCTGGGTGTTGGCGGGACTGGGTGACGGCGGTCCCGCCGTGTCTGCCCCGGCCGAGCCTTTGCCCATGGCTGCCCTTGCCTTGCAGCGAGCAGCAGCAGTTCCCGGAGGAGACGGTGAACATCGCCAAGTCGGCCTTCACGGCAGGCGTGGTGGGCTGGCTCTACGGGGGGCTGCCCGCCTTCGTCAGCGCCCGCAAGGCCTTCATCGAGAGCAGCCACGGCGAGATCTTCCAGAACCGCGCCGATGCCGTGGTACGGGCCCGGGGCTGCGGGGGGGAGCGCTGGGTACCGGGGGAGGCCTCGGGAAGGCGCTGGGGGTGGAAGGTGCCCTTGGAGGCGCGGCCTGGGGTGACAGCGGGGCCCGCAGCAGGCCCGGCGGCCTCGCGTGTGTGAGACGCGTGTGTTTGCCCGGTTCTGGGACAAAAAGTTTGGTGGGAGTGTGTAAGTGCGTGCAGGTCAGCTGTGCGGGAATTAGCGGGTCCTGTCACCCAAACTGCACGCGGTCAGCTTCACAAAAGTGTCCTTCGTTGCAGAGAAGGTTGGCAACAAAGTTTACCCTTCCGATTAATGTGTCTCGAAAAGGCTTTCTGCTTCTAAGTTTTAGTGTGCTGACAGGAGGCTTCATACTATCAAACTGGGATTGTACTCTTGTCTTATTAATGTGAGTCATTTTTAGACCATTTAAAATTCTTTTAGAAGAGCAGCACAACAAAGAACGCCTGTGACATTTTATAGATGTATTTGAACTTCTGGGTGTTTGTTAGTCAATTAAAGTGTTGGTTACCTGGATTATGAGGAAGAAGAACCCTTTAAAAATCTGCCTGATGTAAATTTTGTATTACTTACCATGAGATTTGGCCTCTGATGTGGTGACCTGAAAATTACCACTGCCTGGCTTCACTCTGGTGACTGTGGTATATCTGAACCCAGGCTAAGCACCTACACCACAAGCACTGGAGGAGAAAATTTATCTACTTTCATTTACACTGCAACTTTTTAAATTTTTGTGAAGCTTGCATTAATCACTTATTTTAAAAAAATCTCCTTTCAAACTTTTAAGTGCCAGTGTTAAACAGCAGAGCTTGATGGTATCTTAACATTTAATGCAGATGGTTATTATTCACTTACTATTATTTATTGATGGTTATTATTTATTAATACTTATGAACTCATAATAATGAAGTAGTTTCTAGTTTTCCTCCCTTCCCTGCTGCTTTCCTCGAACAGCCCTCCCAGTCCACCCAGGATTGGAAAGACCAGTTGACATTCCAAACTGGAATCGATTCTCAGTTTTCCCGTTGGTGGCTGGGAGCAGCTTTTCCTCCGGAGGTGGCTGACTCCATCAGAGTTGGGGTGCCACCAGTCCCCTGCCCTGGCCTGCTGGGTGCTGGCAGGGGGCTGTGAGCTGTGACATGTCCTCTCTGTCCCCTCAGCAATCGGCACACCGCGCTGGTCTCCGCAGCTTCATCCGCTACGGCTGGCGCTGGAGCTGGAGGGTCACGGCTTTCGCCACCGTGTTCAAGTGAGTGTTCCTGATGGCAGGGGGAGCAGGGCAGGAGGGAGGAAGGGAAGGGAGGGAATGGGCGTACCATGAAAGGAGGCAAACCTTCTGAGCATGGTCACCCTGATGAAGGAGGGAATGCAACATGTAAACCCAAAAGGATGCAAGATGGTTAATTGTCTTTAAGCTTTCAGTTGCTGGAGTCACACAGAGCTGGCCAAGCTCTGGCTGAAATAATAGCCAAGTCCAGCAGGGGACCCATCCTGAGATGGTTTGAAGCCCTGCCTCCTCTTCCCCACCACCACCTCTGCCCTTGGGGCATTGCTATTGGGTTTGACATTATGCTGGATCATCATAGATGGGCAAAATGGAGAATACACAGAGGTTGCCTAGATACATGGGACAGCTGACTGGGCAAAATCACCACAGGAGATGGGAAGAGTGAGGTGAACAGCACACTGGAGCAGCAGACACCTCACCTCATCTGGGACTCCTGCAAATCCAGCTGGGGAGAGCTTTGCAGAGACCCCACAGCACTGCCAACAGGAGGACTTCCTGCCTTGCATACTGGGGGGATCAAAGGTTGTCCCAATGACCCCTTCCTCATTTCCCTACCATTGGGATATGGCAAGCAGGTCTGGAAAGAATAAAACACAGTTCTCAGATCAAGCATCCAACCTTGCCCCCATTCATGCCTCAAGACATTTAGTTATGCCCTCAACTGGGACCTGGCAGGAATAAACAAGTTACACTAATGGAGCAGATTGCAAAGGATGGGGAATGGAAAGGGAACAGGTGCGGGAGACACCATGTCACACATTTGACACCTCTCCCCTCATGCTCACTCCTCTGCACGTGTGGCTGCATTCCCAGCTGGCATCCACATGTTTGACATCAAGATGTCCTGGGGTGCCACTGCCTCCACTGCCTTTTAGGATGGCATGGCAGTGGGTTGCTGGTTCCTGTCCTTGCCAACAGTACCCACTGCTCTGGTTTGAGGCTCCTGGTGTTGCCTTACCCTGAGTCTGGTTGATCAGGCAGGAGCATGAAGGGGGTTTGACCTTTTAGAATTGCCCCAGAATTCTCATCTCCTAATGGATCAACACAAACCCTAAATGTGGAAAAGCCCCATTTGTATTTCTGTTAGTGACTTGAATGCTGTTCTTTCTTGACAGCTGTGGTATTTTTTGAGACCCCCGTCATAGGGAGGAAATGATGATTCTTACTCCATGTTCTTATTTATTATTAAAATGTATTATTTTATGATCTATATTATATTAAAGAATGCTATACTAAACTATACTAAAGAATACTGAAAGGATACAGACAGAAGGCTAAAAGATATCAGTGAAAAACTCGGGACTCTTTCCAGAGCCTCAACACAGCTGGCCCATAATTGGCCAATAAGTCAAAACAATTCACATGAAACCAATGAACAACCACCTATTGGTAAACAATGTCCAAACCACATTCCAAAGCAGCAAAACACAGGAGAAGCAAATCAGATAATAATGTTTTCATTTTTCTCTGAGGCTTCTCAGCTTCCCAGGAGAAGAATCCTGGGCAAGGGGATTTTTCCAGGAAATATGATGGTGACAACAGCTGCTTTCTGGTTTTCCTTCTTCTCTTTTTGTGCTTTTTCTCTGAGGGAGTGTTAAAGTGCATTGGCAGTTTCTGGAAGTGCTTTCTAACCCACATTGATTTTTGTCCTTTCCGCTATGTCTCATTACTCCCAGTTTGTGTATGCTGGTGGTGCTCACAATTGTCACTACTCCTGCTTTGTGTGCACTGGTGTTACTCACAATTCTTTGTTCTTGTCCTCAGACACTTGCAGGGGATTGTCTTGTTCTTGAGCAGTTGCTGAATATCAGTCCTACCACTTCTGTGTACCTGTTTAGGCCTTCAGATTTTTCCTGCACACACAAAACCAATGCAGTGTTCTGCTTCCCTGATTTTCTTCCTTGGCTGCTTCAGTGCATTTCTGACAATAAAACATCAAACTAAGCATGGTCTTGTGAGCAAAACCTTTTTAAACTAGAAACATCTCCTTCCCTGTTGTTCAAACCAGTAAATTTTTAATTTTAAACCTGCATTGACTTTCTCTGCAGGTATGTTCTGTTTAAGTTCTCCTGCTTTTAAGATCCCACAGTATTGACTGGCATTACTTTATATTTCTGTCTCCCTAATATTTTTGTTCCTTTCTAAATTTCTTCCTCACTGTCTCTTGGTTTCTATGGCTCTTTTTAGTTTAGTCTCTGTTTTTAGGCTTAGTTAGTGTGCTGTTTGCCTTCTCTCCTGGATCTTTTGATTTCTTTGGGTTTTCTGGATTTCTTTGGATTTGATATGTAACCTCGTCATCTTCCACCAGGTGTCTCCCCTGCAGTCAGATCTGCCCCTTTTTCACCAGCCCTTTGGAAAAGGTTCTGAATGAAGCTTATTTGCTGCTCCACATTGTTTCTGCAAAGCCCAAGTTGAAAATTCCGTCCTACAGTTGTGAAAACTTTTAAGTTTCACAATTAAACAAATTGTTTGGGTGTATTTGTGCTGGGAAGGAGAGGTGGATTGTTGCTGGCTTGTCAATGTCGTTCAGGGGGCTGGGGAATATGTGGCTGCTGAACTGAGAACAGTGTTTTGGGGCTTAGCTGATGTTTAGGAGGAGCTGGTTTACATACCCCAGAGGGAAACCTGATGGCACAAGTGTGGGTGATCCTGCTGATGTCATGAGTGTGACTTAGGCTGTTTTCCTGGGAATTGTTTACAAGGCAGGATCTTACTGACACATGGATCAGCTTCTGGCGTAAATGTCCTACATCAGGACTGGCTGATTGATAGGACTTTTTCATTGCTCAAATTATTTTCTCCTTGACTATATTGCATGTTCCTAGGCACTAGAACAGGTACATCAGAGAAGCTGTGGATGCCCCATCCCTGGAGGTGTTCCAGGCCAGGCTGAATGGAGCTCTGAGCAGCCTGGTCCAGGGGAAGGTGCCCTGCCTGCAGTGAGGGCTTGGAACTGGATGACCTTTAACATCACTTCCAACCTAAACCATTCTGATTCTCTGATTCTATATGATAGGAAAGAAAAATCTTTGATTAAAAAAAAGAAGGAGTATCTCAGATCCAGCTCAGGAACTCTGATATTCCCTGGCCTGTGTCTGTGCAGCTGCCCACAGTAAAGTCACAGAAGTCATGGCTGGCATGTGTGTGCTCTGAACAGATGGGCAGCCAGGCAGTTGGAGGCAACCTGAGGGCTGGCTTAATGAAATCCAGCTTTATTTCAGGCTGTGTTTTGCTACCCCTCTTTTTCCATGTGCCACTGCTGACTTGTGTGCCTTGTCTTTGCAGCATGGTGAGCACGGGCCTGTCTGCGTACCGCGATAAAACCACCATCAGTAATTTTGCTGCAGCAGGAGGTAAGAGGGCTGTAACCTTGTGTGCTTCTCTTTGTTAGCAAGGGTTGGAGCAGAAAAACATTAGCAAGTTTCCACCTCCTTTGGGATTGAGCAACTTCTGTGCTCTTGGGTTTTGTTTCTTATTCCACTGACTTTGCTCTGTTGTTTGCCTGCTGTGTGCCTTTATTTGTAACAGAGATACTGATGCACTGCTGACACCATTGGGGAGTTTTGTGGTTATCTTCATCTTCAAGATACTTGCTGGAGTGTTTTGGGTGGAAAATGCTTCTGTGGGGTAAAGGCAACTCTTGGTGCATAACCTGTTCTCATAAGCACCTATTTAACAGGGAAAGCATTTTTTATTTCCACTCTTGGTAACAATTCAGCACACTGTTTATAGGCTGCCCTTTTCATGCTAAGTTTTGCATGTCCACTTTTGGCAATAGGGCTCTGGGTATGTGATCTGCTTGTTCAGTTTTACAGGCTTTATTGCCCTTACAGTTGGATACACTTTTTACTGGTCTTTTCTGCCTTACATGGCAGCTACTATTATTAGCTGTTGTTGAACAGAAAAAAGGGTGAGGGAGATCATGCTCCAGCCTAGAGAGAGCTTGGTTTTACTTTCATATATACTTCTATGATACAGCAAAAACTTTGTCAGTTTTCCTGAAGCAGAAGGAACTTTGTACAATGTTTCACTGCAGAGACCATGGTGACTTTGTGGTGCAGGTCTGTCCCACTGGCCATGCACTTGGTTTCTGCTCTGTTAAAAGCAGATGTCAGCTCATGGAAAAGAGAAATGCAGCAAAGCAACTCCCTGTGTTGGTGTGAGATGTCTGTGGCGGGGCTGTTTCTAGTTTCAGTGGGTTTGTTCTTTTTTTAGCCTTCACAGGAGCCCTGTTCAGAATGCACTTGGGCCTGCAGGGCCTGGTGGGTGGCATCGTGTTTGGAACGGCGTTTGGGTGAGTTGTGACTGCTGCACACACCGAGCCTGCAATCACAGGTGGGGCTACAGGAGCTTCCCTTCCTCTCTTGCCTCGAGGGATTTTCTGTTTCCCTCATGATGATCACTTTTCTTGCAGCCTTTAAACTATTTTTCTTTTCTTCTTTGTTTCTTGTTTTTTGTTTTGCTGCTCTCTCAGTAGTGAGAGCTCAGTGCTCTCAGTAGAACATCTTGTTTGCTGCTGTTTGCTTATTAGAGAAAGCAACATAGGCTCCACCAAAGCTAGAATGTGGACTGGTAGCCATTAGGAAACACTGAGGGAGAGCTGCATGGCTGGGCTGTAAGGTGACACGTGTCTTTGTGTGTGTCTTGCAGTCATGAATCTCCTACAGTTCCCTGGGGCATGGAGGATCCCATGGTTCTGTCTCAGAGGCTCTGTGCTCCTGGACAATGACTTCTAACTCAGGAGAAATCTGACTTTTCAAGCAGGACTGTGATTTCTTCTCAAAGTGCTGAGCTGTAAATATCCTCATAAGGAATCTGAGGATCCTACCTGAAAAAGAGAATGAGCTTTATTTGTGCTGCTTGGCACCTTCAGGATGGTGCCAGCTGTAGGTATTTCTGGAAGCAACCTAGGGAACTTTACCAGTGAAAACACAAGTACTTCCAGAGCTGGATGGAAGCTGAGCAGGGGTGTCACTGTCTGAAATATGGTTTAGGTGTTCTATGGGGTCTGCATTGAGCACCATAAATCCTTCCACTCCTTTGTCCTGTGTGTGCCTGTCAATGAGCAAATTCAAAATATATTATCACTGGGGCTCCAGTGAGTCACAGGTTGGTGGGTGACAGCAGAACAGGAGTGCCTTAATCTGTGCTGTGATGTGAGTTTTGGGCCCCTGCATGCTCCTTTTGCTGATGCCAGTAAGTTATTGCTGTTGTGTGTCCCCTGGGTGACCGATGACTTCTCTGCTTCCTCCTTCAGGGTTCCTGCAGGAGGCCTCCTGATGGCAATGTATGGCTTGGCTGGTGAGACCTTGCAGGAGAAGAGGAGTCGTGAGCGCAGGGAGCTGTACGAACAGAGGCTGGCAGAGTGGTGAGGAGCAGCTCTGTCCCTTCAGTTGTGGACCAGGAGGGTGTCTGGGCCTGTGGCTTCAAACATTTAGAGAAACCATAACACACTAGGTTTTCTAAATTTCATTTCTTCTCTTGGTTGTTTGTGTTGTTCACATACTAGTCTTAGAAATGCTGATTTAGTCTTCCCAGTCTTTCCTTCATTGCTGCCTTCTTTCCATCCCTATTGAAGAGAGGATAGAAGGAGGATAGCTGGAGGCTTGGGGAAAAAAAAAAGGCCTTGACACTGGTCATGTGAATTACTGAAACTTAATCACTAATTCTAGAAGAAATTTTCAAGAGCTTGGATTCTGCAGTCATGTCTCTGTCAGGAGGATACAGGGATAAAATTGCTTTGCACTCTCTCTTCTCTCCTTAGGCAATCCAGGCTCAGTATGACTGAAATCTTAGGCCAAACAGAAAGCAATGCCCAGGGAAGACCAGAGATGGAGAGAGCAAGAGAACTGAAGAGCTACTGAGTCTTCCCCAGATCTCTGTTGTAAGAAGCTACATAGCATTTTGGTCCTGCTTGATCCTTCAGTCAGGGGATCGTGGAAGTTGTCTGTGAATGCAGCTGTATCCTGTGAAAAAGTGTTTTGCTGAAAACATTGTTCAGGGATGGATATCACTGCACAAAGAGATTGGAATGGCCAAACCTGTTCTATCTGAGAAGTGGAAATACAGACTTTAGAGACCAGGAGGTGTCATGTAGCTTTGGGAGGAAGTGAGGGTTCCAGAGCCTCATCTGGAACCCATTTCACTGCTGAAAATGTCCAAACCACCAGTGATGTAAAAATACTCAAGGTAAAGGAGCCTATGAATGGTTTGTGTGCTTGAAGTGCCCTGAATCCAAAAGTTAATTATGCTCTGGTAAAAGCTGCTCTTCAGACAGTGCCTGAACAACTTGCTGATGGTGGTTTCTTACTTGGTTCCTACAGTACTTGGGGTATTTTGCAGTCAGTATGGAAGAAGGGTGGAGGAGCTGGGAATTACATGTAAATACCCTGAAAAAGGCATGTTTTGGGTTCCTCAATAGAAGCCTGAGGGTGCCACAGAAAACATGACATTTCTGGTGGTGACAGTGGAAGCCTTGGCACTGTGGACAGCTTTAACAACAAGAAGGCCTCTAATTTCATTTGGAATTTGGAAATCAGGGGATGACCTTTGTGGGAAATGTAGTTTAAGAGATTCAATAAAGCCATCCAGCAGTGGTGTCTGTGTCCATAAGCTCTTTATGTCAGTACAGCTGGTACTGTGTTCTAGTACAGTGTTGGTACTGGAGAAGCATCCTTGAGTGATATTCCTTGAGAAGAACTCAGAGACCTCACCAGACATTCCTCTACCCAGGCAGTAACAAAGGCAAGAGCCACAGGAGTGCCAGCTCTGTTATTTTGTTCCAGAGATGAACTGTTCAGTCAGAGCTGTGACCTGTGGGTGGTGCTGGAGTTACTCTACAGAACATTGTCTGTACTCCAAAGGGTGAGGTGGCCCATCACTGTCCCCCCAAAACAGGAGGTCAGAATTCCTGTTCCCTTTCTTTGTTCTCTTACTGAAAGGAATTACATCCAGGCAGGATTTTTTGGTGTTCTTCTCATAAGAAAAGAATCTGTTCTGGTTGAATGCTTTTCCAGATAATTAGTGTTGATTGAAATATGAACAGTTGATCCCACAGAGCGTATTCCACCCACCCAAAGCAGATTTTTGGCACAGTTTGCTTTCAAGAAGGTGTTGTGTTTTCTGACTCCTGAAGTGAGCATTTAATTTTTTAAACACTCCAGTGTAGCTCATTTTTCCATTGAATAAACATGTGTATTTCAGGGTTGTCATCAGCCAGCTCTGATTTTCCTTTTCTATGCGCAGATGAAGGATCTGCAGAGGTATGGCTATATCTTTCCCTCTTCCTGTTTTAAGCTGTATGTGTTGGTGACAGTAATGGTGTTGTCCTTTCCCCCCTCCAAAAAGAAAAGAGCCCTTTCTAAGTCACATTTTTGCCATTGTGCATACACAGCGATGTCTTATCTTTTTCTTTTTTATCTTCTTTCTTCTTGCTATTACATCCCCACCCAATATCCCACACTCTTATCTGTACAGCAGCTCTGATGACATTTAGCTGTGTCATTGCTCTGTCTCTATTCCTGTTTGGTGGTATTTGATGTGATGCCTAAAGAATACTAATTTTCCTGTGCCTGACCATTGATGCAGGGATGTTTTTCCATGAGAGGTGAGGCTGAGCCAAGGTGTAGCAGTTGTGAGGGTTTTCTCTTTGTGCTATGAGGGCTGCTACGTGTTCTTAAGGGGAAGCAGAGACTTCCAGCTACACTCAAGATTAGCAGCTATTTGTTTCTCAGTTTCTTGCTGAATTTAGCTCCCTGCACTTCTTTATTTCTTAGACTCCCGAATGGGGAGTGAAGAATTGGTTCAGAGTTTGTTTCTTACATACCTGTAAAGGATTCTTCACATCCCCACTCTCTCCACCCCCAGCAAAAGCACAGCACTGAAATGATTGACCCTCCACTTTCAGATTAGGTAACCCAAGGAACAGGGGTGCAGTGAGAACACCTTACACTGGGTTTTGCTTTTGCAGGGAGCCTCCTGTTTGGAGGGAGAAGGATGATCTGTGGCTACACTGCTCAGCTAACCCCTGGCAAACTGAGAGATGTGAGTGAGGGGTGTGGAAGTCACAAGTTGAGTTACCTCAGTGTCATTTTGTCATTGCTGTCAGCACACTGGACAGAGCTGTGGCTTGATGCCAGCTGTACCTGGTACAGCTTTGTCAACACCTCCATCACCTACCTGGATGCTGTGAAATGGGGCTAACATGAATAACAGAGGTTCTACCCAGTGCACAGACAGACATCTTTTATTACTAAGGAAAGGAAAACGAGTTTACAATTTATTTTTTAATACAATTAAGGGAGGAACCCCAGGAAACATTATATACAAAACATCCATGGTAAACAGAGCAGCTCACTTGCTACAATGACAGAGATATGAAGCTGAGAAAGTCTCACAGAAACTATTTGTGTGCAACTCAATACAGCATAAGGCAATAGAAAACATGATCCAGAGCATTAGTGCTTAGTGAAAAATGAACCAAATAACCTGATGCTAGACATATTTATCAGTGAAATTTTTGGATTCCTTTAGAAGGAGTTACTGGAAGTGTTACTGGAGTCTGTGGTGATGTGGAAAGGTTTGGCACAGAGCAAAAGACAAACCCTTCTCCAGGAGGCTGCACAATCCCTGGTTAGGAGCAGAAGAAGAGAGCATGGGATAGTGAGAGGCTAAACATGCTGGTGCAACTGGCAGAGCTGTGGTGTGACTGGCAAGGTGCAGCTGCAGTGTGGTTATAGGGAAAAACACTGTTGGAAATCAGTAAAGTTGGAACTGCATGCCAAGAGAGGGTGGTCAGCCTGCAAGGAGCTGGTGGTTTGTGCTGGAGCAAGCATAGGCTGAAAGAACAGGAAACCTGAAAAGTGTGAGACACATCACTCATGCACCAAGTCCTGCAATAGGGTCAGGCTGCCTTTTGAAAACACCCTGATTTCTGTCACTGGTGTTCTGTTTGCATCCAGAGCACACAAGTGCAACTGTTTCCTTAACCCCCAGCTTACCTCCTTTTCTCTGTCTAAAACTCCTGTAAGAATGTTCTGAAGTTCCCATTACACTTGACACAATGGGAAAGCAGTAAAAAGGTGATGGCACAGTGTGACTCTGCAGGAGCAGGAAGGGAGCATTGTCTTATTTTTTACTTAATCTCAGAGCTCAGTATCCTATAAACCATTTTTAATCCTCCTATTTTCTCCAGCAGTTTCTCAATATGTACCAAGTAGAAAAAAAGTGAAATGGATGGACTATGTCTTTGCTGTGTCCTAGGAAGATAAGCAGCTCAAGTAACAACATATCCTACAAAGAGGATGGCACTGTGCTTTCAGACTTTGGTTTGCCCTGATAACGTGGATAGAACAGTGAGGGAATGGGTACAGCTTGCAGAGCAAAAGGGAAAAAAACATTCCAGTCAAACTCAGGGCAGAGTTGCTTGTGAAGCTTGTTGGGGATTGGGGCATTTTCCTCCTTTTCCCTCAAAATGAGAAGCCATGTTTTTCCTACACAGTAGGCAAGAATGTCACCCGGATCAGATGAGTCCAATGTTAGCATCCTGTAGGGAAATTCCTTCTAGTCCTGGCTGGGTAGAGACAACACTGGCAGAAAGCAGCAATGTTCAGTGCAAAGTAAATATCCTCACATTGCTGTGAGAAACTCCCAAAAATCTGCAGAGCTTTCCCTAACAAATATCCCGTGGCAGATGTAGACGCAGAAGCAGAGCCATGTTTATGAAGCAAGGCCCAGAGTTACATTTGATGACAGCAGATACACAGGAGATCACCTCTGGCTGTCACACAGGTTCCAGTGGGGCTTTACAGGTGTGGCTGGGAAGGAAGGAATGCACATGGAAGCTCGGCCATGTGTGTGCACAGGTGGTGTGGCTGTATCTTGGTGCTTGGGTTGGCAAGGCTGTCCTTTCAGGAGACAGAGGTTATGAGAACTTGTGCCACTGCAGTAGGTAAGCAATATTCATTAGCTCCTAGGAGTGCTGTCAGTGTGTATCGGTCCCTAAAAGGTCTCATAGCGCTGCAAATAAGCCTGAGGCATGTAGACTCACTTCCAAGGTGTCTTTTTTTCTTGAAAAATGTGTCCACTATTTCCTCTTTAGGGGAGAAGGGATGTGTATCTGTAATGGTCATGTCCAAATCCAAAGTCCTCCAGCAGGAAGAACAGATACTTGTGTGAGGCTGAATATAAAAGAAGTTTTGGCTGCTCCCACTCGCAACGTGGAGGCACAAACTGATGAGATTTCATGTCAGGATTTGGGGTGTCCCAAAGGGCAGCTCCGTGTTACTGAAGGGGAAGGTGGGCATGGGCTCCCTGCTAGGGCTCTGCAGGTCCTCCATTGTCACAGAGGGTTGTCACAGAGCAGCCAGAGGTTGCTGAAGTCCTGGTGTGGCACTGGTGACATCCTTCTGCCCGCTGCAGGAACACGGAGGCTCCTCTGAGCTGGAATCCCAGCGACCTCCCTGTAACGAGGCCACCACAGGGCTTCGGTGGCGTGGGCAGGGTTTGCATGTCCCCAGGAGGTCGTGTTCCAGCCGTGGTGAGCAGAGTGTTCTGCTGCCATCCCCTTGCAGAGAGCCAGTGCAGCAAGCAGGGCTGTACAGCCAGCAGTGGAGTCTGCAGCGCGGGATGCACAGCGTGAAGAACCTGAGGGACCCGAGGAAAAGATGTCACTGATTTTTTTTTGTTTTCACACCTTAAATGTACCCCAGTAATGCTGCGGAGCCGACAAACAGGTATCACCTGCGAGAACCCTCCACAAGAGGGCTCCTGGTCCCTAAACTCGGAGCTGTTCTGGCCCACGCTCCCTGCAAAAACCTTGGGAACAGAGTGAGGATGACTAATGAACGTGCTTCCCTCTTTAAGCAGCAGCAGGACATGGCAGTCAGCCACCAAGGAAGCACAGCTTCCATCCCACTCCACAGACAGCTGGAGTCAGGAAGCACCAGCCACCTACAGGAAAATCCTGGAAAACTTTTATAGCAAAAGAGAATGGGTTTATTCTGTAGGTGAACTCCTGCCACTCCCATCACAAAACTCCCCAAAATTCATGCTAACCAAGGCTCTAGCATCTGTTCCAGACAGGGCCTTCCCCAGAGGAAAACATGAGTGGGTGGTCAGGTTTGGAAATGAGACAAGTGGCCTGAATGAGAGTTTCCCCTCCTTTCCATCTCCAAGCTATTAAACTTGTAGATTCTGCAGTGCACAGTTTGACAAAGTCGTTACTTCCAGGACCCCACAGCTGTTGCTCTAGGGCATTACCCTGGCAATTCTGCAGGCATTACCCTGGCAATTCCACTTGCTGTGGTGAGAGCAGGACATGCAGTCACCTGGATAATGATGTGAGTAAGAACAGTTAGCTGCTAATCTTCATTTAAGTGTATTTTTGGAGGACACAGCCCTGAAAACTGCTGAGCTTTTAAGCCAAAGCAAATATAATCCTTTGTAATCATAAAACCTTGGCAAGCCAGACTTCCCCAGCCCTTCTTTTGTAACATCCCATTATCAAAAGTAACTAATTTTAAAATATGAGTGTTTTCTGGGCAAGCTTGAGGGACGAAACTTTTCCTTCTCTGTTCCCCCAGCTGCTGAAGGGAATGGACATATCTCAGAAGTAGACAGGAGTGTCTGATCATCCTGGGAAAGCTGGAGCTGTTCTTTTGTTCCCCCCTCCCTTACCACCATTTGGTCAATGCTCAATTTCTATCATCGGTGATGTTCCCATGTTGAGGCATCAGATCAGGCTCACAGGGAATCAGCCAGAACCTCTGGGTGGTGAAGCCACGTGTGGCACCTGAGGTAGGGATGAGTAACTCACAGATGAGCCCAACAGGAGCCCCAAAAGACTGCCCAGTGTTCAGCTGGGAGGCCCATAAAATGAGCACAGAGGCAATGCAGGGGATGGCACTGCAGATCGGACAGCTGGATGACCCGTGCTGGTTTGAGCCAACATTGCACAAGCATGTCATGGTATTTGAGAAACTGTTTTGCCAAGAGGAGAGTGAAGAAAACTACCTGCAAATGCTGTCTGGTCATACAGATGATGTTTCAGCTGTCACTTTAGAGCTCATGGGTGCCTTTGTGTGTTCTTTCACACCCTCTTCCACAGAATCCTGGTGCTTGCAACAGTGAGAACAAACTGAAAAAGAAGATCTCTTGTTAGTATATGAATATGGTGCTGATAGAGAGCTCTGTTACAAATAAATATTATCTGTATACTGTCATAGGGATAAAACTGCTCTGGTTAGCACAGGGCACAAAACCAGGTTGCTACATGCTGAGATAAGGTCAGAAGGGAAATAATGATGGAAGTTACATGTCACTAATTGCAGTTAACCTATCGAGTGAAAGAATGCCTGTGTGAAAACCAACCAATCCCTTCAGTGCTTTAAGAGGATCTCAAGTTAAGCAGATCCCCTTAATATCTCACCATCTATGACTGAATTTTAGTAGCTCAAGTTGAATCTTGTGCAAATGTGCTGGCACAAATTATGACACGTGAATCCTAAACTATTCTTTAGGTGACTTCTAATCTTGGTGCTCTGTGTTTTCATTTTTAAATTACTGCAAAGCAGGCTGTGAGCTCCTCAGAGTAGGCGGCTGTGAACCTCAACAAAGCACCTGATTGTTCTGGCTACCACAACAATCATGTATCTGAGAACTTTTTAGTTTTGTTTTCCTCTGCCTTTCTATTCCTCCCTCCCACACTTCAGCTCTTTGAAGCATGGCTTTTCGAGCTCAGAAACCACTCTTAGCAACTCCTGACTCAGCTTTCCATAGCCCAGAACAACAGAGGTACTCTCAGACCTATTCTGAGCTCTCAGGAGAGCTCTTGAGAAGTGACCTGCAGCAGCATCCACAGGCAGCACCCTTAGGGCAGATCCTGCCCTTCTCAGACAGGTGCCCATGCACAGCAGCACTGAAATGGGACAGCTACACAAACTGGGAGGCTGGGTGGAAGCTCTGGCTTCAGTTTCCTACACTTCTTGCAGTTTCTTTTACAGTTTCTTCCATGCCTGGTCTGGAAATTGGCTGAACCAAATAGCACCACCTGACTCAGCAAATCTACTCCCTGTGCATATTATGGAAGTGGGACTAAAAGGGAAATTCCAGTTAATTTGGCCATGTGCCATGCTGTTTGCAGGTGATTGCATTCTACCACATGGGTATGCTTTTTACATCTGCTTTAAAAGCAACTCAGTTCCTATTTAAAAGGCTATTTCAGTGTGCTCCAGGATCTTGCTAATTTAATGGTAAGGAACCTTTTAATTTCCAGCCTATATTTGTTGAGAGCCAAATCTTCTGATTCCAGTTCATTTTCTCCTATAATTAGAAATTCATTATACATGCAGCTAACAGCACGGGCTGTGATCAACTGTGATTTTCTTGGTTTCAACCTGCTTGTTGCTTTCCTGTTGACACAGCCCCAGGGAACAGCAGGGGAGAAGAACTGGCACTGGTGTCATAAGGGCACAGGGGTGGAAAATGAGGAACTGCACAGGTGTGACCCAGAGTCACAGCCTTCCAGAAACTTCCTTTCTTTGTGATAAAACACTAAAAGGAAATTAGCCCAGCTTGATTCAATGGTCACATTGGTTTTTGAAGAGATGTGGTTGATGAGGAGGGGAAAAGGAAAATAGTAATGAGACCTCCACACATGTGCCTTGGGAGTGAATTTGTCTGAAATTGAAGTAGAGGTACCAGAAGACACAAGCATGGCAAACTTACAGGTGCCTGTGAGTGGGCTGAGCCCTTGCTGCCCAGAAAAGGACCTTTTCCAAGGGGGAATACCATGGCCAGGTGGTGTAAGTGGCCTGAGCACAGAGCCCTCACTGTGGGATCCTTGTCCCCAGATGTGGCTTCCTCAGTGACCTGGCAGAACTCAGCTGGGTGTAATTATCCTCAAGGCCTGCTGTCATTCTCCAGGGCTGCTCTGCAAAGCTGCTCACAGGGTGTGGATAAGGCACCTACTGCTGTTGACTTTCAATCCTACCTGCCTTCATAAATCTATTAAATGCCTGCCCACATCTTCAGGGACTTTCTGGCAAGGTCAGCTTGGGCATGATTAGGAGCAACAGCTAACAGATAGGATTTTTCTGAAGATAAAAAAGTAAATTACTCAGCTGCCCACTAACCCTGAGATATTTGAGGTCCCCTTTGCCATTGAAAAACTCTTGGAGACTTGGTTGGAGTTACTGAAGACTTCACAAGATGGGACCAGACACTTTACCTGTGCCAATTTTGGCTGTACAAAGAACACAAATCTAACTCTCCTGGTTGGTGTTCTCATAAAAGTGGGACATTGCTCTGCTGAAGTCTCTCCTGTGGCCCTAACACTAGATATTTTTGTTACTTTGGCTCAGTGACTTCCTGAGGGATTAAGTAGGGTGTGGAGAGAGATCCAGTTTTGAAACTCTCAGTGCTCAGCTGTATCTATCACGATCACTAAGATTCTTGACATCCTAAAGCATCTTAAAGCATCTTAATATATAAAAACGAACCTTTGTGAACCTCTTCATTATCCCTGATTTTAGAAATAGTTTGATCTGCTGTCAAAACTCCCTGTCACCTCTCCACTCTCAAACCCGAACTCAAGTGTTCCCTGCACACAAAATGTAGGAAAATCATGAGCTAGGCTTAGATTTTGTGACAGTGGATGTTAAAGGGATAAAAAAAAAAAAAAAGGAAAATGAGAAGAAGGTACAGAAATACCTGGTGTGACAGTAAAGTTTCTATAAATGTGTATCCTACATAGAAACTTCATCAGCACTAAGAGACACCTTCCTGAAAAAGGAAGCTGCACTTACCATGCCTTGGGAGGTATCTTGCTGCCAGGGTGACAGCCAGAATGAAGGTGATAACGATGATAATTGAAGCAGTAATGACATTGTAAGGTGGAGGCACAGGAGGAACAACGCAGTTGTTTGTTTTTTCTGAGACAGAGAAATAAAACATAAATAAATGGCCTTAAAGGATATTGGCATTTTCGTGTAAGTGCAGGTATGTGAATTTCAGGGGTTCTGGCCAAATTCTAACTCAGCTATTCAGCCTGAAAATGGATTTACTCAATAAACAAGCAAACAAAGCTGGCACCTAAATTTCTTCCATTCACCCACATTTGCTGTGGGCTGAAATTTTTAACACATTTACTGAACGTAAGAAACTGGGTCTTTGTCCAGAATAGGACTGAGACAGGAAACATTTAGACACATGAGCTGTTTCAGGGAAATTAGCTAGGCTTGGTGGAAAAGTCTGAGTTCACAGCTAGAAAATTTCTGCTTTCAAATGTACTCTGCAGTTTTTCTTACTGTTTTCAGGAGATTTATGCCTAATTCCTTTCCTTTTGGACTCACAGGTGAAGCAGAATGCATTTAACAGTCTAGAATAGACTTTTTCTGCATGCCAGGAACAGTGTTGTGGCAGAGCTCAGTTTCAGTGTGTCTGGAGCCTTTGGTTTTTCACCATTGGAGATGGTGGAAAATCCCATTCTACCACTGGGATTTTAGAGCAGATACTGGGCCATTCTTGTACAGGACAGCACTTGCTGCCAGTCCATAGGTCTGCAGACCTGTGTGCACAGACCTTCAGTCCTTCCACCATCTGCTGTGGCACAGGTAAGCATAATTCCCCCCCTAAGACATTAATTAGCCTGATCTGCTGTTCAGTCCTCCCCTCAGGAGGGATGCAAAACTCCAACTCTAGGAGTTGCCTTCTACATTTACCAGAGGCTCTGTTCTGTCTCTAACTCAGTGTTCAGGAAAGGTTTGTTTGGAGGACCATTTGCACCAAAATGGGAGTGGTTCCACATCCTAAAAGTCAAAAAGTGGGAGGATTTGTGACTGCTGTGGCTGTGTCACTGCACCCTCCTCTGATTACTGCTTTGTGGGGTTTTTTGATTTTTTTTTTCTTTGTTGCTCTCTGTTTCTATGTAATGAGCTATTCATAACCTTGTTCTCCCTTCATTAGGGACATTATGCTCTACATCCAGCAATAGCCAATATTCATAAAGCACTAGTTCCTGGCATTTGTTCTGAAGCTGAATGGCAGCTCTCCCCACAAGCCCCTTTGATTTTAGTAAGATAGATGAATAAGCTACCTTGATGAATAAGGTACAATTCCCTAGGAAAAATGCTGCTCCTCTATCTTCCCTTGAAGGTGCCCTTATCTCCACAGTAAAAACATCAGGCCCAGAGATATTTCAGAATACTTTTTTTTGGTAACAACATGAAAAAAAAAATCCTTTTGGCTTTACGAATTTTCTTCCAAATCCCCTTCTACTGCAAAA
The DNA here is from genome assembly GCA_024362935.1 of Setophaga petechia. NCBI lineage: Eukaryota > Metazoa > Chordata > Aves > Passeriformes > Parulidae > Setophaga > Setophaga petechia. The sequence continues at coordinate 5,307,264 of JANCRA010000013.1, read as the reverse complement.
CATCTGGAATGTAGTGTGCTGCCTTTCCTCATGCTGTTTCCACTTGTGCCTCAAGCTTTTCAAAGCACAGACTTATCTATTATGCCATCACTTCTAAGCCATGCTCAGTGATGGAATTCTTTTCGTATGAGTTAACCCTATGTTACATTTGAAAGCAGAATTTTGTCTAGACCCCAGCTGACAGTTTCTTTCACTGAAGCAGGGACAAACATGCTTGTTAAACGAGGAAATTCTTTTAAAGTGCAGCCTGTGGCTTTTAAAGCACACACATTTCTCTGGTCCCTCAGTTCAAATACCAGGTCTGTGTCACACAGCTGGCAGCAAGACCATGCTGATATGGAGGGACACGGGGTGGTGGCAGCCCCAGGGAGCCACCGAATGTGACATTCCCAGGTCACAACAGGATCCAGTTCAGCTCTCAGCCCAGCTGTAGCAAAGCAGCAGGAAGACAGAGCTGCCTCTGCTTGTCAGTCACTGTTGTGACTCTCCCTTCCCACCCTGGCTATCTTCCAGCCTCTAAAATATTTTGATGTGTAGTTCACTGGTGGGATCATTGGGTGATCTTACATGAACACTTGCACAAAATCTGCTGCATTCTCAGAGAGGCAACTCAGCAGATTCAACAAAATGCATTTGTTACAAAAACATGGATAAAACATACCCAGAAGCAAACTGGCGGACGTGGCAAAGCCACTGTATCCAACGGAGCAAGTGATGGTGACATCTTTGGTCACGTTGAGCACCATTTTTCCAGTGACACTGTAGGGGCTGAAGCTGGACTCAGACACCCAGCTGGCATTCCACTCCACGGACATGTTGTTGAGGGCTCCAGAGATTCTGGGCTTGGGGAAACCTCCGTGAGAAGAACAGGTTATCAGCATCTCAGTCAGCTCGCAAGAGTCCGCGGACACTTCTGCCGTGATGTTGGGCTTGCTGAAGTCAGCTGCAGCAAGAGAGGTTTGGTTACCATTCTGTCAGGCCACCACAGCGAGGTTTGCAGCCCCCAAACCCAAATAGTTTGGTTCCCATTCTGTCAGGCCACAAAGAGGTTTGCAGCCCCCAAACCCAAATGGTTTGATTATCATTCTGTCGGGCCACAGCGAGGTTTGCAGCCCCCATAACCCACAGCCAAAGCAAAGACCCCCCCACACCTGAAGGGCATTCACCATGGGAAGTTTTTCCTGCCTATGGATACCAAGCAATCAGTTGCTAGTGAAAGAAAGTTGCTCAGCACTGTGTGGCTGAGCAGTGGCAAGCAAGGAGAGACGGTTTTCCTTCCAGGCCCACTGCCATCCAGCCTGGAAAATCCCTTCAGATGTCCCAGCCTGATTCCAGCACTTCCCTTTCCTGATCCCCACAATAATTTGATCCCACTTCACCAAAGGGAGCAGAAGTCTGCCATAATTATTTCAGCCAGCCTGTTAAGATGGCAAGGGGATTTCTGACCAGAAAGAAACTGGAGTATTTGTGGATAGGAAAAGAGATCCGTAGTTTTATGGGTTTTATGCAGTTAACTCCTCAACCCTCATAGTTAAAAAGGGCGCTGGCAGTACACTTCCCTTTTTTCATGCCAGTTCCCAGAAAGATAACTAAATTTGTCTCTGTGCACATATGCCCTCAGACCAGCAGGAAATGGCCTGAAGCTTGTCTTTTTTTTTTTGTTACCAAATCTCCTGACTTATCTGGAAGATTGATGTAACTCTTTGCTGTTAAAGGTATTCAAATGCATGTATATATTTATACATGTCACTAGTATCTCTGGTTGAGATCAACTGCACAAAAACGCCGGTGGAAATGGAAAATGTCAGTGGAACTTTTTGTGGGCTACCAATCTCAGAGAAGATTCAGATTCATTTTGAACAAAGGAACTAGGTTTCTTTAATGTAAAAAGCCTCAAAGCTCCATGATTAATTCGGCCTTAGGGTGTGGAGCTGCAGTGCAGCTAGCTCCACAGGGGTTTGGATGCAGGGCTGGGATGCTGCCATTTCTCTTTCAGCTTGGTCTTGCTAAGGGCAAGACCAAGGGCTTGGTTTTGTTTTGACCCAAAGACAGCTGCATCAGGCACCCATCACCAGTGATACATGGGGAGGGCCCCAGGAGGGATCCTTTCACAAGAGGAAGACAAGGAGAAGAGGTTGGGTTGGTGATGGGAATAAAGTTTCTGTACCTGGGGTAGCTTTAGAAAGGTAAGAAAGGAGGCTGCTGGAATGGAAGCAATTAACAAGCTTTCACTACTGTAACTTAACAAGTTAACACTCTTGCAGGCTTCCTGAAGAAAATCTATCTGCTACAGTATGAATAAGCTTGGAAGAGCATCCTTCAGCCCCAGAAGCTGGCACTGCGTGCCTCAGGTGCCAGGTGTCAGGAGACAATGCGCCTACCTGTCACCAGGAGGATGACAGACTCGCTGCATTCGAGCGCTGAGTTGCGCTGAACCACGCACTGGTAGGAGCCATTGTCCAGGATCTCCACGGGGGAGATCCACAGCGTGAGGTTCCAGGGATCCATCTCTGTCCGGTTCTGGTACCGCTCGTGCTGGGAGATCATGTTCCCATCTGAGTAGGCCAGCACCACGTCCGTAACGTTCTTCTGCCAGTACACCCGGTACTTGTGGAGGCTTTCTGAGCTGGGGATTTCATAGCAACAAGGCAGGCTGACCTTTTCCCCCACTTTGCTTTTGAGCACTTTCTTCTCCTGTGCTTGGCCTGCAGGGGAGGGGCAAACAAGAGTCAGTGAGTCAGTGAGTGGTGCAGCCTTGTGCCAGGACCTGTTGCCTAGAGCACACCCCTATTGGCTCTGACTGCTCACATCCCTCATCAATCAGCCACCGAGCTGTTTTACAGCTTCAGCTCTGCACTGAGGGGAGCCATCCTCCGGCACTGCCTTGTACATCACACTCCACTCCCACTCAGGATCACGACCCAGCGGGCACACAAGGATTGCTGAAGGCAAAGGCAGGAGAGGTGCTTGCCAGAACAGAAATTTCGCTGATCCCTTTAAAAACAGGGATAGGAACACACACGCACAAACTGCTATCTCCTCTGCTCTCCCTTTTCAGAGCCCGGTGTTTGGAAAATCTGTGTCACTCTCCACTGGGTTCTCTGCATGCCTAACAGGGCCGCAGTGGATTTTTTGTTGAGGGGGGCTGGGGGATTTTTGGTAGTTATTTTTTTGTAAAAGAAAAAAACCCCAAAACTGTCAAGATCCCAGAAAATAGAATCAACCCAACAATGATACACAAAGGTTGCAGCCACACTATCATTACCCTTCCAGCATTATCAAATGAACAATTTTGCCTAGTCTAGCTAGAACAAATTTATCTTTGTGAAAGCTCATGGGATGATGTGGAACCAGCACAGATGTTCCCCAGCTCCTGGCCAGTGACTGTGCTGGTGCCATACCTGGAGTACAGCCACGTGCTGACAATAAGTTGAGACCCCTGCAGGGTGAAATTAAGTACAACTTTGAGTATGTGAACAGTAATTCCCCAACTAAGCACCCTGCTCTTGTGATCCGCCTTGCTTTCCCACTCCTTCCTCTTTCCATATTCGAGGGAGCAGCCCAGCAAGGAGTTCCTGCTGCTGCTGAAAGGTGACCCAGCATGGACACACAGCCCTGAGCTGCACCTGAGTTAGTGCAAGCCTGGGGATGATGTGCACCCAGCTTTGTTAGTCCAGAAGATCAGGCTGTTCTCTGTCCTGCTTGCCTAGCACTCATCTCCAGTGGTGGAAGTGGGATATCAATCTATTACACTCCACTGACTAAGAGCAGAAAAACAAGGAAATAGCTGTTTTCAGGACAGAAGAGATTCAGATTCCCTCTTCTTTCCCTGCAGAACACACCTCAGTAAACACACCTGGGAGAGGAAGCTGGAAAGTCCTGACAGGCTGTGTGTCACTGACGGGAACAGCGCAGCATCACCCATCGCTGTAGGGTGTAGGGGATGGCCCACGTGCAAAGCCTGAGTGTGAGCTGAGCAATGCACAAACCTGAGCCTCAGAACTGCAAAATTTGGCTGATGCTGGCTCACTCCTGATAGTCCCAGCCTGACTGCAGCCCTGCTGTCCAAGGCAGATGCAGCACTCAGACTGGACCGGGATGCTGCGGCATTCACATTCAGCCGGGGTCCAAGGCAGCCACCAGCTGCTTCCCTGCCAGCCCTCATTTGCCTAGCAGTGACTCACAGACCCTGGGGTGACTCACAGACCCTGGGGCCACTGTCACAGCACGACCCCTTTGGTGACTTGCTCACAATCCTACAGCTGCCAGTGCTGGAGGGAGACAAGCAGATGCTCAGCCAGTGCCCCTGCACAGCTGGAGTAAAGCCCAGACACAACAGGGACAGAACATTTAACAAATCTGTGCATGTGGCACTTAGGGACATGGTTTATTGATGGACTTGGCAGGGCCTGAGTTAAAGGTTGGGCTGAAAGATCTTAAAGGTCACTTCCAACCTAAATGATTCTGTGATTCTGTGAAATAAATTTCACTCCTCTCCCCTGCCGCACATCCACCCCCTGTCCCACTTGCATACTTGACATTAAATCCGTAGGAAACACACCAAAAATACTGTGGAGGTCCAGGCAACACTATGGAGTGTTTTAATATTAGTAAAAATAGAATATGTAATTAAATTAGCAACTTCTTGTTTAGCTGCTTTCCTTCTACTCACCCACTCCACTGGTCTTCCAAAGGGAAAGTTTCATAATTTCCCCCCACTTCCTGTACTTCCCCTTCTAATGCATTGCTGATCCTGAGCAACCAAGCTGGGGCAGGCCAGGAGCTGCTCAGCAGACTGACCTCTGTCAGCCATCAACTGGTAACAAAATGAGAGAAAAACTAATTCTTCCACACAGGAGAAAAACTGCCTTGTCTTGCCAACCTTTGCAGCCTGAAATTCAGGATTTCTTGACATCAGCATTTAAATTGCTGCTACTAGACCTACCCTGCAGGAAGAGTTCTTGCCCTTTCAGGAATGCCCTTTCAGCAATGCCCTTTCAGGAATGCATGTATATTATTGGCATTCACAACATCCTCTGGCAATGACCTGTGCAGTTTGATTACATGCTGTGTGAGAAAGAATTTTGTTCTGTTCACCTTAAAAGCAGCCCACCTCAGGCTGTGATTGTTGAAGTTACTTCTCCTGCACCTCTGTGTGTGTTTGTGTGTACATGTGTTTTTATCTTTGACCACATCTTTGCTTATTCTCACAGTGCAGCTCTTACTATTATTGGAGAGACTCGAAAGAGCAGCCAGTCAAACATCCAGTCAAACTTTGGGACTGATAAGGATCATTTTCTATTTCCTTTTGCAGCAATAGGGGAAGAGTAGGTGTACAGTAAATGTCAGGGTGACATCACATCATGAGTTGCATGAGGTTCTCCCTACCTTGCCCCTCAGAGTCTCCTTTGCAACCAAAAGGAGAACAAAAACTTTCTCGGGAGTACATGTGCAGGGGCTGGAAACTCCTGCTGATGTCATGAGTACCCTTAAAAGGCTCTGCACCCTTGAAACTGCAACCTGAGTGCTGCAAGCCTGAAGGAACCAAAGTCCATGAAGAGTCATTCAGCCCTACAAAAGTCCCCTTTCACTTTAGAGGTGAACTGCAAAGCAAAAATGAAAATCCAGTTTTGTGCCGCTTCTGCACTGAATGCTCTCTGCAGCCAGGCTGTGGGGAAGGCATTCACCATGGAAATCATATTTAATGACTTTTCTAGAAAAAGATCCCTCCTCTTCCCACCCTTCTGAAGCCCCCCCACTCTCTTGCTGTGCACATATATCACTCCATCATTGGAAACCCGTGGCAATGCTGAACTGATGGAAGGGCTGACTTTCTCTTCCCTGGGCAGAAAATCTTGCTTCATTCAAAGTATGCCTGGGCTGCAGACACCCCATGCAGCAGGGCTAAGTGTAACAGAAAGGAATATAGAGAATTGTTCCTTCTTGTCTGCTCCAGAGTCAGGAGAGCTGTTGAGCCTGTATCCCTATTTCCTGCACTCTTTGCCCAAGCCTTGACTCAGAAATTCCCCAGCCACAGAGAGCTTTGTTATCCTGACCACACATGCAGCCAGACAGCACATGAGAGCAGATTTCCTCTGGCACAGAAGTCTTGCAGAGAGATTTGACAGAATTTGACAGTAAAAGGCAGCTAAACACCTGGCAATGCCCTGGAGAAGCAGCCTCAAACTTTTGGAAACCTCCAGATAAGTCCTAGCAAACAGAAGCTCCAAAGCCATTCTTTTTTCCTGCATTCCCCAGGGAAATGGGAAATGCCTTCTCTGCCCTTCTGAACCTTGCTTTGCTTTTTTTCCTTTTGGTTCCTTATTTATTTTTGCAACAGCAACTGGTATCTCTACTCATAAATTAATGGCATCACTGACTTTGGCTAGGACCATGCACCTGAGATTGCCACTCTGCAGGTAATTCTGCAGTCCAGACCCCTCATTTTCTGTGAATAGCACATTCACCCCAAACTTGCATTATTTATCCTTTGAGGGCAATGCAGTATTTACCGGGATTTCCAAGCAAAACAAACAACGAGTCAAAAAATCAAGACATTTTGAAAAATCGAATCCTTAAAAGACTAGACACTCCCCCTTGACCTTGTCTTTATCCCAGGTGATTTTACCAACGAGGAATGAGATCCTCCCCAGGCTTTCCATGGAGCCAAAAGCCAGCAAATGTCCTGTGCTACTCGTGAAATGCTTTGTGTTTAAATCAGTGACTCCTGTGAACACACTGCTGGCAGAAAGACCCTGCTGGATGCCCAGATATCCTCTGTGTGGAGGCACTGGCTCAGTGTCTAGTGCTCATCCTAGTGCATGATGATGGCATGGCAGCTCTGAGGCAGGGAAATGCTCTGAACAGGTTTTTCTAAAAGTTCATCGTTGCTTTCTTCTGTGCTGTAACCTCGGGGTAGCCCATCCATGGTTTTATGCACTTCCCATCTTTATGCTGCCACACTCCTTCTAAACAAAAGAGAAACCCTGGTTTGCCCAGCTCTGTAGTGATGATTTGGCAATTATTATAAGACTCCCGGGGTGTTTTGGTGTCCCACTCCATCAGCAGCCTTCATACCATTGTAACATTGTTTTATTTTGTGTGTGTTTGCACATCTTCACCTGTAGTGAAGAAATCCCTGCAGCAGCTCTGAAAACCAGAGGACGATCTGCAATTACCATCTGAGAAGACAAGAGGGAATCTGAAATACTTGGGCAGAGGGGCTCCAGCTGACACCTCCTGCTCCAGCTCAGGTTTCAGTACTTGTGCAGATACAAATCTGCTTTCTGAGTCAGCCTGGGACAAGCCCACTGCCCGGGTATGTCCAGTCTGCTGTGTTTGTTACATGAGTAAAACCGTGACCCTGCACAAATCCCCGGCAATGTTCTCAGCTTGGCACCAGGCAGGAGGTCAGATCCAAGCAAGGAGCTGGATATGGAACCTGAATTATTCTTTCAGAGATGGGAGATGGGAACTAGATCATGTCTTAGACCTTTCCCCCTGCTGCAGAGTGGGAGGAGAGGATGGAGAGCTCTGCAAACCAGCAGGGACACACGGCCGTGGGGACAGAAGGACGTCTGTGACTTGGAGAAATTAGCAGTTTCTGAACCCTCTCCCTTTCTCCATTCCCAGCCTGTGTGACCCTGCTAGAATAAAAAAGGGCTGTGAGGGCCTCTAAATCTGGATGTCCTCAGAAAATTTGCATATTTTAGTTCCTTTGGAGATCAAATTCCTACATCTTGCTCAGCACTCTTTTGATTTCCCGGCTTGGGAGCAGAAGCTAGATGTGGCATTTGTGTAAGACGGGCTGGTAGGGGAGATTTGCCACAAAGACAGACAAAAATAAATTTGTTAATTTTTCCCCTGCAGTCTCTGTCTCTTGCTGACAGGATCACTTTGTACTTCCTCTATATTTATCTCCCAGCTGAAGATGTTCTCAGATAATTTTCCTAATTTCTGCAGCACCACTGCCATGCATGCTACTGTCCTCACAGCAGTTTCTGAAATTGAGGTCCTCCCCACTGCTTAAGGCTGTAGTTTTCTTCAGTGCTTACTAAATCTGTGTCTCACATGCTCCCCAAGCACCCAGCCCTCTTCTTGAAACTGATAGAAGGTGAAAGTAGCCAGTAACTAAGAAAATCAAGTATGATACCTCTCACATAAGCCCACTTCAAAGCCGAAAAATTACAAATTGTAATTTTTTTTTCTGCTGAAGTCATAACAACACTAACCAGTGCAGCAAACAAAAAACACCTCAGGCCTGCCAGCAGTGTTTTAACTTGTTAGAAAAACTGGTCTGTGCTTAGGCACTGACTCACGGATGCTCTGCAGACAGCCCCGGCAGTCACAGACATGACACAGCCCTAGGTAAGACCTCAGCATGGAGAGTGGTCATTAACCACTGGGGCCCTCAGGAAACCAGAGCAGAGCAGCCCAGAGGGGTCTGGGAGCTCCAGAACTGCAGAGGAGAGGAAGGAGAGCCTTGGGCAGGTGCTGCTGGAGCACTGAGGGAAGGGCAGGGAAGGGCAGGGAAGGGCTCTCTCCTTTTTGGAACCCGTGTCTGACAGCGAGCTCTGCTCCCTCTGAAGCACTTCCACAGGGACCAAATCCCTCTCTGCAGGACATTCAGAAGGACACCTCCACGGGGACCAAATCCCTCTCTGCAGGACACTTAGAAGGACACCAGAGGGTGCCTGCTAATGCAAGAGCAGTAGTGAGCAGAGAGACTTCCTTCAATCGTCTTTTCTAACAACTTTTATGTGATAGATAGGAACTGGAGCTCACCAAAAGGTGGATGTCCTTTCAGCTCAGGGCACGTAGAAATGCCACCATTAGCCATCACTCAGCACTTTCTTTTCAGCCAGGGAGTCCCCTGGGACCAATGATATTTTAAAAGCATAACAGTGAAAATGCAGAAGCAAAGCCCGTGGCATTTCCGAGTTGGGAAAGATTTACATATTCTCAAATGAACTCCTGAGACTCCCAATGGTGGTGCCCCTCCAAAGGGGACAGAACAGCTACAATTAAACATAAAGTTAATCTATTTTAAAACAAAACTGACCTCCTGCTGCCAAGTGAACAGACTTCACTGCATCCAGCACACCTGCCTTGCCATCCTATAGAAGACACCACATCCACATGTGCACAGCATTTTGACTGGGAAACACATGCTTAAAAGGAAGGAGAAACCTTCACCCTGGAGAAGAGAAGGTTCCAGGGGGACCTTAGAGCAGCCTTCCAGTGCTTAAAAGGAGCCTTAAAAAAGGCTGGAGAGGGACTTTTCACAAGGGCATTAGCAATAGGAAAAGGGAGACTGGCCTCAAGCTGAAGGAGGGAATGTTTAGATCAATTATTTGGGAGAAATTATTTATTGTCAGGGGGGTGAGGTGCTGGCTCAGGTTGCCCAGGAAAGTTGTGGATGCCCCAGCCCTGAAGGTGTTCAGGGCCAGTTTGGGTAGGACTCTGAGCCACCTGCTCTAGTGGAAGTGTCCATGGCAGGGAGGTTAAAACAAATTAAGCTTTAAGATCCTTTCCAACACAAACTCTGCAATTATGTGAGAATTTCTCTGAATGTGGAAATTCTCCCCCAGCCTGGCACGACCTTGGGATGCAGCCAGACAGCAAACTCATAATGATCTCATGCCTTCCCCACGCAAGCAGAGGGGATCTGGCTCCCCTTTCCCTTCCAATCCCACATGTTCCCCTTTGCAGGGCTCTCCAGAGTCTGGTTCAATATACCAATCTAAAAAAAGAGAAAAAAGGAAACTTTCTGCTAAGCTGGAAGGTGAAGTAGATAATCCAGGCAGCAGACATGTGCAAAGAAGAGGAGGATCACACAGCCAGAGAGGAGCAGGATTGCATCTCTTGGTGGCAATGACCTGTTGGTACCCCTCAGCTGTGACTCCTGTCTGCATCTGTCCCCTTTCAGGGTGCACAGCAGAGGGGTAAAAGCAAACTGGCTCTGAAAAAAGCTAACTCACCACAAGAGAGGCAGAGGGATAGCATCAGTCATTTATATCAGATTAAATACCCCCATTAAACCACACTTGGAACTCAGATTCAAGGCAGCGATGAGCAGGAAAGGTGAGAGGGCCTGAGGGTGGCATCTTCTCCTGCTAATCTACCACAATAAATAAAAGTGTCCACTCCAAACTTTGCATGTTTAAATGCAGGAATGTCCAACATGCACACGGCAACAGGAATACAAATGTCTCAGTGATCCAAGAAATGCAAAAAAGCTGCTGCAGTCAGAGCAACACAAGGTCACTGCAGCTATCTGGGTTCATTCCGATCTAACTGGAAAAAGGAAATCATGTGGGTGAAACGAACACTTGACCCATAGCCTTACAAACTGGGCATTTATGCTTTTAACTCTATTTTGTAGCTTGTCTAAGTTGAATTTTCTGTGATTTTCTTCCTAAGGAATTCTTCCATTTAAGAAGCACTCAACAGAAAAAGTAAAACAGTTTCTAGAAGCAAAGAGCAGTAGGCTTCGGCTGGGTTTCTGTTTCTCCAGACAAGCTCTTACAGCAGGTTTCACTCTGGACAGACTGACAGACAGAAAAAGGAGTTCCTCAGATCCGCTGCCCTGGGTTTCGAAAGACATTTTTTCCCACATGTCTGGAACAGGAGACAGAAACTCATCCGAAAAAAGAAATTAAAACAACAGCTGAAGGCATGAGGAGGAATAAGTCAGAAACTCAATTTGCATCCGCTGATCAAGTGGGCAAATCTGGTAGGTGAAGAAAAATTTCTGCCATCCCCACTGTGAAATCTGCCCCAGCACAGCCCATACCAGAGCTGGCACGGAAATCAGACACCAAGCACCTCAAGCTCACTGCTAGATACTTCAGTATTTGGGGATGGCCACAAAACAGGGAATCTTTCTCAGCCCTCACTGTCCCTTTGTGAGGCCCAGCTCCACTCCGAGCTCTTTGCTGGGAGTAACACCAGGGAAGGGGATTCCCAGAATGAGTTACTCTGAGCCTCTGCTGGCTGACAGAAGTGGATATTCCCCCTCCCTTCCCAACTCTCCAGTAATTTAGAAAAGCTGTAGGGAATTTTCTTCAAAATTTCTCAAAAAATTTCACCCCTGGGAAGAAACCAAGAGCTAAGTGGTCCCCAGCTGGAAGAAAAGACTCCAGGGAAGTTTAAAAATATTCCATGGACATAAAGCTGGGCTTGCTGGGTCCCTGAAGTCAGTGCCTGTGGTTTGCTTGCACACAGGGCAGGGAAAGGTCACAGTGAGGGACTTCAAGCTGTATTTTTCTAGGATAACAAACTGGGACTGAGAACATCCTACAGTTTGTAGGTAGGTGTGAAGGTGCAATGGCAGGACAAAACCAAGCCCATGGGGATACCAGCAGTGCATTAATAAATAAAAGTGTTTGTGCTGTAACCAAAGCTGTTCTGCCACTTTGTGCTGAGACAAGGGGGTGTTGTTCATGGACATCAGTGGCTCCAGCAACAGACTACGTCCCAGAAGAAGCTCCAAATTACACTGGCACCTCAGGTGAATATCAGAGTAGCAAAATTCAATTCAAAGGAAAATAAATGGATCTCTGTAGCTTGCACATACATGAAATTCCTATGAAAGACAATTTTAAATCAACCTTCAACCTTTCCAATGAAAGACAACCTTCAAATCCCTTTTAATTAAGCCCCCCATTGATGCTTTCCACTGTTATAACATGAAAATTCAACCTGGCATCCTCTCTGTTACTATTTAGCTCACATGGGCTTTACAGAGAGCACCTGTTTCTATCCTAGAATGCCACCTGACCTTTTGCTACATCAGAGAGGTGTGCCAGCATCAGCACACCTGGGCCAAACCAAGGACACAGGCTCTGGGAGCCAGCCCTGACTGTGCCTTGATATGGTCATGAGCAGTCCCATGTGGGGTCAGTCCTGTAAAATGTGTGTTTTCCTGTAAAATGTCCTGTAAATGTGGTGACTCACTCAGAATTGTGTGAAAAGTCACTGCCAGGCTGATGGCAGACACCCAGGGCTCCACTGTTTTGCCACAACAAGGTCAGAACTGGGTCCTTGTGGTCTCTGTGGGCAGCCTGGAGAAGGCATCACCCACAAGCACCAGTACAGCTTTTAAAACCCAGCCCGGCCCTTTCTGGGTACTTCACCTCGTATTTTCCAGGAGCACTGATGTAGGAATGTTAATCTTTGGAGAGAAAGGGTTCAGAGTGTGTGTGAGAGGAAAACAAGTCCATCAGCTGTCCTGCTGTTATCATTCTGCCAAGTACCTGCTCCTGAGGCACCAGGACTTCCACTGACTTGTTGCTTGAGAAGCATCTAAAAATTGTGCCCCAAAAGTAAAACTAGAAGAACAGTTCATCTCCTTATCAAACTCCTATTTCTGGTCGTGGATATTAGCATGCATCAAACTACACATCCAACTATACATCCTTTAGCAAAGGAACCAGAATAATTTTCAGAGAAATTACATGACTGGCAAATTACCATATTATTGTAATTACATTATTAACATACCATAAGCTCTTAAAGTACTGTGAGAGAAACAGTTTTGCTCATGATAGATTGTCTGCCTGATGCAAATAGAAGCAAAATGTATTTGTGCTTGACAGATGCTTTGCAAGCACAGAGGTAGGGGAAGAAGCGAGGGGAAGACAGAAGAGCAGAGATCTCAGAGTGACATTTGAGGTCATTGCTTTCTTTACAAGTGAGCTCTGCAATTCACTCCCTGCTAAATTCTCCAAGTTTTATCTTAAAATTCTGAGGCTGAAACTCAAAATGAAGCCTGACATCAAATACCTCCCAGTTTCACAATAGGACCATGAAAAGCTCCTCATTTTGCATCGCTTGATTTTTAATGAAAGCCCCAGTTTTGCCCAGGTTTGCTCTGGAGCAGCAATGAAACACTTAAAATGCCAATAAGCACAACTTATTTTGCATCCACAACGAACTCCAGCTCAGAAGTGAATTTTGTGTGGTTTCCAGGTTAACATTTCACACATCTGAGAAGACTCATCCCAAGCCTGTTGAGGCGAGGAGCGATCTGTGTGAGCTTTATGGCAAGTCCTCAGAAAAGGTCAGGGGACAGCCCAGGTAGGACTTCAAGGAGAATTTGCGCTGTTGGAGAAAGAACTCTGCTCTGTGCTGAGCTGCCCAGGAGGTGCAGAGCACCCCAAGCTGCCACCTTTGCCAATCCTTTCCACCACGCACCCACCATGCACCCCCAAAAAGCTGCGGAAACCACGCCGCCACCGAAACCGAAGCCCAAGGGCTGTGCCATGTGCTCCCCACAGACATCAGCTGACCAAAAACACCCTCATTTCTCTCGCCCTGGCTGGGATGGGAGATCACCATGCCTGTCTGGGAGCCAGCAGCCTGCTGTAACGGCCTGGGAAACTGAGGGCTCCTCAGTGAAGTGCCAGCTGCCCCAAACCCTGGGCTCAGCCCTGGTAGAAGGCACCAGGAGTGTCCTGAGGGCCACCATCCCCTGTTGACCATCCCATGGGTGCTGCTGCTGGTTCCCAGCCTCTTCCTACACTCCCATCCTGGCTCCTGCTTACCTATCCCAAGGCAGAGCAGCACGAAGAGCCCGAGCCCCAGGCACGTCCTCAGCGCCGGTGGGGAGGTGGGCAGGCACTTCATCTTCTTGCAGCTCCTGGGCTGGGAGGAGAGGGGAAAAAGGTTAGGGAATGGAGCCTGAGGAGTCACAGCACCCTCCTCTATGTCCCTCTCCTTCCTGCCTGCTGCCACCACCAAAAACCCCGAGCACAAGCCCAGCGTTTCCCTCCCCTGGTACCTGGCGTTTCCCTGGTGGAGCAGCACCGAGGCCAGCCCTGAGCAGGGAGGATGCAGGGGGCTCAGTGCCAGGCCATGGGGGCCTGGCCGCTGTCACAGGCTGCTGGAACTCTCCCCGGCAGGGTGCAGGGGGAAGTTGTAGCGCTGGGAGCCTGCTCAGCTTCATAAGTCACCTCACACCGCCCACGGCTTCCTCACGGGGCGGGCGCCAGCGCCAGGACGCGGCACCCGCCGCCCTCGTCACCCCCACGGCCACAGGGCTGCTCCATCCCTTGGGATGCTCTGGGTGCTCCTCCAGCCAGGAGGGGACCAGGCAGAAGGACCCTGCCTGTGAATGTAAGTGTCAGGCAGTGCTGGCGGCTTTGGAGGTTAAATTCAGCTGAGTGAAACCCTGATGGTGCTTTGGGAATAGTTGTATACAATTACGTTTGAAATTAAACGCAATGCCTGTGCCACCATTTCAGGCCCAGCAGGATGTAATCCATCAAGGAATGGATTTTTCCCAAGAAAAATTAAGAAGGATTGCTTAGACTGCACGTGATGGCTGAGCACCTGGACAGGGAATAGGATGTGACAGCAGGGCCAAATGTGGATGGTCATGGTGTCACCAGAGAGCATCCACAGCCCTGTGAAAGTGGAGGGAGCACTTGCCTCCCCAGCATTGTGTCCTGCCTTCCCCAGAGGGCACCCACTGCTCACCCAAGGCCCCAAGGAGAGAGGCATGGACAATCCCTGTAGACAATCCCTGCTTTGAAGCTTGGAAGGGCAGAGCCATCACCAAACCAAGAGCAAATCCTGGGCAGAAAAACAAACCACTTAGTAAGTAAGAGCCTGAGGGAGTAAATGCATGCTAAGTGATGTAGATTTGTACAGATACTGCACACCCTCCTGCAAAAGAAATAAGCCCTGGTATAGTGTAAGTAGTTACAGTGTAAGGGGTTTCATTTAGCTGTAATAATCCCAACAAGAGGGTTGCACACCAATGAAAACTGGGTATTCTTCAGGGAGAAAAAAAAGTGGAAATACAAATCAAGAGTAAAATAATTTATTTTAATGCAGACTTCTGGTTTGCTGGTTTAAATCATTTTGATTTAAATGAAATGCATCCTTTTTATCAAAAACTATTTGCTGCTACATTGCTCCAGTTTTTCTTCAGTACAGGTTCCTTGAATTAGATAGATTAGATGGACTGGGTTGAATTACAAATCAGACTTTTATTTTGACATAATTAAAACGATGGTACTCTGTAGAGAAATCAAATACAGGTTATAACATTTCTGTAGAGAGAAAATCATTGTACATGAAATGGCTGAGAGGAGTCTGTTATTGAGTCAGACTGGCTCTTTCTCCATCACAGGGTCTTGAGTGCCTGTGTTTTGTGTTTTGGGCTATGATCTAATTCCTGTACATTTGTACTCCATCCATGCATTTTCCACCAGCATGGTTTGCAAATGCAGATGACAGCAGCACCATGTTTTTACGTAGAAGTGTTTCCATGGTGCTCAGAGAAGAAGAAAGTATCATTAATAGAGCCAGCCACACAGAGCTTCTCTAAGTCACAGCTCCAGCTCCCAGGCAGGGACTGCCTCGCTGTGAGTCAGATGGAATAAACTTTCTCCTGCTAGTCTAATCATGAATCCTTATCATTACAGAGTTACTGCCAACCCTGCTACAGCTGTACAGTTCATCACCTCACTTTCCATTTTAAATTCAAGCCCTTTTTAAACACAGATTTCTGCCATTAGCATATTACAACTAGAAGGAAACTCCAGCCTGTTACGTTTGTGTCTGCATTTCTTCCTCAGGACTTAACCCTGCTTTTGGATGAGCAGTCCCAGGGAAAGTAACTGAGCTCATCAGCTGCCATGTTGTAATAAGGAAATACCACAACCCCTTACCACACACAGAAGAGCCTGGACCAGCTACGGCTGCCTAAATTTTAGACAGGCAGCTGAACTCAGGGGTGTTATTCTCACTCAGGGCTCCTTCTCTTTTCCTAGGTATTACAATTCTTGGTACCTTCTCCTCTGGAGATTTCCCTGATTGCAAGGAGACTGAAGTAACAGAGAGAGAGGAGCAGTCAAGTGCTTTGCTCAGCTTTGATCAGAGGCAGAAGTCGTAATTTTTCCATCACTTAAAGCTTCCCTAAGCACATATCATATCCTTGATTCATGAAATCCATCAGTTCGAGGGGTGTTATGCATCCTTAGGATGTTAATGAAGTTGAAGGACTCATACACACTGAAGTCACAGAAGACAAGGCAGTGCTTTTTTGAGCACTGCAGAGAGTAATATAAGCCCACCAATTCACAGCAAAATCCCCATAGAAATAAGGTTTCTTGTGCACCTGATGAGGCCTTCAGCATTTCACCTCTGAGTGCTCCAGAAACAGCTTTAAATAGGTAGAAGCATTGCAGAAGAGAAGCTAAGATTTAATAAGAAAGGATAGCTAAATTCTGCTAAAAACAATTACTGCAGAAAAGAGGAAGATGTGAAAGCATCACACAACTACATTGTTCCATTGCTTTCACAGAAAACCATTAGGGAAAAAGCAGAAAAGACATGTGAAATCTTGCAGCATATGTGCTGTGTAGGGGAAATTAATTTCAGTAATCAGCACTTGTGGTAGAAATCCTTTGCACTCAAAGGGAAGTATTTTCAAATATATTGCTGCTAGTGTTCTCCTGCAGAGCCACTGATGTCACCAACTTTTTCCACCTCTGTAGAAATACACTTCCAGTGCAGTTGAACATCATTACTTTGAACATTTATTGATTGTCAAGAACATCCAAATAAACCCCAATCTCCCTCTCTTTGTCACCTGACATCTCAGAGAACTCTCAGAAAGGTCAGAACTGGGTAAACACTAAACCAAAACACAGCACCTACTCTCCTACTTATGATGATTCATAACCACATTCCCTCCTACAGGACTGGGGTACCCTTCACTGTTTTTAAGGTGAACAGCCATTCCAATCTGTGTTAATCTGAACTAAAAGCACATCTGCATGTTTTTCATACCAGAATGCCCAGGCTGAATAGGAAGTACCCAAGATATATTTCCAGATGTACATCATCAAAATATGGTTGTGCAAATGCTCTAAAAGCATCTTTTTCAGAGAAATGATCCCATTGCAAAGCACAATAACATTTTTAGGGATACTTTTTACATAAAATCATAGAATTAGGTTGGAAAAGACCTTTAAGATCAATTAGTCCAATTGTTAACCCAGCATTGTTTGGTTTAGTCCATCACTAAACCATGTCTTTTAAATACCTCCAGGGATGGAGACTCATACCCTGGGCAGCTGTTCCAGAGCTGGAAAACACTTTTGGTGAAGAATTTTTTTCTGATATTGAATCTAAACCTCCCTTGGCAACACTAGAGGCCATTTCCTCTTGTCCTGTCAGCATTTGATGGTTCCCATACCAGCACATGGAATACAGGGTATGTGGAGAATGAACTGAATTCAGCTGGTAATACTCATCTGTTTCTCAGTGGAATTATATGACAGCTTTTTTTTTTTTTTTTTTTTTTCTTTTCCTGTAAGAGAGTGGCAGAAAGCAGCCTTACCAAAGTGGTCCCAGCATCCGGAGAAGTTAGGCCTTTCACACAAAGATTGATGGTCTCCTATGCAATATCAATAATAAAATAAAATAACTTCGTGAAGTAAGAAGAAAATCCAACAGTTTCAGGTTACAGAAAATCCCTTTCATCTTACAAAGGAAAATAACAATAACAAAATTTTTATAGCTTCAGAGACTTCTTGTTCTTGTTTTCCCCCCTAGCTGTCCCCAACCTTCAGACTCTAAAACTGGCAAGATTTGAAGAAGTAAAGTCTTTGCCTTGGCACAGATTGGAACACAAGCATCATCGTGTTTACAGATAATGAAAAAAAGGAAGGGAGGAGGCAGGGAAAGAAGGAAAGAAGGAAAGAAGGAAAGAAGGAAAGAAGGAAAGGAGGAAAGGAGGAAAGGAGGAGAGAAGGAAAGGAGGAAAGGAGAAAAGAAGGAAAGGAGGAAAGAAGGAAAGAAGGAAAGGAGGAAAGAAGGAAAGGAGGAAAGAAGGAAAGATGGAAAGAGAAAATGAACAAATAGTGTGCTTTGGTGACATGGTACATTTGAAATCACAGGTAACATGTCAGATGTGCCATGGTAAATCAGGAGTGACCAATAACGTTTAAAAAATATTCTGAACTCAGAAAGAGAGAGGGGGAAAATGTGGGAAATTAATCCCAGCAATGCAAATGCAAAATGCACCAACATTGTTTGACAAGTTTAACTTTGATTACATCTGATTACCGCGTGGGTGGATATTTGATTTTTACTGCACAAAGCACTGGGGCTTCTTGATGAAATTCCTTAATAATCTGGGATTAACCTTCCTCAATTACCTCACAGCAAAGTGCTGTAAGGAACCCACTGGATTGCTGTCCTTTGCTGCAGTGAGGCACCCCTGCTTGTGCAACCATGGTGCTCACACAGTCAGGCCGTGCAGGAAGGAGTGACAGGTCTGTGCATGCAGGCTGGCACTCACAGCTGCCCTCATCCACACCTTCCCTCCAGGGCAGCTCCTGCCAGCTCTTCCCTTGTAGCAGAGGTGCTCATGAAGGAGGATGCAATCTCCTGTGGTTTCCAGCCCTGTGAGTGATGACAGAGCTGCAAACACAGTGGTTTCCCTCACAAAAGCAGGATGGGCTGCCTGCAATGGTTGTGCCAGAGAGTCACAGTCCTTGGCAGCAAGAGGCTGAGAAGAAGACACAGGCTGATTTTTTTTGGTTTTAATATTCCCACCAACTATTGCAGCACATGGGCAGCTCAAACTTTGTGTCTGGCTGTGTTGTGACTTAAATTAGTGTTTGTGCTGGGTGCATTGCAGGCTTTGCTGGCTCATAAGGGGCTGTGAGCCTTCATCCTGTTTTCACAAGCAGTTTGGGCTGGCAGCTCTGGGCTAAGATGGCCTTATCCTTGTTAGGGAAATTAATCCACAAACACCAGAGGTTTATCTCCAAAAAGGAGACAGAGGAGTCCTTTCTGGCTTTATTCAAATAAAGGGAGAGGCCATGGGGCATTCCCCTGGGATCTCTCACATTTTTGGAGGATGCAGCCTCCTTTTTATCCCAATTTCCCAGCCACATTTCCCTTCTCTCTTCCCCCCTTGGCTGAGGTACTTGAGAGGCACAGACTCCCCGATACGCCTGACACCGAAGATTCCCCTCTAATGCATAACCCTCCCTTTTAATTTTTAATTCTTACTGAACTTAGGGGATTTTCTTCCCCATTGTTTCTTTCATCTTTCAATGTCTAATTTCGTTTATCAGCAAACCTAAAGTTTATTTGTAAAAGCAAATATCTTTTTCCATTTCATCAATCAGTGGAATCCTTCCCATTGTTTATCTCCCAGTGCTAGTTTTATCTACCAGCAGACCCACAGCTTGTTTGTAAAGACAAATCCACTATTCCTCTCATCCTGACTACCATTTTCTTTCCTTTTTTTGTGCTATTACATGGAAAAATGTAAATGCAACCAGGAGCAAGCATTTCACAGGGTGCACAGAGCACATTCCCTGCCCTGCCTGTCCCTGCAGGCAGGGCACCTGCGCTCCCTGCTCCGGGAGCCAGCAGTGCCAGGGTGCAGCTGAGGACAGCCAGATCCCTGGCAAGCCTGCCTAATCAAGCAGTTTGCTATTTGGCACAAGTGACTGCAGCAAGAGGAAGGTGATTTTGGGGCTGTTTCCTGTCCAGGACTGTATTTCCCTGTGTTATCCTTGCATTCACTGGGGAAAAAAGTGTAAGGGTCTGAGCTGGCTTCAGAGTGCGTCACACAGAGGCAAAATCTGGACCTTGCTCCTAGGGGTTTTGCAGAGATCCATGGAAATTCACACTGTCCTAGTCATGGAAGCACAGTGACTATGAGAAACTGACACAGTGCAAACATAAGCAAGTAAATATTTAAGTCTGTGTGCCAAGATGATGATATGTGGCTATGAAAATGCACCTGCAAAAGGAATGAATCAAGGTGTTGATTAATGTTGATTCAATCCGAGTTGGAGAAGCAGCACTTTGGATCTGCCTTCTCCTACCACTAACAGTAAGAAAATAAAAGGTTTTTTTCCTTTTGCTGAAGCTGTGATTGTATTATCCTTATTGGGCTCTGGCTTGTTTCTTGGAAGAAGAATTCAATGGTCAGAAGAGCATTGTCAGGGCCCTCGCTTTTCCCAGCTATTCTGGTTTTGAAAGGAATGAATCAAGGTGTTGATTCATGTTGATTCCATCCGTGTTGGAGAGGCAGCACTTTGGATCTGCCTTCTCCGTGAGGTCTGCTGGGCATTTGTTCTGCCTGCTTAGGAATCTGTCAATGTGATTAAGGACTGACAAACTGTAAGTGTGTTTTGCCCATCAGAACGCTGATTTTGATTTTAGTAATCCACAGTTGATTCCCATGATGCTTGGTTTCTAAGATGCAGGCTTACAAAAATCCCAAGAATTACTTCCATACGGTTGATCAGAGGCAGGGACAAATCTCACCCCTGAACATTTATCCCTCAGTGTCCCCTTGGAATTTGGTTCAACATGCTAACCCTGCAATGGAAAAAAAATTAAACAAACTCAGCAGCAGGATGTGGTGGACTGAGAAAGAGAGAAGGGACTGTTGACCAAAAATGGCCATTAAATCAGCTCCA
This sequence comes from Setophaga petechia, assembly GCA_024362935.1. NCBI lineage: Eukaryota > Metazoa > Chordata > Aves > Passeriformes > Parulidae > Setophaga > Setophaga petechia. The sequence continues at coordinate 5,286,799 of JANCRA010000013.1, read as the reverse complement.
AATGTTATATAAATTTTCACCCAAATCATTGTGTTCAAACCTTTCCTGCCTTTAGGAGTGAAGCAAAATAAATCACCCCTGGTGCCCACAAGAGCATGTAATCAAGGAATTAATTAGAACCAATGAGCATGCTGCTATCTTGCAGCCCAGCTTCCTACCTGCAATTTGCCCATATGGACAAGCACCACATTTGTAAGTGTGAATGCCATTCTGACACAGATTTATATATAAAAATGCGACACTGTTTTCAATGGAAATCATGCCCAAAAAAGCAGAATTATACGCTCTGTTAAAAGCAGAGCTGAAAGCACTACCTGTAATCAGTGCTGCTAGGCATTGCTGTTGTCTGCTTAGGCTGTGGTTAGACTTAATTTTAAAAATTTAACCTGCTGGGATGAAATTTTTTCTTTTTTTTTTTACATCAGATATGGTTCAGATCTATTAAAAAAATCCACCAAAAAAAGAAGAAAAGAAACATGTATTTCTACCACTAAGAGTAAGAAAATAAAGGGTTTTTTCCTTTTGCTGAAGCTGTGATTGTAATATCCTTATTGGGCTGGTTTCTGTCTTGGAAGAAGAAATTCAATGGTCAGAAGAGCATTGTCAGGGCCCCTGCTTTTTCCAACTGCTCTGGTTTGAAAGCAAAATCATGAGAGTCAGAAATAGAGTTTATTAGGAAAAGGATAAAAAACCCAAATACATGCAATAATACAAAAGAAAAACCACTGACAGAGTCAAAACACAACCTGACACCCTGCTAGTTAGGGTGGTGGTAGCAGTCCAAATGAAATGGTCTTGTCGAAATGGTGATCCCATAGGAAAGATCTGGTAGCTCTTGTCCTCTGGAAATCAGTGGGTAAGGGCAGCTTGTTCTGCCTCAAACCCCAGATTATTTCCAGGTGGGGATGCTGAGCTCCTTCCCCCTGGGCAGAGCATCTCACAATGGGCTGGTATCATTCTGTGAGTCATGGGGTGGGTCCATTGAACAGAAATGGCTCCTGGAGGGAGTTATCTCTGTGGCAAGGCATTGATGGGCCCATCAACAGGAGATAAGGAAAACAATGCCTCTCCTGGTTTCAACAGCTCTTGAGGATGGGAATAGAACACATCTTTATATTGTAACCTAGGACACCAACCCTTTGAAAAATTATGTCCATATGTGTGTTAGGAAACATTAGCTGGTTTCATTTTGCATGAAATGCAAATCCTGCTCAGGAGAGGGATCAGTACACAAAACCTCCAAAACCTCCATCTGCAACAAGGTTGTGCTGGCAACCCACAGACTGGCCAGTTTTCTTGCCAAACACAACATTTCTTGGCAGATTTGCTTTCTTAGAGGCAGCTATGTATCTGCCCTTGCTGATGCATCAGCAGACATAGCTCACTGTAGTGTACACACAGATCAGACAGCAACATGGGAAGTGCAAATTCAGGGCTTTCAGGAAGCAAAGCTCAGAAGGACTCAATTCCAGAAACCTGCCAGCTTGACATTTGGAGGTAGGAGGGGGAGTTCAGGAGAAAACAAACAAAAGCAAAAGCCCCCAAAACCCAAAACAAGAACCAAACCTGAAAACATTCAGAACCTCAAACCTAAATGTGATGTCCAACTTTGGTTTGTTTCTTTTCCATTTTAACATAAAGAGAGTAATTTCTGTAAGTGTGAGCTGTGGGGTTTCCCCTTTTAAATGGGTATCATAATTTTTTTTTGATGGAAATCCTCAGACTGTTGGGGCAGGGGTATATTTGGGTTGGATCTGCCTTTCTTCAGAGGCCAAAGCCACTATCTGTGAGGCTCAGGTGAGGCTGTCTGGACAATACAGCTCCTCCATCAATGTATCTTGTCTTCCACTTAGGGCAAAGACTGAGGGGAGGCCTGAGATCTAAATGTGCCCATGAAAATCTGCCAGGAGAGACAAATCAATGCCACAGCACAGGTGCTGTTTGCCTTCCTCAGCAGATGTGCTCACCTTCCTCTTTTCCTTGGCTACACTATGGTGAGATCTCATCCTCAATCAAACTCCACTTACTCTGTATTTTTCAAATGGCAGAGGACAAGCTGGGAGTAAAACATCTTATAGCCACTGTCTGCATAATAAAGCTTGCACTTCATGCTGCTGCTTTTTAGCCTATTTCCCCTATTCCTGTCCTCGATGCCATCAGTTCTTCTCTTCCTGAAGCCTGAGAAATCTTTGCAGTGACTTAGCCCTTCAAATCTGACCAAATCTTATTACAGCTTGTTTTCCTGCTGGGTAAACAGGATCACCCCTTCGAGGAGCATCATTAATAACCCCTTTCTACCCAGCTTGCTTCCCCTGAGGCACAACCTCCTGACATCCTTTCTTTAGGTAAATCCTTACAATGCTCACATTAATCCCCTGGTTCTCCAGCTTAATGGCTTTGCCTGTAGCACTCTAAGTGCTGCCTTACTGAAGTCCACTGTCTACATAGTCAATTATCTTATCAAAATAAACCTACTAAGATAGCCAGGCCTGAGATAGCCTTGGTAAACTCATTTTGCACTTGATCTCATTTCCCACCATGAGGTCAAGCCAGTTGGTTGCTTGGGGATCCCAGCTTACACAGCTCTCCAGCCTTAGTTTCTTAATGATACCAATGACCTTTCCTACTGGTAGAAAGTCTCACCACGACTGTGTTTTCACATGCCAGTTCCTGAACGGGGCAATTATGTTGCCCCTCATTTCCCTTTACCACCACCCACACCCTTTTCAGCAAGGAGTGCAAGCAGCTCTTCTGCTTTGCTTCCTTCTGCAGCTCCTCTGCTTTGCTTCCTCCTGGCCACAGCCCAAGGCCCAGAGGGGTTCCTCGTAGCCAGCCCTGTTTCTGCCTGGACACAGCAATGTCAGTCCAAGCGTGGCCTCGCAGGTTTCACTATCACAGCCAGAACAGCTCGAGCCACGCATGAGCAGGTCACATCAAAGCGGCTGGCATGGCAGGGATGCTCAGCAGAAGGAAATGAGAAGGCTCTGGGGACTGAGGACAGGATAAGCAACATTTCACTTTCCAAGCGCGGTGCAAGCAGGTGACTGAACAGCATGAACAGCGTGCACAAAGATCTCACACTCCTCTGCCTCTTGCAGCTCCCCAGCTACTCCAGAGCGGCAGCAGTGCTGACAGACCAACACATTTCCCACACCCAGCAAATGTCTGAGCTGACACAAAGCCCTGGGCTCATGCTCCTGTCACATCCATGTCAAACAAGGAGCTGTCCTGTGCTCCTGCTGTGGGGCTGGGGGAGAGCACAGGGATGGGGTCTTTGATACAGGATGAAAGCACAAGTGTGATTTTCTCTCTGCTCTAAGCAAAAGTGAGTGTTTAGAGGCAGTGCAGAGCCACTGTCATCAGAGAGGTACGGATCACAGCAACTCTAAACCTACAAGAAGGGCAGCATCCTTATTCCTGTGCTTATCTCTGTCTCTTGGAGTTATTTTCTTAACTTTCAACAACATGAGGTCTGGCACCACATCAAATATGCTCAGTTTTTTTCCCCCAAACCAGATTCTCTTACACTGTCTGGCAGCTCTGTGCAGCCACATACCTGGTAGATCAGTGGCCATGTCCTCCTAGACCTCAAGTGCTGTCTCAGTTTTAAGAGCAAGAGGTTTCACAGTGTCCCGGTTTGAAAAGGAAGTGAGTTTTTTGGGATGCTGTGGTCAAACCAATAGGTGCTCAGATTTGAATATTGGCACCTGGTGTGGCCACTGAGGACATGGATACGCCTCTGAGACACAAGAGGTTTCAACTGCGTTTCCAGGGGAAGCCTATGGTACAAGAGGGACTCCTCTCTTCTTGATGAACTGAGAATTGATTATCTGAAGGGTGGTGATGGACTGAGAGTTGGTGATCTGAGGGGTGGTAACTGAATTGAGAATCCAAGGTTTTGTCCTACTGTGATGTATTGGAAGTTTGGTGGGAGGGAGGAGGAATGTTTTTGGAAGGTTTTCATTCTGAGTTCTGTGTGTGTTTCTTTTTACCTATAGTTGTAGGTTAATAAAGTTTTTTTTCCTTCTTTATTCCTAAGCTGGAGCCTGCTTTGCTCTATTCCTGGTCACATCTCACAGCAGACACTAGGGAAAATATATTTTCATGGGGGCACTGGCATTGTGCCAGTGTCAAACCATGATGCACAGTGAGCAGCTTCCTTTGCCTGGTGATTGCTGTCAGGAGCTTGCCTGCCCTTTCTGCTGGACCAGGCTCATCCTGGGAACACACCAGGGGACTGGCCACAGCACCAGTGCCTTCATTGCCCTGCAAGTTTGGGTACATGCACAGGGTGAGGGTTAAGCTGGAAGAGCAGACGCCACTGTCAATGTGATGCAATTCACTAATGGCATTGTTTTGATGCATGGAAAAGTCTTCCTGTAAGGATTGCTCCTCCTTCCAGGAAGAATTTTCCATGCATCAAAACAATGTCATCACTGAATTGCATCACACAAAGCATGTAAACAGAGAATGGAAACATAGGCAGATATTTTTAAGCCTTGTCAGACCAATGGATAAAATAGAGCATTCAGTGATGTTGCTCACATGTTCCTCTTCCGTCACAAACCAGCACTTCCCAATTCTCTGAAATTCAATTCATGAAGAAACAAATGCAGAAGTAACTTTTCAAATGTTGAGCTTTTTGGTGTTCCTAAGCCCTTTCTCATGAATTCTCATGCCCTTTTGTTCTTCTGGTACATGTTCAAAAGCAGGAGTCATTCCCAAGAACAGCAGTATTACAAAGGAAGCTGGTGAAGAAATAGCCACAAGAGAAAGAAAAGAAAGAAGGTCCTGGTCACAACTCAGCATCAAAGAAATCCCTGTGGTGGAATATAAGCACCCAGTCAAGTAACTCAAAGCCACCACAGGGCTTTTCCTAACCTATCATACCTACAATTTCACCTACTCTCAGTTTAAGTCATTCAAGCTGAGGAAAGTCATCCTTCAGCCTGCCAGGTCCTGGTACTATAAGCTCTCCCCAGTAAACTGATAGGAATTTCTGAGTATCATTCCCATCCACCAGCTTTCCTAAATTTCAACTACTGCCTCCAACTCTCCCTCCCTCAAGCTTAGCTCTTGTGCCTGTACACAACCCATGATTTCCTCAGACACCTTGAGCCCACTTGCAACTTGCTGGCAGAAGAAAGAGAAGCCCTTACTTATCAACCTTACTTCTTTCTCATCCTTATTTTTACACTACTTCTATCCTTGCAAAACCAGGAGCCTCAGCAGAGCTTTGTCTGGGATTGGGGGGTTTTCTGTCCCAGAAGACCTGAGCTCCTTCTCCTACACCTGTTCTTCATTTTCCTCACACCCGGCACAGCTTTTCTACACTGTGGGCTGCAATCATCATGTTCCCCAGACTGTCTCTTTTCCCACAGAAAGGAGAAACCTGCTCTCAAAGTGGAAAGCACATCTAACACTTCAAACACCACTGCTTGCACAATGCAGGAGGAGCATTCCTGTTACAAAACCTACAGCATGATGAAATCTTCACCCCTCCCATCGTTAAGCACCACATTCCATTAGGGTTTATTTTCATTGGCAAGTGCCAAGGACCTCCAAGTATAGCCTGCTGGTGCTGTAGGGTGAGTTGAGAGTGGCTGAAAGGCAGGATTGATGGGTCAGGTCTGCTTGCAGGCATGACCCACTTCTGATGGGCTCCCCCTCCACCCTGATACTCTCTGAAAGGATAGGGTCTCAAGGCCAGCAGCTCCTGCAAAGAAAGCACCTGAAGGGACAACAACACAGACCCTCAGACACTGCCACCATGCAAGCGGGGAACACAGTGCCAGCACACAATCCAAAACGAAAATGTCACTTGATTCACAGCAAGGAGTAACCAGCCTGTCAGCCCTGGAGCTTTAGATCCACCACTGGAACCAGATACCAGCTCCACAAGAGCTTCACTGATGTTCCCAGGCTCAAAAGCAGGATTTGGAGTGCACTAGGGAGGTCCCTGCCCACACTCTTCCCTTTACCAACATGTCAGCTAGGAACCTGATGAAGGGCAGTAAAGATGAGCTTGCAGTTCCATTTTATAGATGGGGACAAGGGAAAGGTGATCACACTCCAGGAGATGTTCCCTGTGTCCCTGACCTTCCTGGCTGCCCCAAGCTGGCATTGCAGTGCCTCTCTCTGTGGTAAGGCAATTAACCCTGCTTATCTTCTGCCCTGCAGAATTATAGCTATTTGAAACAGTTAGACTCTGTTGTATTTTTTACATTTTTGTTTTAAAATCTGTGTTAAAGACAGCTTTTGAAAGAATCACAAGGAGAGCAGTAGGTGCCCCAAAAAGGAGAACACACCAATTTTCCACCATTTCCCTTTTGCCCTGGAGAGTGAGTTGGGCCTGCTTTTGGACAGTTTGTAGAAGACAAACCTGCAAAGAACAAAGCTGACATTTCTACAATAACTCTGTTTTCTCAGCAGGAAACCAAAGTCCAGTATTCCCTGTAACCCAGCTGCCCAGAGGCACCTCTGGTCCTGCAAGGGCATCCTGCAAGGGTGAGTGCTTCCCTGGCACAGGCAGGCAGGGTCAGGCACTGCTGCCCCACCAGGACTCTGCCCAGGCTCACCGCAGAGATCCAGACCTCACGTGGCACTTGCTGCCCCTGCCTGGAATGCCCCTGCTGCAGAGCATTGTTATTTACTGGCCACTGACAGGGGACTGAGAACTGGGGTAAGTCCAGAAATATTCCCCACTCAAAAACAAAAAGGAAAAAAAAAAAAAACAAGCCTGCTGTTGTTACAGAGAAAAAGGTGCTATTAAAAGAATGAGAGACTGGTAAGAGTTTGGCGCTGGTCCAAAATGAATGTATTTTTAGGGCCCAAAAAGATTCTGTGGAAAGTCTGGGGAAGCAAAGAGAAAAACAGGGGAGGTGAAAAATGAGAATTCCAGATGTGGCTTTGCAGTCCCATTTTGAGAACAGCTGTAGGATCTAGAACAGGAACACTGATGTGTTTAAGTGCACCATGCATTTTTATGATCAACTTTTTTCCTAACTCCTGGCCTGAAGGCCTCTTGTAGTTCTGAGGAAATGTCCTACAGGGTCTCAACCGTTTGTAGCTCCTGTGCTGAAGTGCTACCCTTCACAGCCCCCTCAAATAGGAACCCTCAACCCTTAGCTCATCTAGAAAGGCACATTTTTTTAGCCAGAAAGAATTAACCTTTTTTTCCAGATGAATATGACAGAAAATTCTAAATCTAAATGAGTGCTAACCACAGTGTCCAACACATGGCAGGGGCAGGTCAGCAAGCTGCTCTAACATGGTATTTTCTAGAAGGCATATCCTGGCCACTGGTGCACAGAAGCCTAAATTTTCATTAATAAAAGATTAAACCCCCCCCAGAATGATGCAACATGGTGAGTCTAACTCTTTGCAGTGCTCAGCATCAGAGGGCCATCTTTGCAAGGAGGGAGAATCGTGCCCATCTCCCCACAGCACAGTCTCAGCCAGGGCAATGCTTCCCTGCAACATCTTGGAGATGGAGGTGCTCCCTGACGGAGAATGCTCTCCTCACCACTTGTGGACATCCCATGGGACTCACACACAGAGATCCCTTTGGGATCAGTGCATCCCTTTGAGCCTGAAGACTGCTGCTCTCCCCACCCTTGGCTGGCAGGCTCCTGCTGATAGTTCCTGTTGCTGGATCATTATCCTCCATCTGTCTGTGAGGAGCCCTCAACACTTTCCTCTGACATCTCTTGGATGTCACTTAACTGCGCTGCACATCGTGTTTTCATTTTTTAGGAAGCTGAGAATTCAGGAAGCTGGAAGCAATTATGAGAACCAAACATCTCAGTGCCGCAGGCAATTTTTTGCCAATGTAGAGATGCTGTCCCATCTTCCTTCTCTGTTTGAGGAGCCCTGTGACCTTCGTCTCCACTCCTCTGTCCTTGAGGCTGGAGCAGAAGCCATTCCTCACAGACAGCCACTCCACAAGACAAAAACAAAAGGGGTTTTCCCTCTCACAGGCCCAAACCTTAGGAGCGAAAAACCCCGCTTTGCTTTTGAACACTGCACCAACCTGGGTAAATTCAGAGCTGTTCTAGAGAAAACAAAATGAACCAGAGAAGCAGAAAAGGTCATCAGGTACTGCTGGCAGTGTTGGAACATCGGCAGCTTTTTTTCCCACTTCCTTTTCTGCTACTATTTCTTCTGCTAGATGCTTCTCAAACTCTGCACTTGCAGCAGGGCACAGAGGATGAGTAGATCTAGGAATGAACATGTCATGATGAAGCATCAAGGCCACCAGGCTGATGTTCCCATGCAGACCTGTGCTCCCAGATACCTGAATTCCCCCAGGGCCCCTCCAAGCCCCCTCCACTCTGACTTGCCCCTAAATTCCCCAGGGACTCTGCTCTGACCCAGCACTACATTTGTGATTGCCCTGAAATCCCCCAGGGCTGCAGCTCAAAAACTACCGCCGCTTTCTCCCATAGGCACCAAGGGGGAAATTTTTGTTTTCCCTTCGTGTGAGAGGTGCTGGTACCTTCTGGGGTGAGCAAGGACGCTGGAGACCTGGTGTGGAGGTGATTGTCAGCTGGTAAAAAAGTTCAGCTTCTACAAAGTGCAATTCCAGCCATGCTCAGTCCTGTTGCTTGCTCCTGTGTTGTCCTCCTATCCTTTCCTCACCCACTGACCAGACTCCTTCAGCTGCCTAACCACTAGCAAAAATAAAAACAAAGGATGAAGCAAGGCAGTGGGATCACAAAGTGCCTCAGGATGCTATTAAAGCAGCACTGCTAGACATAGCAAAGATCAGCCCTGGCTTGGGAGGGGCTGGGGTCTCCAGGGAGCTGATCTGGGCCATGCTGAGGTTGTGGGGAGAGCATTGCCCCCAAATACTGAAGGAGGTTCTCTAGAGAAGAAGATGCTCAGGGCTGACCTCGCTGGTCTCTACTACCTCTTCTACAGCCTCTTCTACCATGCCTACAGAAAATGGCCTTAATCTGGGACAGGGGAGATTCAAACTATGTATTAGAAAGGGTTTTTCACTGTTAGGATGGTTAGGCAATGGAATAGATTTCTCAGGGAGGTGGTGGAGTCACCATCCCTGGCAGTGTTCAAGAGGTGTCTGGATGATGATTTTATGGTTAAGGGGTTAAAGTGTTGTGCTGGGTGGATGGTTGGACTTCGTGACCTTGAAGGTCTCTTCCAACCATGACGATTCTGTCGGGTTTGTTTGCCTTTGCCCAGGGGGAGGGCAATCGAAGCTTCTCTTTAAAAGATTCCGTTCAAAGAGGTTGGGTGAGGTCTGATAAGTTTAATGTCTACAGATTGGGAGTTGCCAGAAAATACACAGGAGGTAAATGAACATTAACAAATATTACACAGGGTGCGGTCAAAAACATATAGTCTGGGAAAAAGATTGATAAGAGAACCAAAGAATGAAGACCTAATCAGTATCAAAGGCAAAGAGCTCAATAACCAACAGGAGACGGCATACTAAGAATTGTGTCATTTAGGACCAATGAACATGAATGTCTTTGGAGTTATTTTTATGTATAAAAAGGCTAAAAGTCTAGTAAAGAACCATGTATGGTGGAATGATTTTCACTGCACAACCTGGACTTGCTTGGATGATAATTTCTACTGCACATCCTGGCAGAATAAAGTAACGCTGTGATTTTCTAACACTGAAAAGGTGTTGTCAGAGAGTTCCTGTTTCCCCTGCAGTTTCAGCAGCAATTCTGTGGTTCTATAAGGGCGTAGGCACAGGGGCAAAGATTCCTGCCAAAGGCTGGAGGCTCTGCTCAGGCTGCAGAGTAAGGAAAGGAAACACAACCCAAAGTGAGGAAAGCCCTCCCAAAACCTGTCCCCAGCGCAGACACAGAGGGGGATCCAGCCAGTATCAGGAAGGGGCCGCTCAGCCGGGAGGAGGGAGTGGCTGTTCGACCAGGGGAAATGCTATCAGCGCTTTTTTAAAAAAACAAACAGTTCATTTCATTGCCCCGTTCCACTTTCGAGTCCGAGGGCTCAGCCCGGCTCCGCTGAGGGCAGCCCCGAAAATGAAAGCCAGCCAGCACCTCCGCCTGCGCCGAACCGAGTCCAGCGGGGCTGCCGAAGAGAGCCCGGGGGGCTGGCAGGGAGGGCCCGGCCCAGCTGCCACGCAGAGTCCGGGGGGCTGGCAGGGAGGGCCCGGCCCGGCCGCCGAGCAGAGCCCGGGGGGCTGGCAGGGAGGGCCCGGCCCGGCTGCCAAGGAGGAGCCGTGCCCGGTGACACCGCCCCGGGAGGCCGCGGAGGGACGGGCCGAGCGGAGCGGCCCGGGCCGGGTTGAACAGGCCGCGCCCAGGGCTGCGGAGGCCGAACCGCGCCCCATGGAGCGGGGCGGGTTCTCGTGGGCTGCTCGGACTCTGCTGGGAGCGGCTGGGATGCTGGCCGGGCTGGCGGCGATCGGCGGGCTCGCTGTGTGAGTAGCCGCGGGTCGGGAGCGGCCCGGGACCCGGCTGACGCGGGGCCGCCGGCTTTCGCCGCTTCTGCTTCTCTGCAGCGAAAAGGAGAAGCGAGGCCTGAGCTGCGGAGGGTTTCTGGGGGAGGGCGTGGTTGGCATTTCATGGCTGAAGGACCTGCGGGGTGGGGGCGCTGCCTGCGTGAGCAGCCTGCCCGAGTAGCAGGGACAGGTGTCACTGCCATTGCCTGGCCCTGCCAAACCTCACCCCTCACTTCTGTACCCCTGAGGGTCAGCCTCGCCTTACCCCAGGGTACAAGAGCCGCTGGGTGCTATGTGAGCTTGCTCATGCACTTAGAAAGGTGGAGAACATGGCTGTGGTCACATATCCTGCAGTCCTGCCCTTGGGTTTTGGCCTTTGAGCTGGGTAGGATATGCAGCTTTATCCTGACAGCATCCCAGCATCTCCAGGTGCCCCCGGCCCAGGGCTGGGCTGCCCAGGAGCTGCCACACACTTACCCACAGTAGGTGCACAGGGTCCATGTGCTGTGAAGAAATACATCCTCTGAGTGAGACTCGTGTGGCAGGCCTGCTGGAGCTTAGCAGGACAAGCCCATACTGAACTGGGAAAGATTTAATTCTCATTCTCCTCTTTTTTTTCTTTCTCATAGTGTTTTCTACAGTGGAGTAGCCGTGGGACAAAAAATGTGTCCTAAGGGAGTGGAAAACTATGTGGCATCCATGGTGCTGAGTGCAGTTGGTGATACGGTGGCATATTTCAACGGGAGATGGGAGTTCCAGACGAGTGGCCCAGTCATCCACAAGGAGCTGGCAGACATGGGGGGGCTGGCCAACATCAGCCTCCAGGGCTGGATAGTCAGTGATGACACCGTGATGCACTTGGCCACGGCCGAAGCCCTGGTAGCAGCCGGGAAAAACCCAACGTTACCACATCTCTACACTCTGCTTGCAAGGAACTACAAGGAGTGCATGAATGACATGAAGGGCAGAGCTCCAGGTAACCCCTCCATCCTGCTGTCGGGGTAGAGCTGTGCTGTTGCTCATGTTTGTCCTGCAGCTTGGAGCTGGGGCTGGCCCCAGCTCTGCTTTGGGCTGTTTACTGTATTTCACATAAAGGAAAAGTGTTCCACACTCAGTAGTACCTGTTTCAGGATGAGCTAAAGAGAACAGAATAAGGCAAGCTAAAGTGGTTTGGGCTTCTCTGAACTAGATGAAAAAGATGCTGTTTTGTTCACATTTACAAAACATTCTTACAGGTGTGTTTGAGGCCTAGCCTCAGCTCGGGAAGGGTGATAGCTTTTGAACTTGGGATTCCTACATTCATCGGCTAAAAAATTCACATTCAACTACTGTAATGCACACCCTGAGATGCACTCCACAGAATTAATAGAGAACTTCTCATCATACACACAACAAATTACATGTAAAATATATTTAAGGGCATAAAGATCCTTGCTTGGAATAATTACACTTATTAAACCCAAAGTCTGCTCATGGCAGCATAGTTTAGTTCCCCCAGCCAAGATGGACTAACCACAGCTGCCAGTGAGACAGCACCTGGAAAAATTTAAGATGAAAAGGAGAAGAACCTAAAATTTAAATATTAGTAAATAATATCTAAGGATAATAGGACAGCTACTGCATTCCTCCTGTGACTAAACTGAGCTGCAATATGCCCAAAAGAAGTTCCTTTTCCTGGAAGTGATCAATTTGAAAGCAAACTTGCTGTGGATATTAAGAGGAATGACAAGGTCAGGTCAGATTATCTAGGTAAAAAAAGAAATATACATTGTTTAATGGGTCCAAAGACAAAAATTTTGCTATCAGAATTGTTCCTGCTGCAGGTATGAAAGGCATTCAGCTCTGAGAGTTTAAATCCTGACCCTTAGCAGTTTAATTCCCACCGAAGGGAATACCTAATCCATACCCTGAAAAGCTGTCTGGATTCTCCATGCCGTATTGTTAAGTCCTAATGATAAAAGCTGCATGCCAATAACTTCTTTTGGCAGTTCAGAATAAATGGATTTTAACTGAGAACATGACCCAGGGTGGTGCTCTTCTGGCCTAGTACTCACCAGGGAATTGCAGCCCTGAAGGCTGAGAATGGAAAGTTGCTCTTGGAACTTTTGTCCAACACAGAAGAGATTTCCTTAGAACAGTGGGGGAAAGTCATATTGATGGCTCACATGAGGCAGTCCAGACCTGAAAACCCAAAGCTGGTTTAACAAAGGGATTCCCACAGTGTTCTGAGTCACAGGACAGCCACAGCAAGGTCCCTCAGAGACACAGCCCCAGGAGAGAACTCTGGGGTAGTAATTCAACGACAAGGTAATCCCTACACCCACTATTGCTATTGGTGATGTGCCACAGCCCCAAATTCATTGTTCCTTGCAGATGACAAAGCCAATGAATTAAGCAAGACAAGCACAGACATCCTTCTTTTTTCATGGTACAACTAAAGCACTTCTTCAGGAAACCTTCTGCTTCAAAATTGGTCCTACTGCTCTCCCTTTGGAATTTACCACTGTGTGGTTTGTTTAACTCACCTTTTTTTATGTGTACTGATCAATCTCAAACAACTGTTATCTGAAGAGTCTTGGTCCTATCCCAAAAATTGAGTCTAGCTGTTCTTGAAACTTTTTCAGGTTGCCCTAATTCGCACACTACTTTTTTCTTGTATTTCTTCTTTCCTGAGACCAATACCATGCTTAGGTTACTTTTAATTTCTTGTTGTTAGTGCAAAGGATTCCTAACCTGGACATAAAGGATTTCCAAAACAATTTGCTAATTCAAAAACTCCCTACAGCAGTTTTTTAAAAAATCTATTTATTAAAAAAAAAAAGACCTGTTGTGATTCCATCTTAGTCTTCCTAAATTGGCTTTCCAATGTTTTAATATTTTAACTGTTTAAAAGTGTGAGGGATACTACTTGTAATACTTCATAAATTGTAAATCTTAGCTGTCATACACTGGTTTGGTATACACATTGTCATACACTGGTTTACACAATTTTTTCCACTTGCAAGAGATCAGTAGTCATTTCCTAAAATAATATGTAGAGGCCTAAAGCTGCAAGCAAATTGTATTGCAAAATAACCAGACTTTCTTTCCACTTAAAACCTTGTCATCTTCCTTTTTATTTTAGCTAGAATTAGTGCAAGAACAATTTCACTTTTTTATCAAGGACTGAGGTGTGTGGTCTCAGCCTGCCCAGACAGGTCCTGAAGAAATTATTTTCTCAAAGTTTCAGCAAGAGTAATCTTTGCTTTTGTTATGCAGATTTTGATTTTAAACTTCCTTAGTCCCTGTGCTCTCTCCCTTCCCCCTTGCTTTCCTGGAAGAAGTCTCTTTTACCAGAATTGACAAATAGAGTAGTTGGCACAGCTTTTTAAAAACATGGCTTTGTTTCACAGGTTCATTTTAATGTCCTGTTACAGGTCACTGGGTGCAATGCTTGGTATGGTGAGATTTTTAGATAATGTCTCAATTTTCTGTTAGTCATCATGAAGTTGGAAATTATGTTGCTATCCCTCTTAACAATTTTGATACACGGCAGCCAGCACTGAATTAGTAAACCACATGAAATTTAGAGGCCTGGACATGTTCCCACACTGAGACATCCTAAAAGCAAACTCACAGATACTTCAGTTAGAGGCTGGTTGTGACTGGTCCCAGTATAGCTAAGGACACTTGGCCCACCATGTAACATTACTCCCAACAGTCACCAGCTCTTAGCTATTTTTAGCATATGTCCAGAAGCCAGTCTTAAAGCTGTGCAAGGATTTGGAGATATTTCAGTTACCAGGGGGCTGTAAATGCAGGTAAAACAGGCTGCCATAAACCAAACCCTTCTGCCAAACATGTACATGGAATTGCAGAAGCCAAGAGCCCTGCAGGGGACTTCACCTGGCTGTGAAGAGCAAGGTCACAGATTGTGGTGACTGAGTTGCACCAAAGTGAGGTGAATTTGCTTGACCAGGCTTCTTCCTTGCTACTCTATTCTATTTAGTTTGACTTCCAAAGTAACAGAGCACCTGCAAGTTCATCAGCTACTCATCCCAGTGAGGGAACAGAGTCTGGTTTTGGGGGTGTGATAACAGCCAGCTGCTGCTGTTACCCTGTGTGTCTGAGAGAGGACTCAGCACACTAGGGTTAGTCTGTTGAGCTCACCTTTGTCATTGTCCAGCACATTAAAACTTAAAAGAAACTGCTCGAAACCTGCCTTCATTTACCTTCCTGCTGGAAGAGAAGTATTTACAATTGGGCCAGAAGGGAAGACTAGGAGAAGAAAAAGCAAGGTAGAAGAGAATCAGAGATAATTCAACATTCCAATGTTCCTGTTTCTCTTTACACACAAGCATTTGGGCTTAGCTCTCAAAACATTTCATTGTCTTGGCTGGGGAAGCTAGCTGGGCTCTGAAATTTGGGTGTTTTCTTTGTCCTATGAACATGTTGGACTAACAAGTGTTAGTCTGAAGAAGCAGCACTGGAAGAAGCAGAGTAATTTCTTTAAAAAGTAAATAGCAGAAATACGAAAGAGATGGAGGTGGGCTTGCCTTATTTCTTTGTAGTCTTTCTGTAGTTACCCTTTAGTGGCAGTGTTTGGAGATGAACTAGTGAGCTGGACAAACCTTTGGTCTCACCTAGTACAGCTGCTGCTCAGCTTATCAAAGAGGAGTGCAGTAAAGCCAGTCATGCAGACCATGTTGAGGTGAGACAGGTGCTACACTCAAGGCTTTCTGACAAACTTAAACTGCAGCAAGGGAGAGCTGGAAAACATCTTCGACCAGTACATTTTCTATTAGTGAGTGCCCTATTAGTGTTCTGTTAGTGAGCAAATGAGGAGCTTGTGGGGTCTCTGCCTTTCAAAGTCCTGTGAAAAAGCAGTTACCTGGACTGGCCTTGTGTCAGAGATCCTACAAACCTTTCTGTTTACAGATAGAGAGATAGCTAGGTATATGTGTATATATCTATTAGTATGTATGTTTTTTTGGATAACACAAAATGTAAATATAAATCATGTCAGTAAATGAGCAATGAAGTGTTTCCTACCCCTTAGACCTTTTAATTTTCATAAAAAAATATTATCAGGTCTGCTGGGGAGGACGCAGGTTGCTCCAGTAGTTTAAGGCAGGATATGTATGTGAACAGATGACTTAGGGTTTTAAAAGGAAGCTCAAATCCCTTACACAGAGCGATGCTTTCTTCCCCAGTGCTCTGCCTGCCTTCCCCCTGTTCCCAAGCTACCTCCTGCTGATGTTTCCGTTTCTCCCTTCTCTCGGGCTCTGTGGTCCTGTCTCCAGGTGCCATGTCTGTGGAAAGCACCAGGAAGCTGGCTCCGGGGCAGCCCAACGGCTGGCGGATCCCGTTCAGCCCGCGGGCAGGGGGCTGCGGGGCCGCCATGCGCGCCATGTGCATCGGTCTGCGCTTCTACCAGCCCGCCCAGCTGGACACCCTGATCCAAGTCAGCATCGAGAGCGGCCGCATGACCCACCACCACCCCACCGGCTACCTGGGGGCCCTGGCCTCAGCCCTCTTCACGGCTTATGCAGTGAACAGCGTGCCCCCTGTGGCCTGGGGGAAGGGGCTCATGGAGGTGCTGCCACGGGCAAAAGCCTACGTGCAGGAATCCGGCTTTTATGTGAAGGAGAACATGGAGCAATGGTGAGCTGCATTCCCTGCACTGCCACTTCTTAAAGCCCTTGTACCACAGGGTACAAGGCTCTCTTCTCATACTTAAGTTTCAGTAATCACATTATAGCAAATTCCTAGGGCAGCACACACCTGGCAGAGGATCAAATCAATTCAGAGTACCTTAACTTTTGGGAAAGAAGGTGGGTTGTGTTTGCGTCAGGTGCTTGTGACCATTTTTTGGATCCAGTATGAAGTAGGTGAGACTCGCCATCTCATGCAACTGTGATCTTATGAAAGATGGCAAGCAGGGCTGGGGAACGGCATCAAGCTTAGGGCTGAGCTCAGTTTGAAAGTTATAACCAAATCTGCATATTCACTGCACCTCTGTGTGCAGGGGCATACACAGAGGTAGAGCTGCTCTGAATTTGGGAGGATGACTCAGTTCTCACTCTTAGCCTTTGAATCCTGCAGGTGCTGGGCTGCCTTCTCCCATGTGACTGGAGGGAGGGGAAATCTAACTCACTGAAACTTGTCCTTGTGCCTCTTACCGTAAATCATGCCCCTGGTTTAACAAATGGGGGCTGCCTGCCATTTTGACGAGCCCTTACTCTGGGCTCTTGACGCGGCGCGTTTTCCGCTGGCGGCTGCGTGGTGCTCAGCTGCATGCTGCTACCCTGGGACAGCTTACAGCCACTCCATCCCCTCTCGTTTGGCAGGTATTACTTTGAAGAGAAGTGGAAAAAATACCTGGAGGAGAGAGGCATCTCGGACGGGGTCTCATCACCCAAATTCCCGGCCAAGTACGGCGTGGAAGAGAGAGACTCGTTCTACACCTCGCTCAGCTACAGCGGCTGGGGGGGCAGCAGCGGGCACGACGCGCCCATGATTGCCTACGACGCCCTGCTGGGCGCGGGGGACTCCTGGACAGAGCTGGCTCACCGCGCCTTCTTCCACGGCGGGGACAGCGACTCCACGGCTGCCATCGCCGCCAGCTGGTGGGGTGTCATCCACGCCTTCAAGGGCGTTCCTCCCAACCTCTACGCCCACCTGGAGTACAAGGACCGGCTGGAGAAGGTGGCCAAGGACTTGCACAGCATACTCTAGGCAGGAGATGGCAGGGCACCCCTCAGGCACACTTACCTGTGCTCTCTCGCTTGGTTTGCAAAGCCGCCGAATTAAATCTTGAGAATGTAAGCCAGAGCCAGACCTGCCTTTTCTCTGTGTGCTGGCTTCAGTGGGGAGGCCACGTCGGTGCTAATTTGGGGCTGGTGGTTTGAGACATCCCTCCTGCGCTGCAGGGTGGCTGCACATCGTCTGGTCCTCAAGAGGAGCAGGAGCACCCACAGCAGCCCTGCTGGGCCTGCTGCAGCAGCAGGACAGGCAGCAAACCCCACTCAAATCCCCCAAACCAGCATCCTCACCCTACAAAGGGAGCAGGGAGCACAAGCAGCCCATTGTGTCTGGGGACAACAGAGCTTTCTTATAAAATTATTTTAGCAGAGGATGTTTTTTGTTGCAAATGAATGTGGAAAAAACCCCCAAACCCAACCTTAAACCCAATTCTACACCACTCCTGCAATACAGGTAGGAATGCATCGTGCTACTTGCCTGTTTCAGTGAATATGGGAGAATTTAAGACTCCTGACCAAATCTTTACTTAAGGCAAAAGTGGGTAAAGAGAATTAAACAGGTTGCATTGTACATCAGCTTCTGTAGTGAACTATATTCTGCTTTCATCAAGGTTACTAAAAGTAATTTGCTTAACATTTGCTATGCATAATTCTAAAATAAGGTTTTTCTTCAAATCCAGACTATGACACAGCAAAGTACTTTTACTGTTTTCAGAACAATTTCAAAACGAGTGTGTTCAATAAAAAGTCCTGACAGGCCTCTGTTAAATGTTCTGTTCTATTATGGCATGGGTTGAGGGTTGGATGGGGTATGAAATCAGAGGTGCCAGGTGTCTGCAAGCTCCAGCTGCAAGAGAGAGGAGATGTGCTACCACTGGTAGGGAGAGAAGTTATTGCATCAAGGAGTAGGGGCAGAGGGACAGGGTTCCCAGGAGGAGGACCTCAGCACACCTTTATGTTCTGAGTGCACATAAAGGCATAAGAAAAGCCCAGATCTGATAAAAACCAGCAGCAAAAGGATTCACAATTTCAACACAGTTTACTACAGCTCTCGGGTGTGTTGTATAAAACATGTTTTAGTGCAACATAGTACAAAGTTTTTGTTGGATTTTTTTCACTTTTTTCTTTTTTTAAAAATCCCAAACATTTTTCCGCATCATGCATGGATAGGGTCTCTCTCTTTCTTCTTGGGTTCGTTACAGAAAGTTACTGCAGAGAGAGTGGTTTGAAAAGCTTTGTGTTAAAAGTCATTACAGGAAGAGGCTGCCTTATAAAAACTGAGAGAAGTTTGAGACTGGGCAACACACTGCCAGAGCAATGGAGAAATGTCACCAGCAAGGTACATTCAGGGACCACTGTGGGAGCCACTTGCCAGGAAAGGCTGGGCTCTGTGGCAGGCCTCCAGGAGAGCCTTGCTCTGGGGCAGACAGGCTGGCGAGGAGGAGCGTGGCTCAGGTGCAGAGCAGAGCCCTCCCAGGAAAGAACGGCTCCCGCTGACTTCATTCTCTCTTCTTCCTTAAAGCTGACGTGAGTCGTGGTTCCTGCCCGGGAGCAGTACATACAGGAGATAGAACAGTTAGGAAACAATACCCACTGGCTTGCAGCTGCAGCTGTTTGCACCTCAATTCTTCATTTCCATTCACTTTTCATCCCACTCCTCTCTTTGCAGACGTCTTAGCCAGAAAGGGAAGACAAGTGTGCGGGTGTGCGATACATACAGATACAGGAATGTGATTGTATGCATATGCTGGGGCCAGGAAGCAGTTACTTCTCCAGGAGGCAGACTTCACAGAGGGATGAGTGAAACTGGGGCTTCCCAGCAGAAAAAGAAACCAGTGCTGTTCTGGTGGAGGTGCAGAGGTGGCCAACTTCAAACACCTTAGCACGGGATGATCTGCAGCCACATGGGTCCTCTCCCAGACAGGAGCGAGGCTCCACGGTGCAGATCTCCTACCTGAAGCTTCACCACCTCTGAAACGTCAAGGCATCAGGGTCTAACTGACTTAGTGCTACAGAGCATCTGCTGAGGTCCCCTCTGCTCCCAAAGAGCACTCCAACCCTCCGGAGAGGGCAACGGCTGTGGGTATGGCACCTCTCACACGTGAGGCAGGGGGGTCTTGTGGCTTCACCCATCCACCCCTGGTTGGCTTCAGCCATGCTGCAAAAAAGAAATGGCCGGATTTGCCAGGAAGACATCAAGGAAGACAACAAAAGGCCATTTTTGGCAAACATTTTCTTCCGCCAGACGTAATGCTTACGGGGGAGGAGGCGGTTCCTCCACAGGACAGGGCAGGGGTTCTTGGCATTAGGTGTGCAGGAGGTCAGGTGCCCCACGTGGCAAGAGTCCTGGTTTGGTTCACAAGAGCCATATCTTTCACAGAAAGAACAGCATTTCCTGCCACAGCAACTCTTACAAGAGCAGGTGACGTTGCCAGGAGGGGGAGCTTATGGAGAAATGGATTCTCTTCCTAGAGTCTCAGAAACAAATGGCAGATGCACATACACGCAGGGGAAGATTTTTCTTGGCCAAGGGGACAGGGAAGTCCCCAGGATGCTGATGTGCTGCAGGCCCCTTGCTTTGTGCAGGCTCACACTGGGGAGCAGTGCAGCCACAGGAAAACTCGTGGTGGTTAACTGCACGTCCCCACTACGTGGCATGTTTGCTACTGGGCTCCTTGGCTGAACCATCCAGGGACTGTGAACCTGACCCGTGGAGCTTCTCCTTTCCTCCTTCCTAGAGTCTTTACTTTGGTCATGTTGAAGCCTTCAGAGACTGGATTAAGCCTCCCATTCCCAAATGCCTGGGGCACAGAGGAGATCTGCCTCATCAGAGATGGCAGCATGACTCTGGTGAGACTGCACAAGGACCCTCTTTGCTACAACACAGTCAGGGCTTTCAGGTGTCCTTCCTTTCTCCCCTTCAGTTCCATGAGACAAACTAAACTGCTTTTGTCCTGACCGCAAGCATGCTCAATATTCAGTCTCTCCAAGACCTGGGAACACTCCCAAAAAGTGAATTGCTCCCTCCTGAGAAAACAAGTAAGGTGGAGGCAAGAAGATGCTGAGGCTACAGCCGGTCTTTGAAATGGACCTCTTGACAGACAGCCCAGTTAACCCCTCTGGGGACAGACCTGGCTTTGTCTGTTTTGGAAGAGGGAGGAGTTAGCTCAGTGCACCTTGGGAAAAGATCTTCTTCACTGTGGCACTGAGTCCGAGAAGGAAAAACAGTCTGTTTTGGAAAACATATACGTTTACTTCCAAAGAGATCATCGTAGGACCAAATACCCCCTGGGAACTCCACACTGTGTGGAGGGCAGGGAAAGTATAGAGTTCTTTGAGTGACCAAAAAATAAATGATAAAAAAGCAACGGCCCAAAAGACAGCAACTGATGTGAGTCAAATTAGTCCGAGAGGAACATCTGCTATGTACAGCAAGTGCCTCTGTCCATTGGGGTGAGGGGGTATGTTCCCACAGGTGCTGGAGGAAGCCTTGCACCTTCCTGCTCCGCTGGCTGGGCAGAGCTCAGCCACTGTGTCGGAGCACAGACACTGAAACAAATGAAACAAGAACAACAAACCCCACTGTGCTCCTCAGGGTTCCTGGTGTATCTCTACTTCTCTCCCTCTGTGTGTCCCTACAGGTGTCTCTGCCTCTCTAGTCCATGGTTCCCGGGTGGATGCTGAGGACTGGTGGCTCTAGGCAAGTGGGAGAGTAGTTGAGGTGAGGCTCTTTGATCCACAGCAAGGGAACCCCATTCTTGCCCTCCGAGTTCTTGCTGGAGTTTCGGCTCTTGAACCGCACCAGGAGGATGGTGATGATCAAGATGCCAAAGATGGGGAAGGGGTAGAAGAACACAAAGTAGAAGAGGGCGTCATTGGAGCAGATGACAGATTGCAGCGTGGAGCCTGGAAAGAGACACAGAGTGGTCACATTTCATAGTTTCTTTCTAATCAGAGCATGCAAGCTTCCTCAGAAACAGAAAACCAGATGTTGATTATTCTATGTCAAAGCAGGAGGTGGAGATCAGGGAAAAATAACAGTGTTAGAACAGAAGAAAGTTCTAACAGGGCATGTTTCAGCTTTATCCCTGTTTAATAAGTGATAGAGTCCTCTGTTATTGTTATATTTTTTGGAAATTCTCTTTTTCTTTAGGATTTGTGTTTGGAAGCTGAGAAGCTTCAGAAAAAAATGAAAATAATAATTATCTAACTACTTCACCTGTATTTTACCACTTTAAAATGTAGCTAAAAATTGTTTATCCAACAAGCAGTTGTTTAATTAGTTCCATGTAAATAGTTTTAACTTAATGACCAATCACCATCTGACTACGACAAAACTCTAAAAACAATCACGAATTTTCATAATCATTCTTTATAACCTTCTGTAGGTATCCTTTCTCTATTCTTTAATATAATTTTAGTATAACATTCTTTAATAGAATAGAATAGAGTAGAATAGAATAATAAATTAACCTTCTAAAAACGTAAGAGTCAAATTCTCAATTCCTCCTTCGTCCTAAAAACCTTTAAAATACCACAGTCCTCCCTGGTGGAGATTTTATAGTATCTTATAAACCCTTGAGCTGCCTGTAGAAGTACCAGCACCACAGACTTGCCCCAGTCCCACTCACTCCTTGGTCTTTTCATCTCGGTTGAACAGAAGATGCAGGGGATGCCAGGGCCACGGCCCCAGACAGTCATCACCAGTTCTCACCTGCATCCTGCACGTGCACAGCCACCATCCCTGACTCCTCCTGGGCCAGCCGGTACCAGACTCCGTTGGGATCCGCCAGCCACTCCTCCACTCGGCACGAGTAGTTGCCGGTGTCGGCACTGCCGGCCTGCAGCACCGTCAGCCGGAAAAGCACCGCCGAGAGCCTCTGGAAGCGCAGGCGGCCCTCCCAGCGACTAGCCTCGGGGCTGAAGATGGCATCAGGGCCCACACTCAGCACTGCTTCCCTCTCTTCCTCTTCCTCCTCCTCCTCCCCCTGCTCCGCGTGGTTGCCCGCCTCCTTGGCCCGCAGGCTGTACCACGTCACTGCAAAGTGGGACTCGGGGCTGGAGCGGGACAGGATGCTGCAGTCCAGAGGGAAGGACTCCTTCTCCTGCACCGTGAGGTTGGCAGTGGCTGTGTCCACCTGCAAGGTGGGATCTGAGATGACAAAAATCAAGAGGTGAGTGCTGAGCTATCATCAAAACCAACCTATCTCAACACAAACTGTCATGACTGGTGCTAGGCATGATCCAAGCAAAATCCCAGTCTTGATGCAGCCTGCCAATACTCACAGGGACTTCTGAGGTCAACCCTGCAGGCACAGCATCCTCACCTCACCACGCACCATGTGGCACGGGGTAAAACAGGTGCTGGCTGCAAGCACCATCCTACCCCTGCCCACCCTCACCCCAGCTAAGGAATGAGAGGAGAAAGCTGCTGCAGCTCATCCAGACATGCTATGTGTCAAGATACCAAGGTTTGGTGCATGTGCTATTCCTCCCCAGCTACTGCTGCACAGAACATTGCACTTTCTGCTTTTTGTTTCTTTGAGAGTGCTCAAAGGACCTGAAAATCATTATGACAGAAGAGAAGACCTTCTCCAGTAGCTTGGAAAGTCCTTTAGGTAAGAGGTTCCTCCATAGAGATGGTCTCAACACCGATGCAGCAAGGATGCTCCAAAATCTTCCTCATTTTTTTTCCCTCTAGGGCTTGCTGCAGGGCTAAAGAGATGTTTTTACCTAACTGAGACACAGTGGCCAGAACCCACGATGAGTTGATTAAAGGCTGACTTCAAGAGCAATTAACATTTGGTTTAGTCATCTTGCCAGGGAGCACATACACCAGGGATCACAATCAGTCTGGATCTAAGCTTTCATTTAAAGATTAAAAAGCCCTTTCCAAAGTGGGAGCTGAGCAGAAGGGCAAGTCGATAACTCACCAAAGAGAGAGGCACTTTCTTCTCCAGTGAGGAGAGCTGGGCAAGCCCTCCCTTGTGCAGACCCTGGGTGTCTCTCAGGAGGGGGCTGCTGTCCCTCAGCTCTCATCAGCCACAGAGCTGCTGTGCCCAGTGGGCTTCTCATTACAGCACCTGCCCAATGCTTTTTAAATGGTCCCGTGAGGAAAACCTCAATTAAGCCACAGCTCTTCAGGCCATAAGCAGTATGAGTATTTGCTGTTCACACCTTCCCAAAGAAGACTCCTGAGCAGAAACAGGAATGAGTTAAGTCATGAAATTTTGGGGACTACGAAGGTAAAAAGGAGGAAGGGAAGGAAATGGCTTGTCAAAACTAACACAAAGCCTCTCTCACCTTTAGCGGGTTAAACAGAAAGAGGAGAATTGATGTCTGAAGGTGCTGAGAGGTTTTCCCCCCCTTGCTGATGATTATAGCCCTGACAGATGAGGCTGGAAATCCTCACTAATGAGACATGAGTCACAAGCACAGTTAGTCATTTTGTTAAGTACTGGCTGCTATGAAACAAAAACAAACAACAACAAAGCACTTCTAGAAAAAAAAATCTTCAATTAGTGAACTCCCAACTCCCTCTCTTCTTCCCACTCCACATTCTTCTGCAATTCAAGAGGAGCCTCAGAGATTTTTCCTGCTGTTCATTATCCCCTCCATCAGGGCTGGCAATTATCACACTGGATGGAGAGCTGTACTGACAACCCAGCACGGCACAAGGGATTGCCTGGGGAGGTCTCTCTGCTCAAGCCACTCCAGCCAGCAAAAGCTCCCAAGCAAAGATGTGGCAGATAAGAGCTCTGCTGTCCCTTGTTCCTCCCCCAGAAATCTCTGTCAGGAATGACCACTAAAATCTTTCCAGAACCTCATGCTTTTGCCAGCTCCACTGCACAGTTACAAGGCTGACATCTTGCTGGAATGGGCAGGCATGAAGCACTGCAGAATATGCAGAGTGATTGCTTTAGAAGCTGGAAAGTACTCAGTGAAGGAAGACTGTACTGTTATTTGTCCTACAGCCTTTAAGACAGACATTTAATCTTGAGCCATATAAAAACGAGGGAATTTGTATTTTCCAAGGTAAACTGCCTTTGCATCTTATCTGTTGTTAAAACAGGCAAAACTTAGCAGAGTACTCTGGGAATCTGCTTTTAAGGGTTCAGGAGTCCATCAATGCTGGTCAGTGTTAAGAACCACCTTTTGAGAGCACAGGAGCAGGCAGCTCCACTGTGTCCTAAGTCAAGCAACGTTGGCTGAACAGCAACTCCTTGTGGAGCTCAAGAGGAGAAAGAAATTGTATGATCTCTGGAAATGAGGCTCTGCAGGAAGATTACAGAGCTGTAGTTCACATATGCAGGGAGAAGAGAAAAATGTCAAAGCTCAATTAGAGCTGAAATTGCTCAGTGTCATGTCAGCACTTTTTTAAAGCTCTTAATAGCAAGAAGATGTCTGAAGAAAATGTTGAACTGATACCTGTTGAAGACAGTTACCTATTTAATAGGGATGAAGAAAAAGCAGAGGCATTCAATTTTTTTTGCCTCAGCCTTTAATAATACTGATAGACCTTGGGCTGCCCAGTCCCATGAGTCAGAGGACCATGAGTGCAGGAACAGTAACTTTTGCATCTGCAGACTCTGAAATTGTGGGGGATCAGCTGTGTCAGCCAAGTGTCCACAAGTCCATGGGGCCTGATGGGACTCATCAGGTGTTATGGCAGGACTCCTCATGAACATATCCAAGGGCCCTGGGAGTCTGGGAAAGTGATTTTTGGCTGGAAGATGGCCAGTATATATTCCAATTTATAAGAAGGACATGAGCGAAGAACCAGGAAACTACAGACCTGTTAGTCTGATCTCAGTTCCTGGAAAAACTATGGAGAAGATTATTATGGGTACTACTGAAAGGCATTCACAGAACCATGCAGCCATCAGACACAGCCAACATGGCTTCACAGAGGCGAAGTCTGGTTAAATAATTTAATATTCTTGTTTCACCTGCTCTGTCAGTGGATGAAGGGAAGGTAGTGGATGCAGTTTTTCAGTTTCAGTAAGGCTTTTCATATTGTCCCTCACAGCACCCTTCCAGCTGTGGGATGGGGGGATTCATAGTGCACTGGGTGAAGAACTGGCTGAAGGGCAGAGTTCAAAGGGATACAGTGAATGGGGCTACTTCTAGCTGGTAACTGGTCACCAGTGGTGTTCCTCAGGGCTCAATTTTAGGGCCAGTGCTGTTCAGTATATTTATCAAAGATCTGGATACAGGAGTTGAATGCACCATTAGCAAACTTGCTGACAATACCAAACTGGGAGGTGCTGCTAATTCTCTTGAAGGACAAGAGGCCTTACAAAGTGATCTAGATAGACTGGAGCTCTGGACTTTAATTAATGGAATAGAATTTAACAAGTTGAACTGACTGGTCCAAGTAACACCATGCACAAGTAGAACTAGGAGAGGAGTAGCCAGAAAACAGCCCTACAGAAAGGGATCTGGGGGTGCTGGTTGACAGCAAGCCAGTAAGACTCAACAATGTGCCTCCACTGCCCTCTTCTCATGAAAGGACCTTGCCCCTGGGGCACACACCTGGGAAGCACAGGTAGCTTCTTCTATCCTATTCTCAATCAAAATGTGAGTAAAATCAGGAGCCTATCCTATTTAATCTGCCAAAAGTGCTGAAAAAGAAATAATTGTAAATGCAGTGACAAAATGCCAAGCCCATCTAGTTGTATTTGCAGAACTTGCTCTACACTCTTTCCAGAAAAACAAGAGTGCAATCAAGAAGACATGGAAAAAGGAATCAGCGTGGTCTGTCCTGTGGTCCTGCCCTGTGCCTGGACCCAGTGTCACGGACAGACAGATGGCGATTCCTGTGTGCCCCAGAGGGCACAAGGCTGCTCAGGGCAGACGGCCCCAGATTGCACTGACCTGGCTGCCTGACGGTGAGGGTGCTGATCCCACTGTCACTGCCAGACAGATGGCGATTTGTATGTGCCCCAGAGGGCACAAGGCTGCTCAGGGCCCCAGATGCCACTGACCTGGCTGCCTGACGGTGAGGGTGCTGATCCCGGAGAGCTGCTCGGCGCGCTTGTACCAGCGCTCGCTGGGGTCCAGCAGCCACTCCTCCACGCGGCAGCCGTAGGCGCCGCTGTCGCGCACGGTGCAGTTCTGGATGGAGAGCAGGAACAGGCCCGGGGCCGGGCTCTCCAGGTGCAGCCGGCCCCGCAGGTCGCCCAGCGCCGCCGGCTCCCCATAGTGCAGCGTGCTCTGCCGGCTCAGCCAGGCCAGCACTTCCCTGTCGGTGCGGCCCGGCCGCCACACGGACCACTCCACCGAGAGCTGGGATGAGGGGCTGCTGCGGTTCTTCACCAGGCACTCCAGAGTCACCCACTCGTTCTCCAGCACCGTCATGTTCTTGTGCGTCTGGCTGACCTGCAGGCGGTTATCTGTGGGAAAAGCACGTTAGAAATGCAATGTGACCAAGGGCTGTGAGGGCCCTTTGTCAACCCACAAGCCTTTCCTGCATGGCCACTATCTTGGGGTGTGATGGAAGAAATAAGGAAGTAAAGGAAAAAATGATGGAGAAAGGAAAGGACAAAAAAAAATAAGATTAGAGGAGGAGAAGAAAACAAGGCTTGTGTTTTTTAGGGTCTTCTGAAAATCTCAGGCTAGTCACCAATAATACAGTGCAGCGAATTGGAAACCCACAATCTCCCAGCAGGACCTTGGAGGACCTAAGTGCACAGAGATCTAATGAAGGGAGATCACCCCTCACTCTTTTCTTGCTCTCCTCCTAGGATGAGGCAGTAGCTTCATCACACCCCAACCAGTAAGCCCCCTGTTATGGAAAAAGGAAAAAAACCAGCAAGGTAGAGAACAGACAGCTGATTACAGGGAAGCCCCGCTGCAAAACAAGAAGTGGCATGAGGGCACAGTCACACGCAGTGTTTTGCTGCCTCGGGAATGTCCCTGGTTTGTGCTCCACAACTTCATTGATACACGGGAGGGTGACTGGAATCAGCTTTTATGCGAAATGACGTGTCCAACTCTCCCAAATCCCTCACAATTCTTTCCAGGGCCAGCCTGGACTTCCCTGGTACTGCTGCTGCAGCAAGCAATAAGCACTGTACTTCCCAGAGAGAGCTGGGTGATGTAAATGAGAGGACAGTCACAGCCCCCTGTCCCTGACCACCCCTCAGCCATCCTGGGACTCTGCAGACAGAAATGAGGAGCTGGCACTGGCAGCAAGCCATGCCCTGCTATGCTTCTTGTGTGTGTGACCAGGCAAAGCTGCACCAGGGACCATGTCCAACATCTCTCTTGCACCCTTGTCCACAGAGCTTGTGTCTAGCCAGCCAAATCCAGACAGAGAAAATGCACTAAATACCCTACTCCAGCCCTGATATCCATCTGGCCTGAGGGATTTTATCTTCTAGACACAGGTAGCTGGAGCAAGCAAGGACAAGGCAGGCTTCCTCATGAAGTACCAATGCTCTGGACAGTACCTGCCTCCCTGCCTCTCCCCTCTGTCCCAGCTTGTGGGGGCTATATTTAGCTCCTCCACCAGCTCACCTTTATCAGTGTCATCCACTGCCACGGAAACCACCCACGGAGCAGATTTCTCCTTTCCTGGCAGCCAGCTCCCCACCTCATTAAACGTTATTCCCATCTCATGTGCAAAGGGAAAAGACACAAGGCTCCCTGTGCCTGCCAGGATCCAGGCACAGAGTAAAATTAAACTGTGTGCAAGACATAAAATTGCTTTCCCAGACAGGCACACACACAGGGGTTCTCTCTCAGTAAGTCACTAGCTGACACTCTTGTTACATGATGCTCTCAAGGATAATGAAACCTGGCTGGATGCAGTGGCCGTATAGACTATGGGGGATGGACAACCTTAACGTGGGGACACTGAAAGGCTCAGCCTGGAAGGACAGGAGTCACATTAAAGGAGGGAAAATCCTCCTTCCACGCAGGGATGTGCAGGCATGAGGATGCAAGGACAGGGTGGCAATCTCACAGGCCGTGCCAAGAGGCCCCCACCTGGCTGCTTGACGGTGACCTCGGTGCGGCCCGACACCTCCTCTGCCAGCTTGTACCAGGCGTGGTTGGGGCTGAGCAGCCACTCCTCCACGTGGCAGTAGTAGCTGCCGCTGTCGCGCACCTCGGCCCGCTGCACCGTCAGGCTGAAGAGCCCGCCCGAGGCGGAGCGCTCGAACTGCAGCCGGCCCCGCAGCCCCTCCTCCTCCGCGTAGGTGCCGTACTCGAAGGCAGAGCTGTGCGTGGTCTTCAGGATGAGCTTCCCATCGGCGTCCGAGGGCTTGTGCACGTACCACAGCACGGCAAAGTGGGAGTCGGGGCTGGTCTGGGACTTCACCGAGCAGTTCAGGGGGATGGGCCGGTTCTCCACCAGGGTGATGCTGCGCTTCGACTTGCTCACCTGCAGCTTGGTCACTGTGAGGGGAA
The DNA here is from genome assembly GCA_024362935.1 of Setophaga petechia. Lineage (NCBI taxonomy): Eukaryota > Metazoa > Chordata > Aves > Passeriformes > Parulidae > Setophaga > Setophaga petechia. The sequence goes on along the minus strand of JANCRA010000013.1, from coordinate 5,258,203 downwards.
TGGAGAAGGATGGAGAGAGATGGGTCATTAACACAGGAAAGAAATTCACCAGATTTGGGATGGACTAGAGAGTGCTCTCTTGCTTGGGTCCCATATGCCTTTAGGACATTTAGATACTCTACCAAATGTCTCCTTTCAACCCCTATCTACGCCTGGATCCTCCCACCATGTCCCTCAGCAAGAGAGGTTGCTTTTTCACAGTCTGACCTTTAAAAGACTCTTTTTAATTCATAGTGGTCTAAGGCACCAGACTTAGTAAGATGACTACACCCAAACTCAGTGGTTTTTCTCATGGTGAAATCATACCACTTGTACCTCAGGGCAATGAGCTGTTGACCAGTTCCAGAGAAAACCACTTCTGAGAAAGCAAATTAAATGAGACCCCACTGCTGTCACATGCCAGCCATCTCAGTGAGATGTATCCCACAGACACGCAATAGCTAGGGGAGGAAGTGCAGGCACAACTAGAAAAGGAGAAAGAGCACCAGACTGGAAGGGATCAGCAGGGATCAAGCTCTGCTCCCACAGCCAGGAGATCTGGCTTCAAGTCCACCACAAACTGCACAGCCTAGGACAAGCCACAGGCCCATCACCCCCTTCTGGCTTCCCAAGCACAAGAGCAGTTCCCACGCTGTAGCTAAGCAGTCCCATGGTGCTGAGGATGATACAGCAGAATCATCAGCTCTAGTTCCTGTAGGGAGAGACACACAGATTCCCAATCCTCTCTCCCTGTACAAACACAAGACAGAGCCTCTAGCTGCAGTGTGTGCTCACACTGTGCTTGTCACCCCAGCCCTGAGCCAGGGCATTCCTGTTGGCAGGGGAGGACACAAGGCGCCCTGGTGTCACACTTGTGCTCGGCGTGCCCTGGAGTTCCTGCCAGCCACACATGGGGAGAGGGGCAGCTCCCACCCAGCCAGACACATCCCTGTTCCCCTCTGAAAGGGGTAATGCTGCCTTGTTGCTGACAAACTGCAAATCTCTTAAATAAAACGTGAAGAGCGCACGGGTCCAAGTGGCACGACGAAAGTGTGGCACCACAGGCACAAACAACTGAAGGCTGCCAGGGGACCTGTGCCCATCCACACCCTGGAAACACATCCCACGCATCCTGTGTTTGTGAGGAAGCAGTGTTGTCTTCTCTCTCTCACCAAGGCAGGGCTCCTTGCTTTGCATCATGCTTTGCTTCCAGCTTCCCTTGGGCACCAGGGCCTCGGATGCCTGTCGGCACAAGCGATGAGTGACAGTGCCCAGGGAGAGGATGGGCACAAACAACTTCAAATGGGAGGAACTCCCACCACAGCAACGCTTTCTGCACTATCACATCTGACATAGGCATCCTGGTATCGCATCAGACATTCCCCTGGAGCCTGGATTGCCCGTGGCTTTAATCAGTATGCTAATAAAGACTCCGTGCCTGGTGCCTGTGGTATGGCATGCAGACACTGGAGGAAGGAAAGGAGGGAAACTGTCCTTGTTTTTCCTCCCCAGGGACTTCAACCTAATGGAAAGAGTCAGTGTCACCCTCTCGTATTTCTGCCATACCCCAGACACATTTTTCCCCTTTGTTTCACTCCAGGACAACAGCCTTAGCCACCACACCCACCCTCATCCCACCTTTTCGGCTCACCATTGGTTAAAAATGGTTATTTTGAGCATTAATCAATCTTCCAAGTCCCTAGGAGATGAACCAATAAAGGAGGTGGTGGTTCTCAGCAGTTTCCTTTCTCCCCCAGCCCCCTTTCCAAACAGTTTATTTTTAATTGGTACTGGATTATTTTCTGCAACCGTTACTACGGAAACCTTTGTTACTATAGCAACTGTGTATGTTAAGTCAGTAGCCGTATATCTATTAAAATGCAGTTTATACACACATGCTGTGTGTGGTGGGTTGCTCAATATCAACACACACACACACACAAAACCAGGGTACACACAGACCAGAGCTGCTGAGAGGCAAGCACCACCCCCTCACAGCGCTCTTCCCACATCATGGCACCTCCAGGAGATGAAATGAGGATGGCTGACACTGAATAATTCTAATCTTAATGTTTGGGGCAACAGACCCACCTTGTACATGACAGATGTATTCCACTGAAGCAGTGAGAGCTTGTTCCCAGACCACAGTCACAGTAATTGTCACTGTGTACAAACCGCATGGGCCCCTGAGGTCATCCAAGGACTCCCAGCTGGCCCCTCAGCAGCTTCCCCTGCTCCCATGCAACCTTTGGGAAGAAATCTTTTTGAGAGTAATGGGGAAGCAATCTTATTAACTCTGGCAAAAATGAGATCTTAAATTTCACACACACCCCCCATCCTTCCAAGCCATCCCTGGCAGGCACTGCAGCCAGCAGTCAGGAATTTGCCCACATTTGCACTGAGTCCCTAAGATATTGATGAGGTAGTGCTTCTACAGCTGCTCCCAGCTGGAGCAGCAAGCCCTGGCAGGGAATCACAGGTCTTCTCTTTGCCAGACTACACTCTTGCAGAGGTTCATATAACACTGTGCACGAAGTTTCCTCTAGATTAGAGGTATCAGTGATATGTAATGACATCCCTGCCAATGCACTTTTCATCAGACACGAATTATTTTCCTAAGGGAGGCACACCACAGAAGATGCAACTGCAGGTTCTGTTTCCCTCCCACAGAATTAGAGAGGACGTTCTCAGTCTTTTCCAATTCTGTGAATGCCAAATGCTTCCACATTCTGGGGCTGGTTCCTGCATGGTACACAGGCACCCATCTCTTCTTCATTACCTTTTACAGATCCTACATTAGTGATTCAAGGCTTTTATGGACCACAGGCTGATAACAACTAAGTTGGAAATGCTGTGGCACACAGGTTGGGGCAGCCCCACCCTCAGGGGAAAGATCCTGGTTAAGACATGGGAAGCTTTGTTGGGTAACTCGCACTTCTGCTCTCCCATGGGGCTGACCATCAGCCACTGTTCACAGATACACAAACAAATCCACAAAGCTCATTTTGCATTTGGGAAAAAATATTTATAAAGGAGAAAACAGGTAATACTGAAGCTGGTGGTCCAGGGTAATGGGAATGGCACAATACAACACCAGGGAGTCCATCCATCTCTTCCCATTCTAGTGGTAAGCCTATTCCACTGCAAACTGAGTCTCTCCATGCCACATGCAGCCTGCTAGGTCACGTTTAGAGATGCTGCCATGACATGGAAATGGTTGTAGCTGCTGGTGCACCAGTGAGGTTGCAAGAAGTCTGACACCCCAGGCACCCAGCCAGAGAAACCTCACCCTACTGACAAGGGGGAAACTCCCTTTCCTGGCTTGAGGATTTGCCTGGGCAGAGAGCCAGGAAAGGGTTTGGCCTGCAAATGCTGAGTTGATCTGCTGTGCCCCAGGGGCTGGGGTTTAGGTGAGGCAGGGCTGCTCCAGCCCCATGTCAGGCAGCAGAGGTGGTGGGCACGGCAGTGTGAACAGACACAGTTATCCAGCATTTTCTGCTGGCTGTCAGGAGGCTGATGTTCTCTTAACAGCCTCCCAAACATCTGCTCTGTGAGAGGAACAGGTGCCTGCGTCTAGGTGAAGTTATCGTGCATATCATCTGCAAACCATAATCCTTGTTGCCACAATGTCTCCTGGCTCCCTGGAGAGTGCCAGTAAAGAGGATATTGTACCTTAATGTACTGTAATTGGCCCTACATATGCTATTAAAGCTTTCAATTTACACTGGCAACAAGTCATGGTGAGAAACCTCTCAGTTTTTTTTAATCATTATCTCAAGATGCCTGTGGCAGCTTCTGGTCCTCAGAGCTTGCACCTCTGGCTGGGACCTCAGGCCAGACACACCTTACAACCACAGCAAGCTATGACACAGCCACATCCTCTACAAGGTGATATGTAGTAGATGTTTTCTCCACACCATCAAGCAGGAAGTCTCCTCAAGCTGAGCATGTGGTAAGCACAGTTACACAAATATCTGGGGGAAGGGAGAGTGGTCATCAGAGGAGGAGGAAGAGACAGTGATGTGATTCATGCTTTTTCTGCTGACCTGCTGCCTCTTGGCTCCCTCCCCTCTGTTTCCTAAGAAAAGCAAGCTGGGGTTACAACACTTACCTTTAGCAAAACACTTTGCAACCTGTACCTAAAAATGCTGTGATAAGAAGATGCTCCATCTCAAACACCTTACATCATTTTGCCTTGCAGGCAGCAAGAAAACACAACAGCAGGAGCTTACAACCCACCTGGGAGCCACAATTACCAAGTCCTGGGAATGGCAATGTTTAATTGCAGCTGAAGATACCATTTCCTCAAAACAGCCCCACACTAAACCCCAGAATGTTGCGCCTGCAGCAAAGGAGGAGGGGGCCATCCGCTGGGGAAGGAGCCAGCTCTGCAAGAACCAGCAGCTGTGGCACAGAAGGGTGGGCAGGAGGATGGCCACCACCATCCCAGAGTCCCCAGAAAGCCCTGTCCCCACAGCAGGGAGGCAGTGTCCCACTTTGGAGGTTGCTGCTCGCTGGGGAGAGCCCCTCCAGAGAACACTTTTGCTTGGAAAGAACTGATGAAATGTTGCAAAAAGTTTTCTGGGGAAATGTCCTAATTTTAAAAGCCTCCACTGAGATTTCACTGTGCTGAGGTGTGTGTGCAAGGGGAGCAGAAATGAGGCCACCCCAGCCTGAGCCCAGCCCTGGTTTAACACCATACAGTGGGTTTAGCAGGCCAGTCAGGAGAAATTGTTTTCCAGCAGCACAGCCCCACGGTGACTTCTACAAGGAACCCCTCTCTCCCCAGCACACTCAGAGTACAACCCTGAAGGGCATTGGCCAGGCCTTTGGCACAAACTCAGCCATCCCCTCAGCCTGTGGCACATCCCAAAGGTGCTTCATCCCTCACCAGGGCCTGAAAAACACTTAGAGTTTTTAAACTCCAGAAGGATGTTTGCCTGGGATTCAAGAGATCAGTGTGCAGGTTACTGCCACAGGCTTAGACATGTACTGACATTCAGATCCCTGCCAGCTCTTCTCCCTTCCACAAAGCAGGGCTGAGGAGGCTCCTCCACCTCCCCAGACACTTGCAAGGACTCTGGCTTTAATGACTGAGCAGAGTCAAGCAAGTACACGCCAGCCTACTGATTCAGCATGGTGAGAGCTGGGTGACTCAGGTTTATTAGGCTAGCTGAAATCAAACCAACATTCAAAAGGGAAAGATGTGCAAGTCCTTTTGGAGAGGAGGCATCAGAAGAAAGGCATTTGCAGAAGGGAAGAAAACAAGATGCTCCTAGGAGGACTGTGCTCATTAAGCTTAACCACAGCACAGAAATCACAGCAAAGTAAAGACAAAGGCTTCCAGCACGGGGGCAACCTCCCCAGAGAAGGCAGGAACATGGCAGCACAGCTCCCGACTCCGGCTATTCTCTTTTAACTGAACACAATTCCTCCTGAAACTGGATTAGTGAGGTTGCAAATTGCATTAGCCAACATGGGAGGCTGCTGGTGCAACAGGAGCAGCAGAAAGGGAAATAGCATTAGACTTTGCCTGCCATTATTACTGCCATTATTAACTTGTCACTTTACTGTAGTGTTCCTATAACAATGAATTATTGCCTGCAAACAGGCTGACATGATTGAATTACTGGGAGAGCAGCTCTGTGGGAAGGAAAGACAGCGTTAACCCTTTCCTGAGGAAGGCTCAGCTTCAGCCCCCTCCCATGTGGTCAGACAAAAGAGCTGAGGCTGTGAATCTCACCACCAAGTGACCTGCATTTCAACATGTTCAGCAAGGTGCTGTGAAGTCCACAACCCAGCAGGCAGCCCAGACACTCCCCAGCCTCACAGCTGCTGCGCTGCAGCAAGACCAGCTGGGTATTTAAGTAGCTGTGCACATCCATGCTGACCATCACCTGTCCAACAGCCCTGCCCAGCACTCAGCCCCAAGCACAGGCACAGGCCTGAAGGACACTGTGCTACTGCAGCCTGGGGAGTGGAGTTTGATGCTCTCAAAATGGTGCCAGAGGGTGCTGTGGCAAAGCAGAACAGGCGCCTCTCCTCAAACCTTAGGGTGGATCCGCTTGCTCATCTGCATCCCCACCAGCTCCAGCCCCAAGTCTGATCATCCCAAAGTTCCTACAAGTGGCCCCATGCCCTGCCCCTCCCCAAAAGCAGCACAGTCAGACTGCAGACCCACCTGGGAGAGCAGGTCATGTCCATCTCTGCATGTGAAGACTGCAGGCAGTGACAAGGACATGTGCTTGGCCAGGGAGCAGCCTGGCATTACCAGCCGTGCTGGAGCCTGTGGAGCAGCAATCAAACCAGCAGGTAAGCAAGTGGGGCCTTGGGGAGGAATCATGTGTGACCCAGAAAGGCTTTTTAAAGCCCAGAAGCCATACATCTGCCAGCAAATACAGAAAAGGCAAGGATGGAAAAAGCTGGGGAGCTCACAGCCTCCCAGGTCCAGCCAAGGCTAAGGCAGAGACCACCAGCTGGGATCTACCACTGGCCTGGAAGAAACAAGGCTTTCCCCAAGAAACAGAAACATGTCAGTGTAAAGAACAGCAAGAAACAAATGTACCCCAAAGCAAAATGCCTCATAAACCTAAAATCAGAAACTTTCCTGCAAAACCCCGAAATGCACATAAAAGTTCTGCACGAGAAAGAAGAGGGGAGGAAGGGATAAAAGATTCTCAGCATGAGTTGTGCCTGCTGTCAGAAAACAATATACAGCTCACTGATCACTTGTAAATTAAAATATGGAGATAGGATCACTGGAAGATAAATTCACTACCAAGCTACACTGAAGATAAAGAAATAAAAAAATAACATACAGAGATATTTAATCAACTCCTCGTCAGAAAGATTTCAAACAAAGGAGTGCTCCGCCAATTAGGAAAAAAAAGTAATTAAATGCACCCGAAGAGCAAGTTGTAACACACATAGCAGCACCACACACCAGCTCCCATGCCATGCTGGAGGCTGGATTTCCTGAGATATTTCTTCCCTCACAAAACAACTTGGCAGTTTTGTGCGGTTGCACGCTCAGAGCACAAGTGCACCCTGTAGTGCAGGGCTGACTTTCACACACGCTGCCTTTGACTTGGCCATTTTCAGCAGCTCCTGCTGAAAATCTGAGCGCTGGGCAGGCAGAGATGAGCTGCCTAGGGTGGTGTGAAATGTCATTTTCTTGCCACCCAGAGAGCAAGCTCTCCAGCCAGACCTCAGGCAGGATGAGGAGATCTTCTGGATACTGCCACACCAGCCCTGCCAGGGTCAGGTGCTGCTCTCCATGCAAAGAGAAGTCCCCTAAGAAGGACCCAGCTGAATTCATCCAAGCATTAGCTCACTTCCACTCACCTTTAACTGTTCCCTTCCACTGGGCTAGCTTTCTGCAGGTGTACTAAATTGAACTGTGTGGCACAGCAGCACCTGTGCCAGCACAAGGAATGGGACAGGACCATGCAGCCAGCAGCCCACACTGGGGATGAGGATCACCTCCTTCTGTGCAGCAAAGTGCCAGGTCAGCTCCACCTGCAGGAGTTTATTTCCTACCTGGGAGCCACTATTACCAAGTCCTGGGAATGGCAACATTTAATTGCAGCTGAAGATACCATTTCCCCAAAACTGAACACTCATGGATGATGCTGCTTCCACAAACTAGTGAGTACAACTACTGCTGGAAGAACAACCAAGTGAAATGAGCCATCTGTCATTTCTGAAGGAATTGTATTTTTGAACTTCTTAAGGAGTGAGGACATATTTCAGCATAATGGGCTACAGATCCATCATCATCTGAACTCCCTGCTTCTCTGTTAATTGGGACAAGGAAAACTACAGTAATTTTCTTTAGCAGCATCCCAAATCCCTATTTAAGAAAGTAAGATGGCCTTAAGAGAAAACTTTTATGTATACATACATATGTTGAAATAAAAGAACCTGAGCCACAGGTTCAGCATGTTTGCAGTCATTTTGCTGTAAGGAAGCAGATCTCAGGTTCAGTGAACCCAGGAATTCATTCTTTGACCAATGTCAGAACATGCAGCTTCTCATGCCAGGAGAAGCATTCCTCAGGATACAGAACACAAAAAATGGTGCAGGTGCCATGCACAGGAATGGACTGTCAAAGGTGCTGCTTGGGCATATGAGGAGGGACCCCTGGGCTGGGCACTGCTCTGACTGGACAACTGAGAATGCACCAAGAGCAATATTGTGCTGCTGCAGCACTGAGCCTGCTGGCCACAAGGCCACTCACCTCATGGAGAGCTGGGGCTCCATGCAGAGGCTGGGACAGGACAAGAGTGGCAACCTGGTTGCAAAGCTGCTCATCACCAGCCTCCCTCTCCCTCAAGGGCTGCCCCTGCTGACTCTGCTTTTGAGATCTTCAAGGGCAGGAGGAGCTACAAAGCTTTAGAGCTGGACTGCTCACAGCAGAGTGTTTTAGTCCAAGGAAAGCAAACAGGGAATCGATGAGAAGCTAAAGGGTGTGGAGAGAGAGAAGCTGTTCAAGACATCAAAGAAGGTGCATGTGCACAGACTGCAAACGGGCTGACACCATGGTTTTGTACATCCACGCTGCAAACAGGAGTGGAAAACTGCTCAGGAAATATCAAAGAGAGAAAACAGAGAGTACTCTGAAATGGAAGTGAAAAATTTGGATCCAAAAAGTAACCATGGAGAGAGCTAATTTGAAAAGAGCAGCATATCCTGGATATGGCCCAGGTCTCCTGGCACTGTCAGTCTTGTCAGGGGGCTGAAAAGAAAGACAGCCTGCACTAAGATCAGTGGGCACACACAGAGCAGGCTGAGTCAGGTTAAGATCCCACTAGGTGCAAGGATGCATTCCCACACTCCTCACCTTTGTGTAATGCATCCAAGATGCTTCATCCATTTAAAGTTCAACTTCTCAGGTCACATCCCTGGGTGCATTTTCCAGGCTGGAGTCTCAAGAGAAACCTTGAACATAACTGGCTGCAATCAGCTCAACACACCTGGCTCTTACAGAAGAGGCTCTCACAGGCAAATCTGCAGAGGAGCCAAGCAGCACCACTCCCAGAAGGAAAACAAATGCAGGGAGAGGTGAATCACAGCTCTGACCCCACAAGGCCAGTGTCATCATCCCCAGTACAGCATCAGGAATGCAGCAGCACATCCAGCACAAGCTCCCTCCCCTGATGCTTACACCTGGGAGGACAGGGATGTTTAGAGGAGGGAGTGATGGCTAAATGTAGAGAAAAAGCACCCTGGGGTGCTGGCCTGGGATAAATAACTGTGCCAAGGAGGTGACAGTGGAGAATCTGTCCCAGAGGACCTGGCAAGTGTGGCAACAGAGCTCCGCAGGGCATATGGGCAGGAGTAGGAGATTACCTGGGGTACAAGGTAGGAGAATCAACCCTACCTCTGCTATCTGAAGAATAAAAAGGGCTCCAGCTGGGTTACTAATGCAGGTCCATGCAAGGGGACAGCTCTGGGTCATGCAACACTGAGCCCCTTCATTTCATGTGTTCAGTGTGCTGGAAGGAAGGAGCAGCAGCTCTGAGGAGGAACAGCAGGTTTTACCCCACTGGCAGTGAAGGGAAAGGGGCAAGACCCTGAGCACACAGGGAAGAGGAGGCTGCTCTGTGCCACTGCTGCTGAGGAACAGGCTGCTCCCTCTCTTCTGAGCTGTTCCTGAACTCCTTCAGCACTGAAGCAGGAATACAGCCATGTGCCAGATGGAGCAGGCAGCTGTAAAGCAGGGAAGCAGTGCTGTTCTACAGAGCAAAACCACTCTGGGATCAAGCAAGCAGCAAACTTCAGTTTCTAGACTTCATTTCTGTAAGGAACTTTCCAGCTCATTAACTCTCCTTGCTTAACTTCATTGCTGGATGCTGCCAGAAGCAAGAAGTGTCAGGTTAAAGCACAGACTTTGTGGCCTTTGAAAACACTTGTGTGAGCCTCCACTCAAGAGCCTGGTCAGTATTCCACTGGCCACCTGTAGCAGAAAAGGCATTTTTCACATCCATCCATGAGATGATTCCTTAAACACTGAAATTACTAAGAATTACTAAGATGAGATGGAATAAAGGCATTAACAGTAATATCTGAGTTAAGGAAACTTTCTCACTATACTTCACAAATGTCTTGCTGGTTAATTATTTGAAAATCAGTCCTCCTCTCCCAGCATTGAGTGTAGTATAAAGTAGACTCCTTTTACAGTTCTCCTTATCTTCCCAGCATCCTAAGCCTGCACAGTCACAACTGTTTGGCTGCTCACTGAGCCTTCAGAGAGAAGGAGGAGCATGAGACCAAACAGTCTCCCTGTGGCTGCCATGGATGGGCTTGGACAAAGAGCTAAGAGTCCTTCATTCTCCACTCATTAGGTTTCTCTGGCCACTGTTAGCCCAGCACAGCCACTCTCTGGTTTCCTGTGGAGAGCAGAAAAGCAGCACAGGGCTCTGCACCCACCTGAATGCAGGGCTTCAAGGAGAGCACAGCTCTGGCTCACTCCATTCCTAAAGTAAGGCTCAGGAAGAAGCCACCTCCAGCTCCTCCAAGGCCAGCTTGATGAGCCTCCACCCTCCCCCTCCATGATGGTTTCAACTTGACAGCTCCTAATAAACCAAACTTTAAAAAGCAGCCCCTGGAGAGCCTCTGGAAGATAATTAATGCTCTAATGAAGAGCATGACTGCCTTGTTTGCTCGACGGCTCCCAGGTCAATCAATCTGCTGTAGACTGGCTTGCAAAAAAGCAGTGAGGAGCCCAGCACCCCTGGAGTCTGCTCAGTTATCATCCCCTGCCATCCCTTCTCCCATGTTCATTACTGTCAAAATCCCAGCAGCAAGAGGACAGATTTATAGAGGCGATTGCAGCTTCTCCCTGAGCGCCCGATCCAGATTTAGTCACGAAGGAACAGGACAAGGGACAACACAAGGATGGAAGGGTGGGGAGCTGCAAGAATATGAAAGGGCTGAGAAGGTGCTCTGAGGGTGGGATGTTGTGTGAGAGCCCTGCTTTCTTACTCTGCTGTTGCCAGACACACAGTCCAGCACTCAGACCCCAGGACTTTGCTGAATCACCCCCACGTCTGTGCTGCAGGGGAATGATAAGTGCAGTAACACACACAATGACAATGGCAATTTAATACACCAGCACAAATCTGCCCCAAGCCTCCTTGCCAAAAGAGAGAGCACTCTGCAGACACCCAAGCCTGTCCAGACTGCAGCACAGCCCCTGTTATGCACTGTCTGCTGCCCTTGTCTGAGTCCTGCAGACCACATGGACAGGCACTGCTCCCAGACACTGCCTGCTGTCTCATCCCTGGACACCTGGCAGGGAGAAGCAAGATCCAAGGAGGAGATGGGAACAGAGCCTGCCTGACAGCCCTTGGGTCTTCCCCTTGACCTGTCTGAACCTATCTACCACCTTCCTCTCTCAGGCAGGACCCAGAGCCCAAGTGCTGTGTCCCCTCTGTGCTGTGCAAGAAAGGGGGCAGGAAACAGTGAGGTCAGCTGGCATCTCAGTGAGCACTGAGAGCTCAGCCTGAATCCAAATACTTCCAGGGCCACTTGGATTCAAAAGGAACCCCCTGCTTCCCCTAAAAGGTACCTCTGCTTCCTCTAAAACCCAAGGAAACTGTAAGTGCAAGGGAGCCACCACACATGTCCTCTCCAAGGACAGGACACAGCTAATCCTGATGGATCTCTCAAGTATCAGCCTACTAAGCCTTCCATGCTGGATGCTCTTCTCAACCTGGAAAGGGGCAAGGCAAAGGGCAAAGCAATGTCTCTAGATGGGAAAATGGTGGTGAACCCTCAGGGGAAAGGGATGATGGCCTTGGGGATGACAGACCCAGGTTTTCAGAGGCAGGCCAGATACCACAGCACAAGGGGAGCCCCAAACACAAAAGAAATCTCCACTCCTGCACTCAGGGCTCACTTCTAGTTCACACTGCACTACTGTGCATGGTCTCCTGCCAGCTTTGGTTTCAGGGAAGCAGCTGGTGTGAACTGAGATGTACTTTTATTATTCTTCCCCTTCTGCTGCAACAAGAGCCCACCAAGAAAGAAACAACAGGCATCTTGAGAGATGGAAGCAAAAAGAAGAGCACTGCATTGTAGGGAAATGAAACAGCCACAGGCCATCTAGCCAGTCTGGTCTCCAGTCATGTCTAAGAGCCCCCCACACCAGCCTGGATTTTTGCCCCAGCCTACAGAAGTTAAAACTCAGCAGTGGCCCTGAAGCAGTGCAGGTCTCTGTCCCTGTAAAGCACACATGGGCTCTCAACCCAAAGTGTGCAGGCTTGCATGACACTGAGCAGCAGCCAGAAAAGGGAGCTTTGGATCCCAGTGCTGGTGAACTTACATGATACCTAAATTCTCTATAACCTCTTACACACACAGCCAGCACCCTTTATAGGGAATTTCCTCACACTGCCAGTCTTTAGAACAAAGAGATCCCAAGGGATCAGGAATGTCACTCTCAAAGGCCAAAACTGGCTCAGATGCCACAGAGGAGACTTGTGCCATCGTGCCTGCAGACCTTGTACTCTGAGTTGGGTTAATGCTGCCATTGACTGCCTTCCTTGCTCCCTCCTTCAGCCCCTACATGTTTTATCTCTCAAAATACTGCTCACTTCTTCTTGGATTTCACAAATCAAGAAGGCCACCACTAATTTTTCTTTCTCTCCTCAACACACTTATGTATATCAGGTTGATGTATACTGATTTCCATGTCTGCACCTGGAACCAGTCAGATAGAAAGGTCACTCAAACAGGGAGCAGGGGTTTGAGGGGGAACTAGAATCCCCACATTAACTTACAGTCCAGAGACACATGCTGGCTCCATTTGCCAAAAGATCTCCAGACAAGCCTTCCTTATAGTCTCCCTTAGTGGAGATAGGTCACCCCAAGCATATGGGTCAAGGCAGACAGCCATGGCTAATGGAAAAGGAAAGGACAGGACTAAGACACCAAAGAGCAGCCTGAAGTTATCTCAGATTAAGGTGACTGTAGTGGAACAGAAGTAGACAGCGCTCTCAGCTGTTTAATAATTCTGGGGGTCATGAATGACCCTTTTTGGAGAAGCCCTGGATATTTATCTAAACACCAGCACCCACTTCATCAGCACAGGTTTGACTGGGAGGGCTCTAGGACATTCACTCAGAATTGTCTGGGGAAGGTGTCTCCCATATCGTCCTGGATCCTCTCTGGAGATCATCCAGCCAAAGACCCAGGAATGACACAATACAACCCTCTGCCACCTGCAAAACCAGAGAGAGCCAGAGCAGTCCCTGGTCTGACTGCCAACATTTCATTCATGGAGAACATTAACCACCTGCTCCAAGTGGCTGCCTGGGACATGGTAACAAGACACAGAGAGGGTGCAGCCATGGTGCTGGGAGAGCTCTGGAGCCCCTCTTCTCTTCCATCCCCACTTGTGAGCCATAAAGCCTCAAACAGTATGCAAGGCTCACTGAACTGACAGCTAAGATTTATTCTGCAGTCATTTGCTGAGCAGCTGGGAGACAGGGAGAGGTGAAAACCATGGAGACCTGGACAACTTGTTCTGTTAAGGCATCACTTAAGTGTTACTGCTCCAGTAAAGAACAACAGGCTGCCAGAGCATGGTTTAACTGAGCTGAGACACACAGGCTCTCTTCCTGAAGCTGTTATCAAGGATTTCTCTTTCCCTCTCTGCTTCACACACAGATATGCATGCATGGGGCTGTGAAGAAGCATGTTACTCCAGGGACCACATCCATTCAACACTGCTTCCTAAGGAAGTAAGCTAAAATGATGAACATCACCAACTCGACCTTGCAAGCAGTAAAACATGTATTACAAGGCAGCATAATCAAGATAAATGGAGAAGATTAACCTGGAGATGAGGGCCAGGGAGAGAGAGGCAAGAAAAATGATGGAAGGCTCATGAGGTGGCTCGAGCTCACAGCATCCCCTGAGTTGTCTAAAGACAGGGTTGGGGAAGGCGGAGGGAGTATGAAGAGGGATACTGATGGGAAAAACATAAAGCCCAACCAGCAGAGACCCTAGGAAGGAGTCCTTCCGCACAGGAACACAAAAGGAGAACTCACATGCAGCAAGGACCTGAGCAAACGGTCCTGAAGGTGTTAAAAGCCTCACTCCAAACACCAGCTCCATCCCTAAGGCCAAGACAGCAATACACCATTCAGCTCAGCAAACCCCACAGCTACCATGGCCACGTTTGCACTTTTCCTGCACAATAGGGACACCACCGAAATATCAGTGACAGGGCCTACAGAAGGCCCCTCACTCACTCCAGTACAGGGACAGCACCTTGCAGGTTTTCTGACTGCCCCTGCCACACCAGGTGCCTGTTGCTCATCTGCTGCACACTCTGTGTGGGCACTCATGGCCATGGATGGGTTTCAGCCAAAAGGACTCAATTTCTGATGAGGATGAAAATGAGGCTCTTTGATCACCATCTGTTTTTGAAGGTGCCTCCAGCAGAATGAGAGATGCACACAGTTATTGGACCAGAGCTGCAGCACCCCACCTATGGGAACACATCTCTCTCTTTGATCCTGTTTGTCCCATTCTTCACCTCTTTTCCAAGTCTACCCTGATAAATGGAGGTGGCAACCTGAAAACCACCTCTGTCTCACAGGAACACTCCAGACACTGGACTGAGCTCAGCCACCTCACTTCCAGAAGAAAACCCCAGGAACAGCATACAAGAGGCAAAGAGAGGACCCACTTCCCCAGAGGTGGATAAAGGAGCTCCAATATAATCACAGCTGAAGAGCAGAGCCAGCTACAATGAGAAACATCACTCACTGCCAGAAGAGCAGTTCTAACTCAGGGGAGACTGTTGCAGTCATATTTTCTGAAAAATCCCTTGGCCCAGGATTTTCTCCTGGGAAGCTGAGAAGCCTCAGAGAAAAAGGAAACCAAATTCTTATCTGATTTGCTTCTCATGTGTTTTGCTGCTTTGGAATGTGTTTGGAGATTGCTTACCAACAGGTGGTTGTTTCATTGGTTTCATGTGAATTGTTTTGAATTATTGGCCAATCAGGGTCAAGCTGTGTTGAGGCTCTGTAAAGAGTCACAAGTTTTTCATTATTATCTTGTTAGCCTTCTGTAAGTATCCTTTCTGCATTCTTTAGTATAGTTCAGTATAGTACTCTTTAATATAATATAGTATCATAAAATAATAAATTAGCCTTCTAAGAACATGGAGTCAGATTCATCATTCCTTCCTGCCACGGGACACCCCACAAATACAACAGGAGAGCTCTGCAGCACCAGCACATACCCTGTCAGAACCCACGAAATTCCTCTGGCTGCCCTGGAGGGCTCGAAACCCTGATAGGGGGCTCAGAGACCTTGGCACAGAGTCGAAAACAGCTGTACATTCGATTTTAGCCCTTGGAAAAAACAATTACCATCCTTATATGAGGATTCACAAGCCACGAAAGTTTAAGTAGAATGACAGTTAGTTTGTTACAAGATAGAAAAGTAGAATTTTTAGTTTTTAGAATGGGGGTTCAGAAGCCAAGATGGAGGGACTTGAGCGTGCCTTGTCCTTCTTCTTCTTAGCCTCCATCTTCAGGATGATGGTGGCACATTTGGATTGGTTTAGAGTAGAAACACACTGTCTAACATAGGTGATAGGTATTGGAAAATTATTGTAAATAATACACACGTAGTTTTTAGTAGGAAAAGATAACACCACCTCTGGGGCAGTGTGCCGTGAACTGACCTGCCAGACAGACCTTGGCAGGGCAGAGAAAGAATGATATAGACAACAGCAAATAAACAACCCTGAAAACCAGAACAGAAAAATCCTGATTTCTTCGGCAGCTGGGCTGGGAAAAGGAGACTCTCTAACACATCTCAGGGTCATCCTGACCACAGAGACTCGGAAAATACCCCATTCCCCCACTCCCCTCCACACACCCTTGGCGCTCACCTGGCCGCAGGACCCTGATTTCCAGCAGGTTGGAGGTCCTGTCCGCCAGCCTGGTCCAGCTGCTGTTGTAGTTCTTCCTCCAGAGCTCGGCCACGCACTGGTACTTGCCGGCCTCGGTGTCGCTGGCCCTGCTGATGCTCAGGCGCACGTTGTTGCTGGACTCGGCCTTCTCGATGGCGGTGCGCGTGCGGAAGGCCGCGGCCCTGTCGCCCCACTGGACCCCGCCGTCGCGCGTGAAGGTGACCAGGTCGTGGAACTCGGTGCTGCCCGCCGGCTGGAAGCGCCACGTCACCGACACCGGCACCCAGGATGGGTAGTGGGGCTTGATGATGCACTGCAGGTCGAAGGACTCATTGTAGGTCACGCCCGGGGTGCGGGAGATGGCGGTGACGGCAAACCCGGCCTCTGTGGGAAGAGAGGAGAGGGCTTTGAGACACACCTGCCTGAGGGGGCCCTGCTGTCAGCATGCAAAAGCCAGCGTGGTCATCCAGTGGTGTGATCAGCCACTCGAGCTGTGACAGCTTCTCATTTGCTATGGGCAAGTGAGGTGAAAAGCAGAGGCAAAAACACACAAGTGGTGACGGCCTGAGCAGCAGTGACTGCCTGAGTGAGCACGGGCTGCAGCCATAGCAGGATTGCCCTTGATTTCTGCCCAGAGGAGTGAGAGCCCCTGAGACACAGCCCCTGCAGGCTGCCAAAACCCTGTATGGAAATGCAGCAGCACAATGGCAAGGGAGAGCACCCTATGGCAGAGTAGCTACTCAGCCCTGTGATTCACATCCACCTCCTGGGCAGGGGGTCCCACCCTATCCCCCAACCCAGGTCTGCATCTGGCTGCTGCAGCTGGAGGAAGAATGAGGAAAGCATGATGTAGCAGCCTTCAAAACATGCATTGCAGAGGTGGCAGTGGTTACAAAACCCCAGGATGGAGGCAAACTGAAAGAGAAGCCGGTTGCTCCTGTTCTTCACACAGCACAGCTTTTGCTCTCTTCCAGAACACAACTCCAGGACAGCTTGATGCAGTTATTCTCATGTGTCTGTCACTCTGCAAATTGGTCAATACACTTTGACTTGTTTACCCCCAGCACTCTGTTTGTTTAGAGGAGTTGAAATTAGCAGTCTATTAGTAATTAAAAAGTAACATTTTCCAGTTAGCCAGTCAGGCATACATATTCAGGCAGAGTATTTCCACTGCTCATTTGCACCAAGCTGCAGAGAGAAACATTTTCTTCTCTTCCAATCACTTCAGTGTGCCCAGCAGACTCAGCAGGGACCTTGTTTTCTTCTGCCAATGTCCCCAAGAAGTGTTCTCCTCCTCAGAGGCTCCACGGGGCATCCCACATGGGCTAAAGTTCCCCCTCTCCCTGCAGGGCTGACCACCCCAGCTCTCAGCAGACTTGCCACTGCTTGAGGAGACCCCAGACAGTGCACAGTCAAAAAACGAACATCTTCTGGATCAGCATGGAGCTTCAGCGTGCCACTGGCTCGAAAAGATGAGCCAGAAGCTCCCTGCTGTTGCAGGCAGACCGGGCACAGTATGGAGCCCACCAAATCTGCTCACTTCCAGCAAGTGCCTCTGCAACCCCTCGGCGTCACCGTGCCAGAGCTCCAGGATGTGTAATTACTGAGAAAACAGGTCAATCTTCGGGATTAAAGCCTCTCACAGCAATTTCAGTGATTACCCAGGAGGGCAGTGTGAGACCCAGGCTGCCTCCCCTGCAGAGCTGTTGTGTCTCAGCCCCACGTCAGCCCTCACTTTCAGACCCCATTGCAGCCCTCCTGTCCCAGTAAGCAGGCCCAGCTCAGAGAAACCCTCAGCCAGAGAAGGCCCTGGAAAGCCAACTTAATGACCAGGCGACTTCATCAAGTTTACTTTCCAGCTGGCTTAGGCAAGGAAGCTCCATGAAGTCATGCAGAAACCAGGTGTGTTTCTCAGGTCTTCAACTCCATCAACACGGTCATGGCACTTAAATTAACAAACAAAAGCCCTTCTTCTTTTGGGACTTGGAACAAAAAGCATAAAAGTGGACTGATCTTCTGTAAAACCTCCCTACAAAAATACACCACTCCCTCAAACCCTCCTTCTGTGGCCAGACTGGGACTTAAGTCTGTGCCACGAACTCAAGAGTCTCAGAAGTTCAGGAACATCTGGTCTCTTCTGCCAGCACATCTCTCTCTTCTGGCAGCTGCTTCTGAACCACCCTGTGGTTAGATTTTTGGGTTTGAACATCATCAGTAAAGAGTTTCCTACCCCAGCAGGCTGGCAAACAATGAGACCTTAACTTGAAATGTGAGTGTCACTAAATTTACTGTGGTTTTTTTAGAACAGCAGTTTCTGAAGCCATAAACCTCTCTTGCTTTTTTCTTAGTATCCTGAATTTGAGTTTCTCAGGACATTTCAAAAACATGAAGCAGAACAAAAAAACCCCAAACAGATTCACCAGCAAAACAATACTCAGGAGTTTCTCTACTATATTTTTATGAAGTACTTCAGCTTTGCTAGTTAAAGAGACCTAGGAATTTCTTAAGCCTAGGCAGAACATGCTCAACAGCCAGTGACTGAGGAGCAGAGGAGGTGAAACAACCTTTCCATCACATCTTCTGGAACTGCTATGCACTTCTGAGCATCTTAAATTTTAACAAGAGTAGAAGTGACACATTTTAAAATTTCAATGCTCAATCTCAATACTTTTACAAGTGGCAGAGTAAAGGGAAGTGCTGACACTTGGGACTTGTAGCAGGACAAATGCTGCTGACCTCATGAGGAAGACACCATTGAAATTAGATGAGAATCTTGCTTTAGTTCTTTACAAAAGAACATCCCTACCTGCATTTGGAAGTTATACAGAAAAGATTTCTAACTCCAGACAAAACAGCCTCTGAAAGGAGGTCAAGAGTAAAGGAGAGGAAAGGAGGAAAAAAGCAAGATTTTCATCAGAATACAATATGACTTTAAAGTCTGGTCTCACACATATCTTGTCAAAGCTTAAGATTAATACTTCAGAGTACCAGTAAGAACCACACAATCCCCACCCTCCTGCCAAAATTCTCATCTCAACCTTTCAATAGAGCTCCCTGACTATCCTAGCCTTGGCATTTTGAAAATCAGTGGCCTCACAGAAGCAGTCATCCCTTCTTCAGCCTTCTGCAGATCCCTTTTGGAACCAGCCCAAGAGGACCAAAGTAACTCACAATCCATGCACGATGTCAAACTCCCTACCTGCCCTCTCCTAAACTGATGTGGTTTCACTGTGTTGGAATAGAGGATCCCCTTGGCAGAGCAGAGTACCAGCTGCAATGATCCCAGGTACTGCTTTACTTTGGTCATGGACAACATGGTGGTTCTGGGCCAGCAGCTCAGTGCCTCCCTGCAGAGACAGCGAGGACCATTCCTGACTCACACTTTCTGTCAGAGATGCTCATCATTTCTGCTTTGTGGGCCAACAGATACCCAGCATTCTGCACTCCTGGTCACGTGTGGGCAGAAGTAAGGTTTACCCAGGGCAGGCAAGGAGGTTTTGATGTCCATGGGCTGCCAGTGGAGCACCACCATTGCACTGACTAAAACTCAGCTCCAGTACTGGCAGGACACATCATGGCACTGGTAGCCTCTCTCCTCTGAAGGACAATGGAAGCTCTATCCCTCTCCTCAGCCATTCCCTGCTCTGCTCCTGCCACAGCCACCCCTCAGACTTTGCCCCCGCACACAAGGGCACATGCAGGCGTTTTGCACCAACCTACGAGGAGGAGCTGTGGGCAGGCTGCTGGTGCCTCCATTTTGCTGGTAAGCACAGGCAGGAGTGCTGAGAACGCTCAGTGATCTGCAGGTGACCTTCTGGGGGATGGCCAGGCACATGGGGGACCGTGGCCCCAGGGCCCCCCACGCCTCAAGTACTCACCCAGAGCAGTGATGGATACCAGGGTGCTCGTGTGCCGCTCCCCAACCATCTGCCACTCCCCATCCAGCGTCCGCGTCCACTCGGCCACCCGGCACTCATAGTGGCCCTCGTCTGCCTTGACGCTGTTGAAGATCTCCAGGGTGAAGGAGCCGGGCCGCACCTGCTCCACCTGGATGCCCCCGTAGCTGCTGCGCTCCGCGTAGGCGGGGCCGGGATGCAGGGTGCCCTCCCGGTCCAGACGCACGATTTCGCTGCGCCGGTTCAGCTTGTCCACCAGCTGCCAGGCGACCGACAGGCGGCTCTGGGGCCCCAAGCCCGAGCGCACGTTGCAGCCAAAGCGCAGGCTCTCTCCCTCCAAGACATTGGTGGCGTTGTTGATTATCTCCAAGGAGATGCTGGTCTCTAAGGAGAGAAACGCACACACACAGGGGAGATGATACACACTCGCCACTGCTCGGGCTGCAAGAAGGACGCTGCTGGCCAGAGACGCTTTCCACCAGGTGCAGGAGACTGCCCACACGTTTGGGTCCAGGCACGTCTTAACCTCATGCGTGACCACATCCAAAAACAGCTGGTGGGCAGCGAGCTGCTCCTGGTGACTTGCACACTCAAGGCAGGTGTAGGCCAAAGCTGGGAGAAATCTCTGCCTGCAGCTCAGGAGACATTGCCGTGTCTTCTGGTCACAGGTCCGGGATGGGATCTCGGCAAAACTTGAGGGAATTTCTGTTGCTACAATATGCACTGCGTGCCAACTGGCTCTGCCAAAAAAAAAAAGCTTCCAGCACCCTGTGGCTTTTTCAATTCATGTCATCCTGACCACCATCTTGCCACATCCATTCCTACCAACAACTTTTGGGAGAAGCTCTCCCAAACTCCCACTTATAGGTAGCTATCACTGTTTGGTAATGTTCAACAAAAAATCTGGTATCTTGAGCTTCCCAGACGTGTAAGGCTTTGTGGCTGGTTTTTCAGAGATACTGAGTGCTGGTTACTCCTGCTGCCTTCCATCACAGTTATGGACACTGAGCACCCTTAAAAAAAACATCACGTTTGTTCCTACAGCTGGTGATTTATCAAAGGCAAAACCAAATTTGTCTGAAAGGTGGCTGGGTCTAAAAACAATATATTTTAGAAATTTTTCCAGTGCAAGATTTCTAGCTAGACTTATTTTCAGAGCCAAACAAATGAGACCAAATATTGGTAGGACAGAAAAGAAATAGAATTTCTTTTGGAGAAATGAGGAGGGGAAAAAAAAGCTAGAGGAAAGGGCTGCATTTCTTTACAAATCTCAGAGACAGGAGGCCAGTAAAGCACAAAATCCTCTTGCAACTACCTTCTGCTTGGTCCAAGCCCACTGCCACTCCACTGGTAGCCTGGGAAACCCATGCAAAGTTCACCATGCCATGGCCACCAGTGTTTCAGAGAGCAAAACAAGGAATGAGCCAGTGGAATCTCTCCTCTCAACCTGTTATTTCTGTATTTAATGTTTATCTCACAAATATAAAAGACATTCAAAGCAAGCCTCCAGTTGTTTTCACCAGAGCTGGCTGACACACAGTGACCAGGATGAAGCTCCATGCTGAAGAGCACTGGGGCTCAAGGAGCACACCTGGTTTCTTCCAGTACAGCTGTCTTGCAAGACAGCTGAATCACCATCACATAACAGCCTGCAGGAACCTAGCAGTTCCTAGGCCAAGCTGGTGTCCCCACTATGCCTGCTGAGTACTTTACAGAGCACCCAGCTCCCTGCAGAGCAAGGCCAGGAGCGGACGTGAGGAGCAAGTCAGAGGCTGTCACATGTACCTTCAGCTCAAGAACGGAGCTGCCAGCTTGGTGTCATTACAAGGTGGGGGCATGACTCCCTACCTATGAACCTGACACACACCCCTCCTTCTCATCCCCTTCCCAACAACAGAAATACATCTTGCCAGCAGGGATTCCAAGCCCGAACAGCATGTGAACTCTCATCCTCCCTCTCCTGTACTGGTGTGGTCTGGGCACATCACATCTTTCCCAGCTACCTGCCCAGTACAGCAATGCCCCCAGGAGGGGATGGGGACGCCCCTACTTACTGAGAGGCATGACAGTGATGGGGATGTTCTTTGGCCTCTTGCTCTCCTTGTCGATGAAGTCTCCGGTCACGGTCTTCTCCCGCTCGGTCACGCGGCAGTTGTACTTGCCGCTGTCCTCCAGGCGCAGCCGGTAGATCTTCAGCACGAAAACGTTGTCACTTTCTTTGGCCACCTTGAGCTGGCCCAGGGCCTCGCGCTGGGCAAACTCGTTGTTGAGCACCGGCACGGCGTTGGGCCCTAGGCTGGCGATGAGGGAGCTGTTGAAGGCCCAGGAGATGGAGAAGTAGCGGTCGGGGACGTTCTGCGCCTCCAGGATGCAGCGGAACTCCACTGGCTCGCCCACGATGTACATCCGCTTCTCCGTCTCCAGCCGCACGCTGAACTCCTTGTCTGGGGAGAGAGACTCGTGTCAGGATAGCAAAGCACACCAGGACAGTCAGCACACTCCATGTCAGGCGTTCACAACTTGCTACTCCCTGCACAGCCAAGAGCCCTCAGACAAGCACATCCAGAGGTAAAAAGGTTAGGGACTTGTTTATGCTGTGGGAGACCAGATGGGCTGTGCTCCCACTGAGCCACCTTCTTGCCCATCAAGCAAAGAGCAAGCAAAGGCTTCCTCAGTCACATCCCTGTCCTCCAGGTAGCAGCTCTGGAGCATCCACTACCACTGTGGAATAGGACCTGGAGTCTAGTCCTACTCCCATCCTGCTCAGCCAGAGTTAAGAGGCAGAACATTTGGGGATATCCCAGAGGAACAAAGAGCTCTTAAAGAGTGTTTAGATCCTTAGCAGGAAGCTGTGCTAGGGGCTTGGAGAAGAATTTGGACTTGTAAATGGACCTTGTGAGATACAAAAGTGCTTGCTGAAATTTTTAGTTTTATTCTGTGCTGTATCACTCTTATCTCCTAACTTACCAAAATGTTCACTGTCTGTGCTAGCACCAAGTGCTTAAGAAGTATGTTTTAGCTTCTGTGCCAGCCCCAGATCCCTGACTACACCAGGAGACAGGGCCTGCCACCCAAGCCCCGTTTGCTGACACTTCCCTTGGCTGCAGGCAGTGCCTGGGCCTTCCTTTACCCTGTTTCACCCTGCCAGCAGGCCCCCAAGTGGAGCACATGGCAAAACAGGGAGCCAAACCCCAGCCACCTAAAACGGCACAGCCCCATTTTCCATCTCCTCCCACTGCCCAGCCCAGGGAGAAGAGGCAGAGGAGACACTGACCAGTGGCTTGCACGTTGACGATGGCGCTCTGGGAGCGCTTGCGGGTCATGGCGTACCAAGAATCGTCCGGGTCCTGGATCCACTCCGCTGCCTCGCAGTAAAACTCGCCCTGGTCTGAGGGGTGCAGGTTGTAGATGGTGAGCTTGGAGGTGGTCTCCCCAACCTTGTCCAGGCGCACGTCCCCCGTGGCCTGTCGCTGTGCGTAGGCGCTGCCGGCCCGCAGCACGAAGTCGCGGCTCAGGGAGATGATCTCGACGGGTGTCTCGCTGCCGCGCTGCCGGTACCACGCGATGGAGACATGGCTGTGTTGAGCTGTGCTCTTGGACACCTCGCACTTCAGCTCCAGGGAGTCGTGCTCCACCTTGTTCAGTGTCTGTGGGATTGCTGTCACCCGCAGAGAGTCCGGGATCACTGCGGCAGAGCAGGACACAAACAGCCCAGAGTTAGCCACACCAAAATGCGGAGGGTAAAGGCCAAGCACCTTAAAAGAGCTGGGAGAGAAGTTTCTTTTCACAGTTGCAATTAAATACTAAGTATTAGCAAGGCTGTGTTAACTCACATTTAGTCCCTAGGAAGAAGAGAATTGTCCCCAAAGGCCTTGGCTGGGAAAGACCATGACCTGCAGCACAAACTCCAAGTGTGGTGCTTAAATTCTTGCTCAGTGGGCCCCAGCAATTGAACAAAGTTTTCCGTCATGCTGCAGAGCAGCACAATTCGTTGCATCCATTTCCCATCAAGACATTTTGTCACGAGGAGCCTCTCCTCCATCATGTGCCCCCCAGCATGTTCTGTGACCCCCCTCTTGCCCACATATCCTTCAGCCTCTCCTCAGCCCTGGCGTGGTCTTCACCCCTCGTCAGTCACTGGTGGGACCGAGCCAAACATATTCAGTTCCTTTATAAAAAAATCCTCCCTCATAAAAAAAGTCAGGAGATCCAATTCCCTTCTCCTTAGTTTATATTGATTCCTCTTTTAATGCCCCTCTCAGGCCAAAGGAAGGGGTTTCTACATTCAGAGGGAACTGGCTCCTCTAAGGGCAGCAATACAATTGCATCCTGACCAGAGCTCACTCCCAGGATACAGACACCTCAAGGCACTTGGTAGTAAAACTGCTGGCTACTTTTCCACTTGATTAACCAGAGGAAAGGAAGTAAAGCTGTCAAAATCAGGATGAAAACCAAAAACTGCAGCCCTCCGACCTTGCTTGGATTTAGAGAGAGGTTTTACCACCAGAAGATGAGACTTTTTAATAAAGAAGCCTTTCTAGACTTTGCTGTCTCAAGGAACATCATGTGGAAAGAAGAATGTAAACCCTCTCCCCAGCTCTGCAGGCAAGGCAGTGTTAGTGAGCCTGTTAATGCCCACGGTTTTGCCACATACCAGTGGAATATAATTAACATATCTCAGTTTGGTTTCATTGACAGCACTGGATGGTTTGACAAAATTAGCTGAGCTGCCAGAAGCTGCATCTGTTCCATTCAGGCACTGTTACAGAGAGCAATGAGCTGCAGTGAAGACAACCACTGGGATTATTTATGGCAGAAAAGTCAAAATCAGAAGAGGGCAAAGAAAAAAAGGAACAAACTGGGAGTAAATGAGAGGGAAATCTTCCCACATCCAGTCCAGATGGGAGCATTTCCTTTTACTACATGTTCACCACCCAACTTACTTCCTGACATGAAAAGTACCTTGTAAGGTTGCTTACATTGCAGGTCATTGTCCCTGTCACCACCACATCTTCTACTCCCTCCCTTCCCCCTCATCCCTCTCACTGAAACCCCCATCCCCTGCTGGTTGGCAATAGTTTCTGGCCAGGATCCTTCTTACGTCACCTTTCCCCTCATCCCAGACTCCCAAACAGTGGTGACAGCAACAACTAACCTTGCCAGTTCACTTCACAACAAGCTTTAAACTTCTCATTTCAAACCTTACTGAGTTATTTTCACACATGCACAGCTCCCTTCTCTTTGCCCTCCAGCCATGGGCTCTTACAACTTCTCCTATGTTATTTAAATAAATTAAGCCTCATCATCATCTTGCTGGAGTGACTTTCCTGAGGAGATGCTTTGAATGCAGAGCCTCTGTGCAACAGCTCAAGGGGTGAAAACAGGTAACTGTGAAGGAAATGTGCCTGTCCTCTCTCCCCTGGTCTGAGAGCCCTGCGTACCCCACCAGTTCCCTGTGTGCCTGCCAGCCCTGCTCAGCAGCACAGCTGCTCTCTGGGTGAGCACAGGGAGCTTCTGACCCCAGGAGCCTGTTGGGCTTTGCAGGACAAGCCAGGTCATGCTCCAACAGGGGACAGGCACTTGGCCTGCACAGGTGGAGCTGCCCACTTCCCAGGAGTAATACAATGGGAAGCCTGCCTGAAGGCTAGGTCTCAGCTAAGCACTTGCCACACCATTCCCTGAGCAGCTTGGAGGCTAGCACAGACATCATTTTGCCAGCTGGAACCATGACTTTGTATTTCCAGGTCATAACCCAGCTGGAGGGTTAGCATCCTTTATCCCACATAGTTTTTGCAAAGTGCACTCCTGGAGAAAAGTCAGGAGGTGTCAGCGTGTGGTTAACACCGTAATTTAACTGTGGTAACAGCTGACACACTGTGCTGCATTCCTGCTGCTACTTTGCTTTAAAAAGCCAGCCAAGATCCTCCTGGTTACAGGAACTGGTAAGACCTTTTGTGTTGCACACAGCCTTCAGGCTGGTGTCTTACGTCAGCATGGCAGGGACAGATATTCAGTCAGTGCCACCTTCCTAACCAGCAGGACTTGACACTTGTTTGATAAATGAAAGCCCAGCTTCCCAAGGATCAGATGATCAGGGAGGAACAAGCCAGAGCCCAGAGGTGGCTGGGACAGCAGAGAGGCTCTGTGCCTCTCTGTGCCTCACACCATCACTCTCATTCTTGGCCAGTGATGCACAAACAGCTGTTTTATTCACACTGTAAGGTGTGCCTCGGTGCTGTGTTCAGTCAGGGAGGAAGTTGGCAGGAGGAGAGAAAATGCAATTCCCAAGGCACAGACCCCATGGCCTGCACCAAAAGGGGTAACTGAGAGGGGACCTCATCAAGGTATGCAAGTGTCTGAAGGGCAGGGGTCAAGGTGGTGCTGAGCAGTAGGAGGATAGAAACAAGAGGAAACACTTCTTTCCTGTGAGGATGACAAGAGCACTGAAACAGGCTGCCCAGAGCGGCTGTGGAGGCTCCTTCTCAGGAGATAGGAGGCTCAAAAGCCTTCTGAACACAGCCCTGAGTAATGTGCTTTGGGGCACCCTGCCCAGGCAGGGAGATTGGACTAGATAACCTTCAGTGGTCCCTACCAATCTCACCTATTCTGTGACTCCATGTGGCAAGAGAGCTACAGGCATGGCTTAGCCCATCAGGCTGGAGCAGACTAGGGCTGCAAGTCACAGAGAAAAAAGGGAACACCAGGAAGGTGCTCACCAGGGCAGGACAGAGCATGCAGGATGTGCATTCTCGGAAGAGAAGCTCCTCCCAAGCCAGTCACCCTGCTCAGGTGGCACAGACACCAGTTTGCATTTCAGGACACGAGTGAGTCTCGGCACAGAGCTCACCTGGGAGCTGCCAGCCACCCACACTCATCCTGCAGCCACCTGCCACAGGAAGCACAAGGGCTTCTGGGGACACTCTGAAAGCTGAGCTCCACTTGAAAGCAAGGACAAGCTTAGATGAGAGTCACCTCCCTGTATCAAAGGCAGCAGAGCCACATATGAATCAGAGCCAAGTGGGATGCTGCAGGACACATCCTTTTGCTCTTTATTTCCCACCCAGCTCCTGCCTGTTTCTCCTCTCCTCTCTTCTCAATGTGCCATCCAGGTAGCCTTCTCTGCAATTCCCCCAGCATCCAGCCTTGCTTCCTCCTTGTCCCCAAACAGAAGTCCATCCCTGCAGCTGTCATGACCCTCTGCAAGTGTCAGTAGAACTCCCTTCTCTCCAGCATCAAGATTAGGTTTGGCAGCAAGCAGCTGGACAAGGAGAGGAGTGACTGAAAAGCAATTCCTGTCAGCAAATCCACTGTGCTATCATCCCTGAGCCAGACACAGCTGACAGCTTTGAGCTTGTACTTACAACACTTCAGAGCAAGGAATACAGCATTTCCTGTGAGTCCCCAGGCCACAGGTCACTGCAGAGGGTGCTGGATGGGCTGCTGAGCACAGGGTGCTCACAACCACCACCACCTTTTGAAAGCTCCTGAAATATTAAATATAAATATTTCCACTAGAGGGTGTCAGGGACTCAGCCAGGGAGAGTCCCAGGAGGAGGAGCTCAGAGCTGCTCCCCACTGGCCAGGGCAGCCCTCCTCAGGAAGCCTGCACACCCAGCTCCAGTCAAACCCACCTCAAATGCACACACCTCAGTAACACACCATCAACGAGAACTCAGTGAGCTAATTATGGCTAATTTCAGGACAAAGAGCTGGCTTACAAGGTGGCTTACAGTCTCCCAGAAAACAGGCAGGGAGCAGAGACTGGAGTTCCCAGGTGTGCACACCTCAACACACTTTTCTCCAAGCCCCAGGACAGGCTCCAGGCTTCAAGCAGTTCCCAGTGCCATGCTGAACTCTGCCCACGCACACAAGGATGATCCAGGTGTCTCACCTTTCCTCAGGCTGGCTCTGGTTCATCCTTGGTTCTCCAAAACCCCAAACTTCTCCAAAGGATAGGTTATGAAAGCTTTTATGAGCCAACACAAAGCAGAGATCTACCAATGTTTTCTCTACTCCCAGGCAAGGCAGCAAACCTGCCTGAGACTCCCTTTCCTTGCTAAGAGATGCAGGAGGAGCATCAGGCTGGGAGCCAGAGGCTGGGGAGACAATGCTGTGAAAATCACTTAGCACCACAGCAGCCTTACACTTCAGGCTCTTCAGGAGTAAAACAACTTAGATGGGCTACCCAATACAGTTGGACCACCTCAGGGCCACTGCAGAACAAGCAAAACCCAGCAACCTCTTCTTCCCTTAGATTTCCTTATAGTTTTTACCCACTTTAGAGACACTCTATGGTGCCACCCTGTGTCCCCAGCTGCCTGCTTCATGCCACCTGGACAGAGCTAAGCTTACCAAGTATGAGGTGTGAACTATTTAGGAAGAACAAACACTGTTCCTAAGGAGCTGTTTCTGGCTAAGACATACATCCTGGATTTTGCAGGGAATTAGTGCAGAAGATATGTTTCCATCTGCCCCACAACATCTTGCTGCCCCATAGGGATCACAGCTCAGCACCAACAAACCTTCCAAAGCCCTCCAGCTGAGTGTGCAAGACAAAAACAAAATGCTCAAGCAATCCAGAGCTACCTTGCTGAAGCCAGAGGCGAGCACTGGGAGGCACCTGAATGGCAGCAAGGGTGGGAATATGAGGAACAGGAACACAGCACTTTGTTATTAGACGCAGCAAAATCTGCTAACCCTTCTGTGGCCACCCATGCCACACCAGGGAAGGAGGGAGGGTCTGCCACCAGAGACACAAGAGCAGCTGAAGGGCTCTGTTTCCTCCCTGGCAGCTCTCAGGGATCCACGTTCCTCACCTCCCCCACAGCACTACTGATTCCTATTCCATCCAGGATCCAGGTACATGTGCAGGCGTGCAGTGGGAGGGAAGGGGTGCTGGCAAGGCAGGAGCAGTATCTAGATTAGCAGTGTGATCCTCCAGAGCCCTCCTGCCTGGCAATTAGCTGCACATGCTGATCCATACCTGCTGCAGCACCAGGCACTCCTCCCTGTCAGTCAGGAGCACGTGCAGTGCCTTCAGCAGGGAGCAAACACACACACCCTGTCACGCTCCAGAACTGATGAAGACCCTCAATGTCACCTTTGCAAGGGGGAAAAAAAAAATCTGAGCTGATCATGCCACTGGTAGCATCTCTTTAGCTTGTTTTATTTTTAAGCACCAGCCAGGTGGCTCAGGCAGAGGAAAGCTGTTTCTGTTGTTGCTGCTTCTAAGTTGCCTCCACTGCCCAAGGTCCTACCTGAGGATGAGAATCTGAGAAGTAAAACCTACCACCCCCCAAGAGGTATTTTCACTGTGACTGAGGGTGCAGGGTCTCTGTGCAGAACCTTCCCTCCTCTCTTCCTTGCCTACCTACATATAGCCACAGGCTCTGGCTATCACAGGGGAAAAACAAGTATTAATAGTCTGGTTGTTTGGGGATTACTTTCCTTCAGCAAAGCCCCTTCTGCACTGAAAAATAAGGATAGTTAAAGGCAGATAAAATACTAGCAATTGTTTAACTAAACTAAAAAAGAAGTCATACACTTCTCTAAAATATCAAATTCCTTTCAAGGTCCTGCAAGGTTCTTTAGGCCACACTACTGCTGTGGCCTAAAGAAAAGCAGTCAAAATACACTTTTCATCTTTATGGAAGTATTTAGATCTTACTTTAAATGAGAAGTTTAATAACAAAGTCACTTTCAGTTGCAACTCAATGCAGAAATGGATAGTGAAGCACTGAACTTGCTCTCACTCATATCATTGCAGTATCCTATGGTAAGAGCAAGAAAAAACTAGAATATAATAACACATCCCCAGGTTGCATGCTTGTAGCTCTTTTAAAAGGGCAGTTTGCTACTGGTTGAGCTGCTGGCAGAAGACAGGAGGGGAGCTGAAGAGTTAAGTGAGACAGCATGGCAGTTGTTTCACAGCAGCAGTAATAAATCCTCCGATTACAATGGTATCCTTGTTGGTACATTAATGACTGCCTGCAATGATTATGCCTATAGAAATGCATCTCCCAATGCAACTGGGTGAGTTCAAGCAGCAAGTGAGAAAGGGCACAGGAAAAAAACAAACAGAAGTAACTAATATAGGAGAAAGGGGAAAGAAAATCTGACAGAAGATGCAAGAAGTGGAAATTAGGTCAGCTCTCCGACTCAGGGCCTGAACTTCTCTGTGCCTGTCGAGGGCTCTGCTTGTCACATGTGCAGCCCACCCGTCTGAGGCTGTGCTCCCTCCCAGGCAGTGGCAGAGGGTCCCACTGCACAAGCTGCTCCATCTCTCCACAATGCCCCTTGCAAGAGGTGCTTCCTGCACATCCGAGCTCTGTGAGACCCCTCAGATGTCATGGACAGAGGCAACACACCCACCCCAGGCACACGGGACAGCAACGCTCTCCTGCAGCTTCCCCAGCCCCACACAAACCCACAGGGGCTGGCAAGAGCTACCCCAGGACCCCCTCAGAAACCCCCTCCCTGTGCACACAGGGCACGTGTGCAAGGGGAGCAGACGTGCTCAGCCCCAGGTCTGGCTTGTCTTTGATGGACCTGGGAGAGTTGAAGCTTTCTGAACTTCCCACAAGTGCTTCAGCTGCAGGAAAAAGGACACCTGCCCACTCCTTTTGCCCTGGGCTTTACTCTGGAGCTCCAGCCCTACCAGCACAGCACTGCTCAGATCATTCCTTTGAGTGGACATTCCTCCAAACACGCTAGCCCCCTTCCCCTGACTGCTTTGGGTGCAGTGTGGCAGGTGCTGGGAGCACACTCACAGCCCCTGCCCTCAGCTAAAGATGCTCTTGGGAACAGCAGAAGCCAGGCTCCTGCTAACAAGCTCCTTCTCCTCTACCCACCCCTGTCCCAAAGCATCCCAAGGAGCATCTGGTTATTAGGACAGCTAATTTAGGTGGAAAAGTTCAAGCAACCTCATTAAAATAAAAAAAAAAAAAAAAAAAAGAGGAGAAACCAGAAAGGGGTGGTAAAAGGACAAGGCGGCACCCAGCAGTGAGAGTCATCATTTGTTCATTAAGCAAAAATTATCTGGAGCATCAGTGGAGCAAACCCTGATGACAGCAGCCCAAAGGGCAAAGACATTGAGGACAGAGAGGCAGCCAAGGAGTGCCATGAGCTGGGTGTGGGCAGAGAGCACAGGATTCATCCCTGCTGCCACCTCCCAGCCAGCTCAGGGAGGAAAACCTTTATAAACCTTTATTTCCTCACACTTTTTTTTTTTGCAATCCTGCTCTGAGAGGTAGATGCGCTCTGCAGGGACTGTGCAAATCAGCCTGCAAGTAAAAAATAGCCTTGAGGAGGTGGCAGAGATGACACCCAAAAGGACATGGATGTTTGCTTCTCTGCAACAAGGGAACTTGTGCTTGGTGAAAGGCTGGATGTCCCTTCTCAACTACCCAGCACTTGGCAGGAGGTGGTTCCTGGACAAGCTCAGAAACCTCAGACATGATCCAGGCACACTGTGGCACTGCCCTGCTCTCTCAGGTCTCCCAAAGGTAACACTCACACCCTGGCTCTGCTCTGGGTGACAATGGCCCTAGGACTTGTCCCTGCCCCAGCTGCTGTGCTCAGTGACACCTGGCCAGCCTGCCAGCCCAGTCCAGCCCCACCAAGCACCCCACAGACCCCTCCAAAACAAAGCCAGGGAGGGCAGCAGTGGGCTGCACACCACCATGTGCTACACCAGCCTCTCACCTGTGGAGGCAATAACCTCCAGCAGCAAGCCAAGGTGAGACAGACCACAAATCCCTCGTCTGCCTCCCTCCCTGCTCCACAATCCCACCTCTGTGAGGGTTTAGCTCTCCCACTGATCCTGAGCACCAGCAGCTACCGCAGCTTAAGGCAAGCCTAAGCCACTGCAAACACGAGGGCAGAGCACATCAGCACGCAACTCTTCCACCCAGGGTTAAGCTGATGTGTTTTACTTAACAGCACTTGTGAGCTAAGAGCAGGGATGTGGGAATTTGCTGTGGCTTAAACCAGCACAGGGCAACCTGCTAAGCCACAGCCTCCTGGAGCCTGCAGGACAGGCAGGGAAAGCAGAAAGGGAGCAAACATGGAGCTGATGCAGCCCGGGCTCCTCTGAAGCTGTGCAGGCAATGCTGTCTTAATGTTTTACACCTCTGAAGCTGAAGTTAAGAAATGACAGAAATAGGAAGCTTAGAAAATCCTCTTTTCTCCAATTTTTTGAGAAGCCTGATTTCATTCCACCTAGAGCACTCAGGCAGGCAATAGGAACAGCTGAACAAGGAGAGTCGTGTAGTATCATTTCAAAACACATCCCAGGCCACATTCCCCCCAGACTATAATGATATTTGTGGTGCTTTATAGTCAGGTAAGTCGCCCTTCTCAAAAATCAATTTTCAAGGAGGATTCATTCTCCTCTGCCTTGGCTATACAAGCAACACCAGGAGATAAGATTGCAAGAGCTGCTTTCAGAGATTAGTGCCCCCGCTTCAAGAGCTCGGCAGAGATCACACAGGAGGTCAAGGTGTGCACATGAGAGCTGCTTTTCCTTCACTTATTCAATAATGAAGGTTTTGAGACCAGCAAGCACCTTTCTCCCATCTGCCTTTGGGCACCTAACCTGTCCCTAGCGGTCCAAAGCCCACAATCACAACTTCCAGTATCCCCTTCTGTCCTACTCCTTAGGCTCAGCAGTGCTTTATTTTTGCCTCCAGGGCAAGACAACACAGACCAAGGCACACTTGGGAGATGGTTTTTGCAAGCAGAATCTGAGTCCATCCCCTCCAAAACCCACTTTTCAACCCCCACAAGCACCAAAGAAAGCAAAGAAAGGCTTTACTCTCCATTATTACAGCTAAAATTCCTGTTCAGCCCGGGTCTGGGTCTCAAGTTCCCATGGAAAGACAGAGAGAACTCAGGCATCCTGATGCACATACAGGGAAGGACAGAATCACAATCCTTCACATGCAGATTACTGAGAGACATAGGATAGTTAGTAAGTAGATGGGAAGAATTTTTGAAATCTAAGGCAAAAACCAAACCCATACAAACTAAGACAGTGGAAATCTTTTCTTCATCTATCAGTCTTGTTTAAAGCATGGAAATTATTTGTAACTTATTATACAAACACACACCTTCACCAGACAATAACCATCTAGGAGCCACAAAGTCAGCATGAGCTGGAAGGATTTCTGGAAGCTGGAAGGAAGGGTGGTGGCTCTTTTGCATATTTCCAAGCTACTTTCTTCCAACAAGGTTTTGGCAGGTCAGAACTGTTACTCTGAAGCTGGCACCCTCATAATGAATGAAAGGCACAGTCTGGCTCTTGCAGGATGGAGTCCAAGTTCCCCAGCCACAAGGACCACCTGCTCTTCTCCTTTACTAGAAACTGAGGAAAGCAGAATTAAGATGAATAAAGCTAATTCAGCCAAACAGTTGACAGCCTTCTGCCATCTGGTCAAAGTAGCATAGATAAAACAAGGCAACATCCACTTCTGCAAATCTGCTTCCTTGAGGAGTTTATTTTCTACTGTATTTCTACAGTTTGGCCTCTTACTCACATGGCTATGGTCATCTCTCCTCCACAAGCTTTGTCTAGTTCAGGTGGTGGTGATTTGAGGGACAGAGGACAAGTAAAAGGGAGGTGAAATGGCTCTGCTTGAAATCTTTGGGCTTTCCAGACTGCAAAAAAGAGTAATTGTATAGCAATGAGCTAGTCTGGAAAAGCTAATATGGCATGTACAACCAGCTGACTTCCTGCATGAGTGTGTCTGGCATCTCTGTATTAGTACCTTTTAATAAATGAGTTTATTTTTATATGCATTGATCTCAGCAGCACAGACAGAAAGGCCAGTGATGGTTAAAGTCAGAAGGGAAAGCTCAGTCTTCCAAAACACAGGTAGGTCTCCTACAGCACAGTGTTCCAAGTTTTCCAGGACACCCCAAATCCTTTGCAGGAGACTGTGGGAATTTAAAAATAACTGTTCAGGAAATAAATCTCTCATTAAAATAAGGAGAAGATGCTTTTGGCACACCTACCATTAACCCAAAGGCACACAGTGCATCAAAGCTGTGCATTAAGAAACCCACTCAAAACAGCAAAGAAAATAAGTCACAAAATAAACTAGTAAATAGGAAGTTTCCATGATGTCTACAGGGCAGGATCAATAGCACTGACTCCAGCAGAATTCAGCATTTTATTTATAGGGCCTCCAGCCCTTCTACTGGTAAAGCCTCTGAATGAGAGCCAAGCAGAGTTGACACACTCCTGTCCCCAGATCCACAGACAGCTCCCACAGTTTTCCCACTCTGCGCTTGTTTCACCATTGCACCCGAGTGCAAAAGGCCCAGCAAGCTGCCAGCTTCCCAGCTGCTGCTCCCCAGCCTGCAGGTAAATGGCAAAATGGCCAGCATGAAGCATTTCACTCAGGCTGCTCCCCAGGAATGCCCTGGGCAGAGGCAGGCTCTGGAGTTTAACTGGCTGAGACACCCGGGGAGAAAAGCCTGGGAGCAGCAGTAGACACTCTGCTGGTGGCTGTCAGCTCAGCAGATGGAGGAAAGCACAGCATAATGGAAACACCACCAACTCACATCAGCCTGAAATGACTCTGGAGCAGAAGGAGGGCGAGGGAAGCTCTAAGCACTTACAGAAAGAGGGATCTCTAAATGTGCTGGGCTGCTATGAAAGAAAAACGAGGGAGCAAGACAGAAGGTAATCCTTTTGACAAGAATCTTCAGGAGGGGCTTCTCAGCACTGCAAGACGCTTGGACAGTACCTTTTTCCATATTCACCTTTTGTACCAGTCCCTGGCTGGTAAATGTTCTCAGGTTGACCTCTTCCTACAGATATTTAGGCTTCCAGAGGAGACAGCACCACCTGGCAGTGCAGTGTTTGCACCTGTCTCCCATCTAACTTCAGCAAGCGGCCACTTTGAGAATGGCTAAAGTTCTCAAAATGAGAGGGAAGACAGCAGTTCAAGAAAAAGTTTTGCAGATCTCATTAAATAGCTGGAGGAGCAGAAGAGATACCCACCACATACTGATATTTCTCTGTGGAAAACAATGAAATGTTTGGTCAACCTTTAGACACCAAAGAAGTCACCTGGAAAATAACCATGGCCAGTGTGGCAATCAGGGAAAAGCAGTGATTGCACTTTTTTACATACTGAGCATTCAACCAGGAAGCAAAACCTACAGGAAACCAAACTTCAGTACTTCTTCTGCCCACATTTATTCTTCTTTCTTTTATAAAAATCTCCAAAGTTAGCGCTGGTATCAGCATTCTATCCTGTCTAAAACAAGGGACCACTCAAAACATAAGAACCAACTGAAAGTAGACTCAAGAGCCTTGTGTTGTGGCATAGCTAGGACACAGCCTCCCTTCTTGCTCATCACTGTTTTGTTCCTTGTAACAAAGCAGGAGAATTTTAAAGGCTATCACATTTCAGATCACAGCTAAATTCCTATAAACACAGCCTTCAAAAAGGAAGGGAAGAGCTTCAGACTGTTCCTTTTCTTCTGTTACATTAAAATGGTATGAAGGTTTTTTTTTTCCCACATAATTATTCTGGTGGAGTTTTTTTGTGTTCTAAAACCTTTGCTTGAGCACATTAGGTATTCAAGTCTCCTGTGCCCGGGCAAACTCAAGGGTGACTGAAGAACTAGTGGAACCATGACAGCACAGATGGGAGAGTGGGGAAATCAATACATGAGAGAAAGGAGCTCCAGTCGGACTCTTACAGATCCCATTAACAGGCACACTTGGGAAAGAAATTCCTTGGGAAATGCTCTCTTACCTGTGGCCTGTTAGCAGAGGCACCCACACTTGAGGCTCCAAACAACTCTTCTAGCCTGGCTCTTTGAAATGCCACCTCTCCACAGCAAAACAAACTACATAGCAACATTGTACACTGCTGCCCCAAAATAAGCAGGGAAGAAAAAAAGCCCAAACATCCTTGTTTAAGAAAAATGTTCTTTCTTCTAGCCATCACTGAAAAAAACCTCAAACAAAAACCACAACATAAAAGAGACAGAAAGCTATTTTCCCATAAAATTCATTGCAAGTTTATTTGAGTACTCGATCATCCTCAAACATTCTGGATCTATTAAGGTCTGGTTTATGCCAGAGAATTCCACACAAAGTGATTTCAGTTAAACTAATGCAGCCTCTTATCCTTGCTGTTAAAACAGGTATTTGTAGCAGACTTTAATCCATGCAGTTCATCTTGATAATTTCAGGAATTTAAGGGTATCCACAAAGGGGTGGGAGTAATGACACTGTGGAAAAGATACACAGGCAAAGTGCAAAACTCACTACCTCACACATAGCAAGTGAAAAGCCAATTCCTTTCATGCCACCAATGCAAATACAGCCCCCAAGAGTACCCAGAAACAATATGAGGAAAATGTGAAGATTAAATTCCTAAGAGGCTGACAAATGCTCCTCCCTTATCCACAGAGCTGCTGAGGTGCACACCACCACACTGAGAACACTGAGAGCGCTGCCTTCCACTGGCTTTGGGTAAGCCTGGCTGGGGAACTCTTTCCCATGGCCCACGAGATGTTTGCCTGTGGAAACACAGGCTGAGAGTGGGTAAGAGGCAGCCACGTCCCCGAGGAATGTGTCATGTTCACCCTGAACACAACAGCAGAGACAGAGTGGGTGGATGTGCAGCCTAACAGGGGCTACCAGCACTGGCTTACTGAGATTCACCTCCACCAGTCTCCTCCTACCTTTTTTCCCCCTGCACCTATTTTAAGCAATTAGGTCCCTGTGATTCAACATTTTTCCTTTAAGGAAAAGAATCATGTATCTGTTTTCCACCTCTGCAGTTCATGGTGAGTGCTGTGGTTTTGCCTTAGGTGCAGACCAATACACTGCTCAGAGGGATTTTGAGATGGGGCTTTCCACTGAACTATGAACTGGCACCCCCCTGGAAATGTTATTTCCACAGAGGGACTGATGCATGCATGCATGGCTGATGGATGGCAGCAGGACTGTCCCTGCTGGGAGTCAGGCACACCTTAAAAATTGTTTCACTGGGAAAGAAGGAAAAGGAAGGTCAGCAAACTCAGTCCTTCCCCATTTTGCAGTGCACAGCTACTCATGGAGATGGGCAGCACTGGAGACCCCAGCCTGGTTTGGAGCAACCACGTTCCTCTACCTGCCTGTCCATGGGTCAGACCTGACTTCCCAGAAATGCAAACAACATCACACCTCCCCAGAGCAGGCTATGACATCTTCATCCATCAGAGCCATGTCCTACCAAGCCAAGAAACCTCCCACAGTGCCAAGGACCTACACAAAACCAGGTGACCACCTCTCAGTGGCCTAATTGGAGGTTGGCTCCTCCTTAGCAAACAGAGAAGCACCCATCAGGGTCCTGCACTGCTATTGCATGAAACCTTGCTATCCTTTTAGACACTACACAACCTTTCTTTCCTTCTTTCCCAAAATCACCAACCACTTCCACTGACACAGCAGAACAGACCAAAACAGGGCAGACAGCCCCCTGCAGCACAACACTTCTGGGAGAAAAATGGCAGGATTTTCCCAAGGTGTGATCAAATGGCTGTGCAACCCCAGGCAAGCACTGAATCACTGCCTCTCCAGCCTCCCTGTACCTGGAACAAAAGCCTGAAGTGCCCTGGGAGAGGCTTTGCTTTCTGTCCATGCAGCAGCTCCTGACACATCCCAGAAGGAAAGGCTGGATTGTAACCTGCAGCCCAGAGATACACAAAAGGAGGACACCATCAGCTTTACACACTCAGGAAACTTCACCTCACTGGGAAAATAATTGCAAGGTTTGGGCTGTGTTTGTTTTCCAAAGCCCCCAGTGGCTGTCACATTATCAGAGCAGATTACAGAGCATCTCTGCTGACATGCTCAATCGCACACACCTGTGAAAACCTCTCATTTTCCTTTTAAATATTTCCCTCCTTCCTGTCTTCCACTTTTTATTATTTCCATTGTTTCTTCACAACCTCATTTATCTTCAGTCAGCCATTTAGATTTTAATAAAAGGCTTCACTGTCTATCCCCTTTTTTCTTCAAAGGCCCCGATTTATTTTGCTGCCTCTTCTTGGTTCCCCCAGCCTAATTGTTATTATTTTTAACCTTCAGTAGTTTCCTTTGCTTTCTTCTCCATTCTAATCACTCCCTGCTCCTGTTTTCCCCTCTCTGTACTAAGTCCCTTTCATCCCTCACCTCCCTCTCCGCCCCTGGCCAAGCATCCAAATATACGCGGAGAAAGCGTAACCAAACATAAATATGAAAAGGATCATCCAATTTCAGCAAAATGCTTGCCCCTACCTATTCAAATATTTAACTTGCAATGACTAAGCCCAAGAAGATCATAAATTTTTTTTACAGACCTCTGCAGGTCTTTAATAAACCTCAGCCTGCACCTCGATGACAGCCAGAGCTGCAGTTGCTGAGCTGTTTCCTATGCATTACAGCAGATTTGCTCCAAGGTAAGCAAGAGGGACGCTGGGCTCGAATTAGAAGCAAGGAGATTTCATTCCCCAGCTGCTGGTTTATTGAAATTCAATGCCTCCCTCTCACCTGACGCTTTGTTATGCTAACCCCTACCAGCCAGCAAAGATTTCCAGTCCATGGGGAAGACAAGCAGCCACACTCCCAAGACACCCAGGGAATTGTGTCCTGCAGGTGACACTCCCATCAAATCTAGGAGTTGGTGCATCCTGCAGTGAGACCTGTGGCATTGACAGGGACTCTTGTAGGGTCCCACTGCCCAACAGAGGGGCCACTCCTCCTAAAGGAAGGCAGACATGGGGGTATCACTGAAGGCACTCCATACCAGGGGACACCAGGTGACAGCTACATCTTGCACCAGATTATGACAAGGGCTGTGGGGAGCTCCTTGTGCCTTGGAGGGGCAGGACCTCGTGGGGCTCTCAACCCCCTGCACAGAGCACCCATCAGGGTCCTGCACTGCTATTGCATGAAACCTTGCTGTCCTTTTAGACACTACACACCATTTCATCCAAGCCATCTCCTGCTGGGAATATACAGCTCCCACTGCATTTCCACCTTGCAGAAGTACATAGGTTTGCACACCTGAGCTGGAGGAGTTCAGGGCTGAGCAGCCAGCTGGGACACCAGCTACCCCAGCCCATCTCCCCAGAGCCCTGTGCTGCACAGTGGTGTCTGAGAAGAAAAGATGAAACCTCCAGGCAGCTCACAATGCCCTGGGATAAGCATATTTGGGAGCTGCGGCCCCTTTTGCTCACTGCTCTGCCTGGGGAAAAATGCAGAGGGCACAACAAAGATACAGACAAGGAAACCACTCCTGGAGTGTAAAAGAGCCCTCACAGGAGTCGTACTGCACTTTGCAACATTTCATTAAAAGTAAACCCTCCTGAAGGGAAGAAAATAGCATCTTTCTTTTCCAAAATGGGAGGAAACACGCAAAAGCTGAACCACACATGCTCCTGCATACTATTAATGCCCACCAAGGAGTTTTGACATAGCACTGCCACAGCATTGGCAAAAATACTGCATTTACAGAGTGGAACAGGGCTGCAGAACAAAGTCATCCAACTCTTCATGCCTTCTGCCCATTTCTAGAGGAGACAGAAGGCTGCTTCAAATGGTAATGTAGACTTTACTTGTGGCCAATCTGGGTGCACAAACCTGGCTGAAAGAGAAAGCATCTATTTTTGTTTTACCTATACTGTGAGTTAATCCCTATGTTTTACAATGGCTCTTCACACCCACCCTCAGCCATGGAGATGCCCTCAGTAATGTGGCAAGCCCTGGGTGAAATTTTGCTGGAGCAATCCCACTGCACCCTTCCAGCAGTGCTGGAAGGGGCTCCTGCCTGCCCAGCACACACCCAGGAACTACCAGCAAGGACCTCAGGCTCTGCTGGGAAGAAGGTGCTCGAGTTTAGCATCACACAGGAAAAGCAGGTCTCACCAGTACAACCAGCTCCACAGCACCCAGCTGTGAGCTCCACAGAGGGAAAGTTTTTTAAACCACCCCAAATTCCCCAGCATCCCTCTGGCTGCTTTCCCACAAAGCAGACCTCAAACCAGTCTCTCACTAGGAGGAGATAAATAAATAAAATAAAACACACCCGTGTGTGGGCTCATGCAATTTTAATCAAACTAATGTCTGCAGAAAGGGGGGCAGAGGGGCGGGGGCAGGCAGGGATTACGGCGCCGCTTGTTCCAAGCACTCCCGTTCATTCCCATCTGCGATCC
The DNA here is from genome assembly GCA_024362935.1 of Setophaga petechia. Taxonomy (NCBI): domain Eukaryota; kingdom Metazoa; phylum Chordata; class Aves; order Passeriformes; family Parulidae; genus Setophaga; species Setophaga petechia. Next base: position 5,218,189 of record JANCRA010000013.1, on the reverse strand, counting down.
CTTCACAGGAGCACGGGAGGCACAAAGAGAGCACGGGGCTGGCTCGGCTTTAGTCACCGTCTGCTGCTCATGGTGTCAGCCAGAGAGCACCCCGGGGAGCCACTCCTCTGTACTGTGCCAGCTCATTACAGCCGACAGGAGCACCTGGAGGGGGGAAAGCAACTGGAGAGGAAACCGAGCATCCTAAAAAACCGGTGGTAACTCACGGCAGGAGTCAGGGAAAACAGAGCTGCTTTCCCATGGGAGGGCACATGGGCTGGGAGATAGAGCACCCTGAGCTCCACTGGGAATGGTCTTACCCAAAGGAGCAAGAACACTGCTCCTCTGTGGCAGGGTGACAGCCTGGAGCAAGCATCAAGGCAAGTGGGTGGCAGAGGAACATTGGAAAGTAATTGTGGGCATCTCTGGGGTAAAAGGAGAAGGCAGCAACATGGAGCAATGGTTTGAAAAGTACTGGGTGCCACTACCTTCAGAAATAGTAGGCAAAAAGCTGGAGCTGCACAAGGGTAAGAGAAGCTAGTGGCTTGTGGAGATATAGTGATTTTTGCCAGCTGCGTCAATGCCTGATGTGCCTCAGAGGTGAACGAGAGAAGATCACGGCAAGAGCAGAAGGGGAGCTCCATCTCTCACCTGACCATGCAGCCCTGCAAGCCTCCATCCCTGCCTCTCAGCAGGCCTGCTGCTAAGCCAGCAACACCAATGCTCACCAGCCTCACAAAGGAACACAAAACGCTTAGTAACCATTTGGGAAGTGGTCCATTCACCTCAATACCTCCCTTGGGGATACCCAAGAGCCACCAGCTGCAGGGAGAGGCAGAGGCAACTGAGCTGCTCAGGGGGGGCTCAGGTATTAACCCACCCCCAGCCCCTGGGACCTGGACACAGCTCCCAGATGGGGATTAAAGCCAGCTAAATGAGAATTTCAAACACACACCCTGCAGCAGCAAATAATCAGGTGCCAAGAAGGAGATTAACCCTGTGGGGCTGAAGGAAACAAAGGCATAAGAGCCGGTCTGTTCAAGAAGCTGCTGCTGCTTCTCCCAGACGAGCACAAATCCGACCAGGAGGAATCTGAGGGCAGTCAGTGCCTGCGTGAGAAATACTGATTGCTAGGAAATATAAGCCTCTGACTTCATGCAGATCCACAACAAGTGGCACGAAGATCCCTGCAATAGCTGCTAGGCAGAGGCGGTGAGTCAGGTAGTCTCCCACCCAGGTTGTACCACAGGATGCATCGAGCTCCAGAGCTTATTTTAGCTGATGGCGAGCAGAGCACAGAGCTCCTGCAGCAGTCCCTGCTCTGCCAGCTCCCTGACCTACAGTGGGCAGCACACAGCACCCTCAGGTACTGACTGCCATGCCCTGACAGATGAGCAACAGCTCCTCATCTGGGGTCAAAGTGACACACAGGCCATTGATGGAGCAGTGGGGCTATGGGGATGTCCTTCACAGGTCATAAATTACTTTGGGGACACACACACACCAGCCAAGCTGGAGGGGTTGCTGTACCTGCAGACCCAAAAGAGCAGTGCCCTGGTCAGCATTTACTTGTTCAGGGGACCATCCATTCCAAGCCAAGATGGCAGAGAGGGAGGAACTGCTCCTCATTTGCAAGCAGATGCAGCCAGTGCTCCTTTTGGGAGCAGGCTCTTCCTGCACTCTGCTGGCAGGATAACAGCTGTGAGAGACGTGCTCCTTACTCGGGGGCTAGCTGTGTGTCATGACAAGCTTCCAGTGACATATCCCTAATGCTCGTGCCGCTGCAACAGGAACATGGTTCCCAGTCAAGCAGCCTCCAGCAATACCACCTTGGGCTGTGATCTTGTCAGGTTTCATAAGCTTAATCAGGCTCTGCTCTGGCTGGTGTACAGGGGTTTCACAGACAGGCTGGCTGGCTGTCCTGCTGCTCCACACAGCATCCATGAGTGCTCAACAGCAGTGCTAAGTCCTGGCAGTCAACGAGAGGACTCACATTTCAGTCTTGTCAACTTCAACCAGAAGATAGTAAGGGACAGGATGGGTGGCCCTGTGGGCATCAGCTCAGTGGACCAGTAATAGGGCTGGGACTGTGGTGTCTGGCTCCAACTCATGACACTTTAGAAGTGATGGAAAGCATCTTCTAGCCTTTCAGTGAGAGATTCGAGGAGGAGAGGTTTCTACAGTGGCTCCTGGGGGCACGTGTGTTGACTAAAATATCTCATTAGTGCAAACTGCCCATAGTTATCCGGCTGAACTTAGCCCTACCAGAGCATCCTGTGGCCACACGAGAGAGCAAGTCCATCTTGCTGCTCTGTCTGTGACAGAGCTGCCTGCAGAAACTCATCCCAATTCTGCCAGGGGCAGCTCAGCGCCCATGCAGCACTCTGAGCCAGCTCTGTGCTGTTCACAGCAACAGGCTCTGGCTCAGCCCAGCCCCACGGGCACAACCCAAACCCACAGCACTGCTGCCCAGCCCAGCACACCTCTGGGGTCCTGCTCCTTCTCTGCCCTTCCCTCCATCCACAGCAAACCCTCACCAAGGGGCTCTCTAAGCAGATGAGATCTGAGGAGCCCGGTGTCTCTGAGGATGGACACACAGGACACACTGCTCTGGCCACAGACACGAGGGAGCTGAGAGGATCTGAGAGTGCTGGGCACCAGCGTCTCACTCCCCACTGCTCACCAGTCCTGTGACTCACAAAGTCACTTCAAAAGCAGCTCCTCAAAGCACCATCACTGCCTCTGACATCCCAGTCACAAAGGGAGAGGAATAAAGGGTAGGAGGCAGCAGTGCAAAGGTAATTACTGCATCCTGACAGCCCTGATGGAAGACAGCACTGAAACCCCCATTGTCTGCTCCAGAGCCAAAAGCCTGAAACAGCATCTAGGGCACTCGAAGGACACATGGAAAGGGTAGGGGAAGAGCCCCCACAAAGCCCTGCAGAAGGAGGCCAGATGGAGAGGGACTCATGTCTCTGGCAGTTCAGGGGCCTCCTCCCATTGCAGGAGGGAGCAGGGACACTCCTTTCACCCCAACCATAGACCCTCTCTGGTCACCCCCATTTCAGCTCTCCCTGCTTCAGTACCTTCAAGATGCCAACCTACACACCCCACTGCTCTCAACAGCACAAAAACTCCCATCCCAGGTCTTCCACCTGCCACTTGTACACTCCCTCCTCCTCCTGCTTTCCCAGTCTGCTGCTCCTACTTTTCTTCCTGCTCCCTTTCTTCCCTTCGCTCACCTTTTGCTTGGTTTTTAACCCCCCCACCTCCATCTCCCTCAGCCCACTCACTCTCTGCCTTGCATGCCTTCATTTGCTCTCCTTCACACTGCCCAGCACTGGGATGACCACAACCTTCCCTCTCCTCAGTGAGGGCAGGGGTGCCCTAATCTCCTATCCCACAAAGGGCTCCCTCCATCTTTGGCTCAGCTTACCCTGCATCCCAGGACTCTGCCTGGAGGCAAGAATCTCTCAAGCAAAGGGATGCTTTTCCCTGCACCACTCCTCTGGATATGCTTATACACTCAGGAGCTGTTTGGATGATGGGCAGTGCTCTAAGATCTGCAGAAGGGAAGACACTGAAAGCATCCCTGTGACCACAGCACATCTTTCACTCTGCCCCAGAGCACCTGCCCTTCTCAGGGCAGCCCTTCTGGCCTGCACCCACAACAAAGGAGCTCCTTCAAAGCACAGAATCTCTCCAAATTATGGCCTCATGCCCCTGATAATGCCACCTCTCCAGCCACTTTCCCTTCCCCACAGGTAAACACTGCTGTGCCAGTGCTCCCCGCTTCCAGCCCCAGTGCCAGGTGGGCCACCCATCAGGCACAACCATCACCTGCAGCTCTGCAAGGACTCCTGTCTGTGGACAGGTGGCATCAGTACACCTGAGAGAGCTCAAAAGGTGACAACAGACTGACAGAGCACCTGCGGTCTTCTGTGGCATGCTGATGCAATTTTTTTGCATTTTTTCAGTGGACACAGAGCCCAACATTAACCCTCTGCTAAGTAACCTGCTGCTTTTGGATCTCTTTGCTTCCATGCAGCAGCACAATGCCATAAAGAAAACTGATCTCTCTAAACCTTCTCACCCCTCAGTATGTTTGGCATTACAAGTTACAATCAGGAAACGCTTTTGGTAAGAAATGGCTTCATAAAAATCTTGCTCTCTTGAATAGGCAGCTAAAAATGAAGGATGACAGGGTCTGAGAAAGTTAAGTGCTCAGAGCACATTGTGCCTAGCACAGAGGCATTCCTGTCCAGAAAACCCTGCCTGCCACGACACACTTCCCCAGGGCAGGCATCCCTAGCTCTACATTTCTTTGGAGAGCCCTAAGTTATCATTTTAACTCTCAAGCAGCAAGGAATAAAGCCCTGAAGGGTGCAATATGTTGAACCACAATGTCAAGGAACCGGAGCAGGGCAGAGCCGGGACACTGAAGGGCATCCAGCCCATTAGCACCAACTCATCATCCACGATCCCTTAAGGCAGAGGCTCATTCAGACTTCAAATGGGGAGCAGAGCAGCCCCACCTCTTGCCTCCTCAGGGTAAAAATCACGCTTCTCTCTGCATTCTAAAGCGCCTTTGTTCGGGTTTGCCCTGTTAGCTCTGGCTTTTCTTTGTAGGCTCTCCAGAAGCATCTCTTGTCGATGGCAAGGGCAAGTGGGGCGGCTAATCCCATTCCATTAGCATCCTCTGAAATGCTCCAAGGACTAGGATGCTGCCTGGGTGCAGGTGGCCAGAAGGCGGCTCTCACTAAGACAGCACGACTTCTGGATGCGTGCACACACATCCAGCCCCAGAGCCGTCTGCCATCAATAAAGCCTGCCAGAGGGGGGAAGAGGATAAAGAAACAGCCCACATGTGGCTCAAAAGGAGATTTTTCTCCTACAGGCACAGCTTTCCCAAAGCCAAAGGTTGCCAACGCTCCTCCTTTCTGAAGGTGACACAAAACTCCTAAATCGGGGCAGCATGTTATGTACAAAAACAACTGAGCACCCTCCCCCAAGGGCCAGGGAGGGTGGAGGGGACAGCCCCAGCCCCCCATGCTCCTGGGGGCTGCAGCAGCAAAGCCCCCGATACCCCAGGGGGCAGATAAAAGGCTGACAGAAGCCATCCCCTCCTCATATGATGACCCAGCAGCGCCTGCAGCACTCTCATGTTCCTTGCAGCCCCCCTTCCCATTACATTTCCCATTTATAAACAGCTGTTTGGCAGTATTACTAATCAGTGCTGCATGGAATAATGTTACTTTTCCCACCACATTACTATTTTATCTTCTATCCTCCCCACCTCCAGCTGCTGCTTTCCTTCCACCACCCCCAGCCTGGAAAGCAATAATACATTTCTTCATTTTATCCAGGCTCTACTTTTCTGATAGCACAAACAATTTACTTGCAACCCATGAAAAAAAACCCAGAAAGTTTTGGTTTTTTTAAAATTAAATACTGTTAAACCCACTTAAAATAAATACTTGCTGAAGGAATATCAGCTGGAGACTGCTCTCTGACTTATAATAATCCCACTGCGCCCAGGGAAATCCTCTTAAACCTATATCAGATAAAGATTGTAAAACTGTTAGGGGGCTAAACTGACAGGGCAGACACAGAATCAAGATGGAAAATTTCTTTCCTCAACTCCTCCTTACCAAGGGGCAGCTCTGTCCCAGTGCAGGTCAGGTTTCCTTCTCAGCACATAAAGCAAAGCCCTGCACCACCTGGAGCTGAAGGGAGAAGGGAGGAAGGCCAGTCCTGCCAGGGCTGGAAGAGGAGGAATGGGCTGCTATGGAACTCTAAATCACCAAAGAATTGCCTTCCCTTTCCCACCTCTCCTGTGGATAGCATAAGCAGGGCAGAGACTCTCTGGAGCTTTAAACCTAAAGGATTCTCGCCATCTCCCCCTTCCTCCAACCCTTCTCCCCCTGATGCTTAATAGCAACATCTCTAATTAGAGATAAGGATTCCAAATCATCAGAGCTAGGGGTGGGACAGAAGCAGCAGGATTTCAAGTTTACTGCTATCTTATCTGAGATGACAGAAAAGATCTGATGTAGATTGGTAACGCTCCTAGGAGAAACTTGTGCTGCTCTGCAGTTTGCTTGAGCACCAGCCACCAGTTTGACTTTGTTGGTTTTGCAATTTTTCAACAAGATCCACACCACTGGGAGCATTTTGTGGCACAATGGGCACTGCACTCATCCTTTGCTACATAGAGATTCCACTGTTCATCACCAGAACTACTTGTTCTCCAAGAGAACTCAAGGAAAGCATCACATCAACAGCAGAGACAGCTGCCCCTGCCTCTCAGAGTAGCAGAGTGACAGAAGTGCAGAGCAACCAAGTCTGAGGGGTTGGAATTAAAGAACAAATAAAACAATCCTCCAGGGAAAACAAATTAAGAAAAAAAAAAAAGAAGAAAGAAGAGTGGGAGGAAGAGTAAACACAGCAAAAACCTCCCCAGGGAAGCACAGCAGGAAAAATAGGCAACGTGGAAGGCGAAGTTTTTGCTGGTAATGGAATAAGGGGCCACTCCATTGCTGGATTTCTCAGTGCTGCAGCTGGCTGGAGCCACGGGGACCGTATTCCCTGTCAGAGTTCAGTGAGCAATTGCTAAGGCAGGGGACGGGTGCCATATGCTACCAGCTGCGCTCGCAGCCGCAGCTCTCCCCGTTTAACACCCAGAGACTCTTTGGAGGCGCAGAGCACAGAACCCTGCACGCTGCGAGCCTCTCCAAAAAGGCTGCCAGAAATGCCAATAGGCTCTGCCAGTGACACTGGGTGATGGTCCCCGTGCCAGGGAGCCACCAGGCCGTGCTGGCTGCTCAGTACCCAGCACTGGCAGGGAGGTGCAGGTGGAAGGAGAGATGGGTGTCCCTGAGCTCCCCTCCAGCCCCTGGAAAGCTGCCGAGAGCACAGGAGGTAGGAGGCAGGTACCAGGCTCTGCCCATCCCACTTTGCAGCCTGCTGGCTCCACCACCTGCTCCTCCAACCCAGACCAGCTCCTTCTGGCTCTCCTTTTGTGTGCAGTAATTTTTTTCTTATATTTCAGAGCTTCTCTTAGGTGTGCATGTAGTGAAAAAGTAATATTTTTTGGGGGGAGAAAAAAGGGATTGGGACTGCCCAGACAACATCAAGAGGAAATGTTGAATTCAGGATGGGAGATAGCACTAAACTGTTTCCAACATTAGACAACCTTTTGCCCCAGGCTTGAACCTAAGATGCTGAGTAACCCACTTGTGGTAGAGCTGGTCTTCAAATGCACCAAGATCTCTGACTAAAGATTCTTTTCCCTATGTAAAAACCTTTGCATCCTTTACCTCTCTCAGCACATTATGCCAATATACACAACCAGCCTATGTCACCAATCATTCTACTCAGAGGGACAGATTGAAATGCATCCTACAAAACACGTCAATTATGATTACCAAACACCTAATTTTACCAGGAACTGGGCAAAGCACATGGGAAGAGTCAGCAGGAGAAGCAAAAAGAAGACATAGCCTGAGCAGGGTTGTGTTTTCAGCAATTCCTTTCAGGGCAGCAGAGGACCCCAAGCCCTGCAGCCTCATGGGCTCAGCAAAAAGCAAGTGCCACATTCCCATCACCCTGAGGGACGCCTGAGAGGAGCCAGACACGGCTGGAGAGCAGACTGGAGGGCACGACTCAGAGCCTTCAGAAAAGAGGCTTTTTCAGGAAAGGCTGCTTAGTTTTCAAAGATCATTTTAGCTGACTGTCCTGATGTTACCATTCAGGCTCGGCGCTGCACAGAAAGCCACCCAAGCAAAACACTGCAGCTCTTTACAGTCTGAAGGCAAGTCAGCATTCAGGGTTCCACACCTGCCTTCCTGACAAGGAAGGGATGTAGAAAGTCTGGAAACAAGAGGGCTCATTTTAAAGACAAGCCTAGATCTGTGAGCAAAGGGCCGTGCAATTGCCTGAGGCTGAATTAATTTACATTTTTAGAAATGGCTTTTAAAAATACATTTTTTTTTCTTACAATGCATCGGCACAAGTGTACAGGTATGTCCAAAAAAGGACACATATTCTTATTTTAATTGTTCTCCACATGCTAGCTAAATTTAAAAAAAAGTACCTCTGCCTCAGAGAGGACAATATAGGAAAAACATATGGAACACAGTGATGTGTTCCAAATGCATCTAATGCCAGGTTTTTGAGAAATGGGTAGGTGGATGGCATAAAAAAAAAAATCAGATTCCCAACTGAGAGCCCTTCCCACAAAGCATGTCATGCCACCAAGCTGCTTGAGGTTTTGAGGGACAGGGCAGAGGCAAGAGAGGGGAAGAAAAAACTGCAGAAAGAAACAAAGGAGTGGATACAATGGATTGCCCATTTTTTAGGCATAGACTGCCCACCATTTGTTCCATTCCTCCTGCACATTCAGAGGTACAGAAGTGATGCAATGTAATACAACAATTAGAAAGAAAAAACCAGGCAAGCAATTCCAACAGGAAAAAATAGGAGATGGCATCCTGCAATGAAACAGGAATAACTGGAAGTGTTTAGCAGGACAACACAGTAACATGGGATGAGATAAAGACACACAAAAGGAGTGAGCCCTGTCCTGCTATGAGAGGGCAAGCACAGAGATTTCTGTCATAAGCCATCAGCTCTAACCTGACTATCTACAAAAGAGAGGTTTAGGAAGCACAAGGAATTACCAGCCCATGGAATTCAGTGCCAGATTGTACATGACTCAAGCACAGGGTTGCCTGTGCCGGGCTCCCACGTACCTGCCCACGGCGCTGCGGATCACCGGCCCCCCAGTCTGGCAGTGCCTATCAGCCTCGCAGCTTCTGCCAGGGGAAAACTGGGTGAGCTCAGGCAGCTACACTTCCAAGATAGCAGAAATGACTAAGCAGGACAGGAGATGAATCCTATTCAGCATTATTACCAGGCAGAGCTGAAATATAAGCCTTTGTTTTTAACTCCCGCTATCTGAGGAGCTCAAAGCCCATCACAATTATTTAGCATAGACTTTGTGAAAGGCTTGTGTGCTATTATCCCTAATTTTACCAGCTGGAAAATGGGGAGGGAGATGGATTGCTCCATATCCAGGGACATGCAGCAAGTTGGCAGCATCACAGGGCTGAATGCCTGTAGCATCTCAAACCAGGTGCAATTCCCCAGGCCCTGGCCACAGAACTGCCAGAGGTAAATATGTTTACCCCTCCCCACTCTTTCCCCATTAACAGACAAATACTTCTTTTCCATCCATAGCAGGAACAGAAAGAAAAAGCAGAGGAGCATAGGTCAATTATTTTGTGAAGGTTCCTACAGAGAGAATTAGGCATATAAAGGAGGACAGTAAGAACAAAATACCCTGTGTCTAGCTGCAAAGGGCCACCTATAAGAAGGCATTTGATTTTTTTTTTAAAATCCCTTTTTAATGCCAGCTAAAGGGTAATTTGAAAGTGAAGGACATTTTGCTCCTCTGGGGAGCTAATTACTGCAACAAGCACAGCCCAAACAGGCGAAGATGAATGCAACTCACACAGCACAACACCAATCCTGCAGCTCACTTTGGTTAACTCACACAGCTTGGCCAGATAAGGCACACACACGTTTCATGGAGGTAGCCAAGCTGCCAACACAGACTAAGGGAGATTAGGACATCTGTGCTTAGGATTTCCAAGTTCCACCTTCAAACACCAGAGCAGAGCAATAGAGACATAACTCCTGCAACCTCACTAGAGAAATAAGTACAATATGAAATATAAAAAATACACCAGCAAAAAAATAATTTCGGGATGTAAAATAGGTGTTCTCACTTGGTTGAGATCATCAATGTTATGGCATTATTTAGTTCTGAGCCTCCAAACTCCTTTATTTAGCACCAACCCTCCAAAACACTGCCTAACAGTGGCTGCTTCCTGCAGTGCAGCCAAGTACCTCATCAGAGGATAATTCAGGATGGAAGGGACCTTGGGGTTCTGTAGTGCAGCTACAGGGTCAAGCAGGGTCAGCTGTAAGGTCAGACAAGGCCACTCAGAGCTTGATCCTGTCAGGTCTTGAAAGCCTCCGGAGATGAAGCCTTTGCAACCTTCCAGGACAGGCTGAACTGCTTATTTTGATTTTTGCCCTGTTGCTGCTCATCTGCAAAAAGCCTGGTCTCCCCAGGACACAAGCTGCTCACTCAAGTACAGTGACAAACACCTTTCCCTGTCTCTCAGGTGAAGACAAAGAAGAAAAATGCAGCACAGAAAGAAGAGCCCCCAAAGACTTCTATCAAAACTGGTAGGTCCTTGTCTCTGAGACTGCCATCCCTCTCCTCGACACCTGCCTCAAGCAAAGCCACATTCAGCCCTGCTGACAGCAGGAAAAAACCAGCAGCCACCCAGGTCCACATGTAGCACAGGGAGAGAAGTGACTGCTCTCACCCAGGCTGCCAGGAGCAGACTGTGCTCTCCCCAATCCAAACTGTGACGTGACTTTCTCCCTCTGCTCTGGGCTCAGACAGATCACGTATGGCATCACTCGACGAAGAAGAAGGGAAGCTGCTGGCAACAAGCAGCAGCAGCAGCTGGTATGGGATAATAAAAGTTCTTTTTTTTTTTTTTCCTTGCCTGCTACGCACTGTTTCACTCTCAGCAGAGAGAGGAGGATATTGGTGGCAAGTTCAACAAAAGAGACCTGCTTTCTTCTCTTGAAGGCTTATCTGAGACACACACAGTTCCCTTCTTTCCAGTGCTAAGTGTCTGGCCTGCATAAACCTTTCTCCCACCTCCCATGCCACCAAAGCCTCTCAGACACACCCTACAGGTGTCCTCCCTGTCCCAGCTACGGGCTTACAAGGGGCCATATAGTTACATGCCACAGCTGCAGGGCACAGAGCATCCTGAAGACAAACTCCTAAAGGCATGGTCTGAATGCCCATGGACTGAGTCCTGCTCTGCAGAGAGCTGCAAGTGCCTTGGGCAGCTCAGCATTAGGAGACAAAACGCCACCAGGCAGAGCCACAGCCAGCCCTGACGTCAGGCAGAGATGCAGATGGCTCTTCACCCAGCATTTCCCCTGTCCTCCACCACTCTAAAGCTTGGCACGGTGTAGAAACTCCACCACAATGGGGCTACCAGCCAAAAAACCACATAGAGCCCCTGGGAGCCATCACAGATAATGCAGGACACAGGAGAACAGGAGAGAGGCCAAGGCACCAACACACCCAGGCAGGATGAGACCAGTGAGACATAGCAGAGAGCAAAAGTGTGACCAGGCTGACAGGGCAGCCACTGAATAGCACCTAGCCAGCATGAAGCCTCTCTGCCCTCTGGGACCTAAGCCTGGCTGGAAGAAGGTCCAGGTGACCATCCCTGCAGGCACTACCACCAGCTCCACAGCAGCCGCAGCCCACTGCAAAGGCAGCTGTGTTTGTTTGAGTGCTCCTTGTTTCTCGAGTCTGCACTGACATTGCTTCTTCCCAGCCTGTGGTACTGTGGGGACTGTGGTCTCCTCCCATCCAATCCTCTTTCATTTTTTTGCTTTAACTTGTTTAGGATTGATGCTGTACAGCTGCTTCCCCCAATATAAAGACTAAAAGACCTGCCACCTCCTCAAGTGCTTTGAAACCTTTCCTCCCGCTCCATCACTACCTGTTTAAGAAAAACCTCAAAGTTTGATTTCTTCCCTCAAATCACTTACTCTGAAAAAGATCTCAACGTTTTTGGAAGCACAGATGAAAAAACACTGAGATAAAAGTCTGAAACTTCTGAAGAGGTTAGACCTGGGCCTCTTCACTGTTATCTAAGTGAGGGTACAGGCACACAAACAATTCATCGCAGAGATACAGTGGAGTACAAATTTGCAGTGACTCACGCTCTTTGAAGGAACTGCCATGTGCTCAGTTCTACCCTGCAGCAAAACACAAGTTTACCCATCAACAGGAGAAGCACAAACCACCACCTCAATTTGCATAGCACTCCTGCAGCTTCACCAGCTAAATTACTGCACAGAAACCTCCTCTGCTGCCCATATTTCAAGAGTTAAGAAAAGGGATAATTCCAATGGCAACCTGGAAAATACTGCTGTCTTGTCAGTGGTGATGCTGTGCTCCTGGGAGGCTGCTTTCCTTCACCTGCAAATTCTTTGTTGTCTCTTAACTTCTTAAAAAAGTACATCCTTATCACAGCCAGCAACAAGCAGGACCCCAATACAACTGTGTGCACTGTCCCCAGATCCATGCTTTAATCATCCTAATTTAAATTTTGTACAGCACACTCTGCTGCACACTCAAGTGTCTTCCCAATTCAACCACAAAGTCAAAATTCCCACCAGTTGCTTTGAAGTCTGATAGGGCAAGTCTCCAAAAGCAGCCAAGTTTACAGCCACTAGTGCCTAGCTCGAGTCTAACATGTAGGATATCTCTCTAATCAACATGGAGAACTCTGCACTTAATTTCAACAAAGATGGACTGCTTTCTAGATTTGTCTTCTTCGGTCTTCTGATGGCAGGTATCACCTGGATATCTACCTCAGGCAGTGAGTCTGGTGTTAAATGGGTGGCAGACAACTCATGAGGTCTTCCAAAATATTTTCCTGCCACCCTGAGTAAAAGAGCATGAACTACCACCAGCAATTTTGTGTCAGTCTCAGGGAACTAAAATCTGAAGGCAAACAGAGTTGCAGACTTTGTAAATGGGCTAATCCTTTCTCATAAATCAGTCACAAGGCCATGGCTCCACAACATCCTGAAGAGCCGCACCCCTTCTTTTTTTTTTACCCCACCTCCCCCAGCACCTGAGATGTCCTAAATTCTTCTAACACATCTCACAGCCCAGGCATGACTCCATCATCCCAAAGATGCAGCTCAGAGGGGGATGAGAAGAGGAGCAGTAGGATATAGAAAGGCTTGTTTTTGAAGCAATTGAAGACTGGTGAAGAAGATTAAGCCTCGATACACATGCTGCATGGCAGAAGGCCTTTGAACCACATGACTGGCCTCATTCCTAGCTTCAGTGAGATTAGCACTTGTGTTGCATGCCTAAAATTCAGATAAGAGTCCCACAGAGTGCCTGGGGAGCACTTCTTACTCCAGGCCACCACAGACATCAGGTCCTCAAAGCAGTACTAGACTGTGGCCAAAGTCTCAGTGAGGGAAAAGAATCTGGAGCAGTGACGTTAATAATGGCAGAGGGACAGCTAACCAGGCTTGCTGCTCATGAGGTGGAGAGAAGGGCACTTTCAAGCCAAACTGGCATGTCTCTGAAGCTGACAAGATTATTTTTTAGCAGTCTCAGAGCCGTGGAGACACAGCCTTCACCAATGCTCAGATGGCAGGAGCAGAACACATCCCAGCTGCTCTGCTGCAAGCTGAAATGCCCCAGTGCAGACAGCAGCCCCCTGTCCTGCTGCACCAGTGTCCCATGCAGCTCCTCTGCCACAGGGCTGGATCATGAAGCTGGAAAAGAGGAGAAACTCCTCCTCCAGCTCTTTCCTCAAACCACGGGACATAACAATTCCAAAGTCCCAGAGCAGCAAGCCTAAAATCAACACTGCTTCAAAGCCATCCACTTCACACATAAGTGGAGAGAATAGAGATGCTAACAAACCTGTCTCCCTTCAGGCTTTGCTGCTGCCAGAAAAGAGCCACTCAATCTAATGAGTCAATTAAAAATTCATAACTGGATGAATGAAAAAAAAGTTTGGTTCTTTTTCTGAGAAAATGAGAACAGTAACTCTTTTCTGTACCTCTTCTCGCACACTGTCTGCAGAAACAAAACCACACTGAAAACTCCCAACCTATAGTTGAGACAGGAAAACAGAAAGGACCTGTGATCTGCCCAGGTCTGCAGAGAGGAGACCATTTCCCCAGAAGGACTTCAGGGTCCAACAAAGTTGAAGCCAGCACCACTTCCCATGAATGAGAGGGGAAGGAAGGCTCTATGTAAGGGCATTCTGTCTACAGGTCATTGCTGGGAGCACTCTGAAAAATTCAGTTTCTGTCAGGAGTTTGGCTAACCCACAGAAGGGAACATACACAGATGCTCATGTTCAAAATGCAAGTGACCCTAAGCCGTTTCCAAAGTGAATTTTCAGAAATGAATTAAGCTAAACCAAATTAGGGCCCAAAAGCCTGAGCAAAAGCATCCATGAAAGGGCATAATGTGATTTAACTAATCCACTAGAAGTTACTTTAGATCAATTTTCTTGAGTATCTCTGACACATGTAAGCCCCAAAGCCAATGTCCTCCAAGCACAGCTCATGGGGGTCTACAGACTCCCAAATCCTACTGGTTTGTAGCTATGGAAAGGGAAGGACAGAGCAAAAACAGATCAACCCAGCTTTGGCTCCTCAGACTCTTGGGAGAGCAGTGGAGGAGTTTCCCACTGCCCAGACACTGGATATGCTGACTGTGCTCAGCTCCAGTTCTTTGGTAGAGCCACCAGAATCCATCCAACCCCACCCTGTCCCCAGGCACGTTTTTTCAGTGGGTGTTGGTTTCAATGGGTTTCACTCCCCAAGGTGACTTAACAAAAGCAGCGCTGACTCAGTTTTGTTTGAACTGCAGTGGGAACTGCAAATCTGGAGACCTAAAGCAAATTACAGACCTACAGATGAAAAATAGAATACTCAGGCATCTATCCCCAATCACTCATGGACATCAGATGGAAAAAAAGGCACCTAAATAAGCACCTACACCTGTGCTGTGGAGATTCACCTGGGAGAGTGGCTGGGCTGGCACCTCTGAAGGAAAAAAGCCAAGGCCATGAAAGCTGGAGGCAAGAAGCTCAACCTGAAGGAAGGCTATTGTGATTGAAATCATATCCTGGCTCCTTTCACACTGGATTTCTTGTGTCAACACAGCCTGAACCAGCAACACCACCACAGGCTGGATAAAGGCAAAGTGGTTTCCAAGCTGCAGCCTCACAGACACCTCCTAAGGAAAGCAAGCCTGCTTGCTGTCTGTGGGCTTGAATTTGCTAGAGGGGTGTCTGTGTTGTACAGGAGCTCTTTTAGGGGTCTTTCAGCCAAAGAGTTGGATGGAAGATATTTGACTGCTGTAAGCGGAGTTAGACACTTCAAATACTGCTTTGAGATACAGAAAGCAAGCTGAAGCTTGAAAAGGTCAAATCATCTAGTCAAAGAGGCGCCATGGAAATACTCCAGATTTTAAAAGTACCTGTTTTCGATTTTTCTGACGCAAACCTAAAACAAAAAATAAATCCCAAACCAGCTTCTCCACACTTTTCTACAGACAGCTCAATCTGCTCAGTGGTTTCAGGATGTACTCTGCACTGCTGTAAGAGCCTGAAGATGACCATCTCTCCTGCTCCCTTTTATATGCTGCTCATTACTACTCCTCTCTTCCCTGCTCAGTTATTTCAGAACCTTTGGCAGGCAGCTCTCTGGTCTGTGACTTGTGCCATCTGACACAGACACAGACTCCCTGGCCCTTTCCCTCTCTGTAAATCAGCTCCAGTTTTGCTTTCAGCCATGGCTTCAAACGTTCCTCTGCCCAGCCATGCTGCCTGATGTCTTATTTTTATAAGGGCCTTATTAGTGAAGAAAGCTCACTATTTCCTGTGCCTCTACACTGTGATTTCCTGCAATTCTCACCACTGTGCCACCTGCTCTCCACTCCTGTTCTCCCTCACAGGATTTTTATCTGACAGCCTGTGCAGACCACACTGCACATGTTGGGTGGAAGGGTCTCACATCCCATTGTGGAGTTACATTTTAATGGTATGCTCTGTCTCACCCCTCCATAATGTAGGGTTTATTCCAAGCCTGTGATCCTCCCCTGAAGTATCATGTATTTGCAATCCCAATGGGCCAAGTCTTATTCTGCACCCACTTTGAATCTCCCCGTTAAGCTGTGAGGGAGACCAGGTTCTCTCGGCCCTTTGCTCCCTAGGCTCTCCTCCTTCCACTCTTCTCCCTCAGAAACCATGCTGCTCTCAGAGGTGGGACCCTCAATAAACCCTCATCTAATTAACACGCTCTGAAGCCTTGTGGAGTCTCCTTGCCTGCCTGCCCAAGTCTTATTCTGCACCCACTTTGAATCTCCCTGTTAAGCTGCGTGAGGAAGACCAGATTCTTCTTGGCCTCTTTCTCCCTATGCTCTCCCTCTCTTCCCCTGCCTCCCCCTTCCCCTCTTCTCCCTCAGAAAGTATCATATATCTGTAATGTAATCATGTATCCCAATGGCCCAAGTCTTCCTCCGCATCCACTTTGAATCTCCCTGGTAAACTGTGTGAGGGAGACCAGATTCTTCTTGGCCCTTTTCTCCCTAGGCTCTCTCTCTTTTCCCCTCCTTCCCCCTTTCTCCCTCAGAAACCATGCTGCTCTCAGAGGTGGGACCCTCAATAAACCCTCATCTAATTAACACGCTCTGAAGCCTTGTGGAGTCTCCTTGCCTGCCTGCCCAAGTCTTATTCTGCACCCACTTTGAATCTCCCTGTTAAACTGTGAGGAAGACCAGATTCCTCATGGCCCTCTTCTCCCTAGGCTCTCCCCAGAACCCATGCTGCTCCCGGGGGTGGGACCCCCAATAAACCCTCATCTAATCAGCACCCTCAGAAGCCATGTGGAGTCTCCTTGTCCTGCCTGCTGCTACCAGCACGCCTACAACTTAGGGGGCCCCCCAGGGACTCCCCGGGGACCCCTCAAAGGAACTGCACCACCGCACGGGCCCAGCCACGCCGGGAGCAGCACAGCTTACCCACGAGGTTCATCTTGGCGCTGTAGCTGCCGAAGTACCTCTCGTCAGTGTTGGGCGTGTGGCACTCGTACTGGCCAGCGTCGCGCTCCTGCAGCTCGGTGATGTGCAGCAGCACGGCGTCCCCCTGCAGCCGCTCCACGAAGATGCCGCGGCTGCGCACCCGCTGCGTGTAGATGGCGTAGGGGAACGAGGGGTCCACGGTGCTGACGATCTGCACCTCCCGCTCAGGGGCCGAGGGCAGGTAGATGGACCACTGGAAGTTCTGCTCCGCCGGGCCCTGGTAGCCGCTCACCTTGCACCACAGGGTGATGTGGGAGCCCTCCGTGCGGTAGAGGGGTCCCTCCTGCACCGTCACTTGCCGCTGGGCCAGTGCCATGCCTGTGGGAGGAGAGGAGCCCAGCGTTACTGACCAGCAGGCAATCCCCACACCTACACCCAGATATGTCCCTGCGTTCCATGGCCATGATGGACAACGCAAGCCCTCACATCCCGTTTTACATCCAGCACATCAGGCTCTGGCACGGCACCCCTCGCGTCACACTGCAGAATTCATGCTGACTCAATGGAAGTGTTTTAAAAAACACCCCAGAAAAGAAGCAGCTCTGAGGTAACATGAACCCCCCTGTTTGGAAGTGGCAAGAAGCCAGGCATGAAAGGGCGCTGCACCATGCAGTAACAAATCAGAAACTCAAGGTGACAGGTCTTTGTTTTCAGTACTTTTACTTTCCAAATCACCTCATGGAGAGAGGCCAGGGGGCTACACTCCCTCTGCTCTGGCTGCTGGGCCACCCAACTCCAACACCCCAGGAACTTGTCCTCCATCAGCAAACCTGACAGAGGCCTCCGCTGGTACAAAACTCCCTTCTTTTTCCCCAGACACTCATCCTCCATCAGCAAACCTGACAGAGGCTTCAGCTAGTACAAAACCCCCTTCTTTTTCCCCAAACCCAGCACACCTTCGCCATTCTCTCTTACACTTGTAAAGGCCCACAGCAAAATATCAGATTTCCAGCACTGCCTTCCCAAGCCAATTTGAAAGGTGTGCATTCAGCACACAACAAACCCAATTAAAGTTAATGGAAGGAGGGGGCACTTTCCAGTAAAGCTCAGTGCCCCTGGCTCTGGAGTCAGGGCCCAGTGCCCTGCGCTGTACACACGCAAAGGCACCAAACAAAGCCAGCCCCGCAGCACGGCAACTGCGATCCGCCGGATTTTACACAGATTATGGATGGCTGGCCCTTGGGCTCATGGCACATTACCAGCACAGCCCTCCAGGGGCCAGATAAATTACAGCAATCTATCTTGTTTGTTGCTACATCAAAGGCTCGAGGTCTGGAGACCACGGTGGGTGTTCACCGGTTATTGAGTTACCAGCAGCATGCACACATGGCAAGGCCAATCACCCTGGCTTCTGTGACTGCTTGCTTGCCATCATAAAACAGCAATAAGCCGATTTAAAGCAGGTCCTGCATAATCACGTTTGCAAAATTTCATCCTCTCTGAGCGTCTGTGTGTTAAGGGTTCCCTCCCTTTCTCTAATTTTCAATAACAACACTCAAGTCCAGAGAAGAATTTAAGCTTTCAAGAAGTGGCATCCTGCAGGTGAAGAGGTAGCCTTGAATCTGGGTTTATTGATTCAATTCTGCCCTCTGAACATCGATGTCCAGAAATGAAGTTTTTCACCACAGCCAGCCTGGACTGGAGCCAGGAGAGATGGTTCTTAGCAGCTTAAAACAAATTGTGAAAAATGGGTTCAGCACATCCATCAGGGCATGCAGCTGAACAGATGGAGTGCAATTCAAACTATTAACTTGGGCTCAGCTTGCTGCTGCTCCAAATTATGTTTCTTTTTACTCTTTATGAAATAATGTGATTTAAGGGGAGGAGGAGGAAAGCTAGCACATTTGAAACAAACAGGGAGAGGAACAACAGAGGCAAGCATCCCCCCCACTGTTTGCTGTACCAATCTCTTCATCCTGGGGAAAGATACTGCTAGAGACAACTAACACATCTACGGTGCAGGCAGCCTCTTCTCTCACCCCACAAAGGCCAAAGGACAAAGCAAATATTACAGCCTTTGAAGTGAACTGTTTTCAAAGCGGCAGGAAGGACAAAATCTTTATTACACACCTAAAGACAGCTCATAATCCAATTTCTGTATGCACATATAGCTTTGCTACAGCACACACATATCCCACCTGCAATGACAATTAAAATTCCACCACAAGGCAAATATGCAGTGGCAGGAATTAAAAGTTCCACACACAACACTCCATCAGGTATTTCTCAGCTAAGTGCACCACTTTGTTTATCAGGCTTTTAACACGGTGCTGGATTTTTTACATGAGAGTTTTCCAGCTATCTAGTTAAAAAATAATATTTTATGAGAGATAGGTATCTGACTTTCCAAAGTTCACTGGAAGACCACAACCCTGAGGACCCACAGCACAAGTTTTTGGTAGATGTCAAATCTCACCATCCTCACAGCCAGCACTGACATGGGCTTCCTTCTTCCCTTCCCAGTGGTTTTTATGACCTTCACTGTAACTCTAACCTGGAGTCTTCCTCCAAATTCTGAAGAAACCCACTCTCTACATTCCTCCTCTTCAATATCCCCTTGCACTGTGTTGCTGCACCTTCCTAAAGCCGCCAAAAGTGAGAGAGTTAAAAGCCAAAGAGTTCCCTGTTTCCCATTCTGGCTCCAGCAGCCTAAGAAACTGAGGGACAGAAGAAAACAGTGCAGAAGATGTCCTGCTCAGCTCCAGTATGGACAGAACACAAAACAGTCAGGCTTTTGCTACAGCCTGCAGCAGGTTGGTGTCCCAGAGGTGAGACACAAAGGCTCAGAAGTTGGATGAACAGGCTGGATCTCCAGAGGAGCAAGGAGCAGCACACCCACAGTGCTGTTCCCTGCGCCTGGCTGCAAACTCCTGCTCCAACACGGGTGGGCACAAATGCTTTTCAACACTTCAAAATAAATCCCAAACACCAGGAGCAGAAGTACTTCTCCAAAACTATTTTAATCAAGAAAGGAAAGAAGAAAAACAACCAGCCTGAGGCAGACATCCAGCAGTACATGTTGTGCTCAAACCTTTTGCATGATGTTTGGCATTTTGCAAGCTCTGGGAATTGCTATAACCATGATGCACAGTATTAAGAAGAGGACTTCATTTCTTAGTGAGCAAGTGCTCTGATTAACAAAAATAACGTGTCTAAGATCCCATTTAAACTCTTATCATTCCCTCTTGAGGTGAGAGAAGAGCTCACTACAGGAGGAGCTGCGTGCTCCACACCTCCCCTAGGACACCCCGGAGACAGTGATGGTGGCATTTGGCTGGTGCTGCACTGGCACAGCTGGCTTTTAATTGCAAATCCAATATAATTTACTGACAACACAAGGGCTGATAGGGAGGAGGTAGTGAGCCAAGTGCTACTTTAAAATTAATAAAAAATTGCAGTTTTGTGCATCTGTTTTTTTCCAAAAGACAGCAAATCCCATGTGATAAGGAGGAAGCCATCCCCCGATCCTTATCCCCTCTGGATCAGGGCTATTGTTGCCAGCCTTCTGAGCCAGGGGCAAGCCAAACAATGGCCAGGCAGCTCTCAGCTAACCCATCTCCCAAGCCCTGAAGGTGCACAGGGGATAAGAGCAGTGGCAAGAGGGGGCAGTGCAGCCAGGTGATGGGACTGAAGCAGCACAGGACAGCACAAGACCCCGGAACCTCAGATGCCCAGTGCCTGCACCTGCCCTATGCCAGCTCTCCCAGCACGGCCACTGCAAATGTCATGGGAAACAGCTCTGAAAAGCACAGGAAAGGCAAGAGAAAAGTGCTATGTCAGAGTCACACAGTCATTCAAGTCTCCCTTGTCACGTCACAGCCAGGATTTCAATGCCTCTCCAAGAAAGAAGGGAGCAAAAAAGGAGCATCAAGCATCCCTGCCAGCCAGGCATCTCCCCCAGCAGTACTTGAGTACACTGTGTCTTTCCAAAATCTGTAACCTCACAGCAATCTCATGATTTTGGCAAGATGTGACCTTTCCACGGAGACCCACGCAGAGGTCAGAGCTCAGGTTTTCCACACACAACTGGTCATTTCAGGTGCCTGATGTGAAGCACTTTGAAGAGGTCCCATTTCAGAAAGTGTCAAACATTTACCTTCTGGGAAAGAGGTGGACCTTCAGGTCCCTTTCACAAGAACATGTGTGGAAAATTTTAGCTGAGAACATTGACTCAAGGCTTATTGCAAGGGACAGGTGGGTGTAATAAAAGGATGCCTGAGCACACAAAAACTCTGCCACAGCATTGACAGCTCAAAAGAATAAATAAAAACTCATGACAGAATGATAAAGAGCCTCTTGCACAAATATTCTCTCCGTCTCAGACCATATGGGTTATGTCTGCACCACATCCAAAAGCACTGCAGCAGTTGCACCAAGTTATCTTCAATATCAATAATCACTGCCAGTAGCCATTTAATGTGAAGGAGAAACTTGAGCTCTTATGAGTATTATCCTGGGTCTCGAATCACTAGGCAGCAACTAAAAAAGTCATGATATACGTATCTTCTTGGTATAGATATCTTCTATAAGCACCAGGGCTAACAGTGATGAACACCAAAAGGATTACATGGTTTGAGGGGATATTTCTACCCCTGCAGCTTTACAGAAGTTTTCCTTCACTAAGAATCTCTAAAGTACTATTTGTCAATAACTGACAATATTAATCCTAAATTTCCTTTAAAAATTACTTTGTGCCTTTGACTAGTTATTAGGCAGAGAACATTTCCAAGGAGATCCCTCTCCCTTTCACAAATACACAGCATACATCTGGGCTTTGTTGTTGCTGCTATTGTTTGTTCAACTTACAGGCACTCCTGAAAAAGTGTCAAGAGAGGAACAACAATGATGATAAACACTAGGGAATGGCTTCTCTGTCAGAAATAATGGAGTCTGGAGGGAAACAAAGGTGACTTGAAGGGGATCTGGTAAAGGTTTTTTCACAAATATAAACCATGGCAAAGATGGTCAAGAATTTGACCCTTGACCATCTCTTCTAGTTTAAATACCAAGGGCCATCAACTGAAACTGGTCAGATCCAGATTTTTAACAAGGGAGGCAGTTTATGCAGCTGAACACAGCAGACCTGTGGATGCCCTTGCCAAAGGACACTGTGGGTATCAAAAAATTTACATGGGTCAAACTATGAGCAGGACAAGCCCATGAAAGAGGGCTACCAAACAGGTAAATCACATCAGGTTCCTACGGCTCCCAAAACAAGCTACAATTGCACAGCTACCTGCCTACAGTTTTTTGAGGCATGACGTTGAGTAAGGTGCAGGATTTACTGTGAACTGGTACAGCTGTCCTTGTTCCCCTTCACAACCCATGTCACTGCAGACTGTACTCTTCAACAACGTGGGTCTGCAGACTGTGCCTTGGTTACACTACAAAAGAAGCTAAAAAGGTACCATTTTGGCTTCTTCTCCAAGAGCATGACTATTTCTGCTCTCAACACCTGAAGTGGTTCCCTCAAAACATCCTTAGAACTGACATGGGAGCTTGTGCCCCTTTGCAGGGAAGAAGAGGGAAGGGGAGGGAACCAATTCATAAATCCTACTTGGCTATGACAAATTAGCATCTGCAGCAGACCACAGGACCTGGCAGAAAGTCCCCAGTAATGAAGACAATTCAGACACAGGGGCTAAAGGCCATTATGCTAAAGAGTCTAATTCTGAGCTGCAGAGATGCTCCAGGCAAGCTCAGCCCAAGAGCAGGTGCCAGTGCACCACAGGCTGTGGCCACTGCTGCTCTCCTACAGGTCTGAGGGGACCTGCAGGAGCCCAGGCTGATCACCCAGCTGCTCACTGCACTCCAATGCATGGCATGGTGCCATCTAAGGTGAGGCAAGGGTCAGCAGACTTCCTCCTGCTGCTCCCCATGTCCTGCAGGCTGTGGCATCACCTCTCCTCAGTGCTCAGACTCCCCTGCCCCAAAGCAGCAGCACTGAGCCCTGCAGAGGCCCCTGCTGCCAGTGAATTACTCAGGGACAGTTAGCACCCTCCAAGCTCGTATTCCCTCTTAAATCAGATTCATTTTTCAGTCTCACTTATGCACAAGGCTTCCCAGTGGATGGTCCTTCCTCTCTCCCTTCTGTCACCCACAGAGCTTGTAGACACCTCTTGCCAAACACAGCCCATCACTTAGTCCTTGTTTTTCTCTGGACTCCACAGCAGGGCTGACACTCACAAAACACTAATTCATTTCAAGAAGGCTCTTCCAAACTCACCATTGTCCAGCCACTTCCCCAAGCAGCCATCATTTTTTTTTTGCCATGGGCTGAAAACTAATAAAATCTCTGAGGGAGACACTCTGCCTCACCAGGCAACACCAAAGCAGAGAAAACCTTTTAGCAACACACACCTGCTATTCTGTGAAGTCTCCTGTTAAGGCACACAACCAAAAATTAGGTTTGAGCTTAATTTTTGCATAAATGAGTCACAGCAGGAACAATCTCCATACACTGCAACCTGCTGCCAGATGGATAAAAACAATGCTATCAGAAGAAAACATGTGGTAAGCCCCCACCATTCCCCCAATACAGTAAAGCCTCATTCTGGGAAAATCCAGTGTTTTCTTGGGGTATTTTTTCTCATGCCAAGAGAGCTCAGTGTACTGAAAGGTTGGCTGGAGCCACCTGCAGAACAACTCTGTCCCCATCCTCCACCCTTCTGCTTTAATGTTTAAATGGTGCAACCAAAAGGATGCCTGATCCCCTATCCTCCCCTTCCTCCACTCCTGCCACCATCCCACCACTCCCAGCACATGGACCCTCTTTCCTACACCAACTCATATTCATCCCTCATTTGAATTCTTCCCACTACTGAGCCAACTAAGGATGGCTAAGTGGCGAGGTCAGCCAGGAGCAATTTATACAATAATTGGTATGGAAATATCAGAATCAGTGGGGAAATATCAAAGCATGGGCAAAGTAGACAGGAGCTGCCAGTGAAGCTCTTTGTTCTTCCAACACCACTGCCTTCCCTCGTCTCTGCTCGCCGCTCTGTCTCACAGCCGCTCACTTCCACAGCAGATGTTTACTGCCTTTTAAGAAAAATGTTTTCAATAAATATGAAAGAGATGGCATTTCTTTTAATCACCATAGATTGCTGTGGCCTGTGACTAGCTTCCCAAGTTCTGACTGTAAAAGAGGTCTTGTACCTCTGCAATAAATATGCATCCAGTCAGACATCCGACCCCCTCGCCAAGATCAGAGCCATTTTACATCCTTTGCTTCTTCTCAGATCTGGTCCTTATATTGACAGAAGACTTCCTTATTTTCCCCAGTATGGCATTGGTATTCTGCAGATGCACAGTGTGGAATGTGATCTGCCCTTGTGATTTCTTCCCCCCCACTTTTTTAAGCAAACTACATCCTATATGGATGTCACATTCCTCTAACTGCTCCTTCCCTGTTCTACAATTAGGCATATTAAAATATGCTAGTTTTAACACCACCTTAGAACAGCACATTCTCGAGCCACAGATCAAGGCTGCTGTATTATTACAACCTTTAAACTTCAAAAAATGCTGAAAGGATGAAATAATAATTCATTATCTACATTGGGCATTGCGAAGACAAGAAACAATAGGCTTGGACTTAAAAAGCAGAGATTCAGACTGGTCATGGGAGCTAGCTAAATGCTCCATTTCCCAGAAGCTAGGAAAGCGAGGCACCACAGAGACTGCACTGTGAGAGACTGAGGCATCTTACACTACAGCTTCCTCTAATAGACATTTACTTTCTTCAAGGATACCATAAGGCAGAGATGAACCTGCCCCAGGGGATGCATGACACAAGATCTCCCTGCTCTTACAGTTCTATCATTCTCAATCATCCCACCAGAAAGTATATTTAAAGTTACTTTGCTGCACAGAAGCCTGAAACTACTCTTTAATCTAGTGCAGCTTTACTTTGAAAAGTCAAAGTACTCAGCATCCAGAAGCCAGCCAGACACGTCTGTGGTCAGAAAAAAGAGCAATATCCATAATAACCAAAGGAACGGGAATGGCTGGGCAGTCCTTCTGCAGACACATCCCTGAGCTCTGCAGCTCGTGGTGCGCAGCCTCCTTACTTCACAAGAGCTTTGAAGCACTTGGTGGCACAGGATGTACCTGGATGTGAAAGGTAACAGCACATGCTGGTGCACGAGGGACAGACTGAGCTGGCTGCCCAGCTGCTTCAGAGGCATAATGTTGGGGACTCAAATATCTTTGTGCAACACACCTACTGCTTACTGCAGCTGTATTAACCTCCTGCAAAGATGCTGAGAAAAAAGAATCCCTTATAAACTGCCTGTATTCACCAAAGTTTTGATCAACCCCACAGAATGCTGGCTCTTTGCTGTATCTAAGGTAGAGCTTGTCCCGTGAAACATCTAATCAACTGTTTCTCTTCCTCCAAGGTCAGCACACGACCTTTGCAGCCCTTTCCCATCTCCCAGATCAGCATGTTCTCCCCATCCAGTACCACTGTTACCCTTATCACTATGGGAAGAACAGAGCAGAAGCTCCCTGGCAGCTTATGCTTATATTGGGAGCATGCAGGCAGGAAGTGTTGGATTGCCCACGCAGTACTTCTGACTTGCACTGCTCCTCGTGCCTTATCCCTAGGAGCTTCTCCTTCCTCACAGCCCACTGAATCCATGCCCTAGTGACTTGTATCACTGCTGCTGGTTCCAGGTCTGGTTAAGCACTACAATACAAAGCAGCATTTACAGCAGCCTGCTGGAATGCCCAAGGCAATGTTTTTTTTTATATTTTCCAATGAAAAGCAGTGATGGCTTCATTAGGGCAACTCCAGCCTGAGTACTGAAGCTGTCACCACATGTACTCCCTGTAAGATATAGTGCAGACCTGCACAGAAAGTGAAGTCTCCAAAGATTCCTATGTGTGTTTTTCCTTTTGTTCTTGTAGCTAGCTCTTAAAATACATGTAAGGACACATCATTTACCCTGGTGTCTCTAGTATTGCTCCCAGACCTGTAAAAGACTCAGCACTGCCATTTTAGTACCAAAGCTATGAAGCACCAACACTATGAAGCATTTTGGACTGCTGAATCCTTGGCTGGTATGTGCTCCCAGCCTATCAAGAGGAGGGGGCGAAATGAAATTGTTTTGAGCATCAAAGCTAGGCAGGAAATTTCTGACATAGTTCATTATGCCCTCCAGCCCCTGTATTTCTTTTTATTATCCTTCTTTAGTCTTCAAGTCCTACACGTTCAACATCTAGGGTCACTCGAAGAATTGTCAAACATTATTCCCTGCGCTATCACTCACTCTCAGACAATAAGAAACTTCATTTTGTTTCACAGTCAATAACGCTTTAATGTCACTTCTTCTTTCGTTTTCCTGCGTGCTCTGCGATCCCTTCCAATATTAAAAAACAGAATGTCCCTATTATTGCTGTAATTCACCTCATAACATCCCAGATGCTTAAATACTCTCCCAGGAGAAAAGAGTGTGGAGTCCCAAATCTCACCTTCACATTATCCTTGCCAAAAGGAAACAGCATTTATTACCCAGGCTTTCATTAAAGGAATTCCCTCTCTTTCATGACATCTCTTAAAATACATCTGATGCATGGAGAGCCTGCTTTCTTACCTTCCCTCAAATTTATTTTTCCTAAAGAAAAACAAAGCTTCTTGTTCTCTTTCATTAAAACACAGGGAGGAAGGACAGACATACAAGTGCTTCCCTCCGTCTCCAAAGAGAAACACTCATGTTTTGGCCCATCTTTCCATACTCCTTGAAGCTGCTTATTTGGTTTCCAGCCCTTCCCCTTTCTCCAAGTGACTCCAGATTTTCCCTTGCTTTGGTAAGGATGACACTTAGGAGTTCGACGCCCTTATTTTTCTCTACAACCTTTACTTTCATCTTTGTCCTTCTGGGCAGGGCAGGAGCATCTCCTTTTCAACCTCTAAACTGGAAACCTCGGGCAGCCATTTATTAATTGCTTAACCCTGAATTGATTACCTTCTAGAGAGAGAAACTTAACAGCAATTTGTTCAATACTGACAGGCTGGAAGAGCTGATGACAAAGTGCCCTGCTGCACATTCCTTCCTACCTCCCAAGGCACACCATTCCTCCAGCACTGCTGCTGCATCCCTAGGCACGGGTCCACACCTGCTCCTCACCTCCTTTGGAGCACACAGCTCTGCAGAAATAACACTAAAAAAAAAGTTCAAAAATGTAATATCCAGAAAAGAATGCATCCAGGGCAATCTCTCCCTCTTCCTTCCACCATGCTGAAGAAACATTTGTGCCCCTCAGCCACGACCATTAGCAGGACAGAATATTCAATTTGCAAGGCAAAGCTGCCATCTTGTACTCCTTCAGCAGAAAGGGCTTTCAGGTAAACAGCAAACTGACTTATCCCCAAAGTCAAATGTACTGGCTAAAAGCATGCATTTTTCCAAGATTGTTTTCCCACCCCACCATAAAGGATCACAGGAATACGAAGTACAGCCATATAGCAGCAGTTAAGTTTCCATTTTCTCCCCACAAATTCATCTGGATTCTTCCCTGTTCACTAAGCAGCAGCAAGATGCTGCCTCTCAAAACTTCTGTGATTCAGTCAGACAGTATCCCTGAAAGACAGACAAAGATCCAGGGAGATTCTTCAGCTACCTGCTCCCTTTTATTGCTAATTAAGATGTTAGAACTCCTTGTCTGCATACACTGTAATTTATGAGTTTGAGATGCTACACAGACTATCAGCAGTTGTCAGCAAAACTACCAAGGCTCTCATTTCAAATGGGAGGACAGGAGCTTTCTGGCATTTGGAAAGGAAAACAGAACAAAACAAAACAAAGGGATGCAGAAGCATTTATGTTACTATTTCTTCCAGGGAGAAAGGTACAGTCATTCCTTCTAAGCACAGTACTACTATCAGTGAGTAAGAAGGACAATCATGCAATTCTCCTCTCTGAGGAGGAACAAGCCCATGCACCAAGGGAAACTGACCAGCTAGAAAGGTCAGGAAAACACTTTATACTAAACAAACAAACAAACAAACCCAACACACAACAGTGAGGGGTAACTGCACACTGGCACAGGCTGCTCCAAGAGATTGTGGAGTCTCCACCCTGGACATATTCAAAGTTATCTGGACATGATCCTGAGCAACCTGCAAGGAGCTCAGACCAGATGATCTCCAAAGGTCCCTTCCAACCTCAACTTTTCTGTGAAGGACTCTCCAAAATTGCATTTTCACCACTGCTGTAGACTCAGTTACCTTAGCTCAGCACCAAGCACCTATGCAAAGCAACCTGACTGCACCAGCTACAGAGAAAAGGTGGTAAAAACACCCTCATGCCAGGAGATTCAGTTTAAAAATGTGGTTTCACAATGCAGTTAAGCTGATATAGGTACCAGCTGCCACAGCAAAAAAGCAGTCTTGCCTTCCTACTCACTTTATTCCTAGGAAAATACACACACTCCTCTCCCCATGCTTGACCTCTACATGAGCTGAAAAAAGAATGACCCAAGGAAAGAGTTTTCACCAAGAGAGCAGGAATACCTTTTTCTTTGGGGGACAGGGGCAAACAACACTTTTAATGGAATGGGATAATGTACCAGCTCAGGCATCTTCAGCCAGCCAGCAGATGGGTCAAGAGAGGGCAGGGAAGGAGAGCAGGGCAGAGTGGGAGCAAGTGCCAAGGGCTCTGTCTGCTGGGAGACCCTGGTGCCAGCTCTCTAGCAGGCCTTATGCAAAGTGAAGAAGTGCTGCAGGTGCTCACTGCAGGTCACTCACTCCTCATCACAGAGAGTAAAATAAAAGGGTTCCAAGCCACCACTTTCAGCAAGCAACCCTAAGAGCAGGAGACTTAATGAAGCCTGGCTTCCCGTGCCTTCAGGAGGGAGGCTGTCTCTGAGACTAATGACTTGACTGCAAGCTCCAGCTGGAGCTTTCCCTACAGCTGGCACAGTCATTTGGAGGCACTGCTGAGGCCCTTGAAGAAAAGGGTCTCCTACAGTGCCCTGCCACTGCCTTGACTCAGCCACCTACTCTTCACAAGGCTTGCAGGAACTTGTTTATAGCCGAGCTCTCTGCTCCTGTCAAATTTGCGTAAAATTGGCCAAAGGGCTTCCAGGTTATCTGGAAAGGGGTAGCAGAGGCAGCATGATCAGATAAGCCCTCTTTCTCTGAGAACCCAGCCTGAGGAAACACAATGAGAGGCAGAGGCTGGGAATCAAAAACCACAGAGGGAAGAAGCACTAGAAAGAAAAGGTAGAAGGGCTTTAAAAGAGAAGACACGCATCTTGCATTTGGCACAGCAGAGGAGGAGGAGGAACTAATTTAAGAGTTCAGGGGAACCAGCAGACAAAAAAAAACCAAACCTGAACGAATTTCAAAGGCAGAGATGGCTAGGAAATGCTGCAGCTTACATTCCTTAAGCAGAAAGACCCAGGTGCGTGCACATGCATGTAAGTAAGCACCAGAGACAGAGGTTAGAATTCTGAATTGAACAGAAATACGAGCCTGTAACACCAGCAGAGAGAGGCCACTCCAGTTTTTAGGAGTGGACAAAATTACAAAGAGTCGGGGACTCTGGGGTCATAGAATAGACCCCTTGTAGCCACACAAAAACAAACCCTGAAGCTGGTATACAGGGTAAATTCATGAGGTCATAAGAAAAGCTCTGTCAGAGGCAGGAAAAGACAAAGACAACAGAACTTAGAGGAAATCACTCAAGGAAGAGATCAAAACTGGTCAGTGCAAGGTCAATTACAATGTCAAGAAAGGAAGCATTTGATCACAACCAAGATGGAGAGCAGTGGGGGCTATCAAGAAAGCCCTTGTGAAGTAAATCACAGAGACAGACTAAACTGGCAGAGAGCTGGGAGGCAAAAGCTCCAGACATAGCATCCCATGGGGCTTGCAGAGGACACAGCAGCTGCTGGAGGAGGGGGGGATAAAGCAGCTCTGCATTGAAGGAGAGAGGCTATCAGCAGGAAAACAAATGACAGACAAGGGAAAATTAGTTGGGACCCTTAAGTCAGGCAGAAAGGTTAGAAATTCTACCTTTGTGAAAAGCATGGAGAAAGAAAGCAGGACAGAGAAAACCAACAGGTGAAGACAGACCATCATTTGTATGCCAGCTCTCTTCATAAAGTTGCTACAGTTTGAGAAGCAAATCTGAAGGTAGAGAAGGGCCTATCCAAGCCTGGGGGGCAATACCACCATCAGCATTCAGTAAACCAACAATTAAAAGAGTTAATGAGAGACAAGGCAGAGAGGGAAGAGGGCAAGCTCTGAGATGGGGAGGTCAGCATGGTCAGAGGACTCATGCCACTGCATGACAGAAGGAGCAGATGCAGCAGATGGTGGGGCTGGAGATGGGAGAGAGGGCAGAAAAAGTGTCCTGGGGATGAGGGGAGATGCCACTGCATTGGTGGTGTAAACAGCTATGGGGCAGAAATACTGATAAAAGAGAACGGGGAGAATCCAAATCCAGGGTGCACAAAAAATGCAGCAGCAGGAGTGGCAGAGGAGGAGGAAAACAGAAAGACCCTGAAGGGGAGGAGCAGTGCTGACTGAAAATCAAATGCAACATGCTGGCTGGCAAGCCAGGTACCTCCTTGTGGCATGGGTGAGCCAGGCACAGGGAGGAATGACTCTGGATGAACCAACAGCATCTGCTGAACAAGAGGGGCCCCAGCCTTCAGCACCAAGACAAGAACTACACACGAGAGATGCAACACAGAAAGGGACATGACCTTAACTTAATGCAAGTCTCATTTGATGTATGGAGTCTGGGAAAAGCTGCAAGTTGGATTTTTTCAGGATTACAGAATCAGCTCAGCCACACCACACCTCGGGCACCAGTCCAAATGCCCTTCTGCCTCCCAGAGCAACCCATCTCAGCATCCATGAGATGGATGGGGCAGCACAGCCCCAGAGACGCTCCAAAGGCCATACACCCTGACTTCAGCAAGAGCAGACTTGCCTCTTTGTAGGGCTGCAGGTTTAGCTGAAAGTCTGAAAGAAAGCAGAGTCCCAGCTTCTAGACACAGACAATGTGTTTGAGGGTGACTAACCAAACAGCATTTGTCACCAAACAGAAAAACCTTTCCCAATCAACTGAGAAGAGGAAGAGTGGGGGATGAGGTAGATCTTCCCTAAATACACCACTCTGAGCATCCTCCTGCCTACACTCCCCAATGAGCAGACGTATGCAGAAGTTTTCATCTTCAGCTACTTGCTTAGCAAATCCTAGTCCTCTCTGATCAGGGAGTTAAGGAAAGGCTTACACAGCTACCAGGGAGGGAGGGTTTTATTTATCTGATTCCAACATGCCCAAGTTATCAGACTCTAGAGGAATTCAATTAATGAGAATAAAACTCTTGTTTGATGCAAGTCTGGAAGGGTGCAGTGGGTTGTTTTTTTCCTGCAAATAGCTGCACCCCAGAGATTTTTACACTGATTATAAGCCTTAACAGCGACCGATTGATGCAAGCTGAACAGATCCAGCAGCTGCACCGAAACACCACACACGCTCCAGATCTGACAGGGACTGACACAGCTGGAGGAGACCACAAAAAAGACAAGGAGAAGGGAGGGCTGCAGGGCCAGGAAGCTGGGACTGCAATCCCAAAGGAGCTGCTGAAGCCATCCCCCTCCTCACAGCAGCAGCACACTGGTGGTGAGGATTGGCACGGCTTGCACCCACTAGCACAGCTGTGAAATGTCACCTCCCGAGGTGAAGGCAAAATTAAACGTCCTGCACAAGCTCTTGAGGCAAGGCTTGGGCACCAAGCTTATCCGTCTGAGACAGAGCTCCCACGCATCCTGGCAGTGCCCATCCTCACTGGCTCTGCCTGGGCCATGCCCTCTCACCCACAGCCACCCAGTGAAGGGGCACAGCCTGTCCCCCAAGGGGCTCCTGCAATCCCCAGGGTTGGCCCCAAGGTTTTAAATGTGGCAGTGGTCACACCTGGGCTGGGATTGGCCTCTGGCACTGTGAAAAAGGGGGAAATAAAGAATTCTGACAGCAATAGAGGCTTTGGAGAATTTTACTCAGCTAATCCTCTCCTAAGGTTGGCCAGCTGGCCTTAAAGGGAACAGACGGAGCAACATCACAAATCACTGAACCGATGGGAACCAAACACAGGGTGCAAAACCCTTCTCACACAAACGTTTCTTTTTAAATCCTGCCATGAAGATAAGCACAGCTCCCAACACCACTCCCAGGCTGTGCTAGTCCTAGGAGATTTACCCAATGTTTATTCAATACACATTTCTCCAAAACCCACATGGTACATCCAGCCAGGAAACCGAACAAACATCCATAATTTCCTTTGACACCTCTTAGCTACACTGCTCTGACAAAAGCAACCAGAGCCATCCAGTACCACTGCATGCCAAAAAAAAAAAAAAAAAAAAGAAAAGAAGAAAAGAAAAAAAACCCAAAGAATCCTTGTTATCCCTGTTTCCTTACTACACCCCTTCAACACAGCGAGCCAGCAAGAGGGAGGAATGACAGGCCGAAGCAGCCAGATTCCATCAGCTGGTTAGGACAGCACCAATAATACCTCCTGGCTGTATATTTGGGAAAGACATGTAGGTGTTTCTATAGTCTGCTTACACAGAAACCTCAGGAACTCTCCCGTCTCTTCCCTAAGGGAGATTCAAGACATTTGAGGTTTAACAGCTGCAACAAACAGCATCCTCTTACTAGAGAAAATATTCAGGAACAAGATAACAAGAGACACGGTTACTGAAACAGGATGAAAACATGGAAAAAGCCTCTGGGGTCTAAGTGCTGCCCTAATGACTGCAGACTGCTACTCAGAAAAATCTGAATTCAAGTATACAGCTCTCATCACCACTTGCAGATCAAACAGGAATGGCAAGATGCAAATCCTGCTGCCTGCAGAAGAGGTAATCTAAAACACCATTTGTGAGCAACCCACTAGCAGTGCCACAGCCCCTGCAAACACAAAGAAATAAAAACCTGCAAATGCCCTTGATCTTGCATTCATTCCCCAGTAGATTACTGTGCTGAACCCAAACACCATCACTTTAATGTCTCGAGCAGTTGAGGGCACAGTTATTATTACACATGAAATAGCAAGGGTATATATTCTCTATTCAAATTCGATTGCAGACATGGCAGATGGGTTAAAAAGATGAGTTAGAAGGAAAATAATGCCAACTATTCTCTTTAAAATAGTTTTAGGACCAATATCTTATTTATTTCACAGCCAAGAGGTAAAGCAATTCTACAAAGCCAACTCAAAATTAGCAGATATATTTTCCCTTTACACTAGAAAAGAATGCAGGTGCTAAACCTATTATATAGACAGTGAAGTGTCATCAGAGCAAAGAAGGCAAAAATAGCTAAGTTATCTGTAAGATGACTAAGCAAATGGATTTTCAAAAATATGCTTTCAAATATGACACCCTTTTCTTAGAGCTGCATACATCCGTTTAGCTTTGTTAATTTCTCAATTCTTTCTTTTGACAATTTATTTTTAGCCTCCCACTAGCACACTTCCCCAGAAGCCTCACTTCACCCTACCCACACTCAAGATTCGCATCCACACACTGAGGATGATTTAGAAAATGATGCTGATCACCCCAGTAACTATGGAGAATCTCTACTGCAGCACTTTTAGGATCACGTACATGCATTTCTTTTACATCTGTCCATCCACTGGAAAACTCTACTCCTGCTGTCTCCCATCCCCATTTCTACCCCCTCTTAATCATCCCCACCTATATTGCAGGGGTCTTCATGGCTCCACTGGTACCTCCCAGGACTGGAACCTTCCTTTCTCATGTGACTCTTGATCCTGGAATTTTTGCATGTAAGAAACAACCCACCTCCTTCCCAGGCCACCACCAGTACCAGGAGGAGAAGGCTGCTTGATGCCACCTCAGGAACAGTAGTGGTTGGAGGAATGGGGGCAGCAGAACCTGGTGCTGCTCCTGCAGCTGAGGTGGGAGCCACATTGCCCAGCACATCTCTCCAAAATGTGCCCTCAGCAGCCAGGTTTACAGGCTGCTGGTATCAGTTATGGTCATGCTCCTCTACACATCTCTCTCTTCCACCAACACTCAAGATATCTCTGTAAGGAAAATTACCCTTTCCTCAGATTACATCTCTTCAGGGACTTAGCTGGCACCCACACAACTGCAGCCTCTGGTAATCTGCATTTCTGAGGTAACAGCAGGAGTTGGTGCTTGGCCAAGCCTCCCACTGAGTCATTTTTGCACTACACCAAAGCCCTGCATATGACTTCTCTCTGACACTTCCCCACAGAGGGATGGGTACCCTGAAGAGGGTGATGAAACATTGGAATGGGCTGCCCAGGGAGCTGAGGGAGTCACCACCCCTGAAGGTGCCCAAGTGCCACTGGACACCACACTAGGTTGACATGGTGATGTTCAGTCACAGGCTGGGCTCCAGGACCTCAGAGGGCTTTTCCAGCCTAATTGATTCTGTGATTCTGAGTCAGCTCCTGCTGCCTGCCCTGTCTGCTGCCAGGAGCCCAGCCCTCAACCTCCAGGAGCCAAGCACAAAGCTCTGGGATCCCCTTCCCAGCAAGCGGCCTTCCAAGGCTCAAATCCATTACACTGAGATCATTAGGATGCTTTCAGTAACGTATCCCAGTGGATCTGCTAGAGCAGCTATTAGGCATTTGACACACAGCAAAATCCTTCCTCACATTCACCTCCCTATAACCTCCCCCAAAACAAGCCAGCCTAAAAAAACAAGGGGATGCAGATGAGAAGGGTGACAATAGCTTAACAGGGGCAAGCTGGTGAGAAGAGGTGACAAACCTCTTAGAGATCAGCCCTTTGCCTCCCCTACACTACCCCATGCTGCTCAGGGCAGTCTCAGACAGCTTTCCCCACTGCTTCAGGAGGGAACAAATCTCCTTCCCATCGCATATTTGCAGCCACATTCTTCCCTGCAAAGACTGAAAGACAAAAAATTATCCCAAACACCAGAGCCAGGCACAAATCAGAATAACCACTGAGCAAGAGCTGCTCTTCCTTCACTTGGCAGCCACAGGGTAGCATCTGCAGAGCGATGCTGCAGGCACAACTGGACAATTCTAGAGGAGTGGATGAGGTGTAAGAGCAGCAGAAAATAGGAAACAAAACAAAAAACTAGACTTCTCAGGCAAAACTTAGAACTAAGATGAGGTCCCTCTATGCTCTAATGATGATGGTAGTATCTGAAAGATCACGTCTCTCCTCACATGCAAGCAAGGGGAAGAGGTGGGATAAAAAGCAATGTGAGATGAGAAAAGCTTGTTTTGATAAGTAAACATGAAGATGAGCAGGTAGATTTACACGCTCCTTGTAGCCCTTTGGACTCTGCACAACTTTTGCCCCTCTGCAGCACAGGTATCTGAGGCTGGACTCTGAGTCCTAGTCACAGGAAAGCCACCTGAAGCTGATCCTGCTCAAGTCCAACTCATTCACAGCAGACAGGAGTAAGTACTTGGCAAACTTCAAGCATTTGGCAGCTCCACACTCTAGATTAGATATAACTGCCAGCCAGCTCATGGCATGGGACTGATTAGATGTAAGAACTCCTGAGGTGCCAGTGACCCTGAGATTAACTGTGCTGCTGTAACACTGAGGGCTGGGATGAATCACAGCACAGTCACATGGGCTGTGCCCCACCAGCCTAATGGGGCTGCAAGGAGAGCTCTCCTTCCCCTAGGATAAGCATGAGAGCTTGTGCAGGTAAGTAACACCACAGACCTCAAGGTAAAAATCAATTTTCTTCTTTTTTGTAACACCAAGAGCGAAATCAATCAGGCCGTAACCATCTCTTCCACGCCATGTTTTCTTCCGTGAGTAAGAAAAAAAAGCAGCAAACAAGACCTCAGCCCTAACACTGCATATCTCCTTCCCAAAACATCCCATGACACCTTTTAAGCCATTCTCTCTACTTCAAGCAGCGAAGAACAGAGACAGAGTGACTTGCCTACCATTGTATCACAAGTCAGAAGAAAGCACTGGAATTTGCACGCCATGACTCCTGCTGTAGGCTCCGGGTAACGCTGCAGGCATAAAGGTCAAACCCTTCAGCGGGAGCTCTCAAGATATTGTCTGCAGGCCACAAGCAGCGAGCAGAAAGCTGGGAGGTGGCACAATGCCAGCCCAGCTTCCCTTGCTATCCATGTCCTTCCTTGGAAAGCGCCTTAGCACCTGGCAGGGTGGTTAAGGACTCATCCCCCACAAGACGGAGCAAACATCCCTCCTCTGTAATGGGATTAGACAGCAGAGCAGGAAAACAGGATCCAGGAGCCTCCAGGAGAGGAAAGCCAAGCTTGACAGCACGTTCAGGAGGGTGGAAGAAGCTGAGGGGCCAGGAGTGTATGAGAGGGGAAGGAGCAGAAAGCACTGAGTCAGGAGATGAGATGATATGGTGAGAGGGGCAGAGCACTCTGAAAGCACACCGGAGACAAACACATTCAGGTAATTGCTCAGAACGGAATAAATATTAGTAAGTACTATAATTACCTTGAACACTTCACAAAGTTGTAAGAAGAAATATGACTAGAAGAGAGGCTGGCACACAAATGCTGGTTGGGAAGCTCTTATTTCAAGCTATCAAGAAGGAACCAACAAGGCCTGACACCCAGGTTGGTAATTTCAGCTTGGCAGCCAGCCAGAGCCCTTTGGCTGGATCCTAGGTACTGGGTAACTTGAGTTAATAAGTGCCAGATTCCAGCAGTATGATTTTCCACAGTATTGAGCCTCTGGATGACTTCTGGCAACAAACAACTGCCTTCTCATACTCAAACTCGTACTCATACCCAAGGTCCTGCTTCCCTTTCTGGGAGATTTGGAGGAACCTGGGCAGATTCCTACATTCATGGTGCTGATGCTGAATGGAGACAAAATGATTAATCCAAGATAAAAAAAGCCCAATTTATCTAGCAGCCAAATCTTAATAACCTTGCTGTCATGAGAGATCAGAGCCCTTCTTTCCCAAAGAAACAGCCAAATAGAAAAGTTCTATTTTGGGGCTCAGTATCTCATCTTCAAGCCTCCATTTCTCTAAAAGCTTCAGAAACCACCCATTTCACAGCAGCCTGGGTCAGTGCTGAGCTACCCTCAAAGCACTACAGAGTCTGCTGAAAAATAGATCTACCTCACCCCCTGCTCCCATCTCCCTTTGACAAGCTTATCAACTTCCACACAAAGCCCAAAAGCCATAAAAAGTGACAGCAGGCCTCAGGCAGACACATCAGGAATGCAATGTGGGAGGAACAACCAAAAAAATCACCCCAAAAATCCCCCAGATGCACCATCATTCCCTGTTATTCCCCCTGTAATCACAATGACTCTAAAAGGGAACATATTCGCTGGGAAGCAAAACTATCATCTTCTGTGAGCAGAGTAAGGAAAACCAGGCAAATTACAGGAATTCCAGACTCATGCCTTTAGTTAAAACCCCCCAAAACTTAGCAGTGCCACAACACCTATCAAAAACCACCTCCAAACACATCAGAGCCTGATA
This sequence comes from Setophaga petechia, assembly GCA_024362935.1. Taxonomy (NCBI): domain Eukaryota; kingdom Metazoa; phylum Chordata; class Aves; order Passeriformes; family Parulidae; genus Setophaga; species Setophaga petechia. The sequence goes on along the minus strand of JANCRA010000013.1, from coordinate 5,180,980 downwards.
AGCTGTTTTGCAAGGGGCAGAAAAACAACATCCAGAAGAGCAAAGCAAACAACTGGCATTAGTGAAATGCCTGACAGTGCTAATGGCTGTGCAGCTGCCCCAGATGCTGCTCTGGATCCCAACTGGGACAACTCTGTCACCAGAAACTGCACTGGAATCTCCTTATTCCTGCACTTCAGCAGCAACCTCATCCCCTCCTGACCAGCAAAGTCTTAAGTCTGCCAAAATCAAAAGAGACAGGAGAAGTGCTAGATGATTTTTCAAGTCCCAGATGGAATCAATATCTTGTTTGGAAAAAAGTCAGCTAAGAGGAGTGGTAAGCACACTGCTCTGGAACAGGACAAATACAGACAGATCCTCACTGTCTGAGTTTCTTTTGTACCTGGGAGCCTTTGACACTTGAAATGCTATGGGCATGCTGTTAAGGCCTGGCATTTGGTAAAATCAATCCTTCAGAGCCTGCTCTCCTCTATCTTTCTTACCAGCTGGGTTCTTCACCTTCCATCTCCCCCTAATGTTTTCCCTTGGCTCATCTTTTTTTTTTTTTTATTTTATACAGCCTGGAGAAGAGAAGGCTCCAGGGAAACATCACTGCAGCCCTTCAGTACTCAAAGGGGGCTTATAAAAAAGATGGAGAACAACTTTATAGACGGCCAGATAGTGATAGGACAAGGAGGAACAGTTTTAAATGAAAAAGGGGACATTTAGATTAGATGTTAGGAGGATATTCTTTACTCAGAGGGTGCTGAGGCACTGGAACAGGCTGCCTAGAGAAGCTGTGGATGCCTCATCCCTGGAAGCGCTCAAGACCAGGTTGGATGGGCCCTGAGCAACCTGGTGTAGTGAGGGGCATCCCCATCCATGGCAGGGAGGGTGTGTGGAACTGGATGATCTTTAAGGTCCCTTCCAACCCAAATCATTCCATCAGTCTGTGATCCTTTTCCCACTCCTCCACTTTGCAGTGCACCTCCTTTTCCCTCCCTGTGGATCATTGCCCAGTAAGAGCTGGAAACAGACCTAGAAACACCCAAGGAACTACCAGCACAGGAGTAAAACCAGGAAAGAGGAGCCATAGGAGGGTTCAGCTGTTTCAGCCAGAAACTACAGACTAAATGCTAAGCAGGAGAGAGCAGGTAGCCTCTGTCAGAGGCTGGTAAGATTTAAGAGAGTGGCTGGATCAAGCACTGGGCTCACTGGAGGGCTGAGTAACTGGTCACACATCCTCAGACCCACAGTAATGAGGCCCTGGGACGGACATGGAGAATGCCCACCCCAGCAAACTGGGTAACCCAGCCAGCCAAACCTGCCATGCCCTCCAGCCACCTGCCTCCACAGCACCCCCCTTCCCTTGGGATCCCACAGACATCTGCAGGACCATGTGAAAAACAGATTTACTTTCATGTCAGACACACACAGAGCCCCTTTATGTATTTACTGGGTTTGCCAAGTTACCTTTGAGATCAATCAAATCCCTCCAACTGGCCCTCATGTCAGCACCCTGACCTGCTCCCTTCCCCGCTTGCCACACTGGGCAGAACCAGACTGGAACATCTCCTTTCAGGAGCATCCCTGCTTTTTGGCATTTGCTTAAGCACTGTGCAGTAATGGTATGTATGAGTCCTGAGTCTCAAAGCCTTTCCCTTTCCCATCACTTAGCTGAGATGGTCTGGTTTTGTGCTCGTGTCCAATTACTTACTGAAATGTGACTTTAGCAGCAGTCAGAAAGGCAAGATTTCCTCTTGTCTCACTGCCACTTGCTAATTAAACCTAACAAGGAAAAGCTTACTGACTTACATCATCTGAAACATGTTCCTCCTGATGGAGACAGGGTGAGCAACAGGTTAGAGCTGGACATGACACAGATGCACAGAGACACCCCAGACCCACCAAAGGCAGCTGCAGACTCCATTTCTTTGCCTTGCAATGTGATCAAACCCAGCTTTGTCAGGAAAGGCTCCATTTTAGCCTCTCCATGGCTGATAAGAAACAGATGCTAAACGTCTCCTAATATTCTAACACAGAGAACTATTCCTTAAGAAGATTTTATACAGCTAGGAAAGAAATACCAATATAAAAATGGAGTCAAAACCCATTTAGCAGGTTATCATTAAGAAGTATTTAGGAACTTCAAAGCCAGAGGCAAATCACAATACAGTTTTCCAGACACTGGCTGGAGGGCCTAAACGCCCTTGATACCAATAACAAGTCAAATCATGAGCTGAGGAACCCTAGCAACAATAAGAAAGCCCTATTGTGCTAGAAAATCTTCCCTTGCCTTTCAGGTGATTTTCCTGGTGCTTTAAGTTCGTGTGCAGGAGGAATCCTGCAGACTGCTAACTATCACACAGCAAAGAGCACTCCTTCAGGTTACAGCACTGATTCACCCAAGGTAAAGCTATGAAAACACCTCTGCCTTCAAACTAGACTGTATAACCTTTACATCAATGACAGAACGCATGACCAGTTTTGTACGGGTAAGAAAGAAAACAAGAAAGACCAAAAGAAAAAACTTTAAAATATTTTTTTTTCAAAAAAGGCAATTTCCTGGTTAGAAAAAACAACTCAGCAAGCCTCCCAACAATGAAGTGATGCTCTCCCTATGACCCTCTCTCTCCCACCCCCTTCCCTGTGGTCTGCAGCACTGTTTATTTTCCCTTTCACTTTATATAATGGGTCTGGTAGAAGTGTTCTAAGTACACATTCGATTTGCAATAAAAACTGCTTTAATAAAGACATCTAACTTGACGGAAGGTCAACTAGAAGACAACAATTCGCATAAACCAAAACCTCCTGTGTAAATAAACAGGATCTGCAGGAGCCTCAGGATGTCAGACAGTCTGGCCAAGACTGCAGAGAGGGAGTCTGCCCATGAAGAATTGTACTTGGGGATGGGCATGAGCGGAGCCCTGATGGCTGCAGCAGTCTCCCACCTTAGGAGAGCCACCTCATGAACAAGGCAATGGCCAGAGCCATCTGCAGAGCATGTTCCCAAATGAAGCAGAGTCACAGCCCACCCCAGCACACTCAGGATCAGTCCAGCTCTGTCACTGCACAGCACAGTGATGCCCAGGCAGCGGGCACAGGCACGAGGGCAGCAGAATTGGCTCAGGATTCAAGGCAGACGCAGATGGGGGAAGCACAATCTTGGCCGCTGCTGTTGACAATGCACTGAGCAGCAGATGAGGCGCCAGCATCGCTCCTGGGCCGCCAGCTGTGGTAAACAAAAACACCCCCAAAGCCCCTGTGTGCAAACACTCACTACACTGTTTTCTCCATATGCTCCCCTCCAGCCCAGCAGTCCCCAGGCTGATCACACCTAGACCTGTGTGCCGGGGCAGGCAGCAGGAGAGCAGGAGGGTGCAGGAGCAGAACTCTTGAGCAGCAGCCAAGTGCACGGTGCTGCCTCCCGGCCAGCTCCCCTTCCCCTCTGGGAGACAGGCCTGGAAGATCACCCCTCCATTCTCCAAGAGGTGGAGGATCACCCCTCCATTCTCCAAGAGTCACCTCTTGGTGCTGCCATGGGTATTTCACTCCAACATGCCATTGACAAGCGAGCTGCTGTTTCAGGACCTTACGCATGCTCTGCTCCCCTCTAGGAATCGCAAATAAATCACCAATTACTATGCATGAATAGAGAGAGGAAGAGGGTAATGAGTCTATGTACATATATACATATGCAATGTTTGAACACAAAGAGCCGTAAATTGCATTCACAGGTGGTATTCTGGAGACTGCAAGAGACTCAGAAGCAGAACTATTCATAAACCAGTCACTGACATGAATGAGTTCAGCGTTCCCCAGAAGCCTATTGTGTTTCCTATATATTACACTATAAATATGAGGAGTACCAGACTTTGCATCCCTCCCTGCAAAAAAAAAAGGAGGTAAATCTTGCAACTACACATAGGATTAGCACTGGCTGGCACAAGTATTAATGGTCTCATTGCTGCATGAGGATTATTTACAGCACTTGCTCTATTTTCCCATTTTGTACTCGTTGTGATGAAGTGCCACTTGTTTAAAGAACCCTGTAACAAACACTGCAGCAAGAAGGGGGGAAAACCAGCAGAGATCTACAAATGTTACACCCACGTGCCAGATGTGGGTTTTCAGACCCTGGTTTCACAGTTACTTGGATTTTGGTACGTAGTTAATGCTCGATATATTATATTAAATCACCCACCATCTCTTTCCATAACTACAATTCCTCCTTCAGTGATTTTAATGAGTTTGCAGAAAGGGAAGGAAAGAATGAGTTGCATTTCTTTTTCTGCATATTTGACCCACAGTCTCTTACCCCCATATTCTAGCATTAACATCACTTGTTTGGAAAGCAACAGTCCTTTTCTAGTCAGTTACAAAACATGCATTTTTACTCGACTAAATCAAATGATGTCTCAGTTCTACAGGGGGCAACCCAAAGCACTTCTGTGTGACTTGTGGCTTTGAGGCACTGTCACACAACCCCAGCTTTATTAAAACTGGCAGCTGGGCAAACGGGAAACAACCAGCTGAAGAAGTCCAGGTGAAAAGAACGAAAAGAAACTCAAGGCACACACGTGGTAAAACAGCCTCACGTTCAGCACAGGGCGATGTTTTTACGAACTAGATACGTCCATGGGATTTGGGGACCACTGAAAAGCAACCTATCCTCCAAAGCGACAGACGACACCGCGCAGCTCGTCCCCGGGGGAGGACCAAGGCAGGTTAGAGCCGCTTTTAGGTCAAAGGCAGAAAGGTAATTCCTGCAAGCAGGGGGTCGGGGCGGGCTCGGCAGCGGGCAGGGCTCCGGGGGAGCAGCAGCACGGGGTGTGGAGCGCAGGGCCGGCGGGTCCCAGCGGCCGGGATGCCCTGGCCAGGAGGAGGGATGCCCTGGCCAGGAGGAGGGATGCCCTCTGCTGCTCCTCCGCCGCAGCAGCTGGGCGTGCTCCGGAGGGAGAGCGCAGCGACCCACGGACCCGAGCGCTCCATATTAGGAATCCCTAATCCAGAATGGAGCTATTGTTCTTCCACAGCACAGACCGAGCGTGCGAAGAGCCAAGGCAGAAAGCGCTGTGCCCTTCGTCTACACCCATCTTGCGGGCTACGACAGCCTCGCTGCACTCACGGAGCAAAGGCACCCTGCATAAACTTAGCTCGGAGATGGATTTTTTTTTCCAGGGAACCCATGGAAGCAAGCTGGTGGTTAGGGGAAGTTTGAACCATCTCCAAAACCATTTCAAAGAGTTCGCTCTCTTTCTTTGCAGAGCACACCAAACCCCCCGCCCCTCTGCCCCAAATTACAGACATGAAGCATGACTGCAATTCTAGTAAAAATCGTGTTTCCAAATTGTCAGAGCAGGTATGTATGTGACAATTCTCAAGACAGTGAAATTGCCAACCCTGCCGCTTCTTCTCTCAATAGCGTTAATGCCAGCAGAAAATCATACCAATGAAAAGGCAAATCAAAACAGCTCCGAGGTTGCTCTGCACATACACAGGCAGAAAGCAGCGTGCGGGTGCCGTGCTGTATTTTCCACAAATGTTCCTATCAACTCATCAGTACTTAAGCCTCGCACATCGGTCTGCAGCAAAAAGCGTAGAGGCGTTTTAGCTGCCTTGTATTCTGCTTTTCCAGAATTTGTAGGAAGGAATCTCGCGTTCCCACAGCATCTCTCACCCAGCGCTGGGATCCCAAAGGACTTTGGAGAACTGCGTACAGTCATCCCCGGGGCAGGCACTTGTGGGACGGGACAAACCACACGTTTAACGGTTCACAAAACGCCGGCCGAGAGAAGGGACTACGGCAGGACTTTGAGAGGCAGCACAAAGCAATCAAATTGCATTTCACGGCAGCAGCAGGGACTGCCTTCCCTGTACATTTCAACGCGCTCTTCCAGAGCCAAGCAGAGCACTTTGTTTCTGCAGCCTACCTTACCCCAGGCATTTTCTCCGCTTTCATTGTGCAAGCTCAGCACAGATCCGTGTAACTCCCTACCCTTACGGTTCCCCTCCGAGACACCCCCGAACCCAGCAGCAGACCCTGGACGGCCGCTCGCCTTCCCAAGTTGCAGCCAGAGCCCGCCCGGAGCCGGAGCCGCCGGTCCCCTCTGCTCCCACCGCTCCCACGCCCCGGCCGGACCCCGGGGCACGGCGAGGAGCGGTCACCGGGGTACTGCGGCTGGACATGAAACCCTCATTTATTTAACACACACATATATACACATACACACATATTTACAGGGCTTTTTTTTTTTTTCGCCACTCCTCCCTCCGACCACAGGAGCAGCGCGGGCAGTGACAACTCCTGGGGACGGGCGCTTGCCACTGACAAGGGGCGACCCTCCCGCACGCCCAGCGAGGGACTGCGCCCACCGGGGGTCCGGTCCCGTCCCGTCCCGCCCCACCGGGGCACCCCCGCGCTGTCCCGTGCCGCCCCTCCCCGCCACGGGCACTTACCGAGGAGCAGCAGGGAGGCGAGCTGCGGCCGCAGGGTCCGCATGGCTGCCGGGGCGCGGGGCGGCGGCCGCCCTTACCTCCCGCCGCGGGGCGCCGCGGGGCGCCGGCTCCCGGGGCAGGCGTCGCGCCGGGCCCGGCGGCACAAAGGGAAGGCGGCGGGGCCGGCACGGGGAGGCGCCAAGGCAGGCGGGGGCATCGCCCCCGCAGCGGGGCGGCCGCCGCGCCTCCCCTCCGCGCCGACGGCTCCCGCGGGAGAGGCAGGAGGAGAGCGAGAAGAAAACCTCTCCTCCAAGGGGCGGAAAAAAAAAAAGAAAAAAAAAAGGAGCACGGGGAAGGTGCGGGGGAGAGGAGGTGGAGGGAGGCACGAGCGACAACAAAAAGACCCCACCCCGGAAAGTTACACAAATAAGCGGGGCGCCGCGGCCGCCAGCAGCTCGCCCCGGCCCGCCGCCCTCACCTGCCCGCCCACCCGCCCGTTTAGCGCTGCCGCCGCCGCCGGGCGCTTCCTCCGCCGGCAGAGCCCGCCCCCGGCCCGCCCCGGCCCGCCCGCCCGCTGCCCCGGAGAGCGGCGCTGCTGGGACGGCGCTGCCGAGCGAGCTGCCTTCAGGAGTGTCGTGGCATGGTGTAGGGGTCGTGAAGGAGTGCTGGGATAAAGCGGGTTCCTTTGTTTTAAGGGAAAAAAAAAATAAAATAGAAAGTCCTCGGGCGCTCCTCGGAAAGCCGGCGTCTTGGGGCATGGTATAAATGCTCCCCTTTGTTTCCATGCAAACGAGAAATAACAGCCAGGTTTTGCAAGTTTCGATCAAGTGGTGACCGTCCCGCTGCGGTGCGCTGTTGCCGAGCCCCGAATCCAGGGCTGGCGTTAATGCCAGGTTGCCAGATGTGAGCCCTCCCCATGTGCGGGCACTGCTGCACTTGGGATGCTGCCCAGTCAATCAACACCACAGTGTGTCAATGGCAGAAGCGTTTTGAAAGTAAACACTGAAATATATAACATAAATATGGCAACACTCGGCGCTGGGACTGAGGTTGTTTGTAAATAAAACGAGAATGAGAAAGCTTTTCTCAAGGGTGCAGGCATTCAAATTTCCTTCCAAATGAAACTCCTAGCTGCTTGTTTACTTACAAAAATAAGAAAGAGGCCAGAAGTGACAGGAATAGTAGAATGAGGTACCCTCCCAGTGCTCCCAGCCTGCAAGGATCCTCTACAGGAGACCCTTCTGCCTACGTACAGAGTGTCCCCAGTGAAGTGTTGGTGATGTAAATGTAGGAGCGCAACCCTTTTATGCCACAGAAAGGCAGAACGCAGCACAAACCCAAACTGTCTAATAAAAGATGCCAAGTCCTTAGAGGCTGTACCCAGCAGAAGTCAGAAGCTGTCTGGATTACCATATGGACTTGCTTCCCAACGTGGCTGTCATGGCAGATGCGTTGGTAGCCAGCTCCTAGTGACCCAGCAAATTCTGTTTCTGCAGGCTAATAATGTTAACCGTGCCGTTTTCAGAGTGGGAGGTTTAATTTGAAGCTTTGCCACGCTGTCTGAGCAGAGGAACCAAAGAACAGAATAACCAGAGATCTGGGAGAGAAAGGGTTAGTGCTGTACTTGCACTGAAAATAAAGCTCACGCTTTGGCCCTTAAGCTTTAATTGCATCGAGACTGCCTTCAAGTGAGACTTGGAAAAGGAACAGAGGTGTTGATAAGAGTTCATAGAAAATACCAGTCTATTTGGCTTTTCTCTTAGGTGATTTGAGGACTGAAGTGTCATCCACTGTAATATTGCTCAGCTTACCCAATATTTGTCACATTTGTCCTATTATAAGTCCTCATGGACAAGCCTGTGAGTACTGGGAGCAAGAACCATGGAGCTACTTTGAAGTAAATGTCCAACATCTTTAAATTGATGCAGGATAAAGATAATTTACTCATGCAAGATAAAGATAATTTACTATTTTGTTTCAAAAGATATGCAACTAGAGAAATAAATAATAGCAAAACAAAAAAAAGGAAAATTAAGAAATACAGGGCACAGGCAGGATAAACTCAATAAAAACAGAGGTATTAAAGCTTCATGATACAGAAGATAGTTTTTCTAGATGGCAAGGGATATAGACCTCAGATTCATGACATTCCTATGTGGACACATTATTTCCATCTTCAGATGAAGAGACAGAGACGAAAACACTGATGTGATTCAGGTGATTTCCAGGGACAGGTCAGGGACAAGCCTGGTGTCTTGGCTCTGAATACATTGCTTTTGCCAGTGGAGCCTGTTGGAAGATAATTCAAGATGATTTTATGTGAATTCTTGCTATTTTCCAGGCACTATGTGACTTTATAGCATGCAAGCCTAACAGGAGCATAAAAATGCCCTGCAAAAATGTTATCAGAGATTCACTAAACTCACATCCTCTTCTCAGAGCTCGCGCAGAATATTGCATTAATGCATAGTAACAATAAAAATATAAAAAGACCATGGAAATGACATTATAGCATTATAAGATTAATCCAATTCCAGTCAAATTAGATTATAATAAGAACTGTGTGTGCTGAAGACTATTAATGGGAACCTGTGTTTCAAGAGCTTCATCACCTTTGCGCGTGCTCTCCTCCCTGACCCCAATAATAAAAATAGCTTGGTGTTCACGAGAGAGCCCCTCTGCAGAGGACTACACAAACACCTCCTGGTCTTTTGGGGGAAACAGTGGCCTCACTTCTGCATCAGTGGAGAAACTGAGGCTGGGGCAGCACAGCTTTCTCTAGGCCAGGGAGGCAGGCAGGCGTTTCAGGCTCATGTGGTGGGACCCTGTGGACGTCTGTCCGTCCGTGTGGTTTACTCATGTGGCCGAATGGAAATGAGCAGCACAGTCACCTCAAAGACAGAACCCTTTCAAGCACAAGGGTACTGTGAAGCAGCTTTCCAGGAAGACAGATCTGGGCTGCCTTGTTCTCCCAGCACAAGTGAGTCATTCAGGAGCGCCGTGCTCAGCAGCAGCCGGATCATTTTGGTCGGGCCACGCGGTTGCTCTTTGGCAGCTGGAGGCAGACAGGCGTGACTCAAGCCATGCTGATGATACACTCATTAGGTCACAACCCACTCCAGCTTCTTTCTCAGTGCTCCATCACTGCCAGCAGTGTGCTGGGACTTGCTTCCCCATGGCTTGCCTTGGCAGGCAGGGCTTGAGACTGGGCAGTGGGAAAATGGGGAAATGATCCCGCGTGGTGCCATTTGCTGGGCTGCTCAGTGCTCACACCAAGTCACAGGCACTTCCCATGTGTGAGAAATGGATTTGTAAAGGATTCTCAAAACCTGACTGAAAGCTCACACAGTCTTGTACATTTGTATGCAAACACTGAGATAAGTTGTGCTGACTTGGGAAGGCCATGGAATAGAGATGACATTGTTGAGAGAAAGATTGAACTAGAAACAAGTTACAAACTATGGCCTTGCAAAAAGACCAGATATTTTAGAGAATTAGAACTATGAAAGATGCATTGTAGCAAGACCACATGGGGTAAAAATATAGGTGATTGGAGTTAGAAGTATTAGCAGCATTGTGTGGCAAAAGCTAATAGGCTGAAAAACATTAATAAGGTATTGCAACCAGGAAATAGGCTGGCTTCTGACAAAATGGCGTTGAGTTTTACACCTCTTATGTCTCACCCTTCAACGAGACTGATAATGGAATAAAATCTTTTAAAACATCTCTCAGTTGCCCCATCTCTGTAAATTTAGGGTTTTCCAGCACCCATGCTCTTTCCTTTTCCAGCAGAAGCACAACCAACGGGGTCCTGAGTGGGAGGCGAGGCTGGGCGGCTGCTGTGTGGCCGAGGGCCATCAGGGTAGATGCATCCCAAACTCGGGATTGCCAGAGGCTGCTGTAGTACAACAGCTGTGACAAGAGCTGCGTCCTTCGCCCGAGGGAAACGGTGACATCAACATCCAGACTCTGAACATGCTGCTTGCCCGATGAGCACAGCCTGCCCGTGGCCCACAGATGAGCACTGAAGTTAAACTCTTGTCTGGCCCTCAGAGAAAAGAGGTTTGTTTGGCAGAAATGCGACTTATGTACGTTATGAAATAGGAATGCTGGTCCCTTTTTCAGGACAAAATAATGCACACCCTCAAGTTTGGACCCAGTGAGGATCTCCCCTGCTCCTGATTAGCAGATGGGAAAGAAACAAGGCACAGAACAGATTTGCAATCCTTAGATTATAGAGCAGGCAGTAACCTGGGTGCTAATGGTAACAAACTGTAGCAAAAAGAGGGACTGGACTCAACAGAGCAAGGCAGGAGACTCCCGACTCCTCTGTAAATCAGAGGAAATTATTTCCTTCCTGTAGGGGAGGGAAAGAAGGGTGGTGGGGGAAGAGGAGGGGGAGATTTAACCGCAGTTCCAGGAGTGACTCTCTCCCTGAGGGCAGTGACTTGGGCCAGAGCTGGAGAGCAGAAAAGACTGTGTGGCTCAAAGACAGGGGCTGTGTCCACATCCCCCTCCTCTCAGAGGCCTCCTGAGCATTTCACATTGAGCAGGGTCAAACCATCCAGAAACAGAAAGCACTTAAAAAAAAATTGTCCTATGTGATTTGCCCAAGATCTCGCAACACAATCCACAGAACTCAGGGTCTTAAGTCTGGAGATGTGCTTGGGGGGACATCACAATGCAGTCAAAGCTCCTCTGCCACATTGTGAAAGGGAGAGGAGGTACACCTAAACCTCTGTCTCAAATGGGGAGGAACGGCCAGAGCCATTAATTTTGACAGAATCATTGCCTAAAACATTTTCTCCAGACCTTATTTACACTGTGAAGTTTTGAACATCAGATTCACCCAGAGGAAAAAGAAGATATTTATATTTAATGGCCAACATTTAAGCTCCTCTAAAATGAGCTGAGAGGTTGCAGTTGGAACAGAAAGAAAACCCTAACTACCCTGGCACAAAGCAGCACTGCTGCCATTGCAGGGAAGCTGCCATCTAACGAGACTGAGGTTTTGGGTTTAACTCAGCCCAGATTGCACCCTAGGACCCATATGCCAATCCTTTGATGGCATCAAGGCAGTTCCCAGGAAGCCCCATGGATTTGAAGGAATTCCCATTTGTGTGCCCTGGTTAGATGGATGAGGAGAGGGAGAAGGAGATAGAATGAGAAAAAAAAAACCCAAAAACCCTGTGTAAAGATAGATCGACACATTTCCAGATTTTCAGGACATCTGTCAGCAAGCCCCAGAGTGTATGGCAGCTAATCCCTTTGCAGATTTTCTTTTAACTGTTGCTTGACAGAAGAGTATGCCAATTTTTTTCATAAATGTACCCATGTCTGATGTTGCACTCAGCCTGAGGTTATGATCTATCTGCAAGGAAAAACATTATACTACCACCTTGGGAAATAACATTAGGGAAACAAATCTCCCAGAAACACACAGCAGCTTCAAGCTTTGGAGTGTGTGCAGAGTGAAAGATGTTTCCTGAAGCTGAAGAAGGCCAGAGGTGAGGTGGCTACCTGACACACACCTGAAGTTTTCCAGCACTCCTGCTGGCTGCTGCATCCCTCCCAGGCTGAGCCAAGGCAGGGCAGAGGGCTGGTGCTGCCCAGCTGGGCTGATGGTGAGCTCTGGTCTCCAACCCCTGCTGGATAGCTGCAGGAGTCCTCCCACACGTCCCCTCCAGACACAGCTGGAGTGTTGGAATTCAGGACATCCCTCTGGCTGTCCTGGATTGCCAGGACCCCTGCCAGGGGACTCAGAGACCCTGGCACAGAGCCCAAGACACCTGTGACTTTGACCCATGGAAAACATTACCAACCTTATATGAGGATCTGCAAGCCACGAAAGTATAAGTAGAATAATAATTAGTCATGGGGTGAAAAAATAGATTTTTGGGGGTTTTTAGAATGGGGGTTCAGGAGGCAAGATGGAGGAATCTGGGCATGTCCAGCCTTTCTCCTTCTTCTTCTTCTTGGCCTCCATGTTCTGCTGTGGTGTTGGCACTTTTAGATTGGTTTAGAGTAGAAGTTCACTGTTTAACATAGGTGATACGTATTGGAAAGTAAATGTAAATATTGTACACGTAGTTTTTAGTATAAAAAGATAACACCGCCCCGGGGGTGGCCAGAATGCCTCTGTCTGTCCTGCTGAGCGGACCTCGGCAGACCAGGAGAAAGAATTTTATAGATAAGAAACAAAAAACAACCTTGAGACCAAGAACTGAAGAGTTCTGACTCCTCCTTTGAGCACTGGGCTGGGAAAAGAGACTTTCTAACATATCTCAGGGTCACTGTGACCAGCTAAAGCCCTGAGACTGGAGCATTAGTGCAGCTTGGTGAGCACTCTGCGAGAGCAAAAAGCTACAATGAGGCAAAGCTTTGCTTGTTCCTGACTTAACTCTCAGATGCTGTGTTCTGCAGCATTCAGCTGTTGCATCCTTCATCTCGGAGGACAGGCAGAAAGCAGCCCACAAGGCTGTTCCTCTGTGCTGCTGTGCTGAAATGTCTTGGTCCTGACGTGGGCATGCACAAATTGCAGGGGCAGAGCCCTTCAGGGCCAGGAGGACTGGGCTCATTAGGCAGAGATGACAGAGGCAAGGCCCCAGGTACTCCTTGGCAAGCTGCTGTGAGCTCTGCTCCATGGCCAGCCAGACCTGCAGCTGCTGCTGGGACCTTCCAAAGGCTCTGCCTGGAGTGCACGCAGGAATGAGCACACTGCTTTTCTGCTTTCTAATCCTGCCTACCAAAATCAAGGCCAGGTCCCAGTTTTGTGCTGTTTTGCCAGCTAATTCAGACCTTCCCATGCTTAGAGTGAGTGCCAGAATAAGGCGTGTGAGTAAAAGGTTGACTCCAAACCTCAAACCCCTGCTCCATCCGTGATTGTATCTTTGTTTTCTATCCATCCAGAAAAGGGACATAGAAAAAGGGGCAAATGGACATTTCCATTGTCAATTTCTTCATTCGCAACCAGCAAAAAAATGGGCATTTCAGCAGTAAAAATTGAAAGAAGAAATCAACTTTGCCAAGTACACTTTCAGCCTCTCATCTCACGAGACTTTCAGCTCCTGGTTACACTTCCCATTTTTCCATATAATCATTTTTAGGAAAAGAAAATCTAAATTTCTTGGCCCAATCTAACAATGTGAGATTCTTTGGGTGTGTCTGAATTCTTTCTAAACAGTTCTGGGCAACTGTACAAAAAAAAAAAAAAAAAAGAAAAAAAAAAAAAAGAAAAAAAAAAACCAGCAGTCTCTCAGCTGCTGTCATTTATCTTAAAACACTTCTTTCATCCAGTTAGCTATGATAAGCACTTTCATTGTTACTCTGGAAGAAATATGTTATCATTAGGTTTCAGACTCCACACCTTCATTTCTGTGACTAGAGCCAATTCATATATCTCTCAATATTGGCCTGACAGCAAGGTAGCAGCTGATACTGGAAGATAGCAGCAATTCTGCTTGCATTTTGCTGTGGGTGTTGGTCACCTTTATGTAATAAAGAAATGGTCTGGGGATTCATCTAAGAGGGAGAAGTCCAGGACACCATGCCCTTACTCCCACGACTGTTTTGCATTTTACATTCAAGAATCATTATAGAAACCTTGAAATATTCATGACAGCAGGAATGAAAGCCCAGGAGTCTCACTTTCTACTGAGGCTCCTGAATGTTACATTACGAGACTTGGTCCCCTGTTTATCCCTCCACCACCTTCTTCTTTTCCTCCCTTAGCATTTCATCTCCCACTCCAAGAGGTTGCCATTCCCAAACACAGCAGACTTTGCTGCTTCCCTTCCAACCTGAACTGAAAGCACACAGCACAGGCAGCCAGATACCTTGCAATGCAGGCAGGCAATGAATGGCTTCTCTACTACACTGCAAATGACTTTTCACCTCCAACTTCTCAGCTCCCAGAGTCTCCCGAAGGAGGCAACAGGTTTTGTGCATTAGAGCTGCAGCCAGGTAATTTAAATTAGTGCACTGGCAGGGTAAGCACTGCCCCTTCTCCCTATGGTAGCAGCTTGTCCAGGCATCCCTGTGTCACCCTTACGGAGTTGGAGCAGGGCAGGCTGTGGGTGGAAAAGCACACTTGCACTTCCACAACAAAATGTAGTCAAAAACCCTCTCCAGAGGACCAGGAATACCTTTTGCCCCCTACTTTAAGTGTCACCTCCTTAAATTCTATACAAACAGAAACTATGTTGGGGACAAGGCACCAGTTTCAGCGTGGAGCAGGGGTGACCTTGGTTCCCAGCTTTGTGTCTTGCCCACATGATAAAATCTTGCACCCCCAGAGGCACCAGGCTGGGAGAGGCACAGGGGCCATCCTGCTCCAGGGTTTCCTCAGCTCTCTCAGCTGAGCTGATGGCAATGTGCTCACGAAATGTCAGCTGCCAACACGGTTTTGTGCCGACTCTTCACTTCTCAGGGCTGTTCCACACGTGCTGAGAGGAGCTCTGCCATCACACAGGTCATGTGATATTTGCTTCTCAGGAATGAGGAAAAAATAACTTCCTGAGTCTGGAAGCTTCTCTGGTGTGATCCCCCCTCTCTGCACCCTGTCACTTCTTCACGGAGGAGGGAGCCCAGGGAAGCCCTCTGCTTCATCTCCCTCTCTGCATCAGCTGCAGAGATGGAGATGAAGCAGGCACAGGGCAAAGCTGGGGGAAGAGGCAACAGGTTTGCAGGATGGTTATTGTCAGGATGATTTGCTGTCCTCAGCAATTTCCTGCCTGAAAGCAATTGCTGTGACTAAAGCTGGCCCCGACACAGATGGTTACCAAATCCTAGGGATATTATCTTCCTCCCACTTTACCTTGATGGAAAAGACAGATCAGGGGACACAGCAGGAGAGAACTGAGGCCACGGGTTCCCCTGAGGCAGGACCCAGTCACAGCCCCCTCACAAACACCCAAGGGATGCTGACTTTGACTTGCTGTGGGCCAAATTGCCCCGGCCAGCCAGCAGGGACAGGTTTTCTTCTGCAGGGCTGGGGCTGCCCAGATCATCCCACCCACATGGAAATGTGATTTACAGCAGGGCTGCTGTAAACTGAAAACCTGAATCGTTACTCTGGTAAAACATTCGCCAGATTCCTTTGCTACCCTCCCATTACAGAGGAGCCTCTGTTGTAGCAGATCCTCCTTCCCTGAGGGAGAAGAGGAACCAGCACTTGCCCTAAAAGGGCTTCTGGCTCCAGCCAGTGCAGTTCACCGGGTGCTTTTCCAGAAGAGCCATTTGCTCTGGCATGTTTTCTTTCAAGTACTGTTTGAATTCCTCTGCAGGCACACACACCAGGCAGAGCTGCCACAATGGGCAGCTGGAGATGAGAAAAGAAGGTCATCTGCTGCCTGTCCACCAGCACCAGCCCCCATCCCAGGGGATGGCACAAGTGGCAGCACTCAGCCCAAGCCCTGTACTCTAACCTTACCTTTCCTCCTGGCTTGTTTTAGGATAATCAGCTGGATACTGGACCCCTCTTTGCCTTGGTTTCTACCCCAGTAGGAAAAACTAATGCTCTCTGCAGTGTCTCATGAATTTTCTGGCAAGCACCCCTGCCAGAAGGGGAAGAGCTGCCAGCACTGCACTAGCACTTGATCTGGGATGCATGGATGCAGAGACAGGACTCACCTCAGAGCTCTGGACAAAGCCACGAAAGACCAGATTTGATATCTTTGTATTCCCAAGACAAAAATAAAAAAAACTGCAACAAAATAAACCACACATAAAAAACCTCAAACCCCCCAAAGAACTAACCAGAAAAAAAACACCCAAAGCACTCTACCAGAAATGGGATTTTTGGAAGTGTGTCACAGCGCCTGAGAAGGAGCAAGGCAAGAGTTTTGCAACCAGGTTATAAGCTAGTTCCACTTTCACCTCAGCCAACATAATGCCAAATACAATGGCATTATAATGCAAGCATGGTGTCATCTTGTTGTTTCACAACCCACATGGAGGGATGGTCCTTTACATTCATAAAAGGAAACTTCCTTGTACCAACAGGACCTGAGCTGCCCTGCCTGTGGTAATGGGGTGATTTTGGAAGCTGTCATAGCCCCTAGGAGAAAGAGGCAGATTGGGGTGGGGTTGAAAAGGGAAGAGGAAATGCCCTGATTCAGAGTTATGGATTGGTAAGCAAAGCAGCAGCAGATGGCTGTGGATAGAAGAGCATGAAGGAGCCATAAGGCAACGTTAGTCATCGTGATTAAGCCCCAAGAGTGTCTACACTGGCAGTTATTTAGTTTACTTGTTTGTAGACACACATTTCAGAAGCTTAGAGGAGATGTGAAAAGGGGTGACAGCAGATCAGTGTGGATGTCCTCAGAAGGCTCCTCCCTGGCAAGAGCAGTCCTACAGGTACAGCCCAGCAATGCTTGTGTGGGCAGCTGCCAAGGGAAGGCTGGCATGGGCCTCCATGCCTCCCAGGACACTTGGAACTGGGAAACCCAGAGCAGCTGAAGAGCTGGGAAGGCATGGGAAGTGAGAAGAAGCCAAAAAAATCAAGCTTGAGGAGGATAACCGAGACCAGCATCATTTTGAGGGGTTTCTTCAGAACTCCCCTGTGAAGGACAGAGCAATGGCATGGGCCATTGTGAGATGTCAGGTGTCTGGATGGGACAAGACTGCACATCAGCAGGACAGGACAAGGTTGTAGGGATGGGGATGTAGGATGGGGTTGTAGCGTGCCTTGCAAGGCAGCCAGGGTAGAAGAACCAGTAGCCCTGCATGCAGGCCACGTGGGGAGACCACAATCCTCCACAAGCAGTGGGGACTGTGGACAAGAGCATTAGCATTGCTGAGCTTGAGCTTTTGGGAGCCCTCCATAAAGAAACAACACAGAAACAGAATTAAATTTTGATTTGGACTAGAGAACATGGATTTAAAGGTGAGACACAGGCTGATTTGTGTTCGGCATAAAGATAGTGGTTGGACATTTGTTGGTAGATGAGGTTGGGCACCTCAGAGAAGTCCTGTTTCCTCTCAAAGAAGAAAGAGAACTGTTGAGGAAGGAAGTGGCAACCTGAAGGATAGCAGGTTTACTTCATCTTCACAACAGTATTTCCACCTGATGTACTCTGCAGGGCCTGTGCTGAGAGAGAGAAGGAGAAACTAAGAGTGGGATCTGTGTCTTCATATTTTATGGATCTTTCCCTCTCTTTTAGGGGAGTCAGGAGCAGCCCTGCAGCAGATACATCCTGAAAAGAACAGCAGCTATCCATCACCCTCAGCACACAGCAGTCCTGCATCTGCTTGGGGAAACTACCAGCCCACTTGCAGGGCAGCACATGCATACAGCTCTGTGGGATGGGGCTTGGAATGGGATGTAATGGGATACATGTTAGGAAGAGCTCATCACACTGAGCTCTCCCATTTGCATGGACCTTTACAGTCCTGCCAGACAGAAAGCAGCATAACTAGGTAGAGCTTCCCAGAAGGGAAATTACAGCCCAAATATGTTTTCTGTATAGGAAATCCAAAAGAAGAAGAAGAAGGGGAAAAAAAAGAAGCCCTTATCTATATTTATAAGATGAAGCTTTTCCTACACGAATAAACCTCTTAACACATTTTTCTGGGCGCTGAGGTTATATATTTAATAGGTTTTTCTGGTATCACTTAAAAGTAGATCACCACCATGCAATGACGCCTGCTGCACTCTTTTTCTGGCATCCTCACTAGCTCCCTTCACCCGTGCCCCCAGTAACTAGAGCACCGTGTGTTATTCTCACCAGACTGAGAGAGAGGATTTTTCCTTTACTTAGAAACTTCTCCTACAGAGCTGCTTGGTCAACTCCCTTTGTTTTGGCCCTCCATGCTTTCTTCTCTCCAGCTCAACCAAGAGCAGAGGAAGACTCTCCAGAAGAGGAGGGAAAGCACATACCCAACTGAAATCCTACTCCTAGCTCTTCTTAGCATCCTGGGGGTGCAGATCAGCTGCTCTGCCCTGGAGTGCAGATTGTGGATAGCAGAAACACGCACAGGGCTCCAGTCAAATGACATCTCATGCCGTGGGCAGTGAGTTAATGCCTGTATTGCACCTTTACAGAAGTTTATGGAGCAATTAGAAAAGAAGCAGCTGCCTTACAGCATTCCCAGGTGTCTCTGGCTACCTCCTTATCCAGAGAACAGCTCTCAAGGCCTGCCTGAGGAGCCTCTCCTGCCTGAGGAGCCTCTCCTGTGCTTTGCTTTGGTGCCCTGGTGAGTGCTGCAGCACAAGCATCCTTCCCAGCAAGGTGTTACAAATTAGTGATGGACATATTAAAGCTCACAAACAAGTCCTTAAGAGCTAAACCCTGCAGGGCTGTCTCACCCCTCAGCCAAGACTACTTTGGTTTCCTTCTTCCTAGTGCCTGCAGTTCTGCATTGCAATGCAAAGGGCACAGATCTTTCTGGCATAGCAGAAAATGTTGACAGGAGTGATGTTAGCTGTAGGCAACCAAAAAGAGAGTGCATCCATCGTGTTCAGGGCCAGCTCTGTGGAGTAAGTGATTTGTAACCAGTACATCCCTGCTTGCCACTTTTCAGACTTGGCATTTGGACTTTTGTCTAACCTCTTTCCCCTTCTTGCTACGTGGTGGGCAGAAGTTTCATTTTGTTGCTTTATTGTCTCTCAGCTCCTTATTAAATACAATAAGTTAAAACCACTGCCTTTACAGCCATCCCTCAAGAGGGAAGAAGTGAGTTACTGTGGTGTCACTCCTATGTTCCTGACCTAGGAGACGAAAAATTGTGGGACTGCTCTCCTTTGCCTCTGCAAGGAATAAATATCTTGAACTGATTCCTGAGCTGTAGCGTGCTGTAGTCTTCTCACTGTTTCCTCCATTCACTTCCCACTCTTTGAGACAAAATAACTGCCTCTTCATCTAAAGAGATTTATCTATTCACTTTCCTTCATGGACAGAAAAAAAACATTTCTTCCCCCGCAACAATGCAGCTAACTCTGGGGTAGAGCTTGACAGCTATTTCACAGCACAGAAGGAGTGGCAGGGAAAATGCAGTTGTTTTTGCCTGCAGAGATGGAACAGCGGATTGGAATGGCAAAAACTGCAATTTAACTGGAACCTTGAGAAATCCTTCACGGTTTTCATAACTTAGCCCAAAGAAAAAAAAAAAAAAAAAGAAAAAAAAAAAGGGAGCTGCCTGTAAAGGCTGAGTCGCCAAATCAGAGGCTGATTCAAAGGGAAGGGCTCTGTTCACTGAAGTGCAACACTACCTGCTGGAGCACCCACATGTTCCTTAGCAGTTCTTTCATCCACCTAGTGAGTAAGCCCATTTCTGCTTACCTGTGAAAGGGGCAGTGTCAGAGGCAGGAGCAGCAGGTGCAGCAGGAAAGGAGTGAGTCCCTGCTCCTTCTCAGGGCCCAGATGCAGCTCCCACAGCATCCATCTCGCCTGACCTGATCAGAGGGTGTGACACCCCTGTGAGAACTGATCACAAGAGCTTCTTCCCCTGGTATCACATCTAACATATGCATCAACAACATTTCCCCTTCCCACCTCCCACCGTTTCCCTGCCCAAACCTGCTCCAAAAAATGAAAGGTTCAGCAGAACTGGATCTCCACCAGAGCTGGTTCAGGGACTGTGCCTCTCAGAGGGCACAGTAAGGTGAAAGTGGCGAGGAATCTCAGTGATAAGCTCAATATAATTATGTGCTCAAGACATTACAGATAATTCGGGGTTTCTGAGCTTCTGACTGTACAAAAGCAAATTATCTCTACACTGCTAAGAGTGGAAGGTCAGAACGCAGGAGAGGTAGGCGAGTTAAGCAAAAATCAGCCTTCAGTGGGACCTCATATATCAACGTCATTCACATATAAAGTAGTAAACAGAGTAGATGTTCTATGCATATCCTCAGGAGATATCCAGCTGACAGCCCTGTGTCATCCCTGTCTGCCAGCCTCCTGCTCTGCTCCCTCAGTGGGAGGCACACCAGGAATTACACACACAAACATCCCTGTGTGACACTGTGAGTCAGAAGGGGGGATACGCTCCTCAATTTCTCAAAACACCAGGAATCCCAGCTCCTCTGAGTTCTGGGTGTCCTTGCTCTCACTGACAACATCTCTGTGGTCCCAGCCTCCTCCAGAGGCCCCCAGGAGCAGGGTTTGTCTGGGAGCATTTGGCAGAAGAGGTCTCTGAGCAAAACAGGGTGGATCAGAAGGTGGAAGAGTGACTGTTGCATTATGCAGCATCCACTCCCAACAAGGGAGTTAGATTTTGATCTGCTTGCTGAAGTTTGCTATTTCTACTCTGGTACCTGGAGGTCAGCTTGGTGCCAACATCTGTATAACATCAAACATTTGCATCCATATGGAGAATGTATAATTAAAGCTTTCTGCAGACAACTGTGAAAACTTTCTCATATTCTCCCTAAATTGCATTGCAACCCCCAGATGAGGGCTGGGAGCCAAAATGTAAAAAGTCTGGCATAAATATTTAAATAACTTGAGATACGTATTCTTCAACTATTAGCTAATTATTCTGTGCCAGCCATAAATGGCATCTGGTTCCTCACACAAGGATGCTGCAGGTTGGGCACATAAGTGGGAAATGAAACGTGACTTCATGCTAATTAATATTAATGAATGGATCGAGAACCAGCATCTCTTTGAAAATATCAGCTCAACAGGAGCCCAAGTGTGATTCATTATGATTATTGCTGGGGTGACAGCCATTACCAATCTCAGAAAACCTCTGTTTCATGTAGCATCTCTTCGGGAAGGGCTTAATTGGCTTCCAGAAGAAGTGAGGGGAGGTGCTTTCAGACCAACCTGCAGGTATGTGCTTTATTATTGCCCTGCAATAGGAGGAGTAGGAGCAATTCCTTTAGTGTGTGCTTGCTGTGGTTACCTTTCTTTGCTTGGTTTGCTGAGGCAAGAGCCGAAGCCTGCTGTCAAAATCCTGCCATTTTTACTCCCATCCCTAAAAATTAAGTCCTTTCCTTTATCCCTCAGTCCCTCTCCCACCAAACTCAGTCCCTTACTCCCTAGACACCACCCACTTTTTCCAGACTGCCTTGGCAACCCGCTAGCTCAGCTCTGAAACCTTGTACCTGAACTGAGGGTGTTTTGCCTGGGAAGGGGAAAGTTTGTTCTCTTATCTCACACACCACCACGTCTGGATGTGCTCACCATGATGCCCTGGATGGTTACCTGGGCACTGCTCTTCCTTAGCTAACACACAGCCACGTGATGGGAATTGCCAGACATTTCTGGTCTCTTCTTTCAAGCCTGGGTGAGCTGCTCTCCATTCCTGAAGCACACTCAGTCCTTACCTGGGAATGTTAGCCCTCCTATGGAGATCTTGGACCATTAGCAGTTGGTGGCCTGTAGCTTTGCTTAGCTGTCATATTTGTACACCACACTGAGAGATCTGCAGCTTTTAGTAGGGCTCAAATGGAAATGCTGGACTCTCTGTCTTCGTTTAAGCCTGTTGGGTGAAGGAAAAGGTCTCCAAGTTGGTTTCTGCCCTTGAAGCAGCTCTCAAACTTCTATTATTATATACATTTGGGAACTAAGTTGGGCTTTTGGATTGCACCAATTTTTTTGCTACCTAGGAATTACCACTCATCCCATAATTTGCCAGCTATTTCTCTGGTGTGTTCTCTATTTCTCAGTCAATTTTCTACTAACAGCTGACTAGTCCACCAGCTAATTTCTCTCTGGTCTTGAACAAATATCAGCAAAACTCAGCTGAAGCTGCAAGCCTGGTGCAGCTTTACACTATAATTTTCCTGAATCAGGCAAGGACAAAGACCCAGTACGACCAATCACAGATCTCCAGAAAGGGTAGGAGACCTCCACATCTGAATCATCACTGCATTTCCCACTAGTACAGCTTTACACTGCCACTCCTGCATTATCTTCACCACTCCCTTAAGTCTTTGTAAAATCAGTCATGTCACTGTGATGATTAACAGAAAAAGAGAGAGGTTGCACACAATTGGTGTTGTGCTGCGGGCTTAGGATAGGAATTGGAAGCTGGATCTAGGAATCCTTCCCCAAGGTAGTTCATCATGTCTTGTGATTTCATGCAAAACCTTTATATTTCCTCCCATCTTGCTTAAGACTGGATGGGAAATTGGGTTAACAAAAATGTAAGGAATCCCTCAATGCAGCAGAGACTGCTTCAGAGCCAAGTTTCCCAGGGGAAATCAATGATGAACAAAAACAAACAACAGCACAGCTCAAACGATTCCTCCCCTCACCACAGTCCTGAGATTTCATAATTGCTCCCTTCATGGCCATTTTGGTTTGTAATATGCAGAGTAAAGATTTCCATTATAGCTGTGTTTACTTAATCACTATAATTTTTTTAAGCGAAGTTCAGGCAGTTGAAAGCACCAGGCTGCCAGCCCCAAGCAAATTAGCCATCAGCTAGTTGCACTGGAAGCTGTTCTGCTGTGATCCTGAGCAAAGGGTTTGCTCCCCAGCAGTCTCCTCATTCTCAGATGGATCACCCACCTCTGGGAATGAGAAGGATATTTGGCATGTTACCCCCTTTGCCTGATCAGGCAAGAAAAGGGGTGTTTTTGTGTAAAAAAGTCAGTCTCAGAATGGGATGATCATGTGGACGTTTGGGACTAGTCTGACATTCATCAGAGAGAAGCTAGAGAATGGACAAATGTAGAATTCATTTCAGAAAGCAGCAGGACATTGGCTACATCTGCAGAATAGTTTTTCCAGTGAGGTTACATTGAATATTCTCATCGTGCATGGCACAATATCCCAGCATGAATATTTAATCATGCAGGGCAAATACAAGTAGACTGAAATTCTAAGTGATGACAACTTTCAGATGACCTAGGCCCAGACTAGAATTTGTGATTTCAGAGGAGAAAGTTCCACCTCCCATTCCTGTCCTCCTGAGACATTGGTCTCTGCTTATGGGAGCTGGGAAACACCTCAGCCTTTATAAAAGGGGCACAGAGACCTTCAGCCAAATGAGACAAACACATGGAAACAGTCAGTACCTGCAGCTGCTGGAAAGGAGGCACTTCCCTGGTCAGGATATATGAGATTTGCTGTCATTAGAGGCAGTTCATCAAATTTTTTTGGCACTCTCATGGTTTCCAGTGCCCCAAATCAAAGCCAGGCTCAAAACCAAACCAGATTTCTACTGCCATTGTCAACCTGGATTGGCCTGAGCTGCTGGGCAAAGCCACCCCCCTCTGTGTGCTCATAACCTCTTGGAAATAAAAGATCCAGCTTCTGAAAAAAACCTCAGGAGTGCAGTAGATGATCTTCTTTGGCTCCAGTGGATCTCCAGCAAAGTTGTCAGGTTATTCTAATGGGCATTTTCACATGGGCCTTTCTGCAGGTTCTCCATCCTCACCTGCCACACTTCCCAAAGTCTCTACAGATGGCAAGGAAAGGAGAAAAAAAAAAGTGGCTGTGCATTGAATGACAGAATCATTAATGCTGGAAAAGACCTCCAAGATCATAAAGTCCAACCTTTGACCAATCACCACCTAAAGCACCTAAAGTCAACTACACCACAGCCCTAAGTGCCACATCCAGCCATTTCTTGTACACTTCTAGGGATGGTAACTTTCCCATCTTCCTGGGCAGCCCATTCCCATGGTTAACCACTCCTGCCTTTATAAATCCTTCCTGATGTCCAACCTGAACCCCCTCTGGTACAGCTTAAGGCCGTGTCCTCCTGTCCTGTCACTTGCTGCCTGGGAAAAACCAAACCCCACCCAGCTACATCCTTCTTTCAGGTAGTAGAGAGTGAAAATGTCTCTCCTGAGCTCTCCAGCTGAACACCCCCAGGTCTCTCCTCAGAACTGTGCTCCAGACCCTCCCCCAGCTCCAACACTTCAATGCCTTTCTTGAAGTGAGAAGTCCCTTGGTTTTGGGGGAGACTCCAGACCAGCTCTACCACAATATCAGGTGCACAAATCCCATAAAAACCACAGAAAGGAGCAAGTTCAGTTCTCCTGGCCAGAAGCTACCCCAGCACTGGGGCTCAGTGCATGATCAGACAAAAAGCATATACATCATCAAGAAAACAGGGTGTTAACAAGCTCATTCCTTTTTGTAGTAAGAAGGTCAAATTCCTCCAGTCCAATGTTTAAATCACTGTAACTCATTTCCTACTTTCTGCTGATGGGAATATAATTCAGTCACTTCAGCAAGGTTGCCAGGCACTGGTGAATGGTCCCTGCATTGACAGCTCCAAGCATTATCCCCATTTCCTAGTGGGAGAGATTCAGAAAGTTCAATATCACCTCTCTTCACAGAAACAAATCCACATAAAGTGGAGCTATCATAGCAAATTTTAGTGCACATGTTTGTGTCACAGAGAGGTGGAGGAGGATGCAGGAGAAATTTCACTGTACAGGCAACAGGCAGAAATTAAAAGAGCACCAAGTGGCCAGGTGGTGAGGGAACTCACTTCTGATTTACAATTGCAATGATTGCCATGAATAGGGAGAGGCTGTGATTAAAGACGTGTCTGAAAATAACAGTAATGATTTCCACTTGTATGCCTTTGATCAGGCAATCTCACAGTATTGTATAAATGAAACCTCCCAATATCTCTGTGAGCTTGGAAAGCCTTCTACTGACACGAACATGTCAGAAATAAATACCAGCTGAATGGTGTTAGACAGGTGATGGCTTAGATATTTCATCCTCTCTTGGAAGAAGAGCTTCTAGAGATGGAATTTGTCCCAATTATAAAAGAGGAATAGATCCTCAGTATGAGCTATATTGGACTACATGCATAAATTACCGTGCAAAATGATCATTCAGCCCATTCAGTTCTCATTCCTGCAGGTGAAAATGCCAATAAGGGAACTAATCACCTGTCTGTAAGGATGATGTTAAAAGATGGAGACATTGCCCATCAAGAACACCACTGGGAGTCATCAGCTCTGTTCAGACAGGCTGCTGGTAACCATCAGGAGGTAAGAACTGTACTTCCAGTCTGAATGACTGCAGGATTAATTTGAGTGAGCCATCTGGAGTGGAAAAAACGTACATTCGTTACCATGCCCTCGTGCACTCCATTCCCCAGCACAAAACTGTGCAGGGCCATCACACCCAGCCATAAGCCTGATGTGGAGTGTCCTGGACACCTCAGCCCACCTGGCTCCCTGTCAGCCACGATGCTCCTAGGCAGCTTTTCTACAGGTTTTGCAGCTAAACCCCATCCAAGGGCAGGAGACATCACTGAATATTTCCCTTGCAAAAGCAGAGTGGACCCAAAACTAAACAGAGCCTGTAGTTTTCTGTGGTCAGGCAATTTTTTCTGTTTGGAAAGATTGACACAGTTATGTTTGGTCTTGATGGGGTGTTGAGAGGGTTAAATATGGCTCAAAACTTATTTCACTTACAATTATGTTCCTCCTCCTGTCACCAAGAAAAAAAGCCAAAATATACTCTGATATTCAGATCTAGCTATTTTAGTTTGCACTCTTCTCTGTTATTCAGTGAATATGAAATTACTTTTCACCAGTTCAGAAGATATTTGTATAGCATTTTTCACATCTAAGTTGTTGAGGTCAGACACCCCAACTTCACTGTTATGGTTGATAACCATAATTCCTGGCCTTCCTCAAGAGCCAGTAATAAGCTGCCTGCATTAATCCTATTTAGATGTTTGATTTGGCTATATCTGTCAGCAGACAGCTTATATAAATACAAGATTTGAAGGAAAAAAAATTCCTCATGCTGCATGTAACTAAGAGCAGTTTTACCTTGGTAAGGAGAAGGAAAACATTACCCAGCCAGTCAAATGCCAGAGTTGCTCTCCAGGTGGCCAGAGGAACCTCTCTCCAAAAGACAAGGCACTCCTTAAGCTATTTAGTGAAATGTCAAAACACCACCATTATTAAAAACTTTGAATTTAAACACATTTTGTGAGGAAAGATGAAATCTGCCTGAGCTCCCCAGAAGCTTTTACAGAGGAGCCAGGTCTTGAGCCAGGCTGTTGGGCCAGGCTGTGCAGGGAAGAGGAGAGCTGTGCAGGTGTTGCTGTGCCTGCCTGTTCCCCTCACAGGTGCTCTGCTCAGTGGATCCTGCTGTGTTTAACAGCCTCCCCCACCCCCTGTAACCTACTTCCATATTTTCTGTCAGTCTGCTGGCCTGGTGATCTTGCACTAGCACTGTCTCTGGCAGCTGCTCCAGGAGGGGTCACATGGCTCCTGTCATTAAAACAGGGTGGAAAAAGGCAATTTCTCTGATTATTCAAATAAAGAAAAAAATGGGGATGAGGGGAAGGATACCCTTACCTGACATGAGGGATAACAAGACAAGGCTTGAGGATAAGTTGCCTCAAAGTTCCTCTTTGGTTGTTAACACAGAGTAGCAGCAGAAACCATCAAGCCCTGTGCTATCACTCAAGTAACATTAACAATTATGGTCACATGTTGGAAAATGTGGTCACATTTGATTTCTTCTGGCCTTCTTCCTTCTCCTTCAGTTGCCTGGAACAACTCACCAAGGCTCACCAAGTGGAGCCCTCAATTACACGCCCCATTGGCACCCCCAGTTCTGCAAGCAGCAACAGCAGCACTCCTTGGAAACATCATTAGGCACAAAGCTCAGCTGAGTTTGTCCTGTCAATTCGTTATCTGGGATTTTTATATGAACATGCACACAGTACTGCCACCCTCTGCACTCCTTCTGGTGTACAACCATGCCTGATCCTGGTGTATTTCAAGTGAAACTTCTCAAGGCAGGTACTCCTGGGCAGCACATGCACACCAGAAAGGGGCTGTGAGCTTAAAATTGAGACCAGGCTGATGCTGACAGCTGGGCCAATGCGAGGGAAACCTCTGTTCCCTATAACCTGACAGTGGGGAAGATGGTTCTGTGCCAGGGGCTGAATCAGTTGGAGGCATCATTAATACATCTGATGCAGTCTCTGTGGGAGTGCACTAGGGTAATTCAGGTTGTGGGTGTCAGAAATAGTGCATTAGTTATGGGGAGGTGGGGGTTGTAATCAGGAAAAAAGTATAGGATTTTTCTGCAGGTTGTTATGAAATCACTTAGGAGAGCATGTTGCAAGTCATTCTGCTGAGAAACAGAGCATCCAAAAGAGAAACTGCTGTGGGATGCTGGAGAACTCACACCCTCAGTAATTGGGAGAGTGATGCAGTGAAAGTTTATCAACTGGCTGAGAAGAGATGGAAGCAGAGGCTGGAGAATAAGGATTACAGAGTCCCTCTTCTCAGCAGGGCTCTCTGTTTTCAGATAAGCTGCAAGCGCTGCATTAGGAGTCTCACAAATGCTGGGGGGCTAGAGCCACAGCCCTCTACAGAGACCCTGCATTAGCATGAAATGAGGGGATTCTGGAGACCTGCACTGAAACGTCACAAGCTGCTGTAAAATCCCCAGGATGCCATTCAGCACTCTATTTTCACTCTACAGCTCTCCTGAAAAGATAGGGACATAAATAATGGACTGTCAGGAAAGGAGGGGTGGCTTCTTGCAACTTCCCTCTGCAGGGAGAGTGTTCATAGAATAAACCCTTGGTTTGGACACTGAATGAAAGAAATCTGGATCTGGTGGGCAGGATGGTGTTAAGGTTGCAGGCAAATGCTGGTGGAGCCTTCTGCTGTTTCCTCTCTCCCTAACATTGTTTCCAGAGACAGTAATTGGACATTTAACTTTTATGTTGGTGTAGTAAACTATCCTTGCTGTTAACTCTGTCTGGTAATAAAATATGATCTCTCTATAAAGAAGATTTTCAAGACCTTTTTTTTTCACAAGGCTTAGAGATATATTTTTTTTTTTCCAGCAAGAATAAAGTGTTTTTCAAGCCTTTCCCAGCCAGAGTTAATTGTGTCATTACCAAGAGCTGGGACACAAGTTTCACATTTTCCCCACAGGGGTTGTGGCCCAGTAACACTCGCTGCTTCACCATGAGAAGGGAATTTCCAATCAGTGTGTAGCAGGAGAGGCAGGACCATGGATTCTCATGCTGAGAATAATCTGTTCACAGAAAGGGACTGTAAAGGATCCTCCAGACTGGTGGAGCTGAAGGTACTGTAAGTGCTGGACAGGCTGGCCCCTATAGATTAGTCCAATGGGCCATGAGGCTCAGGAGGAAATTTGGCCATTATTTCTTCTGACAGTGATGGAGGTAGCATGGGGCCCTAGACACTGAGTTACCCATCCTGCCACAATAATTCTTCCCGGAATGCCATCATTCCTGAGACCATTTAGCATTTCGGCGGTTGCTCTGATCTACTCTGGGCTAACACTTGCTCAATAAACTATAATAAACCTATTAGATAGGTTTGCTGAAGTGTACTGCCAGACTGGGACAGAGTCATTTTTCACTGCATTCGGTTACATCCAAAGCAACGGCCCAGCAGGAATTAATGTTGATGTGATGGAGTGGTGCGGTCTGAAAATGACCTTTTCCTTTCACCCTCACACTCTTTCCTGAGAGCTCTTCTTCTGTGGGGCAGAGCAAGTGTGCCACTGCAGAGGGATCCCCTCCCCAGATGTAACCATGCTGTCATCTAGGTCTAGGGAACCACGCTCTGGCAGTTTCTAAATTATGGGCAAAAGAGATTTTTTTCTCCTCACTATCCGAGGGCTTTTAGTATCTACAGCGTGCCCTTTTCTTTATTAATTAATGTTATGTTTAAAACATAAGTAGGTTCTTATTTCTGCTCGGAACTTACTATAATGCCTCGTCAGCACTTCAGTGCCTCTCCTTTGCCACCAGCCTCAGAGCTGGGTTCGACTCCTGGTGTGTCACCCTGGCCAGAACTGTAGTTTGCACCACCAGCACCTGTGTCACCCTGACCAGAACCTTGGTTTGCACCACCAGCTCCTGGTGTGTCACCCTGGCCAGAACCTTGGTTTGCACCACCAGCTCCTGGTGTGTCACCCTGGCCAGAACCGTGGTTTGCAGCACCAGCTCCTGGTGCGTCACCCTGGCCAGAACCATGGTCTGCCCCACAGGGCTGGGGGTAACTCACAACCTGGAAAGGAGAGCCTTGCATTTACCTGCACGAGCATGGATGAGGAATGCCAGGCCATGAAATGCCTCCTCACCTGGCCCCTGTCCCGGGCTGGGAGGTGTCACCACCGGGGTGCTGTCACCACAGCCTGTCCCCATTTCTGCGACAAGGCTGGCACCTGCAGCTGGGGGATAAACAAGAGCAGATTTGGGAGTTAGCTGAGGTGATATCCTTTACTCCAGCCTTGGTGTCACACCTCTGTCAGGACTAATGCAATTACTGCACTTTTTGCTGAAGGGAAACAAGCACAGAGAGAAAGCCTCCCATGGGAGCTCATTCTCTGGGAAGCGGCCGGGCTCGGTGCACCCAGGCAAGCTGCCAGTCTGAGCCGGGCAGGAGCTGTCGCCAGTGTTTAACCACCAGCCCGAGAGGTTTGTGTCTCACCAGTGCCCTTCCCTAGCGAGCAGGGCGTGTGTGGGATGTGGGATGTGGGATGCAGAAGGTGCCACGCTGGTGACCCGCCTGCCCGGCCCCTTCTCCACCCCGCATGGCGAGGGGGAGAGGCGGGCAGACGGCGGCAGGAGCTCGCCTTCCCCCGCTGAACACGGCTATATTTAGAGGCAGATCGCAAACAAAGTGCCGGTGAGCTGCTGCCGCTGCCCATAAATTATCCAGCTGCGTGGGATGCCCATGGGCTCACCCACACCTCCCGCCGCTGCCAGGGCAGGAGAGGCACCCGGAGGGAGGGAGGGGATGCTCATCCCCCTGCCTTCCCAATTCCTGCCAGGTTTCCTCTGGCCCTGGCACGGCCCTGGCCCCCATCTCACCCCCATTCCCCCTCCCCAGCCAGCAGGAAGGCCGGTTCCACAGATGGTTGCCATGGGTTACATCGGCAGCGCAGGATATCCCTTCCCAAACAGCGGCGCTAATTGGGAACAGGGGCTCTGCGCTCGCAGGGAGCCCGGCTCTGCTCCAGCAGGCTCACCGGGCATGGGCAAGGCACAGCTGGAGCTCCCTGACAGCACCTCTGGGGCTCCTGGGCCCCAAAACCTCCCCACAGCGTCCCCACAGCATCCCCAAGATGATGTGCTGGGGACCAGGCTGCTTGCCCACAGCATCCCCTGCCCCTACAGAGAAAGCCCTCCTGGCACAAACCTGGGAAATGGTGCCAAAATTTGGGGAGGTGATGGAGGAGCAGTGACCCTAGGAAGGCAGCAGCCCCACTGCACAGGATGCACGAGTAGCAATATCCAAATTACAGCCCAGCCCCTGGGAGTGCAGCCCAGCTCTGTGCTAATGTTCCCTCTGGTGAAACAGAGCCTTCACAGGAATTCAGAGGGGCTTTTCCAGGTGCTCTGCACAGTGACAGAGCCAGCAGGACGGCTGCAGCACGAGGGGATGGTAATTGGAGAGGCAGGGCACTGAGGAGGGGCTGCTGGGGCACCTCAGGGATCAGTGGCAGGCCTCGTTTAAACCTGATCCTTTTTGGAGATGATTAGAGCACGATCAATAGGCTTGCAAAACTTAGATAGCATAACCTGCTGCCACCAATTAAGCAAGATATTTCAGTCCTGCAGAGGACTCAACACGTGGCACAGACTGTCAGTGCAGCTGCAGCTTCTGCAGGCGAGAAGGAAAGCTGGGCTCTAGCTCAGGGCAGACTGCTTCAATCCCATTCCCATCCCACCCTCGGGGGCTTCCTGGCTCCTTTTCAGGCTCTGTCTCCCCTGCACTGCCCAAGGCTGCTCTGGAGATGAACTCGCTCTGCTTGGGGGACACAGAGTGAGCACAGGAGGGTCTGTGCAGAGCTGTTCCTGCAGAATTAGCAGTGCTATTTCTCATTGTTACACATCTGATCTGTTCAACTCCTGCACCAGTGGTGTTTTACCCAGGGCTGCACCACTTTGCACACAGGTAAGACTTTGCCTCTCAGGTGGCAGAGAGCCCATTTGGTGTATCTCTCCTTTTGTGATCCCTTCCAAAATTTAAGCTCTGCCTTCCTTGATGCCAGAACAAACCATCTCACCTCCCTCTGGGTCAGTCCAAAGCATCTCTGGGTTTGGGTGCCAGTTGCTGCAGGCTTCTCCAAGATCTTGTCAGGTTTCTTGGTGTTTCATGCAAGCTTAGAGGGACATTGCAAAACTCTGCTGGCAAAACCAGGGCCTCAAGGCTACCTTAGCATCCCTTCTTGTCACACACCTAAAACCTGAAAGTATAAAAGAGGTAACTTCAATATTTTTAATTTATCAATCATTTTGGTGTTGCACAATCTTGTGGGGAGATTTGGTGCTCTTCCAGCACAGCTCCTCTCATTTCATTTCTCCAACTCTGCAGGCTCCACATTGCCCTTACTCCAAGATTTACAGGAAGCTCTGTTTCAAAATATAAAAAAACCCTACCAACAGAAAAAATGCTACTCAAATTACTCCTGTGCAATCTTAACCAG
The DNA here is from genome assembly GCA_024362935.1 of Setophaga petechia. Lineage (NCBI taxonomy): Eukaryota > Metazoa > Chordata > Aves > Passeriformes > Parulidae > Setophaga > Setophaga petechia. Next base: position 5,149,193 of record JANCRA010000013.1, on the reverse strand, counting down.
CCCTCCTAGCTCCTGCAGGGCTTGCTTTGCCCTCCACTTGCACAGACAAACTTTGGAGATCAACACCAAAGACATCACATTAGAGAAAGCCACCAGCAGACAGAAGGGTGCACACAAACAGATTGGGTTATCAGATTTGTTCTGCAGAAGGCAACAATGGCATCGGGAATGTGACATCATCTGTGGCATCTGGAAGGCATCAGAGTGTCTGCAGTGCAGAGTGAAGTGCCTTGGCAGCACTGCTGGGGAATTAACACAGATTGCAGTGTGATCAGAGCAGTAATATTGGAGAGGCATTGGAGAGGCATTGTGTGATGCACTGGAGGCTGACCAGTCTTTCTGTATACACAGAGGCTCCTAAATACCATCCCATGTGTTAAACAGCCAAAAAAGTATTGTGCAGCTAGGAAAGCTCAGAGGAGGCCTGATTTAACAAAAACTGAAAGAGTTTAAGATGCCTTTCCTGGCCAAACGTCAGCTAAGGCTGTGTAAAATCCTCTTCTACAAGTATCCTAGGAGGTATAATGACCACAGTGGGAGAGTAATTGCATCCAGAAGCCAAAAGGAGAATTGATAAATGGAGCAAGATGAAATTGACTTTAAAAAAAAATGGATAAAGATTTTTCCTAACATGGAAATCTGTTGAACGAGAGAAGAAGGAAGCTCCTCTGGCTGAGTCATTTAAGAACAGACTAGAGAGTATGGCCTGCATTGCTCTAGAGCAGAGAGCACACACCAAGACACAGATTTGTGGCATTCACATTCTCTGAAAAAAATCCCTTCTCCCAGGATTTTTCTCCTGGGAAGCTGTGAAGCCTCAGAGAAAAAGAAAACGATTCTTATCTCATTTGCTTCTTCTGTGTTTTGCTCCTGAGGAATGTGTTTGGAGATTGTTTACCAACAAGTGATTGTTCCATTGGATTCTGGTGTGAGTTGTTTTCACTCAATGGCCAATTGGTGCCAAGACTCTGGAAAGAGTCACAAGTTTTCATTATTATCTTTTTAGCATTCTGTAAGTATCCTTTCTGTATTCTTTAGTTAGTTAGTTCAGTATTCTTTATATAATATAGTATCATAAAATAATAAATTAGCCTTCTGAGAACACAGAGTCAGATTCACCATTCCTCCCTGCAAGCAGAGTACAGATCTTTCTCTTTAGTCACAAGCCCACGGGGATGGCAGCATTTTACCTCACTTTTTACAGCCACATTGGATTTCCAGGTCTACCTAGCTCAAGTCTGGCAGGGCATGTGCAAGTTTTAGGGAGAGTAGCCAAACCTTACAGCACAGCCTTGCCAAGTGCTCCCCAGAGCCATCATCCCTTGCTCCCCAAGGCAGAGGCTGCAGTGTGGAGCTGAGAGCAGCACGGGCACGGCCCCATGGCTCATTAACAGGGATTCATCAGCACCCTGCTTAATAATGCAGGAGCTGCCTGTCTCTGGGGGAGTTCCTCAGCAGAAACTGTGCTGCTGCTGTATTTCAGACACAGCCTTTGCTGGTGTGATGGGCTGCCATGCTGACAAGGCATTTTGGTTGTTTGTTATTCGCAAGAGGCATCCCCGTGCTGAGCAGTGGCCCAGCCAAGAGGTACATCCAGAATAGGGGAGGGAAATCAAATCCTGTGCCTGCCTGGGACCCTGCCCTGTCTCAGCACCAGCCAGGACCAGTCTGATTGCTGATGAGAGTGCTCTGGTCCCGAGGTCATCTTTGGAGAAAGCAAGAGCAAGAGATCAGCCTGTCCTGGCGTTATCCTCTGTACATTGACTCCACTGCAGGGAGCAGGGATCAGCACACAGTGCTCCTGCTATCTCCAGCCTCCTCCCTTCTGAGATGATCTCCCTGAAGCCTTCATTGTGGCCTTCACATCTCTGCCAGCACAGGAGTCACTGCAGCTGGGGCCAGACTCACATGGAATTGCTCAGTCCTTCCAGTATTGCACCCATATGAAGGAGCCAGCAGATGTTGTAATTCCCTGTAAGAGTCACTCACAAGCATTATTTTGTCAGTGCCCACCTGTGTGTGGCAGAATGTGGGATTAGGGATAAATTCATGATGGGATACAGCACTGTTCCCTCTCCAGGGACTGCACTGCCAGTCTGAGAGCTCTGGAGTCTCCTGATGGAAGAAGTACCCTTTAACATTCACCCTGAGAAAAAGCCTAACAGGAAGAGACTTCAAGCCTTCTAAAGCAACCCTGCAAAACAGCCTATAAAAAACCAAGAAAACAAAGCCCTCCCAGACTGCCCTTTGGCAGCTGCAGGCTGTTCTCTAGCCAGGCATCCTTGGGCATGCACAGAAGCAGCAATCTCAAAGCAGGGTCTGTACAGAGAAGTTCCCCAGGAAGTGTGAACCTCCAGCCAGGACAGCATGCCCATTAAAAACAAATTATTTGACTGAGGTGAGGTCAAATCCACCACCAGCCCCTGGGAGGAGTGAGCATCTCCAGGCCTGGAAGGTGGAAACAGCTACACTCCCCCAGCTCAGTTGCAGGCACATCACCTTTGGGGGAGGACAGCTTTCCTCTCCAAGGTGGGAGGTGGTCCACCTGAATCACCCTGGGCACCCAGCACAGCACCCAAGTCCCCTGCAGGAGGTGCCCCAAGCCCTGGTACCAGCACAGAGGTGACATCCCCATGCCCTGAGCCACGATGGACCAGCCTGGGACACACCTGGGACTTTGTCACACCTCTCACCCTGACACAGACAGGTCCTGGCTGGTGGCACCAGTGGGGCAAAGCCAAGAAACACATCCAGCTCCAGGGTCAGCTTGGCCTCTTCCTGCACTACAAGCTCTTGTGGCCACCTTCAGTTCAAATCACCTTTTGTGGGTCATCCATAGAAAGATGAGGCCTCCCTTTCCAACATGCAGCGCCCATGGAAGGGCAGCCCTGATGGGAAGTGGTGTGACCCCCTGTCTCAGGAATAAAGGCTGGTCACACTCTGATAAGGATCTCTCTCCTTTTTGCAGTTAGACCAGCAAAAGTGGGGGGAAGCATTGCTCACAGCTCTCTCTGAAAGCTCAGGGAAAACTAAAAATGCAAAAATTCAAAATCTTCTGATGACTTCAGAGGGAAGGAAATAAAGCCCCTACCCTTCGGTCTGGTAAACGCCCAGGCAGCTGCTGAGAGGGACAATGGCCCTGAGCTCATCTGGGAGGACACAGGGAGGGTGTCAGAACAACGGTGGGGCCAAGCTGGCCCAGCTGCCTGGGAGGAGATTGATCAGCTGAGTGTGCATTTCTGTAAAGAGCCAAGAGCAGTGTGGCTGGGAGCTTTCTATGGGGAGCTGGGAAGGTCCCCCTGTTCCAGCCCAGGCCCCAGCACAGGGAACAGTCTCAGGCTGCATCAGGAGCCATTGTTGGTGCCTGACAATCCTCTGCTCTCCACTCTAGCAGTGCTGCTAAGTAAACTGTATCTAAACATAGAAAACTGGCTAGCTTGGGTTTGGGAAAGCACCCAAGAACTCAGATAATTTCCATTCCCTCATCACACCCACTGAAAACTCACAAGCAATCCATCCCAGTGCACCAAGCACTTTACGTGCCAGGCTTTGAGAAATTGCCATGCATTCTCATTTTGGCTAGGTGATAGCACAACAGCACTGGCCTTTCACCAATGGAAAAAGAGAAATAGAAGGAAACCACAAAAAAGAGTGATATGAAAAAAACCCACCATCAGTTTCTTCCTAAAAAGGTTCAAACACAGGCACCAGTCTGAGCAGAAGATCTCATTTTCTAACCTCTACCCACTAATTTAAGTAGTAACTTGGATGCCTTGAACTCTTTATCTGTGCCTGGCAGCCCACAAGAGCCATGCCTTGTTCCCACAGGGACTTTCCAGTTCAATGCTTGGGAGAGCATCCATTAAGACCCTCAATTTCTGTGGAACCCTTGAATTTGCACGCTCCCAGACACTGCCTGAGGCTCCCTGGGGAAGCTTGTGGGCCAGTGGTGGCAGAAGGACTGGCTGCTCTCATTCCCCAGGCTGAGGTGGTGCAGAAAGACAATGAACAATTGTTCTTTCCCCATCAAAGCTGTGCAAGCCAGGACTTCATCAAGTAACAGTGAAAGCAGTAAAAGATGATCCTAGGCACTCATGGGAACACTTGTCAGGTGCCCATGTTGATTCAAGCTCTGGAAAGACCCATTTTCTCTAGGGGGTTCCTGAATGACCCGTTTTCTCTAGGGATTTCCTGAAAGACCCACTTTCTCTAGGGATTTCCTGAAAGACCCATTTTCTCTAGGGGTTTCCTGAATTTTCCAGGCCTTCATCAAGTAACAGGGAAAGCAGTAAAAGATGTTCCTAGGCACTTATGGGAACACTTGTCTGGTGCCCACTGTTGATTCAAGCTCTGGAAAGACCCATTTTCTCTAGGGATTTCCTGAAACAGGGAGAGGGAGAGCAAGGTTCATCCTGCCAGAGGTTAAAGTTGGGAGGAAGGAGGCAGAGAACAAGCCCTGCCTGTCAGCCCTGCTGCTGGGACTGCACTGTACGTGCCTGCTTTCAGAGGCCAGATGCTGCCAGGCAAATGAAGATCTCCTTATGCCGGTTTTAAAGCTGGAAGAATCTCTTGAGATAAACATTCTAAATTAAAGATAAAAGTGCTGTGAGTTTGCTGGCAGCCTCTGTCCCCCTCCCCAGGGATAAGCTCTTGCAGGAGGCTCACATGCATCCTTCAGCCATGTGCCCTGACCAAGGGCTGCACCCAAGGCTCCCCCTCTCCTCAGGGGCCAGGGAGGCACCAAAATCCCTCTGCCCCACTGCCTCTGCTCCCTCAGGTTCACCCAGAGCAGGGCAGTGTCCCAGTTTTCATTTCCAGGATCCCTTGGGAGGATGTTAAATCCCAGCTAGTCCTGGCTGTATTTAAAGTGATTGTAATTCACATGGATTGGGCTGTGGTTATAAGCTGAATTACATTCTGATTTAGCAGCAGGGATTAAGGCTCTGCATTTTAACTTATTAACCCAATCCAAGTTAGGAGATTCCTTCTTGCTGCCCTGCTAAGCTCCTGCACAAGGAGAGGCGAGGCTGCTGAGGAGATGGAGTGGGGTGAGTGGGCTGGGCCCAGGCTGTGTTGCAGCTCCTGGGGCAGGGGAAAAGTGGGGAAAAGAAAGCAGGAAAAAAAAAAAGAAAAAGAAAAAAAAGAAAAAACAAACAAAAAAAAACCCCAAAAAGACAACAACAACAACAACAACAACAAGAAGAAAAAAGAAAAAAAAGAAAAAGAAAGAAAAAATAAAAATAATTTAAAAATAAAATTAAAAAATAAGGGGGAAAAAAGGGGAAAAAAAGAAAAAGAAGTGACAGCAGTTGTTCAGTATTCCCTACATACAGGGAATTCACTCTGTGCTAAACCTGGTGGAAAGGGGGTACATGGGTGGTTAATTCCCCATCCCCAGCCAGCACCCAGGGAACTGTTTGCTGCTTGCCATTGCTGTTCCAGCTTGGGCCAGCTCTGCACCAGTTTCCTCCCTTCCCTGACCTTTTGCTGGAGACTCCTGCAGAAGTGAACTCCTCTCTCTGGGCTGTGCCAGCAGTGGGACAGCTGGAGGAGGTTTGATTTGCTGCTCTGGGTGAAAGGAGCTCCTGGGGCAGCCTGCACACAAATGCTTCCTGGCATCACAGCTCCTCCTGAGCAGGAAACCCTGCACCTCCAGGCCCAGGCTCACCCACTTGGCTTCTCTCTCATGCCATCAGACAGACAATTGGAAACAGCCCAGGCACACTCCAGAAAACTTCACTCCATTTAATATTTAATGAAAACCCAGTGTAACTGTCATGTCCTTTTCTGTTTCCTCTCACTAACACTGCTGGCTGCACAGGTATCTGTGTGTAAACAGAGCCTGTCTCCTTTCCACTCCATTGCACCTCTCCAGATCAGGGCACAGCCTGTGATACCTGTACTCACCTTCAGAGGAGCTCCTGGGGCAGCCCTGTCACACACAGCACACACAGACCTGCTGCAGGGTGACCTCCCCAATTTGGGCATCTCAGGGCATCCCAGCTCAGCCCAAAGAATGCAAGGCATGGCAGGCTCTGGGGATCCCACCCACTGCCAAGGAACTGCAAGGCTGCAGTGATGATGTGGCACCCCACTTACCTCTGTGCCATGAGCTTGATGCTGCAACCCTGAGTGTTTCCATCTGCATAGAAGAGCAACTCCTTGCAGCTATGGGCAAGGAGGGAGGGAAGGCTCTGCACCTTCATTCCCTGCCTGTGCTGAGCTGCTGGGTTGTATCACTCCCAAGAATGAGCTGCAGCCAGACCTGGGGAGATGATAACAGAGGAAAAAGTGGGGAAAAGTTGCTTTATGAAACTGCTCTTCATCATGCAGCAAATTGCAGGGGGAGATCACATCCAGCAGGTGGTGTTCAGTGGCTCAGAGTCCTGATGGACATCAGTGACCTGTGGTGTCCCTAAGGGGTCCATACTGGGGACAGGTGTTGTTTAATATCTGCATCAGTGACATGGACAAAGGGATGGAGTGCACCCTCAGCAAGCTGTGTGGTGCAGCTGACACACCTGAGGGTGTGTGACAAAGATGCCAGCCAGAGGGACCTGGACAAGCTTGAGAGGTGGCCCCATGGCAGTCTCATGATCTTCAACAAGGCTGGTGCTGCACCTGGGTCATGCTGGCTCCTGGAACCAACACAGGCTGGGGCAGGAAGGGATGGACCAACAGCCCCACTGAGCATAACCTGGGGGTACTGGAGGCTGAGAGGCCCAAACACATCTGGGCTGCATCCAGAGCAGCGTGGGCAGGGGCTGAGGGAGGGGATTCTGCTCCTCTGCTCTGCTGAGATCCCACTTGAAATCCTGACCCAGCTCCGGGGTACCCAGCATAGGGAGGGCAGGGACCTGTGGGAAGGAGTCCAGAGAAGGCCACAGAGAGGATCAGAGGGGTGAAACACCTCTGCTGTGAGCTCAGGCTGAGAGAACTGGGGTGGTTCAGCCTGGAGAAGAGAAGGCTCTGGAGAGACCTGATTGCAGCCCTTCAGTGCTTACAGGGGACCGCCAAGGAAGATGAGGACAAACTTCATCAGGGCCTGTAGTGATGGAACAAGGGGGTTTACACTGAGCAGTGCCAGTTCAGATTAGATATAAGGAAGAAAGTTTTTACAATGAGTGTGGTAAAACATAAGAACATGTTGCCCTGAGAGTTAGATGCCTTATCCCTGGAAATATTCATGGTCAGGTTGGACAGGGCTCTGTGCAACCTCATCAAGTTGAAGCTGTCCCTGCAGATGGCAGGGAGATTGGAGTAGATGACCTTTAAATGTCCTTTCCAACCCAAACCACCCTATGATTCTATTAATACAAAAATTCATGTTTGTCACTATTTTCAATTTAGTTAAAATAATTTTACTTTAAAAAAACCAACCAAACCAAACCAAACCAAAAAGCGCAAAACCCAAACCCCAGCACATACAGAGAATGTTAAAAAGGCAGTTTCCTTCCATCCTTGCAGCTGTTGCACAGAGACATCTCTGAACGATTGCCCTGAGTCAAGGGGAGACCTTTGGAGCAGGGCTTACACTGTAATTTGGAAGCTGGCACCAGACTGAGGCCCAGGAGCACAATTTCTGTTCTTCACATGAATGCAAAGCTGAGTTACTGGGCTCTGTGAAGAGCTGTGGGCTCTGTGGGGAGCTGAGAGCACTGCCCAGGAAGGCAGGAGAGGATCTGTTTTCCACTGCACTGATGTTTTCTCTGCCCAGCATACAGCAGTGAGCTCAGCCCAGGGCAGGGAATACACTTAATAGCTCACCAGCAAAACCCCATTTTGTCCAGACCCACACAAGAGGGCAGGGCTGCAGAAACCCTAAGGCTTGGTCTAGAAATCCAGCATGTTTTTTTGTTCCTTGGACCCAGTGCTTCAGGGGTAATTCCTGGCATTAGGGAAGAAAGAGAAGACCTCATTTCATGCCACCCTTCCCTTTTTCCCTGGCCCCAAAAGAAATGGATGTGTGAATCCTGGTGTGGCATGCTCCTGCCAGCATCCCCCTCTGCAGGGCAGCCAGGAGCTGTGGGAGAAATCCCTGCCATGCAGTGCATAACCCTCTCAGAAGCAGCAGACCGAAAATCATGTCTGTCACTTTGGTTTTTTAAGATTTTCTAAGTCTTCTGACGTTGACATTCTCGTAGTGAACTTTCTCACACACTCTCTGTAAATAACTCATTGTTTTGCATTTTTTATAGAAGAAGAGAAAGTTGATGAACTGTTGGTTTGACCAGCGTCATTAGAGAGGTGGCACTGTCACCCTCCAACCCACTGTAACTCTTAGAAAACTATAAATGTTGGAGTCAGAAAATAAACTTCCCTTTTCCTTCACCTTGAGAACAGCCGTGTACGTACACTCATGCTCTTTCGTGTCCTGTAACGACACATGTCTGCCAGAGAGGAGCAGAAGTGAAAGCCACACCTGGAAATGCTGTATAAGGACAGGGCTACACCCTCTTGAGCTCAGTGGCAGAACATCTCCATCACAGAGCATTAAAAGATGCCAGAAAACCATGCTCAAAACCCAAGCCCTGATGGGTAGGGCTGGGGATGGGATGGCCACAGAGCAGCACAGAGGCAGCTGGCACTGATGGGATGCCAAGCCATGCTGTTGGATCACACCCTGCTGAGGTCTAGCATGCCTCAACAACAGTAAATTGACTTAAAGAAGAAGAAAATAGCTTAACTAATGTTTGGTCACCCAGCTTTAGTGCTGCCGCTGACACAGCAGGAGGCACTCGCAGGCCCAATGGCTTTATTTATTTAAGTGTATTGATTTTAGCCCAGATTGGAAGAAAACAGGCGGATAAAGGGCAGGAAATTCCTCAGCTGTGAGACCCACACAGAGTACTAGAAATCAGATTTAAACTAGCAGATGAAAATACATTTGCCAGAACAAGGTAATGAATCATTCTGCCAGGAGCACAGAGATCTGGCCAGGAGCCAAACCCTGCCTGTTTAAAAGCAGCAATTTGGGGTATTAAGGGATGACTGTGTTCCTATCACTGACCATCATTTAATAGAGCAGCAGAGCTCAGTGGCTCCCAAGCAGAACTCAGAGCCTGCCTCACACAACCAGAGCAAAACCCTCAGACCTTCCCCCAAGACCTTATTTAAAATCAATGGCCTCAGAGTCAATCAGATTCAAAGAGAGAGGGCTGAGCAAGAAGAATGGAGGAGGACAGGCCACCCCAGAAGGTGTGTACTCAGCTCTCAGGGCTGCTGTGCACAAGCAGTGCAGAAAACCACAAAATGCACCGAGACGTGCAGGGCAACGACAAGGGGAAGAGTTTTGGAGGGAAATATTTGGTTTCCATGTCAGCTCTGATTATCTCATTAACTTCTTTTTGGTGGCTCAGTATCTGGGGCTCTGCAAGAGAGGTCAGCAGATCTTGCTGCTGGTGCAGTGTGACACTGTCCTGGGGAGATGGGCAGGCAAAGCCTGGCGCCTGAAGGGAATCCTGAAGTTAAATCCCAGAGTTAGTCTGAAACCAGTTCCTACCTTCCCTGCCAGCAGGAAGGCCTTGAGAACCCAGGCTCCAGGTGCAAACCCTCTCCTCCTACAGAAACCTCCTAAGAGGCTCTGAAGAGTCGATGATGTACCCACCCTGTGAGCAGAAAGGTGCTGTAGAAGCTCACCCCATAGTGGAAAGCCTGTCCCCAAAAGCTGAGGGCCTTGTGATTCCTCTTTGCAGGGATGACAAGAGGCATTTTGCTGCAGAAGGGACAACACCACAAAAGCCAGGACAGGGGCAGCATTCAGCAGAAAAAAGGGAGCAGAAGGAGCACTAAAACAGACACCAGGTTGAGGGATGTTTGAAAGCAGGTAGCTTGGGCAGTGCAGCAGAACACGACTTTTTTTCCAGCTGTATCGGGAAATTTCTCAGTTTTGAGGTAAAGTTTTGTGTGGCTGTGGACTGTTCATGCCTACACTCACAGCAGAGGCTGCAATTCTGCACCTGTAGAGGGCACAGAGGCAGGCAAGGAGAGCCTCCCCCAATCACAGCATCTCCCTGTGCCCTCTGTTGTGACACTCCCTGCAGGCAGGTGACTCCCAGCTGCAGAGGGAGACTCACTTCTGTCGTGCAAGGGCAGCAGGGTTTCTCCCAGGCAAGGTTGGGCAGGTTATTAGCCCAGCTACCCAATATTCCCACAAACACTCATTGCTCACTGCTCTGCAGGCACTGCAAAGGGCAAAGTTTGTCCCCTTGTTGAAAACAAAGATAGACACATCCCACCTGATTCCTGCAATCTGGAGCCCCAGTGACCAGTCTAACACACAGCAGGAAGCAGCTTTGGGAAAAGCATATCTTCTCTGTGGAGCCAGAATTCAAACCTAGATATGCAAAGCCAAGGTACCTTTCAAGCACCTATTCGTTACACATTTGATAATTGGTGTGCTGGATTGTAAAGATATTTTCTTAAGCAAATTGTTGATTTGCCTCCCTGGTAAACCACAGGTGAAAGACACCTAGTCTGCATTTTCAAGAGCCTCCACATACCCCAGGAGCTGCAGGATTGGGTGTTCTCATGGAGCTCCAGCTTCCCCTCACACCTGAGCGTGGCTGGGGATGAAAGCTCCGATCTCAGAGCCAGGGGGAGCTGCCTTATCGCTTGGCAGGGGTTTGCACAAACCTTATTCTCAGTCAACACAGGCTCTCAAGCTTTGTTTTGCATTCTGTATTCAGGGCAAGTGCAAAACTTCAGAGCAGCTGCAATCTAAAGGGGCAGATTGATCTGCTCTTGCATCACAGTTGCACTCAAGCAGCAGTTTCTTGTAAGGAAAGGTGCTCTGATGCACTCCATCCAGCACTTGGGAGCTCGGTTAAAATGCTAATCTGCAGGCAGGGTTAAGATTGAGTTGTATTTTAATCTGCCATTTTTCAGATGTCACCAGATGTGATAAAAAATCCCCCAAACTATGGATCTAACCTGTCAAACCCACAAAGAAGTCAGTGGGAATTGTACACGCTCAGCACTTCTGGAGCAAGACAGACAGGCCAGGCCAGTCCCTGGGCAGGCAGTGGGTCAGCCTGTGCTGAAATGGACAGCTATTTTCTTGGCACAGAGGGACCACCATGCTGCAAATGGTGCCCCTGAAATGTCTGCCTGCCTTGGTGGTGTGGGGAGGATTTTTATCCTGCCAGCACCGCTTGGACTGGGGCCCAGACTGTGCCCCTTAACAAATCCTCAAAATGAACCATGGGCAAATTTCACTTTGTAACAAAACCTAATGCTGGCAGAGTTTTGCTTCATTCTGAATGCTGCTGATTTCACTCTTCAAGGCCTTGACCAATTGGGAGAAATTGGCAAAGGGCTCTGTTTAGCACTGCACACAGAGCTGTGCTCAGCGAGGATGTGACGCAGTGGCCATGAGTGGAGAAAAGCTCTTTTTAATTATTTAAACACGTCCTCTTACCCAGTACCTTTGCCTAAGAGAACATAAGAGTCCAGGCTCTTATTTGCAACAAAGGAACTGTGAAAAGGGCCACCAGAGATGAATACTACACCCAGCACTCAAAGCCTGGAGGAGAAGGTCTCTTCAGGATGCTGCTAAACAGCACATTACTGAAGCCTTTCCTCATGTACCTGCTGCTCTGCCTCTCACAGCTGGGTTTTTAGAGGTGCTGGATAACCAGAGCACTCCAAAACCCCAAGTCACAGGCAGAGAATCCCAGACTCCTCAGCCTCTGGGTGGTCTTCCCAGATTGCTGCAAATCTTGCCTCTTTTCCTAAGTACTTTATGTATTTCTGGGCATTTTTATATGTTTATATATTTTATATATTTCTGGGCATTTTTGGACTCTTGAGAGGTTCTAAGTTCTGCTGAGAGAAAGCTCCTTTAGCAAGAGGCACAGCACACAGCTGAGAGCCTGCATGACTTTCAGAGGGGCACTTCCAAAGTGTCCAACACCAGCAATGACTCAAACCCAAGCAACACCTGACAGGCACCCAAGGAAAATCCCAAGTTCTTGCCAATTTACTTACCAGTGCTGCTGAGCTGGCCAGGAGCAGCCCCTTCAGGTACACTGCAAGAGCTGCTGAGAAGAAATGTCCTTGCTGCTGATGCACCCAGCTGTTTTTTCCCACACCACAGTTCTCAGGTCAATGTGAGCTCTGCCATCCTGCCCCAGAGTGCCTCTGCCAGCTGCAGGCAGAGGGGCGGCTGGAGCTTCTCCAGAGGTGAGGGCATTGGGAACAAGTACAGCAGGCTGCAGGAGAAAAGCTGGTGGGACTGAATCCAAAACTTGAGGAGGGTGAACCCGCCTTTGCTTGAAGCAGCCTGGAATTGAGCAAAGAATGGGGTTTTGCTAAATGCTGAGGTGGCTGGCAGCAGAGAAACAAATTCTGGCAGGGGAGAATTTATCCTCTAAGCTTGTTATCCTGTCAAAAGAAGAAATGAGGTTAGTTGAGGCTCATTTGTTTGCAAGGAACTCCTGTCTCTCACTATTTATCACCACATGCGGTTACCAGCTGACTTTACCCAAGTGCATCAGAGTTACAAGTGCAGTGCAGAGAGGGGACAGAGCAGCACCTGTCCCCTGTCCCCCTCTGCTCCTCCAGAGCCTCCAGGACATGGTCTCTCCAGCCCCCACCAAGGGCCATGGAAGAACATGGCATCACTGGTGTGTTCAGCAGGGAAAGGTTTGGTTGGGCCCCTCAGTGTCAGGTTCAGCTCTGGGATGAGTGAACATCTCCTGCAGGACTGGGTCCTCTTCAGCATCCTCTCTGCTCCCCCAGGTTTCCAGCCTGTGCACACCACAAGGAGCAGGGACATTAGGTGAACAGTTACATCTTCATCTGCCTTTGGAGACAGAGGACATTAAGGACCACACACTGCATTTCCCATTTTCCTAGGGGCTTGCCCAGTGCTGGGCACCAGGTACCCTGCCTGACCGAGGAGAGGCCCACGCTGATGTTGTGTGGAAGAAAGATGCAGCAAAACTCCTGCTCCAGAGGATGTGGGGGCACACAGGGAGGCAGCAATAAACTGGAATGAATTTCCCAGGAGTTTTGTGGTGGTAAGTGATGGCAGAAGATGGGAATATACTTAACAGCTGGCTCAGCTAGATTTGTGGGCCTGCCCTGATGAGATGACACAATTATCTGACACATGTCACACCTACCACTTGACTCCAAGGCTGGCTCCAAGTCAGCTTTAGGGAGGACTGTTGTGAGGCATCTGACACTCGGCTGTACAACACTCTGATTAAAAAATCAGCAGTATATAATATCAATAAACCACACGTTTACTACATTAAGAGCTGGCTGACAGATCTCAACGAGAAATTGTCAGTGGTGAATCATCTGCAGTTGGGAGTGTTTCAAGCAGGGCTCTTCGGGGAGCTGCTTGAGGCCTGACACTTTGCAGCACTTCCAGCGCTGGGAAGCAGATGCAAATCTCAGTGCTGTTACAGTGCATAAATGACAAAGAGATTCAAAGTGATGAATAATGAGGAGCACAGGGCAGCCATGCAAAGCAGCCTCCACAGTTCAGCGAGCAAAGCCCGCTTAAACGGCATTTTACTGCTCAAAGTTGTTCCTGGAATAAGGAATTCCAGGTGGACTCCCAGGGTGCTGTGGCTGGAAAGCAGAGGCTCTGGAAAGGGTTTTGGAGCTGATGAGCTAACAGCATAAAGCTATGGCCAGAGGTAATGGGCATTCCACTGGGAATAATGAGGAAGCAAGTGAAATACACCTGTGATCCGTGCTGGTAATGTGAATCCCAACCCACTGCCTCCAGTGTGGTGACAACACTCAGAGAATTGCTGGAGGGAGAGGATCCAGAAAGGAGCCAAATGATCTCAGTGGTCCAGGGGAAAAATCTCCCCAAGCTTTCCAGCAGGCACATAAAGCACTCAAATTATTTTGTTTGTCAAAAAGAAAATTGAGAGCTGACCTTAATGGAAAGAAATACCAGGTGAAGTTCTCAGGGAGGAGGAGGATCAGGAATAAAAGAGGAAAGGTTCAAAGGTTGATAGGGAGGAGGACTTGGATATGGACATTTCCAGTAAAAGATGGATGTGCTTTAACTGAGTGAAGGAGACAGTGAGACAAACTCCAAATCCACAAACTCCAAATCCAAACTCAGAGGGAGATACCACAATAAAGCAAAGGGCTGGTAGCAGGGGATTCTAAAGGATGTAGCAAGCAGAGCAGGAAGAGGAAATGTGGTACTAGACAGCTGAAGAAGAGCATGTGATGGATACACACACAGGCAAGACACAAACCTTGCACACCCCCTGGGAAGGGAAGACCTGGATGGAAGGCAAAGGTAAACAAAATTCACCCAACAAGGTGGGTTTTACCACAGGTGAGTCATGTTCTACACAGATGGCACTGCTTTGGTGAAACACATCCCTAGACAAAGGCATGGCAGCAGATCTCATCTGCCTGGACTCCACAGAAAATGCCTGCTAGAGGAAAATTAACAGTTAAGCCAGCAAAGCTGAGGATTAGTGAGAGCACTGAAGATGAGGAGCAACCTGACTAGAAAGGAACTGGTAGCAGGCAGCACTGAAAAGAGGATGGGATGAAACTCCTTTCAGTCTGCTGGCTTTCTTGTTCCTTGGTTTTCTAAACAAACTTAGCACAAGAAAAAAACAGATGAATGGTAATGCAATATTTTGGTGACAAAGGGGAAATCACTGCCCATAGGGTGGAATACTGAAATACACAGGAAGAAATAGATCACTGTGAGGAGCCAGGCAACTAAAAACAAATAAGAAGCAACAGCCCAGAAGCTAAGGTCTGACAGCCAGGAACAAATAGCTTGAATTCCTCTCACTCACTAAAAGAATAACAGCTGGAACTGGAGGTAGAAAAAAAGAGACTCATGTGCTTTAGCAAGCTTTTCTCTGCTGGTTTCCTGCCTGGTTTAGTGCTGGGCTGGATGGGACTGCCTGACAAGCACAGGTGTGGCCTTACATGGGTTTAGCCTGCTCTTTGGAGTGGGGCTGTACCCCTTGCTATGGGTGTGCTGTCTCCCCAGGGACAGCTCTCTTCACAGGCTGCTCTCCTGAGGTCGTGTTACAGCACCAGGGTTCATTTCATATGTTAAATGAGCTGATTTTTCACTGAAGCCCTGCAGAGCAGAGAGACGGAGTGGCGTGAGACACAGAGATACTCACTAGTTCTGGTAGTAAAAAATAAAGTAAATAAAGAAATATTATTAATACAAAATAAAGAAATAAAGAGATAATGAGTTTGGTTGATTTGCTCAGACAGCTCTGTACCCCTCCAAAGGACACTCCAGTATCCAGAACATGAGGAACAGCACGTGGAGCAGAGGTGGCCAGCTGGGCATCCCTTCATGACTCCATGTGGGAAGCAAGAGGAGTGGGGAATGCAGATGTCCACTGAGGCCAGAGGCGCTGCATTTCTCCAGCATAGCAGCATTTTTTATGAACATATTTTTCCTTAGTCTCGCTCTGAGAAACAACAGATCCAATTATTGCTGAAGCTTCTGTTTAAAGGAAAAAAGATAAATCAGCCTGGGGCAGACACTTGGCATTGAAATATTCAGCTGCAGCACTTGGGGTCTGGCAGAACAATGAGCAGCTGAGAGGAAGTGTCTGACTGGTGCTGATGGAGGCACCCCCAGACCTGCCCAGAGGAGCAGCCCAGTGCCACCAGGACTGTGTGGACAGGCCCAGAGGCTCACTGGCCCTTCCATGCTCCTTTGCAGAGTCAGAGTTGCCTTCTGCCAGAATAATGGCACTTCCAGCAACAGGGCTGGGAAGGGGCAGAGGTCTGGCATTGGCTGGGCAGTAAGAGTTACTTACTGAATTAAAGCTCTTTCCTAGAGCAGTTTGCTTCAGCAATCCCTGCCCATGAGCTAGCTCTCCCTAATGGAGATGTCCTACAGCGAGAGCCTCCCACCAGGAACCTCTCAGCTCCAGGCATAGCCACCAGGATCTGAATTTCCAGAGTGTGAGCTCTTCTAGGCAGGCTTCCCTGTTTTAGCTCAGACTTCAGAGCAGCAGGGCAGAGCACGCTGCCCCAGCCCACTGAGGTCAGGGATGCTGCAGAGCTGTCCTCCTTGTCTCCTGGGCATGCAGGAGGTTTGGGAGAGCCAGGAGGTTGTTTGTGCATGCCCAGGGACAGCCATGTGCTCAGCAGCCTCTGCTGCTGGGGGCAGGAATGGCAGAGCCCTTCTGGAAAGATTTCCAAGGCAAATGCTCCTTTGTTTTCCTAATAATCCACGTGGTTGTGACTCAGAGTCATGCCTGGTCAAAGCTTGGAGATCAAGAGCTTCACTCAGCCCCTGCTGTGTTTGGGGGAGTTCTTCCTGCACTCAGCAGAGGTGGGAAAGGCAGCAGGGCAGTGCATGCCCAGAAACTCATCTGGATTGTTGCCTCCTGAGTCAAAGCCTGCAACCACCTGTCTGCAACATTACTGGTGCCTCTCCATGATGTGCTGCAGCTGGATGAGGCAGGATGTCAAGGAGGTCAAGTGAGACAACAGGAGAAGCCAGCCCTGTTGCTTCTATTTTCCCCTTTTGGAAGCAAAGTCAAGACCTTTCCCTCTAAAGGCTGCACCAGTGTGACAAATCTCCCTCTTTCACCCAAACTTATGAAAAAACCAAAAATACCAAAGCCCTCCATACCAACTGTAACACTTTGGTAATAACTCAAAGTAATTTGCCAGCTGAAGCTGCAATTTTCTGTGAATGAACACATTCCACTTCACTCCATCCTACCAAAGATCTGTTATGATCTACCCAGGACTTCTGATGTGAGGATTTGCAGACCTGTTTCCCTGCTGGAAAGCAAACAAAAGCCATGGGTTCTGGCCACTGAGTTTCACACTCCTGTGAGCACTGTATGCCTCAGGTCTGCAGGTTTGGAAAAGCTCAAGGCAAAACCTCAAAAACTCTGTAAGAGCAAGGCTGTCTAGACTAGATGAGCAGGAGAAGGAGGCTGAAGCCTTTGGGGAGAGAGGAAGAGAAGGAGGAGAGATGGAGAGAAGTAAAGCAAAGAACAGAAGCTGTGGGTAGGTGCTGAGGATCTGACATCAGCCCGTGTCCTCTGCATTTCAGCTGTGCAACAAATCAGGCACACCAGCAAAGCAGGGCTGCCCAAAACAGCAGCACAAGGCTTGCTGCCAGCAGTGGGGCAGGCCAGCTGTGCCAGGCCCGTGCCTCTCTCCTTGGAAGGACATGGAAGAGGACAAGGATGGCACTGGAGAAAGCACAGGCAGGAGCAGCTGTTTGGCTGTGTGCTTTGATATTGTGTCACCAAGGAGCTGTCTGCCTCCAAGCCCTGGGCTTGCTGTCAGGAATGCCCTGGGGAGGAAGGTGGCCAGACCTTGTCCAGATGTCCTGAGGCACAGAGAATGTTGCCAAGTCATGACAGGGTGTTAATTAAAAATAGTAATGAAGGTGGCAGCATTAACACCCGCTGCTCAGAGCGGATGGGACAGCTCCCCCAGAATGTTCCCATCTGAGCACAGGGATAGGTAAAGTCCCTTCTACCGTGGTAAAGGGGTGCATGAAAGATCCCCAGAGGTGTCACAGCCAGCAGGGCTGCCAATTCCCCACATTTCCCAGGACCTTTCATACAAGCCATAATTCACCTCTGTCGTCTGACCTGGAAAGCTGCTGTTCCCTCTCTTGCAGGTTTCTGTGCCAGACCTGCCTCCTGTTCCTTCTGGACCTTGCATGATGGAGTGAGAGTTCAGGGCTGGAAAACCTGTGCTCAAAGCAGCCATTTGTGCTGTACCCCTGCTTCTCCATGCAGGGGTAATATTTATTTATGTCCCTTTGTGAAACACCCAGACCCTCTAGAAGAAATAGTGCTGCACATGACAGAGACATTAAAATAAATAGGTAAGGAGAACAGTAAACTAGCCTGGAGAAATGCTGACATTCCCAAGTGCTCATTCAGACAAAGGAACACCTCCTGCCAACTGCTAGCACAGACCTTCTCCCAGGTGAGGGATGTGCCAGGCAGCTGCACAGACCAAAACCGAGGCAGATGTTCCAGCTGTGGGCTCCAGGCACCACCTGGAAGTGTGCCCACTGCAAGTGTGGCTGCTGTTTTGGGGAGATACACCCCTGCCCTTGCAGGGTGACCCTCTCTGTGGGCCTGCAGGCTCTGCAGCAGCAGCCTGTGTGCACAGACATGCAGAGCCTGCTTTCCCCCCAGCTGTGGGGACCATCCTGGGCTCCTCCCTCATCACCTCCTCAGGCTGGGCTCTCCCAGCATGGATGCTGACGGACAGGAGCTGTGTGGCTCTGATGTGACAGCTCCTGCCCTTGCTTCCCCACAGAGCAGAGCTGGGAATGAGGTGTGGGGAGCCCCACAACGCCAGGGGCTGATGCTGGTGAAATGTTTGGTGCTGTGGGGACAGCTGCTGTATTAATCAGGGAGTGAGATGCTCCAAGCAAGCCTGGCTGCATTGCTGGACACCCCTGACACTCCTCCCTGCAGAAACAGCTGCCAGTGCATTCCCTTGCCATGCCATTGCCCTCCTCTTCTCTGGGCCCATGGCAGCCCACAAAGAATCTGTCAGACAGCTGGGGCAAGCACCCACCTCAAGCCTTTACTCATTTTCCCATCAAAACCAAGAGGACCAGCTTGGTAACTAAGAGGCCAAGTTTCCCAATCCATACTGGTCTTCCATGCAATCTGCCCTGCTCTTTCTCACAGGGAGGGAGGTCCCATGTCCAGCCCATTTGGAACAGCTCCTCTCTCACCAGGTGCTTGGTGGTGCAGCCCCCAGGTGCCCCTCCGGCAGTGGGGCAGCTCCCCATGGCAGAATCTGCTGGAGATGCAGGACCTGCTGTCCCCAGAGTGGATCAGCCCTGCCAGTCCTTCAGCATGGATGTGCTTCCCTGCTCAGTGCTGGGCCAGCTGTGAGCCCTCCACATCAGGGAGCAGCAGGTTCCCAGTGCTCTCATCCCTGCACGGCTCCAACTCCGCTCTCAGGACCCTCCACAGCCCTCCCTGACAAAGAAACCCAGCTCTTGGCAGGCCCTTGTTATTTCAGCTAAGGCTCATCAACCATCCTTCTGTCACTAAATGCCTTATTATGTGCAATTAATGGACTGGCTGAGAGCAGCTACAAAGTCATTCTCCCCGTGAACCCAGGGAGGCAGCTGGGTTATCCTGGTGGTCTTCTGAGGCTGCCAGCTCCATTGCTAAATGCAGCTGTGCAAGGGGACACAGGCAAGCAAGATGAAGCTGTCCTGCCTTTCAAACACCCTCAGGCAGCCTGGCAAAGAGCTCCCTGTCCCTTTGAGGGGCACTCACACGCTGGTCACCATCCACAATGGCTCAGGGCTGGCTCCAGCCCTGCCCCACGCTGATGGGTCTTTACCGCCGCCTTTAACTTTGTTCATTATTATTAATAATACAACAAGAGGAAAGGGAGATAAGAGCAAACTGACAGCGTAGGCTGAAACAGCTATTTTGACTGTAGCCAAACTGCACTCAGATGTGCAAAGCAAGAGAATAATTTCCACTCTCTGATCTCTCAAAGATCATCTTCTTAGATGTCACGATTACATTTGAAAACAGTCTGATGGTACTTGAAGTTGGTTTCCCTTGACAATTAACCTATATGTGCACACCCTTCATGACTTCTTGCTGCAATAACAGATGTGTGTTTTGAACCACTACTACAGTCCCCACATGCAAGGTTGAAAGCAAAAACCAGGTAGCAAGGGTTCCTAAGCCAGGCCCAGACAAAAGGACACTGGTCTCACCGGAGCGTGGCACTGAATTAATCTGCCTTTCTGTCTTTAGTAATTCCTTGTTACCAAAATAAGAGTTACAGCTGGCATTTATGCAATCAGTTCTTCCACTGTGCTAAGGCAGCTCCTAAGGACTGAGCAATAAGGAATTTGATGTAGCTTATTTAAAACAAAACAAAAGGCAAAAATCAGCATTTCATGAATTTCACATCCCTCTGCCTTTTTTGCTCTATGCAGAAACTACAGTGCCCTTTTCCCAAATGATATCTGATTTTTTAAGGTTTTTTTGAGGATGGGAAGTACAAAAAAAGTAGATACTTAAATTCTGGGGCCAAATTCATCACTGAGTGAAATGGGCCTAAGCCTTTTCAAGGAAAGGGCGAGGCAATTGCTTGGATTAATCCTAATGACCCAAGGCAGAACTCATGGACAAACCCTTGCAAGGTTTTCAGCTCTCGAGCAAACGCAGCCTAAGCAGCTGTTACACTTTGGAAAGCAAAATGAAACCCCAAGGATTTGCCTTAAAACAAATTACATCCATCCTAAAACACCCTACTTAGAATACTAAGAGAGGGCTGACCAGCCTGTCATGGTTACAGCTCTGAGGGACACAATCAGGTCTTCTCTGCTCTGCTGAGCTTAGAGGAAAGACTAAAAAGTAAGGAATGCCCCTTCTAAAAACTCTTAATGAAGCCTGACAGGAGTTAGGATGGCAAAGATGGGCTCCTAGAGTAAAAGTTTCTAATAAAATCAAATCATGGAGACTTTCCTTAGAGAGGAAAGACACTGCATGAGAGGAGGAGCCCTGCAGCCACACTTCTACTCCAGCATCAGGTGATGAGGAGCACCAGCTGCACTGCACAAAGCTGGTGAGAAGCTGCAGCCTTCTTGCTCCTTCCCTCTCCCTGGACACCCAGGAAATCCTCATCTCTTTATGGAAATGAGGAGAGGAGCCACCAATGAACTACCTGAGGGAAATGACTGGGGCAAACAGGAGGTGTTAATGGTAATTACACCATCAAGGATTCACTCTTGTGCCCAAGTGCACAGCAGCTCTCCAGCACTGTCAGCCCCACTCTCAGGGCTGCTCACAGTAATTCTGGCCTGGCCCAGGGCACGAGCTGTCTGCCTGCAAGGTGGTTTTATAACCACAGCCCTCTTCTCCCTCCTCCACCTGCAGTTTACCTCTCCTCATCAGAGGGGACTTTTCACAGCACCAGCTAAAAGAGCAGCAGAGGGGCTTTCTGCACATGTCACCCAAAGGAAAAACATCAGATGCTGTTTTCCACTTCAGCCACGATCTCTTTTTAATCCCATGCAAGCTGGGAGCATCTTCAAGGCTTTGTTGTTCCTTTAGCAGAGGGGGAAGAGCTAAAGTTTGAATATGAACACTAAAAACATTTCTTTGAACCGGCGAGATTTACCGATGCGCACATGGCTCCCAGTACAAACACACACTTGGAAAAAAAAATAGAAAGAAAGAAAACACATCTATTCCCCCACTGCTTTCTGTCACCATTTGATTCCACTGCACTGCAGCTTTACCAGGGAAATTATTGGGGGAAAGGGAGTTAGACAACATTTCCCTGACAGCAGCTTGTCAACTGGCTCTTTGAGTGTCAGGGAAAAGAGCTGCATCTCACATCTTTAAAGTGCCATTCTGTCACACCACGAAGGGAAGACACACATCAGGCTTCCCTGGGGCCACGTGCTCGTCCCCCCTTCTCCCTCAGCAGAGCTGCTGCCAGCACACATGGCACACCCATGGTCTGTGTCCCACCAGCCCCAGCCCAGAGCTTACCACCATCTGTGTCCAGGGCTCCTGCATCTCTTCAAGGAATGGAGGAACAGGCAGAGATCCTTGGAACTATAATCATTTAAAAGTTTTGCTTTCCCGAGGGGACTGGCCCTGCCTGGCACAGAAGGGAAGATCAGAGTAGATCCCCTGACATCCCACCTCCACCTGACAGCACACAGCATAATGTGTAAGGGGAGAACAGGAACGTTTCTGTTGGGAACAACAGCTTGAAGTTCCCTCACTGTGAGAGGCACTCGATCCCTAAGAGGCTCTGGGAGCACTCAGCACACCCCTTTTTATGCCAGGTCATAGACAGGAGCCTCCATCCATCTTATCTGGAGCTCCAGCCTGCAATTCTCTGAGCTGATAGCTCCAGGGAGACCGAGTTGTTCAAACCCTGGGCTGACACTGTACAATCCTCCCCACTATTGATTCTATCCCACATTATCTGAGCAGGGCTGTGGCTCTTCCAGCAGACACTGATATTATCAGGGCACAACAAACCCTCTGCTGCTGAGCCATTGCCTTTGAGCCCAAGGAGCAAGTCCCCCCAGATAGCTCCATTTCAGAAGGAAACTCCTTCTGGACTGCAAATAACCTTATTCCTCAAGCCTCTGCTTTCTAAAGGTGAAATACCCCAAGACAAGAGCGGGCATTTTCAGAAGTGCAGGTTTCACACCAGGAGAGGAAAGGATGCAGCTCACAGCTGCGATCAGGTTATCTCCCATGATGTTTCCCTGGCAACCACAAAGCTCAATGTCTGGGTGACATTTGCAAAGTGTAATAGTTTTTGAAAGCCAAAATATACATATTTTGTCAGTTAGTGTTGTGTTTCCCTTGAGACAGGCCGAAGGATCAAACAGAAATTCCATGGAGAGCTGATTAGTCTCCATGTAAATAGGGCAGAGAAGGAACTCAACAACACACCCCAGCACCTGGGGGCTGGCAGGCACTGTGTTCCACACTGCTCACACACATACTGCCACCATTTACTGAGGACCTCCAGGTATCATTTAAAAAGTGCAATTAAGGGAAATAAAATACATCCAGGATGTGCTTGGGAACTATACAAACACCAGGCTAGAAAGCCAGGAAGAGTGCAAGATGCAGTGGGAGAAAAGAGGGGAGAGAGGAGACTTGCCTGCAGCAATGGAGCAGCAGTTTCTTGGTTAGGACTGTAGGTTTCTTCATCTCCTCCCACCCTGCAGTCAGTCCAACCAGTTAATGTCTTGTTTTTACCAAAACAGTTCAGTCCTCATCCACAAGTGCTCTTGTAGGACCACACCAAAAAGCTCAGCAAGGCATTTGCACACAGACTTTACCTTGCCCTGCTCTATCAAACCTTGATTGGTTACAGATGTTGTGGGAGAGGGCCCAGTGAGGGCACAAACCCAATAAACTTAGATTCCCAATCCTTCCCACTGCTGCAAGGGATTCACTAAGTTATAGGAAAGACCTTTCTTTTCTTTTTTCTTCCTTCTCCTAGTCTTTCTGCTGGGATCATGTGGAAGTCAGCAGCTCCAAGTGGTTTCTCCCTTGTTTATACAGGCACTAGGAGCAACCATGCACTGGGTCTTCTGCATCCAGGCTTGGTCAGCTTTTCTTCACATGATCATTTCTCTCTGCTTTTATGCCCCATATCCCACTGGAGCTGCTGCCCTTTGAAATTATTTTGCAGTGCAAAGTTTCCCATCTATTTCTGCAGAGCGGCAGGAGTGTGCAGAATCACCCTCCAGGTGATGCTGCCCACAGCTTAATAACAGGGTTACTCATTTCTTCTCAGAGGAGCTGCTGAGGTGTGAGCTGTAGCTTCCAATACAAGAAGGTTTTGTGAAAACAAACTTCTGGTGGTGGTTACATCAAGGGCAAGAAACTCAAAGCTCTCCTCCAGCGTGGGCAGGAGCTGGCTGCAGCAACCTAAACACCTGAGCACGTGTTTTTTTCCCCTCCCCTCCCTGCCCCTCTTGCCTGGCTCTTTTTTGTTCTGGAGGCTCTGTGAACAGGAGCTCCCAAATGCCCAACAACCTGATCAGGTGTTGTTCTGCCCCACAATCACTTGCCTCTGGGAGGATAAACAAGCACACGTCTGGCTCCATGCTTGAAGCTGCTGTCTGTGGTTGTGCAGGGTGAGGGCTCGGGCTGAGAGATGCTGAGGATGTGCAGATAAGGAATGCTGTGCTTGCCTGGCTCCTTGGCTTTGAGAAACTGCTCCACAGCAAAGTGCAGACCACCCTCCTCCCCAGCAATACCTTGGGGTTGAATTGCAGAGTGCCAGGTGTGACACCAGGGCTGTGCAGCTCCAGGTGCTCGCAACAGGAAAAGGAAAAGCAGATGGTGCTGGCTTCCTCCTCAGGCACGTGGCTCAGGTGCCAGCCACTCAGTCTGGGAAGCACAGCGGTGCCTCTGGAGATGGGATCTGCCCAGGTGCATGGGAGAGGCTGTGTGGCCCCTTTAAGGCAGTTTTGCTGCTGTGGAAATATTTCTAGGGAGGCTCATCACCATGGTATCTGAGCACTACTGACTAATGGGGCGGATGCAATGTGCCTGCTTGTATTTGTTACTAATTTCTGTAAGGGGGCTCTTCCTGACATTTCCTTTTTGTTCTCTGCTTCCATGTGGATGTAGTGCTTGGGTGTACAGAACCTTTCACAGTGGTGTCCCTTGAAGGCACCATGGAAGAGATGAGTGTTGGGAGCAGGGATAATTAAAGGAATCCTGTCAGCCAGTTCCATCCTCTAGGTTTCCAGGTGGTTTAAAAAGGGAAGGCAGGGATGTCATTATAGCCATCAGGAGTTAAATTGTTTTTAACATTTAAAAATAGGAATTCAATGAAATGGGGTAACTTACCATTTCTCTCCACTTCTGGGATGAAAGAAAGCAGCATTGCAAAGACATTGACCACTTGGACCAAAAGGAGCATGGATGGGAATCAGCAGTGGTATCAGCCAGGATGATGGATGCTTTCAAAGTGTATGGCTTCAACATGCTAGGATTTTTTTTTTTGTTACTTTTTTAGCTAAAAAAAAATTAAATTATATTGGCAGTAGTCCTGGAGAATAAATCCTGATGAAAAAACAGAGTCAAAACTATGACTTTTCTTTGAATAGACAATTTTGCTGGCATTAACTGTGTAGAGCTGAATACTTTTGTTAGCCCCTTGGCCAGATCTGGCCAGCTGGCAGCTCCCTTTTGCCAAGGAAGCCTTTTGTGAAGACGAAAAAAGCACATTGCAGAAGGGAAGTGGTGTAGAGCAAATCCTTGCTCCAAGATCACAGTCACTGACAAGTATTTTATGGTTTTGGCCTTTCCACAAAGGGACTGCTAGAAAAGACTCTCGATAGACATCTGTGCTCTGGGCTATTTTGTGTGATGCTCCCTGAGGGTTGTTCCACTGAGGGCCTGGAGCAAAGCATCCCAGCTATGTCCACAGTTCTGGTCTTTCCAGCTTTTCCCAAGCACATCCACACTGCCCCTTTCAGGATTGCCATGGCCCTGACTCAGCCACACCACCAAATTTCTGGATGTCAACTGTGCTCCTATCAATGAGCAACGGAGTCTGAAATGGGTTTGCCCCACGATTTTGACATATTCTCTCTGCAGCAGGACAGAGTAGACAACAGAGAGGTAAATATCTGCTGCCCTAAGCTTGCTTGGAAGCTGCAGGGCTGGAGCACAAACCCCATGCTGCTCCTGGTGAGTGATGTAAGGATGAGGCAGCTTCCTTCCAGAATGCCTGTCCTCTTCCTTGCCCAGACTCAGCAGGTCTCACAGGTCTCCACTGTTGACAGGGGCCCACATTTTGCAAGCCTCACTCTCTTTGGACTTGTCTCTCCTGGAGAAAAAACAAGGGGGCCAAGAACGCAGCAGTGTGGGGAAGGGACAGCCTGTGTGAGTGTGTGACCTGCAGCAGAGGGCAGCTCATTCCACTCCATCCTTGAACTGCCTAAACCCCAGCTCTGCTCATTTCTTCCTCTGCCTGTGAGCACAGACCTGACTCTGGCTTTCCCTTCCTTTGCAGGTGCTATCAAAGTCACAAACTTTTCAGATCCTTGGGAAATGCCAAGCAATTCCACCTTACTGCAACTGTGGGAGACCTGCAGGTTTGCCTCTGCTCAGAGCCACCTTCCAAGCTTTCCATAGTGGAGTCTTTAATGTTGTGTCTGAAAGGTACAGGAAAGTCAGTCCAGATTGTGAGAAAAGCCTGACAAGTCTCTTGCTGAGCCATGTGAACGTCCACGTACTCCCTTGGCTTTTAACAGCAGAAATCAGGTCCTGAAATAGACTGGATGAACGTAATCCATCGTTTTCACAGGTCTGTCTAAGCCACAGGACTCTTTGCACAAATCTTTACAGAGGGGTCAGGCTGCTGCCAGAGCCAAAACTGCCTTGCAAAGGGTACAGTTCAAGAAATCAGGGTACAGTTCAAGAAATCAGGGTATATTGGCACACCTGCAGCACCGACACTCTTGGGAGAAACCAGCATGGTCTCCTTGCCCTGGAACAACCATGTCCAGGGCTCCTGCTTGCAGCACAGACCTGAAGCATGCCCTCAGCTCATCACTGCCCACCTGAGGACCTGCTCCAGCAGCTCCAGGTAGCTCCAGGACAGCCAGGTGACAGGGATGAGGCAGACTGCTTACAGAAGCAATGACAGCTGAGGACCAGGAGAGCATTTGAGGTGGGAAACCAACAGGTGAACCTGGATTACCCCACCTTTTCCTGGCTCCCCAGCACGCCTGATGTGCAGTGAGGCAGCTGAAATGAGAGGAGACAGCTCTGACCTGGAGCAGCCAAGGAGCTCATGGGCACAGGGGAGGCTGCCAGGTCACAGCTGCTGGCACTGTGGGCAGTGCCCAAGTCACAGAGTGCCCACAATGTCCTGCTGCCCAGTGCCAGGGGCTGAACCTGCAAGGGCAGGCACCAAGGGGCTTCTCCCATCCCCAGCAGCATCCCAAAGGCTGTCACTCACAGCTTCAGGGAGAACAGACTGGCGATGGTCTCTGTCTGAGCAAAGGTGTTGGGTGGATTTCCATGCTCCTTGGACCAGGGATTATATCCCACTTTTTTGCCCTGTGAGAACTGTCATTAGTACTCCATGGTCTGATCCTCCACCAGCTCCTTCTTGTGCACTACCCTTGCTCTTATCTTTATAATCCTCAGCTGCCAGGCTTCACCAGTTATAGTTTGAGATTGTGAGCCTTGCAAGGCTCAAAATTGCTTTAACTCTTTCTTCCCAACAGAAGGCTCATTTTAAGTTGCTTGTGTGACAGTGCTGATGGCATCCAACCTCTCCTAGGAGGCACACAGCCTCTCCTGCCAAGTTAGCTTGGCTCCTCCAGCACTTCCAGATTCCTCTTCCACTCTCCCTGTCCTCTTAATTTCAGACCTACAATCCTCCTTTCCCTCACTTTTCCAACCCTCCCAATTGTCTCCACTCCAGACCTGCACCAGGGGCAGCTCATGTCCCCTCCCAGCAGTGATAGAGGGTCCTGCCAGCCCCGTGGGGATGGCAGCAGGCAGATCCAGAGGGAAATCCTGCCACATTTCCTCCCAGCTCCCTGTGAGCCCCTTGCTCAGGGGCCAGGGAGGCAGGCAGTGGTGGTGCCACAGGGGGCTGAGGGCTCTGTCTCCATCTAATCCAACCCATGTTTTCTTTTCTATCACACAATCCTCTCAGGAGCTCATAACCTGGGAAGGGCTGCATTCCTTAGGCAGATGGGTTATTCCACTTGGAGAGGGTGGGGGAGGCAATAAAATTCCATTTTGCAGCAACAATTCTAATGCGGCAGGTTATTGGTAAAATATTTTTGGGTTTGTTTAGTTGTTTCCCAAACATCTTGAAGTGGTGGTTCAAGATGAAGTTATGTTCTGAAAGAGAGTGTCATCCTAAGAATGCAAACAAAATGTTATTTTAAACCCCAGATGTCTGTTTTTCTTCATTCCAAATTTTTCTTTTTGTCACCAAGCAGAAAAAAAAATAACCCACAGATTTTCACACAACCCTATTCTGTGAAAGGTAAGATATTAACAGGAGCAAGAAAATTCTGTGCAACTCACATTCTCACCTTTGTGCAATTGTTTCTAAAAGCACCCGGGACAGATTAAACATATGAATGCTCACAGCACCTCAAACTAGGAATGCAATTAGTAATTGATTTATGTCTCCTGGTAGCAGGGCAAAAGCAACTTAAGCAGCAAATAAAAGCAGATTCTGTTCTCTAGCTTTGTTATCTGCTCTTCTTCAAACACACTAGCAAGATCTAATTGCAGGGAATTTTAACCATCTTGTGTTCATTAAAATAATCATTTTCTTAGCATTTGTTACATGTAATTTTACAGTGCTTTTGGTCCAGACACATGGAGAGGGGACCCTGATGACCCCACTACTGCTTTTATAGGGGATGACATCTTGCTTGGCTCTGCCTCCCACCCTCCTACCTTTTTTGGTGAAAGTCCTTCCATGGAGGCACGTGCCTCAAATCACTTTCAATACCTGGGTATGGACTTCTCCTTTTCCTCCCAAGGTCTGAGGTAATTCCTCGAATTTAGTGCCCATGAGAAAAAAAGAGAAGGTGCCACAACCAGCACATGCTAACCTGACAACATTTTGTATTGTTAAAAGAATGAAAATGTTCTCACCACCCTTTTCCAAACCTGTTCCTAAAGCACCCACCGTGCTGCATAGATTTTGCCTGCACAAGCACACCCCCCTGAATAGCAGAGACTTAGTTACAGAAGGACAATTGCTATGTGGATGTGATTTGAATTCCTTTGCTGCCAATCATCACAGGCAAAACAACAGGAACAGCATTTGCCTATTGACATCAGGGATTTTGCAGCATAATGCATAATTCAGTCGGCGAGGTGTGTGATATTTCCCTCCTGACACTGCTAATTCTCACCAGCAAGACTCACCTTCTCACCCTGTGATTTGCTTTTAGCTGCTGTTTCCATCAGGCTGTCCGTGAGGACACAAAGAACATATTAAAGAGCTTACAGTTAAATCAGATCCCTCAGAAACAGGCGTGCCCTGCAACTCCCCCCACCCCAAACGTGCATTTCATAAGAGGGAATGGTATTTATTAGGATTTTTTACATTTACTGTTCCCCATTAGGAACCTCTTTGGGTTTATTTGAAGCTGCTCAGCATTTTTTGGGTAGAGGAGGTTTAAATCCCAGCACACCAGCAGGAGCACGTGCTCTGCCAATGTAGTGGTGCCCCTTCCTAAAACATTTGGTTGCTTAACAGGGAAGGATGTTTGTTCAGATGACCTGGGAGCCCAACCTGGTGTGAACTCCCCTAAAAGGAGAGTTCATTTGTCTCCTCTGCTGTGTTTGCCTAGCTCCAGAGATGAGTTATCAAAAGTGTTTTCTTTGCTGTGGAAGGAGGGAGAGGAGGAAAGGAGAAGGAGGAGGGAAATCAATATGGATATCATTTGTCAAAACATTAAGCCAACTGCTGCTGTCTGAAGCACATGAGAATACAGGAAGGCTATTGAAAGGCATAGTTTTGCAGGACTTGATGACTTCAACCTGAACAAGACACAGCTGTGAAATGTGACAAACCACAAGCTGATGCCTAGGTGAGCACAATCCTTCCCAGATGGGTGACATTCCTCCTCAGCAACCCCGCTGGCACCCAGAGCACACCAGAATCCAAGAGATATTTGCCTGACAAGCCTCAGGCCCCACTAAGCTCCACCAAAACACAAAGATAAGAGGCACTGGATGCCCTTTTGTAATGGAATGCCCCCAGGAACACCTGTCTTGCCCTCTGCTCCCACCAGCCAAGGCTCAGAAGCACTAGAGCGTATCATAGAGGTGATGTCTGTGTCTGCTATCTCTGCTTGCAGGTGGGGTGGGGAGGGCAGGTGACCCACCCACCCTCAGGTGCCCACCTGATCCCTCACTTATGACTTGCTCCTGATGCTTTGTCTTCACTCTGGCTGCAGGAAGCTTCATGCAAGGCCACCAGCTGCATGGGGTTTGTCCCCAGGGCCTGGGAAGGACAAGGTCTCCTCTCCCCCAAGCCCTGTGCAGCTCAGCTCTGCCCCTCTGGTTTAGGGGAGCCAGCCCATGCTCTGCCTGCTTCAGTCACCAGGTAGCATCCTGTGGCTGACATGAGCAATAAGAGCCCAGGCTGAGAGCTGGTGCATTATAAATGATTTATTGGTCTAATAAAGAGCCTCAAATTATCCGCCGCCTCCTCCCTTTCTCCCCGCGCCCCAAGGACCGATACAGGCACCGTGCAAACATTCTCTACCTCGCATTATGTAATGTCACAGGGAAGAAAAACAAGTATACAGCCCCCTGGAGGGCCACAGGGCTGGCAGCCCTCCCATCCCCACCAGCAGCCTCTGCACAGGCAGCTGGGGCACAGACCGAGCACTCCCCACTCTGTCAGAGCATCCATTGTGCTGCTCTTCCCTTGCCAGACACAGAGCCTCTTGCCTCCAGCATCCCTGAGGAAACAGGAGTGACCTGCCCTCTTCCCACAGCCTCACCATTCCCTTCTGGCTGCCAAGAGCCAGGGGGATCCCCCCCTGCCAGATCCCTGCCTCTCCACTCCACGCAGAGATGGGGCTCTTGGTATCAAGGGTTTGTGGCCAACATGAGCTGGGCTGCACTGGAGGTGCGGACAGGCTGGCAAGTGGAAAGCCTCATTAATTTCAGGAATGGAGGATTTTTCCCCCCAATATGTGAGCCCTGGTAGCTCGCCCAGCCTCCCACCTACCATCCTTATCTCCAATCCATACACTACTGCTCCATCACCATCCTTTTTGCAGCAGTCGATACAAATCTCCAGCTGATAAAGTCTGGGAGCTTGTTATCTACTGCTACACATGTAGTTTTTTTGTTCAGCTCCTCAGGGACCTTCCCTCCTCCCCAGTTAGCCTCACCTCCTGCATGCCCTCATGCCAATTGCTCCAGGAAAACCCCTTCCTTGGGACATGGAGCTGTGCTGAGAGCACCCAGGGTCTCTCCTGCCCCACAGTTCAAGCTCACAAGTGGTTCCAGCTCACTTGAACAGGTCAAAGCTTCTCACGAGACACAGAGCAGGAATACTAAATTAACCTACTTTAGATGGCTTGCAGGCCTGAACAAGTAAATGTTGCTGAAGGGCTTGCAGAGTCTCGGGAAGTGGCACTGTGGAACAGCAGAGCATTATCATCATCATCATCTGCTATTACCCTGAAGATCTTGAGGTCAGATGAGGTGAACTGAAGACAACAAAACAGTCTTAAATGTTCAACATCAAATTATTTGAAGTGTGGCAAAGGGAAAAAAAAAAAAAGGATAAAATAAAAGGTACAGCTAAGCTGTCCTTCTGGGCATTTTAGCTTCAGTGTGTGACAGGAGCCCCACTCCTCTCTGCACCTGGGCATCCCACAGCCTCCATAACTCCCAGGAGGACCCTCACTAGGGCTGACACATTTCCAGGCACAAAGATGTACCTGAGCCCACGAGGTCTCCGAAAGTTGTGCTTGTCCCAAAAATGCTGCTCATTAAAAAGCAAAAAATCGAACTGGGGGGCAATGCAAAGATGTGGAAACAGAGTGGCACCTATCTAGGGCCTGAATTGTTTGGCCAAGGTAAATAAGAAGAAAAAAATGCTGGGAATGATGTTATAAAAGGTGTATTTTGAGTACTTGCATTCCCTGCAAGGCTGACCTATTTAGCAGAGGGACTTTAGCCCCTAGGAAGAATTAAATAATGCTGTTAGGAAAGAGGGACCATAGGGATTGAAACCCGCAAGGTCTCTGCTGCTGTGTGCTCTGTGGGTGCCCAGGCAGCCCTGGGCTATCACACTGAGCCACATCCCAGGAGCTGAGAGCCTTCTCTCACCTCATCCCAAAGGCACAGCTACACCTCAGCCTGGGCTAGAGCCAAGCACAGTAAGTGGGGCTGCCCTTAGGGACAAGACACAGTCCAAAAGGAGACTTCAAAGCCTTTCCCCAGTGCCTCTAACCCTCCCAGCCCTCCCCATCCCGATTACAATTGGTGCAAGGGCACCTCGTTTCCAGAGCCCTGGTAACAGCAGGTCTCTAAGGAGAGTTTGCTTGTGCCTCTGTGTGTTTTCCCCATTTGAGTGGGAAGATGGCTGAGATATATTTTACCCCATCATGCTACTTCATGGCTCCTGATGGCACTGATAGGTCCCAAACTGAAATCCCCAGCTTGGGGCCAAGAGAAGACCTCAAACAAAGCTGGGGCTGAGTCAGAGCAGCCCCACCAGGAGTGGGAGTCAGCCAAACCCCAGTAGGTGCACCCAGCTCACACCTCTCCTGCCTTCCCACACATCCAGCCTGAACCTGCCACCACACCACCCCAGTGCCTTGGCCCTGCCACGTGCTTGCTCCAAATGAGATGCCTCCTTGGTGATTTATCTAAATGAGCTTCACCCCTCAACCTGATTTCAGACTTAAAGGGTCCCTTTTAATTGTGTGAAATACAGAGGAAGCCCACTTGCCTTTGCTGGGAGCCCTCGATGTGTGGGTTTGGGTGCCGGCGGAAGGAGATGCAGTTTGATTTTCTAGTTCCCTCCTATCCACTCCCCAAAGCACATGGTTCTTTTCCAGGGGAGATAAACACTTACATCCACACGGTTTCCAAAAAGCTCTCCCCTGGGTATCTGAGATAAGAGGGACTCCACACCTCCTCTGCTCCTATGTCTCATCTCTTTCACCAGGGAAGCGCCAACCCCTACAGCGCACGTGTCGGATTTGCAGACACACTCACTGCTGCTTTCTGCCTTGTTGTCCCTCACACTGGAGAAGACTTCCCATAAACATCTGAAAAACTGCCTCCCCCTTCTCCTCCAAGCCTCTGCTACAGCACAGGCTGCTGCTGTGCCAGGGTTGCCACAATTCCTGGTGACCACTACAGTCCCCTTGCCCTCTCCTGCTGCTCCTTCTCTGCCTGCAGTCCTCCCCTGCCTCTCCCATACACTGTGAGGCACCACGGGGCAGAAACCTCTCAGATTTTGAGTTCCTCACAGAAATAATCCAGTTTCACATTCTGAAACACAAATGGGCTCAGAAGCTGGGCCTGGATGCAGCTCTTGCAGCAGGGAGTCTAGGCACGTCCCTTTGAACCCGGAGACGTGAAGGTTTGCCCGAGGACACATCAGCCTGCTTTAACCCTCTCAGTATGTTCCTTCCCAGGGCAATTCCTACCATTCTCTGACACCACAGCACAGCAGGATAATGGTTCAGTGGGTCCCATTTGCATGTTCTGTAAAGTGGGGCTGTACCAAACTGCAAGCAGGAAGGAGAAGTGTGGTTGTTACTAAGTGTGCCTGCCTGCTCCCTTCTGCTGCTCTGCACTGAGTAGGTGGAAGAAGGCTGACCAAAGCTGCAGCAGTGGATTTCAGTGGCCAAAGGGCAGGATTTTAGAATGCTAATTTCTCTTAATCTAGCCATAGAGAAACTCCTATGGGAAGTACCCAGACACAGAGCATAATTTCTTATTATTTTATGCTTGACAGCCAAGACAGAGTAACTGCCAAAAGCAGAGATAAGTAGAACACAAAAATATCACCAAATAAAAACACTTACCTCTGTACACTCATGAGCTCAGTGTGAAGGACTGGGTCTGAAGAGCACAGGATCAGGGTCTGTGACTCCAGGGAAGGAAAGGCATCACAGAGGGATGCTTCCACTGACAGCCACAAGCTCCTGAGAATACATGGGAGGTGACTCTTCAAGCACCTCTAACCTCAGTCAGCTGCTGCACTGAACTTCCTTCTGCAGGTGCAACCAACTAAAGGAGCTCAAGGAATGGCAGCAGTGCTTGTGCAAAGCCCAGGGACAGCCTGGGTGTGCAGCACAGGTCACAGTACCCACAGCTCCTGTGCCAATCTCCCTGCTACCTCCAGTACCCACAGCTCCTGTGCCAGTCTCCCTGCTGTCTCCAGCACCCACAGCTCCTGTGCCAGTCTCCCTGCTGACTCCAGCCTTCACACTGCTCATGAAGAGCTGGCTGTCAAAAAAATAACCCCAGAATCCCCTCCCTGTGGTGGTGGGGGGCATCCACTGGAACTCAGTCCCAAGAGCTGGGCTGAGCTATCACCCCACAGCTGCAGGGCAGCCCTGGGAGCCAGTGCAGGAGCCCTGTGCCCTGTGTGGCAGCCCACATGGCACAGGCAGATTTGCTACACCAGCTAATTGGTCACCTCCCTGACAGCTCCACTCAAATTGCTCACGTTCCTTTACATAACCTGGGTGATATGAGGCTTGCTATGGCTGGCTTGGGATTGCTAGGGAGCTGGTGCAAGTGCTGGTGGAGTTTTATTATTGCTGTTATTTATCATTATTTGCATTACAATCGTGCCCTGGGGCCTCTGTTAGGATTAGGATGCAGTTGTCCTGGGTGTGGGGAATATTTAGCTGGAGACTCACAGCTGGGAACAAGGTGTGTGCTCAAACTCCCTTGGAAAAGCATTGTTGTGAATACAAAAGAGTCTCTAGGCCAGTGGGTTTTTAGTCTTTCCTGGTGCCTTAACACTACCAGCTCTGAACACTGCTCCTTTTCACATCCACCAGCCTTTGGAAAGGCTTAGGGGTGCAGCAGAACTGCTTTTATTTCTGATTAATGGGGGATCCTGGTCATTCCATCACCACCCACAAGATCAAAAGGAAGCCCAGAAAACAAGGAGACACATCGTGAAGTCTGCCAGGAGCCCCAAGCCCAAAGAGGAGCCTCACCTGTGTTTGGTTTGCAGCCCCCCCCTCTGCCCTGGCATGCCTGCAGGAAGGTGTGGGCAATGGCTGCTGAGGAACAGCTCTCTCCTTGCAGGTCAGCCCCTGAGCTCCTGCTGCTCCAAGCTGCTCAGCTCTCAGCAAGGCCGTGGGGAAGGGGATCAGAGTGGCTGGAACACGATCAGTGTTGGCTGCTGCCCATCTCCTGAGCCTCTACAGGAGCTACACGGACGCAACCAGAGCCAGGAGAGCCTGGCAGTGCTTCTCATTTCTGCAAAGCAAACACCCCAAAGACCCAGGAGCTCCTAACACATAATTTAGCAAATACCTAATAGCACACAGCAGCATAGGATATGCAGCAACGAGCACCCTGTTACATTAAGACCACTTTTTGCTATTTATTTAGTGCCATTAGCATTTGTCAGAGCAAATGGAAACCGGCTACTATCCCAAGGAATTCAGCCTCTCTCAATTGTCAAAGCCATAAAAATTCAAGGCGTGGGATGTGGGGATAAGAGCTGAAATCTCAGCTCAGGGGCTGAGGAGATTCAGTGTCACATGAATGCCACTCCACACATTCACAATCTGACCAGGACACCAGGCTGGACACTGTGACCGTGTTCACAGGGGTTTTGGATGAGGGAAGAGACAAGGATCTAACTCCATGTTTCAGAAGGCTTGATTTATTATTTTATGATATATATTATATTAAAACTATACTAAAAGAATAGAAGAAAGGATTTCATCAGAAGGCTAACTAAGAATAGAATAGGAAAGAATGATAACAAAGGCTTGTGTCTCAGACTCTCTGTCCGAGCCAGTTGATTGTGATTGGCCATTAATTAAAAACAACCAACATGGGCCAATCACAGATCCACCTGTTGCATTCCACAACAGCAGATAATCAATGTTTACATTTTGTTCCTGAGGCCTCTCAGCTTCTCAGGAGGAAAAATCCTAAGGAAAGGATTTTTCACAAAAGATGTCTGTGACAGGACACCACTGTGCTTTGCACATGGACAGGAGCAGCTCAGATGGCCAGGTCTCATTCAGTTCATCATTTCTACATCATGACACCCTTCATTTGGTCAGCAGCACTGCCACTCCTCACAGGGCACAGCACCTCAGCTGGGGACAGAACAGGAAAAAGAAGCCTGTAGCCTTTATGGGACCACTACAGCTATAAGGAACTCAGGATCTGCCTCCCACTCAAATGCTGGGCCTGGCCAGCCCCTGGGAGCTATAAAAAACCTGCTGAAATGATGCCTACAGGAGGTAAGAGGCCAAAGCAGGCACAGACTTTGCAGACTGGTCCTGCATCACAGTCAGATCAATGTGTGCACTGTGAGCATCCTGCAGCTGCCCTGGAGCACAATGAAGTGGTCAGGGGTCCAGCTGGAGGGCTTGGACACCTCACTTCCCTTTGCACCAAAGCATCCTTCCCTTGGCTCTGAAAGCAATCCTTTGTGATATCAGCCACAGGAAATGTTTACACATTCTGCTTTTCCCTCTTGCACCTGTAGGTTCCCTCCCTGCCTTTGGGACCAGCAAGGGAATGCTCTGCACGAAAGAGAAGCTGCACCCAGAGACCCCACACTGCACTCCCAGACACAAGTCTGATGTGCCTTTATGCCTCTGGATAAAAAGATCATTTTACATGCTCAGTGCTGATGGGCAGTCAAGTAAAACTGCTTCTCCACTAGGCTCACTCTGCAGTAAATTTATTAGCAATGGGACTTCCTAAATAACATAGGTGGAAGAGGGCAACTTGGTGGTATACTGGGAGAGACAGATTTCCACTGCTCCATCAGCGGGCAAACCTCAGTGGGACTGTGCCTGCAGCATTCAACAAGGCTGGCTCAGCATGGAGTAAGTGAATCTTGCTGTATTTAAAGAGACAGTCTCAAGGGTTCCCTTTTAATCTCATCTCTGTTTGCAATTCCCCCTTCTGAGCCTATGAGCAACATTTCTTTCCCCTTCAAGTGCTACTCTGCTCTCTTCAATTTTCTCTTCATCCCTCCCTGCCCTCTCCTTCCCTCCGCTATCCCCATGTTTCTTTAATGGGGCTTGAAATTATAATACAGTGATTCAGCTTCCTTCCATGCCTGCCAAGAGTCAGTGGCACAGCCCTGAAAATAGGGTTTGCTGGTCTCCTCAGCCTGGGCTGCACCTTGAGGCTGGGGATCTTCTTCCTGTGGCAGGTGGCAAGGAGAGGAACTTGCCCAGGAGCTCCTGGGTTGACCATGGACCACAGTGCAGCCAGGGGATGCCATGCACCATGTCCAGAGTGTGTCACTCTTTGCCAGGAATACACATGTGGATTTTCTGGGGGTCCTTGAAATGGCCTGGGAATGTGCCAGCTGGAGTTCCCTTCTCTTCCTTTGCCTTAACCTTCCCTTCCCATCCCTGCCCTGCCGCTTGCACAGTGGCTGTTTCAGGGATGGGAATCACCCAAAGTCCAGGCCTTGGCCTGTTCCCTGAATAGCTCATCCCTCCTGGAAGAGAGTCTCTGTAGGTTGCATACAGGTCACAGCCTCCATTTCCTTCTTTGCAGATGAACTGCTGGGCTCAAACTCATCAGGAAATATCCTTCTTGCTCCCCTGAAGCTCGCAGCTGTTCTCTGTCATTTTTCACCCTCTGCCCTGGTCCTCTTTCTTTTGACTTTTACACTTCTTCCTGCTGCAGAGACCTCACACTCTTATTATTCCCAGCCCAACCAGATCCAGTTAATCATGTCTTCCTTCCCACCAACTCTGCATGGTCTATGGAAGAAACATCTGCCAAACATCCTCTCTGCCACCAGCCCAGCCTTGCTCTACACTTTTTTCTTTCCTTCCTTCTAAACAATGTTCCTCTTCCTGAACAGACAAATTCTTGTGTCACCAAAGAAATTGTAATGCCACCAATTCTTTGTTCCTTTCATCCACCAGCTTCCAGGTATCCCAGTTTTGGAGCCACAGTGTTGACACTCTCCTGGATAAAGCATGTGATATCTGCTACAGGTAGTCCAGCTCCTACCAGTAATCCCTGCTTGTTTTCATGCTTTCTAGATGAGTATTTTGTCTTGGTTTCATTTTTTCCCCTTCTATCCCCCCTGCTTCTCTGCTCAGCCCCTTCTCTTGCCTTTCCACTCAGTGCCTGCACCTTCCTACATTGCATCTGTCCACACCTGTGCTCCCAACCTTCTTTTGTACTTCACAACACTCACCAGTCCATTTCCTCCCTTGCATCTTCTCCATTTGCAGCCTATTGGCATTTCTCAACCCCTCCCACCACAGCCCCCATGCTCTCTCCCCCTCCCAGGAGGCACAAGGACCTTGGGGGACAAATGTCCTGCCCCAGTTCTTCCCAAAGAGTGGAGGTGCTGTGCCCTGTGCTCAGTGCTGGGGGCTGTCCTGGCTTGCTGAGGGCAGCATTGCAGCCAGGTGTGCTCCCCTGCAGTCCCACAGCCCCGCCTCACCCCAGCATTCATGCCAATAATTAGCACTAATGACTTCTCCCAAATTCCCCTTGACTTTCCCTCCTGTCAGCAGGCAGGCAGCCCTTTCCTGCCTGCAGCCAGCAGGAACAAAGGGGCTTTATATGGATATCTGAGCACATGAGGTGACCATTACCTTGAGGACTTCCAGAGTGAAAGGACAGGAATTTTTATGGCTGGAGCCTGAGAGCTGGGCTGCCTGCTGGAGAACAGGCACACATCCCCCGTGGGGCAGTGGCAGACAGGGGACCAACAGCTGCTGAGCCCTGAGTCAGGAGAGCAGCAGCAGGGATGTATGGAATGAATGGATAGATAGGAACACACATTTCTGTGTGGGAAATGTCCTTCTGGCTGGGAGCAGTGAGTGTGCCTGTGGGTAGGTGCCACCACCACAGCACAGACCGCTGTGGTGTGTGAGCACAGTGGGGAGAGCAGCCTGGCGTGCCTCCTGCCCTTCCAGGCTAATTGATTTAGGAAGTAGTTAGGCTTTTCCTCCATTAGTGAGGCAGCTGTGCCTCCCTAGAGCTCACCCAGGAATGCTTTCCAGTAACTGTTCAGATACCAATAAATGAT
Organism: Setophaga petechia; assembly: GCA_024362935.1. Classification (NCBI taxonomy): domain Eukaryota; kingdom Metazoa; phylum Chordata; class Aves; order Passeriformes; family Parulidae; genus Setophaga; species Setophaga petechia. Next base: position 5,110,943 of record JANCRA010000013.1, on the reverse strand, counting down.
GCATAAGCTAAAGATGCTATGTCAATAAGGAGAGGTTGTGTAATAAACAGGAATTACATGAAGGGAAGGGAAAATAAAATCCCTGCTTCAAGTCACAAAAGGGAAATCCTCAGCATGAAAGATAGAAAACTGGACTCTTTTAAAGAACCAGCCATTTTGAAAAAATCATCAGTAATCCATCTCTTCTATATTTTTAAAAAAACCCTATGCAATGGGAGCTCAGCCTAGGCAAGACTGCTGTTGGTGCCCTGTGTGTGCCCTCAAGGGATGAGTTTTCCACATGCACTCAGGATTTCCAGGCCTATAACAGCTGTCCCAAGTCTGGGGTGCAGCTGAAACCAACCCCAAACCATCACAGGATTACAGGTCATGTCCCCAGGACACACCAGAGAGGTGACAAGGAAAGCACAGCAGAAATGTCTGTAATCACCACCTCCATGCCTCCCTGGCTGCCCTTTACTGCCCAACACAGGGAGCAAGGACCACGGCAGTACACAGAAATCCAGAGATGGGGATTAATGGCTATGATACACTAGGAACAGAAAGGTTTGGCTATCTGAAAGTGCCTTTCTTCTCCCCCTTCAGCTTCATGAAGAACCCTTCTTTGAAGGGGACACAAAAGGCAGCAAGAGGGGGACACCATTTGCATTTACTAGTTCCTCTGGAGCTGTATCTTCAGTGCCCAGCAGCTCAAAACCCCCACTTCAGGTGATTTTAATGGGAGATAGAGGTGTTTAAACAGAGAGTATCAAGTGACTGCTGGACATGAAGGTTATGTTTATCTGAGATAGGTGCTCTGATTTGGCTTTGTTTCCTTGTTGCAGCACACAAGTTGCTTTGTATTAAAGTACCAGCCTCAGCAATGTTGGTGCAATCCAGGGCTGGAGTGGCAGTGTGAGAAAATGAGTCCCTGTCCCTCTGATAGCCTGCAGGGCCAGAGACAGAAGAATCCACTCAGCCTCAGAGATGATCCTTTCTCATGCAAGCCCAGCTAGCCTGCAAAACAAAATGAACCAACCCTCCCTGCCACTTATTTCTCACTCCACTTCTTTGCAGCTGCTAAGAGGACAACCCTGCTCCTGCAGACCTGTGGACATCTGCCAGAGCAATGTCAAAAAAGGAATTAATTATGATGACAACAATTCTTACACCATATGGCTGTCAGGCTCGCTCAGGGAGGGAGAACACCTCTGTTTTCTCACCTTTCTTTCGCCCCAGGAGAAGTTTCATTTCTGGATAGTTCATGACAGGGTACTGCCTGTCCTTTCACACAGCCCTTACTCCTCACCCCTTCACATCAAGCTGCTGCTTTCCAGCCCTCTAGGTGCTAAAATTCCCCAACACCACTCTCAGGAGAAGGCTGAGATCATGGCTTGGCCAGAGGCTCATTCCTGCTTACTATTTCCCTCACCATTGCACTGGTTGCCTTCCTCTCCCTCTCTCCTCCACTGTTGTATCCACATTCTCCCTGCTGTCCTCTCCCAGAAGGAAGTGGGGGAGGTCTGGATGGATGGAACCTCATCTCCTTCTCAGCAAACCTGCAAGAAATCTTGGCTGTGGCCAGAAATCCTCTCCCAGCTCTGTGTGATGGACCAGCCCCTGATAACGTGTCTGGCCTTTGCCTGAGCAGAGCCCATCTCAGAGAGTGGGAGAGAAATCTCTGGCTGCTTCAGTTGTGCAGTGCCCTAAGTGTCTTCTTAAAATCAGCCTAAAATTTGGATGAGCAGGGAGGTCATTCTACTATATCATCTTCTGCCACACACTGAAAGGCCCTCAATGGTTTTTCTAACCTGCTTTTCTAAGGTCTAGCTAGCCCAAGAAGCCTCCTTTAATGTATTTCTCCCTGGTTTCTCATAACCTGCAGCTCAGAAAGCCCTGAGCTGAAATACCTTTCAGAGCAAGAAGGTATGTTCTGGTTTTTAATAGCCTTAGGAGGTTTTCATCCATTAATTTGTCCAAATACTTTTTGAACCATGTAAACACAAGCCCATAGCATACTGTGGCAAGGAGTCCCCAGATAAGCAGTGCTTTGTATTGGAAATTTCTCCCTGTTGTCTTGAGCAATCCAGCATGCCAGCTTTACCTGGTGCCCCTTTATTCTTCTAGGACATCAACTAGGCAATGGTCTTCCTTTCTTGCCCTCTTGCTGATGCTGTTTCTGATTTTAGAGACAAAAACTACTCAGCAAATTCTCAGCTGAAGAATTCAGCCCTTCTCAGGCAGACCATGCTGATTTACACCAGCTGAGGTCCTGGCCCTCTATCCTTTCTGAAAATGCAGGATGACCCCTAAAGTTTATGTTTGTAAAGCCTTATAAAAACACTTTATGTAGTGAAGGTCAGTGTGCATCTCAGGCATTTTCTATTCCTGCCACACATACACGGCTACATTTTTTTAGCACAAAAATTTCCTTGCAAGACAAGAACAGCAAGACAAAGCAGGCATGAATCCACTGACCAACAGCTTCTTACAGAGAAAATTGCTCCATGGCATTCAAGGGATGTTTAGAATGAGATGATCAGAGTGGCTCAAGCTTAATACAGCTTGACATCATTAACTGTTAGTGTTGAACCAGAACAGTGGAGTAAGCTGTACTTATTGCTAGCCAGATAGTCTCCAATGGCCAAGGAGAAAATAATCACTAAAGGCAAGAGGAGATTAAAGTGAGGTGACAATGTCACAGTGCTCTTTTTCTACAAATTATAGATTTTCTTGGCAGTGCTCACAGCCTGTTTGTTCACTAGTACTCACCAGAGGAAGTATAATCCTTTTTTTCCTTCACCAACCAGTCTATACCAAGCCATTTCTCTTCCTTAACCTCAGCTGGAGTGGCTGTGGTCACAAAAAGGGCTGGACACACCTCAGGAAGGGACAATGCTTCTGCTTCACAGGTGACACCAGAGGTCCAGGACACGGAGGTTTGTTTCCCACGAGGGCCCAGCTTCCCAATCTTCTGCAAGCCAAAGGAAAGAGAGGATGAGCCACAGTGGAAACATAGGAAAAGCAAGGAGGCAGCAGCATTGTGGCTCCCTCCTAGTGCTGCAAGCTCACTGGACACACTGCCACAAATCCCCCTCCATCATGCCCCAAGACCACAACAGAGGAAATCGAGCTCCTGACTTGTGCAGGAGAAACCAAATCTGCTTCCCCTGCTCCTGACTGCCCTGCCATGTGGATACCTGTCCTGCTGGAGGTCATTTGCAGAGCTGGCAGCAGACAGAGGGTCCCTAACCCACAGGTGAAACCTGGCATGGTTATTCATTAAAGCACTCTCTGAGCATGGCAGGGTCTTGTGCTAATGATGACAGCCACACACCTGAACAGCTGCCACCCTTTTCTTGCAACAAGAAAAGAAATCCTTATTTAATATAGAAAATAATCCTTATTTAGAAAATAAAAAGGAAACCCAAAGAGCTCAAAGCCTGGTAATTATTAATGCCTGACCTCCAGAGTGACTGCCTGTGCTGTGCCTAACCACATGTGGTCAGGCAGCATTTTTCTGTGCCAGAAGAACAATTCAGAAGGGGAATCAGCCCTTCTGCTGCATTTTCAAGCACAGCTTAGCCAGCAAACCTGGGGCTGAGAAATAGCAATGGCCCCCTGCAGCATGGCTAACAGCAGGCAAGAGAGCCAGAGCATCCAGAATGCAGCTGGGGCTTTATCCCTCCAAGCTGGTGAACTCAGGGCTGTACTGCCACCAGGGAAGCTGCTCACAGCAGAGAGCAGAAACAGAAATCCTGCTTGCAAGAGTGGTTACGGAGGGAGATGAGACATGGACTGCCTCCACTTGGCTCTGTTCACAATGAGGGATCTGTGCTCCTGAGCCCCCTGCACAGGGCTGAGATCCTTGCTGAAAAACTACAGGCTGTTCAAAACATTTCCTGACACTGCCCAGTGTGTCCAAAGACAGTCTCTGGGTCAGGGCAATTCATCTGCAAAGGATGCAGATGAATTTTCTGAGAGCTACAAAACAACTCTCTCTCCTATCTGAGGAGCTAAAACAACTTAGATCTTTAGAGTGGCCCTAGAAAGACAGAGCTCACTTTCAGAAATTTGGGCTGTATTGCCAAAAAAGATTGAGGCTCTTCACAGGGATGCAAGGAGACACACTCTCCCCCAAGCAGGTGGATATTTGGGCTTAATAGGCATCATCCAATTGGCACCAGAAATAGAAATTCTTGCTTAGTGCCTGCAGTCAAAACATCTGTTTCACACCTCTTGGCCCTGGGACCTTGAGCCAAAATTCAAGTGCAGCTCTCAAGGGCAACATAGACCCAAGTACCTCCAAAGGTAGTAGACCAAATTAGGATTTCTGCATGCACAGGGCCTACACCATGATGATTTTTATTTGCAAAACACAGACCTTTCAAAGTATCTTAGAGGTGAAATATCCAGCACCAGGACATTTGTATGTCCATGCTTCTTTGCTCTCCAGCTTTACCCATTAGGTGATCCTTACATGTAACACACCACTGGGCTATGAAGTTCACACACAAGGGATCTCCTCTATGTAATAAAGAGTTATATTGAGGCCCCTTTACCCCTTCACTGATGGAAGTGCGCTGCTTTTATGTCTTTCAGCTTTTATCCCTTACTAAGAACATGAAAAAACGGTAATTCTGGTATTGGAGTGCCTCTTTTTGCTGCTGTTATTTTGCTTATGCAGCTAGTGAAGGGATTTTTGCTAAACTGAGGAAACCAAGCCCTCGGTCACTGGCAGCTGAGGATGGAAGAGCTCAAGGCCCGAGGTGGGTTGCAGCAGGACCTCCTCCAACCCACTTTCCCCTCACTGTTTCCTGTGCCTCCTTCACACAGAGCCCTCTGATCTGGTCCTTGCTGCTGTGACATGCTTCTCCATGCCTGTGCTGCTCACAAGAGCCTCTGGCCACTGTTTCACCAAGTGTCCTATCACTTCAACCACACCAAAACATATTTCTCACGTGAATCTATTCTTCCTTTTCCCTTCCTTACCCAAGGACTTGAACCTACCAGAGACACAGAGGAAGTGAGAGATGCCACACAGGCTGGAATACTGGGAAGCCCACAGAAGGGTTGGAGAACCAGGAATTCACAGTTTTCCCTCCCCACCTTTGGCTTCTGTACCTTTGGGCTGAACACTTGGATTCCTCCATCAGATGGCAACGCAGCGATCGAGAGCTGCTTGGCATCGCTGCTGTTATTGTCTCACATTCCCCTGTTTGCTGGCACACCAGACCTGGTGCACAACAGATGCCACCCCTCCCCAGAGCCCCCTGCCAGCTCTGGGTGCCAGCTGTGACCTGCCCTGCATTCTTCCTGCCGGGATGCGGGCACAGGGGCAGAGAGACGGGAGAGGCATTTGGAGAGCTGGAGCGGCACCAAGGGAGCGGGGAGCAGCCAGCGAGGAGAGCTCTTCAAAGAGGAACATCAAAGCGTCAGAGACGGGAGAGAGCCGGGAGTGACAGATCTGGTTTAAAGAGCCATCTATCTCCCAGCTCTTACTATGTAAATTACTCCTGCTCGCTGGCTGCTGCCGCTGCCGAGGTAATTGCTGATGTTTTTTGGAAGCACCTCCTCCTTGCCAGGGCACCAGGCCCTGTGGAGTCTGTAGAGGTGTTGGTGGCAGGGATGCTCCCCAGTGAGCTCCTCCTGGGTCAGGGTGGCAGGCTGGCAAGCTGCTCTTTGCTTGGCCCATCCTCCATCTGCCCTCCCTGATTCCAAGTTTCTCCACGGTCTCCTCACTGTGCTGTGACCCTGAGACCTCCCATCCCATCTGTCCACGTTATTGCATTCACTCCTTCCCATCCTACCATCCTACTCCTCCTTCCACTTGCTGCTCCTCACTGTCTTCTTCTGGGGCTCCCTCCCATTCTGGCCCCTTTCTGCCTGCCCAGCTGGGCACAGGGCTGCCAGAAAGGCACCACACCCCACAGCCTGACCTGACCAAAGGGGGAAACACATGCTGGCCAAGGCTGGAGACAGAATGGTCAGAATGGAGAGGCTGAGGAAACTCCCTGCTGGCCCTTATCAGGTTTACAGCACTCGAATCTCCCAGTTGAAATGGGGTTAGAACATGAAATGGGGTTAGGATACAGCACCCAGCCCAGGACCAAGGAGGTGAATATTGTTTTTTGGAGTCTCTCAGGAAGCCTGTTTGCCAAAGTCAGAGCTTTTTTTTTTTGAGAAATAGAATTAAGCACTTTGCCAATGGCATTGCTTTGGAGTGAGCCAAGGCAAAGCTGTTCAATGGAGACCTTCCCTTTCCCTCTCAGGAAGAGCTGACCCAAGTCCAACCCCACAGGCCCTTAGTGAGTCCTTCCTTTCTCTCCAACCACCCAGTTTCCCTCTTCCAGCTCCAGTGGTTTAATGAAAACCGGATAACTTCCACCTCCCTTACAAGGTGGTCACTTTGCTGCCTTCCACATCTGCAGTGCCCTCAGGATCAGCATGAACTATGGGGTTAGAGGGGAAAAGCAGATGAGCCTCTGGGGAGGGTGGGAGGCAGGGGCTCACTGCAGGAGGAAGTGGAAGGACACAGGCCTACAGTCTCTGGGAGTCTTCCTCACCCTTGATAAAAAACCAGAGATAATGGCTCACGCCAAGCCCTGTGGAGAGCAGTGAGTTTGGATGCACAGCTCTCCCAGGGGTTAAGATGTAACACATTTCCCCTCCCTAACTTCATCTGTCTCAGTGGAGGGAATGAGGCCCTGAAATTCACCTTATGGGCTGAAAAGGAGCATGAGAAATTGCAGCCCAAAGGGTCAATTTTCCAGAAATATCTAAGTACCCTGGAACAGGGGCTCGAAATGAAAGTGTCTCTTGAGCCATCTCTTTCCTTCACTGCTGTGGTGTGATAATAAGGTGCTTTTTATGTAAGTGACCTATTTTCCTGGGAAGCCAGTTCTCCAAGTGGGGAATTGGAAAATGACTAGTGCAGCAGTTTTGTACTTTAATATGTTTTCATTCTCTGTGAGCAACAAGCAGCTACTGTACCCAGAGGACAGAGGAACTGTCTGCTCTCATCAGGGATGCTCCCTGGTGCCCAGCCCAGACAGGAGGTGGGAGGCAGGCCCATGCCATGTGCCATGCAAGCCCCTGGCAGGCAGAGCCTTCCCCTCATACCTGCTGACAGAAAAACCTCTCCTCCCTTCCCAGCTGTTTGTTTTTGGTTTTTTTTTTCTGTGAAAGCTGCTAAGAGGAGGCTGGGGGAAGAAACTGAGGGGACAAAATTGCATGGAAGGGGAAGGGGTTGCTGGCTGTGAGCTTTGGTATGAGTTGGGAAAGAGGGGTTCATGGCTGGTGGTGAGCCCTGGCTGCCCACCCACAGTAGAGTCCCATGTCAGGGAAGGTGGCCAGGAATGCTGAATAAACAGGGGGGCTGTGAAAAGGAGGGAGATATGGACATCTCTGTAGGAGGCTGAGCACCAAACAGACACAGCCTGCTGGCAGACAGGGAGGTGTGTTCCAATGTGGTATAAGCCCAGAGCATGGCTGTAGGGCACAAAAAGGGTTCCTTTCCTATATTGCCCAGAATCAAGCCCAACTCACTGCCCTGACCTCCCAGCATTGCTGTGTGACATGAGGGGCACAGAACACCAGAAATCAGCACTCTCATGTCTCATCCCTTAATTAAAAATTCTGTAGTCAGAACAGTGCCCATGAACCAGCCAGGTGGCACAACCAGACAATGCTCACAGGGAAGATAAAGCCAAATTTCCAAGACATGAGAAGCCCTGTCAAGGCTTGGGGCCATCCCATCACTGCTGGCAAGAAGGGAAGCATAAAGAGGAGGGATTGGCACAAGTGCTCTGTGCTGAACACCTGTAGTTCACTCCCAGAGCAATTCTGGCTGAGGTATGGCTATGCTCTCACACTTCCCCATGTGGTGCCTCTGCCTCCAGTGCTTTGGCAAGCACAGCAGACCCCCTCTGCTTAGGAGAGAAGGAAGGAAGGTATTGGCAGTCCCCCAGCATCAACCACCACCCCAGCATCATTCCCCATGGCTTTTGGAGAGGTGGGAAGCCCCCTGAGAGGAGCCTTGACCTTCCCTGCCTTGTGCAACCCCTGTTCTTGCCCACGGCTGGCAGGTCAGCATGGGAGCTGCAGCATTCACTGTCCTCTTCCCCTCCACACCAGCCAGGCAGGAAACTGCAATTAAATTTTGCCTAGCAGTAAAATAGTGCCAGAATTATAATTCAGGGCACCCCCAGGGGAAGGAGAGAAGCAGAATCTTTGTCCCAGAGGAGCTCCCTTCACATCCAGGCACGCGGCACTTACGCCCCGCTCACATGCTAAGGGTTCTCCCTTTGCTAAAAACTTACATTTTTAAAAATTAAAAGCCGTGGTTCTGGCATGAGAGATGCATTCACCAGGGACAAGTTTCAGCTCACCAAGCTGCTGTGAATCAGTAGACCCCTTCGCCCCTAGGCATCAAGAGAGATTAAAAACCATTAGTACACTAGAAAGACAACTGTGGTTTAATCAAAACATCTTGGGAGCAGCTTATGAATACTGTTAGCAGGCAATATTTTCTAGTGTATTTGTCTCTCATTAAGAAGAGCCTAACTTAAGCAGCTTCTTTTTTGAGTTTCTGCTTTCTTAGACTTGAATTTGTTTTAATTGCTAGCACTCAGGCTGGCTGACCACTTGCTGCCTTCTGTTCCTCCTGTATCCATCACTGCAGTCCAACATTCCAGAATTTTAGCCACGATGCCAATCGAGGCCTCTTTTGTTTACTGGTTTCCTTCCCCTGGTATTTGCAATTCTAAATAAATTGAATATTTATTACCAGCTCGTCACTTTATACTGAGGACTGAGCTTCCCCCAACACCCACACCCAGGCAGCCTTCCTGGGACGAGGGGCACCTTCCTCTGCTCTCTGGTGGCCCCATGGGCTGGTCCCTGCAGCCCTCCCAGGGCACAGTGTCACTGCTGGCCTTGGTGGAGCTGGCTGCTGTGGCAGGGTGCCCAAAAATAAAGGGGCTTGCTGCTGTTACACAGGAGGGGAGTCAGGAACTGGCTGTGGGCTGGAGGAGGCTATTGCTGGAGGGAAAGACCCTTCACTTCCAGAACTAGAGGAAGGGCTGCTTCTGCTCGCTGGCCAAATGTTTCCTGCTGGCCTCTCCTCCTGGCTGACCAGGCTGGGAAAAGCCATGCTGGGACAGGTAGGAAGGGTAAGGATGTGTTCAGGGATAGTGTTGCAAGGGAACACAGCTGGGAAATCACTGGGTTGTTGCTCCCCTTGTCTACTGTGCTGCAGTTTTCCTGCCCATCCGTGCACAGAGAAAACTGGGCAGCCCAAAAGGATTTTGCCACAGAGCAGCATCCAGTAAGGTGGCACCACCCTTGTGCCATGCACCATCTGATGGGGGTCCACTCTGTGCCAGTCTCCCCTTCCCATTCCTGCCTCTGACAGATGCAGAGAGGCGTCCCTCAGTACAACCAGCAGAAACTGTGTCCAAACATCTCTGGGTTCATTTTGTCCCAGGGGGTGCAAATTCCTCCAGTCGCCCTCAGCTCCACAAGAAAGTGCACAAGCTAAATACTCCAGAATTAAAATATCTCTTTTTCTCTCTCTGAGATTGACAACTGAAGAATCCTCCTCTTCCCAAACACAAAATAATGAAACAACCTGCTTCCCAACTCTCCAAAGAAAAGTAAACAACATTCAGAGCAACGCTGCTGAAAATGGAACAGCAAACCCTTCTGTCATCCTTTTTCTGACAGAATTGCCATGATTTTCACACCACTAGGCTAATGTACACCATCTAACATTTGGCCAATCTTTTTTTTTTTTAATAACCCAATCATGGAGAAGCTTCCAGAAGCTATTTTACAGCCCTGATCTCACCACTATGAAATTCTCCCATTCTTCAGCCTACACGTTGTTATGCTTTATTTCATTGCTCTAGTTAGTCCCCTGCCAGACGTCCAAAACACCATCAGAGGACTGCTCACTTGCAGCACCTTGACATGCCACTGTGTGACTTCTATGAAATATAGGACTGAAATTTAATCTATATGCCTGTAGCCCCAAGCCATTAGGAGCAGGTTGTAGATTTATAACAACACACTTTTTCTCCTTGTCGCTGGCCCAAGGACTCAGCACTTGCACTGCTGTGACCCCATGGCTGCTGCTGCCTGCCTGCTAAGTGCTGGCCTAGATGGCTTTGGGTTCATTGGCTGGCATGCAGGAGGAACAGCAAGGGGATAAGAACCCCTGTGGGTGCCACCTATACCCCAGCAGACCTGTCCTGTCTTCCCACACATCCTGGAATCCCTCCCAGGCAGGCAGCAGGCACTGAGGAATTTGGGCTCAGGCTGGCCCAAATGGGAACAGCACAGGAATCACATCCCAGATCTCACCAAGACCAAGTCTGGCAGTTTAGTGGCGCAAATGTTTGCCTGCTCTGGGTGATTCACAGCATGGAAGGTTCACACTGACCCTTCCTCCCTGCTGAGAGACTCGCCAAGCTCAACACTTGCACCTCCACATAGCTCCAAGCTCCATGTGTGCATCTTCCTTAAAGTCACAAGACCACAAGAGGTTTGAGAGTGACTGCAGCAGCACTTTGGAACACCCCAGCAAATGCTGAATGTACAAGAAGTCAAACTTATAACATCACTCATCACAGAGGTTCTGAGGAACCTCTCTCAGAGGATAAGCTGGGCTCCCTTCTCCATCACCTAAACCACAGGAGGCTTTTTCCTGCACCTCCCAGCCTGGCATGCTGTGGGAGAGGTTGATCATCACACAGAACACCCAAGCTATTGTATTTATCATAACCCATGTTCTGGCTCCTTCAGGAGATTCCATCTCAGAAAGTCCTCAAAATCCAGATCAGGGAAAGTCCCTGGGGAGTAGTAAATGTTCCTGAGATCTTTGTACTTTCTGCCAGCAGAAAACAACCTCTTCTCTTAAGGAAACTGCTTTTGTGCCAGTTTGCATTTTGCAATCTCTCAAAGAGCCATGTGCTAGGCAGGAATTCAGTCATTCAGAAACTGAGCATCTTGGACATCGCTCAGGTCACATGGAAGCCACTGAAGAAAAGAGAGGATGTTGCATGTGCCCGAAATGCTTTTAATTAATGTCACTATGGAATATGAGGACATGGGAGGAGTGGATCCCAGATCACATCATGGCATGCCTTGGCACTCCCAAAACCTACTTGGCCTTGCATGCCACCAATGGACACGCACATCCCAGGCCCACTGCACAAGGCAGCACTGGCTGTGCAGAGGAACCTGAAATGGTTGGAAACCTCTGGTGGCCTTAGAGGCTACTCCTGCCATTCCTGCCTCACAACACCAAGCATTTTGTCTAGGAATTAGGGGTGGCATGGGGAATTTCCAAAGGCATGAAGGAGCCCAGTTCCCTGGAGGCACCATCTGATCTGCTGCTTGGCTGCAGCTCTGGTGCTGTTGGGGCAACTCCACCCTGCAGACCTCCACTAATGAGAAAGCCTTCTGCACATTTCACAGATCTGCCACATATAAACAAGTAGGTCATTGCTGTAATCTCTTCATCTGGGTATTAAAAAGCCTGTCCAAGTTTAAGCTTGGGGTGTGTCAGTCTTATTATTCCCAAGGGCTTCTGTTGAGTTTGGCAGGGGAAGCACCGAGGCTGCCAAGGTTAATGAGAGCATTCCCAGTGGCAGGTGAGTGCCCTGCTTTCCCAGACTCTCCACCCAAAATGTGATTACAACAGAGCCCAGCTGCCCCGGTCCCAAACTGGGGAGCAGGGATTTGGGGACTGGGCAAGCTTTTTTCCAAAGCACAGAGTGCTCTAAGTCAACAGTGAGGGACTCCCAGGCTCCTGCCAGGAAGACAGGGATTTTTCTGAAAGAAATACTACCTGGCATGTAGCTGGAAAGACCCTGATTTTATCAGAGAGTGTAGATGTGTGTGAACGTGTGGTGAGTGATGGTGTGTGAAAGCAAGAGGGCACTTTGTTAGCAGCCCAGCCTCTGGAAACCAGAGCCTGCAAGGGAGCTGATTCCAGCTTAATATCGCACAGCAAATTGAGGGTGCTTGTTGCACACAAAGCAATAATTGTATCTGGTCCAAATGAACTCAGCCATCACTCCAGGATATAGTTATTATTACTGTTAACGGGGAGCTAACACCAGTTACTGCTCCAAAATGAACTCTTTCCTTGTCTCCTGATTGGATGCCATCACTCTCTTGCTCATAACAGTGATTGCTTTCTGCAGCCTCAATCCGTTTTCTCTGCAGCAAATACAGCTGCCTTGGTGTTTTGACTCCTTCCTCATCACACTGATCAAGCTCACATCCCTATCCCTCCATCCCACAGGCACCCATGCTCTCCAAAATGTGAAGCCCAGGCCTAAAATCAAAGCAGTGAATTTTTGCCAGGCAGATGTACATCCAGATGCTGTCACACAAACACGAGGAAAATCAAGCCACTGTCAAAAACCCATTTACAAGCCAGCAAGTGCTTACATCCAAGGAATGCCCTCAGAACAGTTTTCCCTACATGAATCCTGTGTTCTAGCATTTGGAATTTTATTGCCATAACCCTGCCTATTGTGGTCTGCTGGAATAAACCCAAAGATTTGCCTGCTCTACCATTCTTGCCCAGCAGTTCCCAGGTCAGTATTAATGTCACCCCTCACCAAAGAGGAGAGCAGAGCCCCAGAGCTCAGTGGTTTTCTGGGGGATGCAGAATGAGCTGGTGTCACAAACTCCATGTTTGTTTTATCCAAATGCAAAACCTCCCCTTCTACTACGGAACAGTCACTTTCAAACATATTATTCTCTCTCAAGGAAAAGACACTAAAATATTTCAGAAATCAACACAAAATCATTTTCATGCTCTGGCTGAGATTTTCCTCCGAGGTACACGCTGACCCTGGCTTCACCTTAAATAATATATACATTTCCATAAATGTTGCTGTTCATGTCAGTGGTGCAGACAGCTGTTTAAAGAGCACTTGGCTGGTTTGCTCCATCAGGGAGCAACTCCAGTGTGGCTGAAGCAAGCCTAGAGGGTGGGTGGGCACTTTGGCTGGTGACAGTCCCTGCCTTGGCCCTGAAAGGTGCTGGTGGAGCTGGCACAGGGCTCACCTCCACAGAGAGGAAGCTGGTTTGGACCTTCCCAGCCATGCTTTATGACCAGAGGGCAGCTTAGGACACAGACATCACCTGTCTCTGAGGCTGGGGGAGAGAAAGGCAAAGGAGAGTGTCATAGACATCTTTTATCAAAAATCCTTTCCTTAGGATTTTTCCTCCTGAGAAGCTGAGAGGCCTCAGGAACAAAATGTAAACATTGATTATCTGCTGCTGTGGAATGCAACAGGTGGATCTTTGATTGGCCCATGTTGGTTGTTTTTAATTAATGGCCAATCACAGCCCAGCTGGCTCGGACAGAGAGTCAGAGACAAAGCCTTTGTTATCATTCTTTCCTATTCTATTCTTAGTTAGCCTTCTGATGAAATCCTTTCTTCTATTCTTTTAGTATAGTTTTAATATAATATATATCATAAAATAATAAATCAAGCCTTCTGAAACATGGAGTCAGATCCTCATCTCTTCCCTCATCCAAAAACTCCTGTGAACAGAGTCACAGGAGAGCATCATCATCCTGTCATCACCAACCACACAAAACACAGTCTGCTGTCCCCAAACGCCACTCCTGCACTGTCCCTGCAAGGGGAAGAAAGCCCCCAGGGAGCATGGGACAATGACCTCTCTTCTGGCCCCTTCACCAGCAGCCTGCTCCACACACAAGTGTTGGGAGCACTCACAAATATTTGGGATGCATGGAGAAACAGAGATGTGCTGCTCCATCATTCCAGGCACAGGCAGGCAGGCATCCATGTGCTGGAGCACACTGGGCTGTGCACCCATGGCAGCCACAAAGATGCTCGGCTTGCTAAAAGCACCATCCCTCTCCCCGTGCCTACAAACAGAGAGGAGAGGCAGGGCCAGCAGCCCCGTGCGCCGGAGCAGCTCTGTCCCCATCTCCTGGCAGTGACAGTGCCTCTGCGCCATCTCTTGGCAGCTGGATTTGCATTTCCCCTCCTGAGCAGCCAACAGAGCTGCTACAGTGAGACACGGCTGGGGATGCTCACCGGGACCTGCAGCAGAGAAACAAGTGTGAAACCGCCCATCCAGAGCGTGGAAAGATACAGGGCTCTTTTCTGTCAGCTACAAAGACAAGAGGACCTGCATTTTTCCTGTGTGTGTGGAACAGGACATTTTCACCTGTGCAGGATGCAGGACATCAGACACCCATCTGCACCAGGCAGAGGAGCTGGCTGTGAGTACTTGACAGAGAAGAATCAGACCCTCCCAGCTGGCTCAGGGAAACATCTAGAAAACATTTTCTTTCTGAAAGCAGGATTTTCCTAAGCTACTTCCCCTGCAAAGCAGAGCTAAAGCACCATGGTGCTGGCTGACAGGTACCCCCTGGAACAGTCTACAGGCTACAATCACAACCCCAGGCTGCCCAAGCCAAGCCCTGGCCTGGGACATGCCAGCCCCTGGCTCAGCTCGCTGGTGGCTGGGCTTCTTCCTCTGTGATTATTCCCGGGCAGCCCTCTGCCTCCCCCAGGCTTGCAAGGGACACAAGGAGTGCAAGTACCTTGTGTCATCGGCTCCCTCTGTCAGCTGGCAAGGCAGCCCTGCACGCCAGCCAAGTAAGTTAATCAGGCAATGCTTAGGGGACCATAAATAGTTCTCAGCAGTGTGATTTGTCTGAGTGCACGGGATAGATATGCCATCAGCCAATTTACCCACAGAGTCAGAAAGGAATCAGGCAGCAACGGCTGGAAAAGCCCAAGTGCAAAGCGAGGCTGAGAGAGGGGGAAAAAAAAAGCAGAGAAAAGACTGCAACACTGACAGATGAGGATTTTGGCAGCAATCACCGTGTGTGTGCTTTGTGTATCTCACAGCATCATTGCAAGGCTTAATTAAACAATAAGGGCCCTGGGAAGTTCAGGTGCTATGGGAGAACAAGGTGGTGGCACTGATCCTGATCACCTGAAAGGTGAGCTGCTCTGGGGAGAAAGGGGGGGAGAAGATCCATCTTATTGAGATCAGAGCAGTGCCAATGGGCTTGGCTGACACAGGAAGAGGAATTGCACCTCTTCATCAAGCATATTCTTTATCTGCCCGTTTTGGGTACAAATAAGAGTAGAGAGATCATTTTGACAGCAGCGATGAGATTGCTCAGAAAATGAACCTGTGAAAATTGATTTCTGAGCTCTCTGTTAGGAGTGGAAAAGAAGAATAATTTCAGGTTGTCCAGAAATGCAGATTTTCCAGTTTGCTTGCTGACACCTACCATGGAAAAAAATAAACACACTGGGTTGGCTAAACCCTTGCTTTTGACACAGAAATGCAGTGCTATTTATTTTGAGGGCTTATGTTTTGTTTTATGCTCTTTTTTAAAAAAATCATGTTTCAAAACAGAACATTATTTCAAAATGAAAAAGGGAAATGTTTTGTTTGGGAACTGTGGGAATAAAACATTTAGATTGAAAAAAAAGCCACCCTCCATTATTTAAGCCCAAACTATTTGTCGCACTTGACATGCATTTGCAAATGGATTCAGTTGCCCTGAAAATTGAGGGGTTTTTTCCTTGCTGATAGCTGCTTCAGGGGGGAGGAGGGAAAATAGCCTATTTCTGCCTTGGAGTTCATTTGTTCCTGAAGCTCTTTAACTCAGCTGGAGTCAGAAATGTTCATCTTCACTGTGGGAATGACCAGGCTGTGCAAACAGCCTGCAGGCGAGGGGTGGCAAAGGTGCACTGCTCTGTGCTTGGGCATCAGGAAGGCTGCAGCCCCTGTTTTTGCTCTGGTATCCTAACATCCCAGGACATGAAAAATTTGGGATTGCACATAGAGACCCATTGGGAAAGCCTCTGGCAGCCTGGAAATGCTGTTTGACCACAAAGGCTGCAAAAAGCACATTTTTTTCCAAACAGAACAGCTCCTCAGAGCTCCCCTCAGCACAGACCCCTGCACCAGACCATTGCTAGGTGGCTTTGCCAGGAGAAGCAGCAGCCAGGTGTGAAGCCCAGCTGCAGGACACAGCCATGCAATCGCTTGACCCAACACCCCTTCCTACCAGGAGGGCAGCATTTCTCTTTATGGAAACGTTCTTCAGCCCTTATCCAACATTTCTGCTGCTTATTCTACTTTTGCACTTCTAATTAAGCTCCTTATTAAAGCAATTAATTCTCCAAACACAAAACTGCAGTGAGTGAAAATTATTTCCAACCGAAGGCTGTTTGGTGGAGTGTGGTAAATGAGTCGTGGAGGGCTGTAGCTTAATCCTGGTCCCCACGGATAAGGATTGTTGGAGGAAAAGCCTTCCCCCACTGCTGGAAGGGTTTTTTGCCGGGGCTCAGCAGGTGACAGGAGAAAAGAAAAGCACAGACACACCCCTCCCCTGAGAGCAGCACTACAGGAGCCTCCCAAACTCATCCCTGACAACACAGCCTAGGCATCCTCTTATTTTGTGGAGTGCTGTGTACATTAGGGTTTAATAACAAGCTCAAGATTTAGGACTCCAGGGCCTGAGGGCTGTTCTTCTACATTAGCATAACAGCCATGCAGAAACAGAGAGGGGGCCATTCCTCCCTCCAGGAGCCTTCTCTTCCTCTCCACACCTTTCTCTCTCCAGGCTGTCGGCTCTTCTAGACCTCACCCTGCCAGGAAGGACTAAAGCTGCTTCTTTCTCTCTTGAGGTATGATTACCTTTCAGAGCACAAGGAGTCTTTGCCCTACAAATCTACCATTCCCAAAGGCAGGCTGTGATAAACCCCACCCTTAATTCTGGTCTGCTTCAAAAGAAAAGGGGTGGGGAAGAAACAGCAATAGAAGAAGGATAAGAAGTAGCTGAGGCTGACAAGCAGCTCACCTGGCACAAGGAGGGCAGGCACAACACTGACCGCCTGGCTTAGAGCATCCCATGATCTGCCTGAGCCACAGGACAGTAAGAACATTTATAATACCTGAGAGACACAAGTAAGAAAAGTCCTCTTCCCCTCCTCACTCTGTTGACACCCATTATGCAGCACTCAAAGAGTACCTGCTCTTTTTTTAGGGCAGACATACTTGACCATCTAAAGTTTTCTTTCTCTCACTTAAGCATCTTCCTCCTCCCTTCAGACCTGTTGGAGTGAGCAAAGTACCTTTCCAGGCACCCACAGGGCCTATCAACAAAAAGGGGTGAGGATGAGCTCCATCTGAGCCAAAAGCAGTGCCAGCAGCAATCCTTTAACTCCATCCATCCCTTCCCCAAAACTTTTGTTCTCTGCCTCTACTACAGTGTAACCTCCAGATGGCAAAAATCCCTTTCCCACCACACAGCTCCTCTTTCCAGGGGGACAATACCTGCTGTGGTTTGGCAGGGAAGGCAGTTCCTGAACTGGAAGTTGATTTGTTGCTGGTCCAGGGCAGTGTTTCCTATTCCTGTCTCTCATCTTTATCCCCAGCTCTACTTTCCCCAGTGCCTGAACACGAGCAGCCTGTAAAGGTCCCATCACCCACATGATTTACCTTGTCACAGCCCTGCTTCTGCACCAGCTCAGGCATTGTCCCACGTTGTCCCATCCACCCCAGAGAGAGGTGGGTGCCAGGTGGGATGTCCAGCAAGCAAATCCCTGCACCAGCCCAGGCATGCTAGTTTGATTATCAGGCACACAAGGCCACTGCAGAAAATACGTGTCTTCTGCCAGGCGGGAGCCACTGCTCTCTCTGTGCCTGAGCACATTAGAATGGAGTATTTCAGTTGTAAGACACACAAAAGGATCACCTGGTCAACTGCCTGACTGTTGTCATTACAGTGCAAGAGCTCAATTATCATTACATTGCAAGGGTTCCACATTACTAGAGTTTCATACCTCCTTGATGTTTCTTATAGGCAGCTCCTCTAGGCACTGACTCTTTCTTGTCCTCACAGTAGCCAACTGACTCCAGTTCCCACCAATCCACTCTTTTGTAACACTCTTCATATTGGCTACAGGTGTGGCCTGTTAAATCAGGCCTGTTCCCAATCTTCAATAATTGGCTCAGCTGCAACTCCTTAATGGGGTAAGATTGCTTTCTATACCGCCCCCATTTTCTTATATTGTGTCCCCCTACACCTGACCATTTCAGGTTAAAGCATGTTATCAAGGGCATTGTCTAAATGCCTCTTAAACACAGACAGGGATGGGGCATCAACCACTCTAAGAGCCTATTCCAGTGCTTGGCTGCCCCCTCTTTAAAGAAATACTTCCCAAGGCCCAGTTTGGATTTCCTGACACAGCTTTGAACCCCTAGCAGGAATAGGCTGTACTCCTAATAAGGCTACAAGCCCACATGCCCTTAGTATGGATTAAAGCCTTTATATTGGTTAGTGCCCTCACCTGTCAGTACTGCCACACCCAGCACCCACGTGAGGGAGATTCATTTAATCTATCTATCTATCTATCTATCTATCTATCTATCTATCTATCTATCTATCTATCTATCATAAGAACTGGGGTTTTCTCCCTTCTGCTTTTCCTCCAGTTGCAAACACAAAGCACAGCCACCATGCCACCAGGGGACACATCTCCAGAGATTAACAGGCTCAGTCAGGAGCAGCTCCTAAACCCTGTGCAAAGAGCTCCAGAAAGACCCTGTCTGTCAGCAGGTGGAATTCTCCTCTGGATTTCTGCTGTCTGAGCACTGTCATTCAGAGGGAAGCCAGGCTGGCACACAGCACATCACACAGCCTCGTGTGACATCTGGTGCCACGTGTTCCCTGGAAAGGGCCCTGCCTCTTGCTCCAAGCAGAGAAACAACACATCCTACCCAATTTTATGGCCATTTCTGGGTGCCAGCCATGGAGCAGTGGTGCAAGGGAAAGGCTGCAGAGGCCAAACTGGTGTCCAGTTTGTAGAATCCCTGGCTGGAGGCTCACCTTATGTGTCATCTGCAGGGTGGTGAGGGGGAGCTGAGCTGCAGAGAGTCTGCCTGCTACTATTAGTGTTGCTGCTTTCCTCTTCCATTTGACACCAAAAACTCTGGGCAGTTCTGCTGCTTGCTCTGCTCACATGCTTTGGGCTCCCCAGGCAAACACAAGATGGGCAAGGCTGGGTGGAGCTGCAGAATGGAAGCCTCTCAGACAGCTGTGGCTGGAGCACAGGGAAGGGGAGGCTTTACAAAGCATTAAAGACATGTCCAGTTAAACCTGTCCAGTCTGTGGCCATTTGGATCAGCTTGTGACACGCTGGCATTGTCCTCCAGCTGCTGCAAGCAAAAGCAGGAGGGAGGTGCCAAGCCCTGGAGCCCTGCAGTCCCCTGTGCCAGGAGGCTGAGGTGACAAAAGCCAGCTCAGGGCAGAGCCATTAGTTAAATTTCCTTCTGGCATTCCCTGCCATGCACCACGGATGGCTCACAGCTGCAGTCAGCTCTTCCTTGGCTTGCAGGGCCCCTTTCTCCAGGGGCACACATCCCAGGGCCAGTGAAGGGGAGAACACCCCCTGCCAGTGCTGTGCGTGCAAGAAAAGGGCTTTGCCCTCCCTCTGTGCCTGTAGGGACCACAGTCACTAAACTTGTGACAGAATAGGATAAAACCTGCCTAAAATGCTCCCAAACCACACAGGCATTCTCTCCTGCCTTTTAGGTTCTACAGTAGCAGCTGTAGCTCCAGATTTCCATACATGGCTCTAGCCAAAGCCAGACCTCCAAACTCTTTCCTTGAATGGTTAGCAAGTAGAGGGACCCCTCAGAAATGCATTGCAAGTGTTAAGTTCCTCCACAGTTGACTCTGGCATGCTGGGGACCCCTTTCCCATCAAGGTTTCAGTGATCCTTGTATTCTCACTCCAGGCAGAGCCTGAGCACAGCAGCAGGGGATCTGCCTCTCCCAGGTACCCCAGAAGTTCTGGGCTCCACCTGCCCCTGGCTGCCAAGGGCTCCCCTGATGTGTCCTTGAGCAAAAGATGGCAACTCCCAACCTTGACATCAGCCCAGGGGTCTCTCCAATTTTGGTGGAATTCGGGAGGTTGGTGTCAGCCAAGGGACTGCCATGTTGGATGTGTCAGTGCTAGGGAAGGCAGTGCCTTTCTTTCACTGCCAAATGGATGATTCTGTTCTAAGGCTGCCACCAGAGAGGCTGGTGCTAGAAAAAACCTCCTTCAGCCAAATAATTCCACTCATCTGTCTGTCAGTAGAGGAAAGAAAGCAGCAAAACACTTTGGGATGTCAGCCAGGCAACTGTCACAGAGCAAACAGCTGCCTGGCTCTCCCCCAGTGACAGAAACACAGCAGCCTTGGCACAGGGACTGGGAAGATACAGTGTGAGCCAAGCAACAAGCAAGCCTTGCTTGGTCCTTGGTGTTTGGGGGGAGCACTGTGCTCCTCCAGGTGCTGCTGTGCCCCCAGGTGAATGTCCAAGAGCAGAGTCACACCAGTGCCAAGGCAAATCCCTCCCTCCCTCCCTCCCTGGTGCCCTGCCCGGGCTCTGAGGAGCCATGCAGAGAGGAGAGCAGTCTTTGTGAGGCTCCTTGTCTGTCCCAGCCAGGAGGGACACAGGCAGCAGCAATCCCAGGGGTCACACCACCTAGGGAGAGAGTGAGCCTGGGCATCAGCTCCTCTACTGAAAAACAAGAGTGGAAATAGCAGAGCAGCCCCAGCTCTTCCTGCACCAATGCCTCCTCCAAGGCTGAGGGCCTCCTGCAGCATCTGCAGATGCTGAGAAACCAGGAGGCAAGGAGCAAGCACCCCTGGGGCAAACAAATCCTACAACTCAGAGGATCATGCCCTCTATACATGCTACTGCACAGGGAATGGGGTGGAGGAGAGGTGGCCAACCCAAACCAGCTGCCATCCTTTTGTCTTCCTTTAGCTGGTTGTCTCCTTGCCCTAGGGAAGAGGCAGGAGCAGCCAAGAGTTCTTCACGGGCCTCCCAAGTTAGTGCTTTAGTAGAACTCATAAAACAAAGAATCACTACTTCTGGAGGCAAGGCACTCATCTTTCATCAGCCTCTGATCTCCCACAGCTCTAATTGACCTCAGCAGAACACACAGAGGCACTGCACTTTAAAGAACAAATCACACCTCTGTGTTATCCCAGCAATTCCCAGGAGAGGTTAGAGCCAGGGAAATTTGGTTGTTCACACATATCCACAGGAGGTTTGAGTCCACAAAGACATTTCTGTTGGGTTTCTGGCTGATACCAAATGCATCCTCTTTGATGTGCACTTTTGGGTCAATGCACACCAACATCCTCCAGGTCCCCTTTCATCCTGCAGGAGTCAGGAAACACTTCTGATGGCAGAACTCATTTAAAAATTACTCCAGAAAGCTGATGTGTGTCTGCACTCTGTACCCCCTGGGAAATTGGGGACCCAGCAGACATTCCCAGGAGGTTTGCTGCTGCTCCTGGCTTTTACTCCTTGCTTGGCATTTCTTCCCATTGCCTAAGACCTCCCTGTCACAGAGGAGGTATGAAGCCCTTCAGCTTTGAGCAATGCCAGCTGAATATTGAGGCTGATTTTCTTTATATAGATGCTGCTTTCTCTTTCTATTAGTGGTCTCTGGAAGCTCCCAGGCCAATTGTTTGAGAGCAGATTTTATAGCTGCATGTGACAGTAAGGAGAGAAAATATGCTAATACATTCCCAACATGGGAAGAGAAATGCCAGGTCAGGCTGTGGGAAGGGCAGCAGCTCTGCAAGGAAAAGCAGCTCTGCACAGGCAAAGCGAGCAGGTCACCATCATGTCAGTGGCACACCTGGCTAGGAGGGGGCCAGGCTTGCTCAGCTTTCAAGAAAAGTGTGGCTTTCCCTGGAGCAAAGAGTGGATTTATCATGGAATGAGTGTGGAGGCATGAAGGATCAACATGAGCTTGCTTGGTCTCCATCCCTCGTGGCTGTAGGCACTGGAGGGAGGCACAGCTGGTGACACATTATTTCAGACTCCAAGGAGAGAAATGCTTATTCCCTGCACCCCAGAAACGCAGCGCCAAGGTGGAGATTAGCTGCTGGTGGAGGGTGAAATCAGACAAGAGGTTTCTGGACAGCTTTGGGGGTCAGATGGCTGTTGGGAGAAGGAAAATTGTAGGCTGAACTTTCCCCACACCTCCTGGCGGCATGTAATTCAGAGAAACATGAATCTTCACAGACTTCCCAATCAGATAATCCACGGGTTACATGCATGGAAGCACACCAACTTCTCTGGTTTCAAGGAATTCAAAAGGTGAAATTGATTCTGCATATGTTGGGGAGTGCTGAGTGCAGGATGTTGTGTTTCCAATCACTGCTTATGTCTTGTTTGCCATCCCAGCCCTGGGAAGCACAGCCTTCTCACTTAAAGGCTCTTCTTCCCTCACATCTTCATTCATCAAGCCAGCTGTCGACAGAAGCCTGTAAGCACAAAGCTCAACCACAGCAGTGGGCTTGGGAGACTGCTTTATTTTTAGAAAAAAGACCCAAAAAACTTAAAACAACCATATTCCTCTGGAGAACTAGCTCTAGAACTATTACTAGTAAAAGCTGCCTTGAAATAAAACCGTTTCTAATGACGGCATTTAGCAGCAGTTTCAAGAGCCCAGTACTCTCGCAATTTAATCAGAGGGGAATGCATTTTTGGGGAAGGCATTCAGGGCCAGTGAAGGGCTCCAGGGTAGGCAGCATAACTGGCCTTAGCTTGCCTGTCACTGCTCAGAGCAATCTGTGATGCCTTTGCTCACAGGACCCAGCATTTCCCCTCTGGCTCCGCATAATGCACTGAGATCTCTGATTCCTAAGTGGTTTGCAGTGCACAGTTCTTTTTTCTCAGTAACTCTCTCATTATAGGCCAATTTCAACTTATAAATTCATTTATAAGCCAGTCCATTTGTGCAGACCGTCTTGCTGGAGGCAGACTTCTGCCTTTCTCCATCTCCCTCCCTCCCTGCTCCACTGGAGCCTCTAATAAGGACAAGTGTGTGTGAATCCGGGACATCTCTTGTCTGCTGCTTGTGTGGGGCAGAGGCTGGGGACAGGCACAGCCTCAACCAGAAAATGTGGACAAATTTGGGAAGGGGCAGTGCAGCTGTAACTGGGGGTGTTCTTGCTGCCCAGCTAGGGTACAGTAGAGAGAATGGTGGTTTCTGCAAACACAGCTGTGCCCAGCCCCTGCTGCAAAATCACAAATCAGGGATGTGCTCACACCTTGCTGCTCCTCCTTCCCAGACCTCCCTGAGGGAGCAATGCCAACCCCAGGACACCCTCCAGCAGGGGCCCTTCTGGAAGCACTTGCTTCATTACACTCCATCATTCCCAGGACTCTCCCTATCCCAGTGGCCTTGAGATGCCTTCCCATCGTTAAAGTAGCTTTGGAGTATAGATCCAGGGACTGGGACAGGAGTGGCCACCACCTTTGGGGAAGGAAAGACGAGAGAAAGGGAAAGGATACAAAAGAAACCCAGCAGCAGGAAAGTTGACCTTGACAGGCCCAAGAAAAGGCAGGCACCTTCTCCAAATGTGAATGGCCCCAGCCCCTCGGCTAAACCCAGTGAAGCAGTGAGGAATCACCAGGCTGACCCTAGCTGGAAGCTGACTCCAGGTTCATAAAAATGGGCCATCATTCACCTTTGCCGCTGTGCTACTGAGGACACACTGACTGCAAGGCAGTGACCAGGAGGAGGAGGAGGAGGAGAGGGTGAAGTAAAAAGCAATAGGACAAAAGGAAATGGTGTCAAGTTGTGTGGAGAGCAGCTTTAGTGAAAGAGTCAGGAAGACTGAAAAGACTTACCTGGGTGGCGAGGAAAAGCCTGGTTAAGGGGGGTGAATTCATGCTATGGACAAATCCAGGCACAAAACATAGCGAGTGCCAGGCCAATCTCACAACCAGCATGTGGTGATCATATGGCAATCATGCACTAATCAGAAACTTATAAAGCCCCAATCATCTGATGATCGTGAGTTGATCACGGGATGATCAAAAGCCAGTTGTGTGCATAGCAGGTGCCAATCACACACTGATCAGATCGTTCACCCATCATGTGTCAACTGTGAGCCATTCATGTGAGGACCACAAGAAGACCACGTGAAAATCATGTAAGGATCATACAGCGACCATCACATTGATCACACATTAATTGCCTGATCATCCCACAACTATCACCTGTCTATCATGCCATGGTCACACTGCCCACCAGGCGTTGATCCCATGCCAATCACATGTTGATCCCATGTGTCCTGTCCCATCCCATGACATGTCTGTGTCACCATGGCTCGGTTGGCCACTGGTGTCCCAGTGGTGCTTGGCAGTCAGGACTGTGGCTGTGCCCAGCCTGGGCACCAGGAGAACCCTCTTCCCTGGAAGGGTGGTTAGACGTTTGTCCTATGGTGACGCTATGATGCTTGTATTCCCATTCGTGTGTTCTGTTTATACTGGATATTATGTTCTGTGCCTTCAAGACTGGCTCTGAAGAGCGAATGTTTTGGTTTCGTTATCATCCTGCTCCCCCACGGCTGGCGGGACACAGAGATGGGGCAGTACATGGTGCTGCTTTTGATTTTTGCTTGGCTTTTTGCTTTGCTCTTGCTTTTTGCTTTTGCACATGAGTTAGTTTAGCTAAGCAGTCCAAATTTTTCCCTGGACTGTTTTTCCTTTCCCTTTTTTTGGACCTACTCGAACCTGCTCCAGACTGGGGCCTGGGAACACCGAGAGTTTGCATCCTATGGCCTGCCAGGGCCGACTGTGGGCAGCAGACATCCCCAGTGCCAGAGGGACTGATAACAGAGCGACCACCCCCAGAGAGACTTTCTGAATTTGTCATCTTTTTCAGAGCAGTGAAAGAGTGGTGTCACCCAGTATTGTTCATTTTGTGTGCTGGGGGTGCTGTGCCTGTTAAATAAACAGGTTCTTGCCACTTCTCTCCGAGGAATCCTTCCCGAACCGGCTGCAGGGAGGGGCTGTGTGGGTTTGCTTTCTGGAGGGGCCCCCTTTGGAGGTCTTCTCCCAAATTTGCCCTAAACCAGGACAACACTGGAACGGGCTGAATCATGGAACCACCATCCCTGGATGTGGCACTCGGTTTAGCGCTGGATCGCGGCTGCGCTCGGTGACTTTATCGGTCCTGTCCATCCTGAAGGACTCGGTGATTTCGGGCTCTCCGCCTCCCCGGCAGAGGCAGCCGGGCTCAGCCCCGCTCCGTGTCCCGGGAAGCCCCAGCAGATGGTGCCAGACTGTCAGAAACCCTCCGGGAGCCCGCCCGGCTCTGCCGGGAGCTGCCGCCGCCGCCCCAGCCCGCCGGGCGGGGTGCGAGGTTTTGGGAGGCCCTGCACAGAGCTGTAGTAATTCCTTGGAGGATGTGAGAACATCGGCATCCACCTCCCTCACTTCAGCCAGCTCTCCTTGGCCAGCATCTCGTTGTTTCCATCGTTTTCATTTTCCACCGCGATGTTTCCTCCTCGAAATGCCCAGAGCAATGCAATTCCCCCCCTCCCTTCTCTTGGCTGACTTTGCTTTGGGCAATTTATCTCGATCCTCAGTGTAAAATTTTCCTTTGCACCATTTCATCCTATTATTCCAGAATAAATCAGGATCATTTCCATGTCAAATGCCAGCAGAGGAGGGAGAGGGAGAGTTCCATGGCTAAGGCAGTTCAGAGACTTTCCCCTGTGCTCAGGCCCTTCCTGCTGACCACAGGGCTCTCTGGGCTTTTTAGAGGTACTCCCTAAATAAGTGATGCTTTTTAGACTCACAGCAGTGATGCTTTCCCAAACCTGTGAGCAGGACTGTGCCAGAAGCTGGTGAAAATGAAGCGAGTTGTGCCACCTTAAGGACCAGCCTGGGAAGTCCCACAGGGCTGTTTGAGGGTGTTTCAGAGGGGGTATCTCAATAGCCAGCACTGGTCTGGCAGGACTGCAAGCAAACAGCAAACTCATGGCCTCAAACCCCAAAAATCAGGACGCATCCCCAGGGAACTGCACACCAGGGATGGAAAATGCTGACCACAAGCACCCACCTGGGCTTCAGTGCTCCCAGCTGGTGGTGATGCAATCACAGCTAAACAAAAGTCAGCTTTCAAATTACAGAGCAGAGAGCCCACCCATTCCTCACCTACACCCAACAGCTAAGCTCATCCATGTGTCATTAAAACCATTACACCAATATCCAGGCACACCCCTGGAGCCTGGGAGAGCTGAGTGAGCAGAGCCCCTTGGAAAGCAGGGTTGGGACCAAGAGCCAATGCTCCAGGAGGAGACTTAGTGCTGAATGTGGGAGCTGTCAGGCAGAGAGCTGCCTGCCCAGCTTTGCTTTGCCTGGCAAGTGCCCTCACCTTCCCCTCCACTCCAGGTCCTCATGCAGGGAATTGTATCACCAAACTTGCTCAAGGTTTGTCCCAAACCTGCTAGAGCAGCTGCATTTGCCTGCTGAGGAGCTTTCCCAAACCAAGCTGCTGCTGCTGGAACAGCCAAGGAGCACAACAGCCCCAGCCCTGTCACACACAGGAGCCTCCCTTCCCTCTGTACACTCTCCCAAGCAGCACATCCCAGTCTTTTCCTCCAGCAGACAGCTCAGCTCTCTGTCCCCATCCCTCAGGATGCAGCTCCCTTACCTCTCCCCTGCCCTGCTCTCCACAGGCATGAGCATCCCCAATGCTTTCCTGCTTTTTGGAGGAATGCAGGTGCTTCAGCCTTGCTTTATAAACATCCCTGTCTCTCCATGAGACTGGGCCAGCGGTGCCTGTAGCTGCCAGGGTCTCTGCCCCACGGCTGGAGTTTCTCCCTCCCCATGGATGTGTTCTCACTGCCCTTTCTTCAAGCTGCAATGAAATTTGATAGAAAGGGTTGCAGTCTCAGCTATATTAAGGTCCCCCCTGACTTACATCCTGTATTTCTACAAATGTGAGAAAGCAGATAGAGGATTGAGACCCCCACCATCACACTGGCCTTTGCCCAGCTGCCACCAGGCAGCTACGGCTCTCCAGGGCACAGTTAAGCATGTCCTTCCTCCCCACAGGGGCATTTTTAATCAGAGGCTTCAGCTTGTTCATTTCTCTCTGGGTCACTGCCACCAGTGGGGCCCTCAACCACAAACCATGACCTCTGTGTTGCAGGGAGAAAAGGTGAGACATCACCCAGCAGGAAAACACTCAAGCTTGAATGTTGCCACAGCAGAGGAATTGGGAGCAGAAAAATTGAGGACATCAGTGTGATTTCACATATTTAACCTGATAATTCCCTCTGTCTGTATTACTTCTCAGCTTCCAAATCCTCAGTTCTGCTCAGAGAGAGGGAGATTTCTCTCAAGGCTTTAAATCTTGGGATTAGGTGCCTAGGAAATGCCTGTCCAGGTCACACTGATAGGCTGTCTAGTCTGGTCTCCCACTGTAGCCATGGAAAAGAGCACACAAGGTTGACCACTCCTGCGTTCTGTCTCCACCATCCTCGCACAGCTCCCATCCTCTCAAAGCCACAGATGTGAGAGAGCACTTCCCTTCCCTTGGAATACCCCAGTCCTGAGCCTGTTGTCCTCAAATGCCTCTCACCCTGCCCACACCTGCTGGGGCTGCCTGCCTCCAAGGGCAGAGGGCCAGGAGTCCATGACCTGCTGCATGAAGATGTGCTTCCTCTTGTAGCTTCTTCCAAAGAAATGTAGGAGTTTCAGTGGGTGTCTCACAGTGGCTGTGCAGCAGGGTTGGGTGAACTGTTTGCCGCCTGTGTGGCTTAGCAAACCTCATTTGTATTCCTTGACAGCCTCCTCCTCTTCAGGAACGGAAGTATTTTCACATGCCTCAGCTTTCAAAGGACACAGTTAGGGTCATGTGAGCCTAAACTGCATCCCTGAAAGTGCCAATATTACCATATCTAATTCCCTGCCCTTGCCTTGGTATTCAGGTAGTGGCCCCAGGTTGAAGGCAAAGAACATATCCAAGGAGACCAATGAGACACATCTGTGGAGATGTGAGAGGACTCAGCCTGAAAAATCACTGCAGAAACTGGTGTAGGTCTGGCGTGCCCCCATCAGCGTTAACCAGGAGTCAGGTCCCGGTCTAGCACGAGTCTTTGAGTGTGAGGACATAGATGGCTTTAAAAGAAGTGAGATAAAACCATTCTGAACACTGCTGCAAGACTGGAAACATGGCACAAACAGCTTCTGCTGGTGCAGCGGGGTTTCAGTTGCTTGCAGTTTGTGTTGAGGTTTCATATCACACCACAGGGCTCCCTCATCACCTGTGGCCTGACATTTCTAGAGCAGGCAGAGGCAGCAGTGAGCATTAGTGCATGCAGAACGTGCTGGAGATATTGTCTGGATCTCCAGATGGGTTACATGAGGCAATTAAGAAACTCTGAGCTGGCTAGACTTCTATGACAATGACAAGCAAGAAAAAAATTCAATAGCTTGTTGCTTTTCCCTGCACCTCAGGCCTTTGAAGGGACAGAGGTCACTTCACAGTGGTTCTTTCCTGGACAATCTTCAAAAGTTTTTGTCCTTCCTTGATGGGTTCAGCCCTGCTGCAGTGATATCCTTGATAAGGAGACAACTCTATCACCAGGAAACCTCTTTTTCCAGGCTGATATTTAAACAAAGGTGTTTCATGTGTATGCAGGGTGTGGAAGAGAAGCAGAGGGGTCAAGGAGAGGTGTTTGTGCAGGGCTGGTAAGAGAGATCTACCCTGGCAGTGAAAAGTAAATGTGCATGACACAGCTGACTGCAAGCTTGTGTGTTAACAAAGAGAAGCACAAAATGAGATGAAAAGTGAGCTAAAGAATATAAACACCAGGGAGCTGACAGCACTCAAAGACATGGTGTGATCCTACAGCAGCCCCTCCACCATCTGTGGCCACGCTGGGACAAACCAGACATGACAGGGAATACCCTTCACTCCCTTGCTTCTTGCAGTGCTTTCATCTGTGTGACAGGAAGATGCTGCAGTAGCTGGGGCTCAGCACCAGGCTCCAGGAGTTGTGGGCAGCAGAATCCCCCTACATCTGCTGGCACCACCCTAGTGCATTCAGGCCTCCCTGGGAATTCATGAGGCCTGGTCCTGAGAATCTGAGTGCCTCCAACAGTGAAAGGTTTTTAAAATACTTGCAGCCAGAACTGTGGCCAGAATGCACCAGTTCTGCACTTGAGAAAGCTTCAGGAAAAAAAACATCCCAGAGTCATGACAAAATTGTATTAAGAACCCCCAAACTTTTCTAACTTGTCAAACTCCAAATTAGCCATCTCTCCAGCTCAAAGCATGTGAAATCCTCTCCTGTCCTTGGAAGGGGAGCACCCCAGGGAGAAGCAGATCAAGAAATCCTTAGAAGCACTAAGGAAGCCTCAGCAGGGATCTACCTTCAAGGGCATGGAACTTTACTGCCTGGTGTAAAGCAGCAGGTCTCAGCCTGGGGGCAGTGGTCAAAATGAGTGATGTGAGCTGTCAGTGTGTGCTATGCTTGCCATGACCATCAACCTACTCAGAATGAGCCCAGGCTCCTCTCAGGTTCCACATGAAGGGCACCACTGAGCTGCTGAGCACCTCTCACTGCTGGCCCAGCTACCAATATCTTCAATAGAAAGAGGTTTTCTGCATAGGCACACAGCTTTCCCAGTTCACAACCACAGACATTCATCCCTTTCCTTGAACCAGATTTGCATGCTGAAGCTGAGGAGGTTTGCAAACCAAAACGAGCAGGGAACCCCTGGCCCTGGTGAAGCACGTGGCTGATGGCCAGCAGTGTGTCAGAGTGGCAGAGAAGTGAAAGCTCTCCTTACCTGGTATTTGAACAGCTCATGATTTAACTTGCTTGTGCTCGCCTGAACTCAGTCTGCTGCAAATCATAAACCCACAACTTCAGCTAAAACTCAGGGATTTAAAGGAACTTGGGAACTCAGGAGCAGCAGAAAATCTGGGGCCAGAACAGAAACATTACACACAGTCCATCTTGCCCATGTGTAAAGTCAGCCATACTCCAAATGCAGAAGCCCAGGGGTCCCCATGAGCAGCTCAGGGTGGGGAGAACCCCCCATCCACATGCTGGTGTAAAGCCAAGAGTGACAACACCACCACAGCAGAGATGGCAGAAATAAGGTGGAAAAACCATTTTTCATGGCCTTGACAGTGACCCAGAGTCCCACCAGAAGAGGAATTGCTTTGGAAAGCACTCTCGCTGGGGATTTATGGGCGAACATGACTGTATATTTTACAGTACATTCTTATGGCCTCATCGGTCAATAATCTGCATTTAACTCAGTCCCTTCAGAGTGTGATGGGCCATAACGCTTGTGAAGCAGCTGCTACATGCTGAAATAATAATCAAGGAAGCAGAGGGCAGAGCTGATAATTGACTCTGCTAATGTGCAAGTCGGGACTTTGAGTTATTGATCAGCTGTGCTTCAGTGGCTCAGCAAGAGCCTGGTCCTCTATGCTTGGAGGTTATTGACTCAGATGTTTCAGGAAGGGGGTACTCTCTTCCCCTACATACTGCTTTTTTGGGTTGTCTCCTCTTCTGGGTTTTTTTCAGCATTTCCCCTGGGACTGGTCTAGCAGAGACCCCTGAAATTGCCTGGAAAAGCAGTCTTGTCCCTGCATCCAGCCTGCTGGTGTCCCACATGCTCAGATCTTCAGCATCAGGGACATAAGCACACAGTGCTGAGGAGACAACAACTTGCACCCCTCAGCACCTCTTTATAGCACCATCCTGGGCACAGGTACCCCTTTGAATCCATTGCTTTCTCCTTCAGGTCTTCCACCTACCTCTCCTCTTTCTTGAGTGACCTTCTTGAGCTTTGCTGCAGCTTTGGTATGTTTCTCCCTGTCCCCAGAGGTTGCCATGGCTGATCAAGGCATGTCACTGACACCTCATCCCACACCAGCACTGATCACCTGCTCTCCCACATCCTGGCCAGTGTCAGAGCCACAGTCATAACTATTTCCTCTGATGCTGGTGAGGTATCTGCAGCCACATCTTGAATGCGCATTTGCAAAAAGCCTGCCAAAAAGGTAACTTAGTTATGTCAGGCAGTTCTTCTTTTCAGCTGGTTCACTGGTTTGTTCAAAGATTTGCATGAATGCTGGAAATGTGGTTTCCTTTTGCAGAATCTCTGCAGGTTGCACCTCTGAGCAGTGTTATCCTTGTAAGCTTCATGGCCAATTCTCCTAATTTGCTAGGCATTGCATTAATTTGCATGCATGTCAAAGAGACCTGTAATTCTCCAGATCAGCCCAAGAGCTGATAAAAAATGTGAGTAAAACATTCTTTTTTTTTTTTCAAGTGTGTATGGGGCTCTTTTTTCTTCAATGAGAGAAATATTTCTTTTTGAAAAATGGCCCTTTCATCTTCATGCTCCCAGAGACCTCTTGGCTGCACGCCATCATGACCTGGAAGCTTATGATACTTACTGGTTGCTCCAGCTCCTCCTCTCTCAGTCTCTGGTGCTATTTGCTCCTGGTGCAGAAAAGGGCAAGATCTGAGTAAGCACCTCCAGAGCCATCTTCATAGTGGATACTGATGTGAAGGAATTATTCAGCCCTTCAAGAACATATTTAGTTTCCTTAATTGCTGTATTTTAAGTACAGGTGACTCAATCCTCAAATATTTAAGCAGACTTCCCAATATATGGGTTACTTGGGAAATCAATGTTTTTACACCTCTAGGTTTCTGCATGCTTAAACTCGTTTTGATCTTCTAAGACTGGGAAAAAATGTTGTCTGGTGAAGAACATGAAAAGCTTAGTCTGAGTTGTCCAAAACCAGTTGTGAGATGCTTTGAGCAAGTGCTTTTAGAACAGTCTAAGGATTCAGTGGAGAAAAGTAAAAGAAGATTCAGTGACTGAAAGTTAGAGTCAGAAAAGCCATGTGCTCTTAGCTGGAAGGTAATTATGCACTACAGTTCACTCCGAGAGGAGGGCTGGAGACTCTCCATCTTACCTTCTCCATCACTGCAACATTATTGAGCCCAACACAAGGTATCCAAGTGAAAAGCCAAAACATTCTGGCAGCTTTGCAAGGCTAACCAAGACCCAAAAGCTGCGAGCTCTCAGCACAAGCTTTCCAAAGGTGACCAGAGAGATGTGACATGTGGCCTGGTAACAGGCTGGAGAAACAACCACAATGCTGAGCTGCCTGTCAGGTGGCAGCTGCAAGTCCCACCACAAGTGACAGCTGCTGGTGGTGGCCGTGGGTGGCACTGGGTGTCAGTCTAAGCTGCTCTCCAGCTCCTGGCACAGGCAGCTGCCAAGGCTGGTGTTGAAGATTGCAATGCAGGATGTTTTCCATTACCATCTGTATGGCAGATTACCTTTGTCAAGTGGGCAGTTTGCTTTATCTCTCTCTTTGAGTGACCACATTCACACCTTCCTCGGGAGAGGACATCTGCTGATAACAGCTATTGAATGTCACTGCATGGCTGATAAGAACTATAACATCCCATTGTGAGATGTGAGCCCAGAGGGAGGAGCCAAGCATTGCTACCCAGATATAGTCCAGAGGTTTTTGAGACACCAGTACGGCTTTCTCCACGGGATTCCCCAGTGGAACAGCAGCTGTCTCTTTTTTCACTGGATCTTCAGAGGAAGAATACATCCTTCTCTACAGGACTCCCTGCTCCAGCAGAACCACCCCTGACACTGCAGGAGGACTGCAGCCACATTTCCAATTGGACTGCCACCAACAGCCTGACCCACGGGGTGTCAGGTTGGATTCTGACTCTGTCAGTGTTGTTCTAGTGTACTGCATTGTTTATTTTATCCTTTCTTATTTTCCCTGTTAAAGAACTTTTTTTTTCCTGCTCCTATATTTTTGCCTGAGAGCCCCTTAATTTAAAATTTACAGCAATTCAGAGGAGTGGGGAGGGTTTACATTCTCCATTTCAGGGGAGGCTCCTGCCTTCCTTAGCAGACTCCTGGCTTTCCAAACCAACACAGCTGGCCAGCCCAGTGGCCGGGTGATGAGCCCCTGAGCAGCACTGTGGTGCCAAGATGTGTCCAGGGGTAAGAGGTGTTGGACACTAGCCCAGGGGACACAGGATTTCTGCCTGGCAGGGCAATAACCATGTGTGCTGTGAGCCCAGCCACAGTGAGAGCCAGGGACTGTGCTGCAGGATGGACACTGTGCCTCACACTGTGCCCCCCCCTGACCTAGAGGAGCTTTCTCTGAGCTCTGGGGTGAGCAGATGCTCTTCCAGGCCTAGACAGAGCCCTGCCCAAGGCCAACAAAACACTTCACTCTTGTGGTTGCTCATGAGGCTGGAGGCAATACTGATTTTCAGATATGAATCCCTTCAGCCTGTCAAGTTCCTGCTGATAATAGTGTTGGTTTTGACCACCAGACCAAAAGCTCATTGATTCTTTCAGATGGTGATTTCTCCTAGTTCTGTCATGGTTTGGTGATTCTCAGCATCTTGAAGCAGCAAACCATGGTTTTAATTTGAGTTTCTTGTAAATCTCCCTGCAGCTTCCTCTCCATTTCTTAACCAGACACCACAAAATGCTCTCATTTCCTTGGATTACTCCGTACTGCTCTGTGGGCCATGGCTCTGGGGCCACTGACACAGGTCTCCAAGCCACCCTTCTTCACTTCCTCCTGAACAAGATTCAAAACCAGAGGCTCATCCTCTTTCATTTCAAAGGAAAAGATGGGATTCAAGAGCCAGCTGAGCTGGTAACAGCTCTTGGACTTTAGGTGGAAGTGTGGCACTCCTGCCTGCCCACCATCCTACCTCTTGGTACAGGGAGGTTGCGTTCCCCAAAATGTCACTGCAGAGTCCAAGCATTGCTTCCATCAGGTGATAAGTGTTCAATGGACTCTGTTTCCCCTCTGTCTGCAGAAGAGGAACAGGACAGTTCCCAATTCAAACACAGCCTACTGGATGCTGTGGGATGTGCCTGTTTCCAACAGCACTTCTCATTTTCCACGTTGTCTCTGCATCCAAATTTATCTACTGCCAGATGTCGCTTACCTTGCTGAGACTGCAGCTCATGCAGGTGCCAGTTTCATGTAGATTTGTAGCAAAAAAGTTGACAAGCCTTTTGCAGGTTTGCTGTTGCTGGCAGGGTGCTGAGTTGCAGCAAGGGAAACAGGAAGGCTCTTGTTCTGCTCACTCCCATGATGCATGAAAAAGCCAGGCAGGCAGGGAAGTGATGGCTCCATATGGAAGTTTAGGATGCCAGGGGTCAGCTCTGCCACTCAGAGACGTGGAAGATGGGAGTTTTAAAAAGAAAAAATGGCATTTTACAAGCATCAGGAAAATGCTTTCCAAATGCCCATGCCAGCTGGACAGAGCCTTGCCTGGAAGATATGTAGATAGAGGGCCTGCAGCACAGGCAGCAGATTTGCAAGGCAGCAGCCACAGTGTGCATGCTGCTGGCCTCCTCCAGCCTCCCATTTCCCATGGGAAAGGAGAAGCTGCTTCTCTGCAGGGCTGGGAGCTGACACATCATGGTGCCTTGGGGGTCCTCTTGCATCAAAATCTTCCTGACCCATGTTGCAATTGCTCTGCCCACCTTCAGTGTGCAAACAAGCCCTGGTACCCATGGCCAGTGGCCAGCTGCCCTGTCTGCAGGGGCATCTGGAAACTGCAGTGACACCAACCCTGCAGTGACACCAACCCTACAGTGACACAAACTCCGCAGTGACACCAACCAGCTGCTCCCTGGGCTTCTCCTGGCTGTGGCTGCACAGGGGGACTCAGAGGATCCCAGTGGACAGGCTGAACATGAGTTGGGAGTGCAGCACTGCAGTGACAAAGGCAAATCAGACCAGGGGCTGCACCCACAGGGACACTGCCAGCAGAAATACAGATGGGATTGTCCCACTCTTCTCAGTGCTTTTCCAGATCACTCCTGTCCTCCTGTATCCTCTTCTGGTCCCCACAACACGAAAAAAAGATGTTGATAAAGTGGACAGGGGCCAAAGGAGGGCCACAAAGATGATCAAAAGGCTGCAGATCCTTCAGTATGAGGAAAAACTGAAGTAATTAGGTCTTTTCTTCCTGGAGAAGGCTCAGGGAGGAGCCCCATCACAGTTTTCCAGAACCTAAAGGGTCACTACAATTTAGACAGAGGTTCTCTCTTCACAAGGAGCCACATGGAGAGGGTACAAGTTGTAGGAGAAGAGATTTCATCTTAATATAACAAATATGTTTTTTACAGTGAGAACAATCAATCACTGGAATGACTCCCCAGGGATGTGGTGGAGACTCATCGCTGGAAGTTCTCAAGATGTGACTGGACAGGGTGCCAGAGAATCTCATTTACACTCTCTCATTACCATGAAAGGTTAAACCAGATGATCTTGGGAGGTCTCCTCCAGCCTGGGCTGTTCTGTGCATCTGACACTGGTTCTATCTCCAGAGTCCAGCTTCCCTCCAGGTCCTTGCCCCTCCTGACCCCTGTGCAAGCATCCTCCCAGACACTTTTCCTGCTACTCAGGGACACTGCCTCCATCCATCCCGCCCAGAATTCCTTCCCCTGCCTCCTACTAGCGGGAATCATGGCTGTGCCCTGACCAGACAGCACATACCCCTGACAGCAGAAGCATTGTCTCTGCTTGCAGACCCCTTTCTTGCTTCTCCTGCAGAAGAATTCAGTCCTTCGCTTCTCCTCTCACCTCCTCCTGAAAAAGCAGAGAATGAAAGGGGAGACAAGTCTGCCAGTTTGTTGTCCATAATCAGAAGGGTGCAGGGAGTGGAAGAGGATGCATTTAAGAATGCACCTGAAGGATTTTGGATATCCCACCGACATCCCCATTCAGCTCTTGGATCCAGAGTGTCATTCATCCTAATCTGTGCCTTTGCACTTTGCAGCAATCACCCTTTGCATGAGATCACACAACTCCTACATCCACAGCAGCACACAAATCACCAGTCCCAAGCCTGTCCCAAATAAATCACAGCTAATCTAGTTATTGTGGAGGAAGGGGCACAAATCACCCTTAGACCAAAGGGAAGTGTAAAACATGCCCAACATAGAAACACAGACTGCAGCCACAGGGCAGCTCCCAGGATTGGAGGGATGGTGGTGGTGGTTACCACATGTGTGTGTACACATTCCCACTGCCCAAAATGCCTTGCCTGATTTTGGAAACAGCCCCCCTCCAGCTCAGCAAGCAACATTTCTACACTGGAGCTTCTGACTTGTGTCATACCAACAGGCACCAGATGTGGGGATATTGTTCCAGATCTTCATCCCACACTATGGCATCTGCAAATGGGATGGAGACAGAAATGTCTGATCCAAACCTGAACCAACTGCCTCAATGGTTCAGAGCAAGGTTTTGGTCTTAACCCATTACAAAAAGCTGGACAGTCCAGAGTGCCTTACCAGCCTGCTAAGGAAGCAAGTGCATCAAGGAGAGAAATATGAATCCCGTTTCTGTGCCAAAAGTGAATTCAATTTTGGAGAGAAACTGCATATTCAGTACAGTGCATCCAGTGATCTCTCAGCTCCAGTCTGCTCTTTTCCTTCCCTAACAGGATTTTCCCAGCACTACTTACCTCATCAGCCTTTCCTTGGGACTAAGCCAGGAATCCCAGACAATCTGTCCTGTTGCCTCCAAACAACTTTCTGTCTGTCACTGACAGGTCTGCAGCATCCATATGTCCTGCAGCCTTCAGTGCTAAAAACAGTCCTAATCTTCTTCCTCAGCACCAGTTATCAGAATATCTGAGGCAGAAATAGATGCTAAATTTCAGATCATTAGCACAAAACAGAACCAATTATGAAAAAAATAGGCAAGAGTAAGAGATCTTGCACTAGATTAAAAATAGATTGGTTTTATCCATTCTCACTGCTTCAGCTGAGCATGCAAACTGCAGGCTTTGCAAGTTCAAAGGGGAAATGTGTCTGGCTTGGGGGCCATCAAAGCTGCTCTGTGTGGGGATGTACTCACCTGGCTCAGGTCTGAAGCACAGAGGAAGGTGTGTGCACTCCACAGTTTGTGCTGTGGGCCTGGGATGCCTGGCAGGGAGCACCTGGGCAAGCCAGGCAGGGGAGTGGGCAGGGCTGGCTTCTGCACTGGGCAGGGCTGGCTTCTACACTGGGTGCCCATTTCTGCTGGGCATTTGGGGCCAGAGGTCTGAGGAGACAGCAAAAGGGGAGCAAAAGTTGCTTTTCCCATGCAAATCTGTTCAATGTTTTGGTCTCTGACACAGGTCATGGCCTCCTCAGGGATTTGAAATCATCAGAGAAGAAAAGCTGTCCATTAGGCTCCCCTCAGTGGTTTTGCTGCAGGAATGTTATATCCTCTGACAGCATCCTTCCCTCACACCTTGGAAAGCTTGGAGCTGAAAACCAGCACCAAAGGAGAGGCAAAACTTCTGCCACCACTGATGTGCCCTTTTGATAGGACCAGCGTGGCAGGCACTGACTAAACAAAAAATGTGTCCCAAAGCAGGGAGAGGGAGGAGAAGGAGGAGGAGGAGGAGGAGGGGAGGATGCCAGGAAAGCAAGCACAGGGAGTCTCCAGGAGATGAAGTGTGTCTTCCATCTCCCTGTCAGGGGAAATTTTGAGAAAGAATGCTTTCCAGCTGTAAGGGAACACTGAAGCTCAGTGGTGCTAGGGGACAGTTTCAGCGGCTGCTGCTGTTCCCCTGCTAAGGATTTGGGGTCCAGGTTCACCATCTGTGACCATCACCACCCCAGGGCAGGCAAGAACCCCCCTGCAGCCACAGCTGGCCTGGTGGGTGACAAGCAGGGGGAAATAGCTCATCTGGACCCAAGCAAGTCAAGAGCTTCCACGTTAAGATGGAACATTGACATGAATATTATGTGAAGATGGATTATTTAAATGCCTTGAGAGTTTATTTTGGCTGGGACAAGCACAAGGGCTCAGAGAAGGGAACAAAAAAAATTAGATGCAATTTCCATGAGGATTATTTGTTCTGCATCATCTCAAACAGAGTCCCAAAGCACTATTAGCACTAGGTTTAAGTTCATTTTTTGGGCTCTGTAGTGCTGCTGGGAAATGCTTGGAAGGGGGTCTACAAATATACACCTCCCCAAATAAAAAGCTGGAAGACATGAAATAAAGAGGAATATGTGAAATAAAGAGGGAATAAGAACATGGAAAGTTTGCATGAAGAAGAGTAGCTGCAGCTTGGCTACACAAGAGCTTCATCTATTCCAAGTACAGTAAATGGAAATAAAACTCTGACTCAAGCCTTATTTGTCCTGTTAATTCAGCTAAGAATAAAGTCACAACACAGAGGGGAGGAAAAGACATACAAAACAGCTTTAAATAGCTTAAACTAAACCAAATCATTTAGTAGAACACACTTACAATAAAAGCAATTAGCATGCAAAATATTAAGAACCTATCCTGTCTTTAAAATATCTATAGGCCACAAATAGAGGTGCACAAAAGACAGATTATGAGCAAATCTCAACCTCTTATACCATCACTTCTCAAATTAATTATCTGATAATCACCATGGCATTCATTTACAGAATAAGTATCCCATTTAAAATTAAACCTGCACGTAAATAGGAAAAAAAAGTTAATTAACAAAACAATGAAGTACCCAGCAATGTAAAAACTCTGCTGACTCCACTCCCCAGCAGTGGCAAGAGTCTGGTGGAACTTTGTGCTGAACTCTGAGATTGAGGCACTGGGGCCTACACTTCTGGCAGCAAAGCAGCACATGCTGCCATAAAAAATAAGTTGCAAGCTTGTCAGTGACAAGGAAACACAGGAAAACCTGGATCCCACTTCATTGCAGCTTATCCTTATTTCTACCTCCATCAAATAAAGCACATAAGCCTCCATGGAAATCACACACTTGCATCTTGAACTGAATAGGGATAAGCAAAGAACATGCTTAAATATTTTGCAGAATTAGATCCACAATCTTAATTTCATACTGCAGTAATTCATTCTCTGAAAAATCTGTTTCTATGGAAACTTATTTTGGATCCAGCAGAGAGATTTTTCCCTTTGATTCTCACTATTAGAGTCAGTCTTTTCTCTTGTCTCTTTCTCTAGAGATATTCTAAAAAAACAGATTTCCTATTTCTTTGCCTGTTTCACAGCAAACCCCTATCTCTAAGTTCCCTCATTTGTTAAGCAGAAAAAATTCTCAACTATCTTATTGTGATAGTGTGAAGTCTTTGAATGCTGTAGAAAAAGAAAGGATAATGGATAATCTAAAAGCTTCATCTTGCCTAGTGGCCTACAGATTAACATGATTTACTGTACTGAAAGGGAATTCTAATGCTTTTTAAAGCATATTTAGGAAAAAACCCAAAACTGTTTGCCAGCCCTCCCTTTGCTCTGGCTAGGTGTGCTGCCCTTTGTGGGGGAGGAGGAACAGCCCTCCATGGAAGGTGTGAATGCTCCCCAGGTGTACACAGCAGCAAAATTACGGTTTTCTCTTTATTTCCTGATAACTCACTCCTCTTTTTGCTATCTTGGCTGCTCTGATCATTGTGCAGCTGTTACACACACCTGGCTATTCTCACATGATGGTTTTGCTTCTGAATGACAGTGGTCAGCTCAGACCCCATTGTTTCATACATGAAGCTAAGACTGGTTAATTTTTGCCATTGTGTCTCACTTTACAGTCACCTACACAAATGTCATCTCCTGTTTTGTTACCCAGCCACTCAGTCTCATAGCACCCTGTGAATTTCATCAGAGTCAGCCCTTGCTGCTAATGCCTTGATTAACTTAATATTATCTTTCTTTGTTTAGCAATCATCCTCTTTTCCAGCCCATTTCTGCGTTCGTTTAGCAGCACGGGTCCCATCGCTGGTGACCTCCCTTTTCTGTCAGAATCACTTACTTTCTTTTCTGCCTGGTATTTTTAACAAATAGCTTAGCCCTGCAAGGAGCTGCCAGTTTTGTCCTACCATTGCTTAGTTTCTGTAATAGCCATGGACATTGTGGAGCCTCTTTTGGCTCCACACAGACAACAGCCACGAGATTTTCCCTGACTGACTCCTTCAAAGAACCTCACAGATTTGTGAGCCTTTTTCAATAGCCAGATCATTTCTTTACTTAGTGCAGAGGTCAATCCTCCCTGCAGGTGCCTGCAGGCCCCTCAGATTTCTCATGCCTGCCTGGCCAAGTGCAGCATCTTGCAGAGACATCCAAACCTCTGGATACCCACAGGAGGCACACAACAAACTCCAGCCACATCCTAGGACCCAAAAGCCTTGTGTTAGTGAAGACTATAATAAATATAAATATAATAAATATTTAGACATTCTTTCTTCAAGATAATTCAGGTCTTTCCCCAAAAGAATCTCCAGAAGATGCCATTGTCCAGTATCAGCTGCCAGGCTACCAGGTCACTGCTTCTGGATTAAGGACTCCAACCCAAAGAGCCTCTGGGTCTGTCCCAGAATATCTTTGTCAGTTGTCTTGCTCGAGTTCAATGAAATACCCAAATGACAGCACAAAATGAACAACACCTAACCTCCCATGCCTTTGCCTCACCTGGAGAATGCCCCAAATTGACGTTCAGAGAGCAGGATGCCCTTGCAGGATGTGGGCCTTCAAACGTGGCCATGTGACCCCAGGACAGCCTCCCAAGGACAGAAAGCAGGGGACACTGTGCCACACAGAGTTAGCCTGTGACACCCCCCTACCCTTGCTCCCTGTCTCTTTAGCCCTTCAGTAATTCCTTTCTGAATTGCCTGCCTCTCCTAACATTACCAGGCAGCAGCGCACGTCCCACTCCATTAAGCCTGTAAGCCACTGGCTGGATGATATCTGACTCGCATCCGTTTGCAATTTAAAACGGGCATTTGCTTCAGATCAAAGCAGCAGCGGCAGCAGGAGCAGAAATTAGCATCTCGCAGCCTCTCTCTCCCTGGTTTCATTGCCACAGTGTGTCTCCCTCATTACCAGGGAAATGAAATGTCTTTACAGTTCAGGCTGCCTCTCTGCCTTTTTATCCCGCGGCCACCGCGTGAGGCATTGCCGCCGCATTTAACATCGATTGGTCATGGCCCTTCTCTTTCAAATGGGACACTGGACCTCTCCTCCCTATTAGCATCCCACGAGGGGGCTGGGAGGAGTCACAGCCCCTCCCGGTATGCCGTACTGCTTCCAGCACTCACCCATTAATTCCCTCATGCTTAAAATAATGATAAAACCGGTGTTCTCCCCCCAGCAGGTCAATTTTCACACTTAGTCGACAGCCCTAGAAATAAAAGTTCCTCTCACCCCTACAAGGAGTAGGTACAGCACAGGTACACGCATTAATCTTGTCAGTCCCACACCACCACAAGCAGAATCTTTTCTGGGGAGTGCAGCTGGCTAAAAGGACACTGAGCTGGTTCCTCCTGCCTGCTGTGGCAGCAAACTGAGCCAGATTCCACCCTACCACCTCTTATCCATCCTTACCGCCTCCCATCCATCCTTCACACCTCTCATCCATCCTTCCCACCTCGA
The DNA here is from genome assembly GCA_024362935.1 of Setophaga petechia. Lineage (NCBI taxonomy): Eukaryota > Metazoa > Chordata > Aves > Passeriformes > Parulidae > Setophaga > Setophaga petechia. The sequence continues at coordinate 5,069,644 of JANCRA010000013.1, read as the reverse complement.
GTCTCACAGCTGAACTGCTTCTGCCCTGCACAGCATTACTCCTTTCCTGCCCTGTGCAACTGCAACTGTAACAATAATTACATAATGCCATCTGGAAGAAAAGAGGGAGGAGCAGGTGGTTTAAGAAGGACCAAAAACCCAGCAGCAGGCAGATCCAGTGTAGCAGTTTCTTAGTGGCTAAGGAAGGTTCAGAGTTCTATGAGTGGTTCTGCTTTGTCTAAGTTGCCAAAGACCAAGGCCAAAGGATACACAAAACAGGCAGGGGCTGCAGGAACCAGCTGAAATGCAAAATGGCATCAAGTGAGACCAAAGCACATAATGAAAACTGCTTCTTTAACTTCCAGTTTTTAAATATTTTATCACAGGAAGAAAACCGAATGTCAGATTTCAAAACCAATTCAGAGTTAATAGGAAGTAATGAAGAGATGCTGCTTGAGAGGGGGCATCCCAGGACAACTCCAGGTCATTTGTTTGGAATAATTTATCAAAAGTTTGGTAACCTTCCTCAGCAGCCTTGCCCTGGCAGTCCAGGACAGTACGCTGCTCTTGTGCCCTCTGCTCCAGAGCAGCAGGGCAGGCCAGGAAACACTGAGCCATCAGCCACAAAATATGTCCTTGCTTGCAAACCACTTCCCTCCACTCCTGCACGGCAACCAGCTCATCACCCACCCTCTCTCTTGCCAAAAAAGGTCCTCAGTGCAGGTGAGTCACTGGTGTGATTCTTTGTCCCACTGCATGTTGGATAAATCACTGAGCACTGGCTTTTTTCCTGCCCAAAGGCAAGGTGGCATAAGAGCATTCCAGGAAGGACACACAATGCAGGGGTTATATTCCCATCCATCCCACCCTCACATCATCCATCCAAGCTGCAGGAGTGTGCTGCCCTCCCCTTGCCTTACAGTTTCCATACCTTCCTAAGAAAACCTTCCACACACAGCACAACACTTCTGTTTTTACATGCAGCCACTTCCCAGTGGATTAATTCCTCATGGACCAAGCCCTCCATTGCCCTGTAACCCTTTTAAACTGCTTGAAAAAACTGTGAAAGGACCCTGGATCTCCCTGGCACATGCTGCCCTCACACAGGACATTGATTCCCTGGGCAAGGGCATGTGTGGGGCACAGGGTATAGCACAGGAACTGCTGTGCTGCTGCACCATTTTCTCCCCTTCAGGTGGGGAATGTAACACCTAAATATATTTTTTATCAGCTGTTCTAATTTTCTAATTCTAATTGTTCTAATTGAATTTGAACAAAATGTGTTGATGGGGGTGGGTGAAGGTGGTCAAGAGCCTCAGCAGCAAAATCAACACCCTCCCCCTGTCCCATGAAGCACACACATCTCCCTCCCTTCTCATGCATTCACCACAGCTGAAAGAATTGTTGTCTTTAAAAACAGGACAGTTTTGGAGCTTTTGCTGTGATAAGTTACAACTCTAAGTCTACTCATGGAAAAAAATACATCCTAAACATTTAGTCAGCTAAAGGTTTGGCAGTGACCCAGCAAACCAGAAGAAAAAATAGGGGGAAAAGCCCACTGCTGCAAAAACACACATTCTCCTTGCAGACCCTTTCATCATGGGCCTTGGCACACTTACAAACTTAAATTAAAACCTCTACACCTGCATGAATGGGAAGCTGCTACTTATGGGGCTCTGGTTAACTGAGCAAAAATGGCACAGGAGAAGACAGTGCCCTGTTGATGGAGAAACCTCCCTCTCTCTGCTCACCTTTTTCTCCCAGTCCACCAGACACAACAATCTCGTGTTGCAGCAGTGTGCAGTTTTTTGTGTGCAAATCAGATGGCATAAAAAATCCCTCCACAGATCTGCCATGGGCTCCTGAGGTGGCTGAGTGAGGGGGACAGCACAGTTCTGGGGGGTGCACCAAACCCAGGACACTCAGAGAGCTCACACAGCTTTTGGAGACTGACCCACACATTTGACTGCCACAGTAGGGTAGGGGCTGTCTCCAGCACTTTGGTAATGAGTAGCAATCTAAATAATTCAGATTTTTGACTAGAAAGATGGTCTTGATGAGGTTCATCCTAGGCCACATAAAGAATGGGCTGTCAAGCCATCCATTAGTAGTTTGCTGTGGTAATATCCAAGGAGGTGTGAGATACCAAGTGAGGCAAATAGGGCAAAATTATGTTTAAAAAGAAGTGGAAACTGAGCACCATCTTTTTAACTATAATCCCCAGGGAGATACAGGGACAAAGTACTTAAAAGTACTAAAAAGAATGCAAGGAAAAAAACAACCCACTACTTTTTTGGTTTTTTTGAACAAAACCAAAGCAGACCGACCTATCTCCCTTGCAATAAGACTGAAAACGTGGTGGGAGGGGATAAGCAGCAGGCATCATATATTCTTGTCTTCACCAAGGTTTGTAGGCTCCCAAGGTATTCTTGGGCAAACTAAGGAAACAATCCAAATGAAAACCTGGATAAACAGCACAAAATTAGCAGATAAGCTACGTGCATAGATTTATTGTTAACAGTTGATAGAGAAAAGCAGTTCTTTCTTTCCTTCCCCGTGCCTTTACATATCTACATCTCCTTTCCATATCCCCTAAACACAAACCAGGCACCAGCTCACACTGCAGCCTTCCCTTGGTGGTCTGCCTCCTCTCCTTCATCCACCTACCACTTCCCATGAAACCTGTAGGAGTTTAATATCCCAGGAGCATCTGCTTCTCTGTCAAACAGACAGAAACCAGCCCATGAGTTAAAGCTTTACCAAGACAGGGCTAAGACAGACAGCAGCATCTTCCACAAACTGGTGCCAAAAGCTGCTCAACACCCCCATGAAAATGGGGCTGCAGTTAGACAGGAAAAGCCAACAGCCTGAGCACACAGTGGAGACGCAACCTGTTAGACAGCAAATCTGCAGGAGAGGAGCCCGATGGTCACGAGCCAAGCGCAAACAGCGCCGCGCCATCACAAGCAAAGAGGAAATCAAACATCCTACTGGGATGTGTAAACGGGACATAACCCACAAGGCAGGGGGGAAACCTCTGCAGAGAGCCCCACAAGCAGCTCTGAGCACTCACGCTGTGGGAGAGGCAGCTGGGGTCAGGGCAGCAAAGGGAAAAGCTGCACGGGGCCCAGAAAACATCCTGCAGGGAAAGACTGAGCAAGCGGGAAGCAGCCAGCACAGACAGAGGTGGCTGAACAGGGAAACAGCAGCAGCTGTGTGCAAAAACTGCATTTTCAAGGGACTGGAGCACCTGCCAGTTCTTCAGGATAAAGTCAGGCAGCTTTCCTAATTGCAAAGAAGGTGAAAGAACAGATAATCTAGAGGGGCTGTGGTGTCTCCAAATCTCTGTGGTCACAGAAAGCAGGTCTGTGAGTGTCTGCTGTGGTTTCTATAAAGCTGCTTTGGTCTGAGGACAGTGCTCAGAGTGTTGCCCTGATACCTGACCTTACAGCTCCCTGGGACCACATCCCATTTTGCACAATACCAGATACTTTTCAGGTAGCAGAGCTCCTCAGCCTTGAAAAGGTGAGCCCAAGCTGGATTCCAGGGTATAGAGGAGCTGCCCCACAAGCACACACATGGCTTTTCTTTTATTATATGGGACAACCTGGATGTGTCTAATAACATGTGCCAGCTGTGCAGCTTCCTGACCCACAGACAGCCCAGGTACCAGGGGCTGGACACTGTCTTCTCCTACAGCAGAAGCAAAGGAAGGAGCTGGAACTTTGTAGGCTCATCTCCAAGATGGTTTGGTGTCCACATATTCCTTCTGGGATCCAAGACTCCATGCCAGTCCTTTACTGGGTCAACAGGATTTGTTTTTTTGTGGATGGCTGCGATTCCTCTGCTCTGGACTTTCTTCAGGCCCAGCCAGCCTTGCTCAGTCCTCATGTTCCTGTGACAGGTTTTGGGCTGAAGACCCATTTAATTTTGAAGAGGTGATGCTCTTTGGGCACTCTCAGGATGTGAAAACAGAGGTGTCCAAGAGCTTCCCCAGCAAAGAGGGGGCAAAGGCAAGGGCGATGACTTAAACGGGACACCAATATTCCACTTCCAGTTCTACCAGTGGTTTTTAGCCTGGATACCACATAGATTTCGTCAAGTCACCTAAAATTAGTAGAAATGTGGTACTTTTGTGTCACAGCACAGAAAGAGCTGTGTTTTCCCCTTATTCCTGCAGAGGAATAACACCACTTCCATCCACAGTGGGAGATGCACACTGCAAGGGCCTCCAAATGTACCACAACAAACAGAGCAGGAAGTGGGGGAGTACCTAACCTAAAAGACAGAAACACTTGCTATGAAAACTCTATTTGGTTAATAATTCCAAAGCTGCCTCATTCCACCAAAAGCACACAATTTCAAGGATTTATTGCAAGAGATACTACAAAACAATAAAAAGCCCCTCTGCAAGTATTCAGTCCTCCTCAGAGCTGTCCAGCTCTACTCCTCCAAGTTACACCTGCCTCTACAGACCAGTTAAGTTTTCTTGGCCTCTTCATTCCCTTCCAGTTCCATCATCCATCCAGTGATGTTGCTCTTCTTGCTTTTCCTGAATTTGTAGTACCAGCAGAAGACAGCAAGGGTCAGCAGAAGGATCAGAACCAGTGGTAAGTATAAGATGAAGTTCAGCAGTGGTGGGGATGAGCAGATCCTAGACAAAACAGTTGACTCTGAAGGAAAAAAGAAAGAAAAAGTGAGGCCCCAAGCTAGTTTGAGTTTCTCACTCCTAAGTGCTATTATCTTAACACTTTTCCCTCAATCTTCAACAGCTACCAATTTTTAAGAATTCTGACAGGCTACCTGAGGAGAAGGGAGAGAGAAACCAGGTAATTCGCCTCAATTTCTTGTCTGGGGAGGTTAGATGAGGCCCGGATTTATTCATCTGAAACATCCCAGCAGAAACAGCCCAGTTCTTCTGCTAACCCATTCCAGACTGGGCTCAGTGAGGAAAAGCAACACACCCTGCCTGACACCACTGACAGTGGGATGAGGTAGAAGTCTGCCAGAGGCTGCACCACTGAGCAAGATGGGATAAGAGGAAAGCAAAAAACACCAAATCAGGAGGTGCCTGTCCCCCCAGACATCTGCCCCTCCTCGTTACTGCTGATCTGCTATCCTATTTCATCCCCACTGAGCTGCAGGCAGCTGTGAGCACCACACCATCCTCATCCCTGGCAGCTCCTGCAGGACAGCTCCCCAGCAGAGGTGGAGGCTCCTGGGTACTTCAAAGATACCTGCATCACTGGAGGAACACACATGCACACACATGGCCACCCAAAAAAAAAAAAAATTAAAAAGAGAGGGTGAAAGAAAAAACACCCAGCTAAGATTTTGCCTTTTGTGAAAACCATGAAAAACACTTGGCAAAAACACTTATTCAAAAATTGGAGGAGAATTTACTACCAGTCACTGAGCAATTTTAGCAATGGTTTTTCCACCAGTAATGGGTAACAAGAGATGGAGGGAGCTGATGAAGGAGAAATCTTGCGTGCTAGAGAGCTGTGATGGATAACAGCAGTAACACAACAGCAGGGGGGATGAAGTGCTGTCAGTCCCTCTCTGTGCAATTAAATCCAGATTAGCTCTGCTGTAGGTGCAAAGCCATGAGAGCAGGCCTGTGCCTGGCTGTGGGAGCAGCAGGCAGAGGGGAGGGCTCTGCAGGGTCTCTCTTTCCATGCTGCTCAGCTCTGGGAATTGCTGCAGAAGCCAGAACTTGTGTAGGCACTCAGGCCGGCTTCAGGCATGGCAGCTCCAGAGCTAAAGGCGAATACAAGTTCAAGATCCTCTCACAGTTGGGTGCATCATGATTGAATGTCACAGTTTATATTTTTTCCTCTATATGGGTCATCTGAGCCTCCTATTTTCCCAAAGCAGCAACAACTCCTGCCTATTACCTTCCTAAAAACCCTGCGTGCACCTGACTGAAACCTTTGCTTTTATTTACTTAAACTTCTGCATGCAGAATCTAGTCCTACCTTGTGATATATATCTTATATTAAAACTATACTAAAAGAATAGAAGAAAGGATTTCATCAGAAGGCTAGCTAAGAATAGAATAAGAAAGAATGATAACAAAGGCTTGTGACTGATCGAGACAGTCTGAGACAGCTGGGCTGTGATTGGCCATTAATTAGAAACAACCACATGAGACCAATCACAGATCCACCTGTTGCATTCCACAGCAGCAGATAATCATTGTTTACATTTTGTTCCTGAGGCCTCTCAGCTTCTCAGGAGGAAAAATCCTAAGGAAAGGATTGTTCATAAAACATGTCTGTGACACTACCTTTGCACCCAGCAGGTGCCCCCACTCGCCCCAAAGTGAAGTTCAGACAGACCTCAGTCTAGACAGACTTCCCAGAGAAGTCACACCAAAAATTTTCCCCCCAAAACATTTAGGTCCTGGCCCCAGCATGGCTCTGGGGAGAGGAGGTGATCAGCCCCTGGCACCCAGCAGCGTTACCTGGCAGGATGGTGATGAGCTGAGTGGTCCCTGAGCGTGCCAAGGCCTGCACAGCCCAGTCCTTCCCCTCGCCCTGCTGCTGCCATTGCTGCAGCTGGCAGTAATATGCCCCAGCATCTCCCCTCTCCACGCTGCTCAGCGTCAGGCTGAAGTCGCGGGCGGAGGGGCGGCGCAGGAACAGCCTCGCTGCCAGGCGCCCCTCGGGGTACTGCACGGTGCCATCGTGCTGCAGGGACAGCAGGGCACTGTCACGGCCACTGCCCTTCACCTGGAACCAGGTGGCTGAGAGGCGAGAGCGGGGCAGGAGGGCGTTCTGGAGCCGGCAGGGCAGCGTGGCCTCCTCGCCCTCCCGCACAGAGATGCTGTCGTTGGTTTTCTCCATCTGCAGCTCGCGCTCTGTGGGGGAAGAGTGTGAGCAGAAAGAGATGTTGTGGTGGTGCACAGCTGTAAAAACACTTCTGCCTGCACCCACAGGCTGACAGGAACCTTCTGGAGTGGTGTGAGGGATTGGAATGGCCTCCCACAGGCCCCTTGCTCCTGTGACTCATTTCTCCCTGGGTTGTCGTGTCCCCACCTTGCCCATCATCTCTGCCCCCTGTGGAGTAATGCTTCCTACCCCCTCCAAATAAGTGATAAAGGCATCTTTTGGACCAAAAGCTATTTAGGAAGCTGGAATTCTCTGACCCACTTTATTTAAGGCTGGGGTGAGGCTGAGAGAGGGAAGAACTGAGCCAGGGAGACCCACCATGCCCCCGAGAGGTGCAGTGATTAGGGTGAGAGCAGCTGAACCTCCACTCTTGTTCCTTAGCAGCAAGGTGCTGCAGGGTAAGGAAAACCTGGTGTTTTCCTTCAGGATGCTCAGGAGCACCAGGTAAGGGCAGCTTCTCTATTCACAGCATTGCACAACCACCCAAGTGCACCAGGTGTTGGAGGGAAAAGAAAAAGGCCAAAATTCATTTTGTTATGAAGAATTCCACTACATCTGCCAGTAGCAAAAATAGCAGCTCGGTTGGCTTGGGAGGATGTGGTAAATCTTCCTAATTCCCTATTTCCCTTTGAGAGGCACTGACAACTCCTGCATCCCTAAGCCTCTGATCCAACACAGGAGCTGCTGTTTTACTAAGCCCTGCCAGCTTAGGAGAGGCCTGGCAGGGGCCTGTCATAAGTTGATCCAACCTTCTCCAGCAGCACCTACACAAGGGATAACAGCTGCTCACCTGAGAGTTTGAGCTTCAGCGTGGTCCTTCCTGATGTTCCCTCTCCGAGCTTGTACCAGCCATCCACCAGCCAGAGCCATTCCTCCACCACACAGTAGTAGCTGCCCTGGTCCCCCAGGTTTGCAGACAGGATCTGCAGCTGGAATAGGCTGCTGGACACCCTCTGGCTCTGGAACCGGGACTTTTGTGCAGGAGAGCTGAATTCAGACCCGTACCACAGTACGCTGGTGTAGTTGTACGTGAGGATTTGCAGGGGTTTTGTGTCTGCCAGAGGAGGCAGGAGGTACCAGGTAACAGCAAACTGTGAATTTTCCTGGGCAAACACAATCCTGCACTGAATGGCTGCGTTACCACTGGCAATCTCCACAGAGTTGTCCTTCGTAGCAACCTGAAGCTTGCTTTCTAAAATGGAGAAACAAAGCAGTCATGCCAGATGCAGCTGCCAGTACAGGGATACTGACAAGGAGGGGAATAAAGCTGAGAGAAACACACTGGAAGGGGAGTAAGGAAGAGGGCACACAGAGGGAAAAGGCTCATTAGGGGATGCTGGAGCAGAGGGTGGAGGGAGGAGGGAAAGAGCAAATCCACACACCCTTGTTCAAACAATAGCAGAGAATCACAGCAGGGTGTCAGTGAGCAGGAGAGTAGCAGAGGAGGTGCCTTGGAGACCACGGAGCAGGAATGGGGGATGGAGGCAGCCACTTGTGTTGGAGCTGGGAGGCAAAGCCTCTGTCTGAAGCAAATGTGTCTGTCTACCACTGCTCCCATCAGCAGGCTCACACATATGTGACAAAAGCAGCCTGCAGCTTTGGAGACTGTGAACAAGGGTCTTTTATCACAGAGAGAATACAGAGCCTCTGTGGGTTTCACTAACAGTTGCCATCTCAGGTGTTTGCTGTGGTTATTAATCCAAAACCACACAACAGAGTCCTGCACACCCTCTGTGATCACACCCAGTGACTGTTCAGTGCTGTGCTCTTGAGGAGAGCAGAGGGATGGTGCTGCCTGCAGCTCTGCCCTGGGCAGAGGGAAATCCTGATCCTGATGTGTCTCTGCTGCTCCTGCTCTGAGGGAACCTCTTCCCACGGCACATCACTGTTGCTGGAACCTCTCCTCCAGCAGTGAAAAGGCTGCAAATCCATTTCTTTAAAGATCTTCCAGTCATCTGCACTTCCCCTCCACCCTCCCCTCCATGCTCAGCAGTCAGGGGAAGGAATACACATAGGTATCCACCCTCAGGTAGGGAGAAATTCCTCAGCAGGAGACACCATCAGGGTTTTAAGGGACTGTAGGCTGAGTTTCCATTCTTAGCCCTTTCCTTGCCTATGAGCTGAGCAGCAGGACACCTCTGCCACAGAGGCTGGGGATAACAGAGCTCCCTTAAGGCTCAGCCCCTGGGTACTGGTTTGGGGACAGGCAGCAGAGGACACACTGAAATGGTCCCTCTGAATGTCTCAGGCACCTGTCCTGGGCCATAGGCTTAGCAGGGCATTCTCCTTCCCAGTCCTCTCCCAAGGGATGTGATGGCAGCAGGTTGTGGAGAGGGCTTTGGGACAGGAGGGAACTGTGGCTTCTCCCAGCGGGGCTGAGGGGAAAGGGGGCACTGCAGGTAAAAGCTTTCACATCTCCCCTTCCTTCAAGCATTTCTTCCCAAAACTCAAGCAATCCCCTTCAGAGCCCTTCACTGTCTCTCTTGAGACTGGTCAAAACAAAATATCCCAACTGATATCTCTTCACATCCCTGTAGAGCCTCTGCTTCTGTGAAGTCTGCCAACAAAACCTCCCTGCTTATCCTTTTCTCTTTGCACCCCATCACTCTTCCTTCTCTCTGCAGACAAACACATTTTCACCAAAAGGTTGGCAGTCTCCTCCACAGAGGCACTTGCACAAGTCCCAGTGTCTGCTTATTGCCTCAATTCAGTGATGAGGATTTCCACAGCAACACTCACTGGGATGAATGGGAGGTGGATGTTCCCAAGGGATCACAGTGCATTTCTCAGTGTGCATTTGCTGCTCTGAAGAAACAGGTGTAGGCAAAAAGCAGAAGAGAGGGGACAGCAGTCACCCTAATTAGGACACTGTGCAAATTCATCAGATCCACCATGAAAACCACACTGACTTGAGCACACCTGGGAACTAGATGCAAGTTGATGTCTTAAACTTCAGTATTTAAAAGCACACCCATCCCAGAGCCAGCTCTGTGGAAGCACAAATCTTCAGAGAGGGACACAGGAGATACTCAAAAACCATCTGGAGGTGGTTCTGGGCAGCCTGCTCTAGGTGGCCCTGCTTGCACAGGGAGTTGGACCAGGTCACCTTTAGAGGTCCCTGCCAATATCCACCATCCTGGGTTTCTGTGACAAGTGAACTGACCACACTGGAAAAAATAAGACACTTAATTCTGAACTTCATCTGCTCAGCACCAAGGATACCCCTCAGCCAGTCAGTGAAGTACCAGAGGATGAGGGGGCAGGCAGGGTCTTGCTCGAGTGTGGCCTAGCTTGGCACCCACTCATGGGCAGAGAATGCTCCAGAGAAGGAAAAGCTACGAGATCTCAGAGAGCAGGCACAGGAACCAAGCCCTGAGTGCTTGATTTTGATGAGGAAAATTGCTGTTACACTCTCAGAGATCATCTCAAGAGGAAGCAGAGCATTTGCTGCAAAGCCCCTTTGTTTTAGTTCAGGTCTCCTCTCTCTCTGCTGCTGCTAAAGATCATTTACCAAAAGGGCAGAGGAGCTGCCTGCCTCTTCCTTTCTCACATAAAGCCATGGTGCTGTTCTCCCTTTCATTTTAAATTTAATTAACCAAGCTGAGCACCTCACTGCCCGTCTTCCTGTGAGCCTTGCCTGACTCTTGGCTTGCTCCTGGCCCAGGAGCAGTGGAGCAGGCAGAGGGACACAGCTCATGTGGGATGCTGACCTGAGGGGCACGAGGTGAAAATGCCACTCCAGAGTGGGGGAAGCAGCTGCACTGAGAGGCTCATGGAGCACTAATTATGAGATCCCACCTTAGATATTGGAAAAGATCTGTCCTCCTTCCCTGTCTGTTATAATCTTTCATGGATGTCCCTCCCATCTGAGGATGGTCCATAGACCACAGCAACATGTAAACTCCCAAAGCACCAACTAATATCAAGTAGTACTGAAGCAAAAAGTCAAGAAATCCAGTACCTCTGGATGCTCCAACTATAAGGTTTTATATGAGGAGAAGCAGGCTGGTGATTTTCATGATTTGCAGCTTCATTTTCTGCAGCTTCCCCTCAACCCTATTGCTTCCTGAGCCAGCTTCCTCACTAGACCTCCCTACCTCCCCAAATATCCTCCATTGGCTCATGCTGCCTTTCCAAGAGAGGTGGCACTAGAGGCAGCAGGAACCTCCTACTGTGCGTCACCTTCTCTCAGTTCCCACCATCTTTTATGGAATCACAGTCTCCAGCAGCAGCTGCAACACATTTGGAGCCAAATGTTGTAGTCTCATGCTGCTACCACATCCTCTGTGTAGATGCTCTGCAATTACACCTGCTCATCTTAATGCCATTTACACTAGAGATGTGTGCTCAAAGATGCTCATTATTGTCACCCCTCTGCCTCAGTGCCACCCTGCCCCAGCTGGTTGTAGCTCCAGAGCATCCCAGCAGTCAGCTCCACAGGGGTGAGGAATCAGTAACAGTGGAACAGGAGAAAGCACCAGAGAAAAGCCCAGACAGGGTAGGAAATGTATTAGCCTATGCCACAGCAAACCCATCAGTTAAAATACATGAAAAATGCATAATTTCAGTTCACTGGGTTGTGATTCTGAAAATCCAAGGATTTTAGAGGAAGGAGCACTTAATGCAAAGAAAGAAAAAAAAAAAAAAGAGCAAGAACTCTCCTTTGCTGGCAGAACAAACACGAGAGAAAAAACCAAACCAGCCCATGTTCTCACGCCTGCCTGCAGAGGCTCAGAGGCTTTGGCCAGGACAAACCCTGCAGCCCCAGCTGTGAGCAGAGCACGCTAGCACTGTGGTGCTGCTGGGGGTGGCAGGAAGGAGGCTGGCTTGGGGGCTGGGGTCTGTGCTTGCACCATCTCTCTTCCATAAGAGGATGAGGCTCCCAGCGGGATGCTGGCAGGAGGGATGGCAGCACAGCCCCGGCCTGCAGGGCTGGCCATAAAAGGGAAGCCTGGGCAGGGCCCTGGCTGTGCAGCCCAGCTGTGCCTGGCAGGAGATGCCTCCCCACGGAGGCCCTGGCACCCTGAGGCTCAGTGCTGGCTCCCAGTCCGGCAGAGGGGCCTGGTGCTTTCTCAGCATACCTTCAGTATTCTGGTCAGGGAACACAGGCATATCCCAGCATCAGCTTCAGGGGCTGGTTTCTCGGCACTGCCTCCCAGAAGCCCACACCATGGGGTGTACCTTACACCCCAAAAATTCAGCTGGACTTCTTGGGAGGGCACTGCTTCTTTCCAGAAACCAGGCTTAACATCCTAGTGGCAAGGCTGATCCCTATATGCTTGGTGTAATCTGGCAACAAATAGATACTGCCACTTGCCAGCACCAAATTTGCCTCCAAGGTTTTGTCAGGTGCTGAGGAAGCACCAGAACAGGCAGCACCATCTCCTGCAGCCCTGGGGACACCCCAGACATCAGTGGCCCTGGTTGCCCCTGGTGACATTTGATGGATTTAAAGTCGCAGGAGAGACCTCTGCTGAAAGCTCTGCTTACCTGGCAGCACCACTTTGATTCCCACAGCATTGGAGCTGGTGCTGGCTGCTGGCTGCCCCAGGGGCAGGACGTTCCTCCTCCAGACCTCCACCTCACACTGGTACGTCCCCTCGTTGGCAGGCAAGGCGCTGTGGACGTGCAGCCTGAAGGAAGTGTCAGTCTTGGCCAGCTGGGCTTTCCCCTGGAAGCGTGGCCGTGCTGCCCCCCAGAGCACAGTGCCATTGGGAAGGACCTGGACCAGCTCGTCTAAGGGACTCGTGGGCGGGCTGGGCTGGAAACGCCACCGCACAGACACCGGCACCTCCTCCAGGGTGTAGCTGGCAGCCACTTGGCAGAAGAGCTCAAAACTCTGCCCGTAAGTGACCATGGCAACTCGGCTTCTCAGCGTGGCGTGCAGACCCAGACCTGCCCAGGAGGAGAGAGTCCTTGGCATGGGGACACAAGTCCTGCCTTTGGCATGGGCACACAAGTCCTGCCCTGTGCCACCCCACTGCCACCCTTCCCACACAGCCCCAGGCACTGCAGGGCCATGGCACCAGGCTCCTCTGACAGTGCCACTCTCCACTTATTTACACTGTGCTCTGCCAACCCCATGCAGCCCCTGGCCCTCTCCTACCTGCCACTTTCCCACCCCCAATTTCCCAGAAAACTCTGAGTACCCTCTTTTCCACACCAGAGGAGCCAGGGATCCTCTGCTGATGCTGCTGTCCTTTTTGCTGCTTCCCTCCACTCTCTGCAAAAGTTTAACAATTCCTGTGGCCTGACTGGTGCTTTCAGGCACCCAGCTCAGCAACAAAAAGGAAAATCACCCTAAATCACAGCCAAAAGCTGCCTCTCCATAAAGGTACCCAAGAAGGAAGGACATGGTCGCCGCACACCATGGAGATGAGCAGCTCTGGACTCAGAGGCCAGCACCAGGGGTGTATCTCTGATAAATTCCACCAGACAACTCAGCAAGTAGCTTTGTGGAACTTAATTACTGCAAGTAATTATGCTGCTAGAACAGATATTTTGTATTCCAGCTTAAGGAGACAGGCCTGCTGAGCAAGATACTGCCCCTCAGGTCCCCGAGCATTTTAGCCATTGTCTCCTGCTGGTCTCTCCCAAAACACACCATGGAGGGTTCTGGCATCCTGGTAGAAATTTGGAAATTGAAGCACTGCAAGGCCAAGTGATCAGCCATAGGTCACCCTGCAGCAGCAGCAGAACTCAGAGCACAGCAGGCCTATGTCCCAGTGATGTGTCCACCTGTCAGAACCCAGGAAATTCCTCTGACTGCCCTGGAGGACTTGAGACCCTGCCCAGGGGGCTCAGATACCTTGGCACAGAGCCCAAGACCCCTGTGCCTTTGATCCTGACCCATGGAAAAACAATTACCAACCTTTATATGAAGAATTACAAGTCAAGAGAGTTTAAGTAGAATAATAGTTTGTCATGGGGTGAAAAATAAATTTTTGAGGTTTTTAGAATGAGGGCTTGGGATCCCAAGATGGAGGAATTTGGGCGTACCCTGTCCTCCTTCCTTTTTCTTCCTAGCCTCCATGTTCTGGGTGATGGTGGCACTTTTGGGTTGGTTTAAGGTAGAAACTCACTGTCTAACACAGGTGATAGGTATTGGGAAGTTATTGTAAATAATGTACACATAGTTTTTAGTATAAAAGAATATAGAATAAGGAGTCGAGGGGAGTTGTAGTGGAATCATATTGTTAGTCCTGAGGTGGTTAGGAGAGCAGCAGCTTTTCCTAGGATGGGTCAGGGGCTGGGGTCTACTATGTGATAAGAATGTGCTTGGCGTGCCATTGAGAGTTAGATATTTTCTTCTAGGTAGAGGCTCAGCATGAAGACATAGGCTTGGATTATTGCTACTGCTACCTCTAGGATAATTAGTAAGAAGAGAACTAGTGGAGTTAGGAGTGAAACTGCTGGTATTGTGGAGAATAGGGCTGTTGTGGCTGTAGAGATGAGTTGGATGAGAAGATGAGTTGGATGAGAACACCACCTGTGAGGGTGGCCAGTGTGCCTCAACCCGACCTGCCAGACAGACCTACGGCATCTCAGAGAAAGAATGTTAGAGATAAGAAATAATAAACAGCCTTGAGAACAAGAACAGAGAAATCCTGATTCCTTATTAGACTGCCAGGCTGTGAAAAAGAGGCTTGTGTGTATCTCAGAGTCACTCTGACCAGCAGAGATTCTGAGATCCACCCACTCCTCCAACCCAGAAACAGGGATGGTGGAACTCACCCATGGAGCTGACCGTCACCGCTGCCTCTCCCTTCCCTGTCCAGTTCCGGCCTCGCGACCACTGCGTGGCTTCACACCGGTACTGCCCGCCATCATCCTCATCCAGCGTGCTGGGGATCACCAGGGTGAAGGTGCCAGAGCTCTCTTTCTGCAGCCTGAGGCTGCCCCGAGCCCCTCCATCCCGGTAGGCACTGCCTAGGCTCAGGGTGCCATCCTGCTCCATGGCGGCCACCAGCTCCCTGTGCCCCGGCTGCTGCGGGGGCAGGTGCCACCAGTGCAGGGACACAGGGCCAGTGGCTCCCTGCACCTCACAGTGCAGGATCAGGGGGTCTCCTGCTGTCACCCGTGGGGTGCTGGTGGACACAGACAGGCGCAGGTGGATCTCTGCAAAGGACAATTACCGTGTTGGGATGCTGCGCTCCTTCGGAAAAGCCAGAGATACTGTAGCATTAAATGGAAGACCAGACAAATCTTGACTTTGGAAAAGAAGAGGAGTTGGGGTGTAGTAATTACATATCCTCTGAACAGAGAGAGACATGGTTCTCCCAGGAAAATCCTGGGAAGCTGTGTAGAAGCTGTGAGAAACTTAGAGGAAATAATTCAAACAATTATTATCTCTCTTTCTGTAAGCGTTGTTTATAGATATGGTTCTCCAGAATGTGCTATTCATAGTTCACCAATACTGTGAGAGAAGATTCCTATAGTTCACCAACTGTGTGAGAGAAGATTCCTAAAGGCGAATCAGGTCTTAAGTCCACCATTTTTTCTATAAGAACTAGATTTCTAGTAATAAGATGTCTTTTCATGCCTTCTGATGATAGTCTCTGTATCACCTTTAGCTGTCCCCAAGACCCCTTCAGTGATATTGGGGAATTGCCTGAAATTTTCAACCAACCTTTTCACATAAATTTGGAGAAAGTTTTGTGGTTGCAGTTTTTTGTTTGGTAGGGGTTTTTTTTGTTGTTGTTTTGTTTTGGTTTTTTTTCTTTCTGTTTTATGTCTTTCTTGGGACACAGATACGTAAAGAATGAGTAAAGAAACAGAGTCCCAGCAGGCAGCTCTTGCTACATCAGAATAACCATTATCTAGCTATGACAAGGAAACCAAGAGCCTCCTACACACTTTTCTTAGAGTGGTTTCTCACAAATCATCCATCCAAAACAGTGAGAACTCCCTGATGGAAATGACAATGATCCCCCTCCCCAGAAGTGCCTGTTCTGCTGGGTTTTCCTGTGATTTACAGGAGTAGCAGCAGAAGTTGCTCACAGTTTTCAGTACCAATGATACAGGAGGACCCAGACTCCTCAGAATTCTACCTATTTGCCCCAAAACTTACTGTGAAGACATTGGATTAAAGGTTTACATTTTGTTGACAGCTACTGTGTCTGTCATGCTAATATGTGCTAAAGCAAATGCTTTTCCCATTATCTATCAAAAAACTATGGCATATTTACACTCTTGCTGCCCTTGTCAAGATGAGACCAGACCTAAAGCATTTCGCAGTCAAGGATCCTGCAGACTTCACCCAGCAGAGCAGCTGTGAGGATTTACTAACCTGCTGGCTTCACGTCCACTTGGATGCCTGATGACACAATGGTCTGGATGCTCTGCAAGTCTCCAGGAGTCTTCATTTCCGACACAGAGCACTGGTAGGTACCCTTGTCCTCCAGCCCCACCTCAGAGATGGTGAGGACATAAATGGTGTTGCTTGGCTTGAATGCTCGCAGCTGCCCCAGCTTGGCTCTCTCCTCGCATTCTTCCTCCCAAGTCAACACCCCGTGGGGATCAACCCTGGCCACTTCCTTGTCATTGAGGAGCCAGACCACTTTGAAGTTGCTGCTTTTTGGGGCTTCCACCACACAACTGAGCTGCAAGGTGTCCCCTTCAGAAAGGGAGGGTTCAGTGGCAGTGAGGTCCACGGAGAGGTCTGTGCCTGTGGGCAACCAAAAACAAGGAGGGGTGGTTGGCCCTGCCCGTGCTTCCCTCCTGCCTGGCAGTGGCCTTGCAGAGGGCAGCAGGAGGGAATTCTCTGTTAAAGCATGGGTTTTTTCATAAGAAAAGTGATCAGGATGGAAAACTTGGACCCTGGGGAGAGGTTCGCCAGCTCTGGGCAGCAGTTGCAGGTTGGAGGAAAAGCCAGAGCCCTGGGGAGCTGAGCTCCCCCCTTAAGAGCAGATAAACCCGACAGAGCACTCACTGGGACAGCCTTTGGCCACAGCCTCCCCCTGCTCAGCTCAGACATCCAGAGGGCTGTCCTAACTCAGAGGCATCAGCTTTTGCAGGTGCAGCTTTGTCTCACCTTCTGGAGCTGTTTTACCTCATGGAACACCTATCCTGTAAGCCAAAAGGGGGCACAAAGGGGTTTTATCACAGTGGTGGTTTTAACTATGCTGCTTGTGGTAGAAAAAGGTGCACGAAGGGCTGGCATTCAAGGGACTTGTCTGAATTACTGTGGCTCTTCCTGCATGCTGAAACCCCCAGGGGCTACTGTGGGGTGTGGGCAAGAGACGCTCTCCAAGCTGGAGAGGATTTGGGTTAAGTTCCTACAGAAAGCAGAAATGTAAAGACTTGTCATATCATGGGGAATTAGGAAGGAAGAAAGAGAAGGTGGATCCTGCTCCCCACATCAATTAGGAGGAGGTGCTGAGCAAAGAAGGTAGTGACAGGGGGAACCTAAAGTCATCTTCCCCTTGGCAGACCCTCTTGGGCAGTCAGTCAGCTGTGTCTGAGGTAGGGACCCCATCTCTGGGTCCTATGAGAGCATGCACCTTCCTCACTGGGCATTCAAGGCCCCTGATATCTGGCATCAGCCTGGCTGGACAGTGGCTGCAAGCAGGAGACCCACTGGGTACCCTAAAACCCTGAGCTATGACCCCACAAAGCTCTGGCTTGGCTAAAAACCTGGAGGAAGGACAGAGCCTCCATTCCCTGTGCCACTGTGTCCCTGGGTCACTGTGGTGCCCCCTGAGTCTCAGAACAAGGGAAAGGTTATGTGCTGTAGTTTGGAAGGAAAACAGAGCAGCTCCCAGACCACAACTGGAAGGGCTCAAATAATTTACCTAAAGCACAGCATCCTGTGAATTTAAACACTGGTTCATAAACAGTTTGTGAACAGGAATCCCAGCTGCTGCAGATATGTTTGGCATTCCTAAATATTTGCTGCAGAGTTTATAGAAGCCCCTGGAGCAGCTAGCCATGGTCAGAGTGGCAGATAGCTCTAGGAGTGACGGGGTGCTCAGCCCTGGGGTCCCCCACTGCATGCTGAAGGATGAAACCAGCCCTGCAAATTTGATGGAGGGCTTGCACACCCACTGCTGTCCCACCATGGCAATACCAGGAGCACCAACGCTGCCACTATAGCATCCTCTCACCACCATCAGCTCCCTTCTACCTTTAACACTTACCTCAGGACAAATACCAAACTCTGAGAGGGTTTCTAAACAATCCAGTGGCACTGATGCCTGAATCCTCACACTATCAGTCATGACAAGCCCTCCTCAACAAGAGGATGCACAGAAGTGCACTGACTGCCATTGCAGGCTTGGAAAGCCTTTGCTGCAAACAGCGCACAATGAGGGGAATAAAGCCTAGCCAGTCAGACAGGTTTCAGGAAACAGAGTGACAAGAGAGCACAGTTCCCTCCCCCTCCTCCTGATACCTTGCTCCCCTGAGTCACGTTCGGAGTGCTGAGCTCTCACCCGTCTGTTTCTTTGGTTTCCTGCTCTGACTCACTGCCCTCCCACAGGACATCAGTTCCCCTCACTGCCCCAGCTCTGCTCTGAGGCCTCCTGCACGCACTCTGAGCAGTGGGGACAGGGTACACCACCTCCACAGGCAGGGTTTCAGGGCGAGACTTGCTCCCATTTTACTGCACCCTGTGTTAAAGAACACCAACCAGCCACAACCTTGTCTTGGCAGTTTTGAGCTAAAGCTTACTGGTGAGAGAGAGATTCTCCCTTTCCCTGGGCATGGCTACCCACAGGCATGTGGGAAGAGCAGGGTGAGGAGCACAGCCAGCAGAGGCTGTGGCAGGAGGGGTGGTAGACAGGGTGCTCAGAGGAAAGGCCTAACAAACAGCAGCACCAGCTGCTTTGGAAACCAGCGGGCTGGCGGCAGCAGGTACAGAGAAACCACCCCCAACAAGAGCTGCACAGCACACACAGCCCATCCCTGGGTCCCTCCATGCCTGTGCTGAGGCACAGTGACGAGCAGATGACTTTTTTAAGGCCACAAGAGCCTCGAGGCAGTGTAACAACACTGTTTCCCACACTCTGGAGTTTAGCACTGCCAAGGATCCATCCAGGCTGCTGTGGGCACACGCTGTGCCCTCTGCTAACACCTCACATGGGTCTGTGAGGCTGTGGCCTTGCTGCTGGCATCAGGGATTTGGCTGCATGAACAGCCAAAGCACCAGCAGGTCCTGAACAAGGGCTGCCATGGCTCTGAGCTCAGCCCAGCCCGCTCCCTCAGTGCCCAGCCAGACCCACCAGTGTGTCCCTGGGCTGCGGCACAGGCAGGTGAAGGGGCATTGAAATCTGCTGCTGTAGAGCCTGGAATGCACAGGGGAGCTGGGGCCAACAGGTGAGTTTGAGTTTGCAAAGACCTTACCCCGGCTCAAAACTGCCAGCCAAGTCCTCTGAGTTTGGTTGCGGGAGATGTCCTTCCATGTCTTGTCAGGATCCTCAATCCACTCGGCTGCCTCACAGTACAGCTGCCCCTGGTCAGATGGCTTCACTCCCCTGATGATGAGCTTGTACGTGGTGTTCCCAACCTTGTTCAGCTGCACATCCCCCTCCAGGAACCTCTGCTCATAAGAGGGCCCTGGCTTCAGGATGAAGTCCTTGGAGAGGGTGAGGATCTCCTTGGCAGGCTGCTCTCCTGCTCCCTGAAGAAGGTACCAGCCAACTGAGAGATGGGTGTGCTGGGCAGTGGCCTTGGACACCTCACAGGTCAGCTCCACCACATCCCCTTCCATGTGACTGAGGGCCTGGGGCGCCATGGAAGCCGAGAGTGTGTCTGGAATCACTGAACATGGGGAGAAACACAGAATCAGAGAATATCCGGAGTTGAAAGGGACCCATGAGAATCACTGAGTCCAGCTCCTGTCCCTGCACAGGACAACTCCCCAGAATTTGCAACCAGGGCCTAAGGGATCTGACAGGACAGGAGAAAAATCTTCTGTAGCTGACTGACAAGGCTTCCATCAGCTTGTGTTGAGGTGTGAAGTGACTAAAACCTCAGCAAACAAGAAAAACAATGAATCTCTTCACAGTGCCCTCTTCAGCCAAACTAGTCAGTATTAATCCGGAAGCCCCAAGGAGATTAGAACCCATCCCCTCACTATCCCAAATAGTGAGATCTATCACCAGTAGACTGGTGCAGCACCAAGATAAAGGAGAAAACAGGGCTGAATACCAAGTGGAAGCACCATACCACCATGTAGACTCAGTGGGCTCACAGCTGGGCCTTTCCCTCTGTATCTCCACCCTATTGCCTTCCTTCCCCATGGTCTGCAAGAGCTGCTACCTCCCTCCACCTGTGAGTATCCTACTTGGGTCAATTCCCACACCCACAGAGCCTGGAAACTCCTGCCTTCCCAAGAGCTCAGCTGTAACACGCTGTGTCTGTGTCAGGAGCTGAAGTCAGGCCATGGGAGAGCAGAGGCTTCCTATTCCTCCCCTTGCTCTGGGAGGCAATAACCACAGAATCACAGAATAATGAGGTTGGAAGAGACCTCTAAGATCAAGTCCAACCTATGCCTAACGCCTCGACTAGACTATAGCACCAACTGCCATATCCAGTCTTTTTTTAAACACATCCAGAGATTGTGATTCTACCACCTCCCTGGGAAGAACATTCCAGTACCTTATTATTCTTTCAGTGAAAATTTTTTTCCTAATACCCAACCTATACCTTCCCTGACGCAGCTTGAGACTGTGTCCTCTGGTTCTGTCAGTTGCTGCCCGGTGGGAGAGACCGACTGTTGGAATTCAGGACATCCCTCTGGCTGTCCTGGATTGCCAGGACCCCTGCCAGGGGGCTCAGAGACCCTGGCACACAGCCCAAAACGCCTGTGACTTTGATTATGATCCATGGAAAAAGTTACCAACCTTTTATGAAGATCTACAAGCCACAAAAGTATAAGTAGAATAATAATTAGTTTGTCATGGGGTGGAAAAATAGATTTTTTGGGGGTTTTTAGAATGGGGGTTCAGAGGGCAAGATGGAGGGATCTGGGCGTGTCCAGTCTTTCTCCTTCTTCTTGGTCTCCATCTTCTGCTGTGGTGTTGGCACGTTTAGATTGGTTTAGAGTAGAAGCTCACTGTCTGACATAGGTGATAGGTATTGGAAAGTAATTGTAAATATTGTACACGTAGTTTTTAGTGTAAAAAGATAACACTGCCCCAGGGGTGGAGTGCCTCTGTCTGTCTTGCTGAGCAGACCTCTGCAGGCCAGGAGAAAGATAAGAAACAAAAAACAAACTTAAGACTGAGAACTGAAGAGTTCTGACTCCTTTGACTGCCGGGCTGGGAAAAGAGACTTTCTAACGTTTCTTGGGGTCACTCTGACAAGCTAAAACCCCGAGAACTGACCCCACCTGTCTACAACTTCCCTTCAGGAAGTTGTAGAGAGCAACAAGGTTACCTCTAAGCCTCCTCTTCTCCAGGCTATACAGCCCCAGCTCTTTCAAACCTTCCTCAAACCAGAGAACATGCAAAGTGATGGATATCTTGACATATCTACCTCAGCCCTACTCACCATCCCTTTCCCCAGTGTCCCTGTGACAGATGAGATGTCCCTGTGGGGACAGCAGCGACCTGTCCCACCGGGAGCAGGGCTCCCACTCAGGACCCACCTGTGAGGTTGGTCTTGGCACTGTAGCTGCCGAAGTACCTCTCGTCAGTGTTGGGCGTGTGGCACTCGTACTGGCCGGCGTCGCGCTCCTGCAGCTCGGTGATGTGCAGCAGCACGGCGTCCCCCTGCAGCCGCTCCACGAAGATGCCGCGGCTGCGCACGCGCTGCGTGTAGATGGCGTAGGGGAACAAGGGGTCCACGGTGCTGACGATCTGCACCTCCCGCTCGGGGGCCGAGGGCAGGTAGATGGACCACTGGAAGTTCTGCTCCGCCGGGCCCTGGTAGCCACTCACCTTGCACCACAGGGTGACGTGGGAGCCCTCTGTGCGGTAGAGGGGTCCATCCTGGACAGTCACCAGCCGCTGGGCACTGGTCAGACCTGTCAGCACACACAGTGTTCACAGGGGGGCAGTTACAAGAACAAGGCCTGTGACAACAGAGCCCTGAACTTTCTTGTCTCCTGTCACACTGGGAGTCACACGACAGAGCCCAGAGCATCATGGCCCAAGGGCTGCCGAGCCCGTTCTTGCTTGAAGAGCCTCTCTCAGGCAGCACTGCAGGGGAAGCAGCAACCAGGCTGAGAGCACTGGAGGAAGCTTGTGGTGTGTTAAAATGACGAGGGCCAAGCTCACAAAGTGTAGAGAGCAGGGGTGCAGAGCTGGTCAGAGGAGGAGATGCAACACAGAAGCTGAGGGACACGGGACAGTGGAGGTCGGCAGCAGGCTGGCTGCTGCAGAGATGCTCCATAGGCAGAAATGGAGGACAGCACAGGAGAGGGGGTCGGGAAGAACTCGCCTCTGAAGGCGGGGGGCACAAGGAAGCATCAAGAGCTCCCTCCATTTCTGCTTGCAGAGGGTGGATGGCAATCCCCAGACTCTCCCCTTCCATGTAACTCCCAGCAGTGACATTCACTTTCTCTGGAGCTCAGCACGCACACCAAGCGGAATGCCCACAGGACATAGGTCCTGAGTCGAAAAACAACTGTGGTGGCCAGGGAAGAGAGAGCTGGTGACAAGGCTGCCTAGGAAACCTCCAGAAATTCCCTCCCAGTGGGAGAGGGAGTGAGGTAACACCCTCCACACTGCATCAGCCACTCAACAGGGACATGTATGTCCCCTCACTGAAACGCTCTTAGGGTTTGGGCTCTCGTTTTGGAGTGAAAACACAGTGCAAAAGGAGCACTTGCTGATGCACCTCTTCCCATGGCACCTGAGCCAGAGCAGCGCTGGCTGAGCTCCCCATGCCCTGCTTTCCCCCCACAGCACTTCCAAGAAAGCTCTGGCCACTGGGCAGGGCACTCACCCAGGAGGAGGAGGAAGAGGAAGGCAGCTGCCAGGCACTGTGCCAGCCCCATGGGGATCCTCTCTGCTTGGATCCTCTCCCGGAGGGACAGTAGTGGGTTCTCATGGGCGATGGCGGCAGCCACGTCGCTATTTAGAGAGAGGCTGGGAGGAAACTGTCTCTCAGTGGTGGTTTCCTCTGCTCAGAATGGCAGGGAGAAGTCACGGAGCGGGGTGCATCAGCAAAGCAACACCCTCTGGGAGGTGACAGCCTGCACCCTGTCCTCAGGCCACCTGCGCAAGTGTGACAATGCCCACAGCCCCTTCTGCCACTGTGTCCATGCCAGATGCCCACCTGTGGGCACCCTCTGGCTGTGGCTTTGCTGTCCAAGAGCAGCTCATGGGCTAAACCTCTGCCTCACTCCTTCCCCTTTATTGCATGGAGCAGCTTGCTCCCTGCTGACAGCGAGGAAGGGACAGGGGGCTGGATTCCAGGGAGGGATGGAAGCAGATTTCTAGGGATGGATGAAGGTTCTTCCAGCTATTTCCCATGGCTGCAGCCAGCAGCATGATGCCTTAAGTACAAGCTAGAGAGGCACAGTGGTCCTTGAAGATGGCTGATCAAACTCTCCCCACTCCAATGCCCCCAGTGAGGCATCCCTCCCACAGCACCCCCACCAGCCCATCCAGTCCATGGTCAGGAGGATCATAGCAGCCAGTTGGTTCTTGAAGGATCACCACAGAGGCAGGAACTGGCCAGGAACTCTGTTCTGTATACACATCCCATGGGCAGGTGTCTGGGATGTGGGAGATCCTGGCCCAACACTTCTGGCAGAAGCAGTGGGACCACAGGGAGCTGTATTGGAGGGCTGAGGTCAGGAGGCTCCAGTGCAGTCCCAGGAGCTCTGGCACATTCCCAGAGATAAGTGCTGTGGCTGCATTGCCTGGGATATGCTGCTGGCTCCTGCTGGCAGGTGCCAGGGGTGTCCTGGGATATGGTGGGTCATCCAGGGCCACGTTCTGTGCAGGGAAAACCCAATCTCTGAAGCATGTAGCCGAAACACTAGAGATGGGTTCAGAGGCACTGCTGAAATTATTTGTTTGGGGTTTTTTGTTTAGTGGGGTTTTGGTTTTCTTTTTATTTTTTTTAGGTTTTGGGGATTTTTGGGGATGGGGTTGTTTTCTTTGTTTTGGGGTTGTTGGGCTTTTTTTCCCCAGGTGGCACAAAGCATTTATCCCTGAGCCATGCTGCTCTTGCTGCTGTCAGAGGGATTGACTGAATGACTTAATTAGTTCAGGGATTCACAAGCAAAACCCAACCATAAAACAGCTCCTCTTGCTAGATCCCAGGGGGCTTCCAGAGGGAATGAGATTCATGTAACGACCCAAAACAAACACCAGGTCCCTCCTTTCCCCATTTATAAAACCGACACATATGACAGGCTGGGAGGTGGAGGCAGAGGCCTCTTGCTGCAAGGCTCGACCCTCCATCAGCCACCTCCTCATCAGCTCCTCAGAAAACCAAATCCAGACCAGGGGATGGGCTGTGGCAGCAGGCAGAGGTCCCTGCAGGATCCCACCTGCCCCCTGAGGAGGGTCTGTGCCCTGTGGCAGCAGGACACAGCCATAACTGTGTGGTAGGCTTACATTCCGTGCTGCAGGATTAAACCTTCCCATTTCAGAAGGAAAGGGATGGAGAGGTTTGCTTCCCAAGAGCAACCCACTGCCAGCACTGCCCTGGGGGATCATCCTGTTGACAGTAAGCCAACCCACTTACCACTTTGGAGGAGGGAAAAGCATCAAAAGCATCTCTGCTACAGTGACAGAGTAAATGGAAAGGAAACTTGGAGTTCAACCTCAGTGAGCTTCCGACAGCCAGTGTGCAGATAAACACACGCTTGGGGACAGTTTAACTCCAGGCTTGCAGCTCTAATGATGCATGAGCCGCAATTCACATTTGCAGTAGAGAAACTGGGGAGAATAGGATTGCCCAGCCCTATCCCTGGCAATAATGGTGCTCTGTGGACAAAACCAACAGATCCCTCTTCCTGGGACTGCACAGTCTAAAACTCACTCCCTTCCTCCCTGGGAAATCAGAACAACCAGACATACAGCAGGGCAGGGTGAAGGCAGGGGATCAGAGAATTCTTTACAAAGACAGCACTGCCATTAGAAGCCACATCAGTGAGTCCAAATCCATGGGGAGAAAGATTCCCTTGCCCTATTTGCCCAGGCATGACACCAGACAAGAAATGACAGGGAAATATGCTTCTTGGATAGCACAGATGGTCCTTGCCTGTACCTACACAGAGCATAGGACTTTCCTCCTCTGAGCCAGGTGCTGCATGTGCCCAGGACCCCACTTGGTGAACTGAAGTGCTGCACTGACCATAAGGATTAAACACCCTTGGCCTCTGGCTCCTGGAACAGCCTGGCTACTGCCAGCACCACAGCAGGGCCACCTCTCAGTGCACCTCAGCAGGGTACAGCTATCTTCCCCCTCCAGAGCATAAAACTGGAGATTGGGCTGCCCACACCACTGGCCTGGTCTTTCACACTGGTGATGACCATCTTCAATTGCATGCCTCCATTCTCCTTCCTCCTATCTCTCCCTGGATCCCTTCAAAGGTGCCCTCTTTGGATGTTGCTCAGCCATTTTGGGTCAAAGCTTTGCAGAAAAACACCACCAAAAGCACAACATGGAAGGTTACCAAGCTACCATGGAAAGTTACCAAGCAAGGTGGAGGCTCTGCTAAAAGAGCAGAGCAGCCATCAGCAACATCCACAGTGACTTGGAAACCTCTTGGCTAGACAAGTGCTGACATTCACCTTACACACTGCAGTGAGCCTGGGGAGAGATGGAAATAAGGCAGGCTCAGCCCCACATCAGGGTAGAAAGGCTGTGGAGGAAGCTGTTGAGGGTGAAGGAGGTGAGTCAGTAATCAGTGTTTTATTTTAGGGGGAGGAGTCTGTTGAGACCCAGAAGTGATTAGGCAAGCACAGGGGAAACGCTGTAACCCAGATCCCAGTCTGGCTCTGTGGCTCCCACGAGTTCCCTCACCCCATTTGGGCGCCTGGGGTTAGGGAAGCTGTGGTTTCCTGCGCCTGCAGCCATCCACTGAAAAGTCACAACAAACGCCACCATCCAAAGGAAATCAGACCTCAAACTGTGTTATAGGCAAACCCAGCTTTGCTCAGGAGGGGTTTTCAGCCTATGTGGCTGTAAACACCTCTGTGCCTTGCAAAGAGCAGCTGCAGAGAGCTTCCCACATTTCAGGCTGCTCTTGTCACCAAATGGGGAGGGGGAATACAGCCCAGGGGTGCAGGCTGTAGGCAAGCTCTCCAAAAACGCTGCTCTGCCTCAAAACTAATTAGATTGACAGGTGTCTGGAGCTCTGTCCCCCACCCAGCAATGTCACTGCTGTCTGCCCACAGCGATGTGGAGAGGCAGGAGGACAGGGAGGGATGGAAGCTGCAGCTCTGAAAGCAGGAGGCTGGCGCCAGGCAGGGTGGGGGGACAGAGGGAAGAGCACAGCATTAGCCAGGATAATCTGGCAGTCTTGGGGGACGCGCCAGAAGCCTACAGATAATCAGGGGAGCTGGTGCAACAGACTTTGAAGTCTGACATCAGGTTTTCTCAGCCCGGCTCAGACATCAAAGGCAGCTGGTTGCTGCCCCCAATTACAGAGCGAGCCAGCCTGCTGCCTGCCTTCCCCAAGGCCGGCGGCTCAGCCGCGCTCCCCTGGGCACACGCTCACGGCCAGAAACCTCCTGACGAAGCAGAAATGCCCAAATTCCCTGCAGCTCCTGCTGGAGCCAGGCTCACTTTGCTGGGAGCTCCCCTGGCTGCCACGTGGCGTTCACCTTGGGCTGTGGGAGCCAAGTGAGATCACGGTGGATACAGATCTGCCCACTGATGTGCTGTGGGGCCTGTCAGTCCCAGGAAAACCAGAAAGCCACAAAAAAAAAAAAAGGGGAAGACTAACGAAAGAGAAGAAAATAACAACCTTTTCTCATGGTGGTGGGAAAGTTTGCTGCCTTTAGTCAAATCCTGCGTGGCCCTCATGGGACATGGCTCCAATGCAGGGCAAGGTCTGGGTCTTCATGAGCAAAACCCCCCAGCAGCACAGAAAGGCTGTTGGGGTCTGCTTGCACTGAAAAAACACAACACAGTACAGCAAGTGAAAGCAAATAATTAAAACCACAAACAAAACAAGAGAAATTGAAATCTAAGAGCAGAAGTGGCTGAGAAGCAGAGAAACACCTGTCTTGTACCAGCTGCAGCTTCTAAGGACTCTGGCCACGCTGATTAGCAAACAGCCGAAAACACACACAACTCTTTTTCAATGAACCGGTGTTTGCTCTTATTTGCACCATCATTTCTACTGGGAAAAACAAAACAAAACAAAAAAACACCCAAAAAACCCCAACAAATCAAAGAGAGCAGCCTGCCCTCCATGAATCCCGGTGATCCCCTCTGCAGCACACGCAGGGCCTGATCACGTCACGGTGAAGTCTCCAAGTGCAGCCCCCCTGCCCAGCCCGGCTTCTGCGCAGCACCAGGAGCCGCCCCCGGCCCGCTCTGCACTGCCAGCTGAAGCAGCATCAGCATCTTTTACGCAAGCAGCATCATGAAAGGCTCTTTGAAGCACAGCAGCAGAGGGATGAGCCTGGTTGTTTCAGTTCCCCATGGACACAGGCTGGGCAGAGGCCGGGGAAGAGAGAAGGGAGGTTAACAGAGGGATAGGAGAGCGGTCGCTCTGAAATTTCTGGGGGGAAGCACAGGACGGTGTTACGTGTTGGGAGAGAAACTAGGTTTTCATATTAAGCTGCTTATTTAGGTCTCTAAGTTATGGAGATTCTGCACTTCAAAACTAATTAGATTGACAGAGCTTGGATTCGATTATAGGATTTCCAGAAGCAAGAGGGTTTGAAAAAAATAAAATTAAATAGCTGGCCTGGAAATGCTAGCAAGAGAATTAAACACCCATTGCTGCAACCAATTGTTAAATGCATCTAGGCTGGGAAAATGACAACTCCTATTCCCAAAACCCACTGCAGCAGTGGCTGCAGCAGGGAGGTGCTCTCCTAACAAACCCAAGTGGAATATGGACAAAGCCATGTTTCCCAGTCCTAGAGGCAGGCAGAGGGTCCCAAGGCACTCACTAGCACATGCCTCTCCAGTGGCAGTGTGTGAATTTTTCCCTGCCCTGAGGCTACTGCATCGAGCAGAGCATCCAGGAGCTGTAGGCAGGCAACTGCAGGGCTGGGGCTGAAGAGGGAGGAGCTGGAGGTCCCAGGGAGCAGCACTGGGGCTGACAGGAGAAACCTCACCATATAAAACCCCACCACCTATGCAGACACAAAGTCCCATCCTTACCAGCCAGGACACCGAAGGGTTTTCCGCTCCAGAGGAAACTGGCCCAGCACTGCCAACAACATGGGACCATCTCACAGCTGTGCTCCTGAAATGACAAAGCAAGGGAGCAATGGCAGAGCTACACTTACACCTCACCTAGCATCAAAGGCTTTGCTCATCTGCCTGAAAGAACTCCCTCTTTCCCACTCCTCTGAGATCACAGGAATAGCAGTGGCTTTTCAAGGCCCAACAGCAGAACCAGAGTGGTCCTTTTTAAAATCCCAGAACTGCCAGCTTCAGTTGCTCTTGAAGCTCCAAAAGCATATTTTCTTTCTTCTCTTCAAGCATCTCCATGCAGGTGTCCAAAGAAAGTTAGCTTGGGGCCTGAGGGGCTGCCAGGGGAACTTTGCCTCCCAATGTAGGATGGGCTGGGTGTGTTTAGCACCTGGGCATGCAGTAGATGCTCTGGTTCCTATATGTCACCTTTTCACCCTCCTTAGGTTTGGGTAGAGCACTCTGGACAGCACCACCCCACATTGTCACACCACAAGAGCATGGCACATTGTAGGCAATACTGAGGCTGCTGCTGCTGCTCTCCTCCATTTGCACTGCAGAACGGTGTCTTGGCTATCGTCACAGAAAGGCTAAGTTGTGTTTACTCTGAGCCAAACAAATTCCCTTCAAACAAAAGGCAGGAGCTGCAGTGAACTCCAGGGAAAGCCTGCAGGGTACACTGCTTTGATTAAACAGAGATGGCAGGAAGAGTTGCAAATGTACACAGTACATCTCACTTGCTTGTGCTCAGGTTGTCAGTCTCAGTGTGAAAGCAACTCCCCCTTCAATGTTGCCACTGAAGGGTTTGATAAAGGATGTGCTCAGGACTGCAACACAGCAGCAGCAGCTCTCTTCCTTTTGCCTGACACCTTCCCCACAAGACATCCTGCAGAACTCCCCTGCTACTCGCAGGAGAACACCTCTCATCACCAAAATGTGGGTTTCAGTCGAGCTGTGAAGAGGTGACACGCTGGCAACACGCTGCTGCCACCACTGACATGAGGTAAAGGAAGGTTTAAAGACAGCAGCGCCATGCCCAAGGGTCCTGAGAGCTGTCTTGTTAACACTGTACACAGTCGGGTCGAGGAAAGGGAATTTAATGAATAGCAACTCACAAAAGACCTTTATAGACCTTTTCTGAAAAGACCTTTTCTGCATTCATCCATGCAGGGAACTGTAGGAGACAGAAAGAAGAGAGGGGGGGAAAAAAGATAATGGCACAAGGCAAAGACATCTCAGCACAGACCTGAAAGGCTACAGGAAAAGCCATCAACTTCAAAAGGACCTTAACATCTTATTTCTAATAAAATGGATAATTCTACCAGTCTGAGCTCTCTGAGCTGAAGGGGCTCTCCCTGGAAAACCAGAGATGGACATTTCTGAGCTAGAGGAAGGGGTCATGCTTTTGTCAGCCTACAGTGATGGGGCAGGGGAGAGAGTGGGCAGTGACAAAAAAAACCAGCTAGTAAGGTCTGTCCCTGCAGAAGAAAGACAAAACCACAATAAAGTAGAAAGACACTTTTTTTTTTTTTTTTTTTTTTTACTGGAAGACTCACCTTAAGGCAATGATTTTCCTCTAAATACTCCAAGAAGCTTGGTTACTCACTGTTGGCACAGCCACTAGGAAAGACACCTTCAGAGGGACTGGACACTGTGGATAACACACCAGGGACCTCAGTGTGAGGCAGGGTTGACTCCAGCAGCCACAGAGCAGAAAAGCTGCCTGGCTGAAGCCTAGGAACCTGCAAAAGGATAAAATGCACAGAGCAGACTGGATTCATCCTGATAACCATCATCCAAGGGCTCTTGCACAAAGGCAGGAGTGTTATACAAGTAACAAAATGAAGATCAGAATCCATCTTGGGAGTGTTTTCACAGAAACATAAGCTATGTTTGGAAAGAACTTGAGGACCCATCACCTGTCTGTGGGTTGAATAATGACCACTGCTCCCTGCTGGGACTTCTTCCCTCCTCCCCAGTCTATCACTAGATGGAGCTGCCATTACCTCATTTCTCTCAGCTCCTACCTGTCTGCCCAATACTTTTATACAGGTATCTTGCCTAATGCTCATGTCTTAGGTGAGCTGTGCTTTCCTCTACAGCAATAGTGAGAAACAAGTGCCTCCAGTTCTTATTCTGAGATGTGTATCTCAAATAGCTCAGATAAATTACATTCTTTAATTACCTGTTTCTCAAGTCCAGGGTAGCTATCCTGGGTGTTAACAATGAATCACGTCATTGTTATCCTGAAAAATGAAAATGTTCAGCACAGTGGTCGCTTGTCTGGAGTTCCTAGACACTGAGTAGAATTTGTGTTATGATAGCAAGCAGATGGAGAAAAATGGCTAAACCATCTTTCTTAGAAAGAAAAACTATCCATTCTGCTTTGGCAAAGGGAATATAAATGTCTCTTTGGAGTCACTTCTCAATCAGAAATCCTTACTTTCCTTGCATATTGCCTGGAGTCTTCATGAGGAAAGTGGCTACAAAACATTTGTGTGTATGCACACAGGGTGCCAGCCTTGCAGGTGGTTCTGCAGTGGGCATTGGGCTGGAGTTCTGCAGTCTGAGCCCTCAGCAGATGATTCAAGAACACATAACAATACATTCAAGAACACTGTGACAATGTACCCCTGCTCTCCAGAGAGAGAAGCACAAAAAGGCCATTGTCCTTGAGATGCAGAGAGACAAGGGCAAGAAAAGGCCCCTGAAATGAAGCATGAAAAACAGAAGAGATAAGGCAGAGGGAAGAAAACACAGATTAAATCAGCAAACAAGTTTCAGGACACTAAAAGGATGTACCTGAACACCAAAGGGGGAGGTTACAACTACTGCACTTGCATTCAGAGCATGCATTTGGCTGTAACCACACACAGATTTCATACCTCCAGGCAGATGCTAAGCAGCATGGATATTTTTTCTTTTTACTACATTCATAGCATACCAGCACCTGCACATTATGCCAGGGCCTTTGTAGAGCTGAAGTCAGCATAGAGGCAACAAGAGCTACAAAGGCAACACCAGTCCTGTCCTCTCAGACATCTCTGGGTTCTCAGATGCCCAGGTATGTTCATACTGCCAGCCCTGCTGCAGGAGCTCTGGAAGCTCATCCTCCCTTCCCTCCTAGCTCCACCCTTTAGGAAACTTTTAGGAACTCAGTGTCTTTGGCACTCCTTACCATCCATTAAGTACGTCAAAGTATTGCCAGGATCATAGAAGCAAGGAACTAGAGGGAATAAGCCAGGTTAAGTTGCTAAGAAGAAACAGAACTTTGTGCCCATTTGTCTTGCAGCTTCATCACTCACCTCTGATGACAACAGACAGTCTGTGGTCTGGTCTAAGGCCCAGCACATGCTGGAGGTTATAAAATCCCAGATGAACAAAGCATAATATAACGCTAACTTGCTTTCCCAAAGCCTGCATTGCAAAGTCCTGCCTCTCTACCCCCTTGGCAGAGGTGGAAGCTCTTACACTTCTGGCACCTGATGGAATGCAACTTTGCTGCCAGGGAGAGGAGAACAGCTTGTGTCTATGGCAGCTCTCCTGAGGGACCTGGAAATCCACAGGGCCTGGTTTCCTCCATAACCCAGGATCAGTCCTCTGCTGGCTACAGCACAATGCCATTTTCCTCAGTAGCAGAAGGAGACCCCTGGCAAAAGGCTGTCTGACTGAAAGTTACACGTGGCACTTGAGGTGTATTTGGCACAAGGATGAGAAGTGGTTTTTCCTTCAGTTAGCACATCCCACAGCTTCAATCAGTCACTGAAGACTCTCTTGAAACACCATTTGTCCTGATACCTGCTGTGCAGACCTCAGCCCCCTGCAGCCGCAGAAGTGTGGCAAGTCCCACAGGAAAGGCTAAAGCCACACATTTCCTTGGAAGATTTGCATGACAGGGCTTCAGTTTCACATGACAAAGAGGAGGCAGGTCTCCTCATGCATCCTGCTTGACACCAGTCAGCTCCAGCCCAGAGAGGGGTTTTGGACCGGCCCTGACCTGAGCAGGGCAGTCAGCCAGAGCCACAGCAGCACCAATAGGGTCTGTCAGAGAAAAAGGACAGCCAAGTGTGTTGCCTGAGCCTGCTGTTATGAAAGCAACTGAACTCTCAGGCTCTGGCACAAAAGTGCTTTTCAGACTGCCCCCATGGCAGCAGGCCATCCCTCCATCAGCAGCTGTGAGAGCTGAGCCCATGGCAGGTACAAGGCAGTGTTAGAGACCTGACACCTCCCATCACTCACTGCAACACCCAGGCACTTACTTGCCAGCACCCCCTTGCATTTCCAGACTTACATTTTTCAGCTTTCCCTCTTATTACAAAATCCAAGCACGCTTACAAGAATGGTATTAAGACCCAGGTCATCCCAGGGGGTGGGGAGGCAAGTGAATTTCATAAAAGCTCATCCAAACTTACCTGTGAGCTGTAACCTGCACAGGTGAAGGCCAAGGACTCCTCCACCATTCCTTCCTGCTGTCCCTCTGTGTGCTGGGCACCTAGAGCTGGCAGAGGCTCTGCTGAGGAACCATTTGTGACATTCCTGGATCTCGGCTGATGGCTCCTTAAGGATTTAGAGCTTGGCGCCACCTCCCAGCTTCCTGCAAGCAGACTCTGTAGAGCACACCTTTCCATCTAGAAAGAAGCCAAAGGTACACACTTTGCTGTCACCTGGCCTGCACTGCAGCCTGTCAGACACAGCATACACCACTCTGAACACAAACTCACCTTGCCAAAGCCTGCCTTGGCCTCCCAAAACCACTGCTGCCTCAAACAACTTCCTGCTGGAAAGCAAGTGTGCTGCTTTTGGCTGGAATAAAGTTCATTTTCTTCACAACAGCTAGCATGGGGCAGTGTTTTGGATTTGTGCTGGGAGCAGTGCTGATAATGCAGGGATGTTTTCCTTACTGCTGGGCAGAGTCTGCACAGAGCCAAGGCCTTTTCTGCCTCTCACCCCATCCCAGCCGTGAGTGGGAGCACAAGGAGGTGGGAGGGGACACAGCCAGGACAGGTGACCCCAGGGATTCCCCAGGGATACCCCAGAGCAGACAGTGCCATGCTGGGCATATAAAAGTGGTGGGAGGAGGAGGAAGGGGGAACATTCACACTGAAGGTGCTGCCTTTCCGAGTCACTGCTACATGTGACAGAGCTCTGCTCTCCTGGGGATGGCTGAACACCTGCCTGCCCAGAGGAAACAGGGAATTAATTCCTTTGTTTCCATCTATGGCTTTTTCTTTCCCTATTAAACTGTCCCTATCTCAACACGTGTATTCTTCTCACTTTTACCCTTCCAATTCTCTCCTCCATCCCACTGGTGGGGGAGTGAGCAAGTGTGGGGCTGTGTGGGGCTTGGCTGCCAGCTGGGATCAAACCATGACAGCAAGTCACCTCCTTGCTGCAGGATTTCAGTGTCTCTGCATGGTTGCATGGGGGTAAAAAAACATCCTAAACTCAGCCACTGGCAAAGAAAGCATTACGTTTTCTTCCAACACTATTGATTTTCCTCCTGGTATTCTGGAGATGAGAAGCCTCATGAAGGGGTCAAGGAAGACTCAACATCTAACACCAGGTTTTACAGCAGATATTAAATATACACTCCCAACTGTGACTCCTGTCCTTAGCTAATCAAAATAAAACTCTTCCAACAAAAAGGGTGACTTACAGTGAGGTAGAAACACAATAGACTCAGAAAATAATTATGCTTCCCAATTCATCCCAGAAATGTAGGCAAATATTTAAAACTTACTGTAAAAATAGGGTTCATGCTTATTTTACAGGGTAAACAGTGCTGGAAACAGGACTGTGAGGTTTACATTTTATACTTTCAACAATAGTGTCTGCATACATGCAGGGCACAAGGAAAGAACTGCCCCCTAGCTCAAACATCCAGACCCACAGCACAGACATAATCAAAAAGGACATAATCTTTATTTTAAACATAAAAAGAAACATTTTACACGGCATCGTTAGAACTATTCAGTACCTGCATTCCAGAATTGTGCCCAAAACTTTATTTTATAATTTTGAAATTAAAACAAAAGAAAGAAAATATCTTGCCCTTCTGCTGTATGATGTTCGAGGTTGCCCTGGATCGAAATTCCAAGTGCCTGGAGGAATTTACCAGCTTAACCAGGAGACGTGGCAATGCAAACAGAGGAAGATCAATGTGAGCCCTTAGGATACTTTGACAATACCACAGGTTGCAGCAGGGAGGATATGAATGCTTGTACTGCACCACAGGCAGCTTACTCTTCTAATACTCTGCAGGTTTAATACACAACCAGATGCACACACACCTCCACTCACACAAACCCTGGTCACACACAAAATAATAATAATAATAATAATAATAATAAAAAACATGAAAAGTGACCTAGATTTTTTTTTCCCTTAGAGAGAAGATTCACACTCTATTTTTAAAAAAGGGGATAATACAAAATTGGCACAAGTAGAAGGAAACCTGGGGGCTAGGTCTAGCCCATCAGCTTCTAGCCTTCCAACTACAGCAAATACAGGGTGGGATGGGATGCAGCATTGCCTTCCAAGGGGCTGTCAGCAGTACAAGCTAGTGGTAAAACTTCCTTCACTTGGAGTGACAAAGATGGTTTGTTATGGGCTGTGGAGGAAGGTCAGCATTAGATAAGGACATGGGGACCTTTCACTAGAGAAGAAGGGAGCCCTGACCAAAATAACCCTGAGTTTTTTTCCAGCAGGGAGGAAGTGTGCTATATTGTGTGTTTGGGAAGAGCTGGCTCATCCATTCCCTAATTATTGCCCTGCTCATCCATTCCCTAATTATTGCATTATGGTCATGATCCTCTCCCACTAAAACTTAACCAAGGGCATAGGTAGACAAGGAGTCAGTCTGCCAGGACAAAAAGTGACTGATGCTGTGCTTGGAACTTCACCACTTCCACCCCTCCCAAGATGCCCCAATGCCACCAACCTTCTAGAAGAAAGCAGATGTTAATGCAGGAAAGAAGCTGCTAGATCAGCCAGCATCCCAAACACAGGAATAGTGTTTCATAACATCCCAGGAAAAAGCAAGATTTCACTACAGTAGAGACAGGAGAGGAAGGAAAATTCTTGCTGTCAAAGTAGTATCTGAGTGAATTCTTTCCTGAACTCCCTTCCTTTGGAAAGAATTGCTACAGATTTCTGGGCTTTCACAGTGCAAGCTGGAGATTGCTTCTGTCCTGTTCTTTAGGAAAGGCAGGAAGTCTGCCTGTAGCAGAGGCCTTTCAGAGCTCTTCCAGAAAGAAAACATCAGGCCAGAAAGAAAACTTGCTACGTACCTTCAGGACAAAGTCTTTCAGAGGTTCATAGGTCTGAGGGTCCCAGTTTTGGAATACTACATGAAATGTCTTAAGTAACAACATGCAAGCCCCAACTCTGCAAATTAAGCCCATTTTGAAGATGCTTCATACTCATCTTTCAAAAATCCCTGGACACCTCTATGCATACAGATGTGACTGCATGCATGTTCACAGACAGGACACAGAGCAGCCTTCTGGAAAATCCCTTCACATCGACCTCAGAACAAAGGTCACAATGCAAGACAGAGAAAAACAATCCACACTAAGAAAACTTAGCACAAAAAACCTTCATAGGCCAGATACCAGACCAGCAGCTCCCCTGGAATATGCAGTGGGATGAGCTATTATAGAAGCAGATTGTCTAGGACATAACTAATGTTTAATCAGGCAACAGCACACCACAGCCACTACCTTCCATGGATGCTCTTCTTTACCATCTTTTATCTTAAAAGCCATGGTAAGGATTGAGCCCTGGCCTAATCTCTGCATTTCTCACCCTTCTTGATGCAAGCCAAACCACGGATGTGACATCAGACTGTGGTGAAGTCCTACTTCCTCGTTGGTTTGTACACAGTATCTTTATTCTGACCCTTATTGCTTAGAACACCAGCTGTGCTGGGAAGACAGAACTGCCTGGCAAAGATGCTGCTCCCTCTCAGGAGCCAGGTCAGTGTATTTGGAAGACCAAGGCAGGAGTTCCATACTATAGCACCGAGGAATAGGTCTCAAGCCCAGGGGGAAAGCCCTGCTGAAAGGCTCATGCTTAAGACCAGGGCCCTTGGAGCCTGAAGGATTCTTGCTGCCCTCTTGGGCTTGCTCTTTATTCCTACCCTGAGCTGCACTGCAGCTACTGCAGATCTCAGATTCTGCTCACAGGTTTGAGGGTTACCAGTGAGTGACTGGCAGAAGCAGCACTGAAGTCTGGTCTGTGCATTTGGTAATACATAGTTTACGAGTCTCTAAACATGATCAGTTGGCCAACTGCAGATGAAGATCCATCTCTTATTATTTTCATAGGTCACACCATCACCCGGGGAGCAAGGTCTCCAACCTCCCTGCTGAGGTCAGCAGAAGGCTGAGCCTTGTCCCTAGATACCACGTGCCCCCCTGCCACAAGCAGAACAGGGTCTCAGGCACGATGTGAGCAGCTGTAGTGGGGAGAAGAGAAGGTGGAAGGGTGTGGGAGAAGGTGCCCATAGGCAGACATCCATCAAATGCTTGAGAATCGACTCTTCAGGGTTGCCAAGTTAGTTCCTACTCACCACAGCTAAGAGATTTGAGCACTGAAAAGAAAAGGTTTAAAAAAAGTGCTTCAAAGACCTCCACCAGGCAAGTTAGGTGTCAGGATTAACTGCAATCTCTTGGAAAGCCAGGGAAGAGAAGGCATGCTGACAACCATAAAACAATTCTTTGCTGGAACAGCCTCATGATGGCTCCAGCACAGGAACCTTCCCCAGCCTTCAAACCAACACAGAGAAGTCTCTGAGATACCAAGGTGGAAAGAGAAAGGGAACAGGATGGTTGATGGGGACAGAGGGGGAAGGTAGATTGGTTAATACAGTGAAAGTCTAACACTTACCAGCATCCTTCCCATTCACCATCCTGCCCACCTTGCTTTCATAAAGGGACATCTTTCCAAAACCACAATGTGTGGGGGGGAAAACAATGAACAAACAAAACATTAATGAATTTTGTCACAGGGCCCTGCTGAAAGAAGGCTCAACAGTTTGCACATTAGAAGGACATGATCCCTATGCAGAAAGTGCTGCTGGAAAAGGAGAACTCCCAAGTTGCTAAATATGGCCTGATTGTTCTCAGGACATGACGTGTGACAAGGAGAAGCTGAGGTCCAGGCTGAAACCAGAGAGCAAACGCACTGTCTTGTCTGGGCCTGCGAGCAAGAGTCTCAGCACAGTCCAGGAGCCCTGTGAGTCTCTCCTGAAATGCAGCGTGCCCAGCTCGGCGCTCAGTCCATCTCCATCGACATGAGCCGGCGCCGCTCCCGCCGCGTCTCCTGCACCTCCTTCTTGCAGCACCAGCGGGAGCTGCAGTAGCCAATGAGGCAGGAGAGGAGTCCGATGGCCGTGGCCAGCCCGATGCCGATCAGCAGGGGGTACTTGAAAGCGTTCAGAACTGAAAAAGGAAGGCAGAGTCATTACATATCACTGAGAAACTCAGACATCCCCTTTATTTCTGCTTGCCTGAAAAAGGAGAAAATTCCACATTACTCAGTCAGGGACAGACTAATTATTTCAGAAAGAAATTATACTAATTTTCCTTCTTGATTTTAATCTTCCCAGGTTTGAAAAATTGGTCTTTTAGTCTCTCCCTTTCCTCTTCACCCTAATTCTTCCTCTATAATTTCTGAGCCTTGAAGAGGCTGGAAGCACCAGAAGAGCCCTGGACTGAGATAGCAAAGTAGAGTTTATTTCAAAAATTATCCTCTCACACATTTCTCCAAACAAAATATTGGATTGTTTCCCATCAGAGGCAGAGTGTGGCTGCATTCTT
The DNA here is from genome assembly GCA_024362935.1 of Setophaga petechia. Taxonomy (NCBI): domain Eukaryota; kingdom Metazoa; phylum Chordata; class Aves; order Passeriformes; family Parulidae; genus Setophaga; species Setophaga petechia. The sequence continues at coordinate 5,031,669 of JANCRA010000013.1, read as the reverse complement.
TGTAATTTCCAAAAAGCAAGGAGTGGACTCCTTGGTGCTTTGAATTATTAGAATTACTATATATTTACCCTATCTAATCAACTTTCAAAGCTGGTGCCTAAACCAAAAAAAAAGATTTTGAAGTACCTACTGCTCAGTTAAAAGGCAGTAAGAACTGAAAGGGGTTTGGAAAGTACAGTTATAATAGTTATCAGCACAGTGGGGAGAACAAAAGCTTCTTGTTCATTTCAAGTTCATGGAACTTCCAAAAATGACCTCTCCTGGAAATATCAAGAAAGCAACTAGTTCAAAACCCCTCCTGTATTCATTTTACTCCTTAGTTGAATTCTGAATGCAGTATCTAGTGTGCAACTTCCTGCTCATGAAGTCTAGCAACACTTGCAACTCTGGGTGGAAAGCAGACAAGGCATAAAGTGCAGGGAGCAACAAGTCTTGTCATCAGAGGGAGGAAGGAGGCAGAGCTCTGATTTTTCTCTTCTCAGTTTTGACACTAAGCATGATGTGACTAATTCACACACCCCATCTGCAAACCAAGGCTTCCTCCAGCAGGCAGCAGAAGGGTTAACACTTGGAGAGAATACTGTGTCCTTGACTGAAAAATGCCTCAGCTATGGAAAACATCACCAAGAGGTGATCAGGAAAGAAAATGCTCCAATCTTGTATCTATCAACTGTTTAAGCAGAACAGATTCTTCTACTCTGAAGAATCCTGAATCAGAAATTGCTAACCATAAAAAAGAATTACAAAATCTAATGAGATTACCAGAGGCACCTTTAAAAGCAGTTATGGGGAATGTTTGCCACAAAAAGCCATAATAAGGTGCTAAAACCGAAACGGAGCAGCACATGTTCCAGTGTCTCACCATCCATTTTCACCGAGAGGAAGATGGGTTTGGCTCTGATGTCAGGCTCCCGCTGCCACACGCCCGTGGCAGACCGCACCCAGGGGGTCACCAGGCAGTAGTGGTTCCCGAAGTCGTGGTCCTCGCAGCCGTGCACGCGCAGCCGGAACTCCAGAGGGCTGATCCGCTCCAGGCTCAGCTCGCTGCTCCCGTTCCTCCTGCCCTGCGTCACGATCCCCCTCCTGTCCAGAGAGGCCAGCAAGATGGGCTCTCTGTCCAGGGCAAAGGAGCGCACGGCAAACCAGGAGACGTCAAAGGACATGTCATCTGTGCGTGGGGACAAAGAAGAGTTCAGACGTGTTGGTGAGTCCTGACAAGCATTCACAGTGCCATTTCTCAGCAGAATGGGTAATCTGTAAGCAGCAGAGCCAGCACTGGTCAGACAGCAAAGGAAAAAAAAAAAAAAGAAAACAAAGAAAAAGAGAGAGTCCCCTGAACATGGCCTTTCTAGGAAGATTCAAGCAGTGAACTGCAATAAAATGCATTGACAGGAAGAATGGAGTTGTACAGAAAGGGTGACTTACCATAGGGATGACAGAGAAGTGATTTCTTGCCTTTTTGCCTACTATTCTGAAATTTGTATTTAACTCTGATCTAAGTTTTTACCAAGCAGGCTTAGTATCATAAGAAGTTCTACAGTTATGCTGCACCTATAGCGAAAGGGAATGGGAGTGCTGGATATTTGCTAGCAGAGTGATTTGCAGTCACTGTCTTCATGAGGGCCTTACACAAGCACTCAAGATCAGAAGGCTCTATCCTGAAGGCCCCTTCCTTACATTTAGGGTTTGCCTAAATGAACACATATTCTGCACAGTGCACAAAAAATTACCTGCAACAATACAAAACATTCAGGAGCAAAGCCTGACCACACTGCTTTTGTACACTTTTCCCAGAGTTGTGGGTTACTGTGACACATCAGACATGATGCCTTGTGCAAGTTTCACCACCCAAAGACACAGTCTATAATATGGATCTGCAGAACTTACACTTTTGACACAGCTGACAGGCAGTCAGAGTCCATCAGCACATCTAACTCGCTGTGTGTTCATGCAAGGTCCTATTGATCTCATTAGCAAATCTCAGTCCTAAGCCTATTAGGCAGATGTAGCTGAGTATCTACTTTCAAAATCACCACTATTCTTTGCTATCATGAGCCCAGCAACACCTGTCAAGAGTCTGAAACCTGGCATGACCCACAGCACAGGCAGGAAAGCCTGCTCACCTGTTTGCTCACAGGTCCTCCTTCCTGGCACATCAGCAAACCAATAGACCCAAAGTGGAAACAGAAGTTACTATTTCTGTCCTGAGTTTGGAGTACTGGTACAGTGTGTGCACACCTAAGGCAGTCCCAGTGATTCTTGGCAATGTATCAAACCTCAATTTTCTAGTATTGAGAGCTCTGAAAATTACAGTACTAGCAATCTGAAATTGAAACTGATCTTTTGGCTAAATGAGGTTTTTTTCCTCTTTAACTTTCACATTTGACCTCCAGGCTAATGGAAGCCCTAAGCCTGCTGTTGTACTGAAATTGTTTACAGATCTAAGTGAAGATGATTTTTAAGTCTATCAGGCAAGCTAGCACTTTGGAAAAGAAGGGAACCTCCATATTTTAATGTAAAGGGAAATAAAGGGACAGCCTCAGCTCTTTTACTTGAAGTATATTATCAGCTGGCCATGTAGGACATTCCTCCTTACTGCAGAAAAAAAGCCAAACAAACCAGTGTTTGGGATATAATTAACTCCTTCCTAAGGTGCACTGGTTTTACACACACCTACAGAAACAAAAATATGAGAAAGCACATGTTCCTTGCAGAGACAGTGTCTGACCAAGCTGTTTTGGGACACCAGCCAGCTTCCTGCCCTGCCTGCCCCAGCCTGGTGTTCTGGGCAATGCACAGAACCTCGGGAGAACACCTGGCCTGCTTTCCACCCTGCAGCAGGAGCGAGTGTCCCAGCCCTACATGGGGTTCAGCACAGGTCACAAGGACCAGCAGCCCTCAGAGCCATCCCTCTTGCCTCCCATCCTGCAAATGCTACTATGAGTTACTTGGCAAAGCACTCGGACCACTTCCCTTGAAACCAAAGTTAATAAAAATTACCATAAACACATGTTCAGTCAAAGAGACCAAACTCTGACCTCTGCTTTGTGCACTCATCCAAATGTCTATGGGAAAAGGGGCCTCTGCTGGAGAGAGCTCTGTTTATAGAAACCACTCTTCATCCCTGCTGTCTGTTTATGCCAAATATAGTAATAGCACTGGTCCACAGGCAGCCCGTTGGGAATGACCAATTCCTTCCAAAGATCCAAGACTGACACTTGCTCTTGTGTTTCCAGGTACTGTAGGAGAATATGGACACCTTTCAGGCTAAGTCGAATTATACTTAACACACCACTGACCTTCTTTAAGCAATAAATTTAGATATTAAAAGATAATAATAATAATCTAGTCTTCAGATCTTCAGGCAGCTTTGAAGAATTCCTTCTTTTGCATCTCAGATAATTTGAGGTTCCCATCCCTCCACATGAGTACAGGCACTTGCTGTCATTTTGAAATATTTGAATCTATCTTCCATAATTACAACGTGGGACAACATTATTATGCCAACATATTTTATTAGCCAGTATACAGTTTGCAATTAGTGACTCACTACAGACAGTCAGAGGGAGGATTTGGCTCCAAGCACTCTGTCACTATCCTCCTTGAAATAGCTTAATACAGCAAAGTCATCTCATTCATTTCTACATATCTCTGGGTTTCATGCAATAAAAACACAGACAAATATAGCAAAGCCAGGACATAAATCAGGTGCTCCCTAAATATCAGAGATGAACATGCCTAGCAGCTCCCTAGTGCTAATAAATATGTAGATTCACTGACATAAAACAGGTCACACACTAGGCATCTGCCTCATTCCACACACCTTGCATCAATGCTGACAAGTCACACTCAATTTTTGACCCAAATCTACAAAAACTCCACTTCAAGAACCACAGTCCCACTCAACAAAGGTTTCTTTTCCTGGCTTTGTCTGTGCCACAGTCAGTAGTGTGGAACACCTGGCCAAGGTGCCCCACAGTGAAGTGTCACATCCCAGCGCCCACAAGGGCATCAAGGACCTCAGTGCCACCAGGACATGGAACCCTAAAGGAACAGAGAGCACTGGGAGCTGCCCCCTGAGAGCTCTGGGAGCAGAATTAGCAGGGCTGCTGTGCTTCCTCCCCTCCTCAGCCAGTGAGGATCATCAACATGTAAAGCACATCTTTAGGCACATTTCGATTTGACACACAGGGCTAAGCTGTCTGGGTCTTAGCTACTTCCCTGACCAATCACTCCTCAAAAGAGGGAATCCTATTTCTAGACCAGCTTCTTAGGAACCATACACTTCCACTGCTTAGAATGGAGCTCTCTCAGCATCCTGTTACAGTGTTGAATCCCAATTTTGAGACCCTTTTTGTTTACTACATTTAAATGAGGTTGAATAGGGCTTCCTAGAGAGCTGAGCAAACCACTTCAAGCCATATAAGGGGTAAACAAGCTGGTTTTGTTAAATTCTCCAGAGTGCCCGTTGGGTCTGGCTGGAGCAGATAAAAAAACCCCACATCTCCTTTCAGACACAGTAAGTAATACTCTTAAATCCCTAAGCACACAGCCCAAGAATGGGTGATCTGGGAAGTCCAGAGAGATCATTTGTGAAAATGTGTATTCAACAGAAGTATCAGAAGCAGCTTTTATATCTTCAGGGCACAGAAGAACTACTATTCCCCACTGACACACACACATATTCCCCTCGTACCAATTCAGAACACCAACCACAGCTGCCAAAGCAAAGGAGCACTTCTTTAGAGAAGCAGTTGCTGCCATGTACTGGGCTTAGTAACACACACTCGATTTCAGCAGGGTCTCAAAGAAGCAGAGGAAATTAAAGCATGTAGCAGTCACGCCAAAACCTTTTCTACCCTTTGAAAATTTCCCACAGGGTGGATACACACAAACACACACTGAAACCATTGTGAGCTGCCTCCATCAGAAAAAAGTTCAAACCATAAGCGATACCTCTAGAATTAAAAAAAATAAAAGGGATCAATCTAACAAATGACACTGACAAAGATAACTAGTCATTTAGCTTTTCTTCAGCTCCTTGGAAGTATTTAATTTTTTTAATTGTGCATACAGAGAGGGAGAAGAAGAGGCCCCTGACACCAATGCACTACAGGAGGCATACATACTAATGCACATGCATGCCTGCAAAGTTGAGTGTCTGTGTGCACAAGAGCAGAGCTGGCTGGCATACCAAATACATCCAAAGGATGTGCATCTAACAGGATATCTTAGGAAACATCCTGCTCCTCCTCTGCTCACAGGGGATCCCACACCACAGCCCTGCAGCAGGTCTGACACAAGAAGTACAGATGGCCTTGAAAGCCACCACACCCCTCAGAAGGGAGTCAAATGCATTTGCTCTTTTGTCCTTTCTCATCACATTCCCAAATGGAATGACCATGTCTGTACTGCAGTCATCTGTTTTCTTCCAGAAGATGCTGATAACTCTTGCCTTGTTTCTCTAAATGCCAGGTGTAGGCTTTCCATAATAGTGTGCCTCATGTCCCCAGTGGGATGAGACAGCCCTGTTACTTTCACAGTCTGTCTAACATTTGGCACTAATTTAAAAAGCAAGTCCTCCATTCCAATTGTGAATGAAATTGTGATACTGACACAGCATAAAGACAGATCACAGATGGGACACAGAGGAATAAAGCTACCAGTGAGGAACTGCATGTTTGCTATCATACAAGCCCTCAATCCCTTCCTCTAACCTGCTCCATTAGCCCCCTCCAGCTCCCAAGGCCAGGAAGGCAGATGGATGAGGGAAGTCTGCACACCCTGCATCAATTCCAGCTGTTCCCTGCAGCTCTTCTGCCAGCCTCATCCAGCGGACCAGCAAGGACTATGTTTCACCACACAGCATGACTGGTTAGGCCCCAAATGGAGGCTCAGAGCATGGACTGAAAAGCCCCCTCAAAGCCTGCCACAATGCCACGTTTTACTCCAGTCTAGGCTTATTTGTCTGCGCCTCATCTGCCCCATTAGAGACTGAAAAAGAAAGAAACCAAACAAACCACCAACATGAAAGAAACAAGATAAAAAACCACCACAGAGGTCTGCCATGTCCAAGATGACATTACCCAGCTATGGAACAGATTACAGTGCTGACATTTAAGACTCTGCTCTGGTTGCCCATAACTGCTGGAAACAGCATCATCTCCAGCTCCAGGGATAATCTATCAATTCAACAGACACCCACAAACCCTTGTGAAGTTGCCAAGTTAGGTTTTAACTGTGCTGCTATGAGCAGCTCCTCAAAAGGCAACACCTTTTTACTTCAACCTTTTTGATTATCCTTATACTGCCCATGTTCCTTCCAGTCTCAAGGTACCAAATACACACAAACCCATCCCAAATCCAACTGTGAAGCCCTGACAGGAGAGACCCACTGCTGCTAAGTGGTCTCTTTTCACAGCATGGGTGAGGCTGGAAGGGACCACTGGAGGTCATCTGGTCCAACCTCCCTGCTCAGGAGTTATCCCAGAGCACATGACACAGGATTCTGTCCAGAGGCCTTTTGAATCTCTCCAGAGAAGGAGCCTCCACAACATCTCTGGGCAACCTGTTCCAGTGTGTAGTCACCCACACAGTAAAGAAGCTCCTGCTCATATTCAGGTGGAACTTGTGTTCCAGTTTTCAAGTTTTAAGTGAGTCAGGGATGCCGAGGCCTCTTTCACAAGGCAACGCTGAGCTCATTTAGGCTGTCGAGCACCAGCAGAAGCAGCAGCTGCTCCCTGTCAGCAATTATTGCTTTGGAAAGGAAGGCAGCTGCTCTGGGTACTGCCTCACAACAATACCTCTAAGAGCTTGAGCACACCTCAACGTGCAAGAGGCTTCCTGCTGAGCAGAAGCCACAGGACAGGCTGAGGTAGATGCACAGGCACACGGTGCTGCTTGCTGTGCCCAATATCCCAGGCTGTGAGTCTTTTGACAGCAATAAAGTTTACTCAGCTTTTCCTCCCTACCAAGCATTTCAATAATACAATCTACAGACTTCTATCATTTTTTCACAGGCAGCACACGACTGTAATCTGGCAAATTGCTTCCCTGCCACGCTCAGATTTAATGCAGAACAGACATCTTGTAATTTCAAAGTGATGGGCCTTTACTAAGCCTGGTACCTCATCTCATCAGCCACTACATTGTAAGTAATATTTTCTGCACAGCACCTCTTTTGTAGTGGTTTATGTGTAGGCTTTTAAGTTTGGCATAAATCATGACAACTTTATATTTAGATATATTCACATATATTTATATTTACATATATATTAGTAGATTTATTTTAAAGAGATGCTTATATCCATATACATAATGACTCAACTGACTCCAAACCCAAATTTTGAGCATAAGAAAGAGAGTTACTCTCACAGCATTTTGATGAAAAGCAGCTCAGACAATGCTTGGCAAGCAGCTACGTTTTGAGCAATTCTCTGAACTTCTCAGCTCTCCATAAAAATTTGCTTTTGTGTCTGCTACTCTTCCCACAGGAACTAGGTACTGTATTTCTTTCTTCCACATAAAAAAAGGATGCTCAACTCTGAAGGCAATGAACATTCATTTTGGCATTTAGGCTGCAGCAGTCAATTATTATGATTTTTAGATTTACCTTAAGCCTTAAATTCACTCTGAAGTAAGAAGCTGACTGGCCAAATGTCTAAGATTTCTTTACAGATGACCATTTTCTTCTAAATGGTTTAACCAATGGACCTCCTTCCCATTTAAAGGGAATAGGAATAGTTTTCATGGCCCATCTGATGGATGTAGGTTGAGATTACCTGCAGTGGGGTCAGTTGGTGGGGACAGCAGAGTGGGATTTGATGGTAAGAACATTTTTCCCTCTCCCCTCAGGAGGTGAAAAAAAAACTTGCTTTAAATTGAGCTCTGTAAAAGCAAGCATACTGTCCTGCTTTTATCTAGTTCTACAGAATTGTTGGTTCTCAGCTCTCCAGCCTCACTCAAAGGACATGAGGCTGCAACTTCTGAAGGCAAATGAGTTACAGGTGAAATAATTTTGCTGAAATACCTGGCTCAAGTGGCATTCCTTCCATTGTGATGATGCACAGCAAATCTGCCACCTCACCCTGGTAAATCGTTGGGCTGTCAGAATGCACCGAGACATTGAACACAGGACCTAGAAAAGAGTAACCACAATTATTCATGACAGGCTTTACTTCACTGTCCAACATTTTTCTTGCACATTTTTGAAGTATCCTCTCCTAGTTTGAGGAGACAGAGCTCTGAAGTAGGGACAAGAAGCCATTTAAGTTTGTTGTAAAATAGTTTTTCATTGTTAGCCATTTAATCCTGTACTAAGACAAAGTACCCAAACCATCAGACCTTTCACCCAACAGAGGTTGCTGCCCCAATCTGCCTCCTGCTCTCCAGCACAAAAGGAGTTGGTCTTCCACTGGTGACTCCTTTAAAAGCATGGGAGTTCAGATCTTCAATCTAATCCAGAATGGATCTTTTTGTGGAGGCTGTCAATAGGAATTCAAGTTAAAGCAAAACAGTATCTTAACAATACCAATGCTTCTACACTGGAACAGACAATACAAATTGTGCATCTGATAATACTTTTCTGTGGCTTTTCCTTCAGGCTCTGCCACAGACAGCTTCTTCTGAAGATGTCTCAAAGCCCAAGGGTACAGTAACTCCTTCAGCTGCAAAGTGGTGATGATATCAATGAAAACCATTAGGCTGCTTTGAAATGCTCAGATCCCATGACAACACTGTGATGTTTTAAAATACTTCTGACATACATAGGTTAAAATCCCAAAACTTCTCCAGCTCTTGACAACAGCTGCATCTCAAGTGCACAAGAAACAAAATCACAACTCCTCAGATATGCCAGCACTGTTAATGCTCTCTATTTCACAGGGCAGAAACTGAAGAATATACCAAAATACCTCTGTGACTTCTCTTACTAATGAAGGAATGAATAGAAGGAAAGCTGATCCCAACAGTGACCCCCAGGATGACTTTGGGGGACAGGCCAGGGAAGCCAAGAGGAAAGTTGGGACTCAGATTAAGCAGTAACCCTTTTTACTCCCTAGACTCCCATTATTACCTGGCTCACCTACTTCTGGCACAGCAGCAGCAACAACAAGCAGAGAAGGGTGGCTTGGGAGGAAACAAAAAGCTGTTTATTTGCTCTCCTCCACTCTTAGCTACTACTCTTTCAGTAAAAGAACCCCAAATTTCAAATCCACTGAAGATCAGTGGGAAACAATGCTTTTAATGAAGAACACTTCAGGAAATCATCCAAAACAACCCACTTGTGTCATGTCCTCTCAACAGGTTTCTACACTGAAAGCTCACCACATGGCACACACTTACCACATCATATCCAAACTGAGGTTCTGGAAAGAAACTTGGATGTATTATGAAGCTAGAGCTATAATTTTTGGTGCAACTTTTCTAGACTACAAGGGCCTGGCTTGTTTAGGTCAACAGAAAACACACAGCACGCTAAGAAATTAATTCCAACTACAGTGCAGTAATTACTTCTCCAGCTTTCAAAATCCCCCCTCCTCCAGTTTCCAGCAGCCCTCTCCTCTGCCCCAGAAGCAGTTGTACTTTTGTACACAAGGGCAGTATGCAGACATACAGTCTGAGAGTTTGACACTCATTTTGAGACTAGAAGATCTTTCTTAAAATTAACACTGCAAATTACCCCCCCCAAACAGGGATAAAAGGGTGGTAGAGATGCAATAGAGATTATACATGGATTACCAGCCAAGACTCCTACATGTTTATGCTAGAACACATTTAAGGAAACAAGAGCCCCAGAATACTGAGATCAGCTGCTCAGGTAGTGACTGCACAAGCAGGCTGCAGCCCTAATTTAAGCTCAGCATGATGGGATCCTTTTCCCAGGAGATCAACAGAGATTAATCTGAATGCTTCCTCAGCATGTGTCTCAACTGGTTTTGTGTGAATTCAATTTGTTTCCTGACATTCACACACACACACCAAACTATATTCCCCTTGCAGCCTATTTGATTATTTGATAAATCAAGACATTTCCATCCTCTTGTTCAGAGTTGGGCAGACAGAAGTTCAAGGTCCTAGGGGATTAAAGGCAGCACAGACCAGGGCACTCCAGCCAACTAAAAGCAGAAAAATCTCAAGCTGTGTGTGAACTGTCAGAGAAAAGAAATAAAGAGACTGTCAAAATCTGCTAGGAATGTCCCTGCATTCCCAGCACAGTCCCTCTGCTGCACTGATCAAAGGCAGAACAGAACCATAATAATCCTGATACTGTCCATAGCTGAGAGTATATCCTCAGTCTATCCTGCAGCAGGTGAGGTGACATCACATCAAGAACACAGGACATGCCCTGCTCCAGCAGACAGGCTGGATGCTGGGAGGGGTTGGGCAAGAGAGATGAAATGCACGATTCCAGCTCTGTCAGGCTGAGGATGGGCTACCTTGCCCCTGGCAGGTTAAACAAGAGGACACATGGGATTTTTCAGGCCTTATTTCTAGGCTGAAAGTCCAGGTAGCTCCTGCATTGAACAGACACTGCCTTCAAACCCTGGCAAACCAACAAACCACTGATGTGGAGCAGAGTCAGAGCATTCCTGGCCACTGGATGTCACAAGGGTGAAAGCTGAGCTTGGCTGGTCAGTCAGCCAGGAAAAGCTGTGGATCATGGAAATGCAGCACTCCCAAAACACTCCTCAGTTTGGGTCACCAAGCACTTCTCCACTGGGAGAGCCAAAGCTTCCCAGGCAGGAAGGCTCCAAGGCATCAGCTGCATTGGCATTTCAGGATTGTGCTTTCCCTTGGTAAGGCACAAACAGTTCTTTCCCTTCAGGTATTTCCCTAGCAGGTAACATCTCTTGCAAATTACCTTTTCTGCCTCCAGGGAGAAATCACTGTCCTGTGCTACAACTGGATATCAATAGTCAAGAGGTGTGCTGGGGGTTGTGTTCTTCCCTCTTCAGCTGAAGAGGGAAAACAACATTTAATTATTTATTAAAACCTAAGCAAGATTAATTGCAGTGAAAGTTCCTCAGTTCAGTCTCGAAAACTGTGTGGCTGCAACTTCCTAGGGTTATATATTCTTTGGGTGTATCTCAGGACTTCTGCCCACATAACCCATGCCCTGGGCCTCAGGCACGAAAGGACAGAATAAAGCACCTTCAGAGATTTATTGCTCCCCTTAAAAAGCCTGAAAAGACAGGAGGCTGAGTGTCCCATTCCCTCACCCAGTGTTGAAGAACCTCTGGATCTGGACCACACCAAGCAAGGCTCAGAACACAAAACTCAAGTACTTTTCTTAAGTTTTTGCCCTCCGAGGCAAAACAAACAAACAAAAAAAAAAACAAATAAAAAAACAAAAAAACCCCAAAAAAAACAAACAAAAAAAACCCAAAAACCAGTAAAACACCACCCAAAAAAGAGGCCAAACATCCCACTGCCAAGGTTACAGATCCAGGCATTGGTAAAACAGGCAGCTCCCAGCAGACACTGATGACACTGGCTCAGGGGCTCAGCACCGTCACGCTCAAGCACTTCAGTGTCACTGGGAGGGTTGGGGAGGTGACAGGAACTCTCTCCTTCAGTGAGATATGAGTTCATGCTACATTAACACCGAGAAAAACAGAACTCTGCAGATAACAGATGATGTGGCTTTGGCCATCGTTGCCACCTGCATTTAACAGTTTGAAATACTGTAATTGGCACCTACTGGTCACTCGGGAGAATAAACAAACCAGAGTTTAGTTTCAATTGCAGGGCTGACAGATCAAGCATGACCTGTAAAACTCATCAAGAACAAAGCAAAGTTAAATGCTGAAATGCTGTTCATGAGCTTGAAAGCTGAGAAATAACTGGATTTTAATAATTTCAGATTTGAAGATAAGTGCCATTCCTTCAGATAATTTGGAAGCTAAAGAGCACAGATTTACAAAACAAACCAGTATTCCCAATTCTAAGAGGTAAGCATCATAAATTGCCATGTTCTGCCGAGAACTATGATTTAAAATAAGCCAAAATATCTGCTCCTCACTATAAATAAGGCCTTATATAAGCTTAGATAAAACGCCTAAAAGAAGTTTTCTTCTTTATTAAAGTACTAACAATTTTATATTAAAAAGCATCTGCAGTCAGGATGATAAGAGTCTTCAGAGCATTTCTTGACTCCTGAACACTTGAAAAACACTACACAACTTTAAACACAAAGTGAAGAAATTGAGGTCAGAAGTTTACTAGTACAAATCCAGAAGTGCTTAAGAGAAAACAGGTTCCAGAATCAGGATTTCTTCAGTGTACTTTTCTCTGAATGTTCCCTTTTATAATACATCTCAATGCTCAAACTGTTGATTTCATGTCACCAGGAAGGTAACTCCAGGAGCCAGACACTATATTGATAGAGTTTTCAGCTAAAAAGTGCTATGCTAATTCTTCTACACATAAAAATGAAATGAAAAAGTGTTTGTAAGCTGAACCAAGATTTGTTTAATATTTTGTGCTCAATCACATTCACACTGAAGGGTCTGCAGGGTGGAAAAGAGGAGTTTAAGTTGATCGAGGTAATTTACTCAACTTAAGGATTGAGACAAATTCTGAGCCCTCTTTACCTGATGTCACCCCACTTTCTCCCTGCTTTCCTTCCCTGCTCAGTAATCCGAACACTTTAAATCTGCAAGAAAAATGGGAAAATGAAAGAGAATAACCAAGAGCCAGTTAAAATCCAGTCTGTAACAGAAGAGGCCCTAATTATCTAGGGTCCTAGGTGATGTTTTGTCTTTGATTATCATTTTACCCTGTACTTCTCTGCAGAAACAAGGTACAGTCTCCCCACAGACACGAGCTACCTTTATTTCCCAGCCAAGCAGAAAAGAGAAAGGTCAAGTAATCTGATGACAACAGAGACCTGGGGCAGGCTGTTCCCCCCAAGAAGCTCATGCCCAGGCCATTACTGACCAGAGGGACTGGAATTCCAGCACACAGCTGCCCTGCTTCCAATCAGACAGCACCACAGACCACAACAAGGAAAAAAATTGATGCAACCCACGAGCTCTGCATCGTCCAAAATATTACTCATCTCTGCCCTGGCACCAAATCTTTCACTCTTCAACTGAGAATTCCATGACCTGCTTTTCTCCACACAGTAAGTTTCTTCACCTTCATTTTTCCAGACCCCTGCCCTTTCCCAGTTTCTTCATGAAGCTGTTCCCTAACAAGCTTTGCCCCAAGTCTCATAATGGCTGTTACTGGAAGAAGCCCTCAGTAGTTAAGTCTGTGGTTTCTACTTCCAGCTACAAATTAATGCACACAGGCACAAAGGCACACAATGACAAAGCACGTTCCTGCCCATTAAGAGTGGCTGGAAAATACCAGCCTTTCTTGCCAAAGAGTTTCTGCTGCACTGCTTTTCATTCATTTCCGTGATTAAGCTTTCTTTCCTTTAAGAATCTTTCTATTCGCCCTTCTTGAAATTGAGAATCTCTCAGGGTCATTGCAGGGCATCATTTCATTTTAATTGCAAGCTCAACATCAATACTCAGCTCATATTTCAGCAGCCCTTGGTTTATCTCAGCTTCTTCCAAAGTGTACGATAATACATTGCTGTGCAATGAGCTCACATGCAGATGTAATCCAGAGTTGAAGATTTCATTGAGATATTTCCCTTACAAGTTCTATTTTATTTTTGCCTCTCCAGAACTTTCTACCCTCTGCTGAATGGCACAGAGCAGAGACAGCTCAGAGCACAGCCAAGCTCCAAATGGATCTCTCTCATAACACACTTCTCAACATGAGATTAAAAGCTTCCTTCCCCCTGCTTCTTTCAAGGTAAAGGAAAATAAGTCACTTCTGTGGAAATCCCTGAGAGCATGTACCAGGCAAAGACATTCTAAACACCAACCTGGGTTGCCCAATTCGTGGTGAAAGGGTTTGAAGATTAAAGGACATATGCCAAAACAGAGTTTATGAAGCTGTCTTCATACACTGGTTTGAGAAGAACACAAGGGACAGAAGACTGGTGTGTTCCAGGCTGAAAGGAAGGATCTGTACACATGCATCAACAAACAGCTCAGGAGGAGAGAGGATGCACTGGAGTAGAAAATGTGCAATGAAATTAAGAGAACATTTCAAGACAGGCACTGGCAGCTGCTCTTGTTCCTCACATCACTGGGCAACCTTTTAAAAACGACATGGCAGAATCTCTCTGTCCTACAGTGGGAAGACAAACAAAAAGCACTGAGGAATATTAAATTCTTCACATGGGATTGCTCACATGGGATTGCTTTCCCTGCCCCCAGATAAGCTTATTTTGCTTACAGCAGCTGGACATACAGAAGGCATTCGTTTTATAAAACTGGTCTAGTGATCAATGTTATCCATGAGGTCATACCAGAAGACTCACAAGATCCTCTCTGGTCTTAAAATATATCCAGCAGAGAACAATCTGCCATTGACTGAATATTTGAAACTAATGGCCTAGTAGGCTCCTCCTCACCACACTCCCCCACCCTCACTTCCAGTTCACGTGGTCCAGTGGACAAAATTCACGTTTCCTATTTTTTTAGTTCAGGGTGTTTCAAACAAATGCCTTTACATTAAAATTTCAGATCATTACCAAATTGAATAAATACGCCCCTCTGCAACAGCAAGTGGGGAAAGAAGAGAGGAGATCTCTGCTTGCAGCCAGCAAGTTCTGCCCTGAATGGAAAGAATCTGAGCAAGACATTTTCCACAGATGCTCATGGAAAAACATTTCAGAGCACTGCCACATTTCAAGCCTATTGTGGCAGGAAACACTGAAGTTTCACATGTGTGCAGTCCTCAGTTCACACATGAAAAGCTCACAGGCCCCTGCCCCTCAGTGAGATCACATGGCACAATGTGCATGCACGCTTAAAAACTCCTCTTTGAAACATCACTCAGCTCAGAGAGATCTGGGAGTGAGTCAAATGAGAGAGAAGGATTTCCAGTCCCAGCAAGCCTCACCATCCCCCATCAAAGGGGAATCAATAAAAACAACTGAGAAAGAAATTTCTCCTAGGACTAAAAGCTTCACGTAAAACCCTTTAAGGGCTTCCTTTTGCTGAAAATGCTGCTTCCTTATTGATCCCCTCCCCACTCCAACAGCCATGATGGAAGCTGAAAATGCTGCCCAAGCCCAAGATTTCAGAGTTTGGAGGAGACTGGAATACATCCTATTTTTCAAAATTACACTGCTGTATATATTCCCTCCAGCAGTTATAGATAAGTTGTCTTTCTGTTCCACTTTGAGAAATCAGTGCAATTGACTCCTTAACAGTTTTCCTACCAGGGACAAACACTCATAGGATACCACATCCCACTCTCCCTACAATTAAGGATTTAGCACACTACTGCTCCCCATGTTTTCTTTTGGTTTATGTTTTTTTTTTTTCCCAGTTGCCTAGAAAGCTGCATGCCCCTCTTTTTTTTCCCTGCACCTTTCCTATTAGTATCTTCCCTCCAATTCTGAGGAAATTTTCCCTACATATAACTAGCTCCCTCAGCAGTTCTGCCTTTCACCATGCCCATTAGGGAAATTCTGGCACCAACTTATTTTTTCTGAAGAACAAGTTTGACAGCTGCTTGTGCCACAGGATGCAAGAGAAGGGTGTGATATCTGAGCTGTGCTTTCATAGCTGCTCCACAGCTTTGCCATTTACCTCTGGCTCCCTGACTCAGTCTGCATCAAAGACAGGAGGTTTCAGCACACAAAACCAAAGTAACACACCCACGAAACATCTTCTGTCTTGTATACTTAATTCCAGATGATTTCCCAAATAATAATTCCACAGTTAGTCCATTCTAACTGTGCTCATCACATGTTCTCATCGTGCCCAGAGGTGAATATCCAGCAGGGATATCTGAGTAACAACTGAAGGACACAAAGTTCATCCATCAATTAAAGAAAATTGCAGGTATTTCAAAACAGATTTTGCTACATGCCAAGATTATTTTGGGAAATAGCACTGCAGCAAATTGTGCCTGGGATCTCATTTCTTTCCTCATTCTTTTGTAAAGAATGAAAGGCTGACAGGGATTCAGGACCATCCCTCCCCCTGCTCCAGCCCTGCTACTGGAATTCACACATTCCCAGGGCACTTCTACATGCTGCCTCCCTTTCTTCACTCCATGCTCCAGAAATCCTATCTGGGCGGAGGGGCTGGGAGGAGAGGCTGACAGCAAAGAGAAGTCAAGACTACAACACGCACGCCTCCCTCCCTTGCATTGCTCACAGGTTTTCCTCTGAACCCTGGGTGTCAAAGCATCCCAACAAACTTTCTGGATGGGAGTTCAAAGTGACACAAGACCAGCAATATTGGGAGAGGCACAAACCACCACTTTGCACTGTGCAGGAAAGCCTCCGCATAGGAGCTTGGAGGGCAGGGTGGGGTGTTGTGCAGATTTCATTCTTGCTGGTTTCTTTTATCACTCCCTTTGCAAATACTACTCTCCCACTGTGTCTGACCCAGATATGAAGAGTAATAAGGCTAAAACTGCAGCCCTCTAAACCATCTTGAGAAATTACCTAAAACTGAAAGAAGCTGAGTCAATGTCCTCTGTCTGGCCAGCTCAGATCACATCTACATCTCAAAGCTTCCTATGAAGTGATGTCCTCATTGCCAGGCTGTCCTCCTATGGTCAGCCCTTGTCCTTTTCCCAGTGTGCCATATAAGCAAGTTCAGATCTTAGGAACCACAAAATCTTAGAATAATTACCTTGGCTGTGGATGCAGCCAGAAGTCAGGCTGCTTTTGCCTAGACACAGACACATCTCCTAAATACGCTACAGCCTGTTACTACCAGCAGAATATGAGCATGAAAGCCCCACCAGCTCAAAACCCCACCAGCTTAGCTTATCAAATCATGAGGAGCCCTTCACTCATTTGTGCACCAGTGTTATAAAAACAGCTCCCACTGCACTTCCCAACAATACAACATGACAGAAGTCAGAGCTAATATGCATCTCTGATGATCCAAATCAATGCCATCCATCTCTCCCTCCCTCCAACACAGCATCAGGACAGGCATGTTTCCATAGAAAAGTCTCAACAGGCAGGCTTAGTTACAGCTGAAGGTAAGGGTTTCAGGAAGCAACTGAGGAACAGGATGTCCTTCTGGGTACTGAAATTCCTCCCAATTTGTGGAGCTTTGTAGTTCAGCCACAAGGGACCTCTAAGGTTTTGCAGTGGCAGGATACACTTACCGAGATGGCTGAAATGTTACCCTGACCTGGCCATTTTCTGCAATTGCATCAACAGTGAGGTGTGCTCAGGGAATTTAATGCTATGCTAATAGAGTCTGTTTTGGAACAGAAATCCAGTTTATATTAATGCTCTTCCAGAGCAGCCGTTACTAACAATCTAGTGATACAGCTGGCAAATGCAGCAGCAGTTGCTCCATACTGAGAACGAGCTCTGAGCCTGCAGGACCATAAAAGCTGCATTAGCAGAGAAAAACCCAGGGGTTATGATTACAGCCAATTCATTAAACATCTTTCTGTAAACAATCAATAGCACAAAGGACACAAGTACCACCAAAGAAGACAAGCATAGCTCTCAGCCATCATACCATTTGTTCCAAAGAGCAGATATTTCTGAGACAGAGGGAAATCAATGGGAAAGCATCACAGAATTCCCTCCCTCTCTGGCTTAGACACACGGCTGCCAGGTTCTGCACCAACCTGATGTCTGGAAGTCTATCTGGATAGGATTGGACAAGCCATTGACCGCCTCACGCCACATGCCCCCGCCACCCGGAGACCAGGCGGTCACCACGCAGCGGTACAGCCCGGCATCCGAGATCTGGGTCTGGTACATCCTGTAGCGGAACTCGTTCTCCTGCACCTTCTCCAGGACCACCCCGTCCACGCGCGTCTGGTCCGTCCAGTCCTCCAGCCGCACCACCGAGTCCTGGTTCAAGGAGATGATGCGAGTGGTCCCGTTGGGACTCGACTGGTCCGTCAGGGGCTTCTCGGCCGTGATGAGGACGGAGTAGCGCGGCGTCTTGATGTTCTTGGAGGACACTTTGCATGTCATCTCAAAGGTGTGGCCTGCTACAAAGAACGGCTTCAATTTCACCGCCTCCACTGTGAGCGTGTAATCTGAAGAGGGAAGGAAATAAAGCGGCAAGAGAGGGTTAACAAACAGGCTCGGGTATTTCTGCAGCACCACTTCAACCTAGAAGGTCACAGACAGGCAAAGTTTCTCTTTTGGAGGAACGAATCCCAGCACATTTATCTAAAAACATGGACAGCCCAGAATGCTACTCAACAGTGCACACACACACACAAGTACACAACAGTTTGGGTCAAGATGCACAAATTCAAACAAACACCAAATATTGAACAAATAAAATACACAGCTTGCCACAAGACAGGATCTCCAGGATTGCTTTATTCAAGAATAAAGATATTAGACAAGATTCATGTGACCATGTTCACAGGGGTCCCAGGATGAGGGAAGAGACGAGGATCTGACTCCATGTTTCAGAAGGCTTGACTTATTATTTTATTATATATATTATATTAAAACTACACTAAAAGAATAGAAGAAAGGATTTCATCAGAAGGCCAGCTAAGAATAGAATAAGAAGGAATGATAACAAAGGCTTGTGACTCGGACTCTCTGTCCGAGCCAGCTGGGCTGTGATTTGTCATTAATTAGAAACAACCAACATGGGCCAATCACAGATCCACCTGTTGCATTCCTCAGCAGCAGATAACCATTGTTTACATTTTGTTCCTGAGGCCTCTCAGCTTCTCAGGAGGAAAATCCTAAGGAAAGGATTTTTCATAAAAGCTGTCTATGACAGATTCAGAGTCCCAGTTTTATACTGGCACTGGATGAGCACCCTCAGTGACAGGGTAATAAGGGCAGTGCTGAAATACTCATGACTAATGACAAAAGCTACCACTCACTAAATTGGCAGCACTCACTGTAGCATCTTTTATTTCCCTTGAAAATCCACCCTAACGGCATTCCTAACGGCAATCCAGACACATTCAGCAGAAAACATGTGACAAAAGTTGGTGTAACAGAAGTCTCCACCCCAGGCACCCCCATACAGATTTACACACACCTCTGCCTCCGTGTCAGTCTTTCCTCCCCTTGCTTCTCATACATTTACTTGCATACAAGCCTACCAGAAGTCTTGACATTTCCCATTTGACATCAAGAATTCCAGCAACACTTACTGCTTAGTTTCCTTCCATTCTCTACTGTCTCCTCAATCCCAAGAATCCCTTAATTACAGGGTTTGGGAAAATTATACATGTCAGAGCACAGCTCCAAGACACACAAAATACAAGCTCACAGTGAGAAACTGAGAAAATGAGGAGTGACTGAAATCAGAATCAGATAAAAGGAAAGGGAGTTGCTAGTTTCCTGGCATTGTGATGAAAAGACACCCTGTACATCGTGGTTCTTCTTAAGGAAGGGGGGGGCTGGGGCAGAACACATAGAAGTAACAATATTGCAAAAATACAGCCAATCCAACTCTCTGGACTTACTTTGCTGCACCACATTCTCCCTTCCCTCCTTTATTTAAAAAAAAAAAAAAAAAAAGTGTAGACCTGTTAAAGAGCTCCACAGAACCTTTTCATGCAAGACAAAACTTCTCAGGAACAGGGAAATAAGCAATGGTGAGACTGAAACACATTTCCCAAAACTGAACTTAAATGCAGTAATATTTATGTCCTCCCCACAAGAGCAACAAGATACTTGTCAAGATTACATTTTGCAGTGTTTTGCCTTCAAGCAGCAGTTTTCACAATGAGTAAACACAGCCCACAAGATGAGAAGCCCGGTATGACAACTTTAAATCAGTACTGTATAAAGCAGATCACAGTACAAAGCTATATAAAGAAACAGCAGGAGCAGTGAAGGCTGAGATGCTTCTAGTGGTCTAGCTGAGCACAGAATTATTTGATACTCCACACCAAACCCCCCTCACACTTCCACCCACTAAGCAAGTGACAATACAAGAGTTGCACATTTAGGCACTCGGGGTACAATCACAAATGAAGTTGTATAGCATCAGAGTCATTCTCCTCTCCCTTGTGAAAAGACTCATCAGATACCAAATTCCAGACTTCAAACCCATTTTTTTGTCCTCATTCTGTGTCTATGAGACTCTGATATTTCTTTCTTCATATGGCTGCAGTGTTTAGGAGCCCAACACAGATCAGCTTTTCACATACTTTTAGGAACATAGTAGGCAATTATATTTTGTCCCAAAAGCAGAAGCACAAACAGCTAGTTATACTTTTCTGGCACATATTGTTGCTTTCTAGGCCATATGAGGAGGCTCTGGGCAAAAATCCCTCCTTACTTAAATGTTCTTTATGTTGTTGATCTTCACATCAGAACACTGGGTCCTAGACACCAGAAAGGAAATCTTACATTTGGCCTCTGGTATAAGTGCTTAAGATTAAACATCCTCACATGTTCAGAGAAGTTCAGCTACAGCTGAGATAACTCTCCCTACTACCTGAGTTTCAAACACCTTAACTTCCACTACTCCCTGAGCCACAGGTCAGGCAGCAGCAGAAGGGGCAGTGTGTTGTCCCCAATAAGGACAGAGCAAATTTTGTCCCTAGACATCCTTTACTGGTTTTCCATTTGAGGGCAATAGCAAATGCCTTTCCTTAAGTATTTCTGCTAAAGGAAAAGTAGAAAGGAGTGGTGGTAGCACGGGACAATGGCAGAAATTCCACTGGTAGAGTTTGTGGAACAGAACAACTGAGGCACAGAGATGCAGCTGGAGAACAGTGATAGAGTTCAGAAGGGTTAGGAATTAGGATGCTGAACAGAGAACAAGGAGATACATTCTTATGAAAGTTCTTTCAAAGCTTTTTTCTACCTTTAAAAACCCCTGGGATCCTTAGTTTGGATGAACACACAAGGCAGAGGCACCCGCTCTTCTGTTAGACCATAAGAAATTTAGAACAGAATAGAGAAAGGGACACACAACCCATCACACACAGGTGCTGAATATTTCTTTTTGCAACAAAGTCAAAAAAAGATCAAAGGGATGTTTCTGTATGTGCCATAATATTAGAGACCTGCATATGTAGCAAAGTAAAACAACAACAACAAAAAGGCTCCATAGCCTATCAACTAGAAAAACCTGGATCACCATTCTTAATATGCTGGTTCTGTGCCAATATTGTTCTCCTTCAGTAGCAGCAGATGAAATGTAATTAGCACTCCTTCACCCCCACCTAGAAAAGCGTGTAGCTGTCTGTGTGTGTGAGAATCCACATTATGAAAAAGAGGGCAGGCCCACAGATCTAGCACTTATCTTAGAAATAACAGTAATCTGCACAGAAAATTAAGAAGGAAACGAAAGTCTCTTTATGTTTCCTATGTCAGCAGAAATTACTCATCAGATCTTGCAGCATAAGATGAGCCAGAGAGGTCAAATGAATGTTTTCTTTCAAGAACCGCAGCCTAAGGTCTCATTTCTAATCCTTTGGGAATTGCCAAGGAAGCAGTGTGTGTCTTGACCACTACTCCACACACTTGCCTGTCTGCATACACGGCTGCAGTCCCATGTGGAGTCTCATCTCCTTCTTGTAAAGCTCCAAGAATGAAAAGCACAATAAAGCACACCCTGCTTGGTCATATACAGGAGGCTGCAATCTGCAGTTTATTCTGGAAAGCAGTAGGGGAAGAGTTCCTAAGTAAACCATACCCAAAGCTTGGGCACTACTCCAAGACAGAGGGCTAGCAACAGAAGAAAACCTAGCCAAATGACTCAAATAAAATTTGAGTAAACTGTACTTTGGAGCCTGGCAGTGCAAGCTTCTGCCTTCCATCACTGGCCAGTCCAAGTGGTTAAGCCACACTGTCATTCTCCTGTTGCTCTTCCACCACAAAGTGTGTGCTCAGCTTTAAGAGCACTTCCTGGGTAGTGACCAAAACCAGTTTTCACCTAATCTACACCAGGAACATTTCTAGAGAAGCCCAACAGCTAAAAGGGCAAGGAGACTTTAGAATAAACAGCAAAGACCTTCCCTGCACTGCTTTGACTCCAAAAGTCAAAGGAAAGCAGCACATTGGCCAGGGCTGGCAGCAATGCTGGAGCCTCACAGCGCTGCTTGAGCCTGCTGACAGGAATCTTGGAGCTCATAAAGGCCCCTCCATCCCCCAGTGCACTGATGAGGCTGCAAGTGCAGGGAATGCAGAAGACTTTAGGGCAGTGACAGCTCTGCCATGGTAGGAGGTGGAGGTGGCTGTGCAACACCCCAAGGTACAAGCGCAGCCCCAGCAGCTCTGGAAGCACAGCAGGCTCACCAAAGCCTGCACTGCAGCCTGCATGAACACAGAACACACACCTGGCTGCAGGAACTCCTGTCCCTACAGCCAAACTGGCACACACACACTCCAGCTTAGTGCCATGGGGATCTCCGTGCCTTGGGGGAACTGTGTGTCTGTGATACATCAGCAATGATAAAGAAAAATAGGTGGCAGAAATATTATCTGTTGTCTATTTGCAGGACTGTCTGAAAGATTAAGGCACCCTTGCTCCCAATTAAGTGTGATGGGAGGGCCTAGGCAAACATTTAGGACAAGTAACATTATGTTAAATATAATTATTTTGTAAATTAAAGACAGAAGTATTAACAAAACCTCAAATAATAGTACCTTTGGGATTTGGAATTTCAATTAAAAGATAATGTTTTCTTCTGCTAAGTACTCCATGCAGATCCAAAGTTGACAACACTGGTTTAGGAAAAAAGCATTGATTTTTTTTTTCAATGCAAACAGTATCTGTGGTCTAAATGTAACTCATATTCAAATAAATAAATAAAATTATCTTTTAGAATATCAAACTTTTTTCTGGGTTGAAAATAACTTCCAGAGCTAGTCAGAAAAGGTTTCCTCCCTTTCTTTACCCCTTTTCACTGACTGGAATTTGTACTCTAAATAAGCAAAACATAATGCAACTGATGTTTTTAATTTCTCAGATGAGACAGAGATGCCTTCTTTGTCACCTTGGCAGGGGAGGAAGTAGAAGGAGGGAAGAAACATATCAGGCAGACTACGTCAAAAACAATGGTGATCTATGATAGCAATTGGCTGCACTTGCAAAGCTGAGTAAGCAGAAAGATGTGTGAGCATTATTGGCCCCCGCAGAATAAAACAGAAAACAGAGACAATAAAACCCCAAGTTCAAATGGGCAAATACATAGCTTATTATACAATGCACAAAAAAGGATTTTTAACATGTTTACACGATGTTTACATTTTGAATAAAGGCTCTGAACACCCATCTTTGCTGAGAGACCCACAGACACAATATAAACCCATTTCTCCTCTCTCAAGAACTCAGAACAATTGTTTTCAAAGTGAGATTTCTCCAACATCCTCCCCCAAAGCAGTGCTCTAAAATCAACAAAGAAGATGCAAGCAATGAAATAGATGAAGAAAAGTCTCTGTATAGGCATAAGCTATGCAAGGAAGAGGCAAATTTCTCTTCTCTCCTTAGGCAAACACGTGGGAGCCTGGCTGCTGGCTTTTATAAGCACTGGGAGCAGTTAGGGACTCAAATCACCAGAGATACTTGTCAAAACAACAGTCAGAGAGCACAGGCAGCAGCAGATTAACTCCTTCATGGCTGCTGGCTACAGCACTGGGCTCCCAGCAGCCGGGTCTGGAGCTCACAGAAATAGGCTATGGCAGGGGACAGGGCATACAGGGAGAGGCACCTGGGGCTGCACTGCTGAAGGGGGAGTTGAGGGAGGTAGAGAAGGGGAAATCAAACCTATATTTCACCCTCCCCACCTCATATACATACAACATTCTTTTTCAGGAGGGGAAGGTTTTGTACGAGAGCTCACTTTCACATAATAAATCCCCCAACCCCAAGCTCTGCCAACAGAACGTACTTTTCAGCACAGGGACTATAACATTTACATTTGTGCTGCAAAATTAGCAGAGTTTCTGGAACAAAACCAGAACCAAGGGAATGTTCACACCTGTCACGGTTTGTTTTCCCTCAGAAATGTCAACACAGGCTGAGACTTTTCAACTCCAGCTGGTCTCTGTAGCTGCTCCGAAGGCGACGATCCATTACACTGGCATGCACATGCACACACTCCGTGTTGTGGCATAACACTGAACTAATTGTGACCAACATCCAGCATTAATGAGACTTCTCAGTCCTGCTGGAGAAGTTAGCTTCAGGGGTAAAAAAAAATACAAATGAAAAAACACAAAAACCCCCCCTAACCTTTCCCTGGACCACACGTGTGTAGTATTGAGCACCACTTCTGTCTCCAGTGAAGCAGAATTACAGCAGAAGATTTCCAATTTGCTGTTCAGGGATTATCCCTAAACAACTTCAAAATTATTTCAAATTGCTCGTCTCTGAAATATAGCTCTCTGCCTGTGGATGCCTAAGCTGTATTGTTAAACTAGTCTATCAAGATAAATGCAGCTTAGCTAAGCACAGATTTTTGATAAAGACATTGCATCCCTTTCTGATGCTCTCCAACAGACCCCTCTTGCATGACTTCACTCTGAGCCAAAAACAGTATCACTTGACAGCACATGCAGGAAACACAGATCCCATTTTAAACCAGAGGTAAGCAACTTCAGGTTGCTTACACTCAGAACTATTAAGCTTCTAAAAATGCTCCCAGAATAAGTTAAATACTGACCACAGCTAGTTCACTTTTCCCTAAAAAAGGTCAAGATCCAAGCAAACTACTGAATTACTTTGTTCAGCTACCCACTTATTTTTTTGATACTCTGGTAGTACTATGCCCATGAACTTCCTCAGATGTGCCTTTTAAACACAGGCTTGTACAAGAGAAAAATAAAACCACAGCTCCCAAACTGTCAGACAGGGAAGACAAAGTGACATTCCCCTTTTCACCTCAGTACAACCCTATTGTTAGCAGCAAGTTGCACCCTAAAGAGACCAAAATACTCCAAGCCACAAAAGTGGGCAATGACCATAGCAGCAGCACAGCTGGATGCCAACCCTGCCACTTCCAGCCCAGCTCCTGCAAGTCTCAGCAGCTTGATGGAAACTCTCCTTTGATGGTGTCTCTTCCTTTGCACTTCCACTCCAAACTGCTGCATAAAAGTGGCAAAGCAGTGATGCAAAATAAAGGAGTAATGTAAAGCAGTTATTCCCCTCCACAGATAAGAGGCCTTTACACAAGCTGACAGTGCTTTTAAACCTTCATCAACACAGAACCCCATTTCCAAAGCCCATTAGCAGGCCTTCTGGCTGACAAGCCTACTCTCAGCCATCCAGGTGTAAAGTTCCTACCTTGTGTAGCCCAGAAGATGTTGACAGGTGCAGAAGCCACATCTTTGCTCTTCACCCAGCTGTTGTTGCGGTGCCTACTCCATGCCGAGACGACACAGAAATAATCCCCTCTGTCACTCTCTGAAGTCCACTGGATTCTCAAACTGAAGGTGTCAGCAAACTTTTTAGACAAGATGATTTCCCCGTTCTGAATCCTCTCTCTGCCCCTGTCCCCAGGCAACAGAGCCCAGTCTGCATCCATGGAAGCCAGCAGCTCCTCTGGCACCACGTCGTCACCGGGCAGGCGCTGCCTGTAGTACCAGGACACGGTGAAGCGGATGTTTGCCTCGGTGTCCTGGACGTTTGTGATCCTGCAGTTCAGCTCTGTGGGGTCATCTGAAAACTTGGGTGTTTTAGAGGCATTCAGGAACACGTCATAATCTGGCTCTGCAGGAGAGGAAGCGCATAAGAAACAGGTTAGGAGCTACAAGAAGGGAGAAAATGTCAGACTTAATTAAAATATATACTAACTTCTAAAATCCAGTTTTAGCATCCAAGCTAAGTGCCACAATATACATTTTTCTTACAAGACCTTGGAAGTTTGACTCTGGTTCTCAGACTTGCACCTCTCTGACACAGGTGCCCCTAAGCCTGCAATTCCAAACAAGACACTCCATTTCATAGGTCTAGTCAGACCATTTCAGAAAAATCAGGACTAATAGATCTTGTTGAGCAAAGTAATTCCCTCCTTTAGGTCTGCCCCCAAGAACCCACCTGTGGGTTCAATTTCAACCTAGCCAGCCACTTTGTGCACCTGTCCAATGCCTGGGGCAGCCTGCAGCAGGACACTGGTTATCCTCTAGCTTTGGACTGATTACAGACATCCCATTTTCCCAATATCTCTCCAGAATAAGAGGCCATCTCCCATCTTGAAATGCCTTATTTTCCACACTTAACCATCCCATTGTGTCTCTACAACAGTGGTAAAAACCAGCCAAACATTTCACCCAAACCAGGGGACACAGAACACCACTGGCACTGGCCCGAGGCAGCACCAAGAGCTGAGGACAGTAAATTTCAGAGGTCAGCAGTTTAAATACTACCTAGGTCAATAAATACTAAGTAGGATAGGAGTTGAAGATGTGTAGATCAGAAAAAAGCTTCACAGTCTGAATAGAGAAGTATGTGCTGTGCAGCTGTGAGGCTGGAATATCTCAGGCTGGAAAATCAGTGCCTGAGTTTCACGGGTTAAGAATGGGGCTGTTGTATTTAAATCTGAAATAGCTGGCTGCCCAAAGCCTAAAAGCGATAAGGGAGCCGCATGACTATTTTCTCTCAGACTACAGAGATAGTAAAGGAAAAAGATTACAGCAAGAACCTTACACCACAAAGGAAATACATATTTATTTACTAGTATTAGAATATTTTTGTCTTGCTGTCTACTATAATTCAGAAAAATGACCAGCTTCCCAACTGTTCGGCCAATACTCATCACACGGCTTTTACAGCCTAACTGTATTCAGCACTCCATATTTATTTCCTGCTTTATGTTTTACTTGGCATTTTGCCCTCCTAGAAACAATTAACTGAAGCTATAATTGGGACAAAGAAGGCAATCCAAGGCTAAAACTTAGGCTTAGCTCACCAACAAGCCATGATAATAAAGCATCTTAATAGAACTGCTGTGGAAACTCTGTGTGCATATGCACTTTTGGACTTGAGATGCAAAGGATAAAAACAATTGTAGCAAACAAGCTACAATTCTGCTGCTTCTATGTCAGCCTGCAGAAAAGATCTCTCACCAGTGTCCTTGTATCTAGCAAGAACAAGGGCAGCAATACACACCAGACCCCAGAGAATCTGGTAATACTGGCGGGGAGTTTCTGTGACATTAGGCAACATAAAATGACAAAAGCACTGTTTACAAAGACTGTGGTACCTATTACCAGTGAGCATGTGGAGATTTCTGCACATTTGCAGGGCAAGACAAAATAAAAAGAAAATGCACAAAATTTTGCTACAACCAAAGCCACAGATTTGATGGCGAAACCCCACTTTTGGCATAAGGCCCCTTAGACCCTACAGCTACACTTCTTTTCTCATTCACAAAAGAGTAGTTTACTCCAGGGCCTCATGATGTATTGCTCACACTCTACAACTCTCTTACCATTCCCCCTTTGCCACGCCTTCCCCTCAAAAAGAAGGCATTCAAGACTAACTAATATTTTCACAGCAACAAAGACTATGAAAGCAGATGCACTTCTCTAGACAGGGGCACAAGAAGGAAAAAGCCACAAGAATCCCGAGTTCTTGGAAAATTGCTTGAGGTTTGTTTTATTTGTGCGCAGGGGAAGGACCCCAAGAAGAGAGTTTCTCTTTGATAGCACCACTCCAGACAGGCGCTTCACCATGACAGACACTCTAACAGAGGATTTAGAAAGAATAAAAGGCTGGCTGGATAAACCTCATTCCTCCACTCTGTCAGCTGTCAAAGAACAGCATCACTGACAATTCAACGACTTAATACTCCAGGAGCTCTTAACTTCCATTAAGGAGGAGGAGTTGGTAAATTCTGGATGCAGTTGAAAACCTCAAACACTGAAAATTTATTCTGCTTTCCCTCTCCCTAGCAACCAAGCATCTGCATCTGCTGAAAAGCAGATTTTATTTTCTCCAGTTCCCAAATAATGCTAAATTAGAATGGAAAGAGTAAAGAGAAGTCCTACAGGTAAAGGCACGAAAAGAGAGCACACAAGTGTGCAAGTGCATCTGTACACACATGGACACATGTACATGACTGCACATGCACACAAGTGGGAAACACTCACAAGTTAAATGTGAAATGCTAATGGCTGAATGAGGACAGGAAATGAAGACATTAATCACTTGTGCACTTTAGTACCCATTACAAGTGTACTTGGAGACGGCCACGGCTCAGCTGCTCTGCACAATGCTAAAATGCAACATTTAAAGTCATTGTTGATGGGATTTAACCTTATGGCACAGCTATTTATTGCTGAAAAACAGGCTCTCTATATGCTATCCTCATTCAGCACTTTCATGTTGGAGGAGCTCTGCCTTTGTGACTGGATAGTACCACCAGTTTCTCATGACAAGAGGATCTGAAAGGGTACATTGAAAGGGTTTGGGCCTGGATGTTTGCCTCCAGCCAGAGCTGGGAACAGGCATCAAGCACTACAGCTCTGCCAGTTCACATCCAGCTTCATTCATGTTTCCAATACCACCAATACCTTGTACAATTTAGCAGGTGCACATACCTTACCTACACCATTCTGCAACAACATCCTGAGTTTCACTGCCTCTAAATTGAAGCTATTATCTCCTCAAGAATAAACTAGAGAACAGATTGGGTGGGCTGACATATCTAGACCTATCTGTAAAACAATAGGCTTTTTAAGAAGTTTTACTGGAGTTTCCTGTTTAGTAATTCTCCCAGGTAACTTAACTTCTAAGGATATTTGCATAAAGAGAAATATATGTGAGAGAGATGCCTACATATAGATAACAGATGCAAACAAGAGAAACATTTGTGCAGAAGAGATTCTGCAAGGTCCTCTCCCTTTTCTGACGGGGCCAAGGATTGAGAGATACATTACCCATAAAGTCTGACAGCACAATCACTCACCCAGTGCTGTCACCACCACACTGACTGGTGCAGAGGTCCTCTCCACCACCTTATGCCAGCTCCCATTGTGCAGTGGCACCCAGATGGCAGCTTCACAGAAGTAGTAGCCAGAATCCTCCACATCCACATCACGCACCAAGAGGCGGTAGGAGTTCCTGTCCACATGGCTGAGGCTGATGAGAGTTGAATCACTGACGACAGAATCGTGGTCCACGCTCAGCAAGAGCTGAGCATCTGACAAGGTGTCATCAGGTGATGCAGAAAAATACCACATCACCTCTGCTTGGAAAATACCACTTCTGTCTGTTGTGATGTTGCATGTAAGATCCAGGGAGTCTCTTTCGGTCACAGACACATTGCTGGTTGAGATGACCACATCTAGAGCTTGGAAAGAGAGACACAAAAATTCAAACAAAAAATATTTTTTTATTTGTTACTTCTAATAAACATAGTTCGCTCTCACATTCTCTAACAGGAGCTCCTGAACAGGCTCATAGCCCAACCTTCAAATGCCTATTGGATATTGAGCCGAGTGATCTATTACAAGGGCAATACACATTATCAGTCAAGCAAGGGATGTGTGATGAGGGCAGAGGGGAGAAAGGGAGGGAGAACAGCATTTTTATAACCCAACAGCAACTGGTCCATGAAGGCTTTGTGTCATTCACAGACTGCACATCACCTTTGCACAGCAGGAAAATGTGTACAGAATTTTTCAGTCTCACAGGAGGGTCAAAATGTTTTGGGACTATGCCTCAGAAGACCAAGCATCTACAGAAATCATTAGGAACTACACTGGAACTCAACATGGCCTCTGCTGACATTTTTGAGCTCCTTGAACAGAGCAGATTTAGATGAGAAGCAGCCATGGCCACATGTTGGAGTCCTGGCTGCCCTCAGGTGTGCTGCAAAAACATGAAATGGAAGCAAGCAGAAGGCAGCAGTAACTCCCTATACTGCTGATTTCTCCACTTACTGCTCAAAACAACACACACTGGGGACTTCAAAGCAACACCAACACTTACTCCAAACACTCTCAGCAACCACTGGCCTGTGAGTATTTCTAATATACATACCACATATGGTCACAGCCAGCATTCAAACAGGACTAGATACAGAACATTAAAAAGAAAACCATGGAAGCACAGTGTCAAGACCAGGCTACCACGTGTCTTCACTTGCTCATTCACTTGTTCTACACTGCCTGAAGATGAGATCTGTCTCATTGCAGCACCATTCCCACAGTGTGTAATGCAGCAGCTCCTAAAGTCTCCACTGAGGCCAGTGGACAGGGCTGCTACAGAGGCTGTTCTTCTCAGCATGAGCAAGAATAGAGATACCTGCTTTAAACCAGCAGCTGTGTCTCTGCTGAGATTAGTGACTCATATGTAGAACCATGTTCTACGACATACTAGTTCCCAATCTGCATAAACTTCCTCAGACTATCATCTGGAATGAGACAACACATGAAGGCTAGAGCCAAACTGAATATTCAGAACTATTGCAATAAATCCAAGCAATGCTCAGTCTCACCCCTCACCACCTGATAACACAGAGCAGTCAAACTGGGCAGAGGGTAGCAGGCCCCACCCAAGTGCTGAAACCAAGTCCAGATGAATCTCTCACTGGGACTTGCCTCACTGTCTTATCATGGGATTAAAATCAGTAGGAAAGCCTAGTTAATTTAACAGACTGATACCAGAATGCAAACTAAGACTCATCTGCAAGGTTAAGAGCAGCAATTCTCCAAGCAACATTTCTGTCTTCATGAAAGTGATGGGCATTCACAATCTGGCAATATATGCACATAGAGGGACTTGGAGAGAGTTTACCCATAGGCATATAACCATTTACATCTCAAGTTCTTTTAGCATGCAAGTGCAGAGATTTCAGATGTCAGCACAAGATGCTCTTCAAGCCCTTCTACAGAATGTGTATACAGCATTTTGCAGGAGAATAACCCAATCCCTTTAGCAAAACTTTAAAAAAGCCTTCACGCCCCTGATATAGTGCCAGTGCTGCTAATGACTGAGTTTAAAATGAAGGCAAAAAACCCAAAGAAAAACAAACAAAATCCCCCACAAGAAACAAACCACACACCCAAACCACATCAAAAAACTGTACCACTGCTGGTCTTGGCCAGCCTCATGCTGTTTTCAGCCACTGATTAAACCCCGCCTACTTAAACCAAACACTGCAAAAGTGTGACAAAATCGAGAATTACAGCTCTTAATTAGGCAAGTCCTGCGTCAGCAAAGAGCACCTGAAAGCTTAGCTGCGCAACAGACACCCTGAAAAAGAGGGGGCAGATTGATCCAGTAAAATTTTACAGGCTAAGTACCACCAAGACACTAAAACTACATCCAAATGAGCCAATCAAAAAACCCAGACTTTTGAATTCTCCCTATAGTGATTAAAGGATTACAAAAATGAAAAGATACCCTTCCTGTCTGAACAGTTCTAAAATACTGTGATAATCTCATATTTCTGAAGGACCATCACTGCCTGTTTTTCCACCTATTGAGTGATAAGGTGCATCACCCCCGCTCTCCCTCCTCCAACCAGCAGTGATAATGCTAATGCAATCAAGTGCTTAGTGCATCTAGTCCTGAAATCTGTATGGGCAGGGATATCTGGATATGCTCAGCACAGCGCTGCATGTATTTTTGTCTCCTTAGCCAAGCATGCAATGATGTGTTTAACAGAACCATTACTGTCCTAGACCCCTGCCAACAGAGCAGAGCAATCAGACCAGTGATAAAATATCATTGGGTAAATTGCCCTGTTAAATTATCACTGTCTTCCTCCTTTCTCTTGATCTTTCCACACTATTTTAATAAACAGCATACAGAAGAGCTCCACATCTATCAGTGAATCACAAGCCACTGTAACAGGGGAAGTGAAGCTGTTCAGCTCTATGGAACCCTGTGTTAACAACAGAGAAGAAAGAGGGTTTTGGGGGACCAGGTGTTAAATAGAATGTTTATTTAAGAAATATTAAAAAAATACATAAAAAACCATGAGCCCTCTGAAGTGAATGAAGGATGAGATAAAATCTGTGTCTAGGCATCTAAGAGGTTCTAGGCAATCATTCCATGCCTTTTTCTCCAAAATAAAGCTAGAAAAATTATGTCACAGATTTAACAGGTGCGAAAAATGCATGCATTTTATGATTGGCTTTTTGCAAATATTAAAATTAATATTATATGTGTTGTGTTAGAAAGTAATGCTGTATTAATTCTCTTAAGTACTGTGTTCAATATAGGTTTAGGTTATAAAAAATGTTAAAATAGAAACTATGCTATGTAGGATACTTTTTTTAAAGAAAGGACTCACAGTGAGATAGCAGCCACAGGACACCTAAATCTTTCAGAGAAAGAGAATTTATTGCCCCGTTATCAGAAGAAACTAACTTCTTCCCACCTTTAAGGCACTGTTAGGATTTGGAGGAAGAAGTTGACGATGACCAGACAGAATCCTGTGTTTAAATGGAAGTTATGCATCATGTATGAAATGTATGAATATGCAACAGGCTACTGTTTTTAAGGGTTAATTCTTTGTCAATGTGTCCCCTTTTTCGGGCTCATGCTGGCCAGAAAAAGGTACCCAGACGTCCATAACTCTTTGTATTTATTGTCTCATGTTGTCCTAATTCAATTTGTCCAAATTGTTATTACTCTAATTGTATTACTATTTTTTATAACCATTTCATTACTATTAAACTTTTAAAATTTTAAAAACAAGTAATTGGCGTTTTTCACAACAGGCCAGCGATCCAAACAGCACTCCAGGTTCTGCTGGAATGAACCCTCGCTTTGTTCACTGACCCCAAAGCACCAGAGCCTGGTCTAAGAGCCTAAATGAGAGATGCAGGACTCCAGGCAGCTCTCCAAAATGCAGTTTATTCCATCCAAGAGGTTACAGCAGTCCAGGGTGGTGGGTGACAGAGCCTGTGCCTACAGCTGTCAGCTCCAGCTGCAGACAGGCCTGGAGACCCTTTGGTTTAGGTTACAATGCATTATATACTTTACTTTGCTGAGCATCTGAATACAGTAGAACCAATCTATACCTCAACTATTATCTACAGCCTATCATAACTACTGTAATTACCATATTCACGTTACTATTCTCCGATCACTAAAAGTTAGTACATTACAGTTTAAGCTAGAAGTTGTTTTTCAGTTTTCTTGCAGTGGAAAATTCTGAGACCTTTTTTCTACTTGCAACTTTGCTGACTTGTTTGCCTGTGCCATCTTTCTGCTTGCTAAAAACATCTTCTTGTTTGGGGTGGGTTTATCCTTTCCTCTAAGCCATAAAAAACCCTTCTAACTAACACACCCTTTGCCTCCTTGGTTACCCAGTAAGACTGGCTCAGCAATTCTTTTCTTCTAGATCAAAACTTGCTTCCATCTCTATTCCTTCATCAGACTCTACATTTAAAAATCTTTCTGCTAAGCACACATATCTGTGAGACTTTCTTGTGAAACTTTCATCCTTCCCAACAGCCTGGACACAGCGCCATGACCGCAGCCCACCAGGAGCACTCACCGGTCCTCTGGATGGACACAGTGGCGATCTCCACGCTCTTCTCCTGGATCTTCTGCCACGAGCCGTCGGCCCCTCTCACCCACTCGCTCACAAGGCAGCGGTAGGCGCCACCGTCCGCAGAGGAGGCCTGGGACACGGAGAGCCGGTACGTGTCGTTGGCTCCCGTGTCCAGGCGGATGTCCCCGCTGCGGTAGCGCTCCTCGTAGCCGGGGCCCGGCTGGAACTTGCCCTCGTGAGTCAAAGAGAGGATGTCCCGCCAAGAGGAGCCGCTCTTGACCTGCCAGGTGACGTGCAGGTGGGTGTGCTCTGGGGAGGTGGTGGTCGCTGAG
Organism: Setophaga petechia; assembly: GCA_024362935.1. NCBI lineage: Eukaryota > Metazoa > Chordata > Aves > Passeriformes > Parulidae > Setophaga > Setophaga petechia. The sequence goes on along the minus strand of JANCRA010000013.1, from coordinate 4,997,881 downwards.
CAGCGCAGCTTGAAGGAGTCGCCCTCAGACAGCCGGAGAGACGTGGAGGAACGAGCTTTGGAGCCGCTCACGGACAAGCCATCAGAAATCACTGTTAGGGGGGAAAAAAACCCCAAACGATACAAGCATCATAAAACAGAATCAAGTAGAGAACACCCACACTGAACTGTTCAGATGTGAGGCAATAAAACCACCACAGAGCAACACCTTGCCAATCATTCCTTCTCCCACACATAAATATATTCCAGGAAGAAGGAAATTCAGCTGAAAAAGCACTAAAGGAAGTGCTCTGCTTTAAACAAGACAAGACAAGAATTCATTTATCCTTCCACTCACTTTAGTTTCTCATCCAAACATCATCATTTTGACTATTCCCATACAAAACTAATCTTGATATTCATGTGAGTAAAAAATAAGATATGGGAAAAGAAATAGTGTCCAAATTTAATACTGAAAAATGCTAAGTGATAGAGCAAAGCTAGGACAAGACTGTAGTATCAACATGCTATGAAGGAGAAAAGGAAGATTACCTCCTTCATACAGAGAGATCCCTAAATGACACTAAAACTGAGAGAGAAGGCAGCCTGTGGTTTTTACCTGAACGTAGCTTCTCTACCAAGAGGATTAGGGACATGAAATATTTGCAGACATCTTCAGAAAACCCACCACTTAGTGTTTTATTTACATATTTACTAGACAGAAAAAAAAAATGGTGTTTATAGTAAACAGCCTCTCTTCACTTCTTCACCTCACTTGCCTTTGCTATCATATTTCCCAATTCTAAATTCTGGCTTTAGGAGAATTAAAGAACAAGAAGAAGAAGAAGAAAAGAAACGAAAAATCACAATGATCATAAACAACAGAAAATCAACATTCTTAGGGGTACATCTATAATCAATATCAAAAACAAATTTAAAGCACACCTCACTCTTCAGAAATACCTTTCACTTGGACCTCTGCATCATAATTTCCCTGAACGGTGGCATCAGTGCTGGGCGTGGAACATTTGTATCTCCCTTGGTCAGCTGGCTGGATGTTCCTAATCACAAGTTCCACAGCATCGTTGCTGCTCCGTCTCAGTTTGATATCCCCGCGGCCCACGCGTTTTTGGTACTCCTCAGAGGTGAAGGTAGAATCCCAGGTACTCACTATCCGCACGAAGTCAGTGTCCCGGGAGAACTCCCAGTCAAAGTTCTGCTCACTGGGTCCGTCATAGTCACTAACGCTGCACGGGATCGCCACCTCCGTGCCCACCACTCGAATGAGGGGACCCTTGGGCACCCTCACAATGCGCCCTCTGCAGAAAGCTGGGCAGGAGAATGGAGAATAGGGCGCAGTTAAGGATAGGCTTCAACCAGGAAAACACCAAAAATTAAACATGTCAAGGTTGGGTATCCCACTCTGCAGGAAGCAAGAGCTAGTTAGAGCAGTATTTCCCATTAACATTTCATCTCACTGAAGAAGGAGCCTCTAAACACACCATTTTAGTGTGGGCAATTTTTTTTTTGCTGCTTATCTAATACCACGTGAGGTAACAAAATACTGACTGAGAGAAAACTGTAAAGAGAAAAAAAAGAAGAGAATTAGCCATAGATCCAATGGATAACAGTTTCTCTACTATAAGGCAAGTGCTACGCAAGATGTTTAAACAACATTAATAAGTGGTTTTCATTACTACAATGAGGGCATAATCTAATCAGGAATTTTTATAAGACTTCTGTTGATACCACTAGAGAGTCTGAAGTAGGAAATTAATTTTCCCCTAGATTGAGGGCCATGAGAATTTTAGGTTGACATTCTCCCAAAATGAGCATAGTCACAGCTGCCCTAAAGAGTCATGGCTTCTCAAACACAGGTGAGATTCCTTGCCCTCCAAATTGATTCAAAAGGAAGAACTGATTATAACAGACACAGTTTGCTTGAGTGGATTTCTGCAACCACAAGTTTCCTCTCTGGTGAAGGCCCAGAAGCTGGGAGTGTGAGCAGAGCAGGCTGCCTCCAAAGCAGACGAACATGCAGTGCTCAGACTGTGTTTTCTGGGACCACCTCACCAGAAGGAAAGGACAACAGCAGTTTTCTGCAGAAGCTGGCAAAGCAGAATGTTATGCTCCAGGCAGAAGTGTGAACCACTTAAACAAGCCAGAGGACCTGGCAGAGACACAGCAAGAGACTCTTCTGGTTGATTTGGCTCTGCAGTCCAGAGAATAACCCCAGCAGCTGCACATGGATTTTGGCAGGTCCTTACTTCTCCAAAGAGCAAACTGCATGGATTCATAGTTCCAACCAGAGAAATCTCTTAAAAGATGAGTACTACTAAACTCAGTCTCCAAACACAAACAGCTTACTGCATCCCACCACCTCCATATCCATAGCAAAATATTTTACCAGCCAGGTAGAACAGAAGCCAGAACTGAAAGACAGCTCTTGATACAACCAAGACGACATCTAACAACAACAAAAGCAATTGGACCAAAAATTGATCTGAGATACTGCAGAGGAAAAGACAAATTTAAACAAACAACCCCCCAACACACAAAGTACAGCATTCCACATCTGCTACAATTCACCAAGTCCATTGGGAAAGCCACCAGCTAGTGACACAAACACCAATATATTTGCTGAGCCTTTCCCTCCTATCACTCTGCACATCTTCTTGCTGGAGATTAGGACTCCACTTGCTCATCATGCCAATGGGTGTCCAAGTGTGGGCAAAAGAGTCTTGTGAACAGAAACCCCCACTGGGGAACCTCCTATAAAGTAGTTTGTCCACTCCAGAGCAGTGTGGAGAAGGATGTCTTAAAGAATAAGATTTCTGTGGGCATTTAAAAACTACACAAGCAGCTGTACACACTGAGCATAACTGCAAGAGAAAAAGTGTGATTTTATTTGCAGTTATAGTTCAGCAAACAGTTGAACCAAAGACTAAAACTGCCCAGTTCAGAACTCTTACCATGCTCTTTGCTTTGCAGGCTGCTCACGTGTACTGGCTCAGTCATAATAGTCCAATTTCCTCACTGCCATGACCTTCTGTATTCAACATTAGTACTTCATTAAACTTATTTGTAATGCAGACCGGGGTTAATCTCCTACCCCTTCTATCCCTCCCAGAAGACTGTTATTATATACCTGATCAAGTGATTGACTAGTCCTAATAAGGGAGCTGGACTTTGCTGCACCATTCACATGTGCATTGGAGAGGAAAACCTCCACTGACAATGTACTGTTCCACAGACAGATGTCTTCAAGGACACATCTAACCCAAGCATGCTAAAATCCTAAAATCATCCACAGAGAAAAACAATGAACAAAAAATAAAACCAGCTACAGGGCTCCGATATACTTCCTCACAAAGTCTTAAGTTGCATTCAATCCTTCAACTTATCCTCTTACAAAAAGCACTAACAGCAGCAGGTAAGCTTTAAAGCTGACAGTCAAACCAGCTTCCAGCAAACCACTGTGAGAAGTCAGCTCAGGATCCTGACTGAGGGCACTCTTCAAGTGCTGACATCTCTCTAGAAAGTACTCTCTGGTGACACTAAAACAAGCAGACAACACTGTTCTGCATGTGTCTTCAGCTGCAGACCCACATCCCTGCACTGCACTAATCCAATCTAGAGGTGACAAAGGCATGACTAATGTGGCAAGGGCTGCACATTTGTGTTTGAGATTAGCACTGACAGCTCAGTTTCTCTTCTTCCAAGGTCACTAAAGACCCTTTGACACTAAATGAAGGTAGGGGGTGATTAGCACCTTCCTATGAAAAGCCAAACTAAAGTAAAAGATAGGAGAACAGGGAGTCGTCACCAGATCTGTCCCCCTCCCACAAGCAATTCCTGCTTAACCCAGGGCTGGAAGGAAGGCAGTGGAACAGACTGCAGGAGAGAAGAGGAATGAGGTGTAACAGAATTTTATACTTTCCAAACAATAACATTTGTTATTGCTAAAATAAATCAGGATTCTGGTAAGGCAGGAGCAGAGGTAACATCACCAAGATTGAGAACTTCCTGCAGAGCAGCTGCTCTGCCCTTCCCACAGTGAGGAGGAGTGTGCACAGGGCAGGCACTCCAAGGGTAAGCTGCATTTCTAAGTGACCCAGCAGGCTGTGAATTCAAGGCTCTGCCTTTGGTCCTGCAGCAAGGCTATCCCCAGAGACTAAACAAGGTGTCCTTTGCCATGCATTAGGGATTAACATTTCCTGTAACTGTGGCAGAAGTAGCTACAGATACAGTGCTACAGATACCGATCCTGGCAAAAGGTGAGCTCCATATTACTCTGGCAGATAAGTGAGGAGCTTTTGCAAATATTTAATTCTTACAGAGTCTTGTGTTAATTACACACACCCCCTCACCTTCCCAGAGCAATCATGATACAAGAGCTCAAAACTAACAAATTTGTTGGAAACATTTATTTTTCATGACACCAAATATATTTCGCTGTTAATATAAAGTGACAGGTTCTTGATGAATTCATCTGAATCCCATTTAACTATAGAAACAGATGGAGGAAGACAAAACTATGTATACACTAGTGACAGAAAACAACAGAACTTTGACAAATTTTTATTTCTCAGTATCACTGATCCCACCAAAGATGTGAATTTAGTGAGAACTCAGTAATTGAATCTGAGTTGGTGTTGGACATCAAATTTTCTAAAGCCCAAAGTTAACTGTTAAATACAAAATACTATTTTTATTGAGTTACCAGACCACCAGATGAAATCGCAAGGAACTGTTTTCCAAAACAAAAGGTAATGGACCCCTGCAAGGAGGACAGCACACAAGCAGAAGGCATGGGACATATTCCTTGGGTTCATGAAACGGGTGACAGCACTACCAGTGCTGGTGCTGTCCTTTTGCAGGGCTGGGCCAGAAACACACAAATGTAAAACAACCACAGAGCCCTCATGGGTATCTGTCAAGCACTTGATTAGAGGATTCTCCCACGGGAATGCACTAAATACTTCACCAGAAACATGGACAGTGTGGCTCAAGGTAGAATAATAATACAGAGGGGTCTACCATGTTAATAAGACGGGGCAAGACAGTTCAGACATAGCCAAGGCAGCTTTGAGATAGTATTTTTTCCCTAGCAATGGTTTATAAATTTGTCCCACCACCCAGATGCACCATCACATTGCTGATATTAAATGAAATCTTTCCAAAAAGGAGAACAAAGAAAGCAGATGATTGAAGAGATGGGTTGTGAAGTTAAGCCAAGTATAAATAGTAACCTGTCATTTTTAGGATAACCAAGAAAACAAGGCAGCAAAATTGTGCAGGATGTACAGAACAGGTAGATGTGTAAACTCTCAACAAGCTACAAAACTCCTCAAGGAAAGGCCTGGTTAAGGATTTCCCCTTGCATTGGGGACATTTGGAAAGCCTTCTAGGAGCTTCATTTTCATATACATTTTGCATCTACGTATCACTTACGAAAGGACAAGATGAAAAGTAACCTGTGGAGCCTTCCACAAGGCTGAGAAGGGATTATTGTTGCAAAGAACACACTTGTGCTTCAGCACTCTCTTTCACAAGGTGCTTCCTCCAGCCTGCACTAGACAGCTCTCTCTAATAAGAAAACATGTTCTCGTAGCAGCCCGGAGAAGGAGGTCGCCTCCACATCCGCCAGCTGAAGGAAAATGCAATCTGACATGCAGTAGGAAGCCAATTAAAGTCAAAAAAGTAAGAGCTAACGAATGAGTAAATTGGCTCAGACTAAGCATTCGAGCCTCTGCATCAGAAAGACTTGGAACACACAGTCCAGCTCCTCAACCAAGGCAGTCACAGGAGACACAGCGACAACTTTGCTGACGCCTTTCATCTCAAAAGAGCTTTCCGAACAAAAGGTTGTTTCATTTGCCAACTGAACATTACCATGTCTGGGAAGGAAATACCCAGCAGCCCTTTAAAATTCACAACAGTTTATGACAGGAAAAAAAATACTGCAGCCAACTTTGCAAATGGTGGTAATGATCCTCCCTCCCTGAACTCCTCCATCTATTTCCAGTCGAAGTAACATTTGCTGCAGCACGGTGGGAGTTAATGAACTGGGCAGGGGCAACCCTTCTTGTGCCACACTGGAGTGTGAGCAATGAATCCCCTACCATCAAGGCTATTTCTAGCAAAATCCCAAACCTCTCACTTCTGTACTGAACTGCTTAACTACAGTGTTCGTGATGTGTAAAGCCATTTTCCAAACTGAAGAAAAAAGTTATTTTTGCCTTATTTTTTTTTTTTTAGTCCACCAGAGTCACATCCACTCAAATACTCTTCCTCCATTTTCAAAACAGAAATTTTCAGGCTCCTGATGGAAAGCATTCAGCAACTTTCCCTAGCAAGTAGGCAGGTGAAGGGACAGGCAGCATGCCACACATTCACAGCCTCTCCTCTTGGGAAGGAGAGCCAAAGCATATCAGCACAGGGGATGATAATCCTTATCTCCAATCTGCCCCTCTTCCCCTTGCCTATCCTCCCAGCTTCAATTATAATCAGGCAGCTACACATCAAGAATGTAATCAATGACTACCCAGGAGAGAAAGAACAAGTTATACCAAACACGCCTACAATGTTTGAAAATCTTTCAATACTTTCAATAATTGTTACAGCTATTATTTTTTAATATATAAATAACATGATTTTCCTAAAAGAGGCACATTTAAACAAACATTTTACTTTGGTATTTCCTCCACTTTTTAAATGCAGTCAAATTTTCTACACTACACAGTATAGTCTGAGAGGAAAAATCAGAGATTAAGCAGAAAATTGAAGTTCTTGAAGAACCAGAAAGGCAGCTAACTATCAAAATTTCCATATTAGTTTCAAAAAGAGAAGGAAAAAACCAAAACTAAGTAAGTGAGATCTCTTACCATTCCTGCTTAACATATGACATTATCATACCCTTCTTTCCAGTGCAGACACACACAGCAGGGATTGGGATGTATGCTAAATTATGTGGTAGGCTATTCCTATTCTTTCCAAATCACCAAATTCAGACTGCCTTAACTAGAAGAAGCAACCCAGACTTTACATCTGGCCAGCCTTCACAGGGAAGAAACAAGGAGTTCCTTTAAAAGAGACCAAATTTGATTCTTTATGTCTAAACTGTAATCACCACAGTAGCCTGGGATCATCTGAGGCACACAGGGCTCCCTCCAAACCTTGCAAGAAAACAGTCATGTTAAACCTCTCTGACTGTAGAACTGCCTTACCTCAAAAAAGTCTGATAGATTTTTATGGCTTGAAAGATCTGCAGCCTATCATCTGAAGATATCAGAGAAGAGCAAATGAAAGAGTCCGTGAGAGAGACATTTACATTGTTCTTTCCCAGGCGGCTAGGATTCTTTTTTTAGATAATGTAGAGCTCTTATCAAAAGGAATTAGCCTGGGTGTAATTGCTTAAAACCCATTATCTCTATCAGGATGAAGAAACGCATACTGCATCTTAAGTGGAGCCTCAGAAAAGCCATCAAACTGCAAGGCTGCTGGATTGCTCTTATCTCCATACCATCTGAGATCTCAGAAAAACCACATCTCCAGCACAGGATGAAAGAGCAAGTACCTTCCCAGCTAAACTCCATGTACACCACGTGGACTAACATTCACGTGAAAATTAACATGAGTGTTAATTTTGCAGCACAGGAACAACCTGCTTTCTTCACCACTCATCCCCTCACCCACTGCCACCAAGCCATGGGATTACAAAAGCACCTGAACAAACCATGAGGCTTTCACTAGGACACAGTTCTCAGTTATCACAGAACCACAGAATGGTTTGGGTTGGAATGGACTTTTAAAGATCATCTACTTCCAACACCCTGCCATGGGCAGGGATATCTTGCACCAGACCAAGCTGCTGGAAGTTTCAGCCAACCTGACCTTGAACATCTCAAAAAATGGGGCATCCACAGCTTTTCTGGCCAACCTGCTCCAGTGTCTTTCCACCCTCATCATGAAGAATTTCTTCTTAATATCCAATCAAAACCTGCCCTCTTTCAGTTTAAAGCCATTATCCCTTGTCCTGTCACTACATGCCTTGGTCAAATGTCTCTCTCCATCCTTTTTACAAGCCCCTTGAAGTACTGAAAGGCCATAATATGATCTCCCTGGAGTCTTCTCCAGACTTAACATCAGCCTTTCTCCACAGGAAAGAAGCTCAGCCCTGACAGCAGTCAGATCTTACTGTCCAAAAAAACGGGGACAGTAAGAGAACAATACTTCACCATATGAAACACACTCTATCACTGCACACAGTCAGCAGTTCATCTGCTCACTGCCCAAAAATATTCACTTTGGAAAAGCATCAGTGAACCATCTCACAAAAATGAAAGCCACCTTCTGTCTCTCTCCCAAGGCAGCTGCAACAGGCAGCATTGTCTGTCCTGCCATCTCAGGCTTTTGGGAATGAAGCACTGGTCACCTGTACAGTTCCTCTCCTTTGAAGACAAGCTGACTGGCATCTTTCACTCCAGCACATCACCCATCTCAATCCTGGGCCAAAACAAGCTACAGGAATTTGCTGCAAGTGTTTCTGTGGATTACTCATGCTACAATATAAGAGGAAGAGACCAGTAAACTGCAGTGGAAACTGTAAGGCAGAAACCAGGCAGATGTGCAGGTAGAGTTTAAAACATTACCACTGGCTGCAGACAGCACAGATCCCTCTGTACACCACTAATTCCTGGCCATGGGGAGAGGTTTGCTACTGAAAGGTAGACCAAGGCATATGTTAGGCAGAAGAGAAAGGAGAAGCCATACAAACCTTTCCCAAGTGTGGAAAACAGGAGGCTACCTTGTCAAACAGAGCAGCTCTTGGCAGGCAGAGAAGTGTGGTACCATTGGTCCAAAAAAAAAAAAAAAAAACCCCAAAACCCCAAAAAAACCAAAACAGCCCCAAAAAACCCACCACCAAACCACCTAGCAGGCAAAGATAACACTAAAGATCATGTTTTAGATTCCCTGGATGTCGAAGAACTCCATCACATATAATCTCTATTCCCTTTCCCTACCATGACTGACAGTTAAAGATAAAAAGCTGTATCTAAGAACTACTTCTGACAAGTCTCTAAAATGCATCTGGGAGCGAAAAAGAAAGGGGATAGGAAAAAAACCCCCATGAAATGCCAGAATTAACATGCCACTTATTCCTGGGTCTCACCTGACAAACCTGTCCCTGCTAATGGCCTTCATTTACTGTCCTCCAAATTGTCTCCATTTCTATCCTGCTCTGACAGAGCAGCCCATTTAGGATACCTGGTGACATCTGACCCAAAAAGTCCAGGGATTCTGGAAGTGGTATTTAGACTGCCACACAAGACAGGCGATTTTCTGTTCTTCTTCCTCAGAAGCAATTTGTGTTGCAGAGGAGAAGTTCAATATGTTGCATTCTAAAGAAAACAGTTGACAAAGCAGTAAAGCCCACAAGTCAAGGCTTAAGAGCATAGTTGGAAACCAGGCTGCAAATATTTCCAGAAATGCTCTATCTACAGTATCTTCACATTTCTTTTAGTGGGGAGGCAAAACACAGGTTAACAAATACCTACTACTAATGGCAACTTGAGCAAGAGAAGTATTTTTTAAAAGTCCCCAAACTGGAATATACAGAATTAAAATCAGTGCTGTTCTGCAACATCATTAACTTGCACTTATCTCTTATCTTAAATCTTTCCCAAAGCAGTTGGAACTGAGCAGAGCAGTCCAAATCCATTTGTTCTATACTGCAATTTCCTCTGGGCAGAGACAAACCATTTTCTTTGCTCTGTGTGGAATGCAGCACACCACTAGGATTAAACAGAACTTTTGGGAGATTTAACAATCAAAATAGATAATTTCTAAATCTGCATCTACATTAACTAAAAATCATACATTGAATGAAAATCCAGGACAAAAAAATCTAAATCCTAGAAAGCTCACATTAAAACTCTATAAGCTACTATGTTTTTTACCAACATGTCTTTCAACAGGACATAGCTCATAGCAGAGCTGATAAAGCTGGAAAGCTAAGAAAAAGCATTTGTCAAAAGACTTTTTAAAAAGTTGCATGAATAGCAATATCCATGTGTTTCACAAGTCTGTAATTCATATAATATATATGTATATTTTAGAAAGGAAATCCTGAAACATTCCCTTCTCTCTCCAAAATAATTTCCATTATCACACTCTCTTTTTCTCCCGAAGCAGAAAGCATTGATTTTTATTAGCATGAAGTAATCATTTGTTTTCCAAGTCATCTTTAATGCTAGGTAATATACAAAAAAAAAAACCCTTTAAAAATGCTAACAAATACAAGAAGTGCTGAAACCAATGGAAAGTCTTTTACTTTTCATTAACAATTATACTAAAACCAAAAAAGCAAAGCAAGAAAAAGCACAAATAGCTGTTTGAAGGGGTTTTTTGGGAGGGGTCGTTCTTGAGTGATTGTTTTGCCTTGCTTTTAGATGTGAGTTTTTTATTTGGTGTTTGGGATGAAGGGGGGCTGGCTGCAGGAGGTTTTTGTTGTTGGTTTTTTGTGTTCTTTACCTGCTTAAATTTGGTGGCATTTGTCTACTGCAATCTAACCCAACACCCCACTCATACCAGACAAGGTCCTGTCTAAAGCCAAGTTAAATCCAAAGGGGATTTGGAAATGAAATTTAAAAAGCCAAATACTTCCATAATCCAGATATTACTAATCTTCACCTCCCCAAGAATTATTTTGGGGTTCACTTCAAATCTCCACACACAGGCACTCGTTTCCTAACAAGCATTTCACCAGATGAGCAAAGGCATCCTGGAGGCTTCAGCAAAAGCAGCAGCAGAGGCCCATCACAGAAGTCAGCAGCCACAACACCAAATGACACAACACACACACACTTGGGCTCCCAGACTCTCCAGTTGGGATCCTGAAGGGCATCTTCCCTCTGCCTGCATCTGCTGTTGTGAGAGATTATGGCACGAGGTGGCTGGGCAGCCAGGCTGCTGGAGCTGCTGAGCAAGGCAGCATATGGCACTGGCCCACCTTGGCTCCACGCTTGACAACTGATTTGCAGCCACAGGAGCTGGTGGGGGGATGGAGCTCAGTGTTTTAGAGCAATCCTTTTTGCCTGTAATTTAATTTTCTAACGGTCTCATCTTCACCGTAAATAATCTCCGAGCGAGCAGCCACATTAAAAATGCCAACAGCAGATGCACACAGAATGAGTGTCATGGCATGGAAATCAGTGCCTGTGCCCTGTAGGACTGTGGAGGTAAGTGCAGTAGCACAGCTTTTGCCAGGTCCTTTTGCAGCAGATCTTCTTGGACAGATTAACCAACTAGACCAAATTAAAAAGCTAGGAACAGATTACAGGCATTCCTGGTTTCAGGCTTAGTGCTCACTCCATCACAGCTTCTTTACATAAAGATGAATGCAAAGAGCCAGGCAAAGATGACATAAGCCAACAAAGAACAGTTACCTAACTTGTGCTCTAGCAACTGGTGCCCCCAGAGGACTTCACCTGGGCCCCTACACGGCCACCGTATCCATACTGCTGCCTGAAACCTGGAAAACTGGAGGCCAGTGTTTTCCAAGCCCTTCTCTCAAAGCCTACAGATCCAATTAGCACCCAAAAGCCAATTTCAGGTCATGCAGAGCAACAGTGTTTAGTATGTTAATCTCTGTGGAGCCTGCATGGTATTTTTCTCCTGGACAACAAGGAATTGCACGCATGCGTGCACAAAGAGTATGATTTAAGAGACATCAGGGCTCTTCCTCCTTTAAGACAAGATTTACATAACTAATTCTGTAATTGAGAACAGGACTGGAAGGTATTTACACTGCTTGATGCTGCTGAGCTTTTATTATTTGCTATGGGAGAGACAATGAGAGACTCTCTTGCCCCAGAAAAGATAGGTAGTCTCATCTGCAGCATTAAAAAAAAAAAAAGGAGACACATGAAATTACCCATTTCAGGAAGAGATATTTTCCATTACAGAATCATTTCTCTCTTCCAAAGCAGAGGGTCAGCAGTTCAGTGGGAGCAAGGGAAGAAAAGAGGTCCGGATAAGAAAAAAGATGAGAGGTCAGGGACATAAAACAACATCTAGAAGGCACACAGGGATTCCAGTCAAGGTCTCTGTGCAACCCCCACACAGACTGTTAAATAAAATTACCCCCAGATGTGTCTGCAAAACAGCTGGCTTTGAAAACAGGCATGCCACAGCACTCCTCATTATCTGAAAGGGACAAATACCAACAGAAGACACTTCTGGAAGCACAGGAAAAAACCTCACAAACAGCATTCAAATCAATATTGCTGGTTTCATTAAGACTCCTGAAAATTCAGAATAAAGTTTTAGGTGAGTAGATGGAACTCAAGATGGCCTCCTTATTTACTTATATTTAAACAGAAAAAAAAATTCTGCCTCACAAAGACAAATAAGACTACCACAACTGTTTACTTTGGCACCAGCACAGTCTTAAAAGAGAGAAAAGGCTGCAGAGGGCAGCTGGTGCTAAGCCCCCAAAAATCATACTGCATCTTTGGGGGGTGGCAGTGTACCAAAAATCCAAGACACCTGAAGCACAGCAGATATGCTCCTGGAGTGACACTTCTGGGTCAGTTACATCCCAAGGAATACTAATGCACACTCCGATTGCTTCCCAGGAAAAAGCAAAGTGCAGAAACTGGGACTCACCTCAGAAATTCAGTCCTGAATAACAACCAAAATGATAATGAAGATGCAACCTGTGTGCTCATAAAAGATGCTTAAAGGACTGTTCACATATGAACTCCAGTGTGGAAACAGAAGCTCTTCCCTAAATCACAAATGTGAGCTAAAGCCATGAACACATGTGTGGCCAGGATCTGAAATCCACCGACACGTCGCAGCATCACTTACGCCTGCTCAACAAATTTAACAGCCAAAACTTCCAAAAAAAGCATGCAAGACTCAAAAATTTCCTGGCATTCAGTGCCTCCAAGAGCTTGAAGGCAAATTAGCTGTGTAATTAGCTGTCTGTGGCCCTGATCCTACCTCTAGAAAGCTGTTCTCACACGTGAAAGGAAACAGTATTGCATGTGGCTGCTGTTTAATTTCCTGGAAGATTAATTTTACTGGACAGAAGAAGAGGCTTTCTGGAACAGGTGGGCAGGTAAGTGCATGTGGGCAACACAAAAGAGATCCAGAAACCAGCAAAGCATTGAGCAAGCACCTGGTGAAATTCCACTCCAAATTACCCAATCCTGGAGAAAAACAAACATTTCTACTTGTGACTTATAGAGTAAGCAAAAAAAAAAAAAAAAAAAAAAAGAAAAAGAAAAAAGAAGCACTCTGCTCTTGTGTGACCAAAGTTAGGTAGTTCTTGAAATGAGGAGGTTCAATTATCAAAAATGCCTGAGCATTAATCTCCTGGGGAACCAAGCCTCCTTTCTAAAGTTCCAGGCTCACAGTCCCAAGCCTTCCATCACCTCTGAAAACCCTGCCCTGAATCCAATGCAGGCACTTTGTTACCTCCAGAAGCCGAACAGCAAGGTTCATCAATTCAGCACCTGGCCAAAGACGACCAGCAGTCATTTCATGTTCCCCATCACAAATTTAAAGTCTTTTCTCCCTTTAGATTATATGCCAGTAAGTTATCTCTGTTATCTGCTTTGATTAACTTGCAGCATTTGCCACAGTATCTACTTTTGCCTCAACAATCAATCCTGAACAGCCTCCCTGGTACACACAGGAACCGGTAGCACTGCAGAATGTCACACACATTTAATTTCTGGAGAGAGTTTGATGCAATTAGACATGAGAAAACCCACATGTAATAAAAGACTATCACAGCATAGCACCACTTGGAGCCTTAGCAAAGTTTCAGGTTCAGCCTTTAGCTACCAGTTTCACTTGAGCATGCCCAAATATACATCTTAAAATGCTTCCTGTTATTTCTCTCCTAAGTAGATACTTTGCTGTCACTGGCACGCTATGCATTGGACAGTCAAGTAAACACCAGAGGTGATGAAAGAGAAAGGTAACACAATGAGATTATCTAATAGGTGCCAACACCCAGAACATTTCAGAAACCAGCTTCAGAGGTGGCCAAATGCAACACCCATGAGCCAGCAAATACTTGGGGGAATTATCCAAGGTTAAGCACGTTAAGGCCAGGTTGGATGGAGCAACCTGGTCCAGTGGAAAGTGTTCCTCTCCATGGCAGGTGTCTTGAATTTGCATGGGACCAAAACCACTACAGCAGGTAAGCTGGAACTAGATGATCTGTAAGGTCCCTTCCAACCCAAACCATCCTATGATTCTATGAGGATACCACCTCTAATTTGGGAAGCTTCCAAGCTACATATGATGATGAAATGATACACTATGATAGTAATGTCTTCACTCTTTCTAGGCTTCCACTCGTGGCCACTCTTAGAGGCAAGACCTGAGGCTAAACACATCTTTGGTGCCAGCCTTCCCCTCGCTTCCACAGCCTCAGGAAGCAGGAGTTTGGAGGCACTGCCCTTTTATCATGCTGCTCTCAGTGGAGCCCAGGCTGGTGACTAGGCTGGGCCCAGCAGTGAGAACAGAGACAAAAAAAGGAGTGAAAGAACACAGAATTTTCAAGTAACTCCAAAATCAGAAGCGAGGGAATCCTTTTGAGCATGAAACAAGAGTGAGAGGTGGGTAGAGAACCAACATGACATTAAAATAGCAGGAGGAGGAGAATACAATTTTTGAAAGACACCCAGAGGGAAAATGCTTAATTGTTTCTTTTCTGCTCCAGTCTCCATGCAGAACTATTCTAGGTTACACTATTTAACAAGACAACCTACGCACAAAATAAGTAGCTGTTAATATTTGGGTGAAACTTGGGATATGCTGAAATTATTCTGTAACTAACACTTATAATCAGCTCACATAGAAACAGACAGCAGATTGCATGCACCCCAGGCATCTTCACATTTGCTGCAATGGAAAGAAGAGTTATGTCCCACAGTGCACTGTTCAGCAGAACAAAAGATTCTGCATCCCAGTGGACAGCACACCAGCCATTTTGTGGGTCCTGCACGGGTGCACATGTGTAGCACATCAACAACAGACAACACCTCGAGTACACCTTGCAAAAGCAAAGTGCAGTGCCAAGCCTCAGAAGTCTTCACAAACCCCTGTGTTGATGCAAGTGAAATTTTAATATCCCTTGAAATTATGCCTAGTGCAAACACAGTAGCTGTCTATCACCATAAGAACAGAAGGGAGAAGTACATCACCAATTTAGAAAGTCAAGGGTGCTATAATTCACCTGAAGAGTTGTAGATGGATTTGTCCACTAGCACTGGCATTAGCAGTCCATGCTTCTAAAGCATAAGGCAAGAGCCTTGGTAGCAGCTTTTAAGTACCTTTGGGATTTCCAGTGAACAGGTGTCTCCCTGAATTGTCCCCTTCACTCGAGGGCAAAGAGCCCTCGGGTAACGAGGGATGCACTCCCTGCAGAGAGCCCATATTCCCCAGAGGTACTTCTGACTGGGCCCAGAAAACCCAAGCATGAAACACTCTGTCCAACGAGCAGAGCAAGCCCTGACCCCTGAGCACATCCTGGAAGCCATGCCAAGCCAAAGAGACCTGGTCACCAGCCTTAGCACTAGAGACCACAGGAACTGACATATCCCTCCCAGTGCAAGCACAAAACACACACCCATACATAAGAAAACAGAAAGAAAACAGAAATACGACATGTATTTCTACCATACCAACCTAAACTGGAGAAGTGCTCATTTGGCACCTAAGCCCTTAACTCAGACTGTGAAAAAAAAAGAACTGAAAGCTTGATCTCACAAGCATTAACAACAACAACAAAAAACCCCAAAACAACAAACCAACAAAAACCAAAAAAAAACCAAATAAAAAGATAAGTAAGAGGCTGAATTCTGTGCAGCACTGAGAAGTTCTCCTTGCTCACATACTCCATGATAACACCAGAGACCACATGAACTGATAAATCCCTCCAAGTGCAAGCACTAAACACAGACCCCTACGTAAGAAAACAGAAAGAAAACAGAAATGTGTATTTCTATCACACCAACCTAAACTGGAGAAGTGCTCATTTGGCACCTAAGCCCTTAACTCAGGCTGTAAAAAAAAAATTAACTGAAAGCTTGATCTCACAAGCATTAACAACAACAAAAAACCCCCAAACAAACAAAAAAAAACCCAACTAAAGAAAAACCCAAAACGACAAACAAACAAACAAAAAACCCAAATAAAAAGATAAGTAAGAGACTGAATTCTGTGCAGCACCGAGAAGTTCTCCTTGCTCACATACTTCATGATAACATCTGAAAAGATAGCATTGTTTAAAAAGTGAGTGCTATATCTAAGTCCCCTTGGGCAAAAGAAAAGGAGTTATGCCTTCAGGAATGCTCAGAAAGAAGCATGGTATACACGTACTCAGATTTCTCAATGGATGGTTTAAAAACAAAGTATCCTCCTCCCAGGTCGGCACCTAGTCATGTCCAATGTCAGCAATACATAACAATAAGTCTGACAAGCCTTTCATAAATAAATACAACAAAACTGTTTATTTCCCTTTTAATTTCTTCACCGTTTATAAATTCACACTTTAAACCTTCTAAGTACTACTTACACGCCCTGCTCAATTTTTATTTTACTACACCACATAACCAACTGGGTTGCTGTCTTGCTGGAATGACAGTCATAAGTCATGCTAACAGCACCACTATCCTATAGAAAATTTGTTTATTATTAGAGAGCAATCAGTATTACTACTGTTATAAGAAAATAACAAAGTGGCTAAAAGGCACTCCTGCTGCTAGTGAAAATCTAAATGAAGGTACACATAGAATTTACAGGGCTCTAGTTAACTATACAACTCTGTTCTCACCTTCTGCTCCCCACTTAATTTTTCAGAAAAAATAACAGGTTTTTAGAGATTAATAATCCAAAGAGCATTTCCCAGGAGCTTAAACCTGTTCAAATCCACAATACCAAATTATGACATTTCAAAGAATTCAAGCAGAAGAGCACCTGCCTTAATGGAATGTAAGAGCAGCCTACAAATGCCTCCACTGTTTGTAGTTTTATAGCCTAAGCCTACCTGGAGTCAAAATGCAGGGCACAAAGCACACAGCTACATCATGTTTTGCCTTTCCCCAGACAAAACACAGATTATTTCAAGATCTTTATTCCTTTCACAAAGAATAAGCAAGCCTTGGACAAGGGATTGCCAGCAAGTCTTACAGTACAGAAGTCCAGTCTGTCCCTAGATGGAAATGCAGAAATCTTTGCCTTTATTGTAAAAGGATATCCTCTTTACCAAAGGGAATTGTGTTCTTTAAAAAAAAAATCTATTTAACATTAGAGTAATTATCTTCCCTGGGCAGTTTTAAGGTATTCATATTTCTGCCTACCCTGCTCAAACTTCACTTTCATCTCTTAACAATTCAATGCAAGAAATTCACTACCTGTCCATCACCCACAATTGCTCAGTACAATCACTGAGTTCTCCCAGAATTCTCTGAGATCCTATTGAAAAAATCTCTCTACTGATGAAAAGAACCATCTTCATTAATCCACCTGGCAGATGCATTCTTCCCTTCTAATCATTATGTGAGTTTACAAATCTAACAAAGCTGTACTCACATCACATTATTCAGATTACAAATTCTCTGGGAAAAGAAAGCTCGTGGGCATGGTGCTGTAAATCATCAAAACCACTTCTTACTCCTAGCTGACACCCACTTTAAGAAAAGGTATGCACGCAGCTGACTGCTAGGGAAGAGTCACAGGCATGGTCAGTCAACTGGCTATCCCTGAAACAAACATCTGTTAAGCAGCAGAACAATAATCAGAATATTTTCTGCAGGAAGGACACACATTTATACAGGGCAGCTCAAACTTTAAGTGAAACCTACCCAGAGTATTGTAAGCCAAGGCTATTAAGTTATCTGCAGAGAGCCTGAAACAACAGCAGAGGCAAAAGCTGCATCCTTGAACGTCAACACTAGAAGCCAATAACAAATTTAACATCACTACTGTGGATTGTTTCAGGATTTATGTATTTTTATGGAAATGCACAAGAGTTGAATGTTAAATTGCCATTATCACAGTCAGGTTAAGTCCACGAGGCAATACTGGGGTTACAAGAAACATCCTGCAGGAAAAGCTTAAAATGAGGCTCCCTAGTTTCTGTCAGTAAAAGAGAAGAGAACAGACTTTAACAACCTAACTTCACAAGCTCCTGCTAAGCCTGGACGTCAGTCACTTAAATGTTTGTCCCTATTTCATCCTTAAGTGCCAGAAATGTTAAAGGACAAGGAAAGTAAACATTCAGAGAATCACAGAGTATCCCAGGCTGGAAGGGACACAGGAGGATCACCAAGTCCAACTCCTGGCCCTGCACAGGACACCCCAGGAGTCACACCATGTGCCTGAGAGCAGTGTCCAAACACTTCTTGAACTCTGTGAGTCTTGGTGCTGTGACCACTGCCCTGGGGAGCCTGTTCAGTGCCAACCACCCTCTGGGTGAAAAATATTTTCCTGATATCCAACCTAAACCTCCCCTGACTCATCTTCCTGACATTCCCTTGGGTCCTGTCACTGTCACCACAGAGCAGAGAGCAGTGCCTGCCCCTCATCTTCCTCTCATGAGGGTGTTGAAGACCACAACGAGATCTCCCCTCAGTCTCCTCCAGACTGAACAGAACAAGTGACCTCAGCTGCCCTAGTACAGCTCCCCCACCAGTCCCTTCACCATCTTCATAGCCCTAATTCTAATTAGTTTCTATCTCAACATAAAACATTTCTGTAACAATCAGAGGTAGACTGTGCTAAGGAGGGGGTATAAAGAAATGGACAGTGGAATTTCTTTATGACCCCCACTATAAATTCAAATAATGTTCTGCCAACTAATTCGTTTTTAGAGCTCATTTGGTTTTAAACTCCAGTTTTATTATTACTTGGGACTTGTGACAGGAGCTTCCATGCAATGCATAACTCAGCATTCATATGGCAAAAATCATCAAAATTACAAGTCACAGAATAACTGTGTAGCAGAGTAGTAGTATTTATGCAACCACAGTAATATAAGGCAATAATCTTTAGAGATCTTTCATTAGACCAGCTGTCACAGTGAGAAGCGATGGCATACATGTCCTTTTTCTGAAACAGATACAATAAGAAACTCCTGTAAAGTTTCAAAAGCACCAAGATCCTAGAGGAAAAAATCTCTCTACTGCTATACCTTGCCTATCATTCTGCCTCAATGAGCTCAAACACAGCTCAGCTCACGTCCCACAGCCTCTCACAGTTCTGCCCATCACAAGTGTACACTCCAGTGCTTCTACTCACAGTGACTTCCCTGCAGAACAAAACACCCAAGATGACCTGACAAAATCCTTGCTGGCATTCGCACTTCTGATGCTGCAAAGAAGACTATTTAGGTAGAAGTGGATTCAAATGGAAGAAAAAAAGGCAGGCAAAAGATGACTTCATGCACAGAAACAGATGTTCTGAAAGAGGGCAAGAAAGAGATTCCACTCTCCTAAGAATGCCAACAATATATATCACCAGATGAGCAGAATTCTGTTCAAGTGCTATTCAGGTTTCCCAGCAGGTACTCACTGCCCTTCACCTACTTCAACACGAAGCACACATGCCATCTTTTCCAAGGAAAAGCAGACCCTCCTCAGCACAGGCAGGCTAGTTAGGAGGCAGTCTGAGGCTCCTGTGGCAGAGGCTGCTGAAGCAGACCCACAGGTGCCCTAAAGCTCCCACCTGCCTTCCAAGCCATGCTTACTGCATGAACCAGGCTTATCCAAGGAATGCCACAGCAGAACGAGAACAAAGGCAAGCCCTGCTTGCTCCCCTCTGCACATCTTCAAAGAGTGTCCAAACCCAGCCTGACTTCCCCAGACACATCACTGCCTCTGAAGACCTGCCTGAAACATGGTAAATGTATCAAGAGGAAATTTTATATCAAATTACAAGAAAAGGGTACATGAAATTGCCTGTGAGGAACTTACAGATCCTGCAAAGACACAGAAACAATCATCAGACCATTTCCTGTCATCATCTGGTGCCATACATCCAGGACAATACAGAGGTCTTACAGGTAGGGCATTAATTACCACAAGTTAAAAATCTCCTTGGCTTCATGTATTGAAAACAATTGTCACTTCATGAGCCTTTCAAGTTTCTAACGCATACAAAAACAGCAAATGCTGGGGAGCTGCAGAAGGAAGTGGTGGTGTTAACTAGTGCCAAGAAGCATTCAAATAACTTCGAAGGTCGAAGTTCTTCGCTCGCCCATGCAAACAAAACAGTGAAAACCAGGGCAGACAGGGCTGTCCCTCCTTGTGCATGTGTCAGCCACAGCCAACACACATCTGGCTGTTTTGTATCAGAAACTGGGTTCTGAGCTCACTCAGGAGCCAACCTCAGCTGCAGAGTTTTAATTCCAAGAAACATCTGCGGACTCGTGAGAGTCACTTGACCAAAGCTCTGCTCTGGACTGCAGTCAAGATCCCACAGCAACAAGGCAACCCTGACATTGCAGGATTAGTGCTGAGCCCAGACTGCCACTCGTGTGAAAGCAGAACTCACGCTGGACTTGGGCCAAACCCACATATGCAAAGCGTGTTCTCACCCCAGTGCACCAATACCAGAAGTGCAACCAAAAAAAGAAAACATGGAAGAAAGCCAGCACATTACTTTGATGACAAATGCATGGTCTGTCAAAGTCCAGGTAAGGGGACTCATTTCTTATTCTGGGGCAGGAATTGTTAAAGCAAGGAAAGGACCCACCTTACAAGTTTGAGTACAGAAGTGCCCCGTGCACTGCCCTGCATCCACTTGTAGGTTACTACCCTTGCCCAGATACACAAAGAGGTTTAAGTGTCTCTACAGCATCAGCCAGGGTGAAAAATCCCTCTATATACATACAGACTAAAAGCTGACAGCTCACATCAAGAGGGGGATCAGTGAAAAATACTTCAAACTACCTTTAAGAGCTACTTTCTAAGAAGCTTTGGCCTATCTCTGTTAATCCTCAGAGGTTCATAAGGCAAAGTCCAGAACAGGCACACGCCCTGCAGCCTCTGGTCCTAGGCAGGAACAAGGCTAGCATGTGAAGTCTCATTTGTTCTTCAGCTATTTTGGAAGGACATCCCCACCCAGTAACTCTACTCGCAGTTCTGCAGCCTCCCCCTCAACCCGCCCTTTCCGACTTTAAAGGCAGACACCAGCAACAACTCAGATGCCACAGCATACCCTGCAGCCACATGCATCACACTTCAGTCCTTGTTTTTAACTCTGCAGGAGGCTACAATTAGATATTCCATTTACCTGCTAGTGGTGAGCAGAAAACTTTGCTTGGAAAACCAGGGTATTTCAAGATTCAACTGCAGAGCTTTGAAAAACTGGCAGTTTTTTACCAATGCTGTTTTGTGGTGATAACTGCCCCAGCACCACCATCTCATGCAGACATACCTTTAACTAATTCTTCCATTTTAAACAAGCTATTCCCCCATTTCCCTTTCTCTGTGGAAAGCATGCCCTGCTCCAGTCATCTCTCCTCCCCTTCCTTCTCCCACTTCTACTTTCAAGCAACAGCCATACTTCTGAGCCCAGTGACTCCAGGGTATACATGCTATTTTCTCAACTTTTTGTTTTAATAGATAAACCTACAGACCTAGGGATGTCAGCAGCTTTGCCACTATTGACAGGTGCCTATCAACAGAGTTGCCAGCAGACAGGGCTCAGTCAATAGCTTTAGTGACCATTCAACCCCACTTGGTGACAAGACAGAGAAGACCCAGCCTTGTGTTACTTCTCATTTCCAAACACCGAGTGATTTTGTCTCTAATAAGCTGTCATGTTCTTTATTTTCTCACTGATGAGGCCACCTCCAAGCACTTAAGCTCTGCTTGCCAAAAGGTGCAGCATGCCTTGTCTAGAACCAAGCCCTGAGATCAAACAGGAACAAGGCTGATGCGATACATATCTTACTCCACATTAACTTAAACCCCTGTATAAACTGGGTGGGAACAAGAACACGGCACACACACCATAAAGGCTCCTCACACAGACAAACACCATCCACAGACATCACCTCCCCAACATTGCTGGGCTTCTAAAGAACATAACATCTATTTTGGGGGAAGGTGCATGTTATCTGGGTGAACATTACGGGTGGTGCTGTGAAAGCACAAAATAGTCTGTGGCAAAGGCAAAGGAAGATACATCACCCTCCTACCCTCTAGGAAGAGGATTAGAGCACAGACAGAAAGACTAACACCTCACTGCTTATTCTAACAGTTTCCATTAACAATAATTGCCTATTTTCACCTCAGTATTACTAGCTGCATTCAAGCACAAATACATGTACTGATTAGACATGCATTTCTGAGGGGGGAAATGGGCATGGAAACTTAAATTATCATTCACAACCCAAGCAAATCCTGAATTTTTGCTCCAAACGAATATGTTTGGTACCCTGAAAACCTAGGAAGCATCCTCCATCAGTTCAGCATCTGTTTCATATTTAGAAGCTATTCTTTGCAAATGCAGGGGTCACACTGCTTTTAAAGCAGCCTCTGCCAATTCCCTTTCGCGGGGCAGATTTAATAGCGAATTCCACTGCCACAGGATTCAGTGTGTAATAATGAAGGGTAGCGTGTCAATAGATGAAACTGCACACATCAATAAGGAGCTGGCAGAGGTCCCCGCGGATGCCTCTCTTGCAACAATCACTGTAATGCGTGTAGGAGAACAATGCGTTACAGCCTGCTCAAAGATTCCCCACAGCCACGCTGCATCAAAGGCCGGCTCAAACGCCGCGCTAAAGCTCCGCTCTCGGAGCCAGCCGTGCAACACGCACGGACACAAAGTCCTTTACACTGGCAATTGTTCTTTTCAACACTGGCAAACCTGAGCAGAGCCAGCTTTTTGTTGGAACTGGACTCTTGCTAGCCAACACGACCCCCAGCAATGGTTCCACCAAACTCCTTTCAGAGGCTGCTGATATGGCAAGGAGAGAGTGACTCAAAGAGCATGAGAATACACAAACTGCAGTCACAAAGCAAGCACCAAGCAGCACAGCTAAACCATGTCTTTAAGAAAGGCAGAAAGGCAAGTCCAGACGAATCAAGCCTGTTAAACAGAAAGAGTGGAATAAGAGCAGCTACAGCAGCAGGAGTTGTTTTACAGCCAGTGTGAAGTAAAGAATGGTGATGGATATCTGGGAAAAAAGCCTGAGAGGAGAACTGAAGCCAGAGAACAAAAAGTTAAAAGCAGCACAAAGTTTACATTGATTTTTTTTTCCAAGCTACACATAAGAAAGATGATATATATACTTTTGTGTGCTACAAGCAGCAGACTCTCA
The DNA here is from genome assembly GCA_024362935.1 of Setophaga petechia. NCBI lineage: Eukaryota > Metazoa > Chordata > Aves > Passeriformes > Parulidae > Setophaga > Setophaga petechia. The sequence continues at coordinate 4,974,544 of JANCRA010000013.1, read as the reverse complement.
CAGCAGCTCTGATCAGCGATCCACACAGAGCAGTACATCAATCCAGCATTGGCCAATTTGGCAAAAGCAGAGAAAAAAAGAACAGAAGTGGGGGGCAGGGGAGTGGGGGAAAAGGCCTTCACACACATTTACAGAAGTCTGAAACTGGAATAAAAAGGAGGGCTCCATTTCTCCACCCCGAACTGCAGCTGTAATCCTTTGACACCTTACAAGCAATGACAGAATGCTTTCTCTAGGGACCTGAGACTAATTCCCTATTAAGCTTTTACAAACTGATGCTTTTCCAAGTCTATAATGTGGCCAAATTTGGACATTTTCCTAAGAACAGCAAAAGCCACATTCTTGATGCAGAGTTAACACTCCAGCCAAATTTCCAGTTCTTGTTCTAAACCACAGCAGGGTCGTGCTAGAACTTCCAAACTCGGTGGCTGAGATTATTATTGGTTCAAGAGTGACAAGGAAGAAATAGCTAGAACCTGCAAGAATCAAAAAGGAAAAAAAGAATTCACCCTGCTGCCTTCCCAAGTGTAACTATTGGAAATACTGGAGCATTTTAAGGAAAGAGAAAGCGAGGGGAGCAGTGTTTCCTGGGGGGGAAAAAAGTCAACCTGTGGTAGATATCCAGCCCAGAAAATTTCAGCATGAATGCCTGAAGTCCTGCAGAATAATAAACAATTTAAGAGATGGCACTCATAACAAACAGTAACAAGCAGATATACTACAGGCATCGCTGCCAGCCCTGCTTATTGGCAGCTGTGACAGATTGCCTGGGAGCTCCAGTCTTTAATTAGTTCTCATTCCTGAAGTTCACAAGTCAATTAATTCTAAAAACCACCCTCAGATTCTTTTTTAAAGGAAATCCTTGTCCAAGATTCTCCGCCTTTCTTACCTCTTCTTCCCATAGCTCAGCTAACAGTTCAGATCCTTTAAAGCATCCATGCAAATTCCATCTGGCCGTGGAGATTATCACTAGTCAAATACTTCAGCTTGCTTCAGCAATTCTTCATATTTCTGCAGCAGTATTTTGCCTCTGCTGCACACAACATTTACTGTTCCCCTGGCTGCTTCTTCAGCCCCTCTTTCCCCACAACCTTCCTCCTCCAGGGTAATGAACAGGAGCACCAAGTGCAATACTCCAGCGCCAGTTTCAAGCAGTCCCCATGGCAGTCACATCGACTCAAATCTCTAAGCATTACCACATTGCTTTATAGCTTCTTCAAGACTCAACAAAGGCATTTAGCAACACCAGTTCTACCTTCTACCTAACTCACTTTAAACTTGGTCAGAATGCCAAAGATGATTACAGTTTCCACTGGAAACCCAGCTTTGAATCCACTTCCAACTCTGGAAGGAATGGGGAAAAAAATCAACACCTAAAAAACCCATCCTTTTTTTTCTGTCTCAGGCTTCATTAAGAAGAAATCAGTTATGCTTTACAATTATGAAATCTTACATGTATATGAATAAACCAGTTTCTGATATGAAACTCAAAAAACCTAAGAAACTTTAAGTTCCTTAATTTCTGTCTTGCTTCTTATTCTATTTTATATGTGCTGATCATCTGGAAAGACATTGAAGACTTTTGGCACCTTAGCAACTACCTGTGAATTTATCCAAAAGCAGTTTGGTCTGAAACTGAATTTACACCTTTGCCCTTTGCAAGGCACAAAGTGTATTAAAAGTTTCTCATTATTTTTAAAGTCTCTTCTCAGTAGATATTTGAGTCTTGAAAGACAGCTGAAATTTGAGGCTTTCTAGAAAATCAACTCACAAAAAAAAAAAAAAAAGGAAAAATTGAGAACCATTGAGACACTACTATCTCCCTGTAAGCTCATTTCTTCTTTAGAACAGGAAATTCTAACAACTTCAAACCTGCTTATGATACGGTCTCTCCCTGCCTTGTTCAATCCAGTTTTGAGGTACCTTGTGCAGGTTGGGAACAGGGGTCATGCTGGAAACTGCTTATTATTCTTGGACAGAAATGGAAACATGCCTAGACAATTTCACCTCACAGGTCTCTATAAAAGTTTAAAGTCTATAAGACTTTATCACTTACTATCACAGATCTGAGAAGGCCGAACAAATACCAGAGGCCTGGAAACATCTCCAATAAAAGTAAAAAATAAAGTATTAAACAGATATTTTTATTTGCATTACAATATACAGACTGACTCTATACTCCATCTAATATCTTTCTTTTGAAAGTACTAGAGACTTTTATAGACACTGACATAACCACTACTTCAACCTAGCTCCTTGTCTTCAAGTTCTTTCCAACTTAACTTTGAATCGACTTCTATATATAATCTGAAAAAATTCACATTTTCAGACAATGTGTCCCCTTTCCCTTCCTTCTAAAACACAGAACTTCACACACCATAAAATATATCACTGAAAGGCATCTAAAACCAGACAACTGAAATGCTCACTTTCTAAAAATACCTTATTCAGATATGTACCCATTTCCCTTCTAAAAAACCCATACATTTCTGTTTTGCAGGTTAGTGTTTGACAAGGATTATGGAGATGGGGAAAAAAAAAACCCCAACCCACAACAACAAGAAACAACCACACAGAAACAAATCAACCCATGAATACATTAGATGTGAAAGCTGAAATCTCAAATGTCCCTGAATGTTTGTTAATATAACTAGATGGGGATGGATATATATCATTGCTTAAGCACATTCCCCTCCAATCAAGCATGTGGCTGCATTTTTAAATGACCCCTACTGCTTACTTCAAATCTTGTTCAGGCAGGTTTATACCTCAGTTCGGGGATTAGAGCCAAACACAACAGAGGCTACCTAAAGAGAGCAAGCTGTTGCTACGCTGAAATGTAGCCATCAAGAAACCTGGGGAACAAGGTCAAAGAATTTCAGAAAAAGCACCTAGACTCCCTAAAAAGCAGCCCCAGCCAGGCACCTACAAAGACCAAGAGAGCCAGAGAAGGTGACTAAGCCATCATCTGCCAACCCTAAAGAACACAGGATGTAAAGGAACAAACATTCACTACAGTGCTCACCCCTCGATTCCCACATGTTCCCGCAGCCTACACACCAAGAAAATACATCAGCATGACAAAGCCACAGGGAAAGAGCTTCCTCCTCAGCAGCTCCACCTGCTCTTCCTTCAGTGCCTCGCCAACCCAGTTCCAGTTCACTAGTGCATTAGCAGCCTGCAATTCCCTTTTGGAAGCCTTTTTAGCCACCTCCTAAGTCACAGGAGATGGGTAGGTCTAGCTGTAAGCCTTCTCTGAGTACCAGTGAGGATCTGAGCCTGCCTCCTTCCAAGAACAGGCAGGAAAATGCCACCAGGGCCAGCCCTGGGCACACCCACAGGTGAGCAGGCACCAGAAGGGAAGAGGGAGCAGATTCCACTCCAACATACCTCGAACACTCCGTAGGCAATCATCCTTTCATTGCCTCCCTGCCCTAAACCTTGAGGCTCTCCCTTTCTCTAATGCTCCCACTTCAGCTGCAAATGCAGGAAAAGATTAAAGCGCGCTTTTCCTTGAAGTGCATGATCACAATAACTTACACTAATTACCAAAAGCCTTCTATTGCAGAGCTTGAATTAAACCCTGATTCAAATGACTAATTGTTGTAGCTTCTGAGGAAAAGAAACAAAAAATAATTTCAGACACGAGATGCAGGAAACAACTCCATCCATCTAAACACACAGCTCCTGGGGTTCTGGCATGCTGGAACTGACTTTCATCATAGCAGACAGCGAGTGCCACACAGGGTCTAAAAGGTGAGTAAGTAAAAGGCCATCTCTGGGAAACCCATTATCAGTGATTTTCCCCCAGGATCCACTGAGTACATGCTCTCCTCATGCCCCATAACATTTAAACAAAAACCTTTTTTTTTTTTTTTTCAGATCCCCTGAAATTATTACCTTGGACCTCAAACAAGAACCAGGAAAAAAAATCCAGGAGGTGGAACGCTTATTGTTTACTTTACTGTCTGAGCCCTGGTAACAATCAGATGCTTGCTTTGGTTTTTGGCCGTCTTGTCCTAGGAGAGATGTTTTGGTTTCCAGAGCATTTCACAGGTTGATTAGGTAGAGTGAAATCACACATGAAACAGACAGAGCAAAACGCTCTCATAGTGCCCTCCTTTCTCAGGATCTAACCACACCAGAGGAAGGAAGAAAAGAGAGACTAGATGAAGCCTTAGTATCAGGATCCCACAATCTCCTTACCAAACAGATTATAACTGTACTGGATCAAAAAGAAAGAATGATAAAACATTCTCATTTGTCACAGCCAAATACTTCTGCCATTTGCATGCTTTTGCTGGATTATTTTGTAAATATCTGAAGAAAACAGTCAAGTCTAAGTACTCACAAGGGATAAACTTGTGTATGCTTCAGCTCCTTCCCTCCACCTCCCTTACACAAGAATTCTTCAATACTTGCAGCAAAAGCTCCAAGCCATCTCTCCATTAAAGACCTGCCCGAAATGGTTCACAGAAGTGTACTTCTCCCATCCAGAATGAGAAAATTACTACTTTCCAAACCTCTTAATCTTTGGAATATTTCATAGAAGTGACCAAGTAATGATATCAAAAGATAGGCACTCTACAACGCACACTACAAATAAGACTACAGTTCAGAGATTTTTCTGCACACAAAAACACTTTCAGTTTTAAAAGCACCATTCCAATTACCAAAAAGAAATCCCCAAGAGACAACTCAGAACATCTAGACAAACCAGATCATGAATAATGGCCACATATCTCCACATGCACACTTTAAGTTCTTCAAATTACTTCATCTTGACTTAAGAAGGAAACAACTTTCCTGTTGTGCATCATCCTTAATAGTTTTTACTTTTTGCTGCATGACCTTGAGCATCTGAGAGTCTTGATTTTCCGCTTGTCCTACTAAACCATCCTCTTGAAAAAATCTTATTCCCTTTCTGTTTCTAAACAAAAATACTGAAGGTGAGCTCTCCAGCTCATGACTGTTTCCCCAGCTGGCAGCATGCCTATATTGTAAAGATAAACGAGATGACTAACGTCAGCTGCAAGTAAGAGAAAGCACAGTGGACACTTTTGTCTGGTAGGATCTTGTAGACAGAACACCCTCTGCCCCAACAGCCTGCAAGCAGCCACAGGAAAAAGACCGGAACAAGACCAGGTTTAGGAAACTGACTTTCCAACTGCAACTCTCAGCTCTGCAGCCCTGGCTATGAAAGATTCAACATCTAAACAAGGAGGAAAGTGCTCTGGCAGATTTAAGGAAAAAAAAAGTCGCAGCAAAGTCAAAAGTACAAGCACAAACTAAGCGAATAGAGTTTTGTTTAAAGAAGAGTGTCGGCAGTGTGGGGCTGGGGCACTGTTTAGTTACTCCTTCCACCTGAAATCTGGAAAAGGCTCCCACTCACTACCTGCAATTAATCAAGTGTTCTGAATCATGAACTGCGTAGGATAGCTTGCTCACCTGTGGGACATGCTTGCTCACCTGTACCTGAAGTCCTTCTGGCTGCCCAGAGCTGACATAAAGCCACTACTAGACAGAGCTATCTAACCCGAATGATCTTCTAGTTCTCTACTTTTACATTCACTGCTACTTCTGCAACAGGGTTAGCAACAATGCTACAAGTACAACGTTAGGGGGAAAACAAGGAAAAAAAGAAAAGGAAAAAAAAATCCCACGACAACCCACCACCCACCCTTTTGTGTAGAGCTTTCTTGTCTTTATTCCTGCAAGCTGCCTGGCTGGCACTGACACCAGGAAGGAACAATGCCACATGTCACGCTAACGACAGCTATACAATTACCTGAACGCAGCGTAAACCATCACCTACACAATTACACGCTATCTCCTAGCGGGAGAACTTCCCGGCAGAGGCAGCAAACCCCGGGAGCCCGGCAGGAGGGCTCAGGGGGAGCGCTGCTTCCCCCGCACCCCGTGTGCCCGGAGAACCCCAGCAGGGTGCGGGCCCCGGGGGACAGGCACAAGGAGGGTCCCCGCCTCAGCCAGCGGCTTCACCTCCGCCAGGTGAGGTCTCGGAGCGGAAGAGCGCTCCCACCACACCGCCAACACAGCCCCCGCACCGGCTCCTTTACCAGCAACTACGGCTCCAGCGCCACGTTCCGCGGCCGGGGCGCCCCGGGACCCCAGAGCCTGCGGGAGCCCCCGGGCAGCACCCCGCGACCCGCCCCCTCTCCGGGGAGGCCCCCTAAAGTTTCGGCGAAATGCCCGGCAGCGATCCCCCGGAGGGAGCAGCGGGGACCGGGGAATCCGAGCCGGCCGATGCCGCCCGCTCCAGGGGCCGGCACAGCCCGGCGGGCAGGCGGCACAGCCCGGCCCCGCCGAGGGCAGCGCCCGGCCGGGCTCCGCTCCGTAGGCATGGCCCGGCGGGCGGCTCCCTCCCTCCCGGCCCCGCCGCGCTACCTGCGGGCAAGGTGGCTGAGCACCCCCCGGCTGCCCTCCCCGCCGCCCCCGGCCGCGCACCCCCGGCTCACCGAGCAGCAGCAGGACGAGGAGGAGGAGAGGCAGGACGGACGCCCTCTCCCCGCGGTGCCCCATGCTGGCAGGGCTGCGCGGCGCCTCTCCCTCGGCGAGCGGGACCGCGGGCGCGCAGGCTGGGCTGGCCCGGGGGCACCGGCGGCGGCAGCGCTCCTCGGCCGGCCGCTCGCTGCCCTGCGAGCGCACGGAGCCGCCCGCCCGCCCCGACCGGCCGCGCCGCGCGGCGCAGCCAACCACAGAGACAAACTTTCCCAGCGCCCGCCCCCGCCCGCAGGTAGCGGGGGCGGCGCGGGGTCCGGCCCGGCCCGGCCCCTTCCCCTCAGGCGGGAGAGGGAGGGCGGAGAGCGGGGCCGGGAGCGAGTGCCTCGCTGAGAAGGGCCCAGCGGAGCACGGCGCTGCCCTCGCCGCCTCCCTCCCTTCTTCCCTCCCGGGGCCGCCGCCGCCGCCGCCGCGCACACGTGGCTTGGGAAAGCCCCTGTGCGGGGATGGGCGGGCTGGCCCGGCCGGGAGCGTCCCCTGGAGCCCCGGGAGCGGCCCTTGGGCAGCGTGCGGCCGGGACGCTGTTTGGCCGCTCGTTCCTGCCCCGGCTGCGGAGCCCGCCCGGCCCCGTCTCACGGGGTGGGGTCCCCCCGTGTCCGCGGCCGGGGCTCGGCTGTGCCCCCGGTGCTCACATCCCGCGCACGGAGCCGCCGCACACGTGTGGGGTCACTGCTGGCCCTGTGCCCATCCTGGGCTGCCCCAGGCACGGGGGGCACTCGTGCCCCATTCCATGCATGTGTGACCTCAAAAACCAGTGCCGGCTGTGCCCATCGTGTGCCCTACCCTTCCACGGGCAGCATTGGCCTGCCCGTGCTCCTGCGATTCCATCCTGCTCACGGCCTGGGTTAGGAGCAGGAGAGCACAGACCCTCTCAAGTGTGTCTGTACCCCAAGCGCTTCGTGGACAAGGTCACCACTCCCTCGCCCACTGGTGCCAGTCAGCCCCACAAGCAGCATTGCCCTTTTTTGAGACTCGGTTTCTTTTGCCCTGCCTGAGATCCCGGTTTAGTCAATAAGGGGCTGCTGCAGCATGGCATTCGTGCCACCAACTCCACCACCTTCCTTCCCAGCCTGCTCAGAGATTTTGTGTTTGCTCGGGGATTTAATTTCCTGTTTGTTTGTAAAAACAAAGAGCGGAGGCACTGGGCGGCTCTCTAGTAACTCGGACAGTTATCCGCTCTTTCAGTCCCCTTGCCACATTCTCTGGGAAATCTGTGCTCTCCTTGGGCACGTCTTGCTGTCTGTTGCCCAGGCTCCGTGGTAGAGAGGGATCTGTGTTATACATTTTCCTGTGGGGAATCTCTGGAGCCTATGCCTGGTTTGGGACAGGTAATCCTGCACAAAATGGCTGGTTTAGGTTTTATTCTAGTGTCTCCAGTGCACCTTGCTCTTAAGCATGACTTGGCTTGGGCGAGGTTCAGGAAGTGTGTGCTGTGTTCTTGACTGAGCATGATTATCAGACTGGATTTTAGGCTGGACTTTGTTATTCCTTCCGTTATGCTTTACAGGAAAGAGGGTGTTGTCTGATAGGATTGAAATGAGACCTTCCTAAAACTGATGAGGAGAACTTTCACCCTCCAACCACAGTTACCTGAGCTCCTGCAAGGAGTAGATCGACCTCTTTGCAGAGCTGCAGCCATGAGCTGTCTGGAGGACACTTGGTCCTGTGCACAGCTGAAGTTCTCACAGCTCCCAGACAGCAAATGAGGCAGAATCCACAAACATGACTGAGAAATAGTTGTATGAACAAAATAAGGCTGTCTTCAAATATATTCAAAATGCCCTCATATCCCTGCTTGTTCTTGCTGCCTGTTTCCAGTCATTGTGCTCTCCTCCTTTAGCCAGCATTTAAACACAGTTTTTCTTCACTGGAAGATGTCACTTCCATAAACCAAAACGTGTCCCTTACATCAAATTCAGAAGGCAAGTTAGATGTCTCACCCTTACCAGTCAGCTTCCACCACACTGGGTAAACTCCTGATCCTTCATCAAGCTTTAGTCCTGAAACCCTGCCGTCCTGAGCCCTGAGTTGTGTTCTCAACAAGCACCTCTCACTCTTACTTCAGTAAGAACCACTTTTCCCCCATATATAGTCAGACTTCCAGACAGAAGGGCCACTATAACCCATTAATCTGACCCATATACAAAAGCCATAGATTTTTTCCTCAGCAGCTGGATCAAAGTGAGTTAGAAAGACAACACGTCTTAAAGACTCCAAGTAATGGCAACTGCCTTCTTCCACCTACTAATTTATTCCAATGTTTAATTATCCTTGCTGCTAGGAAATTGCTTCTTTCAAGGTTGAATTTGTCTAACTTCAACTTTGAGACATCAGAACTTCTTTTGCCTTTGCCTACAAAACTGCACACCCATCCCATTTTCATGGATAAGTAACCATACATGGTGCTTCTGTAACTTCTTGTTTAACTGAATAGATTGTTTCCTTTGAAGCCTCACATTGTAGGATTTAGTTTTGGTCACTGCAGATTTTTTGGACTCCAGTGTTTCTAAGTGTTTTTTTGACTTGCTGGCACCCAGCGTGGGTACAATGTCATTGTGGTCTATACACACATGCTGTGCACAGAGTAAGAGTAATTTCTCAGTCATTGTTTTCCCCCTTCTCTCATAACTAAAAATGGAAGTAGACCATTTCCTGTGCTGTACAAAAAGCTTGTGGAGTTCATTACCCATGTTGAGTCCCCAAATCTCTTTCTGCATCTGTGTTTTTCCTGAAAGCATCTTTATCCTGCCATTCATCACTATGCGTTTCCCTCCTCAGCACATGGCCTTGCAGCAGGGTGTGTTAAAATACATTGTGTAACATTGTGACAATTTAAGCAGGTGTCTCAGATTCTCATTCAATTTGAGAGCCGTTTCTTCAAGGCTGGTAAATCGCCAGCACAGATGCCAGAAAGAGCAGGTCTGAAGCTGACCGCTGTGTTAGTCTACCTTCTCCTTCAAAGCCTGTTTTCTTCTCCTTTTTGTGTGTCCTACTTTCAATGGATTGTTACATGTATGTGATTATGTCATTTTTCCCCCTTGCCAATTCCATTTTGTATCGTTCAGCTATGAGAGCCAGTCTGAGCCAGAAGCTTTCTCCAAGTTGAGACAAATATCTTCCTCTGTTTTTGTGCATTTTCAATGTTTATTCATGAGCTGCAGAGTAAATACATGGTCAGTTGTTTGTTTCTCAGGAAGGCATCCCATTTGACTTCCAGTGTTTAGCATGTTGTTGATTTGAGTAGATAGTGTGTATTTATTTATTGATGATGCTGTAAAAATGCTTGCTTACGTTTCTTCATACCTACATTTCTGCTTAATGTATAGGCTGAAAGTATCTCTCATTTGGGGTAACTAGGTTAGCCAGCAGAATTTTGGGGAAGGATCAGGACTGGAGTGTTATATTAAACACACTATTATGCATGCACATGTTCATGAAACATGAACACACCCTGATCCTAAAGAAGCCCACACGCAACCACTCCCTGCTTGCACCACTCCCCCAACATACACTTGCTAGCCTCTGCAGTTTCTCTCTTGGCAAACATGGATAAACAACTATTGTTCTCCCCACCTTGTTGCCTGAGCAGCAGAGGACAGGGTGAAATGTCTGTGTATGAGGCCCACATCCAACATGGAGTGCAAGAATAAAGAACATTTAGACGGGGTGATCAACAGCAGAAGGACCCGACCTGATGAGGACCCAGCACCCTGCTTAGGGGCAGAGATGCAAAATTGCTGCTCTCATGCAGTGCAGATTGCAGGCTGCAAACCTTAACCAGGGGAGAAACCTTTTGGTGCTATTGCCCGGTGTGTGGCAGCCAGGAGCTCTCCACAACAAACAAGAGGCGTGGGCAGACAGACAGGTAAGGCCATGCTCCACTGCCCCGTCAGCAGCACAGCAGCCTCCAAGGCAGGAAGAGGGCTCTCAGAGGCTTCCAAGCTGTTTGCATGAGAAGCCTGGGGAAAAGGAGCCACAGCACAAACGTTGTCCTGGAGACATCTGTGCAGGGATGTGCCATCTCATTTAAGGACCCTTTTCTCAAGAGCTAGGGACTTCATCCCCAGCATGCTGGCGAAATTCCTCGTTGCTTGATTTCATTCCGCCCCTAGGTTCCCTTTGTGTCTCCAAGCAGGCACAATACTTGTCTTCATTTCCTCTTCTCAACTCTTGTTAAATTTCGCCTTGCTCCAGTGAACAGAGTGCGTGTTCCAGCCAACGGGCTGCCCCATCACGGCTGTGGCTGATGTGAGCCCCACGCTCGGCTTTGTGAAATGTTTCTGAGCGTACCTGGATGGAAAATATATCCCCCCCTGTCATTCCCTTTTAGCAGCTGAACAGAAATATGGGCAATAGTAGAGAGCTCACAAAGAACTGTGAAAAACTCAGCTTAGCCATTTATGTATTATGCATTAAAACCTGTCTCTATTGAGCTGTCCAAGATAAAGTCCTACTGGCATGTGATCAAAAGCGTAGGAAATTACCTTGATTTGTCCTGGCTAGAGCTGGCTGCCTCATGTAAAAGTATTTGTGAATAAATTATTTGCAGATTGATGAGGAAAAAGTGACTAATTTATTTGATGAATATTGTTCAGCTGGCTCTTGAGCTAACCAAACCATGAGGAAAAATATTGGTGAATGATTTATTTGAAAATCTAGTTGAAATCTGACAGAAGAAAATGGTCAAACAATCTGCCACAATTATTCAAATTCCAGTAGACCTGGATAATGTTCACACGCTACTAAAGCACACCTCAATGCTTCAAGCCATGGTGGTAGAGAAGATATTGAAATCTGAATTCAAATCTTCAAATCTGTACTCACCTTCTCCTTAAAAGAGATTCTCCTCAACCACAGACCCAAAGGTACCTATTAATGAGCATAGAACAGATTCTACAGTTTGCAGTTATTTATTCTTATTTATTATTAAGACACTCTGGAAACTCTCTTGCTTGATAGAACAGCAATGAAAATTGAGTACCTTTTACTCCTCTACAGGCTCCCTTCAGTGGATTTCTAAGCACTTTACAAATTTCAATGGGTTTAATGTTACAGCTGTTCTGTGAGGCAGGAAGCATAATGAAATTCAGGAAAAGTAGAAAGTACACCACACGCTACAGGTTTCTTTACAACATAAACTCAAGCTTCGTGAACATCTTTAGACTAGATTCCTTTCAACAGAGCACATCTTTCTAAGACTGACTAGATTTTTCAAATCTGACTGCCTGAGCCTGTGTTCCTAACTACTTAAGCACTCATAAACACGCTATGTGTTGAAATTTGTTGGAACTTTTGGGCACTAAACACACAAGGAAAATCCTCGTGTGTTGGGATATTTCCATGCATATGTACAGATTTACCAGCATATCTCTAGATGCCTGATGGTCTCATAGGTTAGAGCCATCACAGCTGCAAAACAGGCAGGTTGCAAAAAGCTGCCTGTGGCTGTGGGTTGCACATCATGTCGCTGTCGCCACATGAGCAAACCATATGCAAAAAGGTTATCCAACCTGTTCAGCAATAAATGACACATCCTCCTACCTCCTGCCTCCCTCTTGCACTTCCAGCAGCAGGGCTGCAGTCTCTCTGTTGCTTCTTGGTTGAGATGGTGAATGAAATATGAGGGGCTGCACTTCAAAGTGCTGGAGAGATGTTAAAGATCTGATGCTGGATGTTATGGCATTTCCCACTAGGGCAGGAACAGTAAGGATAAAATCAACACCCTATTCAAACTACTGGACATTTTCTTGTCAACTTGAGTGCAGACAGGATTTGATCTGTAGTACCTAAGCAACCAAAGAATTAGGGAGCATAAAATACATTCTAAAGCAGTATATGACAAAATTATCCCCACAACAACTTGCACTCTGAACTCCTACAGAAGTAAATAATTCAATAACCAATCTAAAAGATACCAATTTTTAATAAGAAAGACTGAATATCAAATTAAAAATCTGCTGTCGGCCTTAACACAAATAAACTATAAAACCAGAAATAAATATTTGTATAATTGCTGTTGATCATTAGAGGCAGTTTAAAATCCAGATTTACTCAGTGTGATTTTTATTCTCCTTCCCACTGGCATGTCTCCTCTCTTGAACTAGGAAAAATCAAAAGGAGTCAATTTTGCTTTCAGGTTTTCTCTCTTTCTGCGATGTGACTGCAAAAAATCATAGGGGAGGATATTGCTCTGTTTTAAAGGAACAGATTTCATTAGATACAGAGAAGGAAAACAATAGAAACATTTCTCTTGGCATTTATTTGTTTTTATATGAATTCTCCTAGGCAAAATTGAAGTCACGAGAGAGGGGAGTCTCTGTTTATAACATGGGCAGGTACAATTCTACAATTCTTACCCTGCTCCAGATTCACTCTCATGATACTGACCAGTTACACTACATTTTGGGAGCTTGCTTTTTTTCAGTAAGGTCAATCTGAACTTAGCTCTTCATTGTGATTTTTACCTGTGGGACTGCTGTCTTCCCACATCAGAAACAGGCTCAAATCCTTTTCTGACCTTGATTGCAGGACATCCATGTGATGAGAATAAATCAGATTAAATCAGAAGCAGGAGCACTGCATTTCTTTGGCAGGTCCTTGAACTTCACATATTGTTGCCTTCTATTGCACAAGGTATGTAACCCAACCTTGACTTTAGGCCATTCTGAGGCACAGAAATTATGGAAACAAGAGGCCAGGAAGTCTCTGCCTGTGCTAGACTGAAATGCTACACATAATATACACTGAGCTGTCACCTATTATCCTGAGTTGATTTAAAATAATCTATAATCCAGGGATGAGAAGTGAGCACCATAGGATGTGGGAAATCCTTCTCATACAGCATGACAGTGCTGGATGATGTATGTGCTATAGTGCTGTCATTATAGCAGACCATGAAAGAAGAAACACACTGTCTCTTCAAAAAAGGACTTCTAATTTCTTGAACACTACGGCTAAAAGAATCTTTTTGAGTCCATTTACATTAACAGGAATTAATTAAGAGATTAGGCTAAGACTGGTGATTAGGGCCCTGTCTGAGAATGTGGGCACACTCTTTATTAACAAGAGCCTAGAAACAGGAAGGAGGCTCCACACCCCCCCGTGCATATAAGCTAGTGCAGTCACTGCATTCCAAGGAACTGAGATCTCAGTACAAAGGATGATCCAGAAGTCAGTCTTCTGGGGATCTTCCCTCCCCTTGATGGGACTAGAGGAGATGCTATGAAGAGAGCTTTGTGTTCTCAGACAAAAAAAATAAAGTCTGGGAAAGTCAGTGAAGTCTCAACGTGTGTTTTTCAGGTTAATTTCTAACTTGCAGTGCCAAGCAAAGAGAATAGAGATGCAAAATACATGCAAAATAAAACCAACATAAAAGTTCAGTGACAACTGGCATATTGAAAACCCTGCTTTTAACAGAGTTCCAAACACCAACTCAGAGAGCTTAATGCACAAATAATAAAGGAGAGCAAAGCAACCTCTGTACTTACATATTTCCAGTCCTTTTGGCATCCTAATAGTCCAGCATCTCCTGCCTATTGCGATTTGCTCTCCTTTCCTCTGTTTTGTTTTCACATTGAATGACCAGCTAACTAGCTATTGAGCCAGCAGAGACAAAAAAAAAGGTCAAAAACTGCAGATGTCTCAGTGTTTGTGCCCAGGGGACATCAGATAACAAGCTGTTACAGTCTGCCTGCAAATCCACTGGTTGACTTGTTATTCTTGAGTGTCTGCGTAAGGCCTCATTGATTCTAGTTTGGCACTGTGCTGTTGACCCTGCAGCGTTTTGAGGAGATCTGCAGTACAAAAGGCTCATCAGCTCATCCAGCACATCTTCTCTGAGTCTTGGATAATGGTCAGAGAAGTAACTCAGAGCTGTGTCTCACCCCAGACCTTCAGCTGAGCTGGCAGCTGAGGGCTCCTGTTCTCTGCTGGGACACTCCATGGACCTGCGCCTTGGCAAATCTTGCATCCTGGGAGATGGGTGCTCTCAGAAGGTGCTCCTGTGTTGGCAGAACAGGGAATGTGTCTGCTGATCATGTGGCTCTTCAGGACATCCCAAAAGCCCCAGAAGTCACAAGGTAAACCACAGCACAAAGTCCCCTTGCCTACTCTGTGACCGCAGGGATTGCAAGCAAGGAAACATATTCAGATTCAAATCACGATATATGAAAGTCTCACTAATTTAGACCCAAGGGACTTCAGAAGAGGGCAGATTTTGGCTCTCTGTGAGAGCGCAGTGTATGCATATAAAGTCACTGGAAAATGTTCAATGAGGCTACACATACTGTGTCCCTCAAAGTACACTTCTGTGACGGGGGAGCAGTGTCTGTTATTCATGAACTGCATGTCTTATAGCAGAATAAGAAGGGTTGATAAAAACAGCATGAATAAATCCTATTAGCATTGTTTTAAGGAGACCTCCACTCCAGCCCTCGCACAGTTGAGTGAGCAAGGATGGGCAAGTCTGCACGGGGGCTCTGGCTATTTCCTTGTATCCCTGATGGAAACAGCATTTCTCTGTTGCTGGAAAGGATGAGAGCCTGTACATTCCCTGCCACTCAGACTTCCCATGGGCATTGAGGCCAGCTCCTTACCCACCACCATGCTGTGGAGTGGTGTTTCGTGCAAGCAAGATGACTTCAGAGCAGGGGGGATTGAGGAACAGGGAAGGAGTAGTGCACAAGGAAGTATCACTGCATTTCCAGAGCTTGTCACGGAGGATCAGGACAGCTGGGTAGCCTTGGAGACAGAAATTGAAGGTGTGTTATGGGGATTTACATGCTGGTTTTGGAAGTCCTGTTTCAATTTAAGATGATTAGCAATATCTGTGAAAGCCCTCAGGAAGCTGACTCCTTTACGTTTCCATAAAGGAATCAGACAAGGCATAGCCCTTTTCTTTTAGGAAGAATTTCCTAGCCAGTGGCTGGAGAAATGTGCTGCTTTTCTCCTTGCTGCGAATAGGCAGCTGCTGTGCTCACTAGATTATAACCCAGGCTGCATGGGAAGATTTGATTTAAGGCAAGCCTGGCTGATGACTCTCTGCATGCAAAACTTCCAAACAAGGAGGAGGGAGCAGCTGCAATTACAGTTTTCAATTGGGAAGTGAGAAAATAGAGATAATTTCCGTTTCTACAGCAATGTGAATAATTATCAAAAAGAAAATGGTCGACTGGCAGCTAGAAGCCTTGCTCCTGCTACCTAGAGCAATGGGCCAGTGGCAGCAGCACAGGAGAAATCCTTGGACAGAGGAGTCCACTTCTAAATTTTAAATCTCCTTTCCCCATTCTCATGTTTGTTTGTTTTTCATTTACACGTACTTGGAATTTACATTTCCCCACCCTGCCCTGAGAACACTGTGTATTACAAGGTTTGCATGTGAATATCGCTTCTGAGATTTCACCTTGCCTCTGCTTACATCTCAGCACCAATCAAACAAGACTGCAAGGCATTCAGGCACTAAGCCTCCATAAAGCATCCCTTTCTAGATTAAAATCAACACTGTTTATTCTCAAGAACGTTTGAAAACCAGCCATGTTTAGCAGGTGATGGGCACTCCCCACGAAGTTGCTTTGACATAGCGCTAGTTTTCAGGTGCTCTCCTGTCTCAGACAGGAAATCCTAGCAAATTTCATGAATCCAGGGACTGGCAAATCCATGGCAATAGCCTTCTGAAGTGCTAACAAAATGCCAAGACAATTCTAGAGTCATACTCTGGCATACGAATTTGGGCTTGTTTATCGAATATTGTGATGCTTCTGCTGCCAGCTAAAAGAAGGTGGTGCCCCCTGTGAGTAACACTGGCTCAGGTAGCTGAGCTACCTGGCCACTGCACCAGAAATCCAGTGGTACTCAGCTGGTCTGACTGCAAATGCACTGAAATTCACTTAGCTAGCAACACTGAAAATCCACAGGATCCTAATTAGAATGATCAAGTAGTCAACTTTAAAACATCGGTACTATCTGCTACCGAGCCCACAGGCTCTGTGAAATAATGAGCATTAAAGGAAAAAAACCTCTTCAAAAAGGAAGCTCTCACTGATACCTTAGATAGCAGGTCATGCCTTTTGCATTTCTTGATGAGCTTCTGTAGCCAGTCTTCTCCGACTGCTCCTGCCAGCACATGTTGGAGCACATCTCATGCCTATTCAAACAAACAAAAGAGGATGTCTTGTCTTTCTCCTTCCTCCATACTGTGGGGAATTACTGCTCTTCTCCATTCTGCTTCTCATGTGGAGAGAGTAATTTTTAGTTTTTTATTGCAGTAAAAATAATACAAAGCTTCATGAATGAAGCTGGCAAAATACAGAATTGGGCTTTACTCTTCATGCACAAAGATAAAATGGTAACATAATATTTAATCAGGGAGTGAAAGAAAGAGAAGTGAGTTCATTAACTTTTCCCTTGAGTGAAAACTCCTGTTTTCATTCTTCTTTTATTTTTATTCAAATAATTTCCAAGAGAACACCATCCATATGCAAATGCATATGTGTTCTCAGAATACAGCTTTCTTTTATATAGATGATCATGAACTCACTTCAATAAAGGGAAAAATGTCAGGATTTTTTCATAGAAATAATCGGCCAGGCAGCCAGCAGTAAAATCTCTATTAACCTCCAATTATCTCTCCCACATTCCCAAGAGCTTGTATACTTCAGTGGACAGTGTTTTGCAGAGCTGGACATTACAGATCCAAACTGCTTTTACTCAGTCCTTCTGTGGGAAGAATCACATGCTACTTTTTGGGGTTTGTAGGAGGCTTTTTCCCCCTAGTCGCTAATGACAGCAGAAGAAGAAGGAGCAACTTTTTCATTGAGTTTTCCATGAAGCAAGATCCATGCTCTTTGGAGGCTCCATAATGCTCTGTGAAGATCCATGTCTCCACTTCTGGATGCTGACAGGAGGTTTGGATTTTTGCCAGGAGTGAGCTCAGAGGCAGAGCTGCCTGTGACACAGAAGGACAGGGGAAGGGCAAAGACGCTTTGATGATGTTGAATGATGGGCAAACATCATTCAAAAGATGACATTTGAATTGTGCCCTCATGCACCAGAGACCAGGGAATGGGAATGTGATTTGTCCTGTATCCGGGGCAATGGCAGGGAAAAGGCTCAGGGTGACAGCTTCCAGCCAAATTTTGAGGGGATGCTGAGCCTTGAGATGATTGCCCATCTCTACCCCTTGACCTGTTTAATAAGCACCAGTTGCCAGATCCATGAATGGGGTCAGGCACCAGCTCTGCCTCTCCTGAGGCATCCACATTACAGGGAGGAACATTCTTACTGAGGAGACATCCCAGCTAAAAGAAGCCACACAAGAAAGAAAAGGGAAGTTCAGCCCTGGGAATGGCTGCTCAGAGCCCCTGATCTGGACTGTGCCACTGAGCTCCACCCCAGCAGCTTCCCCATCCAGACTCTGGTGGCTGCATGCTTCAGTCCTGAAGCACAGAGCACGACAGCACTGAAATAACTGCAGAGTTAATATGTCCTGAAGGTCTCCTACTTTCACAGGAGCATGTGTAATGTCTCTTCCAAATGATCCCTCTTATGGGTGTTGCCCCCGGATACGCCCATTTGGGAAGCAGTTTGGTTGTGCAAAAGTTTTTGAAGAGATGCAAACACGACCATTAAAATAACCTAAGCAATTCCCACACACCCTCTGTCACATAAAAAACCTACTTGTCTCCCATCACCAAGACATGATTTCTTTATTTTTCCTCCTGTTATTTCCTTTTAGGTAACATTATCAGAACTCACTAATTTATGAGGAGCAGACAAAGACCAGGAAAATCAGTCCCTTCCTTGAAGATGTTACTTCTGTCAGATTAATATGTGAAAAACAGCCAGGAACTTCTCAATGAATCTTTCTGGAATATTTCCTAAGCAGCTGCTGATTCTTTCTGGGTAATAACAGAAAAGAAATCTGAGAGGAGAAACTGCAGCTGCTGCCACAACAGAAAGAGCTTATTATGAGACATTGCGCTCTTTTGTTTTTTCACTTCATTTGTTTGGGTTTTGTTGAGGTTTTTATTTTTGCCGAAGTGATAAATTGCTAGGGAAAATCCACACCAGGAAATTTTTACATATACATATATATATATATGCCTACCAACATGCAGGCTCCCATACAACCACGGATGATGTCAGCTATTTTGGTTAGTAATGATTTTATCCCCTGTGGTGCTTTGATTCCCTTTCTACAGGACTCAAATTCTGCACTGGAGGCACTGGGCTGGGATTTGAATGATTTGCCACCAGTGCCTGTCTCTTTCCAGTGCACTCTGGCTCAGGTTACTTCCATTTACAGTGCCACAGTGCACCACAATCCCAGGTATCTTCTTATCTGCCTCCATGGTTATTGTGTTCCAACACTAAACCTTTCCAAAAAAGGATCATATCTTCATCAGATTTTTTGGCCCTATTGCAATGCAATAACTGATAAGAGGGAACACCATCTGCAGAAAAATACAATTCCCAAAGCTGCACTTAAGGCAACCTTTCAGTCCTTAATTACCCAACACTGAATCAGAGAGGAAAGAAAGAAAACCAGCTCCAGGCATCTGCTCCCTCAGTCCCTGAGGAGGAAACCTGAGCTGCCAGCCCAGAGTCCACCACCATGCAGCATTCCTGCTGCTCGGAGAGCACAGGGGTCCTATGTTTGCCTTATACCCAGAACTGGTAGGAAGCAAGAAATTATGAAATGTGGTGTTGTCAGGGCACACTCAGCCCAGCAGTGCCAAGAAAGGACATTCAGAAAAGCTCAGCACTTTGAAAAGAATCACCAGCGCTTTTTGAGTTCCACAAAATGCTACTTTACATTCACATTACAAAATTGTCTGACACTGAGGCCAAGAACCAAAACGAGGGGGAATACCTCATATTGTAATACAGTCAGAATTCAGGTGGCTGTGGGCATGCTACCTGCATGCTAACAGAAAGTGAAGATATTTCTAGTCACCAGCAGTCTTTTCTGAAGCACCTCTGACATCCTCCAACACCCTTCTTTATTGCCAAGCATCTAAATAAAATTAAAAAAATGTACTATTGAGCAAGTAGGTTATTTTCCCTCTTAGGTACTTCATGCCCTCCTCTGGAGGCTGCACACTCTTTTCTCCACCACAGTTCACTTGCTGTGCAAGTTCAGTTTGGCGTTTGTCAAATCCTTTCCAAATCTGGAAACACTGATGTGTCACGGAAGTATTTCTTTGTTCAGGGGTTACTGGGTGGATTAATTGCAGTGGCTTCTCAAAGGACAACTTAATCTGCATTAGCAACTCACCTGCTTCTCAGTGCAGCTACTGTGCACATGTTGGGAAGGATGGATGAGAAATTAGGACATTGAAATAATTTTTGCTGTGTGTTTCTTGATGCGTCTTAAGCTACTTGCCTAAATGGCTGGCAAGCATTTGCCACAGTACTTAAATGTCTTACAAAAATGAGTCAACAGAGAACCTCAGGCTGGTTGGGAAATTTTTTAACTTTCTCAGGCAATCAACTAGATCATATCCTCCTAAGCAGTTGAGTCCCTATATTATTTGTCCATTAAAAAAAAATGTAGTTTTAACCAGCAATGTGACTTTGCAAACAGTCCATTGTATGTCTTGGAATCAAAACTGCTCTGTGACACAGACATGTTTCATTATTGATTCAACAAGTTTCAATTCCATATGGCTTCAGTTACAGAATAACTAACTAGAGCCTTTCCTTCCTTGCACAAAAGCATCGTCAGCTAAACTCCAATAACAGAAGCTTTACTTCAGGCATGTGCAAGGGGTGGAAAGAGGCTAATTGAATCTGATCTGATAGTTTTTCCAGTTTTAAAAATTAGTGTGGATTGCCATTTCTTCTAGATGAAGGAGGGGGAAAAAATCTACAAGAGGCCAGATTCTGAGCTGGTGCCCCAGCTGATGATCTGTTCCCATTTTACAAGTAGGAAAATAGCAGTTCTAGAAGAGTGACTCCCTACAAATGGGACAGGATGGTGTGGGTCCGTGGTGAGGGTTATGGACTAGCATGCAACTCCTCTGCAGATCAGAAATTAATGGGAACACCACAGCATGGGGATTTTGCTAAATCCATACCTCTGCTTTGGCAGCCACAGTGATTCAGACTTCCTCCTGCAGCTTGTGCTCCTCAGCCAATGCCCACTCAAGTCAACAGAAATTTTTTGTTGACTTCAAAGGAAATTTACCAGGCCTTTTTTTGTCAGCCTTTGACTGCAATTAAAGCCATATTGTGTTCAAATGCATGGTGGACACCGTTCCCTGGATGATGCTTTTCTTCCATCACTGCTTGGTTGCTAGGATTGGTGGTGATAATTCCAGTAAAAGTGGAATCATTTTGCCTGTGCTGTGAGCCTGCCAGTGGTTTCCAGGTGTTGGGTGATTTGAGAAATCAGGGCTTTGCCTCAGTTCCAGCTTTACAAAGATGCACAAGGAGAGGAGTTTAAATCTTCTCTGCCTCTGGCATCCCTTCACTTAATTGCACTGTCCCTTTCTTTTCTCTAGATTGTCCCGCTGTTGCTTGAGCCCTGTAAAGTAGGGCATTGCAAAAAGCTTGGTGCTAGAAGCCAGTTTTGCTGAGATTGACATGATTAGTCAGGGTGGCAGTGGGGTCCTGAGGGAGGGAACTGGGACCCAGATCACTCTGAGAGCCAAGCAAAATCTTTCTGTGGGCAGAAGTGAGGTCTGAAGAGCTCCCTGCCTACAAGCCCAGTGTCTGCAAGGTTTCACTCCAACTCTTTTCCAGTGACCCTTACTGCTTTTGACAAGTCACCAGGCAATTGCAGATCAAAATCACAAGCTCAGCCCCAACTCCAGTTGGCAGTGCCTTAACTGAGACTGGCAGTGGCTGATTTTCAAACCAGTGAAAAGGTATAAGAACCTCACCAACGTATTGCTGGGAGGGACAGGGCTGTGCTTGAGGCTCTGGGCAGCCAGGAAGCATCACAACTGTACTGCAATGCAGATCCCAGTGTAGACACACTCATGGCCAAGTCCTGCTTTCAGGCACTTCTTCAGTACAGAGATAACCCTGTGGCAGCTCCTGTCTTCTAACCAAGAACGAGTAACACTGTCCTGCTTTTCTCCATCAGCCTGCAGGATGGGGTGATAGCCAATCTATGCCTACTGCTCTTGCTGTCTCAGGATGATGCTCCTACCCCTGGGGTCTGAGCAGGGTGCCTATTCCCATGGAAGGACTTCTGCTCTGTTGTGTGCTGCACTGTGTTCACTGCAGGGACTAAATGTTTAGTTACCTCACAGGGTGCATACATTCAGAGCTGAGCTAAAAATTGACTGGATGTGTTTGCTGCATCTTGAACTGCCTGGGTGCAACAAAACATGATAGGCTGTTCCAGTTCAAACTTGCATCTGTGTTTAATCAGCACAGGTGCCCAGCTATCTGCTAAAGGAAATCCTTCTGGAAGCCACTGAGATGGGCTTTTCTCTATGAAATCTCATTACTGTGATAGGTGGCAGCAGTGTCTGTTATGCAGGTTGGCATTAACTTCAGTCTCTTCCAACACTGCCTGACTTTAACTGGCTGGGCTGACATCTTCTGTGAGAGGTCTTGCCTAGGGCTGATGGATTCCTCAGCCTTTTGTAAGACATGCTATTCAAATCTGGTTACTCTGGTCTTATTAATTTCCTCTTAGGTTCTTCTAGAATACCACTGTAATGCTGAAGTGCTTACAGCAACTCCTGCATTTATAATCACCAGCTCACCTGGTGAGAAACAGCAGCTATTTCTGACAGCCCCTTTGAGCTGCCCAGGGACCAGCCTGCTGGCACAGTGCATGGAGATTCAGCAGGACTCTCACTGATTTCTGTCACTGCCCCTCTTTTCTTTCAAGGTGGGCACTGGGCAATGAGAGCACACAGAGGCAGTGATTGTCTACAAATGCTTGATGAAGTGATGTCCGTGATATCCCACAGGTACACAGCACCACAGGCAGGGAGAAACTCCAGTTCTCTATAGAGCTCTGGTGTCTTCTCAGTGAGACAGGGCCTTCTTTCAGCCTCCACATCAACTGTTACACACTTTCCATCTTCTCCAAAGAAAGGAGCAGAGGTCAGCTGGCAGCAGCCTCCTCTGTCCTCGTGCTTTGCTGCTCAGCCCCTCCACAGCTGCAGATTGTGCACTAAGACAGACAGGGCTCCAGGGGCTAAAGGAACAGGCAAGTTGGACATCATGGGGCCCAAAATCAGATTGCACAAGTCCACCATCATTCTGGCTCTCCTCCACCACCTTCCTGCTTGTGGAGGGCTTGCTTTCACAATCTTCAGCATTGTGCTTTTAACATCTTTTTCCTTGGAAGGGTGGTGATGGTGGTTAGAAAGATGTCTAACAGAAGCTGACCATCTTTTGGAAAGATTTCTCAGTGGTAGCTCAGGACATGAGGGGGCAAAGCCCCAGAGACATGTACCAGTCCCTTGGGAGGCCTGTCCCGCCTTGGGAAAGCAGGGTGAGGAAATCTCAGCTCTTCTTCCTATGAAACTCCAGCTGAGGTCAGGCTGCCAGGCCCCAGGTGCCTGGGAGATGTGCTGCATGCCTTGGATGTGTGCTGTGGCTCTCCTCAGTGTCCTGGCCACTCAAATGAGCTCCCATCCACAGATCTGACCTGGAGCTGGCATGTTCTCTTGCCTGGAAATCAGGTGCAAGGAGGTGGAGACCACTAATCTCTTCTGACTGAGCAGGTGATACACAGCCAGGATGGGCACCTAAATTCAGGTGCTACAAAGGTCATTGGCTGACATAATACAGATTTAGTTTCTGACACCAGAGATTACATGCCCAGGAGCACTACTATTTATCCATCTTGGCATCAGCTCCTGCTGGTTTCAGTATTTAAAACAATGTTTCAAGCCTAAATTCTTCTTGCAGCAGTGAAATGCCATAAATGGAGGCTGCTGGCTGACAAGCAATCCCTTCCTCCTCTTTCATGTGTGCCATGGCTGGTCCTACTTCATCAAGCCTAGCACCTTCCACTGGGAAATGCCAGTCGAGATTTTACATTTATAAAAACGCATCGTAGCGGATCTCGCAGTCTATCAGAGCATGTGGCACTCTGTATGCTGCGAGCCCATCTTCACTGCTGCACTGAGCAAAATGGGCAATTCTCCTTCTGCAAGGCAGCTATTCAGATCCCAAACAGGGCTGGTTATTTTTTTCTTGACTTGCAGTTATTAAAAGCTCTGTCTTTTGCAGGCGCGTTGTTGTGCTGGATCAGAAATAGCGATGCAGGGGCACTGAAGGTTGAGCCCTGTGTTTTGCTAACACTTTGGAAGACGATGCCATCTGTGACATGATTCAGATCAGTGGTTCAGTGAAATTCTGTTGGCAGGGAGTTATTCACCAGATTAATGTTTCAGAAGTTCTCATGCTTCCAAAATGATGCTTTGCCTTCCATCTCTCTCTGCTGTTTTCTTTCACATCTCCAAAGGTAAGCCCTGTCAGAGTGCCTCATTAGCATGTCTGGACGAGGCAAGAAATACAATCTCTGCTGGCACAAGCCCATGATGCACAGCTTGAAAGGGTGCACAGAGGTCCTGATGCTTTGAGCAGGTCATGCAGATGCCACCAAAGCCTGTACCAGGGGCACACAGCGAGAGTCCCCCCCAGACACCTCAATATCCCCACAGCATCCCAACACAGGAGGCATCCCCAGAGCACATGCAGAACACAGTGTGGATAGGAAATTTGGTTTTTCAAGAAAAATTAATTTTGGCCATCTGAAAACCTCCGTGGCAAATCATCATGTTCCTCATTTGTGTGAGCAAGACCAAATTGAAAATGCCTTTGATTTTGATACACTGTCAGCCTGTAGGGAGGACTACAGCTCCTTACACAGACCAGACTTCTCTGGTTTACAAGCAATCCAAGTGTTCTCAATACTCACTTGCAGAGATGGACTTTGCAGAGGTCCCCTCAGGCCAGGAAGCCCCATGGCTTTGGGTGCTGCTCAAACACCTCCAAAGCCATTAAAGGGCTCACAGCCCTGTGAAACACCTCAAAAATCCACCAGACAACCGAGACATGGGAAATAAAATTCTGCAGCACCTCTGTGGGCACCTCTCCCCAGCTATTTTCTGAAATACACTTTTCCATAAAGCACCAGCAGTGTCAGACACTTCAGAGTGGCTGCAGCATCCTAAGGATGTGGGGGGTGTTTTGAATTACACCAGACCTTCTCTGGGTAAAATGATTTCCACACAGCATTATTTGTAATTGAAAATGAGAGGTTAGAGTAAATGAATTCTCATCACCAACACAGATCTTCATAAGCTGCCCACTGCCACAGTAATTAGGCACAAAAAATAGGCAATAACAGCAGTTGTTTCTGGAATATTTGGAACATCATAAAAATAGTTTTAATGGTTAAAACCCAAAGTGCTGGGAGCCATCACTGTGACATCTCTGTAGATGAGAGCTGCATCCCAGCAGTGAGATGCTGTAAATTTACTCACAGTAAATCTGGATCACTGGAAAAATAGTTAGATAGAACATTTTCATACCTGTTAGTTTCTGGGTTGCTGTTGATTGGACAGTGTGTCTGATCATTTTGTGCAGCAGAGTGACAAATAACTTACAAAATTATTTCCCTGAAATTGTTTGGAAATATAGCTCTTCTTGCCACATATTTCATCTGGAAGGCAATTTTTTCCTGCCCTTCTGCAGATCAGCCTGGAGTTTCTGTTAGAGAGAAGTGGTAATACAGAGAGACATCAGCATCATTCATTGAATGAAAATACTGAAACAGCAAACAGTTTCTAAAAATAAAAATATAGTGAATATGTCTTTAGGTCTCTAAGGCATTATATGGTGACTAATCAGAGCAGTTTTCCTACTAAAAAGGGACAGAAGCAATAGAGATGGCATCAGATTTAATAGTACAAAATGCAAGGTCGTGCCCCGAGGGAGTAATAATGAGAATTTCTGCTACCAGCTGGGAGCTCATCAGTTGGAAGTGACAGAGGAGGAGAAAGACCTGAGCTCACGAGCTGATCAAATGTCTGTAAGCTGGCAGCAGCATGCAGATGTGAGAAAGACAAATGTGAGCCTAAGACATGTCAGATGAGGGATTTCTAATAGAAATAGCAAGATTTTAATGCCATCACAGAAGTACAGAATATTGTACGTCCATATAAAAGATGAATTAATTTAAAATTGCCTTTTTTTGTGCCTTTCTCTCTTGTCATGACCTGGGAGGAGAGAGCTTTCTTCCACAAGAAGAGACTAAATGAGCTTGGTTTCTTGAGTCTAGCAAAATGCAGGGTGGAAAAAGATATATTTGTTGCTTACAAATACCCTGGAGGGAAGTACCAGGAAGAGAGAAGAGCTATTTGAGTGAAAGGGCAGTGCTGGCCGAAGAACAAGTGCCTATAAATTTGCCAGGAATACATTTCAGCTGGAAATTAGAAGAAGGATCTGACTGTCCAAGAAGTGCATCTCTGGGATTGACTTGCAGGAGATTTTATGGGGACAAAAAAACCCAACTTGTTTTGATGCAGAAGTGAGGCGGTTCTTTACCACAGCTACCCCAAGCAGCAGGGGACTGGACAATATGGTCCAAAAGGTCCCTTTGGTCCCTATTTTCCACTGTCCTTATGTGCCTATCTTGTTCAACAGCCTAAGGTTTCACACTGATGGTATTCAGCTACGTTTGAGTAGCTGAATAACCAAAAAAATTGGTCTTTCTTTTTTTGCTGACTAGAAGAACTCACAACCAAGGCCTGGTTCTGTCCCCCTGGGTATTTTCTGGCCCATTTTGTTGAAGAAATTGGTCAGGACAATCCCAAGCCTGTTTCTAATGGACACATGCCACATGAGTCAGACCATCCAGCATGCCTGTGGAGAAATGGGCCAAAGGCTCCAAGCTGCCCTTTGCACTGAGATCAGCTCTGCTCTTGCCTGGGGTGGAGAGAGATCACACATTATCCAAATGTTTTAATGCAGGAGTGAGGCATTGCACACAAAGACTTGGCTCCTGCAATGCAAAAAGCTGCATGGGCACATCATAAATTACTTTTTTGGTGTCTTTTTGTGGCTTTTCTCTGTGTTGAGGAGCTAGAGATGAAGCTTGGGCTTGGAGGAGGGTGGAAAGCCATGATGTGCAAGTGCCAGGTAGGTGATGAGCAGCAGCTCAGGGCAGCTTGCTTGCTACCTGCCCAGCACTTCATGCAGTACTCACTTTTGTAAGGTCATCTGAAATATGAAGAAACCCAGCCCAGAAGCAAAAATTAAAGTGAGCAGGTATGGCAGAGGATCAGCTAGGTGAGGTTAGGCATGAGACATTGAAGTCCTCACTTAAAGCAGCTTAATTGGAACCATGGGTGGAATTGGCAGGTGGGAACCTCAGCCTCAGCCTGGAGGAAGTTTCCTAGGTGTTTCTTACCATCAGTATGCTCTGAGCACCCCTGAGGGACAAGGAAATTTGTCCTTCCTCTGCCTGTAACCAGAGATTCTGGGCAGATGATCTCAGGAAGCATCTGGATGCAAAGCATTAGATAAAGACACCTTTTGTGTACATTTCTTTGCTTTCAGACTTAATAAAACACCACTGACCTTTGTTTTCTTTGCCTCTTCTCCTGGCACATTATGTCTCTCAGTTTGCAGTCCCATCAGGGTGATTGTTCTCTCCATGTCACACTGTAACTTTACACAGCAATTTGTCACCGTAGATAAAACATCTTTGCTGGCCCAGGCTGCGTGCAAGTCAGAACAGGCATGGCATGCAAATCCAACCAAAATTCAAGAGTTCAAGTTCAGAGGAGTCTGGAGAAGAGGAAAGAAGGGGGAGTGCTTTAGGAGGACAGTTTTGCAGAGGGCTGCCAAGGCAGAGCGATAGTGATGAGAGGAGGGAGGGCTCTCCAGGAACAGGAAACACAGCACAGGAGGGCAAGAGTGGGAGCAAGGGATGCAAGGAGGGATGTGGAGGAGAAATGCAGGGGAAGGTGGTTGGAGGAGAAAATTAGAGAGCTAACAGCACTGCTGTTGTGTGCTCAGAAATGAGCAGGAGCCCAAGGGCACTGTAGATAACAGAGTATGGCTGCTACATCCCACACCAGAGCCTCCCCTTCATTGCTGGGCAAACGATCAAATGTACACACAGACACACAAAGCCTTTGTACAGGCTTCAAGGTGAAAGGCACCTATAACAGGAATTATTATTGTTGACATTAAGTAGCTGAGGAAGTTTTCACTTAGAAATGCACCTGGGTTTTGTCTCTTCTCAGCACAGTTGTTATTCAACTGCAATTCTGCATGGGAGTTTCTTAAGTGCATATCTTTGTATTTAATTCAGCCAATTGGTTTGGGTTTGCAGCAGCAGAAAACCTTTGGGTTTGAGCAGCACACACATAAAGCCTCACTCTTAGCACAGCAACTGAATGTATATGCTTTGTTCAATTTTATATTCCAAGCACTGAGTAAACCCTCAACAAATGCTGACTTCAAAAACTGGCCACACACCCACGCCAGTCAAACTTTCCATGGAGTCAGAACCTCAGAAATCCCTCACCAAGAAGGAAGCACTGGCCTGGTCTGAATTCATTTTAGGAGAGGAGGGAACAAAGAGAACACATTCATCAAATTTTGTCTAGGCTAAATGATACTGGCCTGAAATTCAACCTTCTACTTTTGTTAGATTTTATAGCCTTGACAACCAGCAACATCTTACTCCTAAACCCTACATGGAAGCAATCTTGGGAGTAAGACTAAAAGGAATCATACTCTTACTCCATCTTTTTGGGCACAAATGCATCCCTCTGCAATGAGCTCTGTGTGCCCCTGAGGAACTGGGGTCTCTGGGGAGCCCAGTTTGTGAAACATACAGGGATGAGGCAGCCCTTCTCCACAGTGCCTCAGGTTGTGCAAACAGCCCTCCTCCTCCTCCCTCTTCTCCCATGAGAAGGGAATTCATCACAAGAGTTGTGCTGCCCTGCAGCAGGGCAGGCAATGAGGAAAGAGAGGCAGGCAGAGCATGCTGAGCAAGGCACGTTCTGGACATGGGTGCAGGAGTAGGGAGGGAGCCATGGGACAGCAATGCAAGCAGCTCTCTGACTACACATGGCTTTTTACACCCAATGAGCTCAAAAATCCTTTAAGTGGGTACCCAGGGACAGCCTGGTGAGCACAGCAGGAGCTTGTGCTGCTCCATCCGTCTCCTACACTTGTGACTTCAGGCTGGTTGGGAAATAAAGTTTTCTTTAGGCTGAGGAGAAGACTGGACTAATGCCTTGTTGCTGATGTTATCCACTGGAAAGCCCACTGTGACCTTGGACAGGCCTCAGCTCTCCAGGGAAGGCAAGTTTTTGCTGTCAAGGGGCTGTGTGAGGGCACAGGGCTGTGTGGGCAGGCAGGCTGTGTTTGAATGATGCAGTGCACAGCAGATGTCCCAGAGACAGCCAAGAGGTGGGACTGAGGCAAGGCACGGGGAATGAGTCACCCACAGCTGAAGCCAAGCAAGGCCCTGAGCGTTGAGACAAATTGTCTAAGATGAGAACAGGGCCAGAGCCAAGTGGGAAAGAGAAGAAGTGTTCCTATCAGGGAAACAGCCAGAGAGATGGAATAAGGAGGACGAACAAAATCAGAGAACTACAGAAGTGCGGGGTGTAATAAGGAGCACCCTTCACCAGACTGGTGGGCATCCAGCTTGGTGCACTGTCTGCAGCAGTGGCCAGGAGCAGATGTCCAAGGAAAAAGTGCAGAAAAGCCGCAACAGGCGTGGAGTGTGACTTTCCCCAGAGGACTCTCCCAGCCTCTGGTACTTCACAGCGTAGCAATTCCCCGAGCCAGAGGCTGTGCCTGCAATGTTCACAGCCTTCAGGGAGTTTTCTCCTCTGAACCTGATTGCTTTGCAATCCCCTCTGTGCTCTTGGCCTTTGTCCGAATTGGCAGGAGTGAGCTCCACAGCCTGAGGGTGCGCAGGGGAGGGAGAGAGGGATGGAGGAAAGCTGCTGAGAAGTGAGGGAGGATGGAGGGAAACCTTCTGGGAAAGGACCCATTGCATCAGCCTGTCCAGCCATTTGCAGAACCCTCCTAAAATGGCAAATTGAGGTCACATCATTGTGGTGCACTCCTAAAGCTCTTGTGTCAGCCCCTTGGAGGGTCCAAGACATCAGCAGTGCATTTGAGTGGACTGCCCCAAGCATAGCTCTGTCAAAGGGAAACTGTTTCTGAGAAAGCAAGTGCCAAAACCAATGACTTCAGCACCAAGAAGTTTGTTTTCCCTCCCAAGGAGCCTGCAGCTCCCATGAGGCCAGTTCCTCTTCAAGAGAAGAGCTCCAGGCACTTGGACAGCCTGCATTGGTGCTCCTTTCTGGACATCTCTGTGCCAGTCTGTGTTAGAGACAAACTTTCTCTGGGCACAGCAAGAGGAGAGGACAAAGGCTTTTTTTCCCCCCAAATAGTAGAGCATTTCTTTTTTCCTCCAGGAAAGGGGCAGCAAACAAAGGTATTATGCCGATTAAAAGAGAGGAGGGGGCAGGATTTGAGTTACAAAAGAAACCAGCACATTACAGCAAGGGAAGCTGCAAGGTACAAGGCCACGCTGTAAAAGGAAAAAAAAAAAAAAGAAAAGGCATTCAAACCCTCTCCAGCATCCATCAAAGCGATAACGTTATTGCATGGTACTTTTATAGTTCCCTTGCAGCTGCGGCAGCAGCTTTTCAGTGGGGCTGGGCTTAAAACGAGACCAGAGCCGGTTCTCTGCTGCTCCAGCACCAGCAGACAGGCCTTTTCCACCCCCTCCTCCATGCACAGACATGCACAGCCTGTAGCAGTCACTCCAAAATTCATTTCACCCTTTAATTGGATTTCATGGAGGAGAGCGAGGCGCGGAGGGGGAACGGCCGGGGCTGCGGGGGTCCCTGGTGGGACAGTGACAGTGCAGAGGAGGACAGGGTTGGGACAGGGCTGCCGTGGCAGGGTCCTGCCCTGTGCAGGACCCACCAAACACGGTGTGGGCCAGGCAGGCAGCAAACACTCTATTTCTGGTGTCAATTTTCAGCGAGCGCGAGTCGCTTCCATTTCATCGCGCTCAAAAACGTCTGGGCTTAACTAGGTCACATTTCCTAACTGTATCAGAGGCAGAGGCTTCTCTTGCTTGAGTGATTTAACTAACCACCCTGGAAGAATTTTACTGAGTGGTGCCACGAGTGTCCATGATGAGAGATGACTCCCCCTGCCTTGCTCTGGAGGAGTGAAGACAACCTGTGCAAGGGACCAAATGCTGTTTACAGCCCCACTGCTTTAAGATCCTAGGAAAGAAGCAGCTCCTTTTCAGCAGTATGAATATATGGTCTCAGGGACAAGCTATTTCCACCTTGCATTTTTACCCCACAAGGTGCCAAGGCACAACTTTTGTATGCTGTGTTTACCTTGCAGACAATGGCACTAAGCAGTGAAAGCTGTGGGGCAAAGAGATTCTGTACCCCTGGTGCAGGTGGAAGATCAAACCCCAGTCCTGGGTGCCAATGAATAGGTGGAGAGGCAAGAATTAGCAGACATTTCAATGTAAACCCCAATCTCCTGTGCCTCTTTCCCCCACTGCAGTGGGTGGCACAGCCCAGCACCTCAGCCCTCTTTTGTGAAGAAATGAGATGGGTCCCACATGCTGGCGGATGGCTTCATCCTGCTGGGGGGACCCCTCACCTTCCCTCCCAGCTCAGCATCACCTTTGCACTGTGACCACTGCCCTGCCTCAGGGAAGAGCTGCAGGGAGCCTCCAGGGCAACCCTCTGGAGCTACAGCCCAGTCAACCTGCCCTGCCAAAATCCTAACCCCAGCACAAAACAGGAATGATTGTGATTCACCTGCATGTACAGCCCTACCCTGAATCATGCTGGACTCTTGGTGTATCTTGCACTCTCATCCCCCAGGCTGATGCTACACAGCTGAAAAGAATCCATCCTTTTGCCCACATTAGCCATTTTGGCCATCACTGTCCATGAGTGTCTCTTTGATTGTGGCTCATTTAGGGGGGTAAACTGATTTGTCTTTGTTTTTCAAACACTTCACCTCAATCCTCCTGATACAGGTGGGAACAAGACAGTCACTACTTTCAGCCTCTCTGCATCCATCACTTTCTCTGCTCAATTTTGCTCCACATCCTTCATCTGTTACTCATGCAACAAGAGAATGTCTCCAGTCCATAATTCACCTGCTCTGCCTAGACAGCAGAAAGGTGGTATTTTCAGCATGGCTTTTTTTTTTTTCTGCCTTTTTTTTTATGCTGTTCTTTATATAGCCAGCCATTTTGTTCTCTTCTGAGCCAGCTGCTGCAGACTGAGCAGATGTTCCCAGTGAGCTGTGTGTGGTGACACCCAGCCTCCCCCCACCATCACCCAGGCAGCTGTGGGTGATTGAGAGCCCAGAGAGGTGGCAGTGCCATCGAGGCAGCCTTCCCCACCATGTGTGTCAGCAGCAAGGGTCACCTGCCCCTTACCTTGGGTAACTCCCACTGGGTGCCTGCACAGTCTTCTCTATCCTAAATTATTCCATGCCATCTGCAAAACTTGCTGCTTCACTGCTTCCCCCACTTTTCCAAGTCGTTAATAAATATTAAGCACCAGCAGTGTGCTCACAGCTCACTGCCCAGTCTCCATCCCTGGAGGGAGAGTGCATCCCTTCCCCCTTTGCCACCAGTGAGACCCCCAGCATCACCTCCCATCCATCCCCCCATCGTCCCCACCTGGCTGCAAGGGGCTCCAGCCCACACAGAGCAGCTTTGGTGGGCTGCAGGGGTGGTTTTTTTGTCCCTGGTCAGCCCCTGTTTCTAAAAATGGAGCACAGGTTGCCCGACCTCAGCTGACTCACTCAGCTCCTCCACATTGCAAAGCACTCAATAATTCACAATGCTAAATGGCCCCTTTGGTTCAGGCTGAGCTTCCCATCCCAGGGGATGACAGACACAGCACCGCCAGCTCCTGTTACCCTCTCTGTCCTGCAGCCAGAGCAGCACGTACAGAGGCCCCCAGCCCGACCTCCCACAGGGCCTGAGGTGCTGCTCAGCCCTCTGAGGATGCTGCACCCCTGCCCATGGGGGAAGGAGCATGCAGTGGGCTGTGGAAGGGAAGAGATCAAGAGATCCAGAAAGACTGGCCCTAGCTCGGATTTCTCTGCTGACGTATTGGGTAGGAAAAATGTGAAATTGGGAAAAATGCCACTGAGGGCACCCACTTTCCCTCCCCATACCCCTCTGCATACAGCCCAAGAGATTGTGACAGTCCCCTCCCTTTTCACACCCAAAAAATCCCTTTGTGGGGCTTGAGACCCTCATCCCCCTTGCCCAGGGGCTGGTGATGGCCACCTGCACAAAGCTGCCGTCTGTGGGGAGCTGCATCCAACATTTCATCTCTAGTTTGAAAGGAAGGGAAGGCTTGTTTTAGTTTTGTTGATTATCTATTTTAAAGAAAAACATAGGGAAAGTAGGAATTTTAGTCTGCATGTCTCTGAAGCACTGCTGCATACCAGAAGTAGCTGTGAACATCCTGTCTGTTTGCCCAAGGAGCAGAATATCCCTCATATTTCACCACCTCCCAGAGTTTTGTCTTTTGTGTCTCTTGTCCACCTCACATCCTTCCCTCCAATACCTAAAGGGAGCCCACAAGAAAGATGTAGAGGAATTTTGTACAAGAGCATGTGGTGACAGGACAAGGGGAAATTGATTCAAACTGAAAAAAAGCAGGTTTACATTAGATGTTAGAAAGAAATTCTTGCCTGTGAGGGTGGTGAAGGACTAGAACAGGTCAACCAGATAAGTTGTGGCTGCCCCATCCCTGGGAGCTCCACCAAGGAGCTGCAGTGCAGGGTCTTCTGCCCCTCTCCAACCTTGGGTCAGGCTGGGGCTCTGTCTGCATTTTGCTCAGCCCATGATACATTTAAGCAGACTTGTCACTGTGCAGGGAAATCAGCCACTCATGCAGACTGCAAAGCCTTGTTCAGATGCTCACTTTGAGAGCTTAGCCACAGAAAAAAGCACAGTGCATGCACAGTACATGACTTTAAAGCAATCAAAATGTGCTCAAGAAAAAGTCAACTTTAAAGACATAAGCTGAGAGAGATCTTCATTGCAGAGGTTACTTCTCTGCCTAATTTCAGCCTTCCCTTCTCTGGGGTTTTGGCCAAAAATCTGCTAAGAACATCACTACTTTCTTCCTAATTGGTCAAACCACATTTCTTTTCCAGAGAAAGCCTCCTTCCTGCACAGACCCAGGCTGGGATAATCACCACTGCTTGAAAGACAAGCATTTTGAACAAGTGGGGAAGAGGGGATTGGAGAGAAAAGGAGTGCCCTGGCTGCCCCTCAGCCACCCCCACGCCTGGTGCTGTGTCCTCACAGCCTGCCTGTCCTGCAGCAGGGCACTTCCCTCTCTCCTTGGCAGAGCTGTGGATGCCTGCAGTGGCAAAGCCTGTTTTCCCTAAACACAGAAGGAAACAAAAGAGAGATTTCCCAGTCACTCTTTCAGGATTGCTTCTCCTAAAACTCCTAAAGCAGTGCTGCAAGCCCTTCTTTGATGTTTGCTTACATCCTCCTTTATCTGCTTCTGTGACACTTTTGTGGCTTTTCTGCACAAAGTGATGCAGCTCCCTCCCTGCTCTGCAGTGGCCTCCTGTGCTTGCACTCAGTCACTCTCTCCTCTGGTCACACCTCTCCTGACCCACTGTGTGCCCCGTTTGCAATTTGGATAGCAGCTCCTATCATTTCAGCTGCGTGTTTCACAAAGGGAATCTGTATGGGGGGTTTTATATATATCTTGAAAGAGAGTAGCTTTTAACAATAG
Organism: Setophaga petechia; assembly: GCA_024362935.1. Taxonomy (NCBI): domain Eukaryota; kingdom Metazoa; phylum Chordata; class Aves; order Passeriformes; family Parulidae; genus Setophaga; species Setophaga petechia. The sequence continues at coordinate 4,940,246 of JANCRA010000013.1, read as the reverse complement.
CTTTTGCTGACCCCTCTGCTGCATCCAATTCATTTTCATATAACTCATCTAGAAGGACTAAAATCTATACAAAATATCACATGCTATCCATGCCTGAACGTTTTTGCCTAAGGCTTTCTGTTACTTTGAGGTTTTTTTTTCTCATGTAGGGTCAGGAATGGCGCTACTGAGAGAGGGTTTATAGATATTGTGCTATTTGTATTATACTACAAATCAAACAGGGGAGAGGAGGATAGAGGGAGAGAGAATGAGTAAAAACCCTCTTTTTTTTTTTCCAACTCAGCCTATATTGAAAAGGCAATTATTATTTCAGGGTAGCCTCCTTCTCTCAGACCTCTCCATCAAACTTTTCCTACACACATTCCTCCTCATTTGGTTAGCATTCATTACTATGAGCCTGATCACAGACTTCATGGTGCTCCTTGAAGAAATTCATGCCCCCATCCCATGACATCTCCTTGATCACCTGACTCTGCACTTGAATACAACTGGAAATGCTTTTTTCTGACACATATGCAAAGCTGATGGCACCAAAGTCTTCATGGCTTGTCACAGCCTGGATAGGTTGATATTTAAAAAAAAAAGAAAAAAAGGAAATAAAGAAAATGGGGGAGAGGGATGACCAAGCTACTCTTCAGGCAGCCAAAAGATTTCATTTCAGTATTGTCAAAATGAAACATTCAGAAAAATTTTTCATTTCTTTCTAAGCCAGAAGGTCTTAAATCCTCATAGATGGAATAAAGAAAATGAAATACATGGCTTTGCCTCTTTGCTTTGCCATGTTTTAACTTAGACTGTGTTTTCTTAATTTATTGTCCTGCCATGGAGTTGCCAGGAATTGCCAGTCAGTACAGACTGCTGAGTTTCCAGAGCAGAGGAATGAATTGCTCACAGCTTCCCTACCCATGGGCTCTGCTGCAGTCCCCACTGCCCCATCCAGGCAGCCACCCAGCTTCCTAGAAGTGTTTCTGCCTTAAAAGAGGTGTTCTTAATATTCCATTAATTTCTCCATGCAGGTGCTCTCTGCATCACCAAGCACCTTTAGCTGGTGCTGTGCTGCACAGCAAACTGCTTCCTGGGTCTGAGCAGTGCAGGCTCCTCTCCTGCACTTTGCCAACAGGTTATTCCCACTGGAATGCTCTTCCAGCCTAGCACTTTACTGGCCTTCCCTCCAGAAACGCTCAGCAGTTTGTCAATACAGAGCTGGCCTTGGCATGCCTGAAGGACAACAGCGTTGTAGTTGCTGCCCGTAAACCCCATCCTCACTTGCCCACTGCAGCAGGATCCTCCTGTGCCCTCTCCAGAGCCCATAATCACCCAGTGATGCTGCCAAGCATCTCAATTGCAAGTTTACAGCCCAGCTAAATTGCCCTGTGCTCCCCACAGTTCTCATTCAGCATTTCCACCGTCACCCTCTCACTGGATATCTGGTTCAGATTAATTGGCCCGAAGATGGGGCAGCCTGCATTTGTCTGGATTGTTTCCTGCCCGAGCTGCTAACCTCAATAGATATAATTTTTTGAAAAGGAACGCATTGGCAGACCATCAGAAAGGAAAACTCCCTGACAGTGCAATTATAGTTTAATGTGTAATAGCCATCTGGGAGATGCTGGGAAAGCCCAGGCATTTTGGGCGTATGGAAATACAACTTGCTGCTACGCATGGAAAAAAAAATTAAAAACCCACTGAAGAGAACTTTGCAATAGCCAGGGGTGAACAAACTCTGTATGAACCAATAGCTCATTTCCATCTCCACCCCTGATACTGTGGCCAGGGAAGGCTCACAGAGAGAAATGTAGGCCGTGCAGGAAAGGTGGGATCACCTGCAGGAAGGGAGAGCCATTCCTGCTGGTCATGGGCTAAGTGAGAAAACAACACCAACTTGTCCTGATCTTCGGTTCAGTGACATTGATGGAGGGATTAATTCAAACTGATTGACCACAACTTCAGACCTCACATTGCTGTCACATATGATTAAAGCTGATCAAGTTGCTCAGTGCAGATAAATCCTGTGACAAACGCAGCGCCGCTATCTGTCCCCCTGTTATCAGCCGGCAGCCTGGCTGCTCACGGGCGGGCTCACTCCTCCAGTGGCTGTGACAAGTGCTTTGTGTGAAGGCATTTTAACATATGGCTGAGCTGAGACCCTTCTGCTGAAAATATCCTACTCCTCACTCAGCGTTTATGTTCTGCCATTGGTCCTGTAATCCATCCTAAGTCGCCTCTGGTTAGGTGACATCCCCTCCTCGTCTCGAGTTATTTGCAATCACGCTGGATTGTTCCACGAGCCTATTATGCAACTGATAGGGCTCTTCAGCCTGGCTTTGAGAATAAACACCAGCCTGAGAATTCAATTATATTTATTCACATTACTCCAAAAGATAGCTTGCTTTCGTGACCATCTTTGTGGGTAGAAAATTCTTTTTCAGCAGAGTGTTTGGGAATAAAATGGGTCACAATCGCTAAGGAAGACAGGCTGCATGTTTTATTCACAAGCACATTTTGTGAACGTTTATTGCTACATACGCCCAGCTCTAGTGAAGATGGACATCTCTAGTTTTCCTTCTCATTTGCCCTCCCTTAGTTCTTATTTTTGTCTCCAGGTATTAACTACATCCTATTAACATTTTCAGCTACCAACTGAAGGGGGAAAAAAAAAATGTCATTCTGGGAAACTATGCAAAAAAAAAAGTTTACTCCCTCCTAAACCTTTTCCTTAAATTCAATTATATCACTCTCATCCGCAACGGTCTAATGGCCATTTACAGAGTCCATATCAGATGCAGCCACACGGTTTCTGCTGAGCAAAAATTTCTCTGGCAAAATGCCACTTCATTTACTGGTGAGCTGGTCTGCTCAGCGCATCTCAGCTTTGACAGATTTTCACCAGCTACAGCACAGGATTGCAGGATGAGTTCAGCCACAGTGCTGACCCCTCAGGGGGAGCCAGGGACCCTTTTTTGCTCTCTTGGCCCCAGAAGCTCTCCCAGACATGTTTTTTCCCTGGCCAGGTAGCAGCAGTAGCTGGGGTTTTATGGAAATTTCTTTGTGGAGTGCTCACTCCAGCTTTTCAGGCCATGCTGAAATGGGGGGAGACACAGTCTCTGACCAAATGCACACACCACCTCAGCCTCTCTGCTTTTCATGTGGATTTGGGCACTAAGAGGGCTTCCTACAACCCCTACCACTGAAGACTGGAGAGGACTTCCTGTGTTACAGGAGCCCAGACTTTCATTCCTGAAAGGTCTTGAACCTCAAGCTCATCTCATCAGTGTATTGGGCTCAGCAGGAGTAAAGAGACCAGGAAAACATCAACCAACACAGGGAGGGTCTGTGTGTGTGTGTTAGAGCCTGTCAACCATGAAGCAGAAAGGAGCCCATCTCCTTCTCTAGAAATCAACACCAAGAGTGAAGGATGGAGGGAATGAAGACAGGGTGTCCTAGCTGAGGAGGAAGAAGAGAAGGCAGAAAGGGTTTCTGGCTTAACCAGCTCTTTCTCTAAAGGCTGTTCCTTTTGTCTGCCTCAGAAAGGTCAGTGTGGAAAAGGAAAATCATTTTTTAAGACCAGCTCTAAGATAAAGATAAGTTCAGCAAAAGTAAAACTCTCACGTAAAAAAAAATAAGGAGGAGGAAGAAGAAAAAATAAACAAAGAGATTCTTGGCTTTTACTTTATGTTACTATCTGGGGAAATATTCCTATCTTCCAAGATGCCTTTTTTCCATGCTACTCATGTCTCTTGGAGCAAGCATTTGATGTAGAGCACGCATGTGCAAGGATGGCTGCATGGGAGGGGTCCAGTTTTCCTCACAACCACTGAGAAACACACACAGATGGCTACAGGGATAGAGAAACCATCCAACACCCCCTGGGTGGGACTGATCTTGCCCCAAGTAGTGTCACCACAAGGGCTCTGGGGTAGCCACTGGACACAGATGGGTCACTCTGCTGCAACATCCCCATCTGGTAGAGCAGAGCCCCCAGAGGTCCCTGTGTGGTCAGGGGCCACTGTGCTCCAGTGCCTGCCATCCAAACATCTCCTTCCCACTAGGAGCATGGGAAGAACAGACTGGCAATGCTCCATGCCACCCAGCATCTCCTTCCCACTGGGAGCAAGGGAAGAAGACAGACCGGCAACACTCCTGCCACTAAAACACAACACACTCCTGCCACCCCTCCTGCATGAATGTCTGTGAGCGTTACACAAACCAATTTGTTAAGCAAGGCCTGCTGCCCTTCTTTGAGGTACTGAATTATTATTATTTCCATTTTACAGGCAGGGAAACAAGGATGGAGAGAGTGAGGGTGTTTGTGTGAGATCCCATATGTTCTCCATTACAGGCCATGGCGCTTCCTGGCTGCAGCACGACCTGACTGAAGTGCTAAATAACAGCCAACATTTGTTCCTTTCATAAGTCCACACCAACCAGTAGCAGGAAGCACAGTTGCAAACTCATGGGAGCCTGGGAGGTCTGGGGAAGTGTTTGGGCATATGTACTCTGGGACCCAGAGAGCAGAAATGCTGGATGCATTAACCTTCCCTACAATGAGATGCACCTCCTACCAAGGGTCAGACAGGACACAACTGCTTCTAGCTAGCTGGAGCGTTTGCTTTGCAAAGAGGCAGGTTTCTAAGCACTCTCCTTTCCTCTCCCTGGGAGGAGAGCTGCCAGGACACCACCAGGAGAAGGGAGCAGCAACAGCAAAGCAAAACCACCACCCATGCAAAGCCACAGAACATCACTGGTGGCCTCCTCACAGCTTCCATGTCCAGACGTGCCTGCCCCACACACCACCTTCCTACCACCCTCTCACCAGGATCAAACCAGCAGGCGAAGCAGCTCTTGTGCCTCTTGCACTGCACTGCCACACAGTAACCACCACAGAGGGGCAAAGAGGCCATTATTTATCCAGCCCAAGCCAGGAAAGCACAACCATGAGGATGGGCACAGAGCACACTGTCCCAGACAGACATAGCTGAGAGTGGTGAGGGCAGCAGAATTATTCATAATGAACTGAGGGATTATGCTTGGACCAGCATCACCACAGTTCTGGAGAGTGACTGGGACCTACAAGAGTCTGGATGTGATCCTCAGCCAGCCAAACCTCTGGCCCCTCTTATATTATTACATAAGTCCCACTTAACCCTAATTAGCCAGGATTTATTTTCAAAGATTCTCTACTCAGAAACATGATGATGCCTTACAGTCTACCCACTGCATTTGGGGTTCATTGGGGATTGGACTAAATCACCTCTAGGGGGTCCTTTTCAGCCTAAATTAAGCTTTGATCCTACAGCTCTCCAGTTTTGAGGGAAGAGGTCTGAGCCAAAGCACCGCTCAAGTGACAGCACTGGTCTTTACCGCATAATCACTTTTATCCTCAGTGCATCTTTGAGGGAATTGTTCTTGGTTTCAGCTTGTAAAAACAACATCCCTGTGGAGACACAGCTGCAGCTGTGTTAACATGGCTGGTCACCCAGAAACTTCTGAAGGGAAGCTGAACCATTTCAACTCACTTCACAAAGAGGATGCTGCCTCACCCTCTGCTTTGAGCCTCAGAGCCATGGCAGTGGTATGAGGGAGGCTTTCAGTGTGTGAACCAGATTACCCCCAAAACACACATACAGAGCCTAACTGGATTTCCTAAGGAGGCTAAAAAGCTGTGGCCTCCCCTTTATCACCAGCAAATCACCCTGCTTAACACATGTGTTTCACAGCACCCACAGTCACACCCAACCGGGACCCTAGAAGAAAGATTATGTTAGAAACAACCTTTCAAATCTGAGGATGCAAGGGGCTGTAGAGAAGAGATTTTCTCTCCTTGGGTAGCCTGAATGCTTTTCTGTCCCACAATGCCAGTCCAGAAGCAAAGGGAGGAGCTGTACACCAGACAGCCATTGCAACTGCCCATGTACTGGGTTTGTATCTTTCCCCTGAACATAAAACTGCAGGTGACAGGAAACCTGTGCAAAGACTCAGCTAATGGTTAAAACAGCAACATGCTGCCCCATGAGCCTCCTGGGGCTGTGGGCTTTGCAGCATCCTTTTGCCAAGGCCTGACATCTACAGCTCTTTCAGCTTGCCTTGAAGGTCGCTCCACAAAACACAGCTGAGCACCACTGACCCCCATCCAGCCCAAGGCACTCATCTCCTCGGCCACAAGACAAATAAAGTGCTCCAGCTCTACCTTGGCTTCCTGCTCTGCATCATCTGGGCTAGCCTCTGGCCTTCCCACGCAGAACAGCTGGCTCCATCCAGGCTCACATGTTTCCTAAGGACCTTCTGGGGGCTGCACCAATTTTCCACTAATGCTGCTCTTTGTTTATGCCCAGAGGTCTCCAGGTCAGCAAGCTGCTGGGGGTGGGGAGCCAGAGCCATTGTTTTAGTGTACACAAGAAAGGAGAGGCAGAGCAAAGGCAGCTGAAGAGTCTCCCCATCGTGGTAGCACCAGCTGCCATCGCCTGACTGAGCAGATGAGAGAGCTCACTGAAAAATAAAACAGCTTATGCAAAACCTGGCTCTGTTAGACATAAATACAACTGTTGTGACTCACCATTGGGCTGGGACAAAGGCATGAAAAGAGGGATAGAACTGGAAGTAGCACTGGTGTCACTTCTCTGAGGAAGCTGTCCTGAGGAGACCATGAAGGATGCACAGTACATCTGCTGGAAATTGCTTCTTGCCTCATGTCTGTTCTGAAGAGAAAAAAAAAGTATAAAAAGGTGAAGAGCACATGACCAGTTTAGGACCCTAACCCCAGTGAGACACCCAGCAGACTGAGACCAGTAGGGGAGGAAAATGGGTTGAGCACCAAGGGTGCTGCTGGCACAGCAGTGCAGGGACAAGCCAGTACCTTTGAATGCATTTTACTCAAAGGCTCTTCCCCAGTATCACTCTCATGGTGAAAATGTTGCTTAGCACAAGATGCTAGCACCCTTAAGGGCAGCACAGAGCCTGGCTGTGCCTTCCCCAGAGGAGTCAGAGACATCCTCAGACTCAGGACTCCCTCCCACACCACATCACATTGCACCACATCCCTTTCAGGTGAGTTAATATCTGTTCATCTGCTTCAGTGGAGCCTCTCACAACACATGGATGCATTTGGGGTCAATGCAGACTGGGAAGAGGGATGGAGACACTTGGCACAGCTCTTTTTGCTTCATGTTGCCTTAGCACTGGGACAGGTCACCACTGCTGTTCAGGTATGCAAAGCCATAAGCTGATTTTGCGCAAGTCAAATCCCATAAAGCCAACACTTCTCAGTGTCATCCCCATACCTCCTCGCAGGTCTGGTCTCTCAGTCAGAGACAATTCACTCTGAGCAGCAGGAAGCTGTTATTTAAATGCAGAGCACAGCTGGGGGAGTAGCTGAGCTCTGGGTGGAGCTGATGCCCTTTGCCCAGGGCTCAGGCCCTGCCCCTCTGCAGAGACTGGCAGCTCTGGGCAGGGACACTCCATCACTTGCAAAAGCCCCAGAAATCTGGTCCTTGAGAGCCCTGGGCAAACCAGGCAGCAGCGAGGTGCAAGAATGGGGACAATTTCTGCAGACCAGGAATGGCTGGTGTGCAGTGCTGAGCGCTCAGCATGGGAGTGAGGGGATACCCCCATGCTCCCCCTTCCCTGGTGCTGCAGCACAGCCCAGCATAGCTGCCTGCTCCTACTCCACCAGTAGGGAGCCCCTACCACAATCTGTACCCTCCTAAAAGCCACAAACCTTTGCTGATGCCAACAAGCCACCCTGAAACCCCTCCTGGTCGCTCAAGCCATGCACATCACTCACCATCGTTGCTGCTGCTTGTTGCACCCCAGCTTTCTGCTTCTCCCTCAGCTCCTGCATATGAGCAACACCCCCCCCACCTATCCAGCACCTCACTCAGGAGGGCACAGGTGTGCTTAGGCAGGCTGGGTACAGTCACCCAGTCCATCCTGGCAACAGCAGGGCTCTGCAAAAGCAAAAATTGCCAGGTTTTAGCTCTTACAAGGATGGATAATACACCTCCCCGAGGGGAGCTCCCACCTGAGCACAGCACAGAGCATCCCTCAAGAGGAAAGCATTTTTTTGTCAAAATGCTGCATTTGTACCCTTAATACAGGCCAGGGGGGTTCAGTGAGGGAGCACACAGGGAGCCCATTTTAACAAGCCACACGTCGCCCCAGGAAAACGCCTTGGACAAACATGATTTCCAGTGGCACATCTGCAGCACCTTGCAGCTTTAGCTGACAGCCTGAACAAGCAGGAGAGACAGGCATTAGAGAAAACAGAATCAGAAACAAGGGGGGAAAGAAAGACCAGAGGAGCAAAGACAGCCTAACAACAAAGGCTTGTCTTTTCCAGAGAGAGGAAAGTACGTGTGTGCCTGTGCAAAGAAAACCAATTTTTTTTTAACTTGAAGTTGTATGGAAAAGGTGCCTGTACACACACAGTCTGTAGTATGAATTTTTACAGAGCAGGCAGTGCCTTTGTGCTTAATAAGTGAAGATGTACACATAATGTGAGTTCTATGAGCACTGTCTGGGCACATGAAATGTTTGTTGTGTCATGCATTGACTAAGAGGGGGTGCTCACCTGAGGAAGGGAGCTGCAGGGAAGTGATGCAGTTAGGGCGTAATGTACACAGCAAAGCCACACAGCAGAGCCTGTGAGAAGCATTTGTTGGTAGAGATTTCATGCCTGAATCTGCAAGCACCCATGAGTAGTGAGGAGGGAATAGCTCTCGTTTAGCGACTGGGGGTGAGAAGAGTCCATCTCTGCACATCTCAGTGTGAGAGAGGGAAAGACCACGGGATGCTCACAGGCCAAGAAGGGAAGCAAGGTGGGGATGCTGCATGTGTCAAAATTCACTCAAACAAATGGCCAGGAGCTTTATAATCTGGCTGAAATTGGTGTTGCTCCCAGCCACCCCACAGTGCAGCAGGGCTCTGAACATTTCTCCAGCCTGACACCTTTGATTTGAAGTCTGACGGCTCAGGGTTTTCAGCCTTCAGAAAACCTGGATTTTCAGGGAGCAACATTCAACCATTGTGAACACAAAGAATAAGAGTCACAGAATTGACTCTAGGTTGGAAAAGACCTCTGAGATCATCGAATCCAACCATTAGCTCAGCATGCCAAGCCCACCACTAAATCAGCTCCCTAAGCTCCACATTTAAGGTCTTTTAAATGCCTCGAGGGATGATGATTCAACCCCTTCCCCGGGCAGCCTGTTCCAACGAGTTTTCCAAAAGCCAGGGTGTAGTGGCAGCTCAAAAAGACATCCAAACCTGGCACTGCTTCCAGCCTGATGCTCTTGCTTAGTGAGGTGGGGCATTTTCCTCCGTCCTCCAAACGCTACCATGGTTTGAACGCAGGTGCTCTTTTACTGAAGTCCGCATGTTTTAGGGGAGAGCTTTTAGGGAGGCAGAGGGAAAAAGGATCAAGTTTTGGCCCCTGAATTCCTGAGTGGTGACAATACACTTCATGTTCCCCTGTGTTTTACATGGGGGAGAGCATGGGGGTGTGCCTGGAGCCGGGGAGAGAATTTGGGGCAGGAGGAGAGAGAGGGGATGCAGGCGGGAAGAGGCGCAGCCGGCTGCTGCCCGCACAGCGAGCGGAGCTTTGTGCTCCTCTTTGATGGCACAGAGCTGCGGGCTCCCAGGAAGATGAAAACGGCTCACAGGGTTTGTGCAAAAAAAAGGTGGGGCGAGGGGGAGGCGAAAATGAAGTGAAAGGGGAAAGGGAAGAGCCCAGCAGCAGAGCCGTGCACGGAACAGTTGTTTCCAGGTGCCCTCTCCTGGCCTTGCGGGGCTTTCTCCTCGGGGCTCCTCGCCCTCTACAACTGCCTGAAACAACCACCTCGAGTTGTGCCAGCCGAGGTTTAGATTGGATATTACGAACGATTTCTTCACGGAAAGGGTGATCAGGCACTGGAACAGGCTGCCCAGAGATGTGGTGGAGTCACCATCCCTGGAGGTATTGTAAAGATGTGTAGGTGAGGCACTTAGGGACATCATTTAGTGGCTGATTTCTTTGGCAGTGCTGGATTAATGGTTGGACTCAATGGCCTTAAAGGTCTTTCCCAAGCTAAATGATTCCAGGATTCCAAAGATTTGTGGCTCTTTTTTTTTTTTTTTCTTTGTCTTTTGCATGACCTCCATACCACCCCCCTGTATGGAAATAGAATCCTATCAAGACCTTCCTCTACTGACCATCAGCTTGCACCACTGAGTTTCTGCAGCCTCCACACTAGACACCATGAGCTGGAATAATTAACCAGGGGGCAAGGAGTGATTTATGCAGCAGAATAAAGTAATAAAGGCATAAAGTTAGGAATCATTCAGAAAATAAACTCCATATTTACACAGGCATAACCTGCAGACTTATGATGTGCTTCCCAAAACAGGAGGGTAAGAAGGAAGGGTAGAGAAGAATAGCACGTGGGTTGTTCTACAGTTCTATTTAAAATAAGGTTAAGAAATCCCTGCATCTCTAAAAACAAAAACATGACAGTGCTGCTCATTTGGGGAGAGTGCTTTCACTTCCTTGTTGCCCCTTGCTCAGCTGTGGTCCCCGTTCCAGTTCCTCCACCAGAATTAGCAGTGTCAGATGTTACAGGATTCCTTCTGCTTTGTGAAGAACAAGGAGACACATTACAGGTTAGGAAAGACCTAAAATGAGCTGCATAGCCCTAATTGCACCTCTGCCCTTCCATTGCCACTCAGCCTTGAACACATCCCAAACACTGAGTTTCTGACACTGGTTTTTGTCTTCCGGAAAACAAGTTTTCTCAATGCACCCTCTGGGAAATTTAGAGGCAGCAGACAGGGAGGTTTGCCATGTGTTGTGGAAGTGGTTAGGACATGTCTGAGCAGCTGCCAGAGGAACCAAAACCTGAAACTGATTGTAGTGAAGATCACAAGCAGAAAATAGTGATTTGTGTCTCAAATACAAGTAACAGAAGTCAAGGGCTTAACAGAAGTCTCTAGTCTTGCTTACTTGTATGTCTTTGGGTGCAAAATGAGGTCTCAATTGGATGGGCAGTTAACCATTATTGTTTGTGAATTTCTTCTCTTCTACAGGCACAAAATGCACTCTACTGAGGGTTAGTATGTGAGGGCCATCAGAGTTCAAGAGTTTGGATGAGCTCCCTTTAATCCTGGCCTGTGATAAACAAGCCTGACATAAACTGTGTGTGAAGCCTGTGACAATAACAGCTTTCACACTGCCTATTTCAAGGAAAAAGCTTTATGGCTACAAAATACAGGCCTGATAGTCAGGATGGGAATTAGTGCAAGGGAGGAGGAAAAGGCATGGGAGGAAGGGCACAGAGTTGTGCTCGTATGGTCCCACTAGATGACAGCACCAACATGTTCTTGTGCACCCCACGCTCGCACCAACTGGATACTTCTGTGCTGAAACTGCCCTCCCTGCCTAGAGGTGAGCACCACAAATTGCTAACAACTGCTGCATCCCTAAACTCTTGTCTTCATTGTATGGCCAGCCCACAAATTCCCCTTCTCCTCCAAAGAGTCCAAGCAGCTCCCTGAGCAGCCCCCTGGTCCAGCTGCCCCTTGAGCATGACTCCAGCCTTGTGTCCCCCTCTCCAGCCATGCTGTTCACCAACAAAGAAAGAGACTTTAGCCCAGAACCCACAGCTCTGGGTGTTAGATGGGCATAGCATGAAATTCCCATTCTTTGTGCGTACAATTCCCCAGGTAATGTTTTCAGCTGTGCATTTGAGGTAGGGCATCCATCCTGGCCCACCCTGGGCCATCCCTGAGCAAAAGGCTGACCCTAAAGTGGCAGCAGGTAGGTGTTCATCTGCCAAAGCTGCCAAGAGACCCATGGCACAGATCCATGGCCTGGGCTCCTGGCTGGGTGCCACCACACCATCTGCAGACAAGTCTCTGCCTCCAAGACACGACTGTCCCATGACACCACCACTTGTTCTTCAGGCAGCCATGTGACACTGGGAGCTGGGAGAGGGAGCAGAGCAGCCAGGTCCCACGTGGGACATGGGCTAAGCCTCACCTGTCCCACAGAGAAGGATCATCTGCACCATTTCTTCCATCCCATCTTCCTGCAGTAGTTTTCTCCCAAAAGGATGCAGCATCTTCCTTTCACACCTTGGAGAAGCAGTGCTTTTGCTTCTCTTCTGGTCAATCTAGGCCTGTAAATCTTTCTTCTGTACTATTTCTCATGAGGTCTTCAGAAGCACATGTTTCTCAAAACTCCAGGAGAGGGAGAGGACCAGCAGTTCCTGCTGCTCAACATGTGTGTGTACATGTGTTGAGGCAGCTGAGACAGCTGCTCTGGTGCCCGCCAGTCGTGGTGCACTTTTTCATCCCCAGATAAGACATCTTTCCTGCATTTGCCTAAGGTGCTCTGCCACAGATGCTCTTCCCTAGCACAGATGCTTTGAGTCAAAGCAGATTCACAGCTGATTCTTCTACGGTTGCCATTTTGAAATGCCTCTCCTCACATTGTTGACATTGCCTCTAACCCTGGCACCTGTGACTCTTTGGAGCTGCAGTTTGGAGGTTTTCCAGTTTAAGGGAAATCCAGTTTTCCTGACATGATGTTCCCAACATCAACAGGGAGGCCCACTGCAGCTAACATTTGATATTCAGAGACATACATGTCCAGCCTCTTTTCCCTAGAACATACCCCAGCCAAACTGTACCTGTGCCAAGGAAGAGGGGTGAGAAGGACAAGAATTAACCTGATAAGAGAGTGTAGTTTGGCAGCAACAGTCAGGGACATATTTCCTGTTTTCTGCAGCATCAGACAAGGCAGCCTACCTGTGACTTGAATTTCTAGGCAAGACAAGATGTCTGAAAGAAACAGGATGGGGACACCTTTTATTTTCACCCCTTCTTCCTTATTAAATATGCCCTCCTTTGGAAAACTTTGGATTTTGAACAACTCCTTTAACACTTGGTATTTAATTTCCACTACAGGGCCTAAAGGCTCCTACAAGTCACTTGCTGTGCAGACAAGTTTCCTTCTTGACAGTGCTTTTTAAAAATCTCCATGTTGCTTGGTTCCTCTTTTGCAGTGGATAGCTTTAGGGTAAGCTTGTCTTCTTTGTCATTTATAAATGGCTAAAAGAAAAACAGAGTCTGTAGAAACTGTAAGGTCAGCAGAAGAGCATTGGAGGCTTTCCTGGTTGAATTCTGGGTTTGAAATACCAGCACTTCCTACCAGCAGCAGGAACCACATCCTCATTTTGCCATGCACTACAGGGGCCCTGGCTGCTGAAATCACTGAAGCCAGCTAGAATTGGTCACTACAGTGACCAGTGCGTCTGCAGGACAAGGGCCTCGCTGTCCCCCTTGCTGTTGGTGCAGCCTGGTGCTGTACAGCCATTCCCGGAGACACTGCTCCCTCAGAACAGCCATTCCCGGAGACACAGCTCCCTCAGGTGGTGCCTTTAACAGCTGTAAAACTTCCAGGAAAGCAGAATGGAGGAAAACAGCAGCACCAGCACAGACAGATAGCTACTCCCTTCTCATACAAGAGGAGAAATCCCATTCCCAGTAGGAATGCAACTAGGAGCATCACAGGAGCATCCCAAGCCTACAGACTGCCCTTGCTCTCCTTGGTTTGCCATGTGCCTATTGCTCAGGGCAGGGCAAGTCACAAGGGACAGAGAGGACACACCAGTCACTGGGAGATGAGTCAGGAGTAAGGGCAGAGCCAAGGCAGAGCAGGGCAAGCCCCCAGTGCCCTGGCACAGAGCTCCTTTCTAGGAACTGCCCAGCAGGATCCTCCAGAACACCTGCCAACAAACACAGGGGGCTCTGGGGCACCCAGCCAAAGGGGGAAGGGGCTGACACAGGCTTTGCAGGGAACCCATCATGGAAGCACGTGATGTGCATGCACGTTTTATGAAAGAGAAGCTGGAGACCAGGGCACCCTTCCATAGGAACTTGTTGGCAAACAAGCATGCCTTTATTTCACTGCCATTATTCATGGGAAAGCTCGTTTTGGCTTTGACAGAGGAAGAGAGGTTTGCCGAATTCCGGTCCCAGACATTTCATGCTGGGGCTCTACCAGGGCCGGCTGTCCAAATGCCTCACTGCCTGTCCCCATGTCACTGTTGTTGAGGCAGGGAGTGGCAAGCAGGGAGATGCAGCCTGGGGCTGCGTGCAGGCAGTGTTGTTTCAGAGCTGTTCCCCTCGGTGGACAGCAGTGCCAGAACCAAGAGCATTTCTCCTCACATCCCTCTGCCCCCACACCCTGCTTGCTCACCTGCCCCGTGCCCCACACCAAAGGGCTGGAAATGATACCAGGCATTTGTGTGGGAGGCCAGGCAGCAGCCAAAAACACTTGCCTGCTGTTTTTATGTAGGCAGAGTGTGTGGGAAACACAACCAATGAGCATCTCAGTTGTGGCGTTATCTTTTCCTGTTATCTCAAAACTGCGCTTCAGATGCACCCCAGGCAGAAACTGTCGAGCAATAGCGCCCAAAGCAAAGGCAGGCGAGGCTCTGGCACCTCCCTGGGGCCACTGCTGGTGACAGGCAGCTGGGCAGGATCAAACACTGCCCTAGCAGGGCCTCACAGCACCATGGGCTCCATGCCCAGGGTTCACCACATACCCAGTGAGACTCAGGAAGGAGAGTCAGCCCAGGTTGTGCACTGTCCGTGGCAGAAGGCAGCCAAGAGGTTCCTTCCAGAGCCAGGAATCGTTCCTGACAGCACTGGCAAAGGCAGCCAACAGCAAAGCAACCCAGAGAGGGGCTTCTCAGGGCAGGCATGATCATGAGGAACCATGTTCTGAAGCCATAGGGACACCTTGGAAGTTCCCTTTCCTCCCTTAGGCTGACATGTGCATAGGTGGAGTCCTGAGGAAAGATTGAAAGAGGAAGAATAAACCATCCAGAGTGGGCATTTTGTAGCAAAGGAAAACTAGAGTAGACAGTAATGATGGGAAGTGTCACAGGAGGTGAGAACAAGGCAGCTGGTCCTCAGATGAAAAATGGAGGGGGAAGCAGGAGGCCCAGCAAGGCAGGCAGCTCATGCCCCTGCCCAAAGGGTAAATCACACTTCAGGGAGGAGCTCTGCACAGAAAGAAAAGCCACAACCCAGGACTGAGAATGTGACAAAATTATGTGACTCAAATCCTGCTTCCTCATCATCCAGCTCATCTTCTCAAGCAGCCATTTCTGTGCCTGCCCATCCTGTATGCCCCATGCACAGAGCCTGGCTTATTCACTGGGCCATCTCAGCTGATCCCTGCCCTGAACCCCAGCCTGGAGGCCCTGGGCAGTAGCTGGCAGATGCTTCACTGATGACTGTGTGAGGCAGCTCCTTACATGCCTCCCCTTTGCTACTCACAGCTCCTTTTCACACCTTCCCAGCTCCACCAGAAGGTCCAGGGGAGTAGCACCCCATGCCATGCTTTGGGAAAGCTCCTTCACCTGTGTCCCTGCTATTCCTAGGGAGAAAGCAACTCCCACTCACAAAGGAAGAGTGAAAGGGCTGTAGCAGAGCCAAGAGGAGTTTCAGAGGCCCTCAAGCAGCTGGTCTGGCGCCTCTTTGAAAGGGTAAAGGCTGAAGCTGCACCTCTGAGGGAGGGAAAGGCTCCCATGGTTCAGCTGATCCGTGGCTCAAGGCAGCCAGGCTGAAAGGATGAGAAAAGGTCCTGTGGTAAACTCCCTTTTGCAGGGAGGGAAGGAGCACTTTGCTGGGGGAGAGAGAGAGAAGGTTGGGTTTGGCACTCCTCTTGCAAGCTGAGGCTGGCAGAGGAACCAGGAGGCCAATTCACAGGCACAGGGCCTCTCACTGTGCTCCCCTTCCATTAACCCTTATCTTTCTTCCCACAGCATGAGATAGGATTGCCCAGCAGCAGTATTTCATGAGCTTGACAAACCAATCTTATCCAAAATCCTGAGGCCAGACCTCTTACATTATCAGCTGCAGCACCTGAATATCTGTAGCAGAATAAGGACAAAATCAGTGCCTTTTCCCCATGGCATCATTTTGGCAAACATCTCAAGAAAGGCTTGTACTAGCTATGGTTTCCTACTTGACTTTTCACTCAGAGTTTTAGTTTAGAAATTAAATTATCTAGCTGTGTCCCACACTGCCTGTGCCAGAAGCCTGAGAACCTCACTCTGGACAGGCCAACAGAGGTACAAGCAGGTTCTGGCTGCTTTACTAGAAAGGCCAAGTTTGGGCAGCAAGTGCTGATGTTTCCACATGGTTTAATGCTGGGATAGAAGATTTTTATCTTCTACAGAACCAACCATTGCTCTTTTGGATGTCTGTTCAGTCTGTCAATCTGGTGAGTGCTACAGGCCCACAGCAGCACCACAGACCTGCTTTGGTCATGGGCCGAGCCTCCCTCCATCCCATTCCTTCAGCTCTGGCTCTGGAGCACACCACCAACAAAACTGATCCCTGCTAATACCCAGGCACAGAAACTGCAGCTCTCAAACAGGGGGATGAGGCAGCAGACAGAAAAGGACAAGACCAGCATTGATCATCTCATCCCCCTTAAGAAGAGTAGGAAAAAAACACTTCATCTCATGACTCAGTGGTAGATGCATCTACAAAAGAAGAACCAAGAAAGGTTACAGCAAGAACCGCTGGAGCCAAGCACATCCTGTTATGTCCTAGGTCCCAATGTCAGCTCATTTTCCAGAACTAAAACATCTACTACAGCACAAAAACCTGAGATTTGAATGCCCCACAACATCAATTCAGAAAAATGAAATTCTGCTGGGTGCTTGTTTGATAAGTCAGCATTTTTTCTGAATGTGTCATGGAGCATTAAGAGTCATCATTGTTTTTGTGATGTCTCACGTTTGTTTCTGATGTGCTGCACTGGACAATACTTGTACAATGACAAAAATCACAAAAATAATGATGACTATCAAAAGAAAACGAGCAAATAAAAAATAAGTTTTGCCATGGTGAGCTTCCCATTGCACAGGCATGCTCTGTGCTAGCAGTATTGGACAAGGATTGTGTTTTGGGGTAAATCAACACAATGGGGGTAAATCTTCTTTCTCAGGCCCCAGTAACCCTCCCTCTCTCCCAAAAAGGACCCCCACACCTGTAACCACAGAGCAGCACCAGTAAAGCTCTCACAGGACAGGCAAAGCAGCTGTGTTCACCCACACCAGCCTGAGCCCACCAGTTCCTGGCACCCCAGCACCTCCCAGGGATGGTGTGACACCTCCTGCACCCTGTCTCTGTGGCTCAAGGACCAAAATGGAGGGGGTTTTGCCTCCTTTGTATCAAAGTGAGATACTGAAGTACCAGCACAGCTGTGAACTAAGATCCTCTGTACCCAGTCTTCTCTTTATTTATTCAGTACAGGGATATAGCATATGGTATGTTACAAAATAAACCATGAAACATTTACCAAATGCAATTTTAAATAGCAAAAGCCCAAAAATCAGCTGCAGAAAGCTAAAGCAAGAGAGCAAGTGGCACTCCCAGGGCTATTCCTGCTGTCAGAGTTCAAGTGGAGTGACTGAGCTCTGGAGGAGGCAGAGGCTTCCTTTTCCTGACAAGTTGCCTCCTTGCCCTTACACCAGAATATATAAATAGTCAATTTCTCAGGAGAAACAAAGCATGGCTGTTTTATCTCCCCTGGCACATGTGGGATAGGCCAGCCTGGAAGAGGCATTGGGTGTTCTTCTGCCTGACACATCAGCTAGCTGGCTGGAGGTCTCATGCTCTGTGGCTCTTGTAGCTCTCTCCTCCTTCACCTGCCTTGCTTTTTACCCCAAATTGGTGAGTGTACCCATGCAGACACTGCTCTAAAACAGGCCTGTGCTCTCAGCTCCTCAGCTGTCCTGTGGAGGCAGCTATGGACACCCCCAAGGCCCAGAGGAGCAGCACATGGAAGGTGATGCAGGTGCACTTTTTGCAGTCCAGTCTTGGGGATGCAGATCTCTCAGCAGCTCTCCATCATGCCCTGATTATACCTGAGGACTGTGTTTCTTGATTTTACCAGCAAAATCAAGAAACACAGTCCCTCGCCCGCAGCAGGAGACCCTGGGATGTAAATCCCTAACAATTCAGACAGTGCCACCAGCAATCCTGCTGGTTGGCAATTTATAATGCTCTGTTTCATGAGCCAAAGGAGACCAGACTTCTTCTAAGCAAAACAAAAATTGTCTGGATAACCGCACAGACTTATGCTGAGAATAAACGTTTGTTTTATTTGCCTAAAATTCACAGAAAACTGAGTTGAAACTGTCCCTGAAGAGGCTGTGTAGCACATTCTCCTGGCCCTTGCCAGAACAAAAAGGCTTCACAGAATGTTGTCTCACCCACCCTTTGAAACCCCTGTGCTGGAGAACCTCTCCCAGAAATCTCTCTCTGTGTTTCATTTAAAAGAAAAACAAAATACTGACCTAACTCTCCCTTGCTGCAATTCAACCCTACAGTTTCTTTTCTAAACACAGTGAAGAAAGGGAAAGGGAGAAAAAGGAAAAGTTCTCCCTTTCCCATTTGTGTTTTTCAGACATAGGTCCTTTAAGGTTCTCACACGTCCTTTCAATATTTTCTTCTCTGCATTATACAACACAAATCCCTTCAACTTCAGACAAATATTTAATTATATACAACTAATTTTTGGTCCAGGAGGCCATGTATTTGATGCTGAAGCCATAGAGCTGTCCTAACATGTAGCAGGAGATGAAACCCTGTAAAATCCATAGGTCCATTTTGTCCAAGTAGAGCTTTAGCTTCTTCTTGGTGAAAACCATCCACAAAGACAATGAGGTGCAGTAAAAACAAGTGAACCACAGAAAAGACACAGGTTTCGGGGCTGAGTGCTCCATATCCATATCCTAAGATGATGGAAAAATGGCCACATGGGATGAATGCCCTTCACCTTGAGTCTCCTTGTCTCCATTTGATGCTCTCTAATTTTCTTCAGGGAAAGCCACCTTTTCACAGCTGAGCATTACACAGGACTGGGCAGGAGGGGCTCCTGGCCCTCACACACTTTCTTTTCCCAGTGAATGGTGGAGCAGAGAGACCAACATCCCTCCTGCCAGTAATGCAGCCTTTTCTGGGGTTCAGGTTGTCCCTAGCAGGCTGCAATGGAGTCCAGATAGCTCTGACCTGTTCAGCACAGCTGTCCAAGCTCCCAAGCAGTTCTTGGCCACAGGCAACCTTGGCAAGCTTAAGTGATATCAGCTCTTTAGTGATCATCAGCTCACAGTGATTTCAGCTCTTATCTTGCTAGGTGCCTAGGCAGGGAGAGGCAGGGAGAGAGAGGGGGAGGCTGTGTGGGGTTCCACAGCGATGTCTTTATTGATTCCTCTGCAAAGGTTCCCAGGGACAGCTCTTCTGCCCAAGCTGGGCAAAAGCAGCTCTTTATATAGGGTTCAGGGGTTTTGGAAATTGTCCAGTGGCCAAGATATCAGCTCTTTAGTGATTGTCAGCTCATTGTAATTTCAGCCCTTCAGCTTGCTAGGCAGATGCAGGGAGAGAGAGGAGAAATCTGGGAATCTGTGTGGTGTTCCACAGCGATATCTTTATTGATTCTTCTGCGAAGGCTCCCAATGACAGAAGGTTCTTCTGTGAAGGTTCCCAGGCTCTCTTCTGCCCGAGCTGGGCAGAAGCAGCTCTCTATATAGGGATCAGGGGTTTTGGAAATTGTCCAATAGTAAGGGTTAAAGGAAAGTGACCTGTAATCTTACAGAGAGATAAGCAGGGGTCCGAAGGCAGAAGAGAGGGGCTTCCAGTCCAGTCACCATGAGTTGGCATTTCCCATCTTAGGCTGCTGGATGCCAGGGAAGTCTTGTGGGCCTGGTACAGGCTGTGTGCTCAGGGCCCGTGTCTGGGGGCGTTGGGGGTCCGTGGCTGGGCGCGGGGCCGTGGCTGGGGCCGAGGCTGCTGTGGCTCCTGGGGCTGCGGGGGCAGCGGCCGCTGCTGCACCCGCTGCTGCCTCGGGGTGGGCTTGGACGGAGCCTGGGGCAGCTCCCGCATCCCCCTCTCATGGTCCACGGGCAGGCTCTGCATCGCTCGCTCCTCCCCTGCAACAGCACAAGGAGCCCACAGTCACACATCCGCCAAAAAGCCCGAAAGACACGGAAATGTCCTCAGCCCAAATGGTGGGTTTTAGCTGCCACTCTCAGGTGTTCCTGCTGTGCCAGTGTGTCACTGTGATATTTTATGAAAAATCCCTTCGCCAGGATTTTTTCTCCTGGGAAGCTTCAGCTTCTCCATGTTTTGCTGCTTTGGAATGTGATTTGGACAATTGTTTACCCAGCATGTGAATTGTTTTTAATTAATGACCAATCACAGCCAGCTGTGTCAGACTCTCTCAGTCTGTCACAGGTTTTTATTATCATTCTTGTTTAGCCTCCTGACTTATCTTTTCTCTTTATTTATATATATTTTTTTATTATTTATATATTATTTATTTATATATTATTTTTATTTATATATTCTTTTTAGTATAGTTTTAGTATATAATTTTCATATAATATTGTATCATTTCATATCATATAATTTCATAAAATTTTCATATAAGATAATATAATTTTCATATCATATCATATCATTTTCATATCATCTTTTTAGTATAGTTTTAGTATATAATTTTCATATAATATCTTATCATTTCATATCATATAATTTAATATAATTTTCATATAATATAATTTTCATCTCATATCATATCATTTTCATATCATATCATATAACATCACAAAATAATAAATCAGCCTTCTAAGAGCTTGCAGTCAGCTTTTCATCTCTCAGCTCATTCTGGGGACCCACCCAGCACCACAACAACAGTGACCAGCAAAAATCACCTCTGCCTGCACCTCTGGGGCCAACATGGAAGTTCTTGGCTGCCTGGCAGAGATTAAGGTACCTGAAGCATGTGGGGCAACTCTGCCCCATCTGTTGGGGGAATCAGCTTTATCGGGGAGACATCAATGGACACCCTCAGACTGAGCTGCTCTGTCCCCTTTTGGAGGTTATCAAAGGGCAAGTGAGATCTAACACCAGGAAACAACATCAAAGCACTCTGCCCTTTGTTTGTGCTGGGATTTCCAGACTCCTGGCAGCCAGAGATCCCTTTTGCCAGCATTAATTTTCAAACAAAAAGAAGTAAATTCATACAGGCTGACTTCTGATCACTGACTCATCGTTTCTGAAATATCATTCATCTTAACTTAGGGATTGAGGGATTTACCTCTTGAGACACTGAGTTGGCCTTAAACTCACAGCAAACTGCTTCAGAGAGGCAAGTCACCATAAAATAATCACTAAAATATTAGTTTTCATTTTCTCAGGCTCATTTTCTTGATTCCTGCTGAATCCAGGCCCAAGAACTGAGGATATGCTGTCACTGCACAGCTGAGGAGTGATCTGTACCACTCAAAAGAGAACAGCCATAGTGTAAAATAATACTCATGTGGCTTTCTCAAAGCACATATCAGAAAGTGAGACTGGCAATGCCAGCTGATCTACACAGATTCACCATATGCTAAAACCAGGCTATTGCTCATGTCAGGGCAGAGAAAATGCTCCTGACCACAGGGTTGCTATCAATGGGAAGCTCTGATATTTTAGGTGGCTGGATAGCAAAACAAAGCCTCTTAAACACTTACCATAAACTTCATTCCTTTTTGCTTTCCTCCTTCTGATACAATAAATAAGACAAATCACAAAGATGACAAAGAAGACTGCACCTCCTGCTATGCTTAAGATGAGATAAAAGTCCATCTTGCCTAGTTAAGGGGATGAAAGAGGATGTTAGATGGAAAGAAATCACTTGCACAGCATCTGCTTAGAATCCTGTATTTTCTTCCATTGACTGTAAAGGCAGACCAGCCCTTTGCCTTTTACCTGTTTACAGCAGAAAGTTGCTGTTCCTCATTGTTGAGAATTTTGATTGCTCCCTGATGGGTTCAAGTTCTGCAGAAAATTGAAACCAGAGCATTCAGGTGTGCCAGCTCACTGTATTTAAATTGCCACTTGTTTTAGTAGCCAGTGTTACACCACAGTGTATTTTGCTTTTTCTGTGTCTGTTTCTCCCAGATGAGTGCAAGAGGAGCCTGGACAGATTCACATATAATTACACTTCCATGAAAAGCTGGCTGAGCTTAAGCCCACCTGAAATGCTGCCTCTAAAGATCAAAATTCAAGGTGATTGGCCTCAAATGCAGGACCAAGTGTTCACAGAGGGCAGCAGGGTTAGAAGGAGATTTGACTGCAAGATGAGGGATTTTTAATCTACTGTGGAGCTGGCAGAGTCCTGCCACTAGACAGAAAATTTGAGAGGTATTTCGTTTGGGTAGGAAGAGTAGTGCTCCATGGTCTTAGGGGGTTTTTGGTGTCTGAGAAATGCTGTGTTTGTACCTTAAAGATCATTGATATTTCTCTGTTAATGGTGTGAGAAAAAAAAAAACAAACTGTCCGATCCAATTCACCCTATGAAAAAAAAGTGTTTCTCAAGGGTGAGAAAAAGTGAAATCAAAATTGTCTAGATGATAGCCAATGTCTGCCCATAGCAGGAGTGCAGGCAGACCTGGGCTTGCCTGGCTTGTGTCCTGGCATGGGGCAGCTTTGGTCAGCATTTCCTCATCCAGACAAGGTGTTTGGGATAGTTGGCCTTGACTTAAACAGACCCAATCCAGCAGCACGCTTTCATACCTGGCTCCAAAGTCAACACCACATCCTGATCACCCCTTCCCAATGCTAACATCAATCATCAATAGGACTGTGCAGTCCATCAGGTCAGGCAGCAGCAAAAAAATACATTGCTTGGCTATTTTTGAAATCGGGAGGCAACAGCTGCCCAGGAGAGCAGTGGCCATCCTGTCCCTCAGCTCTTTACCCTTCAGTCACAATCAGCAGACCTGGGATCACTTCAGTAAAGCCTTTGTGCCTTAGGGCTTGTTCCCTCCCTTCTCACCCCATGGGCAGTCCTTCAGACTTGGACTTGCCCTAAATTCACTGTGGCAGAAACAGGTAAAAATTTGAAATACTGAGCCAGCTCCTGTGATCCCCCCACAACTCTCCACCAACTCCAGCAAGAATCTAGAGTAAGAGAATGCTTCCAGCAGAGCACTCGTGGTCAGGTGGGATGAACCCAAGCCTGGCAAATTCAAGGACTTTACCCCAGCAGTGCACTGGAATTCTGAATTTTGAACACCATACCCAGTGTCACACCAGTGTGATCTGTCCT
The DNA here is from genome assembly GCA_024362935.1 of Setophaga petechia. NCBI lineage: Eukaryota > Metazoa > Chordata > Aves > Passeriformes > Parulidae > Setophaga > Setophaga petechia. The sequence goes on along the minus strand of JANCRA010000013.1, from coordinate 4,917,094 downwards.
GTGTTTATGCCTTAACTTGCAGAATTTTTATGTGGGAGGATGACAACTGTGATAACTTCTTTTGCCTACTGAATCATTTTCAGCATGACTCTTCCCATTTAAAATGCAATCCTTTCAGTCCTTTTGCTGCATCTGTGGTTAACTGAATAGGAAATCCTTGGTGCATTTGAACCATGCTTATCTGACCCGTGTAACCCCAAAGAAAAACCCTCCAGATCTTTCCTCCTGATTTCTAGGCCGAGCTGAAGAGTGCAAGCAGCTTATTTTTCCCCTTGTGAGAGAACTCATCCACACCCCTGGGTAGCAGGCAACCACCACATTGATAGACATGATGGTGGAGAGGAGAAAAACACAATGGATCTCCCCGCAGGAGGAGGGGAGGAGCAAAACCCCCCTCACATCCCACTGCCCTCAGCAGTGGTCCACCCTAGCACATTCTGACTAAAGAGATCTCTTACCTGGGCATTTAATTACTTTTTCAGCCATTTTTTCACTGACTTTGTTCTTAACAACGCATCGGAATGTCACAGAACTCCACCCGTGCCATTCCAGCACTGCTTCGTTCTTTGGGATTTTTTTGCCATTGGGTTGGATCAGTTCTATTGTAAATGCTTCATCCTTGGCCTTCCCTTTTGCATCACACTTGACAGACACACTTTTATTCTTGCATTCAGCCATGAGGACTGGCTGAGGGACAGGTTCTGAAAAAGAAGGGAAGGGAAAGGCACGTCTGAGAGAGTTCCTCCTCCTGAAAGCCTCTGCTATTAAGCAGAAGAGAGAATTAACCCCAAATCAGCAGCTAATGAGATCACAGAAGAATGAAGAGCAAATTAGATGTCTACTGCAGAAGTAACAAGGCAATAATAAAGAAAATGCAGAGCAGTAGCCTACATAGTTGGCTCAGTAAACCGATCTGGACACCAGGCAGGTGAGGGGAGGAAGCTGAATCTCCTTGAGGTGGATGGAAGGGACTGAGAGCCACAGCCCCCTCCACCTCTGGACCCTGGGTTTTGGTGCAAGGGAAGTTGATCCTGTTCTGCCTGTGCCCATCAGGGAGAGATTTTTCTCTAAAGCAGGAAAAACTATTAAAATCTCCTTATGATGCTCTGTGCGCTACCAACAGCACTCAGCAGGCACGACAGCACGGCATGGAAGGCCATAAAGCCAGAATGGAGAGCACAAAACAGACACTTCAGCTCTCAGTGAGGTTATGACAGGAAAAACTGGTTTCTGTCTCTTCTTACACCCTGCAAACAACTTCCTCCCTTTTGGTTCCAGTTTCTCTATCACTGGTGGCAATCAAAGAGATGGAAATGAAAAATAATTATTTCTACCTTTAAGACCAGCTTAAAAAAAAAGAGCCAGTACCACCTCTAGTTACAGGCTGAGTAAATTATGGAGATCATAAATTCTGAAGCACATAAAGACTGCTCATAGCACATGGAGTCAAGGTTCACACCACAACATCCTCAGCCACCCTTTCCTTGGTAAGCCCACTCCCCCTCTGCAAACTGGAGCCTATTACTCAGGGAAACATCCCAGTGGGAAACATGAGAATCCAGGTGCTGGAGTTGTGTGAGGATATCATTGGGACAATTTCAATTTTTTTAACAACTGTTTGTCCAGCCCTAGTAACAAAGGGCCAGCCTGGCCAACAAATTACTCTAGCACCCGACAGTTACTACAGGACTTCCAAAACCATGTGTCAGAGGCAATGCAACAGCAGAGGAAATGATGCAGCACACAGCTGGGCTGGAGCATTAACCTTGGCCTGAAATGAGGACACCCCAATGACAGCAGTGGCCCTGATGACTTCCTGAATCTTATTACAGTAATAGCTCCCAATGCAGTGAGACACCCTCACTGCTCAGCAGCCCCTTAGACACAAAGGGGCCTCCCATTGCACAGAAACCCTACTAAAACCATTCCAGCTGTCATTGCTGCCTCAATAAGGCATCATTTCTGCAACCCCAGCTGGTGCCACAAACTCAAGATGTTGGCAAAGCTGTGCACGATGACTGAAGAAGGACAGAACCAAGCTATCCCCTTATTGGGGAAAAAAGCCATGCTGTCCTACAGCTTAGAGGTCTGGAGAGGACACAACAGCTTTTAAGGAGCAGAATAGCCATCCCCATCATCCCTACTCACCCCAAAACCTTTGGGCTCTACTGCTCTGATCTCTGAGGACAAGATACAGCACAGGAATGGAGGTGCCCTCATGCTTTGAACCCAAGCAGCTGAAATCCCCAGGTGTGTGCTCAACTATGCTTCAAAGAGCAAAGTCTTTCCATTTGTTGTGTTGTGCTGTGCAAGGATAAGGGTGCAGGAGTTTTCTTCCACTGCAAATTCAGCTCCTGTTGGTTTATCTCAGGGGAGGTGACTGCTGGCTATTTTGTATACTAGAGCAAAAATGGAGTGGGATTCCACTGCCTAAATGAAGGCATTTAGTGCCATCAGGACTCCTGAGCTCTCCTCAAGTGCCTGGCAACGCAAGTTACTCAGCTTGCTGAACCAGTGGCCAGAGAACAAAAGTCGTAACCCAGTACCCATAAAATGGCACCAGAAATACCCAAAACCCACAGTGCATCAGCCACAGCTGTACCCCACATGGGCTGCTGTGGTCCTGGCAGAGGTTTCTGGAAGCAGGATGCTGCTGGGAGCCCAGGCCCCTCTCAGCATCTCACCCCAGCTCAGGGTCTCAGCACTTTGTGGTGCTGCATAGGGCTGACCACCCTCACCCTGCTGTCAGTGTGAACCTGCTCACAGCTGCTTCCTTGGGCACAGCTAGGAACCTGCTGGCTGACAAACAGGGGAGCCAGAGAGCAGCTGGGAATTTCAGTCCATCAACCAGAGCAGGAGAGGGGAGGAGAGAGGCAGGCTGCTGTCAGTGGCAGGAAGGAAAAGGTACAGTCCTACAGAAGTCCTCCCACTCCTAATCAGCAAGGGGGGCATTGAGTAGGAAAGGATGTGGGAGAGAGCAGAGAATACCAAATCTTGTTCAGCTGTCCTGAGCATGGTATGGCAAAGACAAAAACTCACCCTGAACGAATAACATTATACTTCCCTCTGCCTTCAGCTGTCCATCCTTGTCATAAACCTGCACTGTGTAGCTCCCACTGTCCTCCTTCTCCAGGCGCTGGATTTGCAGAGTCCCGTTCCGGAGTATGGCACACCTGCACTTCTCCTTGTTCACAAAGTTCTTGGTTTTGTTGTCTTTGATCTGAACCAGCCTTTGTGTCCCTTTCCTCCATGTGGCCTCGTAGATGCTCCCAGGAGCAGTGATGCTGAGAAGAGCTGTCTCATTCACTGCCTTGTAAATCCAGCTGGTGCTGGAGCCTGTGGAGGGAAGCACAGCCAGCCCCTCAGTTGTCTCCAGCAGCCACAGCACCCAAAAGTTTGTCACTTGCTATGCCACCCCCTTCCTGAGCTGCCTAAGCCTCTCTGCTTTACTGATGCCATCTTCTTCCCCTGCTCCAAAACACTTCTTGATTGTTCATTAGATAAATGCCAGCATCCAATTCAATTCTAAGACGCAAGAAAATGAAGAGCCCAGCTTTCAAAGCTGAATTTATACCCTGGCTGACTTACTTAGAGTGACTCTGGATGCCTAAATTCATAGCCTCCCATTCACTTTAACATGAACTTAGCCCTTCCTAAAAAGAAGGTCACTTCTGTGTTTTGTATATGGCACAGGCTGGTACCCAGAACTGCAAACAGCAAAAACAGTTACGTCCCTGGACAGCAGAATTATTTCAGCAACCCAGTGATAGCAATGATGATAATAATAGCAGCCCATGTCAATCTGTGGGTGAGTGTTAGTCATTGAACTGGAGGGACACCCAGAGCAGTGCCTCCCCTATCCCATCCCACTTAGTCTGCCCCACTGGAATGCATCCACTTGATTTTTCCCTGATGGGGCAAGTAAGGCAGGGAGAAACAGCTACCAGCACCTGAGGGGCTGCAGGACTCATTAAAAGAAAAGCAACTGCCAAAAAACTCCCAAAAATCTTTTCTCTTCCTTTGATTCCAGGTCCCTTCTCCAGAACAGTGAAGAGGAGGAGCTTCCCAAAGGCAGTGTCAGGACTGGGAAGCACCTGAGCATGGGGCTGCCAAAGGGGATATTCACTAAACATCCACCACGTGCCCAGCACTCCTGGAGCAGTGCCCGGGTGCTCTGCCCTCTCCCCTCCAGCCACCGCCTTTTCAGGGCCCATTTCTGGTGAGCCAGGACTTGAGAAACTTTCCTTGGAGGTCATTTCAAGTGAGGAACTGTCCCCACCCCCGTGGCAGGTGGACAAACCTGCAGGAGGAGGGTGAAATCTGTGTGCAAGTGTCAGGTGGGATAAGCTCAGTGGCACAAGCACAAGCCACAGCTTATTTAGTTTGTCATTTTCTTGTGTTCATTCCTCCTCAATTTACAGGGTGAAGCCAATCAGCAGGAGGAGATTTCCCTTCCCATCACCACACAGATCTGATTCTGCCCTAATTTTGTGTATTTTAAGTATTTTTTTCCCCACAGAGAGAAAAACCTGTGTTTATGCATATTTTTATTACAGTCCTTCACTCCTTGTATCTAGGATAATGATAAATGGCACCACAGAGGGAAAACTGAAACCCAGTGGCTATTTCATTAAACTAACAATATTAGAGATAATCAGAGAACTAAAATAGCCTGCCTCTGCAACAAGAACATTAATGCTGCAGTGCTTCTGGCAATTCACCACCTCCAAAGATAGGTTGTTTTTCCAGTATTGCCTTTCTTACAAGGTATTTGACATATCTAATGAAATGTCCTGAAATAAAGCTATCAACAAAACAGCCTTGGAAGCAGCTATGCCCCACACAGATGGCAATACACGTTTTACCCCAATATTTGATTTCTGATACTTGTTTCTGCTCAGTCATGAACAAGTATTTAGAGCTAGTAATAGGATTTCTTTGCATAACAGACATTACTTATATTCTCCCTCTGAAAGTAAAGAAAAAAGTTATCTGAGTTTTCAAGGATAATTCAATGGCATCTCTGTGGACCAGGGACGTTTCTAAATATTAATCTGATCTCCACAGTCTTTCTAGTGGAAAGCTGAGTATCCCACATGTATGATACTAAAAATCAGTTTAGCAAATGAAAAACAATTCTGATAAAAACTCCAACTAAAATGTGCTCCAAAGGGCAGAAAGGTTTTAACTGAGAGACTACAGCTCACTCACAGTCACAAGAAAGAGTTGAAAGAAAAAGCTCCCACAGTAATTTTAGAGAAGGAAGGAAGTCTCTGAAACAATTTTCTATTCCAGGGAATAATCCTTAGTTCTGCTGGGGAAGATGTTTTATAGATTGTGTACATAAAAAGAAGAAAATCTTATTTATCTATTAATTTTGTTCTGAAGGAAAACAAAGCATTAAACAGCCATACACACAAACTTAGTGGAATGAAACAGAGGGGGGAAAAATTATGCAGGCTTGTATTGTCTCCATCTCTTAAAACCTTCTCTAATCTATGAGTTAACACCTTAATTAAGTTTTTAGATTAATATTTTTAAAAATAATGAGAACAATAATATGCAAAATATAAAAAATATATGCAGTTGCTTGCTGTTTTCACATCTTAAACTTCAGCTCCACTGAAGACACTGAAATCTATCACTCTGTTAATATTTATGGAAGAATATAAATTGCACTTTCAAAAGATTTGCACATCTTTGATAAGAAAAGGAAATTACATGCTATAATGCACAGTGAACTGGATCTCTAATGTAGTACAAGCTGCCTCGAGGGCAGAAAGCAAACTGTATGCTGACATTTCTCATTACACATGTGTCAAATTAAGGCTCATTAACTTAAAACCAAAACTCTTTACAGCTTATTATTATAACTGGAATAGGAAACTCAGGTCCTGCCCTCCCCCTGGCTGAAAATTAAATCAAATAATAATAGCAATAACCCAGATGTCTTCACTCACTGGAAAAGTGGAACAAGTTCCTTATCAGTAGCAGCCCACCAAGTTGTAAATGCTTTAAAATGCAATTTTAACATCAGCCCAAAAGAGCAAAAAACTGTAAGAAAAACTCACATTTTACACTGGGAAATAAAAGCAGCAAGCACTTGACTAGGAAAATCCTCCTAAAGTTCATTTTCAGGGTCAAAAAACATCCAGTGTTGCCTTGTCTAGTGATAGCTCCTGGCAGGTGAGAGGGTTCTCTGCTGTGAGCAGGCAGTGGTGGGACATGTCGGTGCAGCCTCTGTGCCCTCCTCCTCTCCTCCAGCACTTCTCATTTCTAGCAGGGGCGGAAATCAGCCTCAACAGGGTGCTTTGTCTGCATGGAGGCAACATGGAGACAACAAAGAAAATGGGCACTAAAATGCAGGAATGCCCTGGAGGTTTGTCCACCCAGCTGGAGGGACAGATTGGGCCCTTGTCCTCCTCAATCCTCACCTGGAGAGCCCAGCTCCAGCATCCATGTCAAAAATGCCAATCACTTGGGGCTTTTTTTAATTTTAAAAGTTTAATGATAATAAAATGGTTATAAAAACAGCAATATAATTAGAGTAATAATAATTTGGACAATTTGGATTAGGACAATATGAGACAACAGAAACAAAGAGTTGCAGACATCCGGGTACCTTTTTCGGGGCTTTTCACAATCCACATGCCATCATCCTCGTGGGAGGAATGCAGTTTTTGGGTGGGGGAGTGATGGGAATCCATTTTCTGCCCCACAGCCTCAGCAGCAGCAAGGGGAGAGCAAGCCCAGGAGCCCCCAGTGAGGAGCAGGCGGCTGTTGGACAATGCTTGGAAACATCCTTCCCTTGGAAAGCAGCAGGGTCAGCTTGGCACCAACATCTGGGGTATGAGGGGCTGGCCAGAGGTACAAATGCTTCCTGCAAGCTGTGAGAGGGATGGGCATGGAAGGGGGTGAGAACCCTGCCTTGATCCAGCCACAATCCAGCCCTGGAGCTGGCTGCTGTGGGAAAGAGGAGAGAAGCTGTGAGGAGTTAGGTCCAAAAACATGAGAGAAGCTAATGAGGTCCTTATCCCTGATTCCAGTATGAAACAGATGGAGTGGTGAGGATTTTGAGTCTTATCCTCACCACCATAATTCCTCTGCTGCAGTAGCCACTGAAATGTTCCAGCTCTTTGTGACAGGCATAGGCCAAGAAAGAAGACAGAAGGAAATCTGTGGCACCAGATATGTACAAGAGTAGATAAACCTTGCTTGTTCGTTCATGTCATTCCTCTTCCTTGAGTTTAGGTCTTCTTTGTAAGACACCTCCCCTTCTCCAGCTTAATCATTTTTTACTGGTATTAATGAGATAAAAAAACCACTCAGTGCAGGAAAAGCTAGTTTTTCTTCCTTCTTTCTGCTCTTGTTTCCTTCCAAAGAACACACAAAGGAGGCACACACAAAAGGAGAGAGGAAGCAACAGCAGCAAGATCACATTTCTGTGCCTGACCTCCACCCTCTGTGGCAAGAAACAAGCTGGGCTGCCACACTCAGGTATCTCCTCAGCCAATCAAGCTGTGTCAAGCTCCTGGACACATCTGCTTCCAGCCTGAGCACCTAAAGAAATTTGGGCAAAGGCAGCAACCCTGATTTCTCCTCTGTTTTTTGAAGGTTTTTTGCTGGGTCCATCAAGCAGGGCAGAGGGAGGTCCAGCATGCTGAAACCACCATCCATGCTCTGCTCAACTTTGTCTCCCCTCTTCTTCTTCCAGGAAACATCCCTCAAAGCCCCTGCCTGCTGCCAGGGTACCCCTGCAGGTTGTCTGTTTGTTGGCATGTTCACCCTGCCAACAGTCTGGGGTGGGAATTGTCATGGTGCAAATGAAATGCAAAGGGAAAGATGTGTGTGTGTGTGTGAATGTGAGAGAGAGAAGTAAAGTTCCATAGTGGTAGAACCAGATGAAAAAGAATTCCCTGTATGCATAATGAAGGCCACCACTTCCAGTTAAGCAGTTTGGCTTGCTGACATGCCACACACAATCTTCTAAACTCACAGCTGAAATGGGTCAGGCCAAAAGCCCCCATGGTCCAGCAAACCTGCTCACCAAAGACCCTGCTTGCTGTTGGAGCAACAGGTAGGCAGGAGCAAGAACCCATTTGTAAAGGATATAAAATATCTGTTCAAAGATGAGCTCACTGCAAGCAGTGAAGAAGCACTTGAGAGAAGGGCTGGGGGCTCAGTGGCTGATGCCTCAAGGTCACTGGACATCACAGAAGTGACACCATGCCTTGGTATTCCTGAGTACTTGGTGCACGTGCTCAAAATCCACTTGGCAAGAGTTTGAGTAACAAAAGCCAAAAGCACAGCCAAACCTGCAAAAGGGGCACATCACTCACCTGCAGCAAGAGTTCCCCATGAGATCCTGGGCATGGTCTGTCCCAAAGGCAGCCCCTTTTCTAAACAGCCTCTGAAACCTCCTGCACCATCAGACCCAGCTGGAGAGAGACAAAGCAGCCCATGTCTCTAAGCTCAGTCTTCCTGCCAGATGACAACTGGGGACATGTCAATTTACAGGTTTACCCTCCCCCTCTTGAAAAGCAAGGCAATGTCACACTGCAGTCCTGACTGGGCTTTGATCCCCATTTCAGAAGAAGGATTTTTTGGATGTTTTTTGGAAGGAGGCACTCTAAGGTGTTGCACCAATGACTCTGTTTTCCCTTCAAGGAGAGTCCCAGAAGGTGCCTAAAGGTGTTTCTGGAAAGCACAGCAGCCCTGGGCTTCTGCCACAGAGGAACTCTAGAAGCCAGCATGTACCTTCAGAGATGTGGCAAGGGGTAAACATCCTGAGAACAGCTCCAGCACAGAGCACTGGCCAGAAATGCCCTCCAAGGTGGAGGCAGTGGCACAGAGAGAGCTGTGGCTGGAGCTCTGTGTGGCCACAGCCTGGGCACTGGCCCAAGCTCTGCTGGGCAGGACAAGGTAAGCTGTGGACAACAGCTGTAGATAACAGTGCTCTCACACTCTCTCCTCACTGCAGACACCCTCTCTCTTCACACAGGAAGTAACACCACTGGATTAAACAAAGCCAGCCAGAAAGTGGGCAATGATAGAAAAGCAGATGTCTCCCAGCACAGTGTGGCTAGGCCTGGCTCAGTTAGGCCTGTCCTTAGCATCAAGCTAAGGATGCTGGAGCCCTGTTTAGCCCATTGCACTGCTATACATCCCCATCTTCTGGCACTCAGGAGAGCAGAGGACTGAGCACAGCCACACCAATGGGCTGGTCTGTGCACATCTCTGCTCTCTCTCTGAGGCATTGTTTCCACTGCAGAAGCCACAAAGCGCTGCACTTGCACATTTGCTTTTGTGGCTTGCTCTTTCCTTTACACTGCTGCTCTTTGTAAGACAGCACACAGTTTCCTCGCAGGGAATGTAAGTATCATACTCACATTTCCTTCTGAAGGTGACGGAGTCCCCCCACATCTGAAGGCAACATCTCAAGAGACAATATGCAGCTGTTCGCAGCTCTAAGTTCTCAGCTTAGCGATGAGCCAATAAACATTCATGCCTGAGGCTTATAAAGAAAAAAAATATTGTTATAAAAAGTACTGTTATTTGATCTAGAAAAGGAATACTAGAAAAAGTAGATTTGGAGCCCATCTAATAGTTTGTACCATCTTCTCTGGTATGGAACTTTGGTTATGGTAAGTGGCATTCGCATGTGAGTCAGACTTCCTGCACTGAGCATCACCCAAGACCTTCACACCTCCAAATCTCTCACCAGGCCTTTGATGAGGCACAGCGTGTGAGGAGAAGAGCAAATGTGATTTTAATTGGAGTGTCAGATAGGTCATATGAGGAGGGGAAGCTTTAGGGAAGGGTAACTTTACTCTTGGGAGCTCTCCTGAGCTTGCACCCTGCCCTGCAAGGCTGGGCTCCATCTGGGCTGCCCTGGACGGCAGCTAAGGGGTTCCTGATGGCACATTCCCCTCTACTGTAGCTTTTCACAAAGCAGGAGGAATTGTGGGCAGTGGCTGGAGCAAGGAGAAGCAAAGCCAGCCCCAGCAAGGGGCACTGCCCTGCACTATGAAATACCAAGGAACTGCTGGCTCCCACATAGAGTTTCAGCCATTTGGTTGATGGAGCCCATCCTGCCTCCTCTTCACTTCTGCCTCACACAGGGCCAAGAAAGGAAGTGGTGGAAATATGAAGATCGATAACTCAAAATAAAGCTTTAGCCAAGGGTTTGGCAGGGATGCTGACTCAGTGCCTCAGAGCTGACTGAGAGCCCTGAGCTGCCCATACACAATGGAAATCTTCCAGAAATAGTGACACACGCACATACACACACTAAAGATACTGAAAAAGTTGTCTGCACAAACTTCTTCATCCTTCTCTCAAGAAAAGTAAATTAACCTTTTCAAATCATGAATCATGCAAAATAGTCCTCACCCGATTATTTGAAGAGAAACAATTTCCCTGTGATGTCCATAATGCCAGATAGAATCATAGAATATTCTGAGGTGGAAGAGATCCACAAAGATTCACCTCCTGTCCCTGAATAGGACAGCCCCAAGAATCACACCCTGAGCCTAAAAGTGTTGTCCAAACAGTTCTTCAGCTCAGACAGACTTGGAGCTGTGACCACTTCCCTGCTGAGCCCATCCCAGTGCCCCAAAAGCCCCTGGGAGAAAGGCCTTTTCCTGATATTCCTAAACCCCCCACCCCAACACAGCTTCATGCCGTTAAACCTTTAGCCCCAGGTGTTCTCTCTCAGACACATTTTCTTCCTTTTCAGCTGTAAGTATGTGTCAACAGCCAACCCTCACAAAAAACCACCCTTTATTTCTGGTCTAAAGGAATATAATCCCCCTTAGACCAAGCAGTCTGTGGTTCACAGCAACGACTGGGGCTAGAGCAGATGGCAGCATCCCATCAGTTATTCTTGCAGATGGTGCATTTCAGTCTTGGCTGATGATTTCCATCATCTATAATGGCCCTAGATTTAGGAGCTAACTCTCAGCATCTTGTTCCAGTAAATTCAGTGACATTACTACTGCTGCAAAAGGTGTGGGCTTGCTGGCATGCTGCAATCAATCTGTCTCATACCAGAAGCCAGATAAATGACCATAAAAGCCTCTTCTAGTCTTGGCAGTGGTAAATACACAAAGACCTGTGTTAACTACAATGTGCCCCTTCATCATGAGAGAGTGGATGGACTAGCTACCCAAGAAGGATAATAGAAGAACAGCTGCCCCTAGAAATACATCTAGGAGAGACAAGTTGTTGCTACCATCTAGGTAATCTTTTGGACAAGATCTGACACTCCCCAGAAACCATCAGCTTAATGAGTGCATATATACCTGATGTTTTGCACAGTGTTCTACTCTATTACAAATACTCACAGTATTTTACTCTATTACAGCATAAATCAAGAGAGGAGTGAGGGACAGCTGGAATGGGCAGGTGGGAGGCTGAGGAGTGATGCAGGAGACCAAGCACAAACAACTGGATAATACATTTCAGTATTGGGTGCATTTATTCCTAGGAGTGGCCTTTATCTAGTTCCCAGAGACAGAGGAAAGTCTTCCCTTCAAATGCAAGACATTGTTGGCATTTTTCTACTGGTGCAGCCCCTGGAGGGCATGTTTGTGGGCATAAAATGTCCATCCTCCTACAAGACCTTGCCTAAACCTCTCTGAAGCATCACTGTGGATCCTAAAAGTGTCTGTAGTTTATTTATTAGATCTGTGACAGCAAAACAAAAGGACCACTATGTGGCTTTGTGCATACATATAAGGAGGTTTGGTTGCTATTACTGGGAAATTAAGATGTAAATGTCTCAGAATCATCTGAATGATCTCTTAGCATAGTCTTGCTGCTGCTCTCTGAAGCAAGAAAAGTGCCCTGGTGTCTTTCACAACACTTAAACAGATGCCCTTTGCACCATGTGCACCTGGAGCCATGAGATGCAGTGAAAATTCAAGTCCTTTCCTGCTCAGTGCAGATCCTGGCAGCAGCTCAGTTTCCCCTGCTTCTTCTCTCATCCTACAAATTTCCTGTGCCCTGTGAACCCGGTTTTGGCCTCTCTGAGGTTTTTCTGTTCCTACATTTAAATGCATCACCCCCTGCCAGGTAGCAAGATCAGTGTGCAGGGACAGTAGAGTGGCAGGATGGGCTCAGCTCTGGGGCCAACACCCCACACCTGCAGCAGGAGCCACAAAGACCTGGCAAAGAGCTTTTCCCACAGCAAAGGAGAGCACAGGCACAAAGGTGCCCATCTCTCCAAACATTTACACCTCACAGCTGCTGCCAGGAAGAGTAATGGCTAAGGTGCTGTGTCACTACATTTCTGAGAATTTCTGCTTTTTAAGACGTCAGTAAGGCAGGTGCAGGATGTTCTGTGTGATGCAGGTGAGCACCTGTCCTGTGTGATGCAACACACTTGTGGCTTTTCACAGCATTTCTACCAGGGCAGTACCTGCAGCCCAGCTCCTTCTGTTGCACTCCTGACAGTCAGATGGTGTCACCATTCTTTTCAGCCATCCCTTTACACTTCCATGATGGGAGAGCAGCCTTTTTGTTAATTAATGTGTCCCATGTTCCCTACACACATGGCTTTCAGCAGCTCAGTAAGAATTTGCTGAATTTCAGCAGGCACTTTGCAGTGCAGGAAGTTTACTGTGCAGCCTCAATGGAAAGTTACTGTGCATGCCCTGTGCCCTCACAGATAGGATGCACTGGGTTAGAACCACAGCTGCCATGGTTATTTGTGTTATATTGTATTCCTTTGAGCTCTTCAGCATCAGTAGTTCAGTATAAAAATGAGCATCTACTTTCCTCTTATTATATAAACCATTGGGACTTTTTAAGATGGATGAGATAAAATTCACGGCAGTGTTGATTCCTCCTGATTTTCTCTCCAGCAAAGAAAGGACTTTTCATCTGCATCTGGTTCTCCAGAGAAAGCTATAAACAGATCTTTGTACTGGCCAAATAGCAAAGCTTTAAACACTCAACAAAAGGCAGCAAAACAAAACTCCTTATCAGACACCAAATCATCTGAAGGAAGAAAAAAAAAAAGTCCCAAACCCTTGACAGCTGGGCAGAAATGTGTTCAAAGAGAAGCTGAAGTTGCACAGCTTTCTCTGTGACAGCAAGAGGAGTCCTGGCCCAATTTGTGCACAGGAAGGAAAGAGAGCTGGCACATTCCCACCTGTATTCAGGGTACCCAAAAGGCTGGATGGAGCCCTGCCTTTCCATCATCCTTCACCCATCTCATCTAGAAAAACCCTTTCCAGAAAGTGACATCAAGATAAAGATGCTGGAAAGGATTTGCCAGAACGAGGAGGTGGAGGAAGAAGAATGGTGATTTCCTGTTTGCTGCTATCAGATTTGGGTTCACTCTCCTTCTTGGGCTTCTCAAAATTAGCACAGCACGTTCCCTGCAAACGGCTCAGGAGAAAGACAGAGAGGAAGGAGGAGTCCCTGCAGCCCCAGGGGCTCACTGGAGCTGTGATGTGCCACCAGCAGAGGAGTGCATCTGTCTGGGGAGCACCACCCATGGCAAATGCAGGCTGAGCAGGCAGGAGGAGAAAGCAGCAGCAGCTGCAGCTTTCTGCAGAAAAACATTTCATACTGCCTGAAGAGCTTGCAGGATGATGGAGAACAGGCCTCACCTGAGACCCCTGCAGCCTCCCCACCTATTCAAGGGAAGAAAAAGCATCTCTGTCTGCCATTACTCACCAGCACTTCTGCACCCTCAGTCATTAACCCCATGCCCTTTCTGTCCTCCCTTTGGGATCCTGCACAGCAGTCACTGAGTCTGTGTCATCACCCCCTTCCTCTCTCTGTCCTGTCACAGGTCATCCTGACACAGCAGAGGCTGTCCCAGCCAGCAGTGCTCCTGCTCTTGCCTCAGGATGTCCCACCCAGCAGTGCTCCTGCTCCAGGCTCCATCTGTCCCACCCAGCAGTGCTCCTGCTCCTGGCTCCATCTGTTCCCCCAGGAAAGCCTCCACCAACTTCTCCAGATGGCTCCAGGTGAATTGAGTTGACATTCACACACCTTCCTGAATGTGTCACCTGACACATCCCTGAATGCCACCCCTGCTGTCCCAAATTCCCTTCCCATAGGTCTGCTGGTTGTTTCAGATGAGAAAATTGATGCCTATGGCTCTGTGATTGGAAGCTTTCACAGGGCTGCAACACAAACTCTCAGTGCTCTTTGCCAAAAACACCATCACAATCTCCTTTTCTTTCTTTTTTTTTTTTTTTTTGGTTTGAAGATACCTTGCTACATGACTTTTCAGTATCAAAAAAAAAAAAAAGCTTTTAGAACTGTTTCATTCCTTAGTTTAGGGAAAATCTGTTTTGGCCTCAAAGAGGAAGTTGTATAAACCGAAGATGAGACAGCAGTGCTGGCTGGAGGATAGGCACCCAGCTGTATTTCTTTGTTCCATTTGCATATGATATGGGAGTAGATAATCATTCTCTCCAATACACTGCATTTGCAATTCCAAAAGATTTGCTGAGAACTGCCTCCAAGTAATTCTTGGCCTGTAATACATCTAGTTTCTGTAGTGTTACATAATCCTAAAACTATCAGTAGCCATCATCAGTTTTGAAAATTCTGCATAGAATTTCCAATAGTAACTATATTTATGTTAGCTATAAAACACACACTTTAGACTATAGCCCCATTCAGTATTTTATCATGGATATTGGCTAAGTGTAACATGGACTAGGCTAGCCAGAAAAATAGATCAATTTAAAAATATTGGCCACCCATATTTTCTACCTCTGCAAATGGGAACTTTCCTTATGTTAGTGTTTGGCACAATAAGCAGACTACAGCTGTACATGAACTTGCAAGTGTAATGAATGATTTTATAAAATCAGGTTCCTGCTGACCTCGTGGCTGATGGGAGACTGGGGGAACCTCTGCTGCTTGAGGCTGAAATCCCACCTCAGGCAGGAAATATCTTCATGAAGGTGACAATGCCATCAACATGCATTATATATATAATTAACACCTGCCAGCAAGGACATGGGGCAAAGGCTTCAAACTGAAATAGAGTAGATTTATATTGATTTTATTTTATATTTATAAATTTATATTCTATTTATATTTATTTTATTGATTTAGATTTTATATAGATATATAGATTTATATTATATTTATATATATATATCAGGGAGAAATTCTTTTCTGTGAGGATGCTGAGGCACAGGGAACTGTGGCTGCCACATCCCTGGAAATGTCCAGGTTGGACAGGTATATGAGGGACCTGGTCTAGTGGAAGGTGTCCCTGCCCACAGCAGGGGTGTTGGAATTAAATTAAACGTTAAGGTCCCTTTCAACCCAAACTTTTCTATGATTCTATGATTTGCTTGCTGAAAAGGTACAAATATCTAGAAGGGCTTAGGGCCTTCTAGGTTCTCAGTAAAAACACCCCTGCTGTCTCCAGCCACATCCTCTGCCTGAGGAGATGAGTCATGTACTCTCACAGAAAGGAAATGCAACATTTACCCTGAACACAACCAACGCAGGACTCAGTGGTTGTCAGAGGTGCCAGGCACTGAGCAGCCCTGCAGAAGGCACAAACAGTATCCAAGCACTAATCCAAGCTTCTACATGACACATCACAGAATTCTGCTTCCACCTCAGGCAGAAATGGGTGACGCTGCTGTTCTCACCCACTTGTGTTATCTGCTCTGTGTGTTCACCTGTGGAAATCTGTGGGGCATCTCACTCCTGCCTGCTGGTAATAATTGTGGCATTCACATTCTCTGGACATGATTCCTTCACCCAGGGTTATTCTCCTGGGAAGCTGAAAGGCAGTGAGAGGCCTCAGAGAAAAGAAAAACAATTCTTATCTCATTTGCTTCTCCTGTGTTGTGCTCATGTGGAATGTGTTTGGAGATTGTTTACCCACAGGTGATTGTTTCATTGGATTCTGGTGTGAGTTGTTTTCACTCAATGACCAATCAGTGCCAAGGTGTGTTGGGACTCTAGAAAGAGTCACGAGTTTTCATTATTATCTTTTTAGCATTCAGTAAGTATCTTATCTGTATTCATTAGTATAGTATTCTTTAATATAATATATTATAATAAAGTAATAAACTAGCCTTCTGATAAGATGGAGTCCTCCTCATCATTTCCTTCCATTTACAATAAATAATATCAGTTTGGATTTTACAGCACCACCAGAATTTGCTGTTTCATTTTAAGAAATGGCTTTAAAGATGCCTTATCTGTGACACTGCCTGCTACAGGTTCATTACACATGAACGTCTTGTTTGCTTGTTTTGAAATGAGCTGTAATAATTCATAAAAAGTGATGTCAACCTACCATGTACATGCCTAAAATCTTGAGGGGTTTTTTCAGCTACACAGAGATTTATAGCAGAATTTCACACAACCACTGACCATTATCAGTTTTGTCTATCTGCCCTCAGGCTCACCAACTTCTACTCTTGTTGTTTCTGAGGAGCTGAGGGTGACAGGGAGGGCTGGTCCTGCAGCTCCCCATAAACTGCTGGCTCTGGCCCTGGTGTCCCTGCTCCCATGCTGGGCTCTGAGGCAGCACCCCAAGGGCTACCTACACAACCACAGGGACATCAGGCACAGCAGCCTGTGGTAGAGGTTGAGAAACAAAGCACTGTTTCATTACTGGGATGTGGGAGCTTTTCTGACATGATAGTTTTGTGGGGATGAGCTCATCCTGAATGCTAAAAGAAATCTAAAGGGATCCTTCAATTTTTTCTGCTCACCATTCTACAACACACTTCTTGCTTGTTTTTGCTTTCACTTTGATCTTAAGTCAAGTAAGTTCATTCTCTTCTCTCCTTTTATATTCATAACCTAAATTAATTACATGATGAAAAGATTACATATTGCATTTCACGTCAGTTGCTGCTTAGCACATGCCACAAGCAAACTCCTCTCTTCCCACCATGAAAGACTGACATGGATACAAAACCAGACCTCTATTCTGTACAGTGCTACAAACCACTGATGGGAGGATATCACATCCCAAAACATCCACATTTCCCACAGAGCACAGCTCCCCTCATCCTGCCAGCACTGGAACAGCAGAGGGGTGGAAGCTGCACTACTCCCAGCCTTGCCCAGTGGCCAAAGAGGATGATGTGGGGGTCAGTTCCATCACCTGGAAAGCTCCCCAGAGGAAGCCAGAGGCACCTGGAGGCACCCTGGCACCAAGGACTCTCCCAGCAGCCCAGAGAAGGCAGGGCTGGCCTGGCACAGCCTCACCAAAGGCACCGGGAGCCCCAAAGGGGCAGCACAGGCACTGCTGTGATATTCCTGATAGCAGCACCCACATCTATATCCTGTTCTCCTGCCAGACACAGGCTGGAAAGGGTCCCTGCTCTTTCCTGGGGGATGTAGCACCATGGCCAAAATGGAAAACACCAGGAAACTCAGGCAGATGGCTCCTCAGAGTGCTGGGTTCATAGGCTGCAGAGCAGGATCACCCATGCCCAGTCACACCAGTGTTCCAGGGATAAACCTGTTATGGTAAACTCCAGGGGTTTGATAGGATTATATCAGGAAATTCCTTCTAACCACAATCTGGGCTCATTTGTCTAGGGATGAGAACAAGCCACCCTCCCCCTTGCAAAAGGTGCAATGCACTCCAGCATCCTCTCTCACAGCCAAGGTGGTTTAGGTGCCCCCAAAAAATACAGATGGATAAAGATGGGTAAAACCAGACCATCCCCCTGCATCCCTGCCCTGCAGCTCACAGTTCAGGCACCAGAGCAGGGCTTGGTGAGCTGCTGGTCCTACAGCCTCTCCTGGGGTGGCTTACAGATGAATGTTCTCATGATCTCCATGCCCTTGGCCACCCAAGTCAGCTCCAGTCAGCAATAACTTGTTATCACCTCTCCTTTATTTGTGTATAAATTTGAAAATTAGCTTGCTCTTCCTGTAAAAACGAGAAAGAAATAATTATTAAATAACAAAACTTAAAGAGTTCTGAAACAAGGTAGAAAACAGATCTTTTTATTTGGAACAAAATGAATCACAGGGGGAAAGGAAAAAGAAAAAAAAAACACCAGAAAGAGAACAGCTGGGCATGAACACATACAGTTAAAGGAAGAGCACAGGCTGCATCACTTCTCTCCTGACCTCACAGTAACAGAACCTTTTGCCCCTTTGGAATGGCACTTTCAGTGGTAAAGGACAGAAAACCAGCCCTGGTTCAATCTGTCTCACAAAGACCTCTTGCCCCTCTAGGAAAAATCCTTCCAGGACTGGGGTGATAACAGTGGTGATGGGCATCCCCATCCCTCCCAGGGCTGGCAGCAGGAAGGCAACACTAGGATAAGCTGGAGCTGGGATGCCCCAGCCCAGCAGGACAAGGCTGGCCCAGCTCTCTCACCCTCAGCACTGAAACAATTGTCTGCTCAGAGCACTGATCAGCCTCTCAAGCATGTGCTGGAGTCGAGTGTCCCCTCCTGCCCCTGCCAGAAAGTGCAGCAGTGAAGCAATGCTGACTGTGTCCTCCCATTCTGGTGACACTGGCCCGGTGACATTCACCCAGCATCGCTGCTTCTGCGCTGCCACCCCAAGCACTCCGTGCCCCTTCTTTTGTCATTCAACTCACAGCCTTTGAGGAATGTTTGTACTGAAAGGAGTTAGAACAGCACCAGTTTGTACTGAAAGGAGTTAGAACAGTAAGGAAAAGAATTATCACCTCGCTCTTACCGGATTCCTACGGCAGCCTTTAAAAGCAGAGACAGGCTGAATCACCACCAACACAGCACACAAGAGCCAAACATCTTCTAAAGAGAGTCACAGGACAAGGAAAGAACGAGAACAGTCGCCTATGGCTGGGTGTCACTGATGCAGAGCCTTGGCAAGCAGGCAGAGATGAGGGACTCCCAGGTGAGCGGGCAGCCACCCCTCCAGCTCCCTCCCTGGGACACAAGTTCTCAGTTTAGTTTGGATTCTGCTGGGGTGCTCATCCCTCGTTGGATGGCTTTCACCAGGCATACCTTAAATCCATTTCCAAGGGATTCACCATGTAAGCACGATATAAAACAGGACAAAACGACAAGGGAGGAGAGGAATGCAGTATACACCTCCCCATCCCTTTTGGTCCCAGTCTGTACCATCTCTGCTTTTACCACCATGCCTTTCTAGCCCAGCAGGCTAATTTTACACTAACAACCAATTCAATACCACCTCACTCTGACTACTAAAATTGTCTCATACAGCAAATACCTTGTTCTGGCAGCACATCCTGCAGCACTCCCTGGCAGCTTTGCTGGGACTCAGCTGCCTGCGACAGAATCCCTGCCCTCTCCTCACCACATCCTTCTTCCCTGCAGGTCTAGCCCAGCTGCTCCACAGGCACAGCTCCCCTGAGCAGAACAGGACAAGCCTAGCAGCAAGACTTACCTAAGAGATTCTATAAATTGCTGCTGTCTGTGCAAAGAGCACAGCCCTGAACAAGCCCACATGCACAGGCAGATGGCCAGCTTCAGCAGCTTGCAGTAGCTAAACTATTACACTAAAGGCACTAATGCTTGCATTGATAAACAATCTCAGCCTTAAAATCAAGGTTTCTGCCAAAATTGCAGCCCCAAGCCCCCTCCTGCTGCAGGCAAGCAAGCGAGTGACAGCTCGGGGGCAGCCCAAGCAGTCGGGTTCTGGGGAAAGGTGACCTGTACCCTCTGTCATTTGGGGCACCAGGAGAGGAGCATAGCCAGCACCACCCCAGCTCTGCACACAGCATCTGCAAATGGCACATTTCAAGCCCCCACCACTGCTCCTGCTCCAGGCAGCAAGAGGTGAGGGCCAGATCTGGAGCTCAGAGGAGTGGCTCAGGTAAGCACCCAGGACAGCAGGTACCCAGCTGAGACCTCCTTTGAGCTTCCTTGGCAGGGCCTGGGAAAAAGCTGCCCTGAAGTCTCCTGAGAGAGAAGAGGCTTTCTCAGGAAACTTCTGGCAAGCCCTTGGCTTCTGCCTGGGACTGGCAGGCAGCTCACCCTGCCTGTTGTGCCTGGCCCTGGCTGGCAAAGGTGGGCAAGGCATGGGGTGGGCAGGGAGCAGGAGGAGCCCTCTCATCCCAGGCTGGCCCCTGGGCTCCTCAGTTTAGCTGCAGCTCTGTTATCAAGCAAAGCATCCAGAGCTGCCCCTCTTGTTTGTTGGTGAACCTGTCAGGCCTTGAAGCCACGTGTGTGCTTTTCTCTGGATTTTCTTTTTTCGTTTTAAATGAGGTCAGAAGGTCTGCCACCCCACTTCTTTCCCCTGCTAAAATTTTCCAGACACAGTGAGACTATGGGATGCAAAGGACAAGTGTCACAGGCATCAGGGTGGAACAGCAAGCATATCAGATCAGTCATCAGTTGGATCTGGGAAACAGTCTGAGGCATCTTCCTGGCTTTCCATATCAGCTAGGACCTCAGCATCTGGCATTTCCTCAGCTTCTATCTGCACTGGTAAGTTTTCTTCTGCCACTGGCTGGGGCTCAACACCTTGACCAGTCTGGGCAGCATCTGGAAAAGGGAGAAATGGTTTATAAGTGCCCACACTATGGCTCACACTCATGGAAATTCACCCCTTGGTCCCTAATGCTGCAGGCTGCTAATCCACTCTGTCCCCTGGCCCCAGGCACCTGCAAGTCAAATTTCAATTTTCTCTGGAACTACTTATTTACTGAGCTATACATCAGGGCATTTTGGTATTGAAGCTCTCTGGCTTCTTAGTACCAAAGTACTTTAGTACCAAACCTTTAGTACCAAAATACTAAAGTCAAATCTATTCACTTATATCTGAATAATTCAAGTTGGCTAACAGCACACATTTAGTTCTTGCCTACTTTCCACATGCATCTCTGCTTTTTACTTAATTGTAAAACAATTAAATATGGACTACTTGTTAGTTAAACTTATAATATTTGAATTTTTTATTAAAAACTCTACATTTGAAGTATATTAATATTAAACAATGATCTGAAATACCTTTTTTTCCTCTTTCTTGTTCTGTGTTCATGAGTAGCATATAATATTTTGAAAGCAGAGCAAAGAGCATCCGAGGTTAGATTTAAAGCACAGCAGAGCTACAGGAGGCTGTGCATGGTACAGTGAAGGACACCAGAAATGGAGACAGCAGTGCTGAGACCAGGCTGTGACCTGTGTAATGCTGCTCCAGTTCATGATGTTTCTGCTAAACCTACTTCAGCTGATGATGGTGCATTACCAGGCAAGATGCTGCCAGCACTTGTGTTTGGGAAGCAAAACTGAAGGAAACATAATGCAAAAAGTGGAGTACTAATATCAAAACATACAGAACAGGACATTTCTGGAGGGTTTTTATCACTGCACTCTCTTAACCATATTGTGCTGAGGCTATGGGGGTTTATGCTCGATTTCTTTGAAAATTTTAAAATGTAACCATATTCCCACTCTAGCCTCAATTTAAGAAAATACACAACCCTCTGGTTTTGATGGGATTTAGCTGTGTTTACAGCTCAGCATATTGGCTCCTGCTGTCCTGAAGATGACTGCTTAAAAAACAGCACCAATTTTTACAAAATGTTACTGATGAGAAAGGTGAGAAAATTGCAGGAAAACTGCTGAGTATTGGGGGGGAGATTGCGGTTTCTGAGGTATGTGGCACAGGAGATAGTGGAACAGACAGCCTGCAGCCTGCTGGCAGCATCCTCTGTGGGATGGCTGCCTCTGCTTCTCATGGCACGAGTAAGGTACTGAAAAATGCCCTGCTGCCACTCCTGCAGAAGATGCAGCACCTTCCCTGTGCTGCCATGCCCCAGGCCCCTCTCTACTGTCACCTCCACCCCCAGCAGCCACACACAAGCACTGTGTCCCCCCTAAACAAGGTGTGTCTGACCTCAGACAGGTCTCTGGACTCACCAGGCTTGGCAGGACGGTCACTCTGAGCCTCCACGCGGTCTCCATTGGGGGGGCTCTTCGTGCCTTCCCCGGACACCACTGACATTGTTAACCCGTCATCCTTCTCCTCCTCTGTGAAACCAAACCAGGGATTTGAAGGAAGAGGCTCCCACCTCCCCAGGCTTGTTAGGGCTGCTGTGAGGCCAGACCCCAGCACATGTTTGTGTCCCCTCCTGAGGTGGTGCTGGCTCTGCTCCCGGAGCAGGCAGATGCCGAGAACAGAGGGTGGTCACTGCCAGCCTGCCAGGGATGAGCCTGGCCATGGTGCCAGGATCACAGCTTGAGGTGGTCTGCACGGGCAGATTGCTCCCAGGGACAGAGGACTGCCATTAGAAACCATTTTGGGATCACACCTGAATGAGATTCCATTTTATTGCCCATAGGAGAGGTTTTGCTGTGGGTTTTTCTTCCGGCCAGGACCACAAGTGTGAGGGGAATAAAGGAAAAGTGAGGTTTAATTCAAGACAGTGCTAGCCATAGAGGCTGCCTGTCAGCAAGCAGAATTCTGCTCCAGCAGGTCAAAGGAGGACAGGCTGGATGGAGGACAAGCAGCCACCCAGCTGAGACCAGGTTACTCTAAGGCCACTCCACAAGCACAGTCCTCTCCAAAATTCATAACAGGGGGGTCACAGCATTCCCCACTCACCTGAAGGCACTGGGATGAACTTGTGTCTCCTCTTCCTCATGCAGCAGCATATGGTGGCAGGCAAAGCCACCAGCAGGATAAGCACACCTGCTGCACAGCCTGCCAGGATGTAAATGAACCCCGGGTACCGCAGCAGGTCTGCAGGAAGGACACAGCATTGTTAGCCACCGTGGTGGACAAACTCCTTTCTCCCTGTGGGAGGAACCCTGCAGCCAGATTAGAGCTTGTTGGCATCACTGTTGCTTTAGTTTGGATCAGGGCAGCTGGCACTGTGAGCTGTGGCACTTTGTGATTTATGTCACATCGTCTAATTATGGCATGGAATTTTTCATTAGGAGGAGAGTCCTGTGTGCCCAAGTTGTGTGCATTCACTTCTGCTTGCTCTGATCACTGACATCTAAGGTAACCTGTAAGTTTTAATCAAATTTAACAGAGAAAGTGGTGGTTTGAAATATAGTACATTTCAACAAGGGAGGGAGACCCAAGGAAGCACAGTTCTCTTCACAGAGAGCAGCAGGCACAACTTCCCAAGGATTTTTCCTGGGAAGGCAGTGAGAAGTACAGAGAGAAGAGGAGAAAACAATTCTTATCTCCATTCACTGCTCCTGTTTTTGCACATGTGGAATGTGTTGTGGAGATTGTTTACCCAAAGTGATTTGGTTAATTGGACACCGGTGAAAGTTGTTTTGAGTGATTAGCCAATCACTCAAAGCTGTGTCCTGGCTGTCTCAGACAGTCACAGGTTTTTCAGTAGTATAGTATAATATAGTATTCTTTACTATAGTTATAATTTAGTTTTAATGTAATATAGTGTAGTTTTAATAAAGCAATTGCTCATCCTTCTGAATCACAGAGTTAGAAGGCATTATTCCCTGGCTGGGGGATCGCCTGCTTCCACTACACCTCCTGCTGAAGGAAAAGCTGCAGAGTCTACCCTCAGAGCTGGCATCAGAGAGTCTGCTTAGGACAGTCATGTAATGCCTGCACCAACCCCAGAGCAAGTCTCATCAGAGCCTGCACTGCCTCAGGCACCAGACTGTGGTCACTCAAGCCAAAGCTCAAGGAAAAAACCCTTCCCTGGCTCTGCTGCTGCCTGGGGAAGGATTCCACCCTGTTCCCCTGCCCAGCCCGGAGGGCAGAACACGCTGCAGGAGCGAGGGCTGCAGATGGCTGAGCAGAAGGGCAGCACAAGTCACTGGTGATGATTTCCCAGCTCAGCAGCCCTTGCTCAGGGTTGCTGTGATGGGGCAGACCTGCACGTTCACTGCTGCTGAGCAGGCAGCTGGTGCAGGGCACTGAGAGACCCATCCAGGTTTGCTCCTTCCTGAGGAAGGAGCAAGGAAAACTCTTCTTGCCATATCAAAAAAAAAAAACCAAAAAAAACCCACACAACTCCATTTAACATAAATTCCTTAAAATTCCTTAGGTAAGCCAGTGCCATCCCTTTCTGAATAATTTAATTGCTTTTCAGCAGCACACATGCCTGCATAGCACAGCACAGCAGCAACCAACAGGCTCATTTGGAGCTTATTTCAAGCCCTCAAAAGCACTAATTGCTCCATATCTCCAGAGACTAGGAAGAATTTTAAATGTTCCAGGATATACTGCACACCATCATACTCCACCTACTCACTGGGACAGTAAAAACAACTGCACACAGGTGCTTGTGGTATTTTCAGAGTGCTTGTTCCAGTCTTTTTAAAGACAATTACCAAGTTTTAAAAAAATCCATATTCAAAATTAAAAACTTTCAGCAACTCAGAAATAATTTCCCAAATTATTTTAGTTGATGAACGCTTAGAGAATATTGTGAAAAGTATAAATACAAGTTGGAAATTTTTTTCCCGAATCTTTTTCCTAAAAATTTGCCAATTTGTTAATAAGGTCTTTTTGAGACAAAATATTGTGTTAAAAATAAGGAATAAACAAGTAATTAATCAATAAAATCTTTTCTATATGTTGACTTCTTAACTTCTGAATTCTGTATGTTCAGAGCCCTGTGTTGCCTGGTAAGTTTACAGCATTTCTGCCAAATTGTTTTTTGGTTATTCAAAATTATTTCATCAGCCAAACAGGTTGCTAAATGGATGTTTTTACATAGATCTTATATCTACAGTGGAAAAAACAAAATTCAACCCTTTGCCTGGAGCAAATAATAACCCACAAAAATAATTCGTGATTAAATTAATTACAGCAAAATTTGTCAAAAAACTTATCGATAAGTTATGCCTGCAGTTTTGATAACCAGCTTTGCTGCCAGAGAGTAGAAGAACCTTCCCCACTGGAGGTGCAAATTAAATGATACTCAAGGATCCAGATTTCCTGTCTCATTAAACTCTGGCCTTGTTCAAGCAGAATGCTCAGCATTTATGAATAGCTTGCAAATGGATAAAGTCTCAGCCTCCTCGCACACTTACATGTCTGAGCAAGGATATGGAGGGGGAAAAAACCCTACATTCCATAAGTAAATGGTTTGTATCTTTAACCACTTCTGAGGGATGTGGCTGATGGAGAGACATTTGTATAGATCAGAAAATCTTTTGTACTTCTGGCCTAGATAAAGGAGAAAGAGATGAAGCAAAACACCTCAGCTGAGTCCAGCAGCAACAGGCCTGAACCACTGGAAGGGTTTTTATGGGGATGCACAGAAACTGGAAGGCATCTGGGTCATGGATGCATGGCAGAGTAGGAAGCAGCCTGTGTTTCTAAAGCAGCATAGAGGATCGGTGCACAGGAGGTGCAAATCTCCATCACCAAAAAGTAGGAAAAGAGACAGATGGAAATCCATCCTTGCTGAAAAGCTGGGTAAAAGAACCTCCTCAACAAACTTATCCCATCTGTGGTTGTAGGCTGTGTCAATCCAAAGCACAGGAGGGAGAAGGAAATCAAGGGGTCACTTTCCAAAGGCAGGATATGGTAACTCTGGGAGCGAGATGCCAGAGGAGGACAGAGGAATTTGACATTTTGAGGACACCAACAACCCCTCAGTTGGCAGCTGCAAGAGACCAAAGGGAAGATTTTCTGGGGATGCCATTACTCACCATAACTGCAAGACAGCGTAATGGGCCTGGTCCTTGTGACACTGTTCCCCTTCAAAATCTCACACACAAACTCCCCAGGCTCAGTTTTGCCCAGGTGAACCTTCTTCCCAGCATCCTTAATGCAAGCCCCCTCGGCTTTCAGGTGGGTACCATTGAGGAGCCACCTAAAGACCAGGATCTCGTTGCTGGCCACGTTGCAGGACAGCTCTGCAGTTCCATCAGGGAAGCACTGGATACCAATGGTCGGCTCTGCTCACACACAGCATGGGGTAAGGGGAGCAGGGAGGAAAGAGAGAGGTGAGGAGAGGACTCAGCAGTCAGCACGAGCTGAACAGAATCTTCCCTTTCCAGCAATCTCACATTTACTGTATGAAGGGAGCACAGAAACAAGTAACCAATCTCTTGAGTGCCTGCACTCTGCCCTGAAATGCTTAACAGTGCCCACCCCAACACTGCTAGTGACTCCTGATCTCTGTTATGGGGATGCCACCAAAATCTGGCATATTGTCATTTTCCTAACTGACATTGAAAATCAATCAATCAATTAATTAATTAATTAATAAAAGCCCCTGGTCTGAGAGGATGGTGGAAACATCCAAAGCATGTGCCAGCCAGAGCCCTCCTCTGAAATTAGCAGATAATTGTAGTTTTGGAGGAGACTCAGCCCTCCCCTCCACCAGAGGTTTGTATTTTTGCTGTCACTCTGCCCTTTCTTCCATTTTAGAGAGGAATTGGTGCAAATCATGGCCAACATGGACATGAACACAAGACACTTGCAGTTAGATACAATACCCAGACTAGGACATTTTAAAATAAATTAATGAATCATTAGTCTTACTACATTTCCCTGAATTTCTCTCTTTCAGTCTACTACAAGGAGCAAACCTATTTCCTACACTTGCCACTTCACACATACAAACTAGATAGGGAGCTGGTATGGATTTAGCACAGCAGAAGTAACACTGAGAACATGTGCCCATGGAAATAAGCTCAGAAATCATTTTCTTGCGCTAGGACATCATCTTCAGTTAAAATTCCCTGCCTCCAGGAACATGTTGGCACTGAAAGTTTTTCCCTGCCTTAGGGGTGGCAACAGAACAGAAGGAGGAGACAAATGTTCCCAAAGTAAATCCACTGAAATGGAGGTTAAACCCAGGACACTTCTGCAGTCTCTGACTACTTCCAGCCTAAGCCCCTGTTCTTCACACCAAGGAGTCACATCTTTGACCTACTGTGCAGAGCAGTTCCGCCTGTTTGCACCCAAAAGGTGTAAGGGCTCATTTGTCTTCACTGAGACCAGTTTGCTCAGACATTTTCATTACAGTTTCGTGCGCTTCCATTTATCTTGGAAGCCTGTGCAAGTGAAAGCCCTGCAAAAGGAACGGCGGCGATGAGGACCAGAGCAACGCTCTCTGTCTGCCTGGAGCACTGCTCAGCAGCAGGACAAACCCTCCTAAGCCTTCCCCATATTAACCCAAGCAATGAGCTGGATCCTGTACAGAAGTGACTTTGTTCCTGTCTTTGCTGCCTGCAGGTGGATGAGTGGGCACACAAAAGGGAGCAGGAATTCTGAGACTGCAAGGGACAGGAGGGAGACTGGCACGGCTCCCAGGGGCACCTATAGCTCCTGCAAGCTCAAGCAGTTTCTTTGGAAAAATTTCAAGGCATCAGGCTTCCAACAAGTTCAAAAGCTTTTTGTTGCTAAGAAGGCCACTTACCAAACACTTCCAGTGTAAAATTTCTGGCGGTGTTCTGAAAAACAAATCCATATTTTCCTTCGTCGTCTTTCTCCACACTCCTCAGCACCAGGGAGCCGTTCTCTAAGTTCAGCCATCTACTGGCAGAAGTGCCACACTTGGCCAACAAGGTATCGTTTAGGACAGTTGTAGAGCATTTCTTATCCTCCTTGCTCATGCTGGAGAAGTTCTGCAGGCTTTGGATTTCCAAAGAAAAGACTGCGGAGTCGCCGCTGAGCGCACCAGTCCAGATGGCAGAGCCTGAAAGGAGAGCAAGCTTGCCATGTCCATCCATCCCCTCCTGGCTGCCTCCCAGGAAGGAAAATGCCCAGGTGAGACATAAGAGGGACAGACCCAACCCTAGGGACAAGTTGGATCACCAGTGATTGAAAATCTGAGATTTTCTGTAAGGTCCAACTTCCTTCACCTTAACAGCACAGGAAAGGTGTGCACACCATGCACAACAGGGAAGCAAAAGGCTGAACGGCTGGTCTTTTCTCTCTCTAAATTTAAGATGATCATCTAGCAGCCCCTATCAGAGATAAGAGACTGTGCAAAGAAAGGTCCTCAGGGCATCAGTGCCATGGATCTTGCACAGAAGGTAGCAGAAACAACAGCTGCAGGAGCCCAGCTGCTTTCACACAAAGAGTAAGGTCGGAGTTTTAACTCTAACAGGTCTCGCACGTTATTAAGTTGTTGTGTGTAAATCAGAGGTGGGTAAATGGCACATCTTGGGGACTAACCCAAGGTCACACCAAGTGCTGGGACCTGGACCATGTCGCTCTCCAGCCAGCACTCTGCATACAAGGACCTTACATTCCCCACTGAAAAGCTTCTCCAGACACAGGACACTCAGAAAGTACAATGTTGTTAGTTATGGCTACTTTACTGAAAAAATAATCTGTCTTACTTTGGTCTGACTTCCCCTTTCATGCATTAGCAACTACACTATTTGATGTCGCCCCAAACCTGGTAGCGCCCTTAAAAGATCTTGGAGCAAAATTAGGGTGTCTGCTCATCTAGGCAAACCTGTGCCAACCCCAATGAAGAAAAATCCTACCTACCTTGAGTGACAGTTATTATCACCAGCAAGCAGAGCAGAGTCAAAGGAGAGCTGAAATCCATCTCAAAGAGCTCCTTGCATCATATGCTGAGGAGACGATCTGGCTACAGAGCTCGGTGAATTTAGTGCTGGGGAAATGATGTCAGAAGCAAGAGTGGGGAAAAAAAAAGAAAAGAAACTCCATAGTGGACAGATTGAATGATGTTTCAAAATAGACCTGCAAGGTTTTGGGTGACTGACCTCGGGCTGAGCCAATGCAAGCCACAGTGTGCTCTGCAAAGTCCTGCAGCTCAAAGGTGGCTGTGTGAGATAGGGCTCTGAGAGGTGAGGGGAGACAAAAATATCTCCTGGTCAGCTCACCCCATTTAGGACGATGCTAATGGAGCAGGCAAAGGAGTAACACCTATTTCTTTCATCCTTTCCTAGTTTATCAAAGTACAGCATCCCCACCCAGGGAGAAGTCCAGTCAGATGAAAACCAGTCAGATGCAAAGTTCTGCACATGAAAACCAGTTGATTTTCTGCAATACTAAAAATTATCACTCCTTGACATCTTACCAGCAGGAAGGAGGTGTGGGACAAGGCTCTCCCTCTGCTCCCAAAGGCTGTGTTGCCAAACTGAGTTTTGCCAGGCCCTTTTAGTGACTGAGTGGTACCTCAGTGTACCTCCATACAGCCACCCCAGGCAGAGTAAAGATTATGGAAAATTAAGTTGTATTGCAAAACTAAACTGAATGTAGCCCAGAAGCCACCCCAGCTCTGCTTGGAGTGGAAATCTCAGAGATGAGACTGAAAAGCCAAACCTGAAGAAGCTCTGTGAACCAGTTATCTGGAAAGCCAGATAGGGCCAGACACTTGCCACTTTATGAGATGGCTTAAGTGCACTGGGTGTTGCACCAAGTGCCACAATAGGTTGCACAAACAACACAGGGACAGCAGGAACTGTCTCACTCACTGGAGGAAGTACACTGGTATAGCATTAGAGCCAACATCTGGATGCTTTCAGATGCTTAGCAGATGTGCTGGGGAATAATTACAAGAGCTGGGTTCAGGATGCAGCTGGGAACATTATATTTTTGTTTGTCTGGACACAGATATAGACACAGCCCCCTAAGGAAGCTCCATGCAGTGGGTTCACGTGTACACACATATTTCTGAGAAGTGGGTAAAACCCTTGCATTGTGGTCTGCACTATTTTTCAAACAATCTGATTATGCTTGAAAAACTCCACATTTTAGCCACTGGTTCGGCCACTCTGACTTCTTTACCAATGACAACTACATCTAACCTCCTGCTCCCAGAGTCCCAAACTTAGAGATTTGGTTCAAGGCTATCACAGCAACATGCTGTCTTTATCATATGTGCATAGGATAGGCCTAAATTGATCTAAGATGAGACAGAAATAGACATCTCTGAGAAAAGCAGTGAAGCGAGTCTTCAGACACTCACAGCAGTGCAGAGGAAGGGAGAGAGGAAAAAGTATTTACAGTAAGAAACACTTTCATTTCCTTCTGTGCTGCAGAAATAACATGAAGAAAATCTCTCTCAAATACCACTGCAAGACTGGGGCTAACCATCTGCCTCGGATGTGCACATTCATCTTCATTTCACCTTCATGCTTGAAGGGCAAGCTGGTGGAGTTGGGGTTGCAGTGCTGTGGTGGAGACACAAGACAGAACAGACAGCACGCGCAGGGTCACTCCCGAACAGCACCCCAAAATCTCAGAATCTCAGCAAAACAAGGCACAAAAGGGGACTAATCCAGCAAAAGTTCACCTTCTCTTCCAGCCAACGAGAGCAGAGCCCATTTGCAGTAAAATCCAATAAAAATATGGCCCTTCTGGTGCGGCTCTGTTGTCACAGGAGTGACTCTGCACGGCTGTGACATTGCGGTGTCCTGCATTTCGTCTCCCTCTCGGTGACTCCAGGGCAAATGAGTACATTTATGAGTTCAATATTCCTGACTGCAAGTGCCCCATACATCACACAGTATATGAAGTCCCATTAGGCTTCTTCTGTCCCTCACATCCTCACTAGCTAAAAAAAAACCCAGAAGGAATCACAGCCAGGATAAAGATGACAGCGCACACACAATCTGTGTTGTCATCAATCAGCAGCCTCTTTTAAGAGCAACACTCTCAAATTTCACTCATAATGAAACTGTTAGATGAGATCTGGCATTAATTTCTAGCATTGGCTAATGAGTGATCTTGCAGCACCCTTGGCTAGGCAGAGAACTCAGTTCCCCTTTTTATATAAAGACAGAGTTTTGTGTGATTACTGCAGAAAAAAACACCTTGTAAGGCTTAACAGAAATCACAAGTAGAAAAAGGGGGGAGGGAAGGTGTACCAAATAAAAAACCCAAGAATTTGTAGTTAGAAGGTGAGCTAAAACCTTTTTTCTTGGTGTGCTTCAAGCTCACAGGGTCATTTTACCCCCTCACACTGAAAGCTTCATGAAAGGGGAATGGAGATTCATTCCATAGATGGCATAAGGCCTTGATGGAGCATGGGAGATGGGAAAACCTGAGCTAGCAAGTAAAGCAGGAAATAACCCGTGAAATATTATGGAGAAATCTGTACATATCAACTCTGCACATCTCCCTTTGCACAGGCTGGTAAGCATAGGCAGCACACCTATTTTTACTGTCATTAGTGAGTGTCAGTGCTCACTGGGAAACACACAGAGGTAGCCAGCAGAGCTAAATGCAGAAACTCAACACATGCAAACAGAAAATAGGCCTGCAGCTCCAGCAGTGCACAGCTGCAGTGGCCCTTCTGTCCATCCATCCAAGGCAGGAACAGGGCACACTCCTGAGAAATGCTTCTGTGTGGGGCAGCAGGACCCCAGAGACTGATAAATATTCATATTCATATGAACTCTTCCTTTGGTACATTAAACTAGCCAGAGAGCTATGCTTATCTTCAAGACCTTTCCTGATCATAGCAATAGAAATAGTAAGCAAAAACAAAAGCAAAGGCTAATGGTCAGAGCCTCAACTACAGGTGATATCTCCATGACATGGACTTTTAAAGAAACCCACAAACTGAGAAAAGGGATGTTGCAGAAACGTGCTGAGATCAGAAAGGCTCCAGACCTAATTATAGACAAGGTGCATGTGGTTTCTCCATCCTGTGGTACCTCTGGGGAAGGCAGAGTCCAGCACTTGCAAGAGTCAGGGCCAATAGGAATGCACTCTCTTCCTCAGAGCATGCATGGATATTTTCATCCTTCTTGCTAAGAGGTGGAAGCAATGTCCAATATCCTACAAACACTTACAGCTCCTCTGACATGGCTCTCCCAGCCTGCCCCACAATGACAGGTGAAAAAGAAGAGCCCATATATGGAAAAACTGCTGGAAATGACACAATTTATATTTGGCTGTGTGCAGGGTGAAATGCTTTGCATTTTCTTGAAAAAAAAAGAAAGAAAAAAACCAAACCGAATGGTTGATTACTGCAGAGCTATTCAGACATATGGGTTCAATCCTGTCACTACATGAGCAACACTCGACTGCAGGAGCACGCTCCTCTTCCTCCTTGCCTTGTCTTGCCTCACTTTAAGGGAAAGCAGACTTTGCTAAACCCCAGCTTGGAAGATGAACTTGGGAAATTTCACTAATGTTGCCACCTTCAAACCAATAATGCAAGCATTATTTACAAAGGCAAAGAGATTTCACAGGTTGAAATTCTCTGCAGGATTCACCGAACAGTCTGAGCATTACATCTGCTCTGGTTAGGAGAAGGTTAATGCCAGGCTCATTTTTAAAAAATCTTCAAATACAGTGCAGAATGGGGACAAAAGCCACCAGAACAGCTTTACAACCACAAGACTGCAGGTGGTTGTGACAGGGATTCCCTGTCTGTCACACTCCAGCACGTGAATAACCTAAAGTGACAGTCAGAAGACTTGAAAAAGCAGCAAAAAACACACTTTGTGCTTTTTCCTGAAGCTTTGCTACCATACACAAGAAACTGCAGCCGCTGATACCTGCAGCAAATTAAACCATTCAAGAGCTTTAAAAAGTTTCCTTTAAGCAGCAGAGAATATTCTTTGATTACAAAAAAAAAAAACAACCAAAACCCCTGGGTCATTTAACTTTGTATTACTTACTAGAAGTGCTCAGAAAATGCAGACATTGGGGATAATGGCTGTCTTGACAGCAGACTGAAATTTGTTGTAAAGGCACCAGAACAGCACTGAAAAAAATTTAGGAGAGCCACAAACTGAAAGAGGCTGAAAAATAGTGTTTTATAGGATCAAAGCTGGAAACACAGCTTCAGCATGCCAAGCAGGACTTAAAAGGCAGATTGAAAAGTCCTTGGTCATGACACTCTTCAACAAGGTAGTCTGGCTAGGGCCAAAACAGCAAATAATTGAGGCTTTTTAAGACTAGATGAAATTTTTGCATACCCTGATATTGTGAAATGAGTAAGACTTTCTGAAAGTGCAGGCATGGAGGCACTTACCCTATGAAATGAATGTCTGACCATGCTCTGAGAGCAACCCCTGGGCACACACATCCAGCTGACAGCCCTGGTTCTTTCCTCCAGAACCCTTCTGCATACATATTTCTTTTTATCTCCTTAGAGATAAGGAGATCTGTGTGTTTTTATCAAACATTTGGATCTCAGGGTCTCTCCAATAATATGAGTCATTAAAAAAAGCAACTGGAATGTTTTGCAGCCAAGATTATGTTCATAATTTGAATATTCAGCCACAGAACGCTTGTGCTGGACCATTCTCAATTTATTTGACCTTTACCCCTCATGCGCATTAAAGCAACAGGAATATATGTGGTCATTTAAGTCTCTGCACAAATCTTTCTTGTCTCTAATGCTTCAATTAATTCTTTCTACTTTCTCTAATGAATGAGGATGGGACAGACAACACAACTTTTCTTTAATACTAAATTGTCCTTAGACATATCTTGGAGGGGTTTTGTTCAGTAATGTGGTACCTCCCTGCCCTAAAACAATCTCCCAAATGCCCTCCCTTTTCTTTACAGAATTGTAATTTGTCTGGGGGTGACCTGATAGTTTTTATCTGTCAAAGCAACTGGTGTTACATGTGTCTTCCAATTTTCCCTATTTGTACTTGTCATTAGCACTTCATCCACACTCTGAATTAATACAAATTTATTGGTTAACTCTCCTCTAAATCTGCCTAGGATTTTCAGAAATTAAGTTGACAATCCTGCAAAACCCTCGAGGAAATCCATTCCACTTTTACTGTTTTCCTTCACAGGTGTAGACAAAATTATACTGGTATAATTTAATATATTATATTAATATATACTGGATATACAGCACCATTTTGCAGGACACAAATCAATTACTGCAAAACATTTTGCATTAGCCAGTATCATGTTTATAGTTGTTGAAGTATCAGGAACTAGAGTCCTGGACAAATTTATAAACTGGTCTTCCATCTAAGCTTAATTTAGGGTTTTTTAATCAGCAAGACAGGAATATTACAGGAATATTACAGGGAGACTCACAAGGGAGAAAATACTCTATTATTGGTCTTATACCTCCTCTTGCTTCCAGAGATAACAGGTACTATTTTAAGGAGGGAGGTTTGCCTCCCTGCATTTTGAGCTGTACAGGATTAGCTGACCCTAATAACGCACATGACACCTCTGAGCTCCTGGGGTATTTCTTTCCCCTTCAGTCACATAACCACCATGTTTTGGCACATTATCCACAGAGTCACAATGTGATCACAAAAACTTCTTGTGGCGAGCACAGCAACTGTGCCCAAAATTGTGTAACAAATTCCTCCCTACCAAGTTTGCTGGTGCTGATTCCAACAGCAGAAAAAGAATGATTATCAGACTGTGGATGTATCTGCACCATCATGCTCTGGGTACAAAGGTAGCTTTACCTGCTATTCATACAACATTTACTTTACCCTTAATTGTTGATCCTTCCTGGGGGGTTGTTCATGTCACATAAACTGTGCTGCTATCTATCAGACATGCCTTAAGCTTCATCTCCAATTTTTTAATCTGTAATTGGTTCACCAAAGCCCCCCAAGGTGATTACTTTTGTATCTCCTTCCACTGCCAGGGCTTGGGGGTCTGCTCTGATCATTGTTCATTGCTTTCATTCGGCTCCCGATTGATTTGATTTTCGCTTTGTTGCTCTCATCGTTCCTGCCTCAGGATCACAGGACATTCTCTTTCCAGTGTCTTGGTTTTATTGCAGTAATCCTTTGGACTTCTCCAATTTGAATTTCCATTTCCCTTATTTCCATTATTACCCCTTTGTCCTGTGAAATTCCTGCCTTGCAGAGCAGCTGCTAACAAGCCAGCCTTCTCCTCCTGCTGTTTTCTCTTCTGCCTTATCTTAAACTCATCCCTTACATTACACACAAATGTTGCATTAATTAATATCTCCTCCATGAGCTTCCCATGCCAGCCCAGAAAACATTGGTGAAAATGATTAACATCTGGGATCTACAAATAAGGAGACAAGCAAAGACCCATCCTGCAGGGCTTCTGGGTTCATTCCACCACCGAGTGAACACCTTGTCAGCACTATTTTCCCTTTGTCTCATTAACCATTTCTTAAATCCTCTTCAGCAAAATCTTAAGGCATCTGATCCTGCCTTGGTCTGCTATTAGGAACTGTCTGGCTCTACCCACGCAGTCCTACATCCAGCAGACAGTTCTTTATTTTCCTGCATAATCAACACTTTCTCTTTATGGGGCAAACAGAGTTTCCAGTAACCAT
This sequence comes from Setophaga petechia, assembly GCA_024362935.1. Lineage (NCBI taxonomy): Eukaryota > Metazoa > Chordata > Aves > Passeriformes > Parulidae > Setophaga > Setophaga petechia. The sequence continues at coordinate 4,881,987 of JANCRA010000013.1, read as the reverse complement.
CAAACATCTGAACAAAAAGGGTCACATGCAGTAAAAATTCCCCCAATCACTTCCTGAGCCTTTCACCCTTCCTGGAGCCTGGGCATTTGCTGCAGCCAAACCACATGGCACCACGGCTTCTGCCCCCACTGCTGCAGAAGGAATGGGGCTTGCACAGCTGCTAAAGGGAAAGCAGAAAGAGGAACAAAAGGAGTGATAGAGCAAATGGGGAGCAAAGGAAACTGTCTGAGCTTGTATGAATAGCAGTGACTAAGGAGATGCCTTGGTTTTGTTCTCATTCTTTACCTTACCTTGTAAGACTGGCTTGTATAATGGCCATTAGATCCATCAGGTCACCAATTGCTCCAAACATACCAAAAATCAGCCTGAGCTGGGAAATGGTCTTCAATATTAGCATTAAATACATTATGCAATCACAGGTAAAACTGCCCACTGATGGCCCCTTTTGGTCCCTGCTCCCAAATGCAGCCACAGCCAGACAGGTATCTCAACAAATCCAGAAGCCTTTTTCCTTACAACTCATGGGTGCTCACCAATTTTGCTACAATTACTCCAAATTTCTAATAATGAAGTATCTCTTACTAAGCTTTGTCTCATTTCCAAGCTGAATGAATTATGTAGAATTACAGAAATTCAACTTGCCACCACCTCACCTCTTTCTGGTTGGGTCCCAGCACACCACCTGTGACAGAAATAGATGAACTCACCTGTCCCATGGATCAGACACACTCCATGAGCTATCACAGCCAAACAGTGGATGAGGGGGTTCCATCGGGGTTTAAAATTCTGCTGCAAAATTGATTTGAAATGTTTGTTTGAGGAAGAAAGTGACACAAGACCAGAACTCCAAAGTTTATTTCATGAACACGACACCCTTCCTTCACAGGAAGGGATTTTTAAGGAATTTATATACAACTAGAAAAGAAAGAATGGTCATCTGATAGCACACAGACCCACTTTTGCCCTCTTCCCTCATGTTCAGGACCTTCACAGCATTTTCAGACACAGTTCTGCACTGCCTTTGCCACCCTGTGGTTAACACAGGCACAGCTCCAGACCTTCCCCTTCGACTGCCCAGCACAAGTTGCTCTTTATTAATCCCTCTCTTTAGAGCAACCTGCCAACATTCCACCTCATGGCTCTTGCTACCCCAAAATTCAGCAAGGATATTGTGGTCGGTTTTGAAAATCAAAAGTTAAGAAATCTCAAAATAACGAAACCACCCTTCAAATCCTCAAATCCTGGAGGGTTGCAGCAACTGAATTCTGCAGGAGAACAGCCATCAAACATCAGCAAGGACAGTTTGTGACCTGTACCTGCAGTTTTAAAGCATTTTCACCCAAACATCCTTAAAACTCCCCCTGCAAAGCACTGCCATAAGAGTCTAACTTGTTTTCCTTGGGTCCTCATTGATCAGTCTGGTGTTGGCAGGAAAATAATCAGTGTGGGGACTCACACCATGGTAGGGACTGGCTACAGGATGCTCCATAAGTAATTATGGAAATCTGAGCTGAGTAACATCCTCCATGAGGAAGTATGTTGTTTAAAGCAGAAAGCAAACAAAAATGTCTGTTCACAGCTGAAGCCAAGTTTCTACAGTTACTAGATTTGTCTATTTACTGAAAACTCTGAAAAAGTGTAAATTGAAAGCTCAGTCTTTGCCACGTCTCTCAAGCAGAACATCTGAATTTCACTTCGCTTTACCCACTACCTCCATCACTTCCTAGAACAATAAAACCCAGCAGGAAAGGAGTCCAAGAGGACACATCTGCTCCCTGGACAGCCCAGCTCACACGTGATGCTCTGGAGCTGCAGTGCCCAGCAGCACTCCCATGCAGGAGTCACTTCTGCCCACACCTCACACAGCCAGCCCAGGGTGCCAGCAGGGTGCCAGCTCCCTTGGCTCCCTGCAGATCACATCCTGGTGTTGAAGGGTGAGGCTCTGTCACTTACCTCTGTAGAGCTCTGCCAGTTCCTGATCCTGCCTGGTCTGAGATGGTCTAGAACAGCCCCAGAACTCTTCCAATGTCCCTCATGGTACCAAAAGCAGGAAGCATTTGTCCAAGCCATTCCTGTGTTTTCTTTTTTTCCCAGATCACCTTAAAGAAGTGTTTCAGTTTTGTCCTTGTTAGATTCAAGAATTTGGATTCACCAGTAAATTCTGTAATTCCTTTAAATGTTTGTGCTCCTGAGGGAAGAGAAACGTATCTGCTCTTTATTGGGATACATTCCACAGAGAGTGACCACAAGCAGGATTATTCCTTTTATCTCTTGTTAATTGGAAATGTTCTTCCTTTACTATATTTATTTGAAATACTAGCCTGAAACCAATATAGGGAGATTCACTGTGGGTACTTTAATACCTCACTTTGTAATAAAATCACTTTTTTTCATTTTAACAGCATTTCTTCCATCTCACATGCTTACACAGATTTTCCTCACCACAACAAGATGTGCAGGAATGTTGTACAAGAAACCAGATATATCTGCTTTCTGAAATTTCCTACTACCTTGGAAGCACTGCCACACAGGTTTACAAATGATCAGCTGGGAGCCTGCACACAGCCAGGGTTTGCTGCTGAGAAGGCAGCAGGTAACAAATGAGGTCCCTGAACAGTTCCCCCACCATAAGAAGGTCCATTTCCTTGTCAGGCAGAGGAAGCATTTTAGTTGGATTTGATTTAGAAAGAGAGAATCCTACTGGGAGGTCACAAGTCATAGCAAGACTGTGTTTTGAATCAGTGTCCATCAGATATATTAATGCCTAGGGACACATCTAGAATATTGTCTTTGACACTGCAAAAAACTAAACCAGTCATTTTTAACAGCTTCCCTACAAAACTGGATCCTGACATTTGCAACAGCTGCTCTGTCAGAAGCAGAAACAAACACTGTCCTTTTGTCATAAGTTGAATTTGGCATGTCTGAGTTATACAATTACTGTAGTCTGAATGAAAATAACTCCCATACAAATGATAATTGCTTGCTTCTAAAAATCCAACTCCTTCTGGGCCAAGATTATTTTGTTCTGACTAGCAAAGACTCTGCCCACATTGAAACCACCTGCCATAAGACATTTGAGTCCTTTAGTTATTTCAAAATAAGTTAGGACACATTTCAAATAGCTTCCTATTGGTCTGCTCTGTCTTCTCATCCAAAGTAAATGGAAAAAAAACCCTGGTTCCCATCTCCAGAAACCAGAATAAAGGGCACATAAACCAAGTCACCCCACACAGCAGCATCATCAGAATCCATTTTCTACTTCTTGTTCTTGTATTGCTCTGGCTTGAGTCAGAGATGGCAAATTCAAGCCACTGAAGCACAAAACATGAGATTTCCTTTGACATCCAGGGCTGCCAGGAGGGCAGGGCAGCCAGAGTGCTTGGCTGGGCACTGACAGCATCAAGGAGCAGTGCACAGAGGAAACTCAGTCCCATCCTCTACTCCAGCTGCAAAATGATGGAACCAGAGGGGAAGACAAGGAGTCATTGGCAAGAGAGGCAAGTTCTGACTTTTGTGGCTTTTCAACAGCCCTGAAACCACAAACAGGGGGTGTTGAGACAGGGAGGCAGAAAGGCAGAACAAGGCAGAACACTCAAACTTCTGTACCAGGTAAAAAACAGTAACATCTCACAGATGCTCAGAATAGAGAGGAGAGGCCTAATCAATACTTTGTAGGTCCCAAAATCTCCACATTATTCCACTGTGGGTCAGACTTCATGAAGGCTAAGGCAGCTTTCAGTAAGCCTTGCTGGCCTGGGTTGACCTCAATATTATGTTAACACATATTTTAAAAAAATTTCTAGCTGGCAAAGTCAAGCACTGACAAAAACAAGATGTGATGTGAAAGAATTTAAAATTAGCACCCAACAATTAAACAAGGAAGCTCAGTAGGAGCTCAGCACATTTATGAACAGCTTAAATGGCTGGGTTTAAAAGTCTTAACTGTAACTTCTTGTTTTCAGTCTTGTAACAAAAGTGTAAATGCTAATTGCAAGGATAACAAACCTTAAATCAAGAATATAGCATGCAGGAGTCTCATTTAAATTATCACATGAGCTCAAAATGAACTGACATGAACTTTTGCCAGGGGAGGGTCACATAAAATTTTTAAAAAGAAAAGATTACACTGGAAGAGTGGACAGACATTGGAATAAGTTGCCCAGGGAGGTGATGGAGTTGCCATCTCTGGAAGCCTGAGAGGCATCTGGATGTGGCACTTGGGAATATTGTTTAGGAGTGATTATGGTTGGTGCTGGGTTGAGAGTTGGACTGGATGATCTCAAAGGTCTCTTCCAACCAGAGGCAGCAGCTGCCAACTTCAACATATAATCTCTACATCATAGCACAAGCAAGTGTCTGATCCACACAGCCCAACACAGACAGACAGGGACTTTAGAGTGAGAATTTCCACCCACCACACACACCTGGAGCTCCCTTTGGAAGAGACAAAGCTGTGAGAGCTGTTGCACTCGTGGCCATCCCCATCCTCCTTCCCAAGCACACAGAGCCCCCATCAGGGAAGAGAGGAATGTGCTGGCCAAGCTCGGTGTTCCTGGGCATCCAGCACTGTGAGCACATAGCTCTTGGTGACAGCTGATCCAAAAATGCTGCCCCAAGGTCAAAAAACAGCAGCCACATGCTCTCCCATCTATTACAGACACATCACTGAGTTGAAAACACAGCACAAGGAAAAAAGTCACTAACAGAGTTCAACACGATTAGAGACATCAGGCTGTAACTCTGGTGATGATGGGGGGTTGAGAACATCATCTGGGAGCTGGGATTTAAAAGTGAGAACTGGGATTCTCTTCCAAATCCAGCTACTGAAGTGTATGGTCTCTAAATAAGCACTTAAGCCTGGCTTGTCCAAGTGCCACGCATTATGCAGGAAAGCTTCCTCCTTAGCAGTTTCATAAAGCTCAAATGAGAAATTTCTTTTAACTCCTGTCAAGATCTTTTTATGAAATAAAGCAACAAAAGGCATAAACTGATTTTAAAAAGTATTACTGACAGCTAATGAACCAGCTATTTCTATTCCCTGTAAACACCAAGACACAACTCTCGACTCATACTCAATTAATAATATCTAATAAGCCAGCTCTGTCAAATTATATTTGTTTTATTATTATTATCTTGCTAGAGTTTATTACAGTGCTCCTTCAAACATTAAATCTTTAAGAGGAAGCTGTAAGCTTAATTAATTAATATTCTATTTTTAATTGCTTGCCTTTTTCATATTCCAAATATACTGACGTAATTCCATTAGCTGAGGTCTTTTATTTCCCAGTGGAATTCATTTCAAACAGAAGCTGCTTAACAACAGCAAGTGCAGCATGCTTAAATACTTTAGGAACATCATTTTGTTTCAAATCAGCACTAAAACGTTGTTCTGGTCCTGCAGCTGATAAACCCACAAGCATAAACCTCTAAAAACATATCCATGCCAAACTAGATATTCCAAACCAGATTAGCACAAAAACATGCTGCTACTAGGGAATTACTAGGAATTACATAAATTTTCTTACCTTCAGAAATAACAAGTGCACACAAAATAGCCTGTAATGAATAATATTTAATATTTTAATAATTATTATAAAATATGAATAATTATTAAATCATTTTTAAATAGGTTACACTTCAAAAACTACCTTTTCTTTGCAATTATATATACATTTCTTCATGGGCTTGCTCATCAGGTAACCTTCAAATCCCATTAACTTAGATGCAAGTACTCTTGCATGCTAATTATTTCCTTACTATCATCTGAGCAGAGAATTTTTAGATAGAATAGCTATTTCAGGAAAAAAAAAAACACCTGTAGTTTCATCAACTGCCTGCATTGGCTGCTATGAGCTTGTGGGTGAGTTTCCCTTTGTTCCATGCCACAAGTGTGACACTGGAGATTCACATTGTCAGGCAATTTTTCAGAGCCAAAAGAAACCCAAAGGGGAAGCTGCAGGTCAGCCAAGTAAGATTAATTTCTAGAGATGGACTTGCTTGTCTGGACTGGAAACTGCTCCTCTGGCCCTCAGCAAAAATCCTCCAACACTGCCAAAGCTCCTGTTTGTGTCTGGTCTTTATCGTCAAAAATGGAGATGTCTCAGAAAAACCCTACATTACAGCTACCTTCAGCATCAGAGCTTCCCCCAAGGAAACAAAATTCATGTAAAATAGTGTAACCTCACACAGAAACCCAAAGTAGTGCCATGCATCCTCCTCAGCTTCCAGTTTTGCCTCTGGATGTGACGAACCCTGTGAAGCCACAGCAGACAGTGCAGAGCACTCCTTGGTGTGCCAAGGGAGCACATGTGAAGAAGCCAAACTCCTGCAAATCCCTGGAGAAGCCCATGGTGCCAACACCTCTCTACCAGCTGAGCTGTCACCTCAGGAGGTAAATTCATTTCTGGAGCTTGCAGATTCTGATTTCCCAGCCTGCAGGAGGAAGTTTCCCTTTGCAGTACATGCACTGCGCCAAGGCTGCAACTCAAGCAGCAAATTGTTGATTGAAGCTGTGTTTGCTGCTTTGTTTTGCACAAATCACTCCCTTGAACAAGGAGCAAGGCAAACTGCACACAGGGCAGGGCTGACACTCAGGATGAGCCCCAAAACCAGACAGAACTCCTGAGGAGGAGAAGAGGCTGTCTCCCTGCCTGTCAAGCAATGCCTTGAACCCCAATTCAGCAAGTTCATGGTCAGAGAAGAGCACATTTCCAAAAGCCTTAAAATGAAACAAATGTCAGCTGCCTCACAGTGACTATCCAAAAAAACCTGCTTGCTGTTGTTCACAGACGTGCAGAAGTGAGAGACAAATCTCAGAGGCAACCATCTGAAAGATTTCAGCCTGACTAAAAATATGTGCTGCCATCCAATCAACAAGCCTAGCACTTCTCACACGCTGACTTCACCAGAGCCTCCATAGCTTTCATTGCTACCTCCATGGGATGTGTTTGACCACAGCTTTATGGGTCTGTTTACTGCTTGATTTCTGCAAACATGGAGACTGCTGTGAAAACCACAGCACTTGGAAAACAAACCACCTATGATTACATATTCATAAGAAAAGGGAGGGAAAAACCACAAGCCAGCTCCTTTCAACACAAAAGCAACCAAATTAAATATTAAAACAGCAAGAAACAAGCACAAAAAGCCAGCAAATATAAGTCTAAACCATGTGCAGAGATCTAAATGAACAGGGCAGCTTAATGAAACCAGATAAAGCTGGATGCCTGTCAGAGCCTTTGGCAGCAAATCCCATTCTGCTTCCCAAGATCTCTGAAGGAGAGCAGCTACACCAATAATTAACATATTGTGCTGTAACAAGGATGGACAGAGTGCAGCCTCAGAGGCACCTTCCAGTACCAACCCTTGCACAACAATCTGCACAAAGGCTCATGGAATGACATCCACAAGCAGTGCAGAGGCACCAACCCATTCACCCTCCTGCAGGTCTGCTGGCCATGGCACAGCTCCTCTGCCTGCCACACTAAACTGGGGTGTTCCTCATGTGGATAACAAGGCAGAACATTTATTGGGCAGCCAGAAAGTGGCTGAGCCTTTGTACAGCCCAAATCTGAGCCAGTCATATTTTCTGGAAAAATCCCTTCGCCCAGGATTCTTCTCAGCCTCAGCAAAAAAGGAAAACAATAATTATCTGATTTGCTTCTCCTGTGTTTTGCTACTTTGGAATGTGTTTGGACATTGTTTACCAACAGGTGATTGTTCATTGATTTCATGTGAGTTGTTATAACTTATTGGGCTATCAGGGTCAAGCTGCATCAAGACTGTGGAAAGAATCATGAGTTTTCAATATTATCTTTTTAACCTTCTGTAAGTATCCTTTCTGTATTCTTTAGTATAGTTTAGTATGCTTTAATATAATATAGTATTATATTATTATTATAATTATATAATATATATAATTATATTATTACTATAATTATACAATATATATAATATATATAATATAATTATATATTCTATATACAATATACAATGATATATTATATTTGTATATATAATTATATATTCTATATTATTATATATTACATAATTATAGTAATAATATAATTGTAATAATTATATTATTATTATTATATTACATTAAAGAATGCTGTACTAAACTATAGTATTATTTAAAAAAGAGACATAAAAAATATAATAGATATAAATAATATAATAAATTAGCCTTCTGAGACCACGGAATCAGACTCATCATTCCTTCCTGCCACAGGGCACCCCACAAATTCAACACAAGCCAGCAGCAAGACCTGCTGAGCAGTGCTAGTTGGGTTTAGTCACAGCTTTATTCCAGGTTCAAAGTGTAAAGATGCTGCCTTGCAGCACCAGTCTTGCTAAAGCCACTGTGCCCTTCATCGTTCTCCTGCTCTGAGGAACTGTGTGCCTGCACAGGTGTGCCTGTACCTGTGCAGGTGTTTGCAGGCAGCCATGCCTGAGCTTTTTGTTTTAAGCTTTGTCTTGCTGTTTGGATCCTCAGGCAGGCGTTGTAATCAGAGAAAGCTCAGGAGAAAACCAGCTGAATAGCTCCAGCCTCCCCTGGCAGCCTGCTGAGCAAAACCTTCCCAGAGCAGCAGCCTCATAATCACTGTTACTCATTTCTTCTCAGCACACACGGAGCTCTGGAGCCCAGATAATTTGCATGTGCCATTACCTTTGGGCAGAGAAGGCTGGGGCAGGCATTTTCAGGTGCACAGATGCACCTGGAGCTTGTCAGCCCATGGGCTCCCAGTGAAACGGAGCTGCAGCAGGACCTGAGACCCCTCCCTTTCCACTTTGCATAATGTGATTACCCTGATGAGGCCGGGAAAATAAATATTTAAACAAATAACCATGTTAATATAGCTGAGTCCCTAGATCAGCCATAACCTAAAATGAAGTCATTTAACAGACTGCCTGAGGAAAAAAGTGGGGAAAGACTGACCCCTTCAGTACAAGAACGTCTTATTCCCCAGATATCTGAGAGCAAAATACAGCTTTCCTAGCACACCCCGGGACGTTCATATAATTTTAAAAATTAACAAAGCAGAGTTAAAGCGATTAAAAACAAGTTTCAAGTTCTCTCTGGTGAAAAACAAGTCAAATACAGATAACAAGCACCTCATTCGTGCTTCTCCTTCCAATTCTCCCACAACTGTACACAGCATTTCCCTTCACCCATTGTGACTGGCTTCCCAATGCTGTTATCTGCCTGATGTCCTTCCATACACAGGACTACATCAGAACTCCTTTGTTACTTCCCCAAAAACTGCTGGGAAAATGCATGCATACTGGTCACTTTCTTCTGCCTAACTTCTGCTGCTCAGCATGATCTTTTTGAATGTTTTCTTCTAAATATCTAATCAATGCCCTGACACAGACTCTGCATCCCCAGTGGAACTGATCTCCTAATTCATTTAGCACAAACAGAAAAGAATGAGAGAACTGGCTCACAAATCACCAAGTACAACATTGAAATCTGTCTGGGCATTACAAATACACTGGCAGACAACAGCAAACTTCATCAATGCCAGACTCGAGGGACAATTGCAGGCCATGATCTATGGTGTTTGCCTTTTACTTGAGGGTGTTTCATCCACATTCCTTGAACAAGCCTTTTTTCCTCCCACAGGCAAGTGTCAGTTAAGTGAGGCAGACCACATTATACTCCAAACAGTCTGAAATGCCTCAGTGAAAAACAAGAGTGGCAACCACAGTGTTTCACTGCAAAACTTACATATTTTAAGGGCACTCTACCCTTTATAGGTTGAGTTCTCCCTCTAGACCTCTAAGATTACCTTTTGAGCTTAATTAAAATTAAGAAATCAGTAGGTAGCATGGTTTGCAGATACAGAAAGCTTGAGAAAGAAGTTGACTAGAATATCATGTTCAGATATTTACAAGGAAAACACTATTAAAAACAAAGGTGTAAAACTGTAATGTAAATAACAATATAAGTTACAACATAAGAGAGCCCTGCTACTACAACCTCATGATCACAAAGGTGGGGGCACAACCTTTGGGCAAAGCAGGGCACAGGTAAGCTGGATTTAGAAGAGTCTCACAAAGAAAATATCACTCAAAAACTTGCCTTTCTTATGGGCAGGCCTTCATCTTCAGGAGAATTTTCAGTATGACTCAGTGTGACAGTCCTTTCAACGTCTAACCATGCTTTCAGTGAAGAATTTTCTTCTAATACCCAATCTGAGCCTCCCCTGGTACAACTTGGGGCCCATTTAACCAGCCAACTACTTAAACCTTGCCTGCTTTCTAAAGATGCAACAAAACTGAGCACCTATTGAAAAACTTCTCAGTGCAGTTTCCCTGGTTGCTTTTCTGGGGCTTCTCCAACTCTCAGCCCTTAGCTGGTTTTGTAAGGCCACCCAGGTGACAGGAAATTAGGCAATTACTGTAATTAGCAAATTAGGCAAAATCTGTGACTAACAAGCTTTTCTGGGGATACAAACACAGCCTCCCCTAACACGATGCACCTGTGTGTTGGGACCAGCTGTCCCAGGAGTCTTGGGAGCTGGCTCTGATAAATTCACACAGGTGTGTTCACTTGTTCTTTGTTCTCTTTAATACGTTTTTTCTAGTTGCTCAAAACTGGGAATGCCCCTGCTGCCCCTGTTTTGTTCTCCTCTCCTAGCTGTTACACTCCTTTATGTCTACAAGGGATTTTTAACTTGAATTTTCCTTAGGGGGCCTTAAAAATCCCACAATGACAGCTACTCTCTGTTTGGGTGAGGGAAGGGTCCCTCTCAGGTTCCTTACATTAACCCTCACACATGTCAGCTACAGGTACACAATGTGTACCTAGGAAAACCTCCAGTGATAAATCTCCTCAAGTTCATGGCACTTACACAAATATAACTTTGATTTTGCATTTCATATGTAATTGGCCAAACAGAGGTCAATTTCTTCATAAAGGGAGCTCACATCATCATTTGTAAACAAAACAGGGCATTAAAAACAGCAGGTCCAGCATGTGCACACATCTCCATCATTTTTTATTTGGAAAAACTGCAATTTATCCAGTCTGGGTAAGCTTGGATCAAACCTTAGCAAGAAGTTTGTGGCACCCCTTTTTTGCCCTCACCATGTGTCTGTAATCACTCTGATGGCCATCTCAGTCTGTCACAGGTACCCCTGAGAGTCCTGACAGAAAACTCTTCTTTCTGCACCCAATTTTAAGGCTGCTGGTAGATTCACCTCAATGTAAGATGCTCACAGCAGAAGTTCTTAATCAAACACAATATGAACACCTTAAGATGGAATTCTCCTACAGTACTGGCACCTGCTGTGGTGTACAGAATGTGCATCTCCTCAAAAAACAGGGAAGGTGCCCTGAACTACAAAAAAAGGAACATGATGTGGTGATGCTGCCCAGCTTTTGCTGGTTGCTTGTTCACTTGTTTTTTCCACAGGCACACGCCTAGGTTAGTGCAGTTGTGTTTTAGCATTGATACATCAACTGTTTGCTTTCCAGATTTTCAATCTGTCTGGTGTCAGTTTGCTCTCTGCCATTTTATTTTTTTCCTTAAATGTCATGGAGATGTGGAGATGCTCAGACCCTGGCTGGACATGGCCCTCAGCAGCCTGCTCTGGCTTTGCCTGCCTCACCAGGGATTTGGCCCAGGTGGTGTCCAGGGCTGCCTCCACCCTGGGAGTCTGTAACTCCAACAGCAGAAACTGCTGGGAGAGGGGGAAGATTTAATACTTCACATCCAAACCAAGGGCTGCCATTATCTGCCTGGAAAGCACTTCACTTAACTTTCTGCAGTGTTAACAGGGAATCATCTCCAGGCTACGAAAAACTCCATGTGCTGATGGAGCTGAAATGGTTGGAGTAGAGTTTTCTGTCAAATGGGGTTGAAGGAGAGTAAGGCACAAACTGCTCTCCTTGTTTATTTCTCTTTTAGCAGCTCTTCAGAGCATTGGTGCTCTCTGCATATAAGTGATTGATGTATCACCAAAAGTTTTTTCAGTGCAGGTGAAAATGGTTGATCAATACCTAAGTTTAAGAAACAATCTTCAGCGGGCAGCCACAATTCTTCAAATGTCTTTATTAAACTTACTTCTTTCTATTTAGATGGCAGTTTTGCTCAGTGTAAATGAATTTCTATAAAAGCTGTTGAGTAGGTACAGTGTTCCTTTCAGCACTGCAATTCCAAGAGAAATGCAAAGGCCAAAACTAGCTGGAGCTTGCTGCAAAATGGAAAAACAGTTCAGTACCTCTCCTTACTCTGTCATTCCCACCAGGGTTTTTCCATTGCTTTTCTCCAACATGAGAGTTTGGTCATTTCAATTATTTAAGCATCGTGGACTTTTTAGAGACAAAATACTTCTAACAATAAAAGCATAGAGACTTTTAAAACTGATATATTGGTCTTGTCAAAACAAAACCAAAAATAAAGGAAAGATGATTGTTAAATCACTAGCCAGCTGAAGTTCAAAGTAATCAAAGACTGAAATTGCTGTGATGTTGTAAAAAAATGGAGCCAAGGCTTGATATGGTGGTGTTTATGAACTATTACAGATTTTTTGAAATGCAAGATGCTTTTTTGTACCTTCTGTCTAGATCCAGGCAGTTTTATTTTAATAGTGATGTAGTAAATGCTGGCTTGTCTTTTATATCAACCTGGAGTTACTTTGTTTCTTTCCCTTTTCCTTGAAATACAGTCACATTACCCATTTTGTACATTTCATTGCTTTACACATTTTCAAGACAGCCCAATCTTTTTCTGAAGATTTCTCCCCAATTACCAACTTTTAATTATTGAACTGTCTGCAGGAGGGAGACAGTACAGTATAAAAAGAATTCTCACATTACAAAATATCTGTAATAGTTCAGAAACTGCTGAAATAATACACAGAATGCTGATTGGAAAAAACCTCTGGAATCCAACCTCCTGCTCAAAGCAGGACTATCACCAGCACCAGATCAGGTTAGGCAGGGCCATGTCACAGTCCTATTTTCTGGAAAAATACCTTGGCCCAGGATTTGCTCCTGGGAAGCTGAGAAACCTCAGAGAAAAAGGAAAACAAGTTCTTATCTCATTTTCATTCGCTTCTCCTGTCTTGTGCTCACATGTGGAATGTGTTTGGACATTGTTTACCAACAGCTGGTTGTTTCATGTGAATTGTTTTTACCCATTGGCCAATCAATGCCAAGCTATGTCGAGGTTCTGGAAAGAGTCACGAGTTTTCATTATTATCTTGTTAGCATTCTCTAAGTATCCTTTCTGTATTCTTCAGTATAGTTCAGGTTAGTATTCTTTAATATAATATAGTATCTTAAAATAATAAATTAGCCTTCAGAACATGGAGTCAGATTCATCATTCCTTCCTGCCATGGGGCACCCCACAAATACAACAGGGCCACACTCCACAATCCTCCAGTGATGGAGATCCTGCAACCAGCCAGCTTCCCCTTTTGTCTTTTTGCATACATCCATACTTTGCCTGTGAGCACAGTGATCTCCAACCCTCCACACTTCTAAGCAAATGTGCTGCATGGCACAAGCACAGGGAGGATACAGCAATGTGCCTGTCAGCTGAAGTGTTTTGTAAATTGATGGGGTTATGTTTTCCCTTTCATTCTATTTCAGCATTCCCATCTTATTTTGTTGACGACTGTTTCTCCATCTGTACACAGCCACGGAGCCTAATGAGCCTGTATCAGTCATCACTTCTCCAACAGAAAAGGTCTTTAATGCAAATTGGTATTTTAACTTTAACAAACAAAGCCTCAGCAGGACAACGCTGAACCCTGTTCATCTGCCTCTTACTGCAATTCCCATACACTTCGGGGTACACAGTGACTAAGGTTGCTGACTAATTCCCATTGTTCATGCCCTGCTAACAATAGCTTGACGTGAAAAGGGAATCTGGAGGCTTTTAGAGTATTTTTCTCTTCATTACCATGAAAGATTTTCACATTCCTGAAAAAACACTCCTTTCTTTGCCACCCTGTGTGTCCTCAACTCCTGGCCAGCCTGTTTTGTACCACTGCTAAGCACAAATTATGTACTTGGGTGTTTTAGCTCCTAGAAAGGCTGGGTGATTTTCTGTATTATAACCTGGGAGCAAAATCATCACCCATAAATGCAGTGTATTCATCAGTTGGGATACCAGGGTCAAGGTGAAAACTCGGTTTTTTACAGCTTTGGGAAACCCATCTGCTGCCTCATGCCTGTGGCCACAGGGTGGCTTCCTCTGTCTGCAAACCTGCTCACGGTCCTCGGGTAAGCTGGCAGGGAAATCCAAATGTTACATGCCAAGCAAACCCTTTCCCATGTCACCTGTTGTGCAGGGAGAACTTCTCCAGCATCAGCGTGGGAGGAACTCAAGCAAACACACCCAAGCTCTCACATCTTCCCCCACATTTCATGGAAACACGCAGAGTCAAATTATTTCTTCCCTCCAGGTATGTGTTATCTGGAGAAATTAAGAGCAGGCAGCACAGTGTAAAAACATGTGTACATTTCTTTCCACTGGGGAAGCTCCACATAAGGCAAATAATTCCAGAACAGTGACTTCCCATTTCTTCCCCCACCTCGCACAGCACAGTGTCCTCACAAGGAACTCCTGTGTGTCCTGTTTTCCACCACTGATTAAGTGCTATACCCCCCAGATCAGCTGCTTTCCTTTCTGCCCTGAAGCTAAGCCTGGCAGTGAGATGTCACAGCTCCTGCTTGCTCCCTGCTGTAAGCCCGGTTGGAAATGAAGCACCACAGAACCTCTTGTTCCACCCCTCTCTCTCCTCTTCAGCCCGCTGGAGTGGGGAGTAGAATCAGAAGTAAAACTTTTAGGGTGAGATAAGAACAGTTTCATAATTGAAAACCAAGTAAAATGTAATAATAATGGTAAATAATAATCATGATATAAAGAGAAAGGGGGAAAAAACAAACAAAGAAACAAAAAAAAAAGAGTGAGTACAACGCAATTGTTCACCACTCCCTTCCTGAACCCAGATTGGTCCCACTTCCAAGTAACCCCCCAGTTTATACACTGGGCATGAGTTCTGTGGTGTGGAATATCCCTCCAGCCAGTTCCAGTCACCCATCCCGGTTGTGCTCCCTCCAAGTTTTCTTCCGTGCAGCTCCTCACTGGCAGAGCATCACACACGCACATATTATCATATTATCTTATCACATATTCTCATTATTATCTTTTTAGTATTCTGTAAGTATCCTTTCTGTATTCTTTAGTTAGTATAGTATTCTTTAATATAATATAGTATTATAAAATAATAAATTAGCCTTCTGAGAACATGGAGTCAGATTCATCATTCCTTCCTTCATCAGGGATCCTGGCAAATACAATAAGTGTGGAGCTCTGCACTGGGATGAGTCCCATAACCTCCACACCCCACTCCAGCCACGGCAGGAATACAGGGCTGAATGATCAGAAGAGAAATTGAGTAGTCAAGGTAAAGAGCGCCCATTTTAGGACCCAGGTGCAAAAATAGGGTATGACAACAATAAAGCCAAAGCCCTGGGAACAGTGTGATGTGTTTGCAAAGCCCTCGATGGAGGTCCAGATTGGGTACCCTTCATGCCTTGTCTTAGTAAAGCTGTGGGCATTGCCTACAGGAACCCCACACACACAGATGATCTCCCTGTTTTGGTTTCCACGTTCAAGCACTAACTCAATACACCCAAGGCAATGCTTCTGCTAGTAACAGATGAAATCCCTGCAGGAGTGCCCCCTCTGTGGATGCAGTTTGTGCATCTCTCCTTTCACAGACACACGGCTGTGATCCTGGGAAAGGAGGAAGATCTTTCTTCTTCCTGATTACCCTGTTGTATAGAAGTTAGCTGCCTCCTGCCACAGCACATCTGAGCATAGCAGCAGTGTGCCACTGGCAGCCTGAACTAGGAATTTTTGCAGGGTCAGAAGGAAACTCTTCCTTCTACCCTGTCTCTCTGCTGAGATGCTCCCCGGGGCAGTGGTTGTTGGGCATTTGTCAGGTGCTGGTACCACCTCTGAAATGCTGATGGATTTGCTCCTCCAAAGTTCCTGTTTGTTGACAGCTTTCAGAGCAAAACCCTTCTGTTTGTGGTGAGCTGCCCAGGGGGAAATATCTGTGTGTGGACACGGCTCTGACTGCAGCTCTGGAGCGGGGGCTGCCCATCTGGTGCACCTTGCAGCCTGTAAATAGCTTGGGCTGCCTGTAAATAGCTTGGAGTGGCAAAATCCTGAGAGCTGCAGGGCTGCAGAAAGCAACCTCCCTTTCTATATCAGCTTGGAACTGCTGGAAACAATCCATCTGCACAGGTGGCCCACTTCAGCATTCAGCAAATATTTGAAGTAGGGACTCAGATTAAGGTGGTTTTTTAAATTAGTTTTGCTGAAGTTTCCATCTTGCTCATCTGTTTATGTTTTCTGTCATGATTCTGCAGCTCACAGCTGCAGCCTTTCTCTTTTGCTTGCTCACTTTCCTTTTGTCCAGCTTTGCCATGGAGAATAAAAGATTTCAAGACTTTGCAATCCCTGGCATCTGAGGTACAAAACTGTCCTGTTCACCTGAGCTGGCTCCTTGGTTCTGACACTATCCAATCCCTTATTCCCACAGTTAAATAGCTGGTGATGGATGGAGTGGTCTGGGCACCCATCAGTTTGCAGTGTTTTGCCCATCTGTCCAGTAAGTCAGTTCCATCTGGAGCTTGAGCAGTTCTGCAGCATCTTTGAAGTGATGAAAACAAGTAACTCTAAAGATTAAAAGCAGTAATGTCTTAAAAGCTTTAAAAATATTCCCATGAGTGATTTCAGCTTTAGTTATGATACACATCGCCCCCTTGCTCCTAGATTTATCCCCCCAGTACCCCTTTCCTGCTATCTTTGGCTCTTACCTTTCAAAATAAAATGGGATCTTTCTTACCATTATATTTTCCCTGTTCTTCTGCTTTTTTTCCTGCATCAGCTTCTAATGCCAGCCCTCTTGAAGCTAACTGCTGTTGCTTACTGTTTGGCTGGTTTTGGCCTCAAAACAGTAAATACTGACAGAAAAATTCTTGTCTTGGCTGTTGATGGCATTTGCAAGGGCATCCTGCCCAACAGTTGCATTCATGGTGGTTGTTGGAGCTCAGCAGGGATGCCAGGCTGGGAAGTGACAGAATCCAGCAAGAGTAGACAAGACATCAAATTGGTTTTATGTTGGGTTTTTCTGCCTCAGCCTGAGAGTCTTGGAGGAGAAAGAAGAGACAGCAAATACAAAAATCAGGTCCTGGTGTCTAATAAGTAATCTTCTACTTAAAATACTTCTAGGAGAGTAATTAGACTTTTGGCTGTCATTATTGAAGAAATAAGTGTAAGTGTGGCTGGGTTTTGCTCTTTTCTTACACCTATATCTATGATCACTGTCAACCAACTCTGAGCCCAGCACATCTGGTTCATGTTCTGACATGTGTCACTTATCAGAAGAGGGGAAACCTTGAGTCTCCTTTAAGAAAAATATCTGACACCAGATGCCTCAGGAGTACACAAGATGTCCATAAATGTTTGTTGCTTGGTTGATTCCATTCCTTTAAGTAACCCCTCTGTTTGTTCCCAATATTCAACAGGGGCAGTAGATTTTAAGACCTCTTGCTGAATATTCAGCTAAGATTGCTTTTGTTTGCTCCTGCAGGAAGGGTTCCTGGTTGCTGAACCTGATGGAACTGCACAGAGGGACCAAGGAGAAGAGCAAGAATACAAAGCCTTGGAGGAGAGACACACGGGTGAGGAACAAGTTATGTAAGTTTACAAACACAGAGCAAGAAAAATGCTCTCTGGGCTGCCTCAGTGCTATTTGAGCCACTCTGTTTTATGCAGGTCACACTGAGACTTTGTTCTTTCCCCCTCAGGGAAGGCAGCCTGCTTGCCTTTGTCAGCTTGCAGGTAAGGGTGTGCAGGAAAAGGGAATATCAGGAATGTGTGAAGGTTTTTTGGGGATAAGGAGAAACCTGTGGCATTGCCCTTGGCTCTGCTGTTCATGGTACCTTCTAGGACAGAGAGAACCTATAGATGTTCTGAGGATCAGTGTCTTTTTCTGTTACTTCTAGAGAGGAGTGATTTTTATCCCAGTAAAAAACAGCTAAAAATTGTACCTGTTTCCTGTACAAGCTGCCTATGTGTTCCCTCACAGTAAGGTCACAGCCTGGGATGATGGCTTCCCACAGAATCTACGTCTCCTACATGCCAGTATGTGGTATTTTGGGGGTTTCTAGGATGAAGGAGGAATTGAGAATTCGATTCTATGTTTTTAGAAGGTTAATTTATTATTTTATGTGCTTATATTAAAGAAATGTTATAATAAAACTATGTTAAAGAATATAGAAAGGATACTAACAGAAGGCTTAACAAGATACTAATTAAACACTCATGACCTCTTAAAGAGTCCTGACACAGCTGGATTGTGATTGGTCATTAAGTTAAAACAATTCACATGTTGCATAAACAATTTCTAAACCACATTCCAAAGCAGCAAACACGGAAGAAGCAATCATATAATTATTGTTTTTATTTTTCTCTGAGGCTTCTCAGCTTCCTAGGAGAAGAAATCTTGGTGAAGGAATTTTTCCAGAAAATATGATAATGACCCCAGTAGTCTTGGTTTTAGATGGTGTTTGCATCTATTTATTTCAAACCCCCACAACACTGTGCTGGGTGCCTCTGTGTGCATATTGTGGGCCCAGCTGTTGCTGTTCTGGGGCCATGTCTGTGGAACAGTGTGTTTGCTGGGTTGTATCATTGTTAAATTGACAATTCCACTAATCATGCTGCTGTCTGACAGCTTAGTCCTAAGCAGCAGTTAACTAAACTAAAATCCTAATAGGTGTTTCTCTCAGAGTTTTGTTTAGGTGCTTTTGTGGGTAGCACTTTATGAATGTTTTTATAAGTCTTTAAAAAGTATTTAGAATGACTTTTTCAATTGTGGTCTTTTAATTGTCTGATGAACTGAAAATGAACAGGAAAATGATGAACAGAAGAATGATGGCACTTGAAAAATAAGCTGTGTCAAACTGATTTTATATTAAATGTTCAACATTTTTTCTTGGATAAAACTTTTGAATTCAAATACCAGGGTTTTGCATTGTTAATGATTACAAAGAGGTAATTACAATTTCTTGACTGACTCCGAGAATTTCTGTGATGTTTCTGTGAGTGGTTTTGACAGTTTTAATAATTATTTTCTAAGGAACATAAAGGATGCAGGATTCTGAGAAAGCAGAAGGATCTGACCTCTGAAGGGATCTTCTTCACTTTGAGGAGGAGAATACTACTACTGGAAGTGTGTCCTTAATAGGAATTCTAGCTCAGGCGACCGCTTGGTACGGGGGAGGAGGAGGGAACTGGCAGTAATAACAAAGATGTTAATATCTCCAGCATGGAAGAACTCCCTGTAATGAGTGTGGCAGTATAGACTGAAATGCCTGTTCCACCCACGAAGACAAACAGGGGAAGAAATCACAGTATGCTTCAGGCAAGAAAACGAAGCCATCAAATCTGTTGTGCTGCAGAATTTTATTTTCAGCACCACACACAGGCCTGGTGCAAACAGTGAGCTTTCACACAGGGGTGAGCTCCCAAACAGGGGAGATCACTCCTCAGCATGAGGAGCACAGGATCCCTAGGAAACAAGCAGGCTGTGACCAGAATATGACTGGAATAACAGTCTGAGTAATGTGGATGCATCCATGCCTCCCTTAGCCACCAACTGCTGCCACAAAGGGCACAACTTCCTGCTCCATTGGCAGCAGATCTGGTTTAAGTCATTTGGTCTCTACTCCCACCTTCTCCCTGAGAGCCTGAATAATACAGTTGTGCTGAGTAAGTGTTCACATGGCTGTGCTCTTAAGATCCATGAGATGATCCATGCTTTTTAAATGATAGACTTCTCAGAGCTCATTCCAAACTCGTTTAGTCCAATCTAGACCACAGGCTCAAGAGGAGCAGGGTATGTACCACTGAGAGGCTTGGAGTCAGAGAAAAGACAGGCCAAAAAAAAAGGAAATAAATAATGTGGCCAGTATTGCTGTTAGTTCCCCAAAAATACATAATTTAAGAGGTTTGTTGTTTTTCTTCCTCTTTTTTTAAATGTTTCCAAGAAGGGCTAGACCTGAAAAAACCTGACACATCATCTTTGTTTCTGCATTCCCAGCCCCATCAGAAAGTCCATTGCCACCAGAGGATGGAAACCACAATTCATTTTGGTGCTGTCCTTGCTGCACATGCTGTTACCAAAACATTTATTTATTTTGAATGGTGATTCTGTCCCCATAAAGCAGCTGAAAAGATGTCTCTTGTCTCAGAGCTGGAGTTGCAGCCAATTGTGTATATTTGTGGAATGGACAAAGCAAGGCCAGGGGGGTGACACTTACAGAGTAAAAGGTGCCAGGGGCACAGAAGCCAAGCAGTATAAACCCAGGTGAACTCTTCTGCTCTAACACTGTTTCTGTTCGTTTTTCAAACGAGCCCACAGCATCCAATTCAGCTTCATTGCATGATTAATTCAGGTTCCCTTAGCTGGGAGCCAGGCAGAGTGGGAGAGCTATGAACATCTGAGGACATTTTCTGTGCCACACTTTTGATGTTCCCTCTTAGTCATTCATTGAGGTACAGGAAGAACAGGCAGTGGGCCATTTTGGGATCAGCCTCTTTCTAGAGATGGCAAACAAAACTGCTGTGAGGACTTCCCTGACTGCATGACTTCTGAGAGATGGCTGTCATGTTCTAAAAATGCCAGGTTGCCACCTAAGTAATTGTGGTCTGGACCACATGTTGGTTTTGGTGCACCTTGTCCCTCCATGAGCAGCCTTGTTCATTTGGCAGTGAGAGTGGCTGCATGTGGGCCATGGCAAACAATTTTACTCCAGAGTATACCATACACAGAGAATATAGTGCACTAATACCTCGTGCAGATGGGCAGGGACAGCACCCAGGTTCACTCCCTGGGGCTGCATTACACATGGGTGGAACAACGTAAGAGTCCTGATCAGCTGAGTGAGGTGATCAATGCTCATGCAGCATCTTTGTGCTGCCACTTGATGTGCTGAAGCACACCAGCATGTTACCCCTCCCTTTGCTTGAATTTAGTGCTCATCTGCAGGCAGCTGTTTTCCAGACTCTCCCTACTGGCTGCTTCACAAGCACCAGTGTTCTCCCTCAGTCCCCTAAACTGTTTGTCCTGTATTTTGACCATGACTTTTTTTGTTTTCCCATTAATCTGAATGAGTTTAATCATGAAATCAAGTGTAATTGAGATGCTCAAACAGGAAATCAGTTAAGCTTAGCTGCAAGGGTAGCTTTTTAATTGATTTTCTTGCAAGTGAGGTTGAGCTTTTCACAGAAGTGTGTGGATCTTAGATGTTCCCAGCAATACTTGGGATGCTATCCACACTCTGCCTTTCAAAGATCTGTGAAGCAGCACAAAACTAGGCTTCTGCCCTTCAAAAACATTTTGAAATGTGTTCTCTGCATGCTGCACATGCTTCAGTGTTGAACTTTTAGACTTAAAATTCTCTTGAAATCCTCTAAAGCCCCTTGTTGTTGGAAGCTCTGTTAACTCCAGGCTCATTGATATGATGAGGGAAGTTGGGACACAGGAATGTTTCATCTACAATGCAGCATCTTCTCTTAATTAAGAAGTGTCTCTCATCAGGATGACAGTCTGTCCATGGAGACCTCTTGATTACAGAGCTCTGCTACAGCAACTTTCCTTTTACAGCAGTTCACAAGAACCAGCCTGGGTTGCATTTTACTGAAAAATGGGGAGGGAAATCTTTCATTCAGGCACATTACTGGCCTGAACAGAAGGCAGCCTTGAACTTCTCTTCCGAGGAGCGAAGACAAAAAATTTATGTGTGTATGGATATATATATATATATATATATATGCACACACACACACACATATATATATATGTATTTCTAATTGAAGAGGGGGAAAAAAGGGAAAAAAAAGGGAAAAAAACCCCAAACCCCAAACACATTTCATCATTTTCCTCCCCCAGTACTAATTAAAACATACCTTAGGCTCAGAGGCTGCTACCCACACAAGTTCTGCCACTCTGTCCATGGGGTAAAGGCATTTCAGTGCATGGGACCAAGTGCTCTCCAAGCCTTGGCAGCTCAGCTCCACAAGGATGCAGCTCCAAGTTGCATCAGTTGGTTGCACATTGATGCCTCTGTAAATTGGCTGCACTGGGGTGTTGTGTGCACTGTGGTTTTACCAATTTGGGTCATTTTACTCTCTCAGAAATCCTGAGCACTTGACTGTGCTGAAATCCTGAGCACTTGCTGTGCTTCTTGAGATTCTTCAGCTCAAGAAGCTGGGACTCCAAGTTATAAAGAAAAACATTCCAGGTACCAGGTCTACACACCCTTTCTGTATGCACTCAGTAATTGTGGCCAAGTTCACACATGAAGATTTGTAAGACCTGCATTTTAGACAGGTATTGCTCAAACTTTAACTGCATAGGCCTACTCTTCAAAGTCTAAGATTGCCAAAAACCTGAAAGAGAAATCCAGGAGGAGTTTACATAGCTAAGATGGTGTTCATTGTAGTGACCTGACCCTCCTTGCAGAATCAGTGATGTGAAGATGGGAGAGGGGTTGCAAGCCCCTTGTCAGGGATGCTGTCAGCAGCAGGGTTGCTCCCTGAGGGCAGCCCAGAGCCAGCAGCAGTAAATCCTGCTGGGCTCTGTCCTTCCCAACTGGGCACAGTCCAGGGGCCAGAGGTCTCTGGGCATTCTCACTTGGCTGAATTGCTTTGACCCATATTTCCCCCTACATCCTCCTGTGAGGGGTCCATTTGCAAGGACCATGAGTGTCTTTTCTGTCACTGCACATAAACTTAGTAATGAGTAATAGACAGCCTGGCCCTTAGCAAGGACACAGCAGTGGGCAGTGTATCTTTACACTTTTTACACACTTTACACATCTCTTACACACTTTACACAAGGTAAAGCTTTTAGCTTTTTGTGTTGCTGCTTTACCTGATCTCCACCCTACTGGATGCTAAAACTCTTTGCCAAAACTTATAATTCTACACACATTCTGGTTTTGCCAGGAAGCAGAAAACTTTGAGAGACTAAATTAATTAATGATTTAGCAGGCTCTTCACTGTAAAATGCAACCAGTTGGAGCCCTGCCTCTCACTACCCTGGAGTACATATTCAGAGACAAGTGCACTGAGTGATTTGTTGCTCCAAGAGAAGATCTGATAACTGGGACATGAAAATCACTCCCACCTGCTCTGGAGAGGCTGATGGAAACCAACATGACATGTAAGCAGAAAGGATTTCTGTCACACAGTGAGGACTAAATGAAACTACTACACCTGCTGTAATAAGTGGTCCTGTGCCATTTGAGGCAATTTTTTCAGATTCCTTTCTCTAATTCAGAAATGGCCCTGAATCACAAACCTGTGCCTACAGCCAGGTGCTCACAGTGCAAGTTGTAACCAGGAATTGCAGTAGGAGCTGCAGGGCACCTCTCCTTGGCTGGCACAGACACTTTCCCACCCAAAGTGACTTCCTGCAGAGCTCTGAGCCGGGTGACCTCCCAGTGTTTCTGTTGTCAGGTTTTCCTTCTCCCTCATCAGTCTTTTGAGGTATGGATGGACACCTTTCCTGCTCCACATTGGCTTGGAGACTTCTGCAGAGTGGGAGCATTGAGGGATGGACAGAGGAGGGATAAAGAAGCCCAAAGAAACACTGAGCACTTTCACAGGTGGTAAAACAGAGGATGAGTGACAATTTTCAGAGCCAAGGGATGCTGTGAACTTGCACAGGGAAATACAGGGCAGAGCTGGGAGCTGCTTCTCCTGACTGCTGATAACACCTATCAGACACGATCTAAACATGTAAATGCTGTTTAGGTTACACCTACAAATGATGTGAGTCTTAATCCATTATTTACAACACTGAGACAGGATCCGAATGCAGTTGACTGTTTGTGACACAAAAATAATCAGTCCAGAGTACTGCAAATCTAAGGACAAAGAGACCACAAGAAAAGAATATGTTCGTACTAAAAAGATTAAAGTTTTCTGAATAAAAAAAAGTTTTACATCTGCAAGAGCAGGGGAGACTTTATCCTTTCACTGAAGGAGTGTGGCTCCACAGGGTACCTGCACGGATTTTTTATATACAAATACTGGGCAGAATGTTTTTTGTATGTTATCCTGTGAATGGTATGAGATTTATAGAGGGTCTGCTGCTCCACTGGAAAATATTTGGTTTATTGCCCAGTAATCAAAAAAATGGGTTGAAAACTACTCATGTAAACTGCTCATATCTTAGCAAGAATTGGGCAAATTATGTGCCTGCAGGATAATAAAAAGGCAGATTGGTGGGAGCTTTTCCTGCTTTTATTCTCCATGGTGACAACTCAAAGGCAGTGACTTCAATGCTGTATGCATGGCAAATGTATAATGCTTGGTAATTGGGGATGTGGATGTCTCCCAAAAAGCTATAAAAGTGTTACATTTTCATTATAGAGTATTGTTACGTCCTTCTCCCCCTCATATTGAAAAAGTTCATTACAGGGGAGGACAATCTAAGTAAAATGACAGCAGCAAAGAAAGCCACTCACTCCCTGTGTAATGGCTGGGAAATGGCTGTGGTAGGCAGCAACAGAGGCAGGAAAAAAGCCCAGCCCATTTGTAAACAGCAGGAGAATTGTACCCCTGGGCCAGGGCTCAGTTTCCCTGGACTGAATTTTGCTTTTAAGCCCAAACCTGTCAACTTCTAGTTCACACTTCTAACTCACCTGCAAGTAACAGCACCTTGGAACTCCATTTGCTTTCTGAGTCATTAAATGCTGCTCCTTTCTGCCACTGCTCTCACCAATGAAACCTGAATGCATTTGCTCCTGCTCTTTGCACTCCCCACCTCTGACTGCAGCTGCCCTGGGGTTGGAAACAATACTGAGACCCATTTTGAAATTATGTTCAGCTTTCATTTTTAAAATGTTTCCAGTAACACCACTGCTTAGGCTTGAGAGAATATCTGGAGGGCTTGGGGTTTTGTTGTGGGCATTCTGTAATTTTTGTTTTTATAGGGGGTAAAAGTGCCTTTTTACAAAATGCCACTCATTCCACATCCAAACATCTACATTGGAACCCCCAGGCACCACACTGAAGGCTGACTGGAAATAGCCAAAGGAAAGCAGAGGGGTCAGAGAGGCATTACTAGCATGACAAAAAATGACAGGCAAAAGGGAGAGGAGGTGATGGCCTCCCCTGGCAAAGGCCCCTGTGCAGGCAGGGGTGAATGTCAGAAAGAATTATAAAGGTCACAAGAGAATTCATATGGGAATCATGGCAGGTTCCTTCCTTTGGTATTAGCTAACTTTATTCTTTAGATTTCTGTTCTTTCTAATGCCGGTAAATCCAGCTGGCATTTCTGAGATCACATCAAAATGATAGCTGTTCCTTCTCATTATGCATGAGATACCTTCTCTGATCTTCCAGGAAATGAGAAAGGGACTTTATGAGCCCCAGGTGACATGAGGGTGGTCTCAGCATCACAGCTGTTGTAGAGAGCATGTACAGCCTGCAAAGCCTGATGGAGATGCTACACCACAGGGGTTTCTGGAATTAGAGGGGCAAATCTGCACCTGGTAGATGCCAAAGGCATCTTTGCTCTGGATTCTACTTTGCTCCAGTAAAAAATGGGCTTAAGCCCCTTTAGCCTTTATTTCCATGTGCCAAACCCTGTACTTGGTGACCAAGAACAGATCCTCATGCACATCTTGTGTGAAAGCTACCTGGAGAAAAAGACAGCTCAGTGCAGCTTCTCAACCATCTCCACATCATTATTTTCAGAATAGCCCAGGCATGATAAACACCGTGGTGCTGCGTTTATGTACCTGGAACAGTTTGTGGCAAGGTTTGACTGCTGAAATATTTTGTGATTGCTCCTTCTCAGGGATCTCTCCCAGCAGCTGTCCTTTATCTCTCAGAGATGCAGCAGCTCTGGGGTGCACTGCTGATGGCCACCCCTGACCCAGCTCCAGTAACAAAGGTGGGGATGTCACAGCTCCAGTCCCCTGTACCATATTCCAGCACAAAGACCTGAGCAATTCTGGCTGCCTGTTGCAGCTCATTAATGTTGATGGTTTCTCAAAAATTTAAAGTATTCAGAGTGCTAATTTTGTTAATTTTCCATTTCAGTAGAAATGGAGTGTTCTGAGGATCTTCACACTGAAGCCACCCATTGGAACTTTTACAATGTACTTTGAAGGAATAATGGGATTGATGAAAAGTCATTACCATTGATATTTATTTTCCCATTCCATTATATAAAAACCTTTTTTTTTCCTCCAGTAGCCAAGATCACTTTTTCTGACAGTACAGCCAAATCTACTGCTAAAGCTTGATCCTGCTTTTGCTAGGGGCTCTTTTAAATTTTTACAGGATTCTCTCTCATTATCTATTTTCTTAGCAAATCACTGTTGTGATGCTGTCATTTAAAGACCACAAAACCCTCCATGTCCTTGACATGACCCAGACATCCGTATTCAGTAAGAAAAGGATTTTAATTTTATGCCAGCAATAAAAATTCATCACTGGAAAACTTATAATTTAAGACCCAATATTAACCAAGATCATTATTTCCCAGCACCAGCATTCTGCAGGTGTTCTGAAAGATGGCACAGACACAAACCATTACCCCTCTCCTGAAACATGAGCTGTCTGTCAGTCTCTGGCCCCCTGCTCCCCTGCTGCAGGAGTCACAGGTCATTAGGGTTGTGGAGCTGTGCAGATACTCTAGTCACCCCTCACTTCTTGATTTGGTCCATTTGCTGCTGCTGCTGCAGACACATTTCTAATGGGAAAAATAAAGGTGGCCTGAGGACAGACATGATCAGTAACTGAAAATTCCTGCAGATTTGTACAGAGAGATAAGAAATTCAAAATTGCAGAGCAGGGTTGCTGCTGCTCAGATCTGACTTCAGGAAATTAAGACCTCCTTTTTTTTTTCTGCAGCTGAAACTTTTATCATCTGGTAAAACTCACAGAATCACTAGTCATAAAATCTTCAGTACTTTTCCAGGTACTTGGATTCAAGAGATGTTTCCAAATTCTCATAAACAGTTGTTTGTACAATTAAAACAGTTTTCTTAAAAGAATTAGCTTGCAACTACTTATTTATAAGCTAGATACACAAATGGCAACTTCTTACACACAGTGTACAGATGCCCTAAAGTACCAGCACTGAACAAACAAAACTGACTCAAATAAATGAAGATTTGTATTTTTAATACACACAGCTCATTCCTGAGGGCTTGATCAAATAAACTACAGTGACTGAGATAAGGGACAGAACATAACTGAAATGAGAAGATTGTAATGTTCAGGCTTTCAGTATGACTTAAAATATAGAGGTATTCAGAGACTGTAAAGCCACTGGTTTGGCCCCTTTTTGGGATAGTCAGACGCATTTTAAAATTTCTATGTCAACTGTTTCCTGGGTCTGATGGAAACAATAGCAGGCTAAGCTGTCTTGAAATTCATGGCACAGGGGTTGCCAAGGTTTTCAGGCTAAAAAAACATCAACTTACTAGAACCCTCATATGTCAAGAATGAAATGTTTGACTTAAAACAGCCATGTAGTGTAGCCCTGTAGAGTTCCCAAAGCCTCAGAGGCCTCAGATGGCAGGCACCTGCCCACCTCTTGCTAACTGCTGTGATTTTCCTAAAAACACACAATTAATGGTAAAAAAAAGATGAAAATACTTAAAATGTTCATCTCTCCAGCCATAATACAGGTAGATGGTAAATGCAGTTGCTGAGTTGCTCTCCCTGTTTGAAAAGTCAGGACACTCAAGCAGTCAGGTCCCCAGTGCTGGTAAACATCAGACCCATTTTAAAGGGATTAAAGAACAGGGCCCTGGGAAATCTTGACCTATCAGCCTCACCTCTGTGCCCTGAAAGATCCTCCTGAAAGATGTCTCAAGGCATATGGATGTGAGAGAAGTGATTAAAGACAGCTGGCATGGCTTCACCAAGGAGAAATCATGCCTGCTTACTTGGAAACCTTCTATGACAGAGTGACTGCACTGATGGATAAGGAAAATCCATCTGATGTCATGCACCTTGACTTCTGGCCTTTGACACAGTCCCACACAACATTTACTTTCTAAACTGGAGAGATGGGTTTGATGGATGAGGAATTGGCTGGATGGCCGCATCCAGAGCATCAGTCAGTGGCTCAGTGTCCAGAAGGACATCAGTAACAAGTGGTGTCCCTCAGGGGCCTGCACCGAGGCTGACACTGTTCAACCTTCATTAATGGCACAGACTGAGTGCCCTCTCAGCAGTCTGTGGGTGACACCAAGCTGAATGATGGATGCCATCCAGAGTGACCCTGGGACAGGCTTGGGGGCCAGGCCCATGAGAATCTCATGAAGTTCAACACAGCCAAGTGTGGGGTGCTGCACCTGAGTCAGGGCAACCCCTGGTTCTGGTACACACTGGAGGAAGAATGGACTGGGAACCCTAAGAAGGACTTGGGGAACTAGATGATCTTTAAGGTCTCTTCCAAACCATTCTACAAGTCTGTGATTTTATAGTGGTGGATGAAGATTGGATCTGAGCCAGCCATGTGCTCTCAGGGCCCAGAAAGCCAATCATATCCTGGGCTGCATCAGGTGAGTGACCAGCAGGACAAGGAGTGGCATTTCCCTCACCTCCATTCTCCTGAGACTCCACACAGAGTACTGGGTTCAACTCCGGGGCCACCCACACAAAGACATGGACCTGTTAGAGCAGGTCCAGAAGAGGGGAACAAAAATGGTCAGAGGGGCTGGAATATTTCTTCTGTAAAGACAGGCTGAGAGAGTTGGGGCTGTTAAGCCTGGAGAGGAGAAGGCTCTGAGGACACCACAGAGCCTTCCAGTGCCTAAAGAGACCTACAAGAAAGCTGGAGATGGACTTCTTTACCAGGGCATTGATTTTCAAGTAAAAGAGGATCATTTTAGATTGGATACAAGGAAGAAATTCTTTCCTCTGAGGGTGGTGAGACACTAGAACAGGCTGTCCAGAGAAGCTGTGAATGTCCCATCCCTGAAGTTGTTGAAAGTTCAGTTGGACAGGGCTTTGAGCAACCTCATATGTGCAAGACGTCCCTTCCCATAGCAGGGGATTGAAACTTTAAACCTTGAAATCCTGAAAGGCTACCCTCTGCACAAACAATTCTGCAATTCCACAGTTGTATGTTCCTGCTGGCGAACCTCTCTCTGGCCAGGAAGACCCAGGACTGGGATTTCCAAAACTACAGTCATCACTAGAGGAGTGTGGGAAAAGAACATCATCCTTTCATCAACTCACCTTCTCACATGAAAACTGTCATCAAATCTATGGAGATTATTCTTTGTCTCCCCTGACCATTCCTGGTGGGTAAACTATCTGGCAAAGGAGCAACACAGAAATTAATCTATCATTTTTATGGAGAACTGCAGTGATGTCAATATACCTTGTGTTCCAAACAGTACTGCCAGTATGAGCATCTGAGGCCAGACAGCTTCCCAAATTCCCAGAGGAACAACAAAGATGTCACTTCAGAGGGTGATAATGTCCATAACACAACAGGGCACTAAGTTGTTTCTAGGTGTAATAGGGATCAAGATACTGGACCTTAAAATGTTCCCATCATCTTCCCTCACGTGGTGATTTTAGCAGCTAAATAAATGACTGCATAATACCCTATGAAAACCAGAATGTCAGGCTTCCAAATGGTGTGAAGCACTCACTTCTAAATAAAGCTATTCCTGAGACAACAGCCACTAAACCCACATCCCAACCAAAGTGAATGGAATGGTTTTAAGTGAAAAAGGTGACTTTCAAAGCTTGTATCCATCCACAGTGCTTGCTCTTTTCCTACTGCTGTTACTGCTCTCTTCAGTAGTAGCTTCTTCTGGGAAACTATTCCCAGAAAGGAGTGATACCAGTGGCACAGGATGAAGGTCTGCAGCTGCACTCTCACTGGGACTGTCCCCTTTTTGCTTTCTTGGAACAAAAAGGCCACTCACTAGAGTGGCAGAAGTGTCTGGTGGTGCTGGAAGCAGAGCACTAGGAAGGCCAGAGCACTGCTTTTAGAACAGTGGAGTAGGTACTCCAGCTTGAAGCTCTACAGGCTCACAGTTGAGCTGCAAGGAAATGCAACAGCATCAAAACAAAACACAGTTGGGGGGCAGGGGTGAAACAAATCATGCTCTCATCACAATAAAAGCTACTTTGACCCACTTTCAGAACAATACATCAATCTCACCTGCAACTCTCATCACACAACGAACAGGACTAAATATATTGAACAAACCAGCCCATAATTGTCTCTTTCCCCATTCAGCCCTTATCAAGGTAACATCTCATCAGTCATTTTCTTACAGTGTCTGAAAGGATGTGGATTTTCTTTCGTGATTTAGGGCCTGATCAGCTGGAGGCAGTCTGCAGTTGTAAGAACAAGGCCTCCTCCCAGCACAGGGGTGATACAAAAAAGGCTTTAAGTATGGAGACAATTTTGATCCAAACAGAGAACTGAGAAGACAGAGAGAGCAAGAGGTGCACAGGCCTCTCTCTGCACATGGGACAGGGCAAGAGGCACAAAGGCAGCCTCACTTGTAGTTCAGGGCTGCAGGGAGGGCTGCAGAGGCAGTAGGGACGTGGCTGCCATCCAGAGCAGAATGGAGGGCACTGGAAAACAGGGTGCCAAAGAGAGCCCTTGCCTCATTTTCCTGGCAGACTCCCAGAGCCTCTGAGACCGAGTGCTGTCCATGGGAGTCTGTCCCTTACAAAAGCCTCAGCTCCCCTGGATGAAACAAAAAGTTGAAACAGTCCATGGCTGATGGCTGCAAAGGTTCACAGAGGCATGTCTTGCTTGTTGCTCTGCATCTTCTCCACTGCAGTCACCTCATGATAGCCAGTCCATCAACATGACAAGTCCACAACAACTTCAAACCACAAGGGACATCCTTGTTGGGAAATCATTCTGAGAGGAAAGAGAGAAGATTAAATGTCAACAGGAAATCTCTCATTGGAACAGACAAAGGGACAGACAAAGCTTTGACAGAGACACAACTAAACAGCAACAGCTTTGCCCACTCACAATCCAGTCCTCTCTCCCACAGCCAAGCTACTCTAATGATAAGGTCTCTCTCGTGGTGCAGATTTCCCCAGCTGGGTTAGATGGAGAAGATCCCCTTCCCCAGCAACCATGAACTTAGTCCTCAGCAGCTTGGGCTGTGGCAGGATGTTCTGCACTTGCTGGTATCCTGGGTGAGGAATGCCTTTGGCATGAATGGCCCCCACGGGACCCCATGGGCACATGCACCCATGGGAGTCTGTGATCTCACCTCTTTCAGAAAGATGTCCTTGCATCATCCCCTGCTAGCAGCCCTGTCCCAGTCCAGAAGAACAAGAGCCTTTCAACCTTT
This sequence comes from Setophaga petechia, assembly GCA_024362935.1. Classification (NCBI taxonomy): domain Eukaryota; kingdom Metazoa; phylum Chordata; class Aves; order Passeriformes; family Parulidae; genus Setophaga; species Setophaga petechia. Next base: position 4,850,566 of record JANCRA010000013.1, on the reverse strand, counting down.
CCTTAACAAGGATCAAGGCCAAAGCAAAGCCCTGTAATTTCTGTAAGGCCTGGGTAACTTCCCTACCACAATCCTGAACTCTAGAGAAACTCCCTCCACCTTGGATTACCAGGCCACAGATGCCAAAGACAACCCTTACCTCTACAGTTCCAGGCACATCTGGCTTTCCCCTCCATCATGGACTCCTGTGCAGGAGCTATTATCCTTTCCGGCTTTCTACCCTCCCAGTTCCTTTCCCCCTTCCCACAGGGAGTGACACCCAGATGTCGCAGACATCTTTTATGAAAAATCTTTTCCTTAGAATTTTTCCGCCTGAGAAGCTGAGAGGCCTCAGGAACAAAATGTAAACATTGATTATCTGCAGCTGTGGAATGCAACAGGTGGATTTGTGATTGGCCCATGTTGGTTGTTTCTAATTAACGGTCAATCACAGCCCAGCCGGCTCAGACAGAGAGTGTGAGACACAAGCCTTTGTTATCATTCCTTCTTTTTCTATTCTTAGCTAGCCTTCTGATGAAATCCTTTCTTCTATTCTTTTAGTATAGTTTTAATATAATATATATCATAAAGTAATAAATTAAGCCTTCTGAAACATGGAGTCAAACCCTCATCTCTTCCTTCAACATGAGACCCCTGTGAACACAGTCACACCCAGACTCCAGGCGTCACCCTCCTGTAAAACCCCCTTGCCCATCAACTCTGGTTAGTAACCCCTGCCTGGTGGCTCTCCACTCAGCCTATTTGGACCAGGACCACCAGACATGGCCTCACTGTTTTCTTGGGGTCCTTTTTCCTCTTCTTGTCAGAGGCATTGAGGTAGGCCTGTTCCCTGGCCCTGTAGGAAGGACCTCGGCTCAGCTCCCTCTCGCTGTAGGGAGGCAGGCTGTCCTCCTCCTCCTCATCCTGCTCGGGGGAGGACGACTGCGGCGGCGGCGGCTGCGACTTCTCGGCTTTGTAGGTGGAGGGCGGCGACCAGGCGTAGTAGGTGCTGCCTCCCCTCTGGCTGGGCTGCGAGCTCAGCTTCGAGGGGGTGGCACAGTGGTCACCGCTCTCGTCGTAGCTCCGGGATTTCCTCTCCAGGACGCTGCTGAGGTAGGAGTGATCGTATTTCTGGCTCCCTCCGGGCGTGCGGCTCACCAGCCTGGGGAGGTGCTTCTCCTCGTGGGCGCGTCTGCGGGGCGGGCTGTAGGACCAGCCCCGCTCCGAGTCCGTCAGCGGCTCCCGGCTGGCCCTGCAGCGCTTGCTGTAGTATTCCTCCATGGAGCTGTCCTGGCGGGGCAGGGCCCCGCCGCGCCCGCCGTGCGACTCGGAGCGCTCGAAGCGCCGCAGCTCCTGGCTGTCCGCCCGCCGCGGCCGCTGCTGCCCGTAGGACTCCGCAAAGGCCGCCAGCTCGTCCATGGACACAGCCGGCACTCCCACCGAGAAGCTCTTACGGGACAGCATCTCCGACTTGGATCTCTGCTGGCTGGAAGAGGGAGGAGGTAGAGTTAGATCCAGCTGCACTCATCCCCTCGGCTGCCTGCACAGACAATGGAGGGAAACACGCCCTCCTGGGGGCATGAATCATCTGAGCTGTTTTCATCGTCTTCCATAGGAAGAGAATCTATCACATCCTTGAAACCCCGGGTTCTCTCTGCTGAGTGTAAAGGCAGCTCAGTGCAGATAGCTCAGGTTCTTCGTGTCTAATGCTACCTGAGGTTATCCCCAGGGTGCACCTGCCCTGTCCTCCAATATGCAGGGCTGGACTTGCTTCTCCTTCATCCTAGAGCTTGTAGGTGTATATCCTGCTGGAAAAACCCAAGAGCCCAGCTATAGAAGCTCACAGCAAGGCAGTTTTGAAGCAGGTTTAAAGACAGTGAGCTGGTACAATAGCCCAGTACTGAAGGAAGAAAATTCCTGCCATTGCTTTTGGAATACTGGGCTGCTTGAGGGAAGGTTGGGCTATCTCTCTTTAAGCACCAGAGTGCAAGTCCTTCAGCCTGGAGCACCGGTCTAGCTGCACCAAAGCAGGAGGGTGTGACTCCTCTATAATAAAGCACACCAGCACTGGGAAGTGCTGGAGGCATCAGGTACAGAGCTCAAGAGAGACATTTGCACTTTTCCACTATGGGAAGGGTGGCTTGGTTCCCTATTGATCTCACTTTTCCATCCCACTGGGACTGGGGCTTGTACCTAGCTTTACCCAGCTAGGTAAGCTTCAGCAGGCTCATTGTTCCTTAATGGATGTGGCTTTGCAATACTCAGAAGGGGCAGAAATAAGAATAAATATCTACTTCAGGAAGAAAACAAAATTATGACTCTTAATATCAACAGGAATATATGATTTTTACAGATCTGCTTGCCAGAGCACAAGTGCAGCTCTTGTTTCATATTAGAGTTGCAATCAGTTTCATTCTGACCTCATCTAATAACCCATCCAGATTTCCTATTTCTCTCTAGCCCCTCTCTCCCGCCAAGCAGAGCAAAGGCAGCAGGAAACAGGGGAGAGCTACCAGTCCATCTGTCCCTTCTGCTTTCTTCACCCCTTTGCCAGACAGAGCAGCCCCCTGCCGTGGTGTCCCTCACCTGTGCCAGTAGCTGTCCCGCTCGTCCCTGTAGTCAGACACAGCCTGGGACCGGGAGGTGCTGCCCACCACTCCTGCCCAGTACTCGGCGTCGCCGTCCGCGTCCCCCGCGGGGGGCAGAGGCTTCCTCCGTGCCTGCCGGTAGGGCTGGCGGAAGTTCAGGTCCTCCTCGTGCAGGGAGCTCAGCTCAGACACGGTGTTGTTATCTGCAGGGAAGAAATGAGATGGGCATGGCCTGATGGCAGCCAGGCAGAGATTCTGAGGGTATCGCAAAGAGCGGGAGATGCCTGCGCTCCACATAACCGAGTTCAGCCTTCGGGAAGAGCTTTCCACCTGTCAGCTCCTTGCCCTTGCAAGGTGATCACCAAGCTTGGTGGGACACCACTACAGCACAGAAGTTGTCCCCCTCCCCTGTTCCTGGTGTTAAGACAGGCTGGCTTTGGATTTGGCCTGACCTGCCCAGCTAAAACAAAAGCAACCCCCTCAAAAAAAAGATTAAGGAAAAAGTAAAAGTCTGTCTGAATCACTGTCAGTCTCTACCCCATCAAGCACACTGACATCTGTAGGCCTGACATACCAATCTGCAGAGGTCTTTTTATAGTAAATCTTGTGGGTGGAGAAGACAGTGTGCTCAGCAATGACTGTTTTAGAAGTATATATAATTTGTTCGTTATGCCTAATCTGTACAGAGCTTTGATGTAGTGTCATTCCTTAAAGCCCTTCCCTTCAATGATTTTCAGGATCCCACACGTCTGTTTCAAGTGAGCCTCTTGCAGTGCCTAACATGGGTTATCTCTGTGTGCTGCCCACAGGAACTGAGCCCCCAGCCTGCACACTGACCTCTGCACACAGCAGCCACAGGACAAGGAGCAGCACTGCAAGCCCTCCCCACACACCTTGTCCCATTCTGCACCTCTGCCTCCTAATGTGGAAAGATCCTCCCTTGGGTTTGTATTCTGACACACATTAAGTGCAGCCTCAGCCTTTATTTAAGGAAAGAAAGCTTTCAAGAGGCTATGGGAAGACAGTGAGGAGTTCCCCATAGAAGCTGAGTTCTGAGTTTGCACCATGCCCCTATTCACCACCCTGCTCCTTCTGCAGGCCAACAGCCACTCCAAACAATCTTCCTGCTTCCTTCAAGCCACACTCTGGTCACTGACCCCACAAAAGACACTTTCAATAAAATCATTCCTCTCCTACTTTGCCATGCTGAGAATTTACAGACACCACACTCTTAAGAAATTGTGAAAACAATATCCCAGCTATTATCACACCACAGGCTGTAGAAGGTATCAATAGGGACTTGGCTTTTCAGATGCTGATGATCCCAAAGTTTCGTTATATGAGTGGACAATTTTCATGAACTTTTCAGTATTCCTCACTTTGCTCTAAGAATGATTAGGTAAGCACCAGACTTTTAAAATCAGACCATACCTGTAGATCCCTATAATCTAGACTTTATCTGTCCCAATTAGCTTATCCTGGTTATGATATCCTAGGAGCTGACCCTGAGACAAACCAAGTGAACTTTTAACTGTGAATTTCCCAGTCTTGCTTAGATCAGTGGGGGAAAAAAAATCAAACCATGCTTGTTTCTCACATCGTTCTCGCATCCTCCTAGCCGGGTCAAACTGAGCCAATTCTTTCTCCACATAGTACAGCACCTTCATGGAGTCCCTGTCCTTGTCAGCCTGGATCCTGTACCCTTTGCGCACTGCTAGGGAGAGAAAAGGAAAACATTAGAGGAAAACCCATGTAAGAACAAGGAGCCTTTCCCACAACACTAATTCTAATGCTAATTCTATAGCTGAGCTCACGTCTGCAGGCAGGTAGGCTGCGTCAAAACACACTGAGTCAGTCGCTGCTTCACAAGAAATTCGTCTACAGTGTGGGATGTGAAGTTGTAAGAACTTGCATCATTTTCAAAGTTTGCAGGAACAGCAAAAACGGTTTGGAAATGCCCAATTTGTACAACCCAATGCATCCAGTGATGGACACTGTGCATGGTGGGACATCCTCACAGCACCACACCCTCCCTCCTGTGAGACAGGCTCGCTCTGGAGTTGGTCTGCTTCTCCCAGCTAAAACAAAAGCAACCCCCTCATTGCCACAGAGTGATTCCATCTTCCAACTCCCACAGATGATGGCAGAGAGAAAAGCAGAACTCATTTCTCCTTCCTCAGCACTACTGAAAGGATTCGTCATGGTATGGGAGAAGCAGTCCCAGAAGATCAGGCTTCCTCTAAGCTCTGAGTCTGCAGGAGAAGCAGGTGGCTGAGCATTTGGGAGCTGTCACTGTGCAAGACCACTCCACCCTCCCACCCCCATGAATTCTCCTCACACAGGTTGAAGAGCATGTGGCAGAAGCTCCAGGGAATATAGAAGGAAACACAAAGTCCCACAAAGCACACCACGCTGCTTTGAGATTTATACTGACTCCAGGGATGAGGCCAGCCAGGTCACTGGTAGCTGTGAAACTGGCTGCTCTGGGATTTTTTACAAGCTTTACTTTACAGAAAAGGTATATATCTTAGACATACATGAAACGTTTGACTTCTGGGAAGTCTGGACAGCTTTTTGACTTGTCCATGTATCTGTGTGTAAAAAAGAAGGCCCTATACACCTGGAGCCAAAGCAGATTTAACTCTGGCAGGTTAGCTCCATGCACACTTTACCTACTAAAAATAGCTACAAACAGCCTGACTACCTTAAGGCAGGTCTATGATCAGCAAGCAGAGAACTCCACCTTTCCACTCTTTCTTTGAAGAAAATAAGGTTTTTATAGCAGATTATTTAAGAAAGGTGTCAGCCTGGAGCTATTTCAGGACTGACAGAAATTCAGGTCTAGGTACAAGAGAGGACTACAACCCTCAAATTCAGCCTTATTAGAGAACCATCATAAGGACAATTCACTGAGCACTACGAGATGGAACCTGCCTGCCTTGCATGGGGTTAACACATTCCTTGTGGGAATACTGCAGTGTTGCACAAATGCTCCTCCTGGGGCACAATTTAAACACTTGGACAGTGGTTCTGAGCCAACCTGTTCCTTCTGTTTTATCCCTCAGCACTGCAACACATTGAGCTATCACCATATGGGTTTGGTAGTACGTCGCATAGGATGTGCTGTGTGGGCTGAGCAGGGACTTGGCAGAAGTATTCTTAGGCACCTCCTGCCCTAAACTGCTGTGCATGTGTCTCTGTGCACTAGGAAATAACCATGCTGTGCTTCAGGAATGGCTGTGCCATGGGTAGACTTCAGAAGTAAAGTGCTTTACTGTGGGTTTCGACTGTGTAAGATAAGTGATTACATCTTGAGATATTACTTTGTGTGTCTGCACTTGGGAATGGTATAGGATGTAAAAATATAGTAGAGGTCTATCAGGGTCCTTCTTTTAACGTGCCTCCAGACAGCTGAGCTGACAGCAGTGTGTGCTTTATTATCCCAGTGAGTGAGTGAGTGCACAGTGGCTGGAAATGCAGGCAGTGGTTTACAGAACACAAGAATCCTGCCACTGCCCCCCAAAGTGGAAGCACAGCAGGTCTCCTCAAGTGAGGCTGCACTGACTGGCCTCAGAAGTGACAGCTCTGGCTGCTCTGCATGAGCAGCAAGGGCAGCTCTCCACCTCCCCATCGTGGCTGGTAGCTCACTTCTGTCTGGTACCATGCCAGGAGAGGCCTCTCTCTATTCTTTCTTCTAATGTGTGGGCTAGGAGCTCAGCTAAGCTGCCACCTCATTTAAACACAGGCCAGCAAACCACTCTGACCTGCTCATAACCTCTGGGGAACTTGAACAGGCAGCTCCCAGACTCTGCCTCCCCAGAGCCACTGCTCACACTGAGGCTTGCCAAACACTATTTGGGCAACCTCTACAGCTCCTGGAACTGATGGAGAATTAGCCAGGCTTCATGCTAGCTTCATACTAAGCTTGCTACTGCAGCTGTGTATCAAAAGGCAAATTAATTTCTTGGTTAATTCTGCAAGCATCTAGAAATCAATTTTGGATTTAAATCTGCAAAGATGACTGTGAACAGCTCATAAAAAGTATTTTCCACTACAGAGGAAGCACTTTTGTCTCTATGTTTGTTTATCAAATATTTCTCATAATGATACTAAATGTTCAACTTATTAAATCTCTTCATTATTCCTTCAGCTGAGAACCAAAGGTATTATTGTTTCTTCCTCACACTCTTCGTCTGTAAATTGCCATAATCCTTTAATCAGGTCTGAATAATTTTAAGCTCATTTTAATTATAAAGAAATAAAGACGCAAAGATGTTGACCACATGTCCAGAACCACTTGCTGAAGTGAAAGGGAAAGGAACATTCTTCCCATATTTTCTTCTCTTGAACAGTTAATAAATTTCTAATGTTTAATTTGTATTTAACTGGACACTATTTTTATTCTTCTGTGGGTGGAACCAACTCAGCCAAAACTGTAAGCTGTCTCCCTCCCCAGAAAGGGCAGCACTGCTATGTTTTTTTCAGACAAGTATGTTTAGGAAGTAAATGATGTCTCATCCTTATACCCTTTCCATGTTAAAGACCTAGGACCAAAAGCTTCCCTGTGTGCCGAGTTTAAAGAATCTATGCAAGAGCCTCTAGGTAACCACTGCATTTAAAACAGAGCATAAATCCTAACTTTTATGTTGTCAACAATCTTCTAAATAAGAGAGCTAAATGTTTTGGGAGTTTCTTTTTCTCCATTCAGCCCTAAGTTTAGAATAGAGTTCCTAGGCTTAATCTGAGCTTTGCCACATGCCTTTTATGTAACCCCAGACAAATTTTCTAAAAATCCTCAGACCTGAGTTTTCTCACTAGATCCCCTCAGAGGGGTCATTGATAAGCACAGAATCTATCAAGGGCAAAATGCAAGCCAGAATTATAGAACCTTCCAGTCTCTGTCCCCCAGCACTTCCGATCCCATTTTTTTAATGGACTTGACAGAAAGGTGGAAGTCCCAAAGATACACAGCTTCAGAGCAGACTTACACCAGCTGTGTGGAGGACACAGAGGCTTTTTATTCTCCTTCTGAGAAAGGCTTTTATTATAAACTCAACCATTACCTGTTTTGTTTAGCTTGCTGCCTGGCCAACAAGCAAATAAGTAGCTTGGAAAAGCCACACAATGTTTTCTCTTCTACAGCCTGTCATTAGGGGATATTCTGGCATTGTGGAGGACCTTAAAAGAACAGAGTACAGGCTGTAACTCTCCCTTAGCTTCATAGTTCAAGCACCTTCAACAACAGATCCATGATCCAGACTAAGGGTTTGTCCACATTATTGCAAAAAATATTAACTAATTTTTAAAAAAGCTTAAGAATCTCTGTTGTCTTGCCAGAAAGGTTAAAGCTCTGTGATAATGTTTTTATTTGCCATATATACAATTTCCTGTCAAGTCCTGAGATAAGGGATTGAGTCCAGACACCTGATTTGGCTGCATTATCCATTAAATGCATCCTTCTTTGTAAGGATCATGGGATCCTAAGAGCCATTCCATTTGGCTACCAAACGTATCCACTGTTTTTTATTCTGAATTTGTGCTCTGCTAGCAGAGACAAGACTGGAAGCTGTGATCTGACTCTTAAAAATCCCTGGAGTTCCCACAACCAACACCACACTCTATGTGCAGTGACATTTTTCACAGGAGAAAAAAAAATTGAAGCACTGGGGTGTCATTCATCATTTTCTGACAAAGGTTTTTGAATTGGATACATTCTGTGTTGGATCAGTGATTGATTTATTTCCTATTTCAAAATAGGAAATTTCTCCATTCCAGAGCTCTGTTTTGATTTCAGTGACCAAAAAAAAAGTATGATTGTTGAAAGAAAATACTTTTTGTAATTCCAGAAAGGTTAACATACTGACTGGGCAGCAGAAGCACGCATAGGGCTGTTCCACAAGCTTAATTAATTATGCTACCTAGTCTTGTCTTTTCAGATGTGTTTTATCAACACACTGTCGTGAGTTAATTTAACAACTGATACTTAGTGTGGTGCTTTGAAATCAGACATGTAGCTGGGTCAGCGATGACTCTACATTGGTGAGAGTAATTTCTGCTGCAGAATGTTTGAATTTAGACAGCCACTCTGATCCTGAAGTGCATGTGGCTAAATAGCTGCCCTCCTTTCTCCTTGATGGCAGCTTCCTTTGCAGCAGCAGAAATAACCCTCCCAAGACAAGAGGCATCACACTGAGATTCTAGGTCTGCTACTGATCCACAACTCCTTTCTAGTCAGAAGCCTTTCATCACTCACATTTCACAAATGCAAGGGCTGAACAAAAAAAGTGACCTACTGACTTCTGTGAAGTAGAGAACAGGGTCCATTCCCAAAAGATCTTGGGGAGAAATACCAAGGGAATAGGTTACTTTGCCCAAAATGCCATGGGGACAGTAAAACATGCTGCAGCAAAAACTGCTGCCAGAGTCCAAGCAGTGCCCTACAGAGGGTTGGAAGGACAGTTTACAAAGAGAAAGCAGCTTGCAAGGCATTAGCTCTAAGGGGAAAATGGCTCCTGCCTCTGGTCTCCTGAAATCATCTTCATCCTTTTGTCCTCTGCAAGCGAACATCTGCAGCAGTAATGAGAGGGGTCCTGTACAGGAACTCAGCCTCTCATTCCCTGCTGACCTAATTAGGCACCCACAAACTCACTCTGTATTGATGGCCCTAGAAAAGTTAGAGCACGTGCCCTAATGCAAATGTCACTGTCAGAGACAGGATTAAAATGCAGTTTCCCTGTGTTTCTTTTCCTCACACCACTCGATCAGTGACAACCATTCCTCCCCTTCCCAGCCCTACTCCCAGTAAGAGGACTGAATGTTGTGCCTAGTACTGCAAATTACCATTTTGGCTTCCTGCACTGGCCTCACTTGGGGCCAAGGGCGGGGGATGTGACTTGTCCATCAGCACAGCAGGAGATGGGACGCCAGCTACAGGAACACTGGGGATGTAGTATGGACCTGGCATGGCAGAGACTGCAGGAGGGTACCCAGCTTTTGCTGCTTTGCCTGCTACATACACTGAAAAAGAAAAAGAACAAGAGTCAGCATCACACACCAGCCCCACCCAGACCCACTGGACACATGGACAAAACCTGCACCACCAACCCCACAGGAGACAATCAGACAAATGAATTAACAGGGACCAACCTGAATTTCTCTAAGCCTCAAAGGGTACTGAGGGGAGTTTAAAATATGTGCTGCATATAATAATAATGGCACTGAGAGATGCCCAGCATTACCTCTGCCATGATTTAGTGGCAGTTCAGCTTTAAAAATAACTGATGACTCAAGCAGCAGGATGAGGCTCATGGAACTTGACAGATCTGACTGAGCCTGACCAGGAACCTTGCTGGGTTGCAAGGATTTTGCACTGTTGTGGAAGACAGCTGATTTGCATTTCCAGGAAGAAACCTCCCAGGATGCTCTTAGGTCTGACCTGCAGCATTCACTGACACAACAACAACTCTGGAATGGGAGCATGACACTTTGGAAAAGCAGACACAGCTGCCAAGGCAGGGAGGGCTTGGGGAATTACATTTGTAATTAACTTTGAGCATTCAACCATTGAGTAATAGGTCAGATGCTTCACTCCCTAAGAACCAGTTCTTTAGCCAAGCAAAGTGCTCAGGGCAAAGGAAGCAAATATTAGCAGATTCTCCTCCTGTTCTGCCAGGGAGCAGAAGCAGTAGGGCAGACTTGCAGCAGGGTCACTCACGTGCCCGGGGACAGCAGCAGGACTCAGGACAGCAGGGGCAGCGGACGTAACAGCAGCAGCTGTGTGGGCAGCACTGGCACCAGCAGATCCCCACCAGGAGGAAGAACAGGAACGCCCCCAGGATCACCAGGCCCACAAAGACCCACTCTGGAAAACAAGGGGAGAAAGGGAGATACTTACAGGACTGCACATTGCTGTGGAAGAGAACGTCAGCAACATCCGCCCAGTGGAGAGCACGGGGACAAAACACATAGGTGAATAACAGAAGTGGAACAACCCCCTGTGGGTCTAGGACTGGGTCTACTCCTTCTCTTGTGTCAGAGCAGAAATGGCACATGACAGTGAGAAATGAGCTACCAAAATGTGGTCCCTTCCAGGAGCATAGAGGCAGCAGCCCTGGCTCCCTAGCCAGAAACCCTTCGGCCCACAGCAGACCTGTGCCAATGCCGCAGGACGTGCTCCATTAGCGCCTGGCCCTCATCAAAGACTCATTCTTCTTGGCCATGTTCATGCCCTGCTTATGTGTTTGTTCCCTAGCCACATTCTGGTTTTAATGGGACAAACCATGGTGAAAAGCAGGCTATAAATAGCCCAGTAAACGAGCCAGGCCTGCCCCTTCGCAGCGAGGCCTACGCGCGCAATTATTCTTTTGAATGTGCCGAACGAGCATCCTATTCAGGCACCACCGCCAGCCAGCAAACCTAACAACTACTTTTTTCTTCCCCCATTGAAGCCTCAGATGATGTGTGCCAGGCCCCAAAAGGGAGCAGCTAAAAAGCCCTAGAAGTGAAAGCATGTAAGAGCAGGCCCACAAAAACCAGGATGGGGCTTAAAGGGGAAAGGGAGGGAGAAAAGGTTTCTCAAACTTGGCTGCTGGAAAATTGTGGTGGGAGCAGGGCTCAGCCTGTGCCAGGGCAGTACCCACTGCCACAAAGGAGTTCCACAGATTAAGGGAATGATCAGCGAACACATCTGGATCAAGAAATTACAAGACTCTGAACATGCAGGAGATCTGGAGTTGGTTTTAAGTCAGAGAAATGCACCAACCTATCTCAAAGCAAGAGAGAGGAGATAGCAAGATATTTTCCCCACTGCTGGTGGGGAAAAGACTTCAGGTGTGTACCCAGGTGGTTATTCAGCCACCTAGGAAACATGACAAAAAGCAAATTAAGACATGGTGGGGCTGCAGAGGGAAAGGGTTTATCCCCACTTCAGAGTAAAAAAGCAGCCGACCACTATTTGCAAGCAGAAGTTCACCATTCACTAAAGAGTCTCCTGGTAAGTATTATTTGAGATGAAGAAGTACTGACACAAGGATTGCAATATGCATGAAGAATCACACTGGAAAAATAGTGCTCACCTCACCTGTGCTGCTAAGCTAAAAAGTCAAGGAGAAATGTTTCACTTTGACCATTCAAAGTAGAATTTTTCCTAGTTATTAATACAATGCAAAAATAGGAAGTGTCATTCTTGATCCGTCCACAGCGTTCTGTTTGAACAAAAGTATGACTCTTTACTTTGCTGGAGTTTTCCTTAACTCTTTTACAAACAATTCCCCTTTTTTAAAAATGCCATTTTAAATCTAGAATTTAAAATTTCCTTTGAAAAATGTCAGTCAAAGATCTGGCATCTACAAATCAACACTTCAGAAGTGTGAAGTGAATTTTTTTTTATCCTTTATTTCTTTTTTGGCTGACACACATGAATTTCATTTAAATTTGCATTTAATTTTGGTTCCTGTGGAATAATATGTTGGGGTTGAACTTACTATATGCTGAGAAAAATTGAGCTAACAAGTAAGGAAAGGGCAGAAGGGAAGCATTCATGAATGGGAAAGCAAGAGCTGAGAGATGACTGACCCAGTCCCTCAAGTTCTGCTTCTAGCAGCTGTTTTGCTTAATATTTTCATAAATTACCTTGACATAAAAAATAAGAATGTGCTAAAATATCCCAAGCAGTAGGGATGCATTGTCACTAAAGGCTGGGACATGTTATACAAAGGGCCAGTTGTCCTTGAGTCTAAAATTGGAAGTGCGAAATGCAGTATTATCCTGAATTTCAAAGTATGCAGCAATACTTTCAGTGTCACAGGTTCAAAGATAAGAACAATTTCTGTTCTGAACAGGACTTCATTGGTTGAGAAAAACTGAACAAGAGAAATGATCCAGTTTACATAGCACTATTGTCACCACTCATGCAATACAGCCACAAAAAATGGCAAATGTAATCCTAGGCCAAATAAGGGAAGAATTTCCAGCAGTATCAAGGAAATATCTATGCCATCACACAAGGCCTCCTCTGCACTTAACTTCATCTGGAGTTACTGATGTTACACAGCTCTGGTCATCTTTGCAGCAGAAAAGACAAATTTAGGCCAAAGCCAATGTAAAGCTGGGATTTATTTGAGGGATGAAGGGACTCTGGAGCCTGCCTGGCAGCAGGGGAGCTGAAGCCTGCTGAGTTACTCTATTAAACAGAAGGCTGAGGGAAGATGTAGCTCCTGCCTGTAAATATGGTAGGAGGATAAATGCAGCAGGAAAAGCAGGTATTATAGTTAAAGATCTTACATAAATGGACAGAAATAGATGATCGGTGATGTAGAGAAAAGCTAAAAGAAGCCCATTAAAGAAAGTGGGCCAATGGGAAAGAGAAAGGCCAAATCTTAGGCCACTCCTAAGCTTGCTGATCTTACAGAAAGATGAAATTACATGGTGCTGGGGAGGGAATGCAAGATAGGGAGCTGAACTATCCTTTCCAGTCCTGTACTTCCTAAGCTATGCCAATCTAAGCAACATCTTAATGGCTTTTGCTTTGTTCTGCGCTCATCTTGTTTTCTGCAACCATCATGGACACAGAGAAAGAGGTGAAATGGTATTGCTTGACACAAGTGGCCAGCCACAGCTATCCAGTGAAACTCAGATGTCAGATCTCCAGAGCTATTAGTGAACAGATCACAACCACTCCATAAAGGACAAAAGCCTGGTAGAGGAAAAAACAGACAGCAAGTCCATTAGAAGTGTATCTGTGGTGTCCCTGAAAGCATCCTAGGAGTACAAAAGGGGGTCAGCTTTGTGTGTACATTGCACATTGCAGGATACTCACTCAGCATATAAAGTGGATGTCTGAAATTAGTGTCCCAGCCACAGGGACCTGTGAGTCAGGATTTTACTTCATAGGAAGTTAGACCATTTCCTTTTCTGATGAGGTTAACAAAACAGCAAAAAGAGCCTGCTGGCTCTTCCTTTAAAACAAAACAAAACTGGGATTCAACCAGCTCCCAATACAACTGTGTAATGCTGAGATTCAAATGACTACCAAGCTGACGTGCTCTGCATCCTCACTGTCTGGAAACAACTGGTTTGTGCTCACATAAGTATCAGCTTTTCTTTACTGAGGCAACACCAACAGCTGAATGGTGGTTTGCTCCTGCATCTTACACTTTCTTGTTGTCTACCCATGCAGTGAGGGTACCAGAAAGATATCTGGCCTATACACCAGAATTTTATACCCATTCAACAAAATTCTAAATAACAGGGGGAAAAGTGTTAGGCAATAGAGAATCAACTGTTATCTATCTGTGCTGAAAAGACCAATCCCACTCCTGCCATGCAGGAATTCTAGGGAGCTTTGGGTTACACTGGAGGTGGGTGAGTGTCTGCCTTCTCTCTGTTTGCATCTCTGGGACAGGCTCGAAAATAGCTTCACACATTTATGTGGAGTTGCATTTTTGCACAAACGTGTGAAAGAAATGCTCCTCGGCCACCACCAGGGAATGATCAGATGACTCGAGGGCTAAATATTCTCACAGCTTTTCCCTTTCAAGAACAATCTGTTGCACAGCCTCTGTCTCCTGTGCAAGGAGTGCCAGAACTGGTGGCTCTCGCTAGTTTTGGCTAGCAAGGGATTTATCGCGGGCACGGAGCTCTCACGTCGGGCCCAGCCACCTGGTGTCACCAAGAACATGGCCTGGCCATGCAGCACAAGGGGGGCTGTGCCACTGATGGGGTGCTAGCCAATGCTCTATTTCCAGCACCTGCTGTGCTACCATCTGTGGTGATGGTGGAGCAGAGCACAGGCCAGTTCTGGGGAGCTGAGTGACTGCACAGCTGACACAGAGCCACCATGCAGGGCTGAGGGGTCTCCCAGGCTGAAGCACACTTTCCTCTGTGCTAGCAGGGGGAGAGCAGAGAGCTTGATAGAAAACGCCCCCAGAACAGCTCTGGCATTTCTGCTCTCACACTGATCCTGGCATGACATCACCCATCTCTGTATGCTGGCTCCCAGCATCAGCTCTCTGGGGTCCAAACCCAGCACTTTCCCAGTAACTGACAGGCTTTTCTCTTTAAATCCCCAGGTAAAACACACACACATAGTCAAATATACACCACATAAAGATGCTGCAGAAGGATAAACAGACAAGATGACAGAGGAATGGATGATTAAGGGTGAAATGACTGAATACCTGGCATAATCTCCACAGCAAAACTGGGCAAGAGATCAGCAAGCAGCCCTGTCCTGCCTAGAAAAGACAGAAGGAGGAGAAGAAGGAGAGAGGTTACTGCAAGAAAAACACACTCCCCAGCCCCTGCCTTAGCCTCCAGCTCCCTTCCTCATCATCCCACTTGCACTCTGCATTATGTGAATTCTTATCAACCACAGATGTCATCCTGCTTGATGCCTCTGCACTTCTGCCATTTCTGTGTCCTTGCATTTTATCAGCAGAGCTGGGGGGGAGAGAACCTGGAACAGAGCTTCTCCAATCTAGGCACAAAATGACAAGAAAAAGGAGTCCCTTTAGCATGGTTACATGGTAACATCTTCCTGGAGTTATGCTCTACACATGCAAAAGCTCCTGGAAATGCACAACAGCCCTTAAACAAAAGGACACAGTTTATTTTTGCAACGTACTGATGTAGTTTCTACAGATATGAAACATCTTTAACTTAACCCAAGGTTATTGATAAATCAGCCACGTGCTTCCAAAACCCGTGGATGCTGCTGTCCATGTGGGGCTCTGTGAGTGCACCAACAACTCCAGGAAAGGAGCCTTGAAGGAAGGCTGTGCATATGTGCTAATTACTTGCAGATGCAGGAGCATCTTGGTGAGACTGCGTGACAAAGGCCAACACCCAATGGAAGCAAACCAGCCAGGGAAAGATTCGTGTGGCAATTTGTGGGATCACTTTGCAAAAGAAAAAGGAAACAAACAAAAAACAACAACAAAAAAAAAGGCAAGTCAACTTCAAATTTAAAATTTACAACCAAATACAAACAAACAAACTCCAAGCCCAAAGGCAGCTTGGTGCTTGTTTGTTTTGGCACAGAATGCCTGGGATATTTCCAGCACATAGCAAACATCCTGCACAGTGCTCAGCTGTAAGTCACACACACCTGTGCATTGGCAGGACAGCCCAAAGTGCAGACGTGCTGTGAACTCTCCCATAGAGCCCCAGGATCATGCTGGGATTTTAAAAGACATGCATATGGTAGGAGAGCTGCACTCTGAAGAGAGACACACGTTGTGGGCATTACAACAGCAGCAGCTAAGGGTAAGCCAATGCAAAAGTGGTAGAATGCTACCTTTAGCCTCCCCACATGCCCTCCAGGTCCTGCACTAGGCAGCACTCAGACACAGTGATGAACTGGATCCCAAGTTCCTCGGCCTCTAGTCTGTCCTTGAAGGTTTTTACAATCAAATTCCCACCAGCTGCTTTTTCTCAGTGCTTCAGCAGGGACTCTGTAGAGATCAAAAATCCACAAGGAAGCCTGCTGGAGCCATAATGAGTGTACCATGACTACAGGCAGTGCTTTGCAACTCATCAGAGCTGACTAGTACTCACAGGAACGCCCGTCCTGATGAAGTGGTCCAGAATCCTTAGCAAAAGTTATCATGGTGATGCTTCACATAACTGCTCCCCATGTACCACTTTGAGGGAGGATTCCTGCCACCAGTCTGCTGCAACATTTTCATCTACATTTACAAAGTTTCACGACATTCTTTGCAGTCCATTTCCTGAAAGGATCAAGTGTCCAAGCCACTCACAACTAGCTTGTTATGTTCCACGTGCATATTAATTATATTCCTTATTTTGATTAAACAATATGCAATTCTTTTGCAGGCCTTTTGTGCATATGTGAACAGCACCCACATGAACCACATGCATGCAGAATACGGGCAGACACGAGCATATAGCTCATCTGCCATGTGTTACTACCTCTGCACAAGCTCACATGCAGCCCTAGTGTGAGAGCAGATGCCACTGGACAAATTACTGGAGGTACATAGCTAATTTAGGTTGTCTATTTGTGGTAAAAAAAGGTAAGGAAATAACACCTTTAAACAGCAGAAACTCCTTCCCAAGTGGTCATTGATAAATGGGTGCCTGCTTTATTTGTAACCTACCTGGAGAGCCTCGAACCCTGCTAGCGCTGGGTACCTCCTGATCTCCAAAAGGAATCACATGCCCGACAGGGAAAAAGCATCCCTTAATATAACAGTGCCTGAGAACTTGGTTAACAAACAAACACAACCAAAGCAGCTCCTCTGTGCTACTCACGAGCAGCCAGTACTCCCTGCTTGTGCAGCCTCACTTGGCTTGTCAGAGTATCTGCCTGGGGAATTTGCATCCCTGCCTTGCCAACAGGACTCACACAGCCCTGGGGGCCCCAGAGTCCCCAGCAGGGATGCACAAAGCCTGGGAGGACCCGAGGCAGCAGCAAATCCCACCACAGCTCAGCCTGAACTCTGCCTGCTTCTCCCAGCCCAGCTGGCAGCCAGCGAGCACAATACCCACCCCTGGACTGCCTGCCCCCAGCAGCTTTGCACGGCTCAGCCCCCTCCCTGCCCCAGGCTGGATAAATCCCCTGATTAACCCTTCCCCACACCATTCCTTCAGGGAAGCCAGCAGGCTGAGGCTGCCTGCGGTTGCCCCAGCAACGGGAGGCTCCCTCCACTGTCCCCATTGAAGGCGACTTTCCTCCCTCTGCTGCTGCCAGCAACAAGTGGAGCAAAAATCCCCCTGTCCAGCCAGCCAGGGGACACAGGGACACAGGGACAGGGTGGCACTGCAATTGGCTCTCACCTCCCACCCTCTGTAAGCCTGGCTCACACAGGCACAGCCCAGAGCCAAGTGGTGGCCACAGAGAAGATCCCAGGGCAGCATCCTGGTGGGTCACACACTGCCCAAAACAGAGATCAGGGCGTCCTTTTGGGCCCATGGCTGTAAGAGCAGGGAGGAGGCAGTCAGAGCACCCAAGGTCAGCATCTACCCATCTCTCCATGCCAAGGATGCTCCTTCCATGGGCTTTAAGCTCACCTCCTTGTCTCTCATTTCTTTCAAGGAAGTTTTAAAGTGGATGCTGGGGTTAGGTAGCAATTGGTGGGGAAGAAACAATTCAGTAAAACATCCTGCCAAGAGACCATCTGGCCACACCACCTCTGCACAGCAGCTCTGCCCACCTGAGAAAGGGCTGCAGGCACTCCAAGCCATGGCTGGGCACCACTGCTGAGTCACAGACCTGTGCCCCCACCCAACACAAGCTTTGTGTCCTCTGTGCAAGCCCCCACCACCAAGGGGACAGAGGGAACAGACAATGGCCCTGTTTTCCAGGGTTGTCCCGGGTGACTGTGTCAGAGCTAGGAGCTTGTCCTCATTCTGCAAGGATCTGGGACATGTGCCATCTCTATTCCCACCGTGCTGCTGAAGGGTTTTACCTGCCCATAGTGGCCTCTCACCAGGCACCTCACACGCCCCAGGCCCCTGCCAGCCTTGAAATGCAACGGAGCTTGCAAGCACCCCATCTGCACTGGCAGAGCACAGGAGGAGGGATGGGAGAGGAAAAGCTGAGGGGATGCAGAGCAGCTCCAAGAGGTGCAGACACACAGCAGAGGCCAGCGAGGACAGGAGTTAATACACAGGAGGCAGGCAGGCGACAGAGCAGTGAGCAAATAGCAGCGGAGCAGGGAAGACCTGGAGTCAAGCACACAATTAGCAGAGAGTCTGCAGAGAAGAGACACAAAAATAATTAGGGTAAGTGGTGCAGCTGAAAAGAAATGATGGCATGAATAAAGTAGGCGCAGGTGCAGTCAGAAACATGGCAATTGGGTAAATATGGGAGCATGGCAAATACTGGCAGTCGCATAAATGTGATAAATATTGGGTAACTATGGCAGTAACTGCTGAACTGTTTTCCTGTTTGAAGGCTGCTTCCACAGCCCAACCTGCTGCAGTGTGATCACAGGACGCATCAACTACAGAGGGAATTATTTCCTTCTCAGTGGTGGAAAACTTTGCCAAGCCATGTCACAGCAAGAGGCCCCTGGCAAGGGACACTGGCCTGAGGAGAGGCTGGAAAGCACAGGAGAGGAAGTGTGGCCCTTGTAAATCAGCCACTTTTCCAAGGCAGCTGCTGTGAGATTTACTGGGGGAACACGGCTCTGCAAAGTGTCCTTCCGTGCTCCCTCTGCTTGGAGTAAACTTTATCCTTTCTTCCCTTCCTTCCCTTCAATTGGACGGAGAAACAGCAGCAGCCCCTTTTGGAGATCAAAGTTTTAGCAGGCAACAAAGACCTCCAAGGAGGCTGTTGCCATGGCTGCCTTAGTAACCGCGGTCTTTTAATCACACCGGTCTGCTTTGTGAGCAGCAGCGTGTGGCTGTCTCTGGCAAATAAGGAGGAAAACAGGGGTAAAAAAACCTTGGAAACAAGTAGCACTTCTAATGGGTGTGAAATAAATAACCAGGAATAGGCTGGGCTAAGATGAGGGGGACTGGAAGCAGGTTACAAAGGAGGCAGCACAGTGGTCTGGGGCAGTGCATCAACACTTTTCCAGGATTTTTAAGAGGAAGTGTGCCAATCACTTCCTTCGCCTGCTGGCACTACCCACCTCTGGTCACAGCTCAAGGCTGGTGAGCTCTCTCCATGGAGCTGCTCACAGACATTTTCCCAGCTGAGATGTGGGCCAACACATCCCCAACACAAGGCCACCAGCACAACTCTGCCAACTCCTGTGACCGAGCACTGGCTCGGATGCTACTGGCACCTTTTCAGCAAATCAGAGCAAAATCCTAAAACCA
The DNA here is from genome assembly GCA_024362935.1 of Setophaga petechia. Lineage (NCBI taxonomy): Eukaryota > Metazoa > Chordata > Aves > Passeriformes > Parulidae > Setophaga > Setophaga petechia. Next base: position 4,831,211 of record JANCRA010000013.1, on the reverse strand, counting down.
ACATCATGTAAGGGAAAATTCTGCCAAGAACTTTTCAATCTCCGAAATCATGTCAAATTTTATTATACAGTCTCTCCTGGCATAGAAGAGACTCCAAACCTGACTATATTTATACCAGCTATTGAGTCACTTTGCTGAGTAAGAACTGCCTTATTAGCATTGCACACCATACACACGTGTCCCAGTGGAGATTTATCCTCACTGAAAGTCAACACATGTCTCTATTAGCACATTAATTACTGTACAATATGCTGTGTGGATATGTATCTACATTCTTTACATTCTTTAGTACTATTACTATGGCTGTGAGACCTTTAAATTTTGGGTTTAGGCCTATGTGGATACTGGCTGGTTATATAAACTGCAGAAGATGTCAGTTTACCAATGTTATTTGCCAGCTGTCTCCAGAAATTAACACAAACCTCAAGTGCTAATTGTTGTTTTTAAAGCATAACAATGGGAGAAGCTTCAGCTTCTTACTTGGAGAATTTTCAGGTCTGTCAGACTGACCTTGGTGCTCGGGAAGGTTATGGATTAAATGATCTTGAGTGCAACCACACAGCACATACAGGGCAACAGAGGACCAGAAGGATCCAGCATGGGTTTAGGAAAGGCAAGTCCTCCTTGACCAAGCTGATCTCTTTTTATGACGAGGTGACCCACTGAGAGGATGAGAGAAAGACTGTGGATGTGTCTTCCTGGACTTAATAAGCCTTTGGGAGAGTCTCCCACAGCACTTTCCAGCCACAGGCTGGGGAAGAGTGGCTGGAAGACTGTGCAATGAAAGAGGACCTGGGGTGCTGGTCAACTGCAGCTGAATGTCAACCAGAGTGTGCCCAGGTGGGCAAGGAGGCCAATGGCATCCTGGTTTGGATCAGGAACAGTGTGGCCAGCAGGAGCAGGGCAGTGATTGTCCTGTGCTCAGCACTGGTGAGGCCCATCAAGTCTTGTGTTTATGTTTGGGCCCCTCACTCTGAGAAAGGCACTGAGGGGCTGGAGTGAGTCCAGAGAAGGGAGCTGGGGAAGGGTCTGGAGCACAAGCCCCATTAGGAGTGGCTGAGGGTGTTTAACCTGGAGAAAAGGAGGCTCACAGGGCACCTTACCACTCTCTACAACTGCCTGAAAGGAGGGTGTGGAATGATGGGTCAACCTCCACTCCCAGGGAAAAAGTGACAGAATGAGAGGAAATTACCTCAAGCTGTGCCAGGATAGCTTCAGGTTGGACATCAGGAAGAATTTTGTCACTGAAAGGGTGGTTAAGCACTGGAATGGGCAGCCCAGGGAAGTGGTGGACTCATCATCCCTGGAAGTGTTCAAGAAACAACTGGATGTGGCACTTAGTGCTACATTTTAATTGAGGTGGTGGTCTTCAATCAAAGATTGAACTCAGTGATCTTGAAGGTCTTCTCCAACCTTAATGATTCTATGATTCACCATAAAAAATATTTCACTGATACACAGTCTGTGTAAAATTAGCTGCTGAATTGGATGGAAAAGAAAGCTGGCAATATCTGTCTAGCAAAGTGCACATATCAGTAAGCAAAGCATCAAACCCACAACTGGAATTAGGGGAGTACTTTCTGGCCTCTTCCAGAACCTCCCAGGGAATGGAGCCACTGTTTTGTGAAGCATGTCTAAGCTATGTAAAATCTGAGAATGCAAACATCACCGAGCTTGCACAGACCTATGAGTTCCAGGGTGCCCAGCTGTGCTGAGCTGTATGTTCAGGCACTGCTCTTCAGCTGTTCCAGCTTGGGAAGGGAGCAGTGTAGCAGCTCCCATAGGTCCCTGCACCTAGTAAATAAATTCTGGCTCTTGGGAAGGCTTATCAGGTTGTATGCAAGGCCATGCAGTGAAGCTGGACTGCTTCCTGATGTGAGCTGGTGACACGAAGCCAGGATGACACTGCCCCTGCCCCGTGGTTCTGGTTTGAAGGTTACTCCAGGCACACTGCATCCCTGCACTGGTACACATGCAGTTCCCTTCAGAAAGGCTGGAATGAATTACTTTACTGAATTGACATTCTCATATAAAAAAGCAATACACAGGGGCTACAAATAACAGTATGATTAATAGCACTGTCTGTGTTTCAAGAAGCAGGACATTAGCTGCCAGCTACTACAACAGAAATGTAGACTTTCTTCAATTTAGGATTCAGCCTTTTAGATTCAATCACATTAAAAAGTTTAAAAATTAAAACGTATGAAGTTTCAAAGGGATTCATTAGCACAGCTGTAATGTCAGCAAAGGTTCTCCTTTTCTAATAAAACACATGAGTGCAGGGAGTATCACTTGATTCCTGGTGTGGAATTGCTAAGTTCTAGACTAGTCTGCAGCAGAAGCAGAGTTCATACAGTTTCCAGCACACTACATCCTGTCTGGAGATTCCAAATGCCATCAAAATGCACATATATCAGAGAATCACAGAATCTTTTAGGTTGGAAAAGACCTCTGAGGTCTTCGAGCCCAACCTATGACCAAACACCACCAGACCATGGAACTGAGCGCCACATCCAGTCCTTCCTTAAACACCTCAGAGACAGTGACTTCAACACCTCCCTGGGCAGCTCATTCCCATGTTTAACCAACCTTTATGTGACAAAATTCCTTCTGATGTCCAACCTAAACCCCCTCCCAACACAGCTGCATGATGAGCCCCCACCTTGCTACAACCTCCTTTCAGAGAGTTGCAAAGAATAACAAGGTCTCAGGTACATTTTTAAAATATAATAAATATGTAATTTTATTTTTTAATTTAAATTAAATACCTTACTCTAGGGGAGGTTCACGACCAACCAATCTCCTGTGTTTCTGAGACAGAGGTTGCCACTCCTCTTCCCTCACCTGCACTGATTCCCTTAGAGGGGGTTAAAGTCCCTGACTGAGCAAAAATACTGAATGGTCTTTTCAGCAAAGTACATAACAAGCACATGCCTAACATTAGGTATGCTTTACAAGTCCAATCAGCTTTGCTGAGCACAAATGGATATAAACAAATGCTTGTATGCTTTTCTGAAATAAGTGTGACATGAGGACAGCACATGGGATTCTCTGGTGCTACCCAGAGCTGACCAGCAGCTCTGTGTGTCAACATGACACGTCCAGGTAACAAAACCCGACTTGCAATCCCACCATGACCCAGGCTCCCTGGCTACTCAACAGGTCACTGAAGGTATCTGTGATCACTTTCCTAAGAAAAAAAGGAAATACTGTAATTTGCCCAAGTTTTAGATTTTGCTCTAAGTCATGATAAAGTGCCCTTTGATCAATTTTTCATGATCAATTTTTCAATTTTTCATACTTTTATACAGTATGATTCACTGTATAAAAGCAGGACCCTGCACTTCTAGCTAAACAACCTTCCATTAATTTATTGATGCTATTAGTATGATATCTACCATTTGTGCTTCTCAGTCCTTTCACAGTTTCAACGTGATATTAAACTGCCCTTTCATCCTGGCATTAATATGAAACCACTAGAAGGGATATTTTCCTATTCCTTTTCCATTCTGATTCTTCTGTCACCCCAAGGATAACGTGAGTGGATAGAACCTCTGCTCTATTCAAAATTCTAATTTATGCTGAAATCATGCAGCAACCCCAAAATAAGCAATGTAAATTGTATCTGAGAGACCACTGTCAGCAGGCAGCAAACAGCAATGTGCTCTGGGAATCGTGGCATCTCTCACACACTATCCCTCTGCTGCTCCAAACTCTCTAACAGGGAATCTGGGTTCCACCCAAAGAGCAGCAGAACAGCAAACAAAACCCTTTTATCACATGTCCTCTAGGACTGTAAAATTGCTGCAACCTACATCTGTATTCAGTGTCGCCCTCCAAGCAATGGGAATAAAAAATATCCCAGAATATGCAGAATATTAAGAAACAGTATTTTCATCACTGGTTGTTTCATCCTTTAGCCATCAATAGGGAGAGATAAAGGAAAACAAAGAAAAAAGTAACAGCAAAGGCAGAAGGAAAATAAAAAGGTGGGAAGGGGAAGAGAGGGAAGCAGGAAAACAGGCAGGTAATCCTGGATTGCACCAAAAGCTGGAATGTTGCTTCTACCCAGGAAAATCAATATACAGGAGCTGCCTAACAGCATGAGGCAGAAGGAAGCCCACGACAAGTCTGCTCTCATGCTGCTGCCAAACTTGGCAGAGAGCTGCATCAAGTGCAAGGTCAGGCCCAGAGGTGGAACAGAAAAGCAGATGTGGTCACAGGGTGATGCAGCCTAAGCTACAAGTGTCCCCCAATGTAACCACAATGAACTGGGGGCAGAGACATCAAGCCAGCTCCAGAGGAAGGGATTTCTGTGTTTTCTCCCCACAGCCTTCTGTACACACTGACAAACCAATTTTTCCTGTTACCATGGTACTGTTTCATCACTGGTGTCTGAGCACAGTTGTAGATATACAAGAGGAAGACACCAAATTCTAGACAGGAAGGCGAAAAAGGGACAAAAATTCAGCAGCTCATCACTGCAGAGACACAGGACCTCAGGAGAGGATTTTAACAGCTACCACTGCCACCTGGCAGAGATAACCTCACCTGAACTCACACAGGTTGGTCCTGGTCCTGTCACTAAGTGGCAGATGATACACAGATGTCACACTGTGGATTTACAAAGGTGTGTGACACTGTTTTCTGGAGTGACCAGACTGACCTTCCACTCCAACTGTCCATTGTTTGGCTGACATTACAGGGGTGAGGAGAGGCAATGGCACTGTGACAGCCACTCACCCATCCAGTCTGGTTTACTTGGTGATGATAACCACAGCTCCAAATATAAACACCAATTAAACTCTGACCTTTGGTAGGAGATCAAGGGAATGCTTGACAGATGTGTTCTACTGTACACCTCCACAGATCACCTACACACTATCAACACAAGCTTTTTAATATTTCCATCACAGGATGCACAGATCTGTACACACAAGAGCCACGGTGAGGTCTTAAGGTAAGTTGGGAAAACTCAGCTTGCTCTCCTGGGGCATCTAGGGTTGAAGAACTACAGCTGGCTCCAGGTATGTCAACAAAAGTCCCTGAAAGGCCCATTCCACTCTGCCTTTCTCCTCTAGCAGGAATGGCTGCTTTTCTGACCTTTACAGAGAGCTGTATCATGGAAGCCACCACTGAAAGCAAACCCTGCAAACAGGGAAGAAACTGATCCTGCTCAGCACCCTGCTCAAGGGAACTTTAGAGAAGCAGAGCCAAGCACACACACCATATAGAAAGTAGGTCCTGTTAGTGGCAGCACCAGGTCAGACCTGATTAGGATGACTGTGAAACTGCACCTCTAACTGGACAAGCATTATCAGGCACACAAAAAAATCTCCCAAACTGACACGTTCAACACAGTGCTTCTTGACAGCCTCACAGGTCAGAGGAGTGGGATGAGGACTGCAAAAATCACAGGATCTGATGTCTTCTGGGTGTCTGCTGTTAAAAGACTCTGTCTCAAGTGTTCATTTTGCTGCAAGTTATTTGTTTCATCCCTAAAAAACAAAGGTTCTGCCTTTCCATAGCCCCACACTCTCTGCAGTCATTTACGCCTGTGTAACGTGTGAGCAGTGTGGGTGTAAACATTACTATTCTGGTTTGGTAGCATTTGCCACCCACTTTGCCTAGGTGTGAATGACTGCACAAGGTGCAAGGCAATGGTGACAGCACTGCAGGGACTGTTTTACATAGCTCTTACACCCATAGTAATACAGTGCATGGGGATGGAGAGACAGCAAGAGAGCAGGAGGAAAGATGCATCAGGTATCTGCCGAAAAAGCAGCTCGACAAGAGGCCTCACCAAGCACAAGCAGCTCCACTGATTCTTCATTCTTGCCCTCCACATCATCTGGTGTGATAATAAGGCAGTAATAGAGGCCACTGTCTCCCCACATCAACTTCCCAATTTGCAGGTCCGCATCTGGAAGGCAAAAAAGAGAAGTCAGGTTTTCCCTCCAATATACAGGAAAATTGCACTGGGTCCATCTCTGTGTCCCAAATTCATCTCATTTCCTTTCTAAGAAGAAGGTTTAACCTTATCCAGAATATCACAGTATTCCGGAAAAAACAACAGGTCAGGACTTCTGGCTGTAGGTGGGAAAACAGATAATGCTGCAGAGGCAGCTCACCCTGTGAGTGCCAAGAGCAGAAGGGGTCACTAATGTCTCTCTGTCCTTCCTGTCACCTAGGGCATGGGTCCCAACACTATTCCTGTCATGAAAGAAGGGCTTAGACAGTGTCTCCTCACAGTACCTCAGTCATTTGTGAAGAGGTTACACAGAGACAAAGGAAAGCACTCCCTCTCGTGAGGCTGATCACATGCCCTCCACACCAAAGAGTCCCCACTTCTGGCTAGGTGGTCTCCCCAGTCAATCAGACACTTTGTACTTTTGAGGGACAAGGTCTCTCAAACAGACTTCCACACAAAAATGTTTAAGGATCCTGCCGTCCCTCATCTCCACCCAACCTGACTTCACCCCACGGAAATCTCTTCCTTCCACTCTGCCCAAGGCTGTATGAGTTTGGGTTCATGACAGGGTAAGTCTGTGGCTGAGCAAACATGAGGTGTAGGATAATCTTGGTATTTCAGAACTAAGAAAACAGCAGTGGCATTTGCAAGGAAGAAAAACCTATCCTGCAGAGACTGAATTTGTATCTCTTGCTGCCACCCCTTTGCTAAGGAAAATCTGTATACACAGCAATATGCAGAAGTCAGGAATAAAAAGCTTCCATTTCATGGAAGGGAAAAAAGGATACTGTATTTGAAGACCTAGAGTTAATTGAAGGGAAGTGCCAAAGGAAATTATCTTTGGATCTAGGATTGGTTGGCTGAATCCTAAATGTCTGACATACGAGAGCTCCCTTCCCACAGCCTTTTCTGAGGGAGTCAAGTGAACAATTACTGCCAGACTCCAGTGTCCCAAACTGCTGAGGGTCCATTGCAGCCCCCACCAAGCCTCCCTGGGGTAGGAGAGTTACCATGGACAATGCTGACATCTCTTTCCTTGTAGAAGTCTCCTATGGTGATGGCAGAGCCCTGCTTGGAGGCCACGACCCGGACTGTCCTCCTGCTGTCCACACAGTCCAGGTAGGGATCCCAGTCCAGGTTCCTCTTGCTCATTGTTTGCAAACCAGAAGTCACCATTCCCAGAGCTTCTCCCATCCTGTCCTGGCAGTAGGATTTGTACCTCCACTGTACCACAGCTGGTTGGGTGGAAGAAGTAGAGAAATGGCAGCGAAGCAGAGCAGGCTGGAATAACATGGCCACCTTCTTCTTCTCAGGCACAGTGACCTGCAACCCTTCCACCTCAGCTAGAAGACAAAAACATAAGTATCATATGGCTTGGCAGTGCTTGAAGAGGGAGCTACTGCATTTTATCACAGCATTATTCTCCTCACATATGTAAAATTGTCCATCTGTTTCAGGTGCTAGGGAGCAACACTCCTCAATGTATGTAAGCACGGATGTTGGCAGCAGAAATAAGTTTGCTTTTTCATAGCTTAAAGTCACAAAGAAAAACACAGCATGATAGGGCTGAAGGCTCAAATGTAGCATCCTTATGCTATAGAAGCCCTAACACAATGGTGTGATGATTCACAGCTTCTGGGGCAGGTTCAAACATAAGGAAGAGGTATTTTAGGGATGGCCATGCTCCACTTGTACAGCAGGTCAGCCAAGGGGCCAGATCCTGAATTCATGATAATCCCACAGCACAATAAGTCACCTCCCTCCCCATTTCAGTGGCACCACACCTCCTCTTTACAAGTCAGGCAACACACAGTGCCTGGACCAGCACATTCTGCACTGGTGCCCAGTTAGTGCTGCCTGCTCTGCCAAACTCCAGAGATGCACAAAGGAGCGGATCCAAATCACACAGCTCTTCCCAGGGCTGGCAAGTACCACTGAGACAAACTGCTCCATGTGGGAGGTGTGGAGAAAAAGGGCCCAAACCCTCAAGTTTTTCACATTCCCAGGGAGGAGAGGAATCTCAACATGTAATGTTTATCTAGCAGCTGACAGGAGAGCTGCACCCTGGACCTGATGCATCAAGGCCCCAGAGAAGATGCAGGGGACTGCTGTTACACCCTTGTGTAGCTGAGGGAGAGTCAGTGAGCAATGCCAGCCCTCTAGAGAGTGAGGCACTCCATCCACCCACAGGGATATGGCCAAAACTCCCCCACTCCCACACAGCCCTTTGTTGCTTCCCTCCTTGTGCTGCAGGCAGCAATGTCTGACAGCACTCACACAACACCAGAAAAAGGGAATCAGGTTCAGTATGGAAAATGTTGGTGTTACCACACCCCTCCTGTTTCCCACCAGAGCAGGTGGGAAACAGGGAATACACAGGGAAACAGGGAAAAAGAGGAAATACAAGGAAACATTCAAGACAACAAAGCAGAAGAGAAAGTCTACAAAACATCTGCAGAAGAGACTGGTGGACTTGGGGAAGCTTAGTGAGGAATGAAAAGCCTGAGGACAAAGAAAGACTTCCTGATTTCAATAAGCAGAAGAGAAGGGAAAATGCAAGAAACAAGAAAAAAGAGTAAAGATAAAGTATCACAGCAAATATAAGAAGCAGAATGATAAGCAAGATGACAATCAGGAAGCTCACATTCAGTTGGAAGAAGCTGGAGAAGGTGTCTCAGCCCAGGTCAAAATAAGTACAAAGGGCTGCAGTCAGGTTGCAGGAGATTCAGAAATGATGTAGAGAAGAGAGGAAATGGAGTCAGCAAAAATAACCCACCCACTCCAGAAAGCAGAGATGAAAAGGAGATGGAAATTGGCAAAAGAAAGTGAAATGACAGGAGATATCTTTAGAATGGGGAGGGGGGGAAGGCACAGACTAAAGCACTGGAGCTTGAAGCAGACAGAGAGCAATAAATGCATCAGCTGTATAACAGCAGGCATGAAGAGACAAGGTCAAGCTGGAGACAGCTGCAGACCTGAAAAGCAAGAGTGAGCAGAGATTGCATGACCAGGATTCAGAACCAAAGGAAAGTGAAGAGGCTGATAAAACAGTGAATATTAAATTCAACAAGTTATCACTGTCTGCAGTGATACACTCTCTGCAGTGAACTGTAGAGCACAATGAAGTCTATAAATCCCAGTTGGAAATGGAAAACACAGCATGGACAGAACCCAGGGGAAAGCTAATTTCAGAGAGGCAAGGTGGTCACTGATAATAATAGAGTTACTAATCTAGACAGGATTTGACATTGGGACTACTATGTGAAGGCTTGAGGAGCACAAGGGTGCTTTGGCACTAGCACAGAAATTATGTTTTATGCATATAATGAATGCATTATATGCACCATGCACATTGTGCTTGTGCCATGTGGAAGTTGCACAGGAGGTTTTCAGTTTTGCCAGAAGTGCCTGGACCCAAATCCAAACTCTGATGTGGCTGTTCTCCAGAGTACCACCAAGCACAGCTGAGGTCTCCCACAGGACAGGCAGGGAATGAGGCAGCTCCTGCACTCTCCTGAGACACAGGCAGAGAGATTATCCAGAAGTGGCAGCTGGGACATTCCTGCCAGGCTTCCTTTACCCAGGGACCATGTGGCACTAAGGGAATGCCACCTCTTGCTTCTCAAGGTGAACCAAGTGGTGACATCTAATCCTCTCCTCTCCCGAGATTCAGACTTTCTGGGTTGCATCTGAGTGCAACAAACATGAAGAACACCTTGAAAACCCAAGGGGTCCATGTCAGACCAGTGTCTGGCAGCTCCATGACCCCTCAGAGTGTGAGGCCAAGGCCAGCACGGGGCATGAGCTGATCAAGTGACTCACCACGTTACCTCAGCTTCAGGGATAAAACGGTGACACACTGAATATTTAAATCTTTCCCTTGTGAACCAAGTACGCTGCTTAGAAAACACAGTGCTCTCAGCTACCCATGCACCACAGCCCTCCTTCCCTGTTAATGAGATTAATGAGTTTGGCAAGCCAGGGACTGCTTTAATAAATGATTAGCTGAGCTTTAGCAAATTCTCATCTGACTAACTTTCCCCATCCTACCCCCATGTGAATGTGTATATGAAGAAAAGAAATGCAACTTTTGGGAAAATACAGGGATTCTTTTTCTACCAAAAAGCATTTTGGAGATGTGCAGAAAATTATCTGGCACGTTCTATATCCTATCCCAAGCTCTTTATTAACTTCTCAAGTATTATTTTCGGATTCCTTCCAGGAATAGCATTTAAGAGCAACAGAGTGCCTCAGATTGGGAGACTGGAGCAGAGGAAACTTTAGATCTATTTAAGTCAAATTATATATAATTATATATGGCTGAATTGGGAAATTATACACCTGTTACTTCCTCTGCCAAAAAAGAATTACTGGAATTGATTCATGCAGTATGTCACTGCTGTAAGAGTGTCCACCAAAAAGGCCAGCAGGATGTTTGACTGCCTGAAGACAAGATGGTGGCTTTACAGTGATCAGTTATGTCCAGGCATAGGAATTATAGGACTTCCTCACCTCCAAGAAGAAACTGCTGACCTGAAAACGTAGTGTAGCCAAGACAGGAAAAGCCTCAGATGTATCAGAGGGCAGAACTCTGAGTTGTTAATAGAGCAGAGAAAAAAAAGAGTGAGATATGTGAAAAATCATGAGAAGCTTAGTGACAACATCATGGTAGCTCTTTGTCTAGTTTAATATAAAGAGGACTAAAAAGAAGCTGAATTGTGTTGTGCTATGTTTTGACTGATGCAGACAGAGCAAAATTAGCCTTTACTTCAAAGTCATGACAGAAATGCAATTCCTGCACTCCAGAGAAGGAACCTGTTCATTGTGAATTTCACAATGTTTCAAGTTCAACAAGAATAAAATCTAGCTCCTGGGAATCTCCTGACTACATGACTGTTCTGCTTTCCTCCCTTCTTGCTCTCCTAAACCCAAAGAAAAAGGTCTGAAAATATTAATCAATTGCATCTTATAAACACAGTTATCCTTTCTCTTAGAAAATAAAAAGAATCCATGATTTTTTGTGTCAGTACAAATATATATACACACACACCCTCCCGGAGAAAGAGCTTAAAAATAATCACACTTCCGAAATATAATTGTATGGGGTTTGTCTGTTTCAATTGGCAATGTGCATTTGTCTCCTTGCTCTGATTCCTTTCCTGAACTATCCTCAGATTATGCATTCAAACTATGCAATCAACACTACACACAAGCTACCACTAATACATTTCACTGGTGATTAAAGAAAATTCCAGGAAGCGATTACAGAGGGGATATTTGTAAGGGCGGGTTTGAGCCTGGTGTGCCTGATCTTCCTAAGCCCTTCCCTGAGCAAGAGAGAAGGCAACTGAGAGGTGATAACTGAGGCTTTTGCTTTGCCACTGACCTCCAGAGAAGTCTATGCCTCCCTGAGATGAGATGAAATGAATCCCAGGAAGATTTAACTTCACTACACAGCCTCTAGGAATAGAATCACAGAATGCTTTGGGTTGGAGGAGACCTTAAATATCATGTGGTTAGAATAAAACTGATTTGAAGCACCAAACCCTGGAAGTAATGGCAAGGCCAAATTCTGTAGTTCAATGGAACATGTCTCAGGCTGCCTCCTTCTGGAGCACACAAGACTGGAGTCCAAGAGAAGGAAGGCAGCACACATTATTCTTCAGGTCAGATGAGTCTCCCTATCTGTTCATGCATCTCATCTCTTTCTTTGCAATTACTTGGCTCATGCTACTGCTTGCCTGAGGTAGTACAGCTGATTCTATGAAACTACAAAAATTGCATCCCCCATTTTCATGTTCCTTTATTGACAGGAGTGGCAGTTGTGCACACAGAACAATGGAAATCACTGGGTCCTGAACCAGGCACCTCAGGAAAGCTACTCCTAGACTTTACCTCAGAGCTTTGGCAGAAAAGCATCTGTCCCTGGTAAGAGACAGTGCCCTCAGGGTAGCTTATTTGGGACTCCTTCCCAAATAAAATAAACTGTTGGGCAAAAGTATCACTGGTTTTGGTACCTTGGATACTCTGCATCGTTTCAAAGTGCTCTCTCCCCCAATGATGAATACTGGCACGCCATTTATACTTTCATATGTGGATCAAGCTTGAATCAGGAAGGGCAAGATCTGGGCTTTGAGACCAGAAAGTCAAGAAATGATAAAGAGATGTGTAAACAGATGAATGGAGAGCCAGTGGGATCACTGAGATTGCATTGTACAGGTTCCTGCCTGCTCACATTGGACTAAATCCAATCCATGCAATTTATCAGCAAAAGCCATCACCATCAGACTGTGTCCAGTGCTTATGGGAAATTAATTGCATGTCTTGGTCTGGTTCCTATCAGACTTGTGTTCTTAGCAACGTGACCACTAATTGTCAACTTTTTTTGGAAGCAAGAAACCAATGCCTGAACAAGTCAGCTGCAGCTGAGGCAAAAGCATGGTTCAGTTTTCAACAGCTCCATAGCAAAACCAAGAATTTCAGCTCTCCAGCTACTTAACCTGGAAAGGGGAAAACCCAAAGCAGCTGCAGAAGAGCGTGGCCTTGCATAGCCAGCACTCATAGCACAGAGCCTCAACACAAAAATACTCCATGTAGGACAGCCCAGGCTGTGCAAAATGACTGCAGCAGGCATTGGACTGTTCCTTGCTCTTCCTCATTTTCTGTGGTGCTCTCCCCAGGCACCCCCTGCTCCTCACTTCATTCTCTTCATCAGCTTCCCTGTGCTTGTTACACTCCCTTACCACAGCCCCTTTCACACATTCAAAAAAGTCACCCTGGATGCTCTCAGGTGAATTATCTCAGCTCTGGACACCAGATCAAACTCATCCTGTCTTACTGCTGTCTGAAAGCTGTTACAGTTGTCAGATGCCTCCTGATCTAGACTTGGTTCAGCATCCCAGAAATCATTCCCAGAAATATCACTCATCAGAAGCCCGAGAACAAAGCAAAAGAAATGTGAAGAATCCCTCCAAGCCTTGTAACACCAAGGCATAATACCTGTCCCTGGGGTGGAACTGGGATTTCCACTGCTGCCAGTCTCACTCAAGGTGACCTCACAGGAATACAAAGTAAGAAAAACATGAGATTTCTTCCCAGTTATGCTACACTTGCCATGCTCTATGAAGCCAGGCAAGGGAAGTCAGATGAACACTCTAAATCAAGACCAGTAAAAGAGTCCAACCACTTCCCTGCCTTCCCAAGAAGTGTGGTCAGCTGGCCAGAAACAGCAAAGACACAACTGTGCTCCAGCATGCCCCCTCTGCCTGCCCTCCTGAACTGTGGCTGGGAAAGAACAGGTACAGCAACAGTATACAGGGACTGAGTGCTGAATTACTGGTGGAAAAGCACTTATCAGAAAGAAAAGATCTCATTTTAACATGGACAGTCCTCTAATTGTAATTTTTCCAAGCTTGGTCCAAGTTGTGAGGCAGGAAAAATTTGATCTGCTTGTTCTGTACTAAAACTGAAGTTCAGTCGCCAGAACAGCACTATGCCCTTGTTTCAAATGCATTAGAAATTACAGCATTAATAAGAAAATGGTAAACACAAGGGGAGGATTCATTCCAGAATCAAGCTGCACTTGGTAATTTACAAGAACAGGCTTTACACAGGGACTGAGGATACTTGGCAAATTGTGTCTTCTTTTTATAGAATGAGAGCACAGCTCCACACATATCTTAACCCGTGTGACCTCACAGGAAGGAATAAAGAACGACCTGCTCTTCATCCATTTGCTGTTGTTATTAAAACACTCGCTTCAGGCACGTGGGAGAGCAGGACAGGAGGGGGAGAAGCCAAACCAAATCCATTGTGCCTAACACGGGATTTTTTGAAATTGCCCTAAGAACTCACAATGTGCAAAACCAAACAAAAGATAAATGCAAGAGCCAAAAATTAAAGACAAACAAAGGACAGAGAGGAATTGCTGCTGGGAGGAAAGGGACTGAAAGTGCTGATTAGAAATTTCTCAGCCCACCTCGAGGAGGGAGGAGGGGAGGGAAGGGAACCAGAGTTCTCTCTTTCGTGCTCCCTTTTGTCTCCCTGCTTCTTCCCCATCCTGCACTCTGTCCCCTGGCCCCTCCACCTCCCAACCCCCGCTCCTCTTCCCCAGAGTGGAGTGTACCACTCTGGCTGGATTAGGGCTCCTTACCTTGATGCAGACCTTTCATTCCTTTGCACAGCCACTGGGGAGAGGAAAATCTCGAATCCATGTTTGCTAGCTAGCCCCCTCCTCCTTTTCTGTGCACACACACACACACACTTACACACCTTTGCTTATTTGCTTTCTGTCGGCTGTGAAAAAGGACATCAGCACCTGATTTATGGCTGGGCAGCAGCAGCGGGAGGCTGGAGGGGAGCAGGGGAGCACGGAGTGCCTCCATCCCTCAGCACACAGCTATGGATAACCTGTTGCCTGCCGGAAGCCTGTGCCTGCCAGCTCTCCACAGCACCAGCTGCACGCAGCCCTGTCTCGAAACCACGGGGCTGGAGGAAACTGGAAGGTCTTCCCACTGCAGCGGTACCTCTCTGTCTCTCTCTCTCTGCATTGACCCTGCATGCTCCAAACACTGCTCGCAGCCAGGAATCGTGAACTGCCCTCAGTGGAAGGAGAAAAGTGTCAACAGCCCGGTCTTTTAGCTTGATAAAAAAGTCCTGATTAGCCTGACATGTGCAGATAAAGAAGCTCTTTAGAAAGAGGGAGGAATGTAATGTCATGGGTCCTTGGATGCTATTTATCAGCACACCACTGTGGCTAGCAGGAAAGGAGGGGGAGCTGTGAGTGCGCTGCCACTCCGGACCAACTCACTGAAGCGGGATACATTTGGAAGCAGCCAAATGGCAGGGAAGGAGGAAGGGAGAGAAGGGAGGGAGAATGAGCTGGAAGCTGCTGAAGCCCCAGATGAGGCCGTGAAACCCTGGAAGGGAGCAGTAGGCAGGCACCGGTGTTGAGGATGACTCAGAGTGAAAATGCAAGGAAAGGGGTGGGTGGGTGGTGGGAGAGAGGTGTTATGACTAAAAGCCGAATTTACTGCTTGTGAATCCTAAATCTGAATAGGAAGAGGGAAGAGGCTAAGGTCTTTTTTGTGGGATACATAGGTGACAGTGGGAAATATATGCCACTTAACCCAAGTGTGTCTGTTTTTCTTCTTTCAGCCTGCCTGGCTAAGTCATCCTACTGCAGCTTTTCCTACAGCCTGCTGCTCCTGCCTGTGCCTGGCTGCTGCACCGGCACACCGGAGGCAGATCTTGCTCCTGACCTGACACGGCTTTCTCTTTCTCCCCGGCTGCCCTGCCGCTCTCACCCTGCTCTAATTCCTTCCCTCTTCTCGCTGCCCAGCTTTCAGACCCAGCCCCTTGTCAGCTTGTCCCCCCTGCCCTCTCCCCATCACTGAGCCTTCTCTGCTCGCCTCTCCGACTCCCTCCCCCTGCCCTAGGGGGAGACTTGCCCGACCTTTTGGGGAGGCGAGCGGTGGGCGGCGGGCTGGGCAGGGGGACAACCCCGTCCTGCGCTCACAAAGGCCTGGGCGCGACTGCACCGTCACGGGGAGGGCCCCCCTGGAATTCTGCCCTTTGGAAGCCGGGGCAGAGGCAGGGCAGCCCCCTCCTCTCGCACCTCTGTTGGACGGCATGTGCGGTCAGGACACCGGGGTGAAGGAGAAGTTCCTGCAATTGTTCCCGGCACGGCACGGGGGGAGCCGGGGGTTCGTCGCCCGCCATCCCTCCCGCACGGCGGCCAAGGACACTCCGACACCCCCGGAGTGTCGGTGTCCAGGGCGCGCTCTCTCCAAGCGCCGCCGGCACCGCGGAGGGAAGGGAAGGGAAGCGCCGGGGGCCGCCCGGAGCTGCCCCGAGCCCCGGGAGGCACCGGCTGCCCCCCACTCCCAGCCCTCTCCGCCAAGTCCCCGCGAACTGCACCGCGGGACGCCCCCGAGCAGCTCCCGGCCCCACGCCGGCTCCCTCCGGAGCATTTCCCCCAAACCCCCCCAATTTTCTCCCCAAGGAAAGCCGCGGAGCCCGGCGGGCTGGGCACGGCGTGGGGACGTCGGGGCCACCCGAGCCCCTGCCCGCGGCCCTACCTGCGATCCACAGGAGGACGATCCATCCCAGGACGTGCCCATCCATCTTCCCAGTGGTCCCGGCGGCGGCGGGAGAGGCGCGGGGGCGGCCCCGCTCGGGCAGCGCCTCCCCGCAGAGCCGGCCGGGCTGGCGGGGCGGGCGCGCCGTGCGGCTCCTCTCGGCTCCGCTCCTCCCCCGGGCCGGCTCCCCGAGGCCGCCCCCGCCGCTGTCCGGAGAGGGGAGGGGGACGCGGCTTCCCGAAACTGCCTCGCTTCCCGCCCTCCCTTCTTCCCTCCCTCCCTCCCCCCGGCAAAGGCGCGTTTCGGTTGCCTGGTGCCGCTCCTCAGCCTGCGGGCACGTCCCTCTGCGAGTCCTGCAGCACCCCGGCATCCCCACTCATCAGCGGGGCTCGTACAACTTATCTAGTAAGCGCTGGAAAATGTCCCCCCCCGCCGATCATCTGTCCTCCCCAAATGAGCCAAAAGTATACCTTGGGAAATGAGCGTAGACGGTTCCTGTTTTAAATTTCCCTGGGGTTTCCACTTCCAGCATGGGCACGGCAGCTAATTATTGCAATTTTAGGTAAAGGAGTATCATTTTAGATGAGGAGGTGTTCTGTCTGTTAACAATGGGCAGCCGAGTTGCGGGGTGTTAAGTTTTCAAGTTTTCCTGGTAACATGATACTGAAAGGTGATGAGAATTTTTTTGTTTGTTTTTGTTTTGTTGTGGGTTTCTTTTGTGAGAAAGGGGTCACGTACAGCCTTAAATGACACTTTAGAATATGGATGTTGCTTAGAAATTAAATGGTCCTGGCCGCAGCAAACCCACGTGGATACACATTAACTGTACTTAAAACTTTTAAAGCTTCTGTGAAAACTTAATAAGTCAGTGGAATTATTCATGGGCCTAAATAGCTGGCTAAAATAGCATCATGCTTTCTTTTGTGGCTCAGCACCGGCGAGAAGCACAGAGTGCAAAATGGCACTCCCCGTTCACAGCATCCAGCACAGCTTCCCTTTGAGCGTTGTTCATCCTCCGGCACTTTTCTTACGGGGTTTGGCTGGTGTTTGTAACCAAAGCTGGGATGCTGCAGGCATCAGTGATCCACATGAGAGATGGGACTTGTCTCCAACTTCGTCTCATCTGGAATCTGCCAAAAAAACAGAAAATATTTTGATTTTTCTAAAGCAAAGTGCTCGGTGTGTCCTGCTGCTAAAGGCAGGGTGCTCAGGGACACCTGCAGTAAATCTGCACAAGCTGTTTACATTCTAGCAGGTGTTCTCCGGTTGCTTGTAGATTTCTCATCATTTCGCCTTTCAGACTGAACTTCTCTACAGGCAAGATAAGCTTTTCTTTAAAAGTGCAAATAAAAAAAAAAGATCAATAATTTCCGAAGGAAAAACCAAACCAGCATGTTTGCTGTGATAAAAGATGTGTTGAAACATCTTTGGTTGTTTTCAGACAGGTGTAGTCCCTCTGTTAGTACAGTTAAAATGGAATTAAACAAGGAGACAATCCTTAAGCAGTTGATCTGGTTTTAAGTGTTTTATTTGGAGCTATTCACTGTTATTTAAAAATATTTTTCACATGAATGTTTATTTTTATTCAGCATTGCTATAAAAAAAAATACACACCCGCCCCAATCAGTGTCCTGATGTTCCTCTGACCTGATACATTATGAATTTAACTGTTTTGCAGTACTAGCTAAAAGTTACTATTAAGTAGTTCCTATTACACTAAATAATGTATAGATGTGCATCAGTGCTGTTCTCCTTCAGCACACTGATCTAACACCCCACTGCCTTCCTGCATACTTGCAGGTGGAAGACAAAGCAGAAACTCTCAACAGGGGCACAGATTCAGCCTCCAACAACGTGTGGCTGCAGAAAATTCAGACGGAACTTTGCATCAGCACAGGACCTGCCTCACCACTGTTACCTATCTGTAGGATATAACCCATGAAAGTTTGTATGGGTTGAAGTAAGACTCCTAAAAGGTAAACACAAAGCTATTTTTCTCTCCTTCCCTTAACCATTTTTCCTGATAAACCTCAAAATTTTAAGTGAAATCCTGGTTCCTTGCCTTTTTGTAACTTAGCTGGCCAGGATTCTGATCCTGAGTTTCCTGAGACAATGCTGATGTTGATATTATCTCATCTGTTTAACACTGGCAGCAGTACAATCCCTTATGCGTCACTATTGTTAGCTACCAGTGGGGTTTTTTGGTAGTTGTTTTTTTTTTTAATCTACTCCAGCTTTTGCAAATAAATTTGGCATGCATCACTTTTGCTAAACTTTTGACTTACGACAAAGGAAGGAAAGATTTTCAATAGAAGGAAGCACCATTGTTTTGCATGTAACGTTGGATTTATATCTGCTTTGAAATTCTCATAAACTTACAGTAGGGTCCTTTCTCACTTAATGTGAGCTGTCATTTCTATATAGCCACCTAAGATGGATGCCCAGGCCCTGGATTGATGTTCCAGACCTCTGTAGACCTTTGATCTCCTGATTGCAACATCCGAGCTGGCTTAATAGTTAATGTTGGGATGTTGCCTTTCCTTTTAGCCCAAGCCAGAAAGCTGCACGACTGCAGTTAGACCCACTTCACCTTCAAACGGTGGGGAAATTCCTATGCAATTAGCCAGATGGCTTCGAGCCACAGCCCAGCGGGATTCTCTGTCCTTTAAAAAACAACACGCTGGTGGACTTAAACCTTCATCTCCCTCAGTCACTTGACAATCGGATGAGCAAATTCGTGGTGTTTGCCCTGCATAATTTAGTCCCAGGCAGAATCGGAGGAACACCACACTGCAACACTGTTTGATGTCACTGCTGATATCCGTGAGTCCACCTGAGGTTGTCCTCTAAGCCGTGGGATCACGAACAAATTCAGCCGAACAATGGGGAAACAAACAAACTAATTTTTACTCATGCTGTAGCAGCTGCTGGCTCTTTTCTCGCCTTGCCAAGTACTTCATTCCTCCCTCCCTCGTCTCATCTTCCAGTACCAATCTTTTGTGGTCGTTTCCTCTGCTGATAAGCAGAGTCAGCTTTTTTAAGTTACCACCACGTGGAACGATTTACAGCAGCACCTCAGTCAGCACGACCCATCTCGGCAACATCCCTGCATGAAGATTTTCATGCCGCTCAGCCCCCTGGATTTCCCTTGTAGAAATTTCCATAGAAACAGGGATTTCAACAGCTTTTCTGGGATACCATGCTAGACTCAGCCATTAGACACTGCTCTCTTGATTTAGTACTGAGATCAGCACGTCGCAGAACTTAGTGGGTGACACACCATCAGTTCACAGCGTTTAGTGAGTCTCTTCAGAAAGCTACTAAGTAAAACTTTTCTTCGTTTGCTGTACTACACTGGAATCTCTTATTAATCCTTGATAGCTTCACAGCAAGACACTGTGGAAATATATTCACTCTCTATGTTGTTTTTTATCCAAGCCGCCTGGTTACATTTGATAGCACAATAATACAGAGCTTTTATGTCCCATTAACATCAGGAGTGAGTGATATGTATATATAAACTGCTATTGTTTTTAATCATGATGTTTGTACCAAGAAATGCTTCGAATATTTAATGGAGAAATTTGCCTTTCTCACTACAGTGAACCTTCAAGTCTGTAATATAAATTCAGCATTAGGAAGAACCCAAGAGAACAGCATTCTCCTATAGTATTTACTCCTCTGTATAAATTTCCCATGCTGCTCCTGACTCATTTTTAGACACCAAAAAATCACAGCATGCCTTTGCTACACTTAGAGAGTGAGCCTGAAATTTTCATTTAAAACACTAATGGCATGTCAGCAATAATGTTTTGTGAAGTTATATCATAGGTAAAAGATCACAACTGAATCATCCCAGTTTGCCATCTTTTGTGTGTCATTATAGGCAAAAATACACAATGGGACAAACTCTGCTTGCATATCTACAGATAACCTAGGAGGTAACAAGCTGCTAAATCCTCTAGGTTTTTGGTTGTAGAGGGACTGTGGGCAGCACAAATATCTCCAAGGACTTTGAGTTCACAGCCTGGACTTTCGTGATTGTCCAATCCAGCTTTCCTAATAAAATAGGCCACATCACTTTGCCACACCACATCGATTAGTTTGAACTACAGCCTGTATGTTACAAAAACGAATCACAGATTACTTTGGGTAGGAAGGGACCTCGCCCTGCCCCTAATTTAATCTAACTTCACTTTCTAGTACTGCCAAGTCAGAGGGCAAGGCATCCTTAAGGCACTTCTGAAGAGGTAATGGCAGGCTGTGATCAAAGCACCCTTAACATCCCCTCTGGAAGTTCAACACACTGTTTGTTTTATTCTTGAGCTAACACCAGAACTGGAGAGAACATCCCAGGCCCAGCTGCTAAAAGCATGAATGCAGAAGTATTACAGCATCATCATCCCTGCTTAATATTTGTTTATCCTTCCAGGGACGATGCTGTTAGTCCTTTTGATGTAGCATCACTTAAAAAGCTCCTCTTTGGTCAATATCCCACTCTATCACCTACCTTATTAAGTATTCCTTCAATCTTTGTATTTTTGCAAGTAACTGTGACGACTACATGTTTTGTTGAAAGCTACCAACAAGTATTTAGTAGAATGCAACCAAGAAACAACCAAAGAAAGATCTTAATAAAAAGTGTGATTACAATTCCTCATTTAAAGTTACATTTTGAGACACCTTAAGCTAATCCTTTAACCAGGGACTGGATAGTCTTTGTATCATAAATCTGTATCCTTAGTTCAGTGTTGTGTGGTCGAGTCACATGCTTCACGTGTCTGAATGCATTACCTTTAGTAACCACACTTAATATCTTTTTGATGCAATTACAAACCAATGTGACAGAATGTATTTGCTGCTAACCCATGTTGATTGGCATTAATTACATTACTTTTCCTTAATTCATTATTGAAGCAAATTCTGTATCAGTGATTCTATTCTTTTGCCTGGGATCCCTGTCAGTCTAACAGGTCTGTAATTACTCAGGTCATCCTACTTAGAGCCAGATCCAAAACAAGACTTTGGAAAATTTTTGGTACCTAACATTTAGAACTCAAATCTAAAAAAGACCCTAATTCAGCAGCAGATTGAGACTGAAAGCACACGTGTCCTGTCAAAGTTGCCTAAAGGCTTACAGTTTTCCTTCTCTGCATACTCAGATAATCCTGAGCACAGAGATGTCTAACAAACACCCAAGGCAAGGCTTTCACACATTTGGGGTGTCACAGCCAGGTCCTTGATTCCTGCCTAAAAACCTGGTCTGATCTGATGTTAAGGATTTCCCAGACTTTGCCCAGGGTACTTGGAACGATGTGATGGTTTCACTGGAGCCCTGGCATTAAGGGTGTTTGAAACTGATGGCACAGAGGGGATGCAGCTGTAGCACACCCGGGCTGCTGGTTGCCATGTACCACGTTTAGTGCTCCTGGTCAGCAGGGTTACAGCACTTGCCCAGCAGGTCACAATTTGCATCCCACAATTCCATGACCTGCTGCACTGCAACCCCCAACACAAATGCTACTGTTTCAGAAGAGAAGACAAAAGCATTTTCAGCTCTCATCTGAGTTCCCTGAGAAACCTGGAAGAAAGGTGCTGGTGGTACCACGCATGAGGCCTGGTCCAGGACGTTCTCAACAGGTCCAACACTCAGCACAACTCTGCATGGGAATAGGGCAAGGGGAGTTCTTGGAAAAAGGCCTCCTGACTCCGAGGTGTACCAAATTACATCTTTGATCACATAGGTGAGGTGTAAGGCACCCTCCACTCTCGCAGTCATGGCATTGTTCAAAAAGAAACCCAGGATTCACTAAGACAAAAGGTCAAAAAAGGAAGCTGGCAGCTGTAGCTGACTGGTTAAATCATTCACCTGGGGAAGGGAGGCCTGCAGGCTCCCATCCCTGAGATGTTTATGCATTACATGCGGAACTAAAATAATTACTGGTCTATACTTTGTATCACTCTCCAGAGAATTTGTATGTTTTTTAATTTCCATAACCAGGCTGGGAAAGAAATCAGCCGTGAGATTATGTGACAAAAGCTTGTCTCCAAAGCACACAAAGGAGAGCAGAGGGACAATGGCACTTCACTGGTTGGCAGTCCAACTAACAGCCTGCCCTGGCTCGTCCCACACCCGCCACAAAAGCTCATCAATGGCCCATTTTCACAAGCCCAAAGAAGCACAGGGACACAATGGGAGATGGAAACCCTCAGACAGGAACTCAGAATAAAGGAAAACCATTCCAGGCTCTTCCTAGGGCTGTCCCAGGGAAGTTTCGGCTCCAGGATACAGCCTGGAGTCTGTCACGATGAGCCAACACCACAGCAACTTAAAGACTGAGGGGGACTGCATCCAACACATTTAGGACTCATTAGGGGATGCAAGGGAAGAGTGTCGCTCTAGGACACGAAATAAAACGACACAGACACTGGACTCTCCAAGGTAAAAAAGAAGGAAAGTTTAATTCTGACTCCAACATTTACAGATTTCCAAAAGTGACAGTGAATTGGAGGATGACAGTGTCACCTCTCCAATGACACTGGACAAACCAACAGTCCCTCAAATTTCTCCTCCTCCATAGAAGAATGCAAAACAATAAGTTATTTACAGAAAGTGTGTGAGAAAGTTCGTTACAAGAATGAAAACATCAGAAGGCTTAGAAGAACTTAAAAAAAACAGGGCAACAGAGGAG
Organism: Setophaga petechia; assembly: GCA_024362935.1. Taxonomy (NCBI): domain Eukaryota; kingdom Metazoa; phylum Chordata; class Aves; order Passeriformes; family Parulidae; genus Setophaga; species Setophaga petechia. Next base: position 4,808,469 of record JANCRA010000013.1, on the reverse strand, counting down.
CATCTCAGCATGGCATAACACTCCTCGTGGGATGCTTAGGGAAAGAATCAAAGGCAAAGAAAGGGAGAGATCTCGGTGATTCAGGAAGGAATAGGCAAGATAAATAGATGGATAAGGGGATAGAAAGAACCAGTTGGTGTGAGGGAGTGACCAGGATTACTGTCCCCTAGAGCAGACCAGCAGCCCTCATGTCAGTGGTGCCAGGAGGGAGTGACCATGACAGTGTTAGTCACAATCCAGCTGGGCTTCTTTGTGGGAAGGTGCTGTGCCCTTAGAGCCAGGGAGGGAGAGAGGATGGCTCATTCCTCCTGGGAAAACCACAGCAGGAGCTGAGTTAGGCTGGGAACACATACTTGACCTCCCTTCACTTGGACCTGGGAGTGTGGAGTTGCATCAGCCTCGCCTCTCCTGGGCTGATGGATCTGGCCTGATTCCTCCAACATAAACACCAAATATTTCCCTTTGTGGGGGAGTGCTGTAGCCCCAGACCAGCAGGTAAGTGGGGAACAGCAGATGTAGTCACTGCCATAACATTGCTCATTCTTTCTGACAAAAAAAAAAAAAAAAAACTTTCAAGGAAAGATTACAGCCTTGAATCCTGAATGAATGCAAATACATTACTGGCAGAAAATTTCCAGTTAGTTTTTCTGTCCCTATAGTACCAGGGTACATAGTCCCTATTTTGAGATGCTGGCAAACTCCATGCATTGATGGAGAAGCAAAGGCTGGCAGAGGAGTTCTCTGGACCATTTATAATGATTTTGTAAATTCTGGAACTGTGTTTCCAAAGCCAGGTACAAAGGACTTTAATGTTGGCATATCAATTAACTAAATTAAGTGCTTAAAAGAAACAAAACCAACAAAAACAACAAAAAAAACCCCCCAAGTAATACATAAACACTGGCACAAAACTTGTTGTTATCTGCTGGAAGGGCTCCAGTGGTACAAATGTTATTTTCAAATCAGTGTAAATGGTCCAGAAAAGTCCTTTGCCCGCTAAGTTAAACAGCAGGCAAATGAAGATTTGAAACATGAGCACTTCAGAGGCACAGGGCTCTCCTCAGGGCCTTGGGGAAGAATACTGATGGTATGATGCTGTGAAGATGATCTCTTCCCTGTTTTTATAATCTGACCTCCACCCCACAGAGCAAACTCCTTTCTCTCTCTACTGCTTATGAATTTTATTTTCCAACCACACCTCTAGCCCTAGGAGAGTTATCACTGGAGCCTTGTGTTTTTCAAACAGTTGATGCACACATTATCTGAATTTCTTTAAAAGGAAGGGCTGCTGAAGGGTGTGTCCCAAAGCTGCACATGAGAGAAAAGAATATGATGTGAAGAAAAATAAAACACAAGTGCACAGATGCACTCCTAGCAACGACTCTTACAGTAATATAACAGTAAACACTTGCCTTTCTGCCTGAAAGAACTAGGCTCTGTGCAGATGTTTATATTTACAAGATACAAGTCATTTCTTGCAGTCTTTCCTCAGAGACTTAACATTAATGTATCTGGCACTAGACTGGAATATAAATTATTTTCCTCAGCAGTAAAAGTGACTTTAAAAATGCTTACCTTGAGGTTACATCATGATTTTCTTCATTTTTAACAATGTGATTGACTCCTCTTGTATGTTTAACTGCAAATTTCCTACGTGGAACACAAACCAAACTGTTTCTCAAGATTTGAGCAAGACAGAACTGCCTCCAGAATGAGCCAGCATTTTTTAACCCTCAGAGAAACCAGCCACCAGGGAGATGCAAGAGCAATCTGGTCTGAGTTTACCTTTCAGCAGTTCCAGCATTGACAAACATAATCAGCTAAGTCAAAGGTTTAAGGCTGAACCTCCTTTGGAGCTGAGCAGATTTACCCAAAGATGAAAAAAGTGGCTAGATTGAGGAAAAGAGGCAGATTTTTCCAGTGATTTGGAAATGCATAGATGTGTTTCATCACTGTTTTTATCCTCATGTCTAAGTTTATAGAAAATTCAAGAGGATTCTGGGATGGAGAATTGCAAAGAATCTTCCATGTCAGTGCTGCACCATTTATTTTCATGGAGACTGGATGACTCCAATGAAGATGAGAGAGATTATTTGCATGAGAAGCAGATGGATGCAGAAGGAGATTCCCCAAAGGACAAGGGAACAGCAAGGAATGTGGGAGACATCACATGCCCTGGCCAAGGAAAATCAGGCCAGAAGTTAATCAGGGCCTATGCCAGTATTGCCACTCCAGTAACCATGTCTCATGTCAAATGTAGGGTCCTCTGGTCCAGGCAACCAGATTGCTGCAAACTGATTAAACTTTGTTTTAAAGCCAATTGTGATTATGGACTTGCTGTGATTATTGTCCTGCTAGCTTCTCTTTATTTATTTAATTTTTTTTACTATGGCCAGTGAAGATCATTTGATTTTTGAGAGATCAATAGAAAGCTTAAGGCAGGAAGCAACTCTGTGCTACTTATCAAGATGATGCAGATCAGATTATTTCCAGCTTTTATTTAATCTGAACTGTGGTCCCCTATGCAATTTCAGTGAAGAAAGTGTCAGTCATGTCAATGAGATAGATGAAGGGAAAAAACCCCAACAACCACAAAAAGCAAGCCAAAACCACAAAAAGAGAGTCTGAACAGCAGCCTCAGTTTTGTGTAGCATAAGATCCCATATAATTTTTAATAAACAAGTTTGCCCTTCCAAGTGCACACATGCCCACTCACCTCCTCCACTTCCCTGCCATATATCTCAAAACTAAACCCAGGGCTCTCACCTGAAGTTGGTCTCTGTTCCCCTCCTTCTTCTTCCTGAACCTGGTGCTAACTCATGTTTCCATTTCTTATCCTTCAGCACCCAAAGAACAATTTAAAAAAAAATTAAGAAGAGCAGCCACGCCACACTCTCATCAGGACCTGCTGTGAAGTTGTTGTCCACAAAATTCAGATTCATCTATGTGGCGTGCAACAGGCCAATAATTACACACTTGAGAGAGACATTGATTATTTACTTATTTTGGAGCTGCACAAGCCTGGGTGCCTGGTGGTATTTCAGAAATCAAGCACAGCCCACTGGGCTTTCTATGTCATTACTTACACACAAAATGTTGTGTTAGCAACCTCCCAAGTATGATTGGTAATAATTACCATACAATTACATAGTCCCACCAGACTCCTATGCATGCTCAGGGGAAGGATCTTCACCTAGGCCAGGATCTTTTTGACCTGGAGGCGTGATTTTTAATATTGCAATGAAGGTAGTTAACATATATCCAAGTATGCTTAAGAGGCACCTGGATCTGACACTGGATGATGTGGTTTTGTGGTTTAGGGGTTACAGTGATAGTGCTGTTCAGATAGTGCTGAGTTCATCTTAAAGGTCTCTCCCAACCCTGATTTTAGGATTCCACAGGATGAATGGGCTTTAAACCTTTTGCCAAGTTGGCAATATATGTATCAACACCTTGATTTACTTCATTCATAGAGTTTGTTTGCTACAGAATGTCCTTGACTAAGGGGTGCTAACCACTTATCTGGTTGTACTGACATACAGCATCTCCTTTTATTTTATGAAAGACTGGAAACCTTGCTTGGGTATTAGAAAGGAATTCCCTACTGTGAGGATGGTTAGGCACAGAACAGGTTGCCCAGGGAAGTTGCCCATCCCTGGAAAACGCTCAAGGCCAGGCTGGATGGAGCTCTCAGCAGCCTGCTCTGGCAGAAGGCATTCCTGGAACTACATCATCTCTAAGGACCACTCCAACCCCTTCACATTCCGTGGTTCTGTTCACATTCCACGGTTCTGTTCACATTCCACAGTTCTGTGATCCTTGGGGCTTGCTGGCCACTATCTGTCCCACTCATAACTCTCCTTTATTGCTGGTGTGAAAAACGCCAATCACTTGTTTTTAAAATCTTAAAAGTTTAATAGTAATTAAATGGTTATAAAAACAGCAGTATAATTAGAGTAATAAAAAAATTGGACAACTTGAATTAGGACTATATGAGACAATAGGAACAAAGAGTTATGGACGTCCGGGTACCTTTTTCTGGGCAGCATAAGCCCGAAAAAGGACACACGTTAACAAAGGAACCCTTAAAAACAAGAGCCTGTTGCATATCCATACACCTCATTCATGATGCATAAATTCCATTCAAACACAGGATTCTGTCTGGTCAGTGTCAATTTCTTCCTCTTAATCCTCATGGCCTTGTCTTGCCTGAGTGAGGTGGGAAGAAGTTAGTTTCTCCTGATAACGGGGCAATAAATTCTCTTTCTCTGAAAGTTTTAGATGTCCTGTGACCGCTATCCCGCTGCGAGTCCTTTCTTTAAAAAAGAATCCTACATAGCGTAGTTTCTATTTTAACATTTTGCTATAACCTAAAACCATATTTACCACACTACTTAAGAGAATTAACATAGCATCACTTTCTAACACAACACATATAATACTCATTTTAACATTTGCCAAAAGCCAATCATCAAATACGCATTTTTCACACTGGTAAGGAGCAGCCGAAGCTCCAGCACTGCCCAAGCCCGTCGGTGCTGCAAGGGGCTGCAAGGGGCTGCAAGGGGCTGCAAGGTGCCGCAAGGCGCCGTCACGGCCGCCCCGGCCCGCGGACTGCGGCGGCGCCGCCCCGCCCGCCCTCATGAGGGGCCGCGCCGCTGCCGCGTGTGGGCCGCGCCCGTCGGCAGCGCCCTTCGGCGAGGCCATGGCTCGGCGCGGCTGCCACCGCAGCGCCTTTATGTGCTTCGTGCACGACCAGCTGCCCGAGCTGAAGCGGCGCGGGCTGTCCGTGGTCTGTGTGGGGGATGCCGTCCCTTACTGCTCCCAGACATGGGAGGTGAGGGCGGGATGCCGGCGGGGCCTCTCCCGGAGGGTGGGCTCGGCGCCATTTCAGGTGGCTCTCTCCTCAGCCGTCCTCCCCTCAGCGCGGAGACTGCTCCGGTTCGTGTGCCCTGGGTGGGGTGGTGGTGGCGACATCCCCGGTTGGTAGGAATGGTTCCTGGAGGTCTCTTCTTTGTGGCTTGCCCTCACTGGGAAGTACTTCGCCTTCTTGTATATTTCTAATCAAGGCTTGCGGCGTTTTTAGGAAAAAAGCGCCTGGGAGTGTTTTGAGTTAGCCTTGGCGGTCATCAATAATGTCCTTTGGAAGGGCGGGAGTGATTTCTTACACACGGAGTTTGTTGGTTTGTTGGACTGCTACTTCCTTTTGAAGTGCAGGAGTGATTTCTTACACATGGAGTTGGTTGGTTTGTGGGACTACTAGAAGAGAGTAGAGAAAAAGGTAGAAGCCTTTTTGTAACAGCTAATTTTTCTTCAAGTCCCTGACAGAGGAAGAGAAGACAATGTACACAGAGAAGGCTCATAAATGGAATAGCAAGAAACGCTCTCAGAAGACAGTGAAGGAGGTAAATGCTGGCAGTGGAAGGTCCTCAATAAGGAGGATGAGTAGATGGTGCCGGGCTCTGTGTGCTCAATTTCATAGGATGCTGTGCAAGTTCCACCTGCTCGCCACATCCTCCAGCCTCTGGAGGGTATGGCTGCATTAGTAGTACCTATCATTGTACGGGTCATGCAGGCAATTGTTCTGGCTTGAATTGAAAGTGAAAGATACTTGATATCTCTCTAAACCATCACAGCTTGTTCCTTTGGGCTCTTTCACCAAGTAAAATGTAGTTCTCTAACAAACTAGCTTTATGTTTAACAGTATTTTGCAGTGCTTGACTTAATTTTTTTTTTACGTTTTTACTGTAAATTGGTGTTACTTCTTGTCATAGGTTCATGTTGCTTTTGCTTTTTGGGTGTCCTTGGTTTTGGTAGTTCTTGTCTGATGCCCTGAAAGCGTGTCTTAGAGGCAGCTGATTTGTTGTTCTGGAGGGATTGTGTAGTGAACCAGGTCAATGAAGTGTTGTGGCATATGCACAAATAGAATAATTACACCCTGCCATTATTTTTAGGTTGGTTGGATGTGGGAGAGAGTAGTAACAGTGTTTTGGAGAACAATACAGAAGTAGGCAGTTGGGTTGAGTGTGTATGGTTGTGTCTGAAATGGTGCTAGACAGTAATTTCTGCTATTTACTGCCTTGAAAAGGTGTTTGTCCCGTTTGTTTTTTTCTGTCTCTTTTCCTCTCCCAGCGCTTCTCTGAAGCAGAGTTGCTTAAGAGTTTGAATTATGTGAGGTGTCAGCTTATTTTATTTCATTTCAGTCTTTGTTGGTAGTGTAAAAACTTGTGTATCCAAGGAAAGAAAGTCGCATTTACTGTCTGAGTAAATGGATAATACTGCATTTACTTCTTAACACTTTGTAACTAGATAATGACTGTGAACTATGAATTAATGGTGAGGATAAATTCCAGGACTTCAAAACACTTACATGGTGATAGAGGGCATGGCAGGATAATTGTAGTTTGCAGTAACTAGTAAAAATGGATTAGTTAAATTAGTCTAGACTAGAAGGGAGGTGTTAGGCAATATTTTCTGGTTTTGTGGGCCTGCATGTCTGGGAAAAAGCTGTTTAAATTGTGTCGTATATCAGGCTGAGTGTGTGTAATTAATGGAACTCCATTTTTATGTCAGAGAGAGTGAAGTGAAATGGCAGGTAAAGTACAAACGGAGGCTTCTGTGTTTCCTTCCAGAAGTTGTAGCATTTTAGAAGATTGTAATCAGGGAGAGGAAGGAATAATTGCTTTACCAGAGTAAAGATCACCATGCTTACTGTATCAGTGGACGCAGGCAAATATGGATTTATGAGATTATGTGCTCTTGTTTTATTCATCCCAGCCCTGTGCATAAACAACCACAGTCACTTTGTGTAGTGAAAGTCCACGTTCCTCTTTTGGAGGTGGCCAAAGCCCGCTTAGATGGGAATAATTCCTCATTTTGTTTTAAATAGTTCAAACTGATAATTAGCTTTGGCTGAGATGGTTATCTGCAATCAGTGTACCTGGGTGTGGATGTTATTCCCAATTTGGGTTTGAGTGATCAGATTCTGTAAGGCTGCCAGGTTTCTTTTCCCATCCTATTAAAAGCTTATTGTTCATGAATGGATTTTCAGAGCAATCCAATGACTTCCTTAGGGCTCTATCAGCTTTTCATGAACCTGTTTCCTAGTCAAAGACAACTAACACATGTGCCAGGTGCTTTTTTCATAAATCTTAGGGAGAAAAGTTATAAATTCCAGTTTGAAGAGTTCCTTGCCTGTGGCAAGTGGTTGAATTTAAGAAAATATTTCTTTTTTTCTTTGTATTACATTTTGTAAATTTAGCTGTAGTTCTTTAAAGCAGTAATGGGTTGATAGAGGTACTGAAGAGAAATCTTGCTTTCCTGGCCTGCAAGTACACAGGCACTTTGATATATTAAACTTTTCCACCTAACCACAGCTATTAATGGATATTGCATTTTCCTCGATATAAGGAGCTGAAGGACTTTATTTGGGGTGAGAAGACTTTTGTTGTTGTTGGGTTTTTTTTTTTTTTAACTTTGTCATCTTTTCCAGACTTGTAATGTGCTGGCTCCAGTTCCTGCTCCTCTGACCACAAAGATGCCCAGTGTTACTCCTTTGCCAGATGCCTCTGCTCTGTCTTGGAAGAGTGATCAGGGTATGGTGATTTTAAAACAGTTGGCCCTGGTAGATGAGAGCTTGCCCTTTGAGGATATTCTCAGTGGTACCTGTACAAAGACTGTTTGCATTTTGCTGAAAGCCATCTGTGCCAGATATTTTACACTACTGGGCTACTGCTGTAAAGGGTAGAGGGACATCAGGGAAAATACCATTCCCCCCCAACCTCCAAGAATCCTATCCTCTGTTTTTTAGCTCAATGGGAGTATAGCCACTAACAGTTTCTTAACAGTTATTTCAAGGTTTTTAAGAAAAAGGTAATTTTTCAAGTCCTACATTAATGATTTGACAAGGTCTAATCCAAGTTCAGCATAAAAGAATACTTGTACTGATTTCAAAGGGTTAAGAATTGCTAGATATCAACGTTCAAAATTGGTATGATAAAGGTATTAAATGAAACAAGGGCCTGACCTCATTGGGAGAATAAAAGAGGGAATATGCACTCTGTCAGTGCCTTTATAACATTCTGACTTGCTTCCTTGTTCAAAGAACTCTCAAAAACTAAACCTTTCTAACCTGTACCTGTCTTCAGATGCTTGTAGTGAACACATTTGTAATCTTCTACCCAATGAATATTACATTATTCTGAAAAATGATAAAAGGTAGTGCTTACAAGGTAAGTCAAGAAACCAGTTCATATAAGCTGTATCTGCTGTGTGGTTAAGTCTCAGCTCCAGCTTTTTTACCTCAGTCTCTTGAACTGTTTTCATGTTGTCATGGTTATGGGCGAGCAAGAAACAGTAGCTCCATAAAAGAGAAATGCTTATTAGTGCCCTCTGTGCCAGGGGTCATGCTCCCCTGTCATTGTGATGCAGATTTGATTGGGCTGATCATGCTGGCTGGCTTGAGTTGGCACAGTTCGTCTTTTAGCTGAATGAGAGGCATAATGATAAAGGATAATTGAGATACATTTCATGATGCTGCTCTTAATATTTCCCAGTTAAAGTTCTGTATGGTTCCCTGGAGCTATATCCATTTTTTCATAAGGTAGGAGAGGTGTCTTTCCTGTGACCCCTGAGCTTGTACAGTTTAAGACCCACATAAGAGAGCATGACCATTCAGGCTTAGGGCAACTGGTGTTAAATGTCCTAAAGACTGGCATACAAAATTATTTATGTGCAAAGACAGTTACACATCTCTAGTAGAGCAAGTAGGACTTTTTTGATGAGGGGCAGTAGTTAAGAGTAAGGATTAAATAGCTGTGTTAAACTTCACTGAGGACATTGGGACAGTCATGAAGAGAAGGATTAAGGTGTATTGTAAAATGTTTGTCATAGTTGGATACTTTTTAATTAGTAAATGATAAATCTGTTTCTTAACATTTGTGTTGGGTATTTTTTCCACTTTCTTTGGGAGCTTATTTGGTGGAGGAGAAGAAATCCTTTTAATTAGCAGACTTCTCATCTTCTTGCCCCACAGGATTACTACCAACTCGTTTAAGTGGTATAAGCTGCCAAATTTAGCTTGTGAGGCTGTTTTGCAGCTACTGATTTGGTTTTTCCCTAACCTTATTTTATGAATGGGCAAAGAGACCTATCCTTAAAAATAATAATGGTTCCTGTTGGGTTGCAGGCCTCTTAACATCCTGTGGGTTTAGTTGCTTGTATTTGTTGGGTTTTTTGCCCCACCTCTACACACAGTAGGATCTCTGGAAGGTGTCCAGTGTGCCTGAATTCTGCATAAGTGTTGTTACCTTGTCATCTTGGATACAGAGGAAGGGCTGTGTGCTTTGTTTGATTGTTATTTTTCTTCACTCAATCATAGGAGAAGCTTCAGCAAAGCTTTCCCTGGATGAGGGGAGACCAGCATGGCTTCTGTAACCTCTGGTGCCTTGTCTGAAGATGGTTTTGTTCTTTTTCTTTTAGATACGGTTGCAGACATCTTCTACTTCCTGGACATTTTCAGCCACGGGAAGCTGCCACCCCACTGCGAGCAGCGCTTCCTTCCCTGTGAGATTGGGTGTGTCAGGTACTCCCTGCGGGATGGCATCCTGGCTGATTTCCACCACTTCATAGATCCAGGTGAGTTCCAGCAAAGTCAGAAGTACTGGGGTGAGAGGGAGGCTTTCTGGGGTCACTGCTGCCCAGGTTATACTTCTGGTATTAAGACAAGTTTATTTCTTTGATTATAAATGGTCAGACTTCTTAAAATATCAGAGCAGTGCTGAGCTTGTTTCTGAAGAGAATTAATGTCAGAACTTCATCATGTAACTCCAAAGAGGGTAGGCTAAACCTAGGAGGACCTGCACATGTTTGTGCTTTATATTTCATGTCAATGAATGCTTCTCTTAGTTGCACCTAAACACACTCACAATGCACTTTGTTTTTTAAAATGCATAGAACTGAAAATAAATAACTTTTCCAAAAATAGTTGTGGCATGTTCACAAGGCCACAAGGGAAAATGCTGTTCCTTTCTGCAGATGGAACTTTGAGAGTTAAGGATCTGTTGTTGGTGGTGTTGGATGATGATTGTGCTTTCTCCTCTTTTTTGCAGAAGTACCACCACGTGGTTTTCGGTACCACTGCCAGGCTGCTGGTGAGTATGAATGGAGAAAAAGAATGATGTGCAGTTTTAGACTCAGCTTATCTGACCTCTGTCCAAATGTTTTGTGAGTCTTGATAGTCCTTGTGTGTATCTTCAGCATGAAGTGCTGATTAACAACAAGGTAACTCAAAGATACTACTTTAGATTTAAAAGTTATGTTTAGCAGCTTGGCATATCTTAACAAAATTAAAATATCTGCACCATTGTTGTGTCTGACTTGGCCTGCCTGTTTCCTTTGTGACTCTCAGTAATGTTTATAGACTCCAGTTTGTTTCTATTAGAACACTTCCTCTCCTTGTGTACAGAGGGAACAAACTTGGCCTGTGTAGGTCTAATACTTGGATAATGGCCTTTTAAAAGGGGCAGGAGTGTGAGTGTTTGCTCATAGCCCAGAGCTGCTGACAGAAGCAAGGTTTTGGTAGCTTAAACCCTGTCTGTGGAGAGGAGTGTGTGTGTTTATGTGCATATATATGTATACAGAAAGATATAAAGGAGGAGGGAACTGTATCCCTTAAGGAAACTGGACTTCTCACAATTTTGTGGTTTTTTGTTGTTGTTTGTTTTTTCCCCTGTCCCCCTTGCCCCTCCATTAGGTGATGAAACCCATAAGATCCCCATATCTGGATTTCACCTTCCTCGTTCCTGTTACGCAGTTGTCCTGCGGGAACTCGTTGAGTTTGCCCAGCCAGCCAGGGGTGCTCAGCCTCGCTTCTTCTGCAGGGTATGGCCAAGGTCAAAGCTCTGAGTCTCCACTTCTGCTTTCACTCCTGTTGGATGGCTAAGGAGATAGTTTACTCTAAAACCTAATCAGTGTGCATGTAAGTGGGGAAAGACACTTTTTCCAGAGTGTCCCAGTTCCATGCAGTAAGAAATGGCCTCTAGAAGCCAACCTTTTTATAAAGCAGAGACCTAATTTTCTGCCTTTTTATTTTCAGCCTGCACTTCTGGCTCTAATCTACCGATGAACAGGGTCTTTTGTTCTCTGACATTGTTATGACTTTGGTTAAGGGCTCCTAAGATTTGACTTAAATTGGATGTGCTCAATAATAGTCATAAATCCTGCTTTTTTGAAAGGATATTTTTACGTTTTCGTGACTCTTTTCCCCATGAGAATTACACGTGTCTTAAATTTTTGCTCAAGTTTCATTTTTCCAGGCAACAGAACAAAATGTTAGGATTCAGAGGTGTTTAAGTTTCATAACAGGTCTATTATGTTTCAATTCAGTTCAAACCTAGTCTTAATCCTTAAAAACTAGGGAGGGACAAGATACTGGGTTCCATCCATAAATACAGGGCTCTGAAGAAGCATGCATGAGATTTGGGTCCTCTTCAAGGTAGTTGTCAGGGGGATTGCATTCAGTGCCACAAACAATTTGGTTTGGAGGTGGCTCTTTCAGGCCTGGAGAGAAGTCATGGAAGTGTCAGAATTCTGTACTGTACTCCTTTGAGATGACAGAAATCTCCTTTCCTCCAGTCTAATGACAGATTCCGAATTAACTGGTGTCTTGGTCGGATGGCTCGCAAAGCAGGTAGGGAATGGATCATTTTTGTCCATCCTTTTCCCCTCCTACCCCCAGAAATAAGGGCTGTGTAATCATGGACAGCTGTATTTGTCTGAAAAGCATGTCTCGAAGTTTTCATAAAAACTGGTTCTGAAAGCTAGAACTCCTTTGCATGCTCCTTCCTCTTCCTTTCTCCCACCACTTTCTAGGAAGCCAGGTTTTATTAAAACCACTGGTGGAATATCTTTGAGCTTTGATGCTGTGGTAAGAGGCTGGGCAGTGAACAGGGACTGAGTGAGAGATGAGCTGAGCAGGATATCCAGTGACTCCTGTTCTCCTGGCCTGGATTTTCACTGAACTGTAGGCATTGAGAGCCACTGGGAGCTTTTTGCAGTGGAAGTCCTGATAATGAAACTGTACCAGAAGAAATACCAAAAGGAGCCATCCAACGTCTGGGTGTATAGAAAACTGGATATGTGCCTGTGGGATTTCTCCAGTAATACCAGGTGTGTTGGGTGGTTCTTGGTGTAGATGTGCCTGCTTTCAGATTCTTCTGTGTTGGTACAAAAGGTGATATTTGCTTGCAGTGCTGCAGGAGCATATTGGGTGATTATGCATTTAATTTAGAAATAGACTCTAGTGCTTCCTCTGCTACTAATTTAAGAAAAGAATCAATAATATGATCTTAAATTTCAGTAGATTTTAAAAAACTATGTAAATTATTCTTGGAAGTCTGCTTGGAATATGGATTTTAAGATCCACTGGGTTCATCATTGTCTTTTTATAGCCAGGCAGTTTTGTGTTCCCAGGAGTGTCTTCACCTTAGAGGGGGACCTTAAGGAGGATGGAGGAATGTACTCTAAAGGACAGGTTTGTAGAGGAAAGTGAGGGTGTTTGTGCTAGGAGGAACTATTTCACATTAATGGGAAGCTTGAAATGGTTCAAATGGTTTAAATTCCATTTGTCTCTTAGGGTTCTCTTTTCTCCCTGCCCCCCACCTCAGCATGAAGCAGATTTCATGATAAGCAGGCCTTTAAGCTCTGCATAAACTACTTAGGGCAAAGCTGTGGAACTCTGTGAAATTTTAAAGGTACTGCATGATCACTGCAACAAAAAGATACCATTTTTAATATTTGTTCCTGTTCATCTAGCCAGACCAACTGTTCTTGTTGATTAACAGTGTAGGTGCTTCTGAAATAAGCCTGAGCTTCATTTCATGTAGGTGCAAGTGGCATGAGGAGAATGATATAATCTGCTGTGCTCTGGCATCCTGTAAGAAAATGGGGTGAGTGTTGCTTGAGGAGTTGACTCCAGAATGATGGCTTTTATTTTGTTAGCATTGCAGTGCTGAGAAAAGTGTTAATTACATTAGAATTCACTGTTAGACTTAAGAGGTATTCTCATTATGCTCTGGCATATCTCTACTTTGGAATCTTCTATACTGCCTGACATAGAATGTAGATACATAAGTTCTGTAATCTTTTTGGTGGGTAGAAAGGAAAAGTAAATAGTTTGGAAATGAGGAAATGCCATTTATGGTCTCTGTTGGCAGCAGTAGTAGCACTTAAGAGAGGCAATAATAAATAATCTTTCATTCAAAAAGCTCATCATGGACTGCTATGCCCCCAAAAAAAAAAAAAGTTGTTTTTCACACTTCTAAGTGCTGCATTTGATAATGTGGGGAAGCAGTTTGTTTTTATTTCATGTGTAGTTGTACAACAGACTAGTGGTCTTGGAAGGATGCAGGGATGCTGGCACAAAGTCCTTCTGCCCTCTGGTATCTGTTCTGTGCATCTCAGGCTTTGGCTGCTTTTGTTTGGCAGCTGAAGAACATAAAACACTGTGCTTCCACACGTCAGCATTCCAGCCCTCTTAGCCAGACCTTTCTTGTTTTCCTTCTTTCCTTGGTCAAGTTACTGCATCAGTAAATCCTTTGCCGGTGTGTATGGAGTCCCACTAACAGCAGCTCACCTCCCTCTGCAAGACTCTGAGTGTGATCAAGGCACAAATACCAGGATTGTAAAACTGGATGCTGGACATACCCAGGTCAGATTTTTTCAGTTGATACCCTGATTTATTTCCAGTTGCCAATTTCACTTGAGCTGTTTTGTCTTTGGATGCTGTCCTTTGTGACATATGTTGGGCAGCCTGATGAACTTGCAGGGTTTTGACCATGATCCATAGGTTTGATGGATAGTGGTGTATATTTCATGTTAAAAGATACATGTACCTTATTTTAAATATTTATATTTTCATACAGAAAGTGAAAGCTGAGAGTTCTGGATGCAACAAACCTCTGGGTTCTCCAAGACAGGATCAAGAGTTTGTTCCTTCTAATTGTGAGTTTAAAGCTTTCACATTTTTTTAGTGGAAACTTAATCCAGTTGTTACTTTTTCAAATTTCTGAGCTTAGATGTTGCCTGAAAGTGGTGCACAGCTCACACACTGAAGACTCAAGCAGGATGAGCTGGCCTTTTTTTACTGGACAGAATCTTAGAGTCAAAAACATCTCTCAAAATTGAGTTTTTCTTAGAAATGTTGCTCTCTGATTTATGCTTTTTATGTTGCCTGAAGCCATTCCCATGCCCAGGTGCTTTGAGGCAGGGCCATGTTTAAAATACTCTCCATGTTCTTAAATCATTGTATGTACAGACTGAGCTGGTCCACGTTCCAAGTGTTGTGTCACAACTCAGTTAAAAGACTTCTCTTTTAAAATTTCTATTTGCAGAAAGGATTTCTTTTACTAGAAGGCCTCTGAGCTCATTGGGGTATTTCATTGCTAATCTTCAGAGGAGCAGGTTTGCAAAATAAATAAGAATTCTGAGTTTGCAGTTTGATATCTTATGCATAAGATCCATGCTGAGTTAAACTCTGTTCGCCTGGAAGTCGTGATCTTATGGTCTTGGTGTTTGTGGAGGACACAACCTGCCTGACTTTTTGTATCAGAGCTGTTGAATAGGTTCAGCTCCACAGCATGAAATACAGTTCCATTACTTTATGCAAGCTTTAAAGGCTGATTTGATGTGCAAACTGTATTTAATTTATTAGGTGATTCTCCATGTGGTGTGAAGACCTCCCCTTGCGGAACAAGTGTTGTACAAGGAAGAGGAGTTACTCGATTGCTGAGAGGTGCATCTGGTCTATGCAAGTCTTTCAGTAATTGAAAATCTCTTTCACATCCAGGACAGCTGTAAATTCTAATTTTCTTTGTTTCCCTAAGATAACTAGTAGTTTCTCCAGACTGCAGTTTTTCATCTTCTGTGCAAACCTTGACAGTTGAAGTTCTTGTTAGAATGATAAAACTGTTGAGTGGATTTAAAGAATCTTGTTCATTATCTACAGGAAGACTTATTTTGAAGGGACCTAACAGTCACATCTTTAAAACTGCATGCTGTACTAGTTATATTTTTAATGAATAGAGTGCAAATTCAAGATTGATTAATCAATATAATTGAATTAGAAAAATTCTTTAGTGACCAGTGTGTAAACAACTCAAACTTTTTGCTTTTATTTCTTTTTTTAATAGCCTTCCCATCTCCTGCATGTGGAAGATGGACTGTGTGTAACAGTCTTGCTTCAAAAACTGATGCAGGGGAGAAAGCATTGAAGGTGTGAGGGACTGCCCTAGGGGAATTAATTAAAAGTCAGTAGTCCCAAAAGTTTGCTGTAATATATCAGTTATAGCCATGAAAACTTTGAGTGGTCTTTCAAGGAAAAAGCAGATTTTGTGTAAAATATCTTGAAAGAAATACTCTGGCAAATTTATCTATCTGTTAATGTTCTTAGAGGCACAGGCTGTATTATATACATCACGGACAAGTACTGCATAATTTTTTTTGCTTGCATCAGTTTTCTTTTTAAGAAATGCATGTACCTCAAACTTTAGAGACTGAAGAGAAGTGTAGGTGTTATGAGGTTGGTTTGGTTTTGGTTTTTTGATAGTCTTTTTTGGGAAGAGTATCAAATTCAAACTGATCTATTTCACAAGAGTTTAGTCAGGCTGGGTAGATACCAGTCCTAATTATTTGGGGGGACATAAAAAAATGGGACACTATCTCGGCATTTCCTAGGGAAGTTAGATGTTCCTTTTTATGGAGGTAATACTTGGACTGCTCCCCAGAAAGTTGTCTGAGCCTTGTGCTTAGTCCATGTGTCTCCTAAGCAAGTGATTCTGAGAAGCAGGAGCTGATTTTGTTAAGTTGTTCCTAGATTTTGTACCAACAGATGTCCAGTTTTGAAATACTATTTCCATAGCAACCATGTGAAGATTTCATTCCTTGTAGGTACTGAAACTCAAGATGAGGTGGTTTGTTCCCTTGAATAAGGAAAAAAAAACTACAAAACAAATGCAAGCAAACCCCAAAATGCAGCCAAAATAAGAGGTTTATTTGAGCATGCTGATCAGTGTGTCTGAAAAGGCCAAGTGCTGGTTTAGTTGAAAAGCTGTTACAGTTGCTGTAAGGCCTGTTGAACCCTTTCTTCCAGTGTTTTAGGATCACTGAAGCTATTCTATTCTTACCCAACTATTCACCTTTATCACTGAATTCCCTCAATTGATTCTGTATTTCCTTCCTTGGAGGCTGCTGTCCTACCTGCTGGTTTTCACCAAATAAGGGACATTAAAGCTGTAAGGCTGAAATTTACCAATGAAGCACCTGGGAATGTTGTAACTGACTGACAGTGTCTATCAAGTAGTGCTAAAGGCTTTTCTGCATTTGTATAGACTTGTCCAGGTTCCTTAACTGACAGCCACTGCTGCATTGATATTTCATAATGTACAGAACTATTGTTTTTGAAGTATTTACAGAGTTTGCTGTTGGAATAAAAGTTTGTTTCAGTTCTTACGTAGGAGAGAATTTATTAAAAGTTGTTGTTAAAACTTGTTCAGTGTTAAGTACATATACCTAAGAACGTTTTTTTACTAAGCTTCATGTATTACATGTCAAGAGTGAGATAAAGAATGTGAGCAGAAGTGGGAAAATGCCATTAGGATTCTGTGGCATATTTGTACCTTACCACCTGTAAATTAAAATAGCACATAAGATGGAGAAGATCTAATTATATGCTGTAGGCATTGGGCTGTTAACTGGGGCAGTAACTGTCTTACTGTAATAACCAACAACTCTAGAGGGGGTTTTTGTAGTGGAAAACATTAGATCTGTGCCATTAGAATGAGTACACTAACTTAAAGTAGCCCATTTCATACTGTTAGTCTGCATTTATTGAGAGGGAGCCCTAACAGCTGCTGAAGGATGATAGAAAATTCTTTTGTTTTGGAGCTCTGCTTCCTTGACTGTTCTACAATTTGCAGCTCTTGATTTCTGGAAGAACAAATTCTGAAAAATAAGCACAATATAGTAATGCTTCTCTCCTTTAAGTAAGTAAAGATGAGGGTTTGCAACCTTAGCCCACTTTCTAAGTGCAAGGAGTAGTACTGGTAAGGCACAGGCTGTGTCAAAATCAGACCAAAATTCTTAAACTTGCATGACAAAATTCTGAAGGGGACACAAAACCGAGACAGGGCAGAATTGCTCTTGATGAGCAGAGTTTGAGTGGTGCAGCCTGGGAGCTCTAAACATGCACCTTCCACAGGATAAAACCTGATGGTGACAGCACTCTGCATGGGGTGTTGGTAGCACATCTGGTGAACTGGCTAAAGAGCTGGGTTTGTAGCTGATAGATTCTATCAGACCTGACTTTCTGCCCTCCTGTTAGAGCAGCTGACTCCCTCCTGTGACAGGAATGAGTAAAAAGTCATCCTGGTTTAACACACACATTGCAGAGTTATTAGGTATTTTTGCTCTTGTTTTAATAGTAGTAGACAAGTGGTTAATTGTACATTGCTGCTCTGAAGGTTTTGGCCAGAACAGTTGTCTGAGGATCATGGAAACAATGACTGCAGTGACAGCCCTGCTGATCTAGTCTACATCAGTACATTGACCTGTAATCATATTATTTTATATTCTGTTTAGGGGATGTTAACATAGGGTAAGTAGCAGTTGCTGCTGCTTCTAATTTAACTGTTACTTATGCATTGCTGGCTTGTCCACCTTCTCCTTCCAATAAACTGCAGGAACTAGGGACATGGCAGAAGTTCCAGCATTCTCTCAGAAGCACACATACATACTGGAGATACAGCAAAACCTAGTTTTGACATCTTTAACTTGAATTTTGCTTTGGAAGGCTGATTTTACTGTTAGAACTCAAGGTGAATGTGGCCTTAGCCTTGTCCTTCATGAGCAGCTGCCCATTCCCACTCAGATGCACCCACAGCAATTCTCCTTTTTGCCCTCTGTGTGCTTCACCAGATGCAGCTTTGGGTGTGCTTTAGCTTTCCTGTCCCCATACCTGCACACACACAGCACCTCTGTATTTCTCCCAGGCACTTGTCCCTGCTGCTGTCTCCTGTGTGTTTCCTTTTCAGGGGTGAGTTCTGTCAGGAACTCTGTGGTGAGCCTCTGCTTACTTTGCTGTTTGTCTTGGAGGAGGTGATACTTGAAAAATCACCAGGCTCACCTGGACTTCTTTCCAGCATTGTGTGCCACAGGAGTCTTCCAAGCAGATCTCTGAACAAGGCCAAGGACTGCTCTCCTGAGCTCCAGGGCTGTGATGCTACTTTTTGCTGTTTTCCTCCCTCTTTGGATCCACAACTCCTCTATCTTGTGGTTGCTAAAGCTAAATTTGCCCCCTGGCATTCACATCCTGACCAGTTATTTCTTGTCCATAAGGATGAGATCCAGCAGAGACCACCTTGGCTCCTTGGTCACTTCTGAGTGTCAGGCTCCTCACAGGTGTCTGAAGGTGGCCTGGAGAGCTCCCCTCTGGCAGGGCTGGCTGCAGCAGACACCCCCTGGAATGTCACCCCTGTTGGCCTGTCTGTGTCCAACCCAAGAGCTTCGACTGGCTCATTGTCTGTTCCCAGGTGGAGCTCTGCATTCCAGCTGCTCTCACATGGACAGCAGCTCTCCCTCTCACCTCCCAGGTGTGAGAAAAGCAGCTGGCAGTGTGTGATGTGTGGGAAGGGAGGCCACAGTAGCTCTTGATGTCTGTGCCAGTTCTGGGGTCTGCATTGTAACTGTTATCAGAGAGTGTTTGCTGTGTCTAAGGTAAGATAAATATTGCATCCTTTGCAATGTGTCACTCATCCAGATCCTGAAAGATAGAAACAAGGCAGCAGTTTGGTGGGGATTTTCTGTGTGAAGGATCTGTCAGGTGTCAGGCTGGAGGAAGCAGTGCTATGATCCTGGATAACAGCAACAGCTGATACTCATTCCATGGGGTGTGTCCTGTGCCAGCTCCCTAGAGTGTGGTCCATGCTGAGTCATTCCCATTAGGAAACTTGCTGCCATTTCAGGGATTCTGACTCGTGAGCTGTTACAGTCAGGTGATGGTGTGCTGAAGGTCAGATTCTTCTGAATAAGTACTTGTTTTAGGTGAATGAAAATATCTATTCTAGGAAACCCTGTTTTGATTTTCTTGTAAAATGGTTGTATTTTTCTTTATTGATAAGTTTTTAAAAAACCTGCATAATTCCCATAGAGGGGCTGTGCTTTTGGACCTGTTAGTTGAATTAAAAAGTTCTAACCCTTTCTGCTAGCAAGGATTTCAGACTTTGCCCAAAAGTGAAGTCACTCAAGTGTATGTGTGAAACTGAGTTTATTTTCTGGTTGATAAATAGAAGTAGCTGCAGCTGACTGCAAAGACTTTAACAACATCATTCCTTTTGGCAGAGTAAATGTTCTGTGGTGGAGCAGGAGAAAAACAAGTTTGTTATCTAGTTTCTGCCCTCCTGATGACTTCTGCAGGATCATCATCCCTCACTGTCACCCCAGAGTGGCCAGCCAGTAAATTTTATTGCAATGATTTAGTAAAATGAAGAAATTGGCAAACACTTCTATTAATCTAACCCTGAATTATCTCTGTTCCCTCACTTTAAGTGATTCTCTCTTAGAGGTTCCCATTAAACTTCTCTGCCATTTTCAAATAATTCCCTTCAATCCCTAGTGAACAGGTGAAGTGCAGCAGAAGTTACAAATTCCCTTCTGTTGGGCTGCAATAATTTTAGTAGAGCTCTAACACATCCAGAATTAATCTTGGAGGTTTGATCATTGTATTGTGAACTTCATCAGGCAGAACATTGCCTCGGTGTCTTTCCTGGAACAGTTGGTACAAATAAACAGAAAAGGAGTGCAGTTGCTCTAGCAACAGGGATGCTGAGATAATTAACTCCTGTCTTCCTGACAAGTTGTGAATTGTGCACTCTACTGAATCTTGAAGTGGGCTGTGGCAGCACCAGCCTTTGTGTGTGTGTGTAATACTGGAAACACTTCCCAAGATCCTGAGAAGAGTGGGGAAGGCAGTGAGAGCAGATCTTGGTGGTTGTGTGGGAAATGGGAGGGGTGGAATCCCTGGTGCCAGCTCTGTGTGCATTAAGGTTGGCAGTTCATTGAGGACAGTGTCTCCCAAACACAACAGCAATCCAGGAATGCAGGGAGATGGATTGGGAAGACTCTTGTCTTCACAGGGATCTTGTGGCTGCATCCTGGTGCAGTGTAAGGGAGGGAGAAGCAGGTGTGGGCTACAAAGGAAGAATCCCTAAACACTGGCCAGGGCTGTAGAGATGTTGTTGGGAAAGCAGATCTGTTCTCAGGAAGGGTTCAGGGATGAGAACAGCAGCAGTGGGAGTTCCAGACCCTGCAGTGCCTCCAGCCAGATGTGCTGCATCCCAGGATGTTGGGGAAGCTGACTGACACCTTTTCCAGGCTGTTCTCTCACCTTTGGAAGGTCACAGAGAGCACAGGAAATCCCCAGCAACCTGCACCCATCTGTCAAAAGGGTGATCTAGGAAAGCCTGGGCTGCTCAGTTCCACTGCACTCCTTGGAAAATTCATGGAGCAAGCCCTCTTGGAATGTGGTTTTGGGTACATGAAGGAGAAGTGGGGGGCTGGAAGGAGTCAGCATGGACTTGCCAATGCTAAATCATGCCTGACCAGCCTGTCTGCTCTCTGTGATAAGTTTGTGAATACAGTTGAACATAACTAAACAGTAGTTTACTAATTGCTATGTAAAGAATAAAGTAGGAATTTACTTTTCTACCTAGTTG
The DNA here is from genome assembly GCA_024362935.1 of Setophaga petechia. Taxonomy (NCBI): domain Eukaryota; kingdom Metazoa; phylum Chordata; class Aves; order Passeriformes; family Parulidae; genus Setophaga; species Setophaga petechia. The sequence continues at coordinate 4,787,704 of JANCRA010000013.1, read as the reverse complement.
AACATTTTCTCTCTCCTTCCTGCCTTTTGAGGGAAGCGGTTGTTGAAGTTCAGTATAGATACATTAAATCTTTGGAATTAGTTAAATATCACTAGCTTAATTTATCTTCCCTCCAAACTCATTATTGCTGGTTTAATTTTGCATAAGGTTGTGGCTATACTAGAGGTAACTCTTGGAGTTATTCCTTTTTCAAAAGACATACAAGACAGGCAGGAAATTAATTAAGTCACAGGAAAACCCTGGAATAAGGCGTAAGTTTGGATGTGTGTATTTGTGTATTCCTGGCTGACAGGGTAGAACAAATTGGTTGAGGAAAAACACATAAAGCATTCTAATAAATGCACTACTTCCAAGGTATTTTAAAAAAGGTAAAAAATGATGCAGCATTGAATTATCTCAGCCATATCTCCGTGTGCTATCGCTTAGTTGATTTCTCAGTGCAGAAGTGAGCTTAGCATTGCAGAACTTGGAGCAGTTCTGTTTTAAATGTTGTCAAGTTGGACTCTTGCTTTTCCTCTGCTAGTTGTTACAGGATCTGCTTGCAGAGAATTAAATTCATGGGTTTGGGGGTCATTTTGTAAACTCCTCTGTATTTTGTGGCTGGCTTCTTTAGACAATTCAGTGCAGTTGCTTACTGCTAATCTGTATTTTCCTTCATGCCTAAAATGACCACTGTGCAAGTGTTACTTGAAGACTTCAGCTGACAAACAGCAATTAAGCTTCACCTATCCTAAAAGTGAAGGGTGTGGGACAGGTAACAGAGTGTTACAATGGTTTAGTGGCCACTGCCAGTTTCTGGCTATATTCTGGCATTATCCTGCTGATAATTTTCAAGTCCTTCCTCTGGACTTTCCAGTTAGGATCTTTGAGAATCCACACTGTTATCCCTCACTGTTATTCCTGGTGGAGGAAACAGGTTGTGCTGACAAATGTCTGTAACATTTATAAAAGAAATAGCTTTTGTTTCACAGTAGAAATGTGTTACAATGGTAATTAGATAATTCACACTATCCTTGCTTGTTACAATGAGACTGGAATACATACCAGCTCTGCTTCTGAGCTATGCACCAAATTTTTTTTATCTGCCTTCAACTTCTCTGTGAAATGTTCTTTTTTAGCCATCCATTTTTGCAAAGTTTTCTCATGCATCATGAGAAAAGGTGCTCACAATGTCTTGCATTTCAGGTTATCCATTGCCAGAGAGATTTGGATTTGTGTGTTCTTTGTAAAGAGCTCCTGTGGTTGGTCTTTGCAGTTGTTATTACTACAAATGAGTAATTGTATTTTAAGTGTTATGTAAAACAAAGGTAGTCAGAAAGCAAGCCAGAATAACAGTTCTGGTAGGGTGGTTTTCATAGTTTGAAATCTAGAAAATACTGCTCCTGTGTGGGAGGATGGCTGGTTCTTCTTTGAAGTTAAATTTTAGATTTTTATTACTGTAACTGTTTGGGGGTAAAGGGTATGTGGGAGGCATTGCTGAAACTCCCAAAGTTGAAGATGCAGTGAGGAGTTTTGAAAGGATAAATATTTTACTGCAAAAGTATCTTAAAAAAAAACACTTTAATTAGGTTTAATACCCATTGACAGTCCTTGGGGATGGACAGTCCATTCTCTTCCAAAGATACCAGTGGTAGGATTTCCCTCCACATTTGCACACATCTTGCACATAAAATGCAGTGCTTCTGATTGAAAAAAAAGTTATTTTTCCTTTTTCCTTTCACTCCCTCCTCCTTTTTTTTTTAATTAAGGATGTACTTGCCATGTACATGCTCTCACATTGTCACTTTTTCAGAAACAGGAGGAGCAATGGACTATTTCTGACTTGCCCATGCAACAATCAGCAGGAAAATGTAATGTAATGAAAATTAGGAGCTCTGGGAGCTAGAACTCAGAAATTCAGGAGTCAGACAGTAAATAGGTTACTAGAGCGTTTCTAGTTCTTATCAGCTGCCCATCTAAGTTCTTACCTTACCTGTGACATTATTATGCACTGTTGTCCCAAACAGGAGACTCACTGGTCATCGATGGGTTTTTTTTCCATATATTTATTTATATATGTATGTATAATACATACAAAATACACATTTAACAAAATGTCTTTAAAAATCATCTTGCTTCAACCTCCATAAAAACAGTTCCTGTGTTGAACAGTGGTGAAAGTTGTGACATTTGCATGACTCAGTAAACAAGACCACCTTTCCTTGATGAAATGTAGTTGGTGACCTTCAAACCTTTGGTGGATCTGGGGATACATCAGCAGCTGTGTTCCTCTGTTCTCCAAATAGACCTGATAGTTTCTTTTTTCAGAAATTTGGAAGTCTGGAAGATTGGTTATTTTTGGATGACTGGGTGCAGCAGTGCTCTATGTGCATCTTTCTGCTATGAGAGTGTGTGTTATTGCTCACTGTACATCAATTCTTATTTCCAGGGAAGCAAGAATCTTCTCTCCCAGAACCTGAAGGCAGAGCCTTTGGCTTTAATTTTATAATTCAACTTCTTGCAGTAAGAAAGAGGGATTGATTTCTTTTCTACAGTGATGTCTGTGCCTCAGCAGATCCTGGAGATGGCAGTGGTTTCTTCATGCATACTCCTCATTCTCCGCATACTCCCCTTCGCTCTCCTGCCTTGTTGGCATCTGCCTGGAGGGTTCATTTCTGTCTTCTTGCACCCTAAAACATTGTTTGGGAGTAGAGATGTTAAAACCAGCCAGAAACCTTGCTGAAGAGATTTTGTGTTAGGATACTTGTAAACTGCTCTGAGCTGATCTAGGACTGCACCCAGCTGAAGTCCACAACTTCAGTGTTGCTGGTGATGCAGGAGGTGTGGGAGCTACTTGTTTATTTTTCATAGCATGTGTGCTAATCACATCCAAGGTTTGGATAATTTGGTTCTGCCCAGAGACACAGAAGTGTCTGGGACTCCTGGGCATCTCCCATGAGGAGAGATGGGAGCCACTGGGGTGGACACTGAAAGAGGAAAGCAGTGCATGCTTCCACAGATTTCCACTCCATCTGTTGGTGCTGGAGGGAGAAGGAGAGCCCTTCATCTGTTCCATTCTCTGCTGCAGGGAGAGGTACTCACGTCATCTCATAGTCAGTGTCCTTGCTTTCCCGGCAGCAGCAGCAATAGGCAATGATCCCAATCACCACAATGGCAGCAACAACTCCCCCAATGATGCCAGCATACAGAGCTATGTTCATGGATGCTGCGTGGGAAGGGAGGGGTTAGCAGGGGCAGTGGTGTCACAGGGGATCAGCACAATCACTGCACTTCAGACCCCCCCCACCAGACCCAGACTGGGTGGAAGCCACATCTGTTTGACTACAGCAAGTGGAAATAGTTCTGTACTGGGTAGTACAGGAGCAGTTAGCTGCTGACAGGGAGGAGCCCCTGGATCTGAACACCTGCTCTGGGTAGTACAGAAGCAGTTAGCTGCTGACAGGGAGGAACCCCTGGATCTGAACACCTGCTCTGGGTAGTACAGGAGCAGTTAGCTACTGACAGGGAGGAGCCCCTGGATCTGAACACCTGCTCTTCTTTGTCTATGAAGTTTAGTTTCAGACATTGCAAATTCAGTGCTGACTCTACAGAGCTTTTTTGTCCTTTTTGGACTAACCCAATGAGTTGGTGAGTGCTCTGCCAGCACATAAACCACTGGAGGGGGTCTCTCTTAAAGGTGTTCAGAAACCAGATGGTAACATTCCCCTCCTTTAATGCTTTGACTCTGAGCTGAGATGTTCTCTCTGGTACTTCTCTTCCCCGGGGCAGCCCCATCTCTTACGTGGCATAACACTGACTGTCATGTTGCAAAACTCCGTTCCCACAGTATTTGTTGAAGTGCAGATGTAAAAGCCAGAGGTGTCTGCTGAAATGTTCTTCAGAGTTATTTGTTGCCCTGTTGTGAAACACAAATCAGGCCAAAAAAGATAAGAATAAAAGCAGGGAAGGAAGTGGCAACAGCAGCGCTCCAGTTCCAGCCCAGGGTGGCTGGAGTGATGAGAGGTTATTAAAGCTGATGGATTGCTCTGTCTTGCTCAGGAGCTGCCATGCTCATCCCTAGGTTTTAGAGTGATTTGTGGGAGGATAAACAGAAGTGTACTGTTTTGATTACAGGGAACGTGTGGTATTTGAACATTCCTTTTTGAAAGAAAATTGTAGGTGGAGGGTAGAGAAGTGTCTGTGCTTAGAGAAAGCTTTTTTGGTTGTTTTGGCATTGGATTTGGAGAAATGTCAGATGCCCAAATGAGGACCTGGCTCTGAGAACTGGCCATCTTGATGAATTAACTTGTTCAACAAGAGAAAGCTCTTTGGTCCTGCAGCTCTTAGGATTTCAGATATTAATTATTTAGCAGTGGGGGGAAATGTTTTCTAGTGTGGGGAAGCCACACAGGCTGTGTAAATAAAGGAGAGCTCTAGTGACAGGATTGCAGTGATGCTGATGCTTTCTGTCCAGCCTCACACAGCTCAGAACCACGAGCTGGAGATCAGCTCTGTCTGCTCAGGCAGTCAGTTGTTTGTTACCTCTCCAGCTGATATGGGTATGGTGTAGTCCATGCTTTTTGCTTGTGAGAGAGGTCCAGATCCCTGCTCTGAAAGCAAAAGTCTGAATACTTTTTAATGACTTTCCTGTTTCCCTGGGATCTCACTTTTTTATATTTAGGATTTGCTGGCACCTAGTGCCAGATAGTAGAAGAACATGCAAACTGAGAAACAACAAGCCATATGCTTGCTTGCTTGATTTTTAATTTTTATTTTCTTTTAGTCTCTACATACTCTTTGTGTTTACTTGTCTCCCTCCTGGTGGTTTTGAGGGGGGGGGTTTGTTGTTTTTTGGGTTTTTTTGGTTGGTTTTGGTTTGGTTTTTTTGGGGGGGTGGGGGGTTGCAGTGATGTTTGTAGCTCTTAAAGTCTCAGTCTAGAAGTGGAATTTAAATGCTCCTAATAAAAGTGATTGAGTGAGTGAAATGGGGAAAAATGTGGGTCAGGTACTGTGAGCCCTGAAGTGTCTCCTGAGGGTGTTCTGCAAGCTTTGCAGCAGTGGGACTTGCTTAGCACAGAAGCAATTGCCTGTAGTGACAACAGGGCACCCAGCCAGCCTGGGGCACCTGGGGACAGACACACAGGGCTTGGCCATGGGTGCTCCGATGAAAGCAGGAATGAGGTGGGAATGGGCCAGCAGAGATTCCTGTTCCAGGGAAGAGCAGGGTGACAGCAGGAGCTGCTGCTGTGACAAGTCTGAGGTGCTCAGGGCTGTGCGTGATGTGCTGGCACCACTTAGTGGCCAGTGAAATGAATAAAGTTCCTGCCCCTGGTGATACATATTTTATGCAAGAATGGGCTTGTGATTGTGGAATATCCTGTGGAGTCTCACCATCTTTAGTTTACTTCCTTTAAACCAGGAAGGGTAGGTACAGACACTTAGTCTTCCTGAAGCTGGACAGGCCAGGAAAAAACAAAGTTGTTTAATGAAATAAATCTGAATCCTCTGTCACTGATACACTTAAAAGAGTATTAAACCCTCATTTCTGTATAAATAATTCTGTAAAGGTCCTGTTGTGGAAATTCAGCTCCTTTTTCCTTCCAGATTATCAGATGACTTAAAATGAAAGCAAATAAAATATTAGGGCCTGTGTGTCAGTCCTAAAGAACCAGAAGCCTTTTTCATGCTCAGAGTAGGAATGGTGTAACTTTCTCATACCCCCTTCCTCTAGGTGAGGGGTCATCTCTGGGAGAAAGCTTCCAGAGCCAGCTTTTGTTTCCTTCAGTTTAGAAGGAGATCTGCTCATGATCAAGCAAGCTGAGATGTAAAGACAGAAAACTCTGTATTGTTCCTCATGTTATGCCTTACTCCCAGCAACTGAGAAATAATTATTTCTGACTGCTTCCAGAGCCATCCAGCTTTCTCACTAGGGGAGAGATGAGGTTAAAGCCTTTCTGACCATTCTTACTTCAGGTAACAGTCCTTTTCCCCCTGCTAAGTTACTCCTGAGCATGTCTTGTATCAAGAGGACAACTTTTCAAACTCCTGTTCAGAGAACATCCTAGAATAAGCCTTAAGAGTGTTTTTGTATTTGCATTTTAGAATCTTTCCAGTCCTCAACTGCAGAGACCTCAATGCTTTGCTGCCTTTGGATTTCTCATACCTTCTGTGTATGGTAGCGGACGGGGCTCATTTTGCACAGTGAAGCTTTTCCAGGTGTATTTGGGTGCTGGGGAGCCCTCATGAGAAGCACAGGTCAGGTTGATTGTCTGTCCATATTCTGGTGTCCCCAGAATCTGGCATTCAGGCTTGGATGGTGCAACTGAAAGAAGAGAAATTGTATTAATCAGAAGCAGTTTCTTGTTTCAGCCCATTTGCATCTGTGAATTTTATTCTTGCAAGCAGAGGCTGGTCTTGCACCTGCCACTTTCTTCTTAAAGGAACTTAAAGTGAATTTGGATCTAATTTGTTTCTAATTTGTATCTCCTTTTTTGGGAGAAACAAGGAAAGCCAAGAAGGAATTGCAAGATGCTTTTTGGGATATGCCTGATAGTGTTAGGTGACCCATCCTTTGATAAGTGGAGTATGAGAGGCCACAGGGGATGATGAAAGCCCTGTGATGATGCCTGGGTTATTAGGAGAGTGAGCTGTACATCTCTAAAGGCTGTTTGCTACAGCCGGGTGTCTGAGGGAGTTGCCTGCTCTATGCATCCCTGTCTTTCCACAGGGAGAAGGAAAAGACCAAAGGTGGAATTGGGATGACAACTTTTTTTGCTATTAGAAAATCTGTTTAAGCTGATGCGGACATCAGGGGAAGGGCAGGTGTGTGTGACAGGGGTGTGGCACTCCTGTGTCACCGCACCAAGGACGAAGAGGTCCAGGAGCGCGGACTGGCGGGGCGGCTCGGCCCGGAGGCGCACGCTGCAGACGTAGGTGCCGTTGTCCTCCATGGTCACGCTGTCCATGGTGACGCTGATGTCCCCGCCGTCCACGTTGCCGTTGAAGTGGAGGCGGCGGTCGTAGCCCTCCCCATACTGCACCAGCCCATCGAAGTAGCGCGTCACCGCGTCAACCTGGCACACAGCGAGGGCACAGCGTCAGCCCCTGCTGCTTCTCTGCATCTGCCATCTAACTCGAGCCATCAGCCCACTCTTAAAGAGCAGCTTGGAAAAGAGGACCTTAAACAGCAGCAGTTTGGGAAAAAGCCAAGAAAAATGTAGAAATTCAAAAGGATCTCTGTTTCTATCTGGAATCCCCTTCTCACACCTTATCTGATTTCTTTTGCTGGGGCTTATTCACCTTTCCTCACCATGAGGAGAGGACAGCCCAAGACTTGTCTGAGAGTCAAACTTAGTCAAATTGCCCTATGGTTGCACAAACTCTCCCAGCAAGGATCTCCAGAGAAGAAACGCTTGGCAGTTCTTGCAAGGAGATCTCCAAAGGCTGCTTCCCCTCTCACTAATTCCCAAGCAGTCAAGGAGAACTTTAAAAGTTTCTTAATCTTTCAGTACTTCAAATGGATGTAGGAGACCTCAAGAATCTCTCCATTTACTGTTATCAACTTGTTATATAGTATCAAAGATATGTGTATTACATATACATTTATATATATATATACACATTTATATACATTTTTATATATATACATTATACACACAGTTATATATCTATATATATTATCTGAGTCTTTCACATGTTTTAATAGATGTAAACTCCACAGTACATACAGTGATGTATCCTCAGTAAACAGCTGTAAGACCAGGAGGGGTGGGAGCTTGCCCAGTGTTGTGCAATAGATTTGGGATAAATTGCATCTAGACTTAGCATTTCTGTTTGCACAGTTCTGGGATTAAAAAATAGTCTGGAAGAAGTCTTTTTCTTCCAACATCCATTCCCACTCACAGCTTCCCTCTCCTGCCCCTTCTTGGATGTCGTCTCATCTGTTTCTTTATGCAGCTCAGTTTACCTTGCTATTGATTTTCTTCCAGACAACCAGGTCTCCTCTGTCAATAGCTGAGTTTGCTTTAAAATTGCAGCGCAGGGTAGCGTTTCTTCCTCTTGCCACTTGGATTTGCCTCTCAGGTACTTCCACAATGAGGGCGTGAGCAGACACCAGAACTAGGAAGAGAATAAATGCTGCACTCAGCAAAAATAACAACATCTGGATTCCATGGTAGTCTCTTTGGCTTCCTTAGGTGCCACAATAACCCCTCATTGCCTGTCATCCAGGACATTCCCCACTGAGCAAGAGGTGATGTGTGCTGCAGCTGATTGGCTCTGGGGAGCTGCTGCACAGGATTGCTTAGAGGTAAACTCTGCTCTCTGTTCCTTACTTCCCTCTTCTTCACCTACTCCTATATTGCCATGGAGTTCAGAAAGATGCTGTATTTTTTTCTCTGTGCCCTCCTTCAGTGTGACTGACACCCTTTGACAGTTCAGAATGTACAGAGGGAGACAGATAAACAGATACTACAAGTGCATCAGCAATCTTAAGGATTCAGGCTAAACTAACAAACTGATATTGTCAAATTTCAAGGATCAGGAAAACTGTCAAATAACTTGCCTCGATCCAAATCCATAGAAAAGTGACATTTTGTGCTCGGGAATCAAAACCTGTTCATGTTTTTCATCCCTGAAAATAGAAAAACCTAGAGAAGCAAAGAGTGGTTGAAAGAAACAAGGGAAGAATAGCTCTTAGTTTTTTCTAAAAATGAGTAAGGTAGTAGTCACCTTTGTTCAAAAACTCCAGCTCCTGCCTCTGGAGCACAGGAATTGCTGAGAGCTGAATAAAACAGAAATCCCTCTGTGCCCTGGGGAAGCACGCAGGGCACAGGGCAGGTGGTTTTTTTACACTGAATTCCCTCTGCCTTGTGCTTAATTCATCATGTCTGATCATTGCCTGGTGGGCAGGTCTTTGTTATTCTCAGAATTGAGCTGGACATTTATGTCTGCCCTGCCATAGGTGACCTTCATGCCTGCAGGAGTCCATGGTTAAAAACACCTGCTTTCTTCTCACAGTTTGTGTGGGTTCTGTGTTTGGGTTTGTTGCTTTGAGGTTTTGGTTTTGTTTCTTTTTTTAATGGCACTGTCATTTGTGGAAAATATTTGGGAAACTGTAAATGGCAAGGAAGGAAGTGCTGCTCAGAGGTGCTCCCATGGCAAAGAGTAACATGGTGCAGTAAGGAGGAAAGAGGAGGAGGAGGGCTTCCCCCATGAGGGGCATGCTGCATGTGGTGGTGAAGGTTTGCTTCTGAGAGCTGAGTCACTGTTCCCTGGAGAGGATTCATCTGAAAAGTTGCCACCTTGCAAACTTCCGGTCCTCATTCTGCCATACCCTTGTCCAGGTTAGATCTAATAGGAACTGTAACATATAAGGGAGAGAGCAAAGGATTTCTAGATTGCACCCTGATTGCAAACTGGTTGTGAATAGCCAGTTTTTTAGACAGGGAGAGCACACAGCCCCCTGCACTGGGTCAGTCAGTGAATACCATTGGCAAGCTGGGCACTGCCACATCCTTGACTAGCAGCGAACAAGAGTTCCTTAGAAAATAACAGTGTGGGGACCCAGAAGGTTGTGTTGTCACTGCACTAAGAACCTGGGGTGACAGTTCAGGTAGTTACACAGGTGCCATGGGCACAGGGATCTGCTTTTAGCCTAAATTCCCATCCTTCTGCACGCTCTCAACAACTGAGTTGTTCTGTGAACAACTCAACGACCGAATTGTTCTGTGGGCTCCCACAGTTCATAGCAAGGTGTGTTTTCTCCTCCTCCTGTTATGTGGCAGGAGTGGCTTCTGTTCTCTTGGGGATTATTTCATTTACAACTGCTGACAGTTATGAGAAGGAAACCAGGGCAAAGTATTGCTAGCATGCCTTTATTGCAGCCACTCCCAGATCTTTCCCTGCCCTGTAGCACCCAGGGCAAGGCCCATGTTTGCACAGCCCCTGGGCTCTTTCTGACTGCTGTTTTCATATGCCTTCCATATGAGAGACACCTGTGAAAGCTTTCTCCTTGCTTGTTGTGACTGGATAGAGATGCTTTCCTGCATTTAAGTGAAAAGCACCACTGTCTGTACTAGGAAATGGAGCAAAACCCATTTCCTGATCTTTCTGACACTCAAACTGGTTCCACTGGGCTGGGGTTCATTGACAGGTCATAAACACAGCCCTGAGGCAAAGAAACCACCCAACCCTCAGACTTCTTTTCCTTCTTCCAATTGGATGAGTCAAATCCTACAATAAATGAGATCTTTCTTTTCTTCCAGACATGTTTGGTGCAGCGTTGGGGAGCAGCTGAACCCAACACTGCATGTGAGGCACAGCCTGTAGCACACTTATTCATCTGTTGCTGTCACCCTCACGTCCCACTGCTTCTGGTGCTCTTCATTTGTCACCCACATCTCTTTTCTGCGTCCCAGAAGGAGCTTCCCTCTCTCAGGGAAGCAACAGTTTCATTCTGGGATGTCACTGACTCAGGCTTATTTCCTCCTTCCCACTTCTCACCACGTTTCACTTCACAGTCAGTACATTTAAAAGTTGTGGCTTATTCTTCAAAGGTTGGGGATTTTTTTCTGAGCAGAAACAGAATGTATTCAAAATATGGCTGAAGGCAGGGGAAGTAAATTCTGAAAGAACTCCAAAAAAGGAGAGAGGACAAATAGCTTACATACTACTAGAGAGACAATGTCACCTGGATTTAAGCCCTGGAGTTACTTTTTTGTGTGTTGTCACTTTGTGTATTTATAATATTTTAAAAAATGTGAGAGACATTTTGTGTGTTCATAACATTTTAAAAAATGAGAAGGGTTTTCTCCCCCTCTACTTAGAGATTTGTACAAAGGAAGAAGAAAATCAAAGTGACATTTCTACTTTCACATTCCTTATTGAGTTATTGTTAACAGACTGAAAGGCAATTAATACAATTACAGGAATATTTTGTTTGCTGAAATAAATTTAGATTCTGATCACACACACACACAAAAGATTCATTTTACATACTTCTCTCTGAAAAGTTATTCATACTTAATTTGCATAGCATGGAAGGTGAGAATAATAGAAAACGAGAGTGAATATCAATGGCTTTGCTTAAGTTACATAATGATCATCAAACCATGACCTAAGTCACATTTGTTGCATGTGGAACCCATCCACTTTTTCTGATTACTTTAAACTTTGTGAATTTCCTTTTTGTGGGTCTTACTGTTGAAGTGAGGTTTTCAGGATTTTTACTTTAAAAACCCCAAGCAATTCCAATATGTGTAGCTTGGTCTGAAGCTTGGAATGAGGTGTAGGAACATTCATATAAGAATATGAGATAGGATGAAAAGCAGTGGAACTGAGACTTCTAGAGGAGGAAGTTCCTTCTTCAGAGATAAATATTGTATTAACAGAAACCAAGAAACCTGTTTATGAAAAATACTTTCCACCTTCATGAAGAACAGCATTTTTTCCCACTCCTAACGGTTTGGGAGATGTGTGTGGATATTCAGCACAGAGATGGTACACACACTTGGCTGGCCATAAGCACAAAGGAACCTTCACTAAACGAGAGAGGCATACAAAGTGCACTGGAGCCCCTGTACTTTGTAGTGCTGTTTCCTGCCACCCACCCCTTGAGGACATAACCAAATTAGTACTCACTTGCACTGAAAATGAAGAGCCCAAGTCCTTTCATTGCCATCCCCCTCATCTCTCCTTTGTTTCACCTCAAGGTGCTCTTCCTTGTGTTCTCCAGGAAGCTGGGTAGGTAATTGGCTCTCCCTGAAGGGCTGCTTTGCAGTGGCATTGCAGGTTCACTTCCTCAGTCTCTTTTAAAAGTGCTTCTGCCTAGCCTGCCCCTCCCCTCCCTGCCAGAATGACAAGCCACATCACCAGTAGGCTTTGGCATCACTTGCTGCTCTCTGTAAACGTGGGAGCTCCTTCCCCAGTTGTGAACTTTCTCCCGCAATTAAATGGCCTTTCCCCGTTTCTCCCAGCGCGCAGGTGCACGGGGCAAGGGACGGGTGTGGCGGGACTGGGCGTGGAGCGTGCAGTGCAGCTGAAGTCATGCATGTGATGGCAGGCAACGAGGGGAGGATAAACCTCATTTTTCTCAAATATTTATTAAGGAACACAGAGTTTAAAAGGTATTAAAGTGTTTCACAATGCAGGCAGCAGCCCATATCCAGGCTTTAAGGACCTGAGGGGCCTAACTCCATTTACTCTAAATACTCATACAAATACATAGTTTATGGAGTTGGGTGATAATGAGTTATGTAAATAAAAGTGAGATGCATCTCAGCCAGGTTCTTACTCTCTGGTGCTCACTATTCCACTGCCCAGTGTGTGGCTTGCACAACAGGCACAGGTACCAAAGGTGCTGCTCCCTGTCTGTGCAGAAGGCTGGACAGATCACCCAACCCATGGCTTGCAGCACTCTGGTGATGGCTCTGTTGAGCCATGGGCACTGCACAGCCAGCATTGCTCACATGCTCTGGATGAGCACTTGGGAGTCACAAATAACCACTGCTATAATTGACTGAAGAGTAAAAGGGGGACTGATGGCAGCCAAGGCAAACATCTGACATTACGTTTAACTGAGGGCAGTTCTAAACACTTCACTGCCACTAGGCAGCGAGGGATGTGTCCATGTGGGATAGTCATCTATGCTCTGTTTCTAGCCATTTGAGGGACAAAGTCACTTCTAGGGTGTGAGTGATCATTTCAGGCATCTAGATGGGGACATCATGTTCTTAGATATCATTTTGAGATTAAATTAGTTGTATAATGCAGTATATTATTGATGAACTTTGTTGAGGATTTTGAAGGAGGCTTCCTCAAAAGTAGTTGTTGACACTGGATAGCTGTGTTTAGTGCAGTAAAGCAGATCTGTATCTTGCTCTTGTCCTGACCTCAGGCTTCTGTCTTAAATCTGCCAAAAGCCATGCTGAAGATTTGCTTTTTGGTTTATATGGCAGTTGTTCAAAATACCTCCAAGACAATGAAACTTTGAAGTGACTGGAAATCCAATCCCTCTGATAGAAAGGACCATCTAACCTGTACTTCTGTGCTTGATGCATAACCTCAGTTCTCTTCAGACTGTTAGCGCAAGGCAAAATAAAACACATAAAATACAGAAACTTTATTCTTCAGGAGTCTTCCAAATGAGGACAGCTGGTATGAAAATGCATCCTGTTGTGTCTCATCTTTGACCAGCTGCAGGAGATGGCAAGGACCCTACAAAGAGAAGGGGACATTTCCCAAAAACAGCTTGTTAACTAACCTTGAAATGTTAACTGTAAATCACTTAAGATATAAGCAAAGCTGGAGCAAGGCCAGTAGTCTCCTTTCTTGTGTTTGGAGCCCACAAGGATGAGATTCCTCACAAGGAGGAATTTCTTAAATGGTTACCTTCCTTAAAGACTGCAGAAAGAGACATGTGGGATTTTTACTCTAGCTTCCACTTTTGATTTTGCTCCCATTTAATATTTTGAGTCTGATGAACAGAGGGAGTGACAGAAATGCTATCACTGTACACCATCTGCCCACACTTTGAGTTCTCAGTTCTTCACAAAACAGCTTCACATAACCAAAGGAAGTTAGTAAAGTGCAGAGTCTATAACCAATTTGGTCAGCTTGGTGTTATCCTCTTCACAGGATCATTTACACAATCTCTCTTTCCTTTCTTCTTAGTTCTCCCAGTAACTTCAAAACCCACTTGACTCATTTCAGTTGAATTTGATGGACAGACAGCAGTCTTAAAGATGGGAAGTTCTTTCTGTGTCATAAAAAGCAGTAATCCCAATCAGTTGGGGTAAGAGAGAAATCTAAATGGTACCTCTTAGGCATCAATACTTGTCTTCCATTCCAAGAATCTGGGGTTTCCCAACGTGGTGGGTCTCACCTTTTGTGCAGCCAGGCAGACAGGGAAGTATGGTAGAGTGAGTAGTCACAGAGACTGCCTCATCTCATGTTGGTGTGAAAGTGATTCACTGGTGGGGAGATTTTTACCCTGCCTCTATCAGCCACTCTGATGCATCACAAGTAAATAAATTGGCTCTGGGATGGATTATATTCTGGTGTTTTGGACTTGGCTGAGACTGGTTTCCTAGGTATTGTGGAAAGCGTGTGCTTCAGCACCTGATACTTAGAGAAATTTGATATTAAGATGCTTGTTTTAGATGCTCTGTATTTATAGCTTTTGTTAGTTATTTAAGCCTAGATTGAGAAAGGTATTTAGGCACTTTTATCTTGTCACTTTTCCCTGACAGCTCTTATTGGGGGTCTCAGGAGCAGATTGCTTTAATGTGGGTGATTTTAAGAGATTTTATATTTGTTTCTAGGTTGATTTTCTTTCCCTCTTTAGCATGAGCTGCCAAAGCTCACAAGCATTGGTGCCACAGCTAAAAGAGCTGCCACTAGTACCAGCAAGACTGCCAAAGCTTTGTATATCAGCTTCTTCATCCCTCACCTGTGGGCAATGCAAACCTTTGAAGTATTATTTTTGCTGATGGCTGCAGCTCTGGGGAATCCTTTTGCTGATACATAGGATTTTTAGGGGATATTATTATGTTATTTAAATAAAACTGCCACTGACATGAAAAGCTTTAGTACAAAACCAGGATAACTTCATTGTGTTGCCAAAAGTACATGCTCTGATAAGGCCTGACTGTGAAAGCCAGTGGAGGAATATGCACAGGTAGCAGCATGCTAGCACTATAAATCTTTGTAACTCCTGTAAAGAGAGTAAAGAGAAGGAGGAACATCAAGATTCCACCTTTCCCTCTTAAGAGGAGAGCACCTCTTTGTCTTCAGTTCAGCTTCATCTATGAATGATTACTTTAATCACCAATGACAGGTGCCCAACCACTTACAGCTCTTTTCCCTATGCTTGGACATGCAAATGGTCATTAGCAAAGATTTCTGTCATCCTTGCCTCTGCCTCTGCTCTGTATGGTCACCTTGAACCCAAAACCCAACAACCTGTGGCCAGCAGTGAGGAGGAGCTGCTAGGCTGCCTGCTATGAGTGTTCTCCACAAGTCTGTAAGCTACAGGCTCCTCTCACCATCTCTACAGCTGAAGGGTTGCAGTGGGCATGGCAGGGCCTTCACCATCCCTAGCTGCACTTGTATCCTAAAAGTTCACAAACAGGATTTTCAGAAGCAGCTCAGTGACTTTTAAAAGCATCTGTTTTTATTGGATGCCAATGGTATGTGTTGTCCCACATTTAGGTCCTTTGAAAGCTCTGTTCTCCAATATAAGGCAGTCTATAAGCAAATATCTTGAGACCACTTCTTGCCACAATTAGCAGTAATTAACAAGAACACATGGTCATTGCATTGCAGAAGCAGCTAGAAATTGTATTGCCCAGAGGAGGCATCTGCAGGATCAACACTATTCATCCTCTTTCTGTACATGAAACTGTTGGGATCTCTTCAAGCCCCAAGCAGCCATCCCGTCCTCCCCTTGCAGTGACACCCAAGATTCAGTGCATCACCTTCTCCTTTCCCTGCTCTCTCAGCCCTGTACCTGCATTAACACAAGTCTGGGCTGTGAGCACACCAAGGCTTGAGTGGCTGTGTCCCAGCTCTTCCTTGCCATGCTGTGGCATCCCTACAGACACAGCTCCCGTGCCCACGTGGGGATGCAACACCCAAGCAAGAAGGAAGGAGGTGTGCAAGCCCAGCATGATACAGCACCAAAGGTATCTGTGGTATGAGGCAGGGGAGTTTCATTTTCCACTTCCTTTCTGGTTTGCTTG
The DNA here is from genome assembly GCA_024362935.1 of Setophaga petechia. NCBI lineage: Eukaryota > Metazoa > Chordata > Aves > Passeriformes > Parulidae > Setophaga > Setophaga petechia. The sequence continues at coordinate 4,771,985 of JANCRA010000013.1, read as the reverse complement.
TTTGTTTGCAAAGGGAATTGACAGCAAAATGTTTCTGCATGGCTCACAACTGGAGCCCCCATTACAGATAAACAACACTCAGACTTTCATCTGGTTCTGTCCTGGGCCAGCCTGGCCCATGAGCTTTCCTGGGGGGGTCAGGAGGTGGGAACTAGAGGCTTCCTTTTTGAAAAGACTTTGGAGAAGACACTGTGTGGCTCAGTCCTAGCTCTTCTAAGAACAAAAATCAGCTGATCTTACAACCACAGAACCACAGAATCATTTGGGTCTGAAGGGACCTTTAGGTTCCTGCTTGTGGAAGGATCCACAAGCAGGAACATTTTTCACCTGACCAGGTTTCTCAAAACCCCACCCAAACTGGCCTTGGACACTTGAGGGATGGGGCATCCACAACTTCTCTGGGCAATCTGTTCCAGTGCCTCACCATCCTCATAAAGAATTTCTTCCTTTTATTTAAGCTAAATCTACCTTCTTAGTTTAAATTCATTGCCCTTTGTTCCATCACTGTAGGCCCTGGGAAAATGTCTCTCTCCCTCTTTGTTATAAAATCCCCTTTAAGTACAGAAAGGCTGCAATAAGGTCTCCCTAGAACCTTCTCCAGGGTGAACAGAGCTGACTCTCTCAGCCTTTGTCCACAGAAGAGTTCCAGCCTTCTGATCAGCTTTTAGCCCTCCTGTGGATGCTCTCCAAGAGGTCTGTGTTTTGTGCCAGGGGCTCCAGAGCTGAGTGTTGTACTGCAGGTGGGGTTTCATGGGAGCAGAGTGGGACAAACCCCTCCTCTGACCTGCAGGTCACGCTTCTGATGCATGTGGTTGTCATTCATCCCCAGCCTGTAACTGATATTAAGGACTGCCCCAGCCCAGATGTAGGACCTTGCACTTGGCCCTGTTGAATTTAGTGAGGTTCACATGGACCCACTTCTCCTCTGTATGGCATTCCTGCCTCTACTGAATCCAGGGCACCACTCAGCCTGGTGTCCTCTGAGGAATTCCTGGATGTGACTCAGTCTCATTGTCTGTGTCTTTATTAAAGAGCTGTACTGGTTCCAGTGCAGGATCCTGAGGGACACCACTTGTACACAATCCCTGTTGGGATGCTGAGGCATTGACTGTATTTGGATCCCATCCAGCCACTTCTTTATCCATCAAGTAGTCCATCAATCAAATCCACCTCTCTCCAAATTAGAGGTAAGAATGTTGTGTGGGACCATGCCAAAGTCAATACAGAAGTCCAAGTAGCTGACAGGTAGCTTACTTTCCCTTAGGTTGGAGTGGGTTCAGCCTGCACTGCATTTCCCAAGGATATCAGAGGTCATACCTGCATTTCAGTTTGTGCCTGGTGGGGTCCCCCTTGCCTGGAGGCTCTCTGCAGGCAGAGGTCCAGCCTCACTGCCTCTGGACTCTTTCCTGCAACTGAGAAATGATCCAGCCCACAGCAGGGAAGGAGTTAAGTGCTTGACCAGCTGCTGTCTGTGAGGCACTGAATTCCTTCCCCGTGCAATCCAGCAGCCAGTGTCAGGACAGCTATATTTAGAAAGCTGATAAAGGTTTGGTGCCAACAGTTGTCCTGCCCCTCGATGAAGAAGCAGTAGAGAGAGTGAGAGGGGGGCAGCTGGTTGCTTTCCCCCCCGGTACCGCTCCTTGCTGTCTTCAGTGGACTCCTTTGCCGTGCTGCCTGCAGGGACCCCCAGTGGAGCCATCAGGCACAGGGGTAAGTTCCCTTTCCTTGCTCACCCAGCTCCCTGCTCGCTGCCCCGCGAGCGACCATGCGGCCGCCATCCTCCGGCCTGAGCCCGGCTGCCGGGCCCGTGGGAGCCACCGCTGCCTCTTGTGGCACTGAGGCAAGGGTCCCTCTGCCTGGGCCAGGGCAATTCTAGGAATGTGTTTCCACGTTCCTAGCTGAGCTGTGGTGCCCTCGCTCTCCCACACCAGGGGTGAGAACAGCAGCCTCCACACAAAGGATTACAAGGACAAAATCCCAAGCCTTCAAGCTCCTTTCGCCTTAAGCTTTAGGAGCATTTCATTTTGGGGACACGATGTCTCATGTTTCTTGCCCCTGACCCTCCTTCCAGCCCGGCTCTGGCTGTGTACAGTTCCTTCCAGCCACCTCGTGCGGTCGGTCAGGCGAGTATAGAGTTTCTGCCCTGCCACCCCTTCCTTCCTGGCCTTCCAGCACCCTTACTCACAGGCAGAAGAGCATTGGCGCTTGCTGGGCAGCAGCCAGGGAGCTGCGTGAGGCCTGGGAATGGCAGGTGCCCTGGAAGAGGAGCCAGCGCAGCCCTTGTGGAAAGCGGTCCTCATAGGAGCAGAGTGTGGGAGCCCTTCTGCTGTACCCCCTGCTACTTGTGCCCCAGAGCAGGGACTGGCCTCCTGTGCAGCCCTGTGTAATGGCTCTCTGTGCTGCCCTGCTCCTTGTAGCGGATCCCCAGCAGCCGCCATGGCCAGCGGCAGAGACTCGGACAGCGAGGAGCCAGCAGTGCCGCAGGAGGAGGAGGAGGCAGAGGAGGGCCCGGACGTGAAGGCCGTGCAGGCCCATTACCTGCGCAGCCCCTCGCCCAGCCGGTGAGTCCACAGGCACTGCCACGGCTCCTGGAGGCACGTGGGAGCTGCTGCCCTTCCCTGCTTCCCTTCCTTCCTCTCCTCCACCCTGGCACTTGGGCCAAGCTGCGCCCGGGGATTCCCTGCCCTCCCTGAGGCGGGGTCAGTGTGCCACTCACACAGAGCCTGCAGAGACACAGGACTCCTGCACTAATTAATCCACCCTGCTGGGAGAGTGCGCAGCAGGGATAAACTGCAGGAAGGATTTCTATGGGCTGGTGGTGTCCCTCTCCCCTGTCTCACCCTCTCATACCCCTCTGCTGAAACTTCTGATCCTATTTCAACTCTTCACAAATTCAGCTTCATCTTTATGTCCATTATAATGACTTGTGGATTTATCGAATGTTGATATTAGGCTTTGCCAGTCACAGAAAGACCAAAGGTCTTGGGATTTGGGTTTGATTCAGAACCAGCTTTAGCTACAGGCTTCAGGCACTGAACAGGAGGCTGTCACAGCACAGGCAGAAATTGAGTTACCTCAAGCAAAACAAGCATGATTAGATGTGTTTTCTCCTAACACAAGGAAAAATACACCCCTCTGTTCTCTTTTCCTAAAGCAAAATGCTCTGCAGGGCTTTCTGTAACCTTTGAGATGCTTTAGCTAAAAGCAAGGAGTAGGGATAGAGTTTAAAAAGAACCTTCCCCAGTGTCCCTCAACAAGTAGGAGGTTATGAAATGTTTTCTGCTAACTGTAGGACACTGCAGAAGAATTGAGAACTTATTTCATTTAACCACATGTAGTTCAAAATTGTTTAGGAAGATCACTGAGCTCACATAAAGTAAAATTATGTATTGTAAAATTATGTATTGAGCTCTCTCCTACTGCTCATCCGTCACTCAAAATGAACAGAAACAGCTCTCCAGTTTATTCCCTTCCCTTCCCTTCCCTTCCCTTCCCTTCCCTTCCCTTCCCTTCCCTTCCCTTCCCTTCCCTTCCCTTCCCTTCCCTTCCCTTCCCTTCCCTTCCCTTCCCTTCCCTTCCCTTCCCTTCCCTTCCCTTCCCTTCCCTTCCCTTCCCTTCCCTTCCCTTCCCTTCCCTTCCCTTCCCTTCCCTTCCCTTCCCTTCCCTTCCCTTCCCTTCCCTTCCCTTCCCTTCCCTTCCCTTCCCTTCCCTTCCCTTTTTTCTTGCTGTCAGTGGCAAAACACAGTGATGAAAATGGCAAGATCCTTCCCAGCCAGAAGGGGGTCCTTGGAAGACCCAGGCTTGGGCAGATCTGTGTTTCTCAGAGGCTCAGGACAGCTACGGGTAAAACGTGGTGAGGCTGTGGTGGCAGATTATTGCCAACTGCTGCCTTTTTATTGAGCTTGGGGGCAGCCTTTACAGCAGAAGGAATCGAAGGCAGGGCATAGCTGCAAATTTGTGTCAGCTCCTGTAAATGAGACTGAGACTCCCCTTGCTCATCTCGTAAACTCCTTTGAAGAACTAGAAAAGGATTACTTGCAGTCACGGTTGACAAGGGCTGGAACTCAACTGAATGGCCTGGATGAGCCTGTTAAGTGGTTTCCAATGGCTGTGCCCTCTGTTTTGATTCTGGAGCCTGAAAGCAGTTCAGCTCTCCAGACACTGCTGCACCCTGACTGCATATTAATCACCCTCCCTCTCCCGCTTTAATTAAACAAAAACAAACACTGTATTGCAAGTCTGCAAGCCTTGCATTGCCAGAGAGCTTCTGTGATGGCAGCAAACTTGTCCTAGTGATTTGTACCATCTATTTGGAAGGCAGTGTAGAGGGTGTAGATCAGGGAAAAAGCTCTGTAAAATATTTTGTTAAGATGGTCTAACTGAGAGACTGAATCTTCTTGGACTGTATAGGTGGATCCAGAGGGAAATATATTTGTTTTTAAGGTTGTGGCCTTTTTTGCTTATCAAAAACTTATTACTCTATGTCAAATAACACTTCAGAGGTGTTTGTGGGTGTCGTAGTGGTTTCTGACCCACAGTTAGACAACGCTGAGTGAGTGGAGAGACTGATCACAGGCTCATGCTCTGAAGTGCCCAAGGTACAAAGTACTGAGGGAGAGATTCATGGGCTTCACTCTCAGTGCTGGCACTGCAACTTGTGGTAACTCAAAGGATGCTTGCAGGCAATTAACTGGCAGAAAGAAAACCCAACAGTTTTCTAGCACAATCTGTTTTGAATTACTCAATAAATTGTAGTTAGAGCCATGTTTTTGTCTGTCTGTCTAAGTGGGAGTTACTTGTGAGGCTATTTCTTCTGATCCATCCCCCTCCCAGTCTCAAACCAGACACTGATCTTCTCTGCCCATAAACTCCTCTACCAGGCAATTTGATTGGGAGTGGGCACCCCCAGCCCACTGCAGCTTCTCCCCATGGGATCTGTCTACATCCTGCAAACACTGGATGCCAAGGCATCTTTGAAGCCTGTAGTGCCATGCTGGAGATCAGGGTGGGAATGAGATATGGGAGAAGAGCTGGGACTTCCCTTCTGCAATCAAAGAATCCTCCCTGCTCCAGTTCCCTGCTGTTCCTCTCTGGAGTGGGTGAAGAGGGCTAAAGTCCAGGGGATGGGATCCCAGTGGAGGGTATTTGCCTAACAGGCAGTGTGGTTGGTTGGCAGGTATTCCATGATATCAGACACTGACACAGAGAGCATCTTCATGGAGCCAATCCATCTGTCATCTGCTGTGGCTGCCAAACAAATCATCAGTGAAGGTAAGAGACTATGTAAGTTACAGAGACCTGAAGTTGCACTTGTTTTGCCTTTCTCATCTACAGATCCTAAATGATAAAAAAGCCCTTATGAGAAAACTCCATCTGAAGCAGAGAAAGAAAGAACAACTTACAGAGAGGTTTGGTGACTGCCTTTGAAGCTGTGCAATGAATCTGTGGCAGAATTGTGTACTGCAGGGGTAAAAGTTTGAGTGCTGGTTGCTTGCTGCAACAAACTAAATTAGAGTAGAATGGAACAGAACAGCACAAAATGGATGTCCTTTATTTCAGTTTAAAGGACATATATGATCATCTAAGTCCAACTATTAGGGCTGATCCAAAGTTAAATCATATTATTAAGGCACTGCCCAACATCTCTTAAACACTGTCAAGGATGCAGCATGAACCACCTCCCTCAGAAGTCTGTTCCAGTGTTTGACCACCCTCTCAGAGTTAAAGTGGTTCTCTATGTCCAGTCTGAATCTCCCCAGCTCAGCTTTGAACCATTCCCACATGTCTGATCACGGATACCAGGGAGAAGAGCCCAGCAGCTCCCTCTCCATTTCCCCTCTTCTGGGCCTGGAATAAGGGTGCCCTTAGCTCCCAGGCCTTTGGCCAGTGTGGGGCTCAGTGCAATGTGCCCTTCTCATTGCTGGTTACCCTGAGGCAGCTCCTAGTGAACACGCACCTGCCCACACTGCAGACAGAACAGGGTGATATTTCTGGGGAAGAAAAGCCACAAGGCTTGTCCCAGGCACAAGTAATGATAGCTCATACATTTGCATTGTTTTTGTGTGCTTTTAGTTACAATGTCAGTTTATTCCAGAGCTGAAGACAAAGGACATCAGGGTGGACTCGGTGTGTCCCAGGATGCTGGAGTCTGCGCAGCAGCTGATGGTGGAAGACCTGTATAACCGAGTTAAGGAGAAGATTGATGACACCAGCTTGTTTAACACGCCATGTGTGATGGACTTGCAGAGGGCACTCATGAAGGACAGGCTGGAGACCCCCAGGGACGCTGTGGATGAAGTCTGGCCTAATGTCTTCATAGCAGAAAAGTGAGTGTCAGCTTCTGTCATCAAGCTGCACGAGATTCCCAGTAAAGGGTCAAATGGAACCATTGAAGGCATAGCATGTATTACATGCATCTAATACCTTTCATCCCTAGAGAGCCCTAAAGTGTTTTTCAGACTGTGCTCACAGAAATCTCTATGCACTGCAAAGTAAATACTTCTGGAATAGAATCAGCAGCTTTCCTATGCTGTTTAGATGCTTCAACAGTTTAGGAGAGGAAAAGACAAATAAGCCCAAATTCCACTGTTCTGATTGGAATTTGGCTCTAAAATTGGAACTAAAGTCTTTGGTATGTAAAAGGGAGTTTAAAAGGTAATGCCGAAGCAAATGTCAAGTAAACGTGATTAGGTCTCCTGTACCATGGTTCAGCTATATGAAATACCTGTGTAAGTGACCAGACAGAATGAGAAGGGGATATAGAGTAAACCATCAACTATGAAGTGGTAAAAATTGATAAATAAGTACATAGCCTGAACCCTGGATGGCAGTATGAGTTTCAAACCAAGCTGGATTGGAAACAGAGCATATGGCTCTACCAGTGAATGTAGGCTTCTTGTTTTCTTTTCACAGTGAGTATTGGAAAGAGATACCTGTAGAACTCTCAAAGGACATTAAGGTCTGAGTGGTGCCTCATGCTGAATGAGTTTCATGGACTGGGAGTTATGTAGACCTTGTAGCATGCAGCTATTTTCCCACTTAAAATAGGGGCACTGGTATCTGACATGTTTTTCCCTTTTCCGCAGAAGCGTTGCAGTGAACAAAAGCCGTTTGAAGAGGCTGGGGATCACCCATGTCCTGAATGCAGCTCATGGCACAGGTGTCTACACAGGAGCAAGTTTCTACAATGGTCTCAATATCCAGTACCTGGGCATTGAAGTGGATGATTTTCCAGATACAGATATCTCCAAACACTTCCGCCCAGCTGCAGAGTTCCTTGACGAAGCCCTGCTGACTTACAGAGGTAAGAGGAGATTGAAGTGGTTCCAGGTTGTTTGGGAATTAACAGGGAGAAACCTTACTCTGATAAACAGCTGATATGCCACATTTGTAATGGGGTAGAAGGCAGAGCCTTTGCCCTCTGCATGACAGTGAGCACCTCCTGCCTGTTTCTGCCCAGTCTCATTCAAAACAGGAGGGAGCAAACTGGAAAGGGCAGGCAGCCCAGCAGCCCCATGACTTCAGGTTCAAAGTGGCTGCAAGTCAGCTCCTGCAGCTGATTTGAAAGAACCTGACTATAGCAAAGAGTAGAATCCCTGCTCTGATACATTTTTTACAATATTGATAGTCTATAATACTATATAAATAGATAGGTATATTCCTGTACCCTGCACTTTTCAGTTTCGCCATGATGCCATAAACCAGGCTGATTTTCTAGAACAATCCAAGTGGCTGAGTTGAACCTCTGGGTGTCTATACCCAGACTGCTGTCAGATTTGCTGGACTTCACTTCCATGGCAACTGTTATTCTGTGGACCTCCAGTGCACGCTGGTCATTTTGTTGCAAATTCAGTGGACAGTTAGAAATATCTTTTTGCAGTTCAGTATTGAAAGAAGCACCAGGGTCTGTGATATCACTGATATTCTTCATATAAATTGTCAATTAATCTCATTTCTGTAGAGAGGCAACAGAAAGCAGTAGTGACAGTAAGAAAAGTGTAAAGTTTTGTTAGTATGCAAGGAATGTTGAGCCAGTTTTAATAGCCCAACAACACAAGGAGGATGCACCAAGGCAGATGAGCCTTGGAAGAAATGAAGGGAAGGAGATTTCCCCCTCTTGGTCAGCTGTTAGATTGGCTTAGCTGGCTGGTAAAACACTTGGAAGGCAACCAAGACTTTTGATGCTAAGGTATAAAAGACATTTCAGGATTGGAGGAAGAGGTTCATTAGGTAAACCTCTTGTGGTAACATATCAGCAGTTAGAAAGATGATGCTTAAATTGGCTTCATTAAGTTTCAGTGCAAACAGATTGATTAAACTGAAGTTTATCACACATTTAGAAGCAGTAATTTCAGTTGTTTGCAAGCTAGCAAAGCCTCATTTACACTCTCTCTGTATTTACAAGCTTTTCTTTAGCTGTAATTTGCCATACAAGTAACTTAAACCCCAAACAATTTGTCTGTGCCAAAGCTTGGTTTTCTGCAAGAGGTAGTAAATGCTATAAAATAAAGCAGATCCTCAATTTTGATTCTTGCTTATACAGTTACTGGTGCAGGACAGTAGGTCCCAGTAGTTTGAAGCATCTAGATCAGTTTGTCAGGGTCAAAATCAGCTCTCTTCTGATAGTTACTTTGTTCTGTTCATTTAAGATATAACAGGACTTTAGCCTCCAGTCAGTCTTCAATGTAATTGTTTGAGGGTACCTTGCAAAACTCATCTAGATTCTGGCAAAAATACTATTAAATTAATACTGAATTGTTATTTAAGTCCTATAATGTCTCTTATAGAAAAAATAAGTTACTTGCTTATCCTCCCAATACCTTCCTGGAGGCTAATGCTAATATCTCCCTTTTTACATATTGAGAAAAAAGCACGGAAAGCTTAAATGTCTGACCCTATGTCAGCCAGCAAGTCAAGAATATCTCACTTGTCTTTCTAATACCTATTATAAGCTTTTTGACTATTTGAGTAAATGAAGTGCATAGGTAAAAATACAAATACTATTTAGATTGTTTGGAAATGTGCTTGCCCACAGTTTTTGAGACTAAAACTCAAAAACTAAAAAAATGTGCTTTTTATTTGTATGTATCCAGATTTTTATTAAGCTAAAGCTAGCGAATATTTAGTGTTGGTTTCAGTCTCTGAAACATATAATCGGTGTAGTTTTTAACACTATGCAGAGAATGCTTTTGTGCTACATACCAGAGCATCCTGTCTGCTATTGGAAATAGCTGATGCCTTTCACATTCACTGTCTGTAGGCAGAATCCTTGTCAGCAGTGAGATGGGGATCAGCCGCTCAGCTGTGCTGGTGGCTGCCTACCTGATGATCTACCACCACATGACTGTTCTGGAGGCCCTGATGACCCTGAGGAAGAAGCGTGCCATCTACCCCAACGACGGCTTCCTGAAGCAACTGCGGGAGCTCAATGAGCAGCTCCTGGAGGAGCGAGAGCTGGAGCGTTCTGGAGATGAGGATGTGACTCCAAGCCAAAGTCCTCTTCCCTCTGCAGGGACTTCTTCACGGCTGTCTGGAGCTGGGGGCTCAGGGAGCATCAAGGGAGCCAAAGCCCACTCCATCACTGTAGAAGAAGAGGACACCAGCAGCATTCTGGGTAGTTTTATGAGCTCTTCATCAGTGGAAAAAACTAGCTGGGTTTCCAAACACTCCACCCTGATCACCGAGGAGGAAGAGGAACAATTGTATGAGGAGTGGAGGAGGAAACAAGGCCTATCTGGAAAAGAAGCAGGAGTTCACCATGAAAGAAGAACATCTCCAAAGCATCTGGATCAGGAAGAGGAGCAATCTGATGAGGATGTGGAACGGAGGATCCACGATTGGCAGCGCAGAAATGAGAAATACCAGATGGCAGGTACAGCCAGGGAGGAGGATGATGAATGCAGCATGGGAGGAAGACCTTACCCATCAGGTGAATTCAGTGATGTTGAGAGTGTGAGCAGTTTTGAGATCCGAACCCTAAAAAAGCAGCTGGAAGCCAGTAGCTTTAGCAGGATGAGGAGGAGCCGCACAGACTCTGTGTCTTCTGAGAGCACCTGGGACATGTGGAATCAGAGGCTTCTGGAGATTGAGAAAGAAGCTGCTCAGAGGTATCATTCTAGGAGTAAAACCTGTGGGGAGAGACAATCCCCAGAAACGGGAAGAAAGGAGAGGGATGTGGATGAGGAGAGTGTGTTTTCAGACTCCTCCTGTAGCTCCTTCTACAATTTCTGCCAAAAGAACAAGGACAAGTTGACTCCTCTAGAAAGGTGGAAGGTCAAGAGGATCCAGTTTGGCTTTCACAAGAAGGATTTAGAACCATCATCTGCACCATCTCCAGCAGAGGATGGCAGCCAGGCAGGTCAGGAGGAAACAGAAGGGAAGAGTTTGTCAGATATTGATCTGACTGCTTACCAGGCTTGGAAAATGAAGCGGCAGAAGAAGGTGGGCAGTGAAAGCAGCAAGGAGGAATTTGTTGAATTTGCCAAAACTGAGGATTCTGCTTCAGCTAAAAAGAGGCAGAGGCGTGTAGAGCTCCTTGAACGTTCAAAGAAAATTTTAGAAGAAAGCCAGTCCATGTGCAGCTGGGAGACAGAGAGTACAATGAGTGGGAGTATTCCCCTGTCAGCTTTCTGGTCTTCAGCACCTTCTGCAAGTGGTGCAGACGATGCAGCTTCTGCCCTGAGCGTGCAGACAAATCATTCATCTTTGTCACAGGCCAGGAGTTGTACTGGAGCAACGCAGCTGCCCAATATACCCCTTCCCAATCTCCCAGTTGGCCCAGGTGACACAATATCCATGGCAAGCATTCAGAACTGGATTGCTAACGTGGTCAGTGAAACCATTGCTCAGAAGCAGAATGAGATCCTGATGCTGTCCCGTCCATCGTCCGCCATGGCCTCCCTGTCAGGAGACCTTGGCAGGCGAGCAGATGATGACAAAGTTTCTCTTCTCAGTGCTCAGAGTGGCTCATCCCTCGCTGCCTCTCAGCTCCAGCAGCAGGACCTGCGCAGGGCTGAGTCTCAGTCTGTGCTATCCTGCAACACCTCCGTGAGTGCAAGGACAGAAGGGACTGCTTCAAACATGAAGCTGACCCAGACAAGCAAACCACTGTACAGCCTCTTTGCTGATGATGTTGACCTAAAGAAACTCAGGAGGAAGGAGAAGGAGATGCAAATGGAAATGAGAGAAAAAATGTCAGACTATCAAATTGAAAAGGTGATCAGAGACAATAAACGCAGCACTTTATTTAAAAAAAAGGTGACCAAAGCAGAGGAAGATGAAACAGAAGATGACAGAGAGAGTACAGCAAACAGCCACAGGCGTCCCTTGCAAGCAGATTTTGACAGAACTGATGCAGTCTTTGATCTGTCCAGTCAACCTGCAACCTCAGGTGCACCAAAGTCAGAGGTAGATACTGATATTACCAAGTGGCTCAATGGCCTGAGAGCAGAACGAGATCCACCGTCATATTATGATCAGACTGAGAAAGCTAGAGAGAAATACAGATCATCCAAAGTTAGACAGATGGATTCTGAGACATCCAGTTACAGATTCTGCAGATCCCAAAGAAAAGAGCTAGATAGCTGTTCTTCCTACGAGTCAACAGGAGATTCACTGAGAACCATGTCAAGATTTTCCTCTGCTTCTGCAAAACAGGACAAAAAGATGTACAAGTTCACGAGGTCCAGGGTCAGTGAGACAAGTTCCAGAGGAAGCAGCCCAGATCTGCATGTTTTCAGCCAGTCACCTGAACCACCCTTTGACTCTGAATCCCCTGAACCATCCACACAGAGCCGAGTTAGAGCTCATCATGTGGAGGCATGTGAAGAGGAGGCCAGGTCAGACGTGTCAGAATGTGGAGCAAAGAGAAAGTTTACCCAAAGCTTTTCAAAATCTGAAGAGGATGGAAAGAAGGAGGCAAAAGTGGAGCAAAGTGAAGAAAGGTTTGCATCTAGGCAGGTCTCTCAGTACAGGCGAAGCACACGTAAAGAAGAGGAAGAAGAGATGGATGATGATGCCATTATTGCTGCTTGGAGAAGCCGACTAGAAGAAACTACAGCAAAGCTCCAGCGGAGAAGGGAAGAGTGACCAAGATCAGACTACAGGAACACAAGCAGAGCCACAGAGTCCCTGAATCACTCACTCATCATTATATTTTTGATAATCCTTTGTGGTTTGTAGGGCATTTCCTGCAGATAGTTCTCTTCTTAATCAAAAGCGATGAAGGGAAGAGGTCAAGTTCTGCAAGTGTTTGTGGTTTGTCAGAAAGAAGATGCTGGTATTAAATGATCAATGTAGGTAGGAACACAATGTTAGAAGCCATTAGGAGCCAGACGATGTTTCAGCAGCAAAAGCAGGTAACGGTGACACCTCAAGTCAAAAGACCAATCACATCCCATTTTGGTTATTTCAATTTCCTAGTGTCGTTAAAGACTGGACATGTTTTTTCTAGGATCTTTTTCATCATAAATGGAAGAAGCCAACAGCCTTTTCTAGGAACTTAAAGAATGTTTTTCTCTTAATCAGTTTTACTTTATACGACTGAGAAGATATTACCAGGTAGGCTCCATTTTCTGCACCAGCCTTATGAATGTCTAGAGAAGTAAGACAGGTGAGAGGAATACATGTTCTGTTTTACTTTACTAAGTAGCAGAAGCTAAGAATACTTGAAAAAAAAAGATGCCTCCTGTTTAGAAGTTAAGTGCAGGAATGAATGCATTCATTGTTTTCCATTAAATAGGGTCATCTCTGCTCCAGTATGGTTGGTTCCTCCTGATAACTTCAGGTCAACAAAGGAAAAACACAGTAATATGAGCAGCCATCCAAAAATCATTTTTTGATGTAGTTAAAGAGATAGAGTTAGGATTAGTGTTAGTATAGGCTGGGTTTCTGAGTATTGACTTCAGTTTGGTTTATGTATGCAGCTCAGCTAAACTGGTGCTTTTGTGTTTATAGTCAGATTAATTTTCAACATGATTGCCTTGAAAGAAAAGAGCAATACACAAACTGACCTCATAATAAAATTGTTTCATTAGAGCATAGGTGTAAGGTACCATGCACCTAAGGAGAATTGTGTCTTTGAAGGTGGCACCTGGAAGCTTGTTTTTAGGAGGCAGGGGTAGGTTCAAATGGCATCTTGCAGTTGAAGTGTTCTTTGTATCCTGAGCTACACAGGAAGAAGCCCAGCCTCCATGGTAACTGAGTACTCCAGGTTAAGAGCCTCGGGTCTTTCCATGCCCTGCAGAGCCTTGAGAGCTTGTGTGACACAACCCACCAGCTTGCCACAGCATCACTTGTGTGTCTTTCCACACCACAGCACCCAACCCTCACCAGTCAACATCCTCCACCTCTCATAAGCACATGGGCCAGTTTCTACTGACTTTGGCTCAGGAATTATCAGTTCCCTCTTCTTACAGACTGTATTTTGAACCAACAAAGCCCTCTGGCAGAGCTGAATCTAAAACAACAATGGAGGGACGATGCAGTAGCGCGCTCTCACAGGAAGTTTGTCTTTTTCTTGTAATCTCTTCTCCCTCCCACTGTGATGCTTAGAGCTCACCATTACCATTATGCTAGTACCTCTCCCTATTTTAATTGTGTAATACAGACAGCAAGCTCCACAGGGCAAGGGCCTGCTCTTTGTCCCTGTCTGTATGGCACTACGCACATCAGCAATGCTATCTAAATAATGGTTACTGATAACAAAATGCAGCTGGCAATTTTCCTAAACTTAGAATCATTTCTCTCAACTATAACTCACTGATCAGACATTATCCCTGCTTCTCTGAAGATAAAGATGATTCTTTCTGACAGCCAGGACTGGGGTAAATGATAGCTACTTATTGTCAGGTGAATGGAGTCTCACAATCAGGTGATTAACCAGTAACAAAGGTAGAAAAAATAAGAGAAATCACTTACTTGTGTGGGTTGTTTTGGGGTTTTTTTTTTGTAAACTCAGATTACATTTTTGAAATACATAAGGAACATGGTTGTGCTAATGTTTCAGGCATGCAGAGATGCTCTATGGTTTATAATGCTCTTCTACTATAAAATAATATATTATACAATGCATCCCTTGTTTCTGTATATTTCTGCGAGTTGTTATTTTTAAAGTAGTGAAATTCCAGGCCTTGATCCAGTTCTGAGAATTTATATTGAATTTCTGCAGTGCGTGTTAGGATAGGCATTTTCCTCTTCCCTTCATCCCTGGTAAAGTTGCTCCGCAGAAAACAGCTCTGCATAGACATATTTGGAGCTTGCTTTAATTTCATCCTGGAAAAGGTCTTAAGTTTTGATGGATCAAAGTGGAAGTGTGCAATACCTTCTGGCACTGAATTTACTTTTTTATCAAAAGCTGATTCCCTCTGAAAAATCCTGCTTCCTGTGCCTGGATGTTCCCAGCAGACAAGCCTGTCCTCTGCAGTACTGCAGGGGGCATCTCGCGCTGTAAAAGACGAGCAGTAGATGATGTGGTAATTGGTTTCATTTTGCACTGTACAGCACAGCCTTTGTTTGGGCAGCATTTTGATTTAAACACTAATCTAGGTCTGCTGCACAAATAAATTATTCAAGACCAAGGGGCAGAATATGGTTCTGTAACAAGTCTGAGCCAGACCATCCTGATAGCGAGTTTTGACCCTTGTGAGAAAGGGTTAAGTGGGTTCTGCTGACTCATTGAGGTAGGTGGCTTATTAGTTCACTTGTGTAAAAGGGAGATAAAAATGGTTTGCTGGGGAGAGGCCATCTAAGATGCTGGCTGAGCAGCCATGAGGGAGAAGCCTTAGAAATAGCTGAACTTTATTTTCTTATTGCTTATATCCTTGTTAATAAAGCCAAACCCCCAAAGCAATAAGGGGGTGGGGATCATTTTGGACTCCATGCAGTATATGGCCAGTGCTTGAAAGCAAGATGGGAAAGGCTCCAGCTCACAGGTATAAATTACATGAAACAGTGACATAAAGACCTTGCATGGTGAAAATATTAAAGCATTCAGTCATAAGACCAATAACCAGGAGAGACAGAAATGGAGGGGTTGAAGGCAGGCTAGAAAGTCAGGTTTTAAGATGAGAATTTAGAAGGAGATAAGGAATTGCTGAAAGGGGAGAGGTCTGCACAGATTGTTTCAGGTGACCAGAGCTGCAGAGTGAATGGTTTTTCAGCAATGACACCAGTCTGACAGTAGATTAAAAGAGTAAATAAGTACCCAAATTTATCTAGGAAGGATTTTTCAGCAAAGATGTGCTGGGACTGATATTTTTTTTTCCCTCTCAGTTTGCTGCTGTAGGGAGGAGGGGTTTTTTGGCATTGTATAGTGGAAGGTGAAAGTGAAAGGAGCATCCATACGGTCAGTTAAGAATATAAACACAAGAACATAAGAAAGGCTGTATGGGGTCAGACCAAAGGTCCATCTGGCTCAATATCCTGTCTCTGATAGAGAACAACAGCGAATACCTAGGGAAGAATATATACAGTGATAAAAGTGTTATTTCCCCAGCATGATCTCCCAGCTTCTAATCATTTGCAACTCAAGGCCTTCCTAAGCCAGGTGTGATATTTTTGTATTTAATAGCCCTTAATAGGTTTTCCTTCTATGTAAGTGCCTAGTAATTTTTGAGTTATAACCACTATAGCCTTGTACCCACTAGCCTCTGTGACCTCTTGTAGCAAGATGTCCCACAAGTTACTGCACACAAAATGCTAAGCCATCTTCTTTCTGCCTGTTCTGATCCCTCTGTCCACTAGCCTTCAATGCCAGTCTAGTGTCTATTAGTATCTACATGTCCCATGAGATTTTACCCTCCTTCAGTCACTCTGTCCCATCCTTAATTCTCTGTTTTTTTACCTGAATTACTTATTCCTCATATAGGGGTAGCCTCGTGTCTCTTCATTATCCTGGCCATTTTTCTCTGAACACTTTCTAGTTCTATTTTGTCATGTTTGAGATGAGGGACCAAATCCTCACGCAGTGTCCAGGGTGCAGGTGTGGCAGGGATTTATCCTATGGTATACTGACCTTTTTTTTCTGTTCCTTCCCTATTGACTGCTAACAGTCTTTATGTTCCTTTGCCTGTTGCTGAGCACCAGAGTGATGTTTTCATAGAACTATTTATTTTATACACCAAATCTTGTTGGATGGCAATGGTCAGCTATGAGATCATCATTTTATATGTTAAGTTTTCTTATTTCTAATGTTTTACATTTATTAGCCTTGAATTTCATCTGCCATCTTAGTTCTCAATCTCTCTGTCACATTAAGTCCTTCTTCATTTTTCCACAAGTATCCTCCCATTTCTACCTGCTCTGTTTCCTTAATGTCCTTTGAACAAGGTAGAAACTCAGAGGATGTGGGAAGCAAAGAAGTTAAGGAGGGATAGATGAGAGAGAGACCCATTTGATGTTGATCTGCTTGAAGTAAGAAATAAGAAAGTGATGAAAGAGCTAGGAGATAAATGTTCAAAAAGAGATCTGAAGACCATAGACAAATTGAGAAGGGAACCTACAGTGGTCAGACATGGGAAGATACAAATGCAAGCCAGAGAGGCCAATGCAAAATATTAATTTGTGTAGATGTATCAATGTCTAGGAAAAGGCTAGGAGGCAACATTTGTGGGAAGAAAGGAGATATAAAGAAGTTACACAAGTGAGAAATGTGAAGGGGACTGGGAGAAATGGAAAGAGTGAGAGACATTAGTGGGACACCGATGATAAAATGACATCGGTGCTGGATTGGGAATTCAGTGTGGTGCAAGCAAGTTTGAAGGAAGTGGAAATGTGCCAGAAATATGTTATTCCTACTGTAAGAGCTGCATTTTGCATTGTAATACTGATAGCTGTGGGGCCATGGCCCATTTCCCCCATCTAGGAATTTCAGGACAATGTGATTTATTGCATGCAGCACTAGCTCGCACTGGATAATTTTAAAAGGAGTTTAGCACCATTTCCTTCCTTTACAGCTCCTTGAGAAATGCTTACACATTAGCTGTGGTGGAGAGCTAGGTGAATTATGAGACAAAAAGTTTTATTTGGGGAGGTTATGTTGCATTGCCTGCCTTTCTTTAAAGGGTGTAGCTGGAATACATTCAATATAGACATTATAATGGGAAAACACAATATCCATGACCTTCCTAAATTTATAGACAATCCAACAAAGGTACTGAAAGCCTGTGATTAATATAGTCTGGAGCTTGGAAACAGACACTGCATACTCATGTAATCCTGCAAAATCTCTTTGAGAGCTACCTGCCTATTCTCTGGAATTTCACTTGTCATGTAGAAAAATGAAAGTGGGTCTGATCTCTGGCTGTTCTAATTGTGAAGAAAACTTCCAGAATGAGAAGTATGTGTAACAAATAAACTGTTCTCTAGAGAGGTGAGAGCATAGGTCTAAATGGTGTGTGAATTGCCCCAGTCATTTCAGTGAGGTTCTAACTTATTTGCCCAGAAGTAATAATTTAAATGCCAATAATATTTGTAACCCTGTAGTTCATGTAATAAATTGAAAAAGGTTCAAAGTGCATGTATTTAGCTTGTCTATTGCCAATACCAGCATAATCTGCTTGAATGAGCACCCTGTCATTGTGGTTGGTTTTGTTGTTTTCTGATTTGTTTGGGTTTTGTTTTTTTTTCTTTTGCTTAGGCTGCCTTTTGTTCTTTGGTACATTTCAACATATTCAGGAGCTGATTTCATGTTGTTTCCAGCTATCCTCCTGTTACAACCATTCAGTAGCTTCTGAGCTTGGTGTTTTCATGTGACTGCTGTACCTCTGCCACAGGGTGCACTCACAAACAAAAACACACACAGATATAAAGAGAAAACATTATTTGTGACTTATAAAAGCAGGCAACAATATGAATTCAGTTCTTCCCAGGACTATCCAAGTGTGGTGATGTGAAAACTGTCTTAGAGAGCTGGAGAAGGGACATCCTGTTTGTGCTTTGAACCTTCCCCTCTGGATTGCATTTCATTTTTATTTGCATGTATCTTTAAAACAGACAATTTTAATCCTTGCACAAGAGCATAACTGCTTCCACATCTGATTCATATCTGCAGGTAGACTGGTTTACTTTTAGTTAAGATCTGTGTGCCCAGGAAGACACAAATGTGTGTAATAGAAAACTAGCTTCATTGTTAACTATGAGGAGAACATTGTCTCTACATAATCAATCAATCAATCAATCAATCAATCACTTATTTCTTTCCAGTGCACCCTTCATGCCAACATGCCTGAATGCTTTATGGTCATTAAATTAAATCAAAGAACACACCACAGAATGGACAAGGCCAGATCAATAAATCTTAAAACCTGATTCAAACTTACCAAGGACTCTGCACAAGTAACCATGACAGGAAGGATGACTCCAGTCAGGAGGGCATGTGTGTGGGCATAAAACTGAAACAAGACTTAGGTGATACTAATTAGAGGACAGAAACATTTAAAGGAACTGTAATTTTTATAGCATCACCCAGCTGCCAACACCATCAACCTGCAGCTTAATGTCTTAAGAGTATTTTCAGGTTTATGGATGATATAAGAAAATAAGAATGGTGGCAAGAACTTTTTATGACTTTTTACAGGTCTACACTTCAGGGCACCTCTTGGCTAATTTTAAAAATTTGCCTATTTGTGATCTCTCCATTTGATTATTGCAGGGCACCATATGAAAGAAAGATGCAGTAAACACCAGATGGCAATTACTACAGTAGGACTGTTCTGCTTTCATGGACCATCCCAGCAATTTGATCTTTGCAATGACTCCATGCTGAACTCAGATCCAGTCAGAAGTCATCCATTAGCTGGGCAGAACATTTCTCCCTCCTTGCTTGAGAGGAGAGCTTTATGAAACTGCAATACCTTTTATGAAACTGCCAATTAATGGGGAGCTTTGTACATTTTGCTCATAGAAATATCCCAGTAGCTGTCACAACCTATGGAGGTTCATTCCCAAAGCACATAAAATGACCACAGGCCTAACTACGTTCAAAACTAAAAGCAAACCCCAGTTCTTCAACTTAAACTTCCCTCCCTCAATAATGTCGAGGCATGTGCTCCTCAGTCTGTGAATTGGATCAAAAATATTGCCTAGAGGCAAAGGGTCAGAGGAGATTCCACTTATGAAAAACAGGAGGCCCTCAAAAGGGTGCAACCTCAGTTGCTGAACAGACACCACAAATAGGATGGATAAAAGCCCACATGAGACTGGTATGTGAGCAAGCAGAAGCTGACAGTTGCCCCTCAGGAATAGAGTATAAAGGTTTCAGTTCTGCAGGAGATGTGATCTGAAAGTCTGCTTCCTGGAAGCAATCACACCTGAACTGTTGCATGGTGCTGCAGTTGCATAATTTAATAGTTGTCATGTTTCATTCCAAGGTGAGTGCTCTTGGTGGTAGTGTACATAAAAAATTTGTATGTCATTAGGGATAAAAGGGTCTGTGCCAGACAAGGTCAGATATTATCCTCATGAGTGGCAGAAGAGGTCCATATTAAAACAAAGAAGGTGTTTGATTTCTTTTTGAATGTGGGCAGATGATTCAGACCCACGTGCCCTTCATATGCTCTGTCTCTCCCCTTCCTATCTCCTTTCTTTTGAAACAGATTTAAGTCCATCTACTTTTATATTTTCAAACAAAACCCATAAAAGGGCCATAAATATCATGACTCGCTAAAATGAAAGCTGTTTTCTTCTTCTCCCAGGAGACTCCTGCCTGAGAGAGAGACAGAAAGAGTTCACCTCTTTGAAAATTTCCTCCTCTGTCGAAGTAAAGCTGGTATCTAAAAGCAGCCTTCAAGGCTTTGTTCTTATCATCTTGACCTGGCTTTGTACTGGCTTCTCTCTGTATTGCTTGTGGAAGTGTGAAGGACGGGGCATGGGGAAGGAGTTTTGGCTATCACTGGCAGAGCAAGGGTCATGCTTGGAAAGGGATTTCATTGTGGTTTCAGAAAACATTATAAACTCAGTGCAGTGGCAGAAAGAATGAAGAAACTCATTCCCCTCCTGGATCAGACCAGTGATCCACCCTTTGTGTCTCTGATGTTGGCCAGAACCAGATTCACCTCAGAAGATATAAAGAAAGTTTAAGTGGGTAATTATGGAATAACCTGCCCTGAGTAAAATTTTCTCCCCTTCTGGCCCAAAGCCCTCCTTCATCTCTCCTCCTTGGTTAGAGTTCAACTCTATGCCCTGAAGCATGACGGCTTCTCTCCCTTCCAAACTGCTTTTCATCCTGGCCTGTCTCATGTAACTGCCTATGACAGTGATGGGATGTATAGGTCTTGTCCACTGAGAGTCTGTGACAGATCACAGCCTTATTGGAGAGAGAGGCAGAGAGGCTGAAGAGAAGGCGAGGGAGGAGAGCATAAACTCAGATGAAATATCCATCAGGAAGATGGAAAGAAGAGTGAGTGCCCGGGAAACTAATTGCTGCCTGCTGATCTGGGCTGTGGGGATAGCTTGCAAGTGAGCATTTTTGGTTTTCAGAAATTTCAGCCTGGAGCACACTAGGAAAGTCAACTCTTGGTTGAAACTACTGTTCATCAATATTTCCCCTTTTATATATATATATATATATATATATATATATATATATATATATATATATTTGTTTGTTTATTTATTTTTAAAGCTGTAGAAGTATGACAGTAGTCCTGAGAGAACAATTCCATTATAACTTAAGGGAGCTTTTTCTTCCACTGAAGTTCACTACTCATTTCTGAAAAGGTATTGGCATAATTTGGGGCTCTTAGGCACTGAACATGGATGAAAATCAGGCTATTTTTCTACTGCTTGAAGACTATTTAGGAATGCAAAGTTAGATAGTCCTGCCTAGGTCCTTACCCCTATCACACAGAGCTGCTCATAATCCTGGGTAGAGCAAAGGCCAGCTTCTGTGGATTTGTTCAGCCATCACATAGGGCATCAAAATTTATGTGACAGAATGCCAGCTGCCCCAAGGTAAGGATTAGAATTGTCCAGCACATGAAGGCTTTTGACTTTTTAGATACTGTCAACAGTATTGCAGGTGATAGCACTATACCACAAAAGGAATTAACAAAGTCCCAGGGGTTGCCTAAATGTACTTTCTAGATGGACACTTTCCAGTTGTATGCAGGTTGAATGATAGATTTCACTTATTTGTCCAGGAGCTCAGCAATTCCTAGGGAGAGGGAAAGAAGAGCTAGATTTTGGGGTCATATCCAAATCTCAGTAATGATTATTTTCACTCCCACAGTATCCACTGTTTCCCCTATCACTTTCCCTCAAAAGTGTGGCAAAGGAATCTGGAGTTTTCCAAGTGATTACCCAAGAGACTGGGTGTGTTGAAATCACACCCAGTCTCCTGGATACCACACTGAGGTGTTCAAAGCATCCTGCTCGTGTTGGCTGAGCACAGGAGATTGTTCATTAAGAAAAATGACTGTATCATTCATACTGGGCACAGCTGCAGTGAGCAGCTCAGTGGCAGTGTTCAAGGCTCTGTAATCTCCTGTTAGTTGCCACTTGCCATTAGATTTTTTTACTGGCCATAAAGGAGAATTGTAGGGGAAATGAGACGTGACGATAATTCCCTGTTCTTCCAGCTCCTTTATCAATTCAGTAACAGGACAAATAGCAGCAGAAGGTAATGTGTATTGTGGAATATTAACTGCCTTACTATGGGGTAAAGGAGCAGCTGTTTGCAACAGATTAGCAGTCAGAGATGCATCTGCAGGAGATAAACTTGGGGACAGAAAGGGTGATGTCCCTGTTTCCCATTTTCCCCACTACTGACCCTTCAATACATCCATGCCCAGTATATTAAAGATGCCCAAAAGTAAGGTCAGGTGGATTTTCTGTCCCTTAGAATCAGCTTTGCCCTGACCAGAGGGTGGTTGGTGAGTTTCCCATGATTGACTGCTGGCAAAGCAGAGGCTGCCTTTTGTAAGTGTCCTTATGTACCATGGATATCTGGATTCCTGTGTCAGTGAGTAATGTGGTGAGGTAGGGATGGATCATTAATTTGGGACCATCATCTTGGGACTGAGATCCTCAGCAGTGGGAGTAGCACCCACCTTAGTTTCCTAAATATCCAGTCTAGGTTTAGTGCTGGTAGGTTTGGATCTATCCCTGAGCTTACAGCACTTGCATGCTCTATCCCTTTGAACCATATGGTGTCACCCCGTCTCCAAACACAGATCCCAGAGGGTTATGAGAAGTAAATGAGGAAAACTTGTGCATTGTCACAAAAGGAAAGTTGGCATCTCAGAGACAGCTCCTTCCCTAAATATATTTTCCATCATGTTTTACACTCAGCAGTAACTGATCACATTTCTCAATTTCTGCTTTTGTCTTTCACACGGAGGCAGGCTCACTCTTTTACATTTTCTCTAGCTGAGGATCTCCCTTGGTTTTTACCCTCTGGGATGTATAGTGGTATATCTGCCAGCCTACACTGAAGGACATCTTGGAGAGTAATACTGTTTAAGTTCATCTTAATGGCCAATGCTAAAGATTCCCACACCCCCCAGCTTCCATTAGACACACATCAGACATGTGCAGGCTCCCAAATCACCTCCCAAGGATGCAGTTCTGCTGGGAGGGATTATCAGGCTCCTGGGGCAAGGGGTGCTGGTCCTCCTAATTCAGCTAAAATCACTGTTTTCACCATGGCTGCATAAAGGCCCTTTAGTTCTACCTGGGCACCTGTCCTGCCTACCTGGCTCTGCTTCAATCCAATGCTGCTGCTTCCAGCACACATCAGGCCTTAGCATGGGCTGGCTTGGCCAGACCAGGAGCCTGAGTCTCAGAAAGGCCAGGGTCTCAAGCAAACAAACAAAAACAAACAAAAGGGATTGTTTTTATTATTATTATTATTTATCAGGAAATGTAGTGATAGGAAGTGGGGTAACCATTTTAAACTGAAAAAGCATAGATTTATGTTAAATAGTGGGGTAGAATTATATTAAATATTGGGAAGAAATTCCTTACTGTGAGGGTAGTGAGGCCCTGGCACAGGTTGCCCAGGGAAGTTGTGGATGCCCCATACCTGGAAGTGTTCAAGGCCAGGTTGGTTGGGGCTCTGAGCAGCCTGGTCAGTGGAAGATGTCCCTGCCCATGGCAGGGGGGTTGGAACTGGATGATCTTTATGGTCCTATCCAACCCAAAACATTCTGTGGTTCTATGACTGGTTCCTTCTAATCCACTTACACAGTGCCACTGCCTGGTATGTATAGGGTGATAAGAATATTATTTCACTGAACTCACCTTGTACATGTGTCCACACTTGGTCTGATGATGCTTACACAGTGTAAAATAATCCCTTGTTTCTGTGGCAAATCTCTCTTGTGTGGACAATTACGTACCCTTTAAAATTCCATTTTTTGGCTATGTTTTCTGCAACATAGCCATTACAAATGTATAGAAAATGTAAATAACTTAGCTAAAATTTTTGCTAGCCACCTTTCTCCTTGCCTCTCCTTCAGTTATGAATGCCTTGGAGAAGAGATCATTCTTGCTTAGTGCCTGAAAATGCCTGAGCTTCTAGGGGGAGCTGCAGTAAATAAAAAAAAATTATGCTGGATTCTATTTTCACTAAAAGAAAAAAAGAAAGGCATGTTATAACCCTGATTTGGTGTGATTATACTGTAAATAGGCCATAAACAGTCAAAGGGAAAATAACCCACAATATTCACACCTTTGAGAGACTGTGAGGTGGTAATCGCTATTCCTCCCTGCTGTTCAAAATATTTTCCAAGTGTCCTCGAAACTGCACTGGCAGCAGAATGTGGCCCAATTCAAGGGCTTTAATGCTACTGCTAAGTAGAAATGATTTTTGTCCTCGAAATTTTCAGTGAAATAGTCTGTATTTTGCAAAAGAAAAAGCATAGCTATTCACTGCAAAAGTACTAAGAAAAAAGACAGAGACCATCAGAAATCTTTCTGACAAGACAATTCCATGTTTTAAAAAAAAGATTTGTCCAATTAAGGAAAAAGTACAAATGTTGAATTTCAAAAATAGGCATGTTCTATATGAAGATGACAGAGAATTTCAGTGTTGCTTGCTGAAGTTAATAGGGTGCATAATGTCCACTTTATACATGGGGAAACAGGAACAGAAATTTGCCTTCAGCTCATTTTTTCACTTTGCCCCAAGAACTGTTGCACTTTCCATGCCACACAGAACTGGCATTTTAAATGGGTGGTGTAGCTTACCTTTAAGACCACAACCCTTCTTTCCAAGCAGCATGGCTACCTCTGCCTGTCACAATGCCACAGAAGAGCTCTGCCAGAGAATCGTTCCAAAACCTTGCAGGGAGATGCTGTGCTTTTCCTGCCCTTTGTGGTGAGAATCTTTTTAATCTTATATCCATGCCCATACTCAACACTTTCAAATCTCTCACCTTTATGACCTGTTATTTCTCAGCAGCGTTTTGGGCTGATAGATAGCTGAGGATATAGATATTTACTGTCACTATGTTAATATCCAGAGGTCTTAACTAGCACCAGGATCCCACTGCAGCACATACAGCATGCAGCACAATCCTAGATCTTCTTGCCCTAAAAGACTTGCAAGTTAAATGAATGAAACAGACACAGGCTGGGAGAAAGAGATTGCATCTCTAAGTGTGTTTGAGACCCAGAAACTGAGTCTGGTGTTGTACATGGATACTGCAGCAGCAGAAGCCTGCAGGAAATTTCAAAAGATAGGGCTAAATTCATCTTGCTAACAAACATTCTCCATCAGCAATCACTCACCTCTCTGTGGTGCAATTAAACACTCACTGGCCTCCAGAGAGCACAAGCACAACTTTTTAAACTGGTGATTAAGGCCTTTGTCTGTGAGGGGCAGACATATGTTTCAGGCCTTTTTTCAGAGTGTGTGTGATGTGAAAGAGCATAGCATTTATCAGGGCAGGCTTTTCCCCTCCCAAGTCATGGCTCCTGGCTACTACCTTGCAAAGCAGCAGTGCTGTGCCTTTTTGGCCCATAGAATTTTAACCATTTCAAAAGGAAATAGTTAATTTGGGACTCTCTAACAGAATAATCAGCAGCACAGGGAAAGAGCCTGATGCTTCCTTGGACCCAGATTCAGGTTTTCTTAGTGAGTTAAAATGCTGTCTTCTGAGATGGCCTGAACACTGAGCTACTGAGTTGGAAAAGGCCCCTCTCTGCCTTTTGTCACCTGCTGCTTATGGGCTGTGTCTTGTCTGTGGATAAGGTTGGCATTAGAACTGAAGGTAACTTCAGGTCTGTGAGCACAGGCTGGGAAGAAATTCCTCATTGCAGTTTCATGTTTATCCATCATAACCCAGTGTAATTGCAGACTGTCCCTAAAATATGCTGCACTGAATTTTGCAGTGCTTCAATCATCTTTGAGATCTGGGTCACACTGATGGTACAGGTGGTTTCAAATATAAATACAGGCCATCACATGGATGGGACATTCTCTCCTGGCAAAACCGGGAGCTTTACCTATGTTCTTCTGTTTGAGAAGTGATTCAGAAACAATCAGATTGGTTCTGGCTCTGTGTGGCAGATTGCACTTGAGCATGCAGCAGCCTCCTAGCCAGCAGAAAGCTGGGCTAAATCACCCACTGGAAGCACAAGCCTGCTTTAGCATTTAACACTTCCTTAGCATTTAACACTGAAACTCAGCAAAACGTCAGCTTTTATTTTTGCGTTGTCCTAGGCTCAAAGGCTCCCAAGGCTCAAAAGATTGCAAATGCCTCTGGAGTATCAAAGCTTCAAATCCAATGTAGCCTGGCTATTATTCCCTTCAGCATGGGCAGTTACAGAGATGGGATGAATGCTCCCCATCTAGATAATTTAAAACCTGTGTTTAGCATTAATTCTGTCAGTTTGGAAGCAGGCAGCTGACAGCACAGGGCAATGCAATGCCCTGGGCTTCTGCTGGACTTGACGTGGTAAGAGACCCTCGTGTGTGCTTGCTGGAATGGGAGGGGTTTAGGTGAGATTAGTGAATGGGCAGAAGAACCTGCTCTGAGGGAAAGGTCTTGCCAAGATTCAAACAGGCAGTGGCATCAGAAAGGTGCTGCATGTGGCACATTACACTGGACACACTAAAAGTCTTCCTATTCCCTTATTCTACCATAAGGACTGAGTTACTGTGAAGATCATGTTCCCTGCACAAAGGGGCAGAATAAAATGCTCTTTGTCTTAAACCTATTCCTGCTTGTGAATTTAAATTAAATCTGTTCTCCTTCAAATTTCTTTTGTTCTGTTGCTTTCATCTTTGTGGAAGTTTTCTTTGGTGACTCCTCTGTTGTTGTCAGCCTCGCCCTTACAGGTGAAAATCATGAACCCCTCTGAAGTTACAGGCTCTAGGAACATGTCCTAGAGGCAACATGGAGTTACAGAACCCCTACCAGAGTGCACTAGTACATTGGTTTTTCCTGCCCTCCTCTGTGCAATTATTTAGGGGAAAGTTCTGTAGGCCAGAAAAACTATATTCATAACATCCACTATTTAAGCCTCTCACTTGGATTCTTCCCTTGCAGTGAGAACTGACACACTGTCAAAGTTGACAGCACCATGCCAGTGTAGTGCACCAGAAGACCTGGCTTTTCCTTTCCTCCCATCTGCAGAGCTTGGCTGCTCCCATTACAGGAACCCTTTCTCACTCCTGCCCCTAATAAAATCTCCATGCTTCACATGCTCCCTCAGCCTCCCTTTGATTCGTGCTCCCAGAGTCTTCCTCGCTGCTGACGTCGGGAGCCTGCACAGCTCTGTAATTTCCCGGCAGCCCTTTTCAAACACTGCCTTTTAATCAGGTGCTGTGTTTTACCAGCACTTCCTCCTCTCACTGAATGCCTTTGAAGCGAGGCTGCCAACACTGGTGGGGTTCCTTCTCCGCTGCCCTTTTTTGTTGTTTCCATACAGAATTCTAGGACAGAATTTTGTAGCTTTTTAGATGCTCTGATTTCTTTTTTAATTTTTTTTCTGTGTTGTGATCCTAATTTCCTGCAGGATTTCTTCTTCCTCTCCTGGGAAATTTGTCTCTATTTCTGGCATCTGTCCTTCCTAACCCTTCCCACGTTTCTTCCCTTCTAAAGACAGGGGAAAAGAATCCATTTAATATTTTTCTGTAGTAACGTCTATCTCATCTGTCAATAAATTACCCTTTGCCATCTCTGGGAGACCCCTTTGTCTCCCTTCACTGACCTTATTCTGTACCTTGCCTGTTTTTTTTTTAAGGGAGGATGCAATATCCCTGGGCTGTCATTCCATGAAGAACAGCTGTCATTCCTCCCATAGTGTATGCGAATGTGTTTGAGGAGGGAGGGGAAAGGGAGGGGGGAATTAGGGGAGGAGGGGGTTCTGCTGTTGGGAAATGTGATGGTCCTGTTCAGAGTGGTAAATGTTTTTTCATTCATGATATTCCACTGCAATTCTGTCTTTTCCTTCAGCAGTTTTAGCCATTCACTTTCTTAGTAATCTAACACTCATCTATCTGACATACAACTACAAGAATATTTCTTAAACATCTTTTTTAAACTCATTATGCATGCATTTTATAAATGTCTAATTTCTTTACAGTCTCTGCAACTGTGAATGCTATCTCACTGTCAGAGCTGCAGTCTAATACTACAGAGGTGGATTCAGAAAGCATTATCTGTGCCTTAAAAACATGAGTTTGCCATATATTTTCAGTGTTACAAACTGAAATGCTCACTGAGAGGGTTAAAGAACACGGTGTAGTCCTGCATGTAACTAGCTAGCTCTGCAGACCTGCAGAAGGAAGAGACAGATCCACGAATCCAGCAATTCCTGCCATGTTCTTATTCCTCCTTGTGTTTTTGAAGCACTGCAGACTCCCAGATAACTCATCACAGAGCATTCCCTGCCTTTCTCATGGTCCAAGGGCTTTGTGCATAGCACAGGTACAAGTTCCTTTCTACCTGCTCCTGCTCCCACACACAATCTAACCATAAATTAGTACAGTTTTAAAAAGCAAATACTAGTTTTGATCAAATTCTACCAATGTATTTTAAGAAACAAAGGAAGTAAATCCACTAAAGATGCTCTCACCTCTGTATCTTCTGGCAATTACACTTCTTAATGCATTTATTTTCACAATATGGGCGTGAAATAAGGAAATGCAGTTATTATCTCTGGTGTGCATAGAAACACACCAAAGCGACCTCAAGGCACAAGACACAGCATGTGCTGAGGCCCTTAATCTCTGAGTACCTGAATCAAAAACCTGGTGAAACACACTGTGAGTCTTGTTTCATCCAGCCTTGGGGTTTCCTTTGTTTGGAAGCCAGCAACAGGCACCACGTTTGTGTCACAGGCCAGGTTCAGACATGGCCTCTGGACCTGTGAGCTCAGAGGTGCTCCAAAGGCCCAGATTAGCAACACTAGAGAGAGACTGAAGAACTTAAAGTCAAAAAGAATGTCTACATACAATATACATGCCACAACATACAAGCTCCTCACTTCATTGTCCTGTGCTAGCAGGACATCAGCAGAACATCTTTTCTCTTAAAAGCACTGTAGTAGTTGTTTTACAACTGTTTTGTGATTGATGTCCACTCTGGCCCTTTCTCTCCCATCTGATGGCTCTGGCAGTCCCTGCTTGATTTAGCCATCCCAGCTGAAAAGGTAACCCATCTCCACAGCTAGAAGTAATAAATTCTTTAGCCAACACAGCAAAATACGTTGATATGATCTTGAATTCAATCACTCATGTCTGCAGTCCTCAGTCCAGGATATCACAGTAAATTGGTATCAGCTGAAATCAGATTTACATTAGTAAATGTATCAGGCTATGAGCTGAACAGTTTGCACTGGCCACACCACTCCTTCAGCCACCCCTTCTTTGGGATAACTACTTCCAGCACCTCAGTAATGCAGCCAGCTGAACAGTGATACCAGACTTCTCCAGGGGGAATCACTGGGGCTTGGGAACCAGAGCCTTTGCTTCCCTAGAAACAATCTGTGCTTTCAAGGACCAAGGCTCTGTCTGCATATGGAAATCGAGTTTTAAAATGTATTCAAATGTTGGTAATACCAACCTGCTCCAGCACCAGGAAGAACATGTGGAGTCTACTGAAGAATGGCTCTTGGCTACTGCCATCTTCAGGACTATCCCATGTTAATTATTCAGGTCTCTTGTAAAAAGACACCTGTGGCAACTGGCAGAGTATCTGCACAAACATTAGCAGCCTTGAGGCTGAGAAACTGTTAAATAGCCTTAGTAATAGAATATTAAAACCTTGATGATGAGCAAGCTAGCGTGGGTGGAATAATTGTCTGCTCAGAAAGAGGTGCCTTTTTCTCATTCTATTCCTGTTGTTGAATCCTTATCTCCTGGATAAATAAAAACAAACTCCCCAGTTATTGTTCTCATTCACCTTTTGACTCTTGATTAGATTTACTGCAGATACATCCCTTTGGAAATGAAAATGGAATCAACACATTTCTGATGCACTCCAGTGGAATTCTCAGCCCCTGCTCCACTCTCAGACCACCAAGGTCCTCATTTTCTGAATGGCAGTAATTACCTGTCCTTCTAGCACCTGGATGAGATACAACTTTCAGACAGATCATTTGTTCCGATTAACAGACTGTTCTGTTTCACTTTGAATCTTTATCTTATTTTTAAACTTCAGCACTTGGAGCCAAACCTGATACCTTTCTGAAGAGAGGGTGATACAAGCTGCCTTGCTCGGGCTGCTTCTCCTTTCTATATTTTTCAGTGTTTTCCCAGATGAGGCCCCAGGATTATTGCAAACGAGTCCCAGGAAGAAATGCTGCTCAATTAGGCGAAAAGAAACTCGAAGGAAAAAAGGAGTAGAGCTAGCAAATTGCTTGAGATAACAATCTCCCCCCACCCGTGTGTCTCTGTAACTAAGAGGATTAGCTGAACTTTCTGTGTCACACCAAAACTGACAATAAGCAACAGTGACTTCCCCCCGCTGGCACTTGTACCTTCACATGTTTCATTTTCTTGCCCACACTACTGCCTTGCCCCTTGCTGATTGTATGACAAACTTGGGGATGAACATGATGGCTCTTTCCTTTCCTTTAAGATTTATGACTCAAAGCCAAATAAAACCCAACTCAAGTTATTACATGCTCTGTTTCCTCCTAACAACAACTCACTTTTAACAGTGTAAGCTAAGCAAGGAAACATGGAAATATGGTCTCCTTGATCTCACATGATCTATCTGCTGCTAGAGATGCAAACAGCAGCCTCAGGTCTGCCAACACGGGAGCAAGCATAAAGACGTCCCTTGGGAGCAGGACCAAACGTCTGGAATATATAAAGAAGAAGTCCCATCAAAATTCAAAGTAACTGGGGTTCTGTGTAGATACAGCACTGCCAGCAAGGAGCTGGATGTTTATTTCAAGTTAAGATTTATCATTCTGTGGTAGGAGGACTACCTAGGGTAGTCTTGCAGTGAAAGGAAATAAACTTTGTTAAAGGACTCTGTCGCCAGTTATGGAATCAGCCCCATGTTCTTCTGCCAGTGGTGTACGCATGATGAAAAGAATATGGCTTGTGGCCGAAGATGATCAAACATCAAATTATTCCAGTTTCTAAAGTAAACTAATTCCTTTTGCTTATGTAGACCTGTGACCGGTGTAGAACATCACTCTAAACCTGGTGAACAGCTCCTTTCCCTGAGCTTGCCAGAGAATGTGTACAGAGAGATGAAGTTCTAGGAGACAAGGCAAAGGAGGAGCATTCTCCCAACCTGCACATGCTCCCTCCCTTCTCTTCCCAGAGTTTCCACAGAAGACCACAGCAGAAGGTGGTGAAAAATCTGAAAGATTAATGTCTCTGATACCTGAAGGGCTACACACAGGCACACTGACTAAGTAAGCACCTGTGCCACAGTGAAGAAGGAAGTTGAAAGCAAGAAGGAGGCAGGAGAATTAGAAATGATTTCACACTGGTGTAAAGCAGATGCCAGTACACAAAAAGGAAATGTTGTGATAAAACAAGTTGGGATGTGGGACTCGGGTGATCACCACCAGTGTAAGGATTGAAGGGAAATGCTGACACAGCAAAATCTGCAGTAAGTATTGGGGCAGGGTCATAAAATGCATGGGACTTGCCAGTTCTTGTAAAGCATTTTACTGAACTAGGCATCTGTGCTGTGTGCCCTCTCATTGCTACACAACTCCCTGGACCTAAATTAAATCACTATGGCACTTCTGCCATGTTAAACGGTCCGAGCAGGTACTCTCAGGCCACATAAATTCAGTGAAGTAGTGTTTTGGGTGTCCCTGTACAGCTTTATTTGTGATCAAAGGGTATGGTGTTGTGGGGGAGAAATACTTCCAGACAGATTTAGACTTTTACTCCAAAAATCTGTTCAGACCGAGGCATTGTGAAAACTGCCCGGTGTATTGCCACGGGGCAAGACTGCCTTGTCACTCTGTAGCAACCCCTGTATCGCCTATATGGAGGAGCAGTTTTAGTTCAAAGGGATCCAGGTCCATTCTCTTTCCCCATTTACATGAAATGGGACTAGAGTGGAGCGTGGCAGCCTATTAACAGTGCCCCACAGCACTGCAAGAGTTCTGCCTAGAGAGTGAAGGACACCGTGTCCAATTGAAATTACAGAGGAATTTGGGGTAGGCAGAATGTAATTACACAATTGGAATTTAAACTGTGAAATTAAAAGGAAATATTCAAGGATGAAGGGGCAGAGAGAATCCCTAATCTCCAGCCAGGCTGGGCTGTGTGACAGAAAAGTCCCTTTCTGAAGAGGGAATAAGCAAAGAGCTGTCCTGGAAGAAAGGGAGGTAGAGAATAAAGACAATGTTTTCAAAAGCACCCTAACTCCAGCTGTGTGTTTGTTTCATAGGCTATGTCTATTCTACAGAAAACCTTGCGGTTGCTAAAAGGCATCAGATGTGTCCCTCTTGGCCCCCTCTTCACTGAGGTCAAAAACAATTTGGTTCCTCATGTAAGCAGCACCAAAGCATTCCCAAGGTCTACAGCAGAAAGCGTGCTGTACAACTGGTCAAAAAAAGGAGTTCAGCCCTGGTTTTCGTATAGCTACAAACCAGAATTTGCCCTTCTGCCTGAGTTTGTCACACTGCTGGCACTCTTGCTTTAGAGTCTGAGCTTTTCCCAAGTCTTAGTTAGTAATCATCCTAACAAAAGCCAGGTATTTTTAAGGGTTTTGCTGTTAAGGGGAGGAAGTGAAAAACGCTGAAAGCAGATCTGTGACAGTTTTGAGTGGCAACTCGAATCAGGCAATCGCAAATCCCACTCCTTAGAGATCCGAATCAAGTTGTAGGACCTCATTGTTGTCCCTCTCAGAGCAGAGAAACAGGTAGAGATGCAGCCAGCCTTGTGGGTCTCTGGGAGAGGAACAATAACTGCTGAATGTGTGCTTCAATCAAGGCACAACAGAGAGAACTGGGGGCTCGTCTTCTTGGGCTGCCCAGCTACACATGCAACCGAAGACAAGTTTCTTAATTTCTCTGCCTTAGTTTGCCATTGCTAAAAAAGCACAGCAATAATTTTCTAAATCCTCACAGCTGGTGATTTGTAAGATGTACCTGGTTAAAATTGGAAGGTTCAGAAGCTGCATTGATGACAACTATTGAAATGCATACAAAAAACTGAGCTAGAGCTAAAGTAAGTGCAGGCAAAGCAGCAGAGAGTGAGAAATAGATTGAAAAACCCACCTGAAAAGATAAGTGTCCTTTTAGTAATTACCTCTCTCTTTCCTGAGGATGTGTGAAGGTTCTGAATTACAGGGGGTTTTTAAATATGAAAATGAAAAACATGCTTCTTTTTGTCCGTGCACCATTTCTTATCTCCAAAAAAGCAGTTATCTGCACTTGAGAGGGGCAGAGTATTATGAGATGGTACAACTTTCCTGCTATAATTTTATTATCTTTAAGATTCAGAGGAGTGGCAACAACTCTCAGAAATAAGAGATTCAGGGTCATCCTTTCTCCAGTCCAGAGACAACAGAATAAGGTCAGAACTGAAGGCAGAAAGCAATCTGGTCAAAGGCAAAGGCAGCCAGAGGAGTGTGCAAGGGGGAAAAAACAGCCAATATATGCAGTGGACAGTCTCCATTTCTCTTCTGCTGTTCGTGCTCAGCACTCACAAGGTGCGTAGGAAGGAGATCTGAGGAGGGGGAAAAGTATAATAATGGAAAGAGACAGTACTGGTGGGTCCCAAGCCTTGGGGATAAGGGTGGACTCTTTTCCATGCTTGGGAACAGGAGGAGGGTGGGGAACAACGCAGGAGAGAAAGGAAAAACAGCTTTGTGGTTAAAGTACTGAACTGCACAGCCTCCGAGCACCTAGGTGTGAGTCTGTGTCCCACTAATGTCGGCTGTGACACTGGAGGGATTAGGCACAGTCTTTACCTTGCTTTTCTTCACTTCTTCTTCTCAATCAAGAAGGTACTAATCCTATTTTTCCCCGTTTTTTTCCCTGCCAGCTCTCTAAATGGCAAGCTTTTTGAGACGCAGTGTCTTTTGCTATCGACAGCGTGTTCAAAAAATAACACTGTAGCGGGGAGGCTGCGGGTTCCTCTGTCAGGTTGTGTATGACGATGAGAAATAGGAAACGGACAGAAGCACACAGATAAGTTTAATTAAATGTGAGACAATCGGTGCAGTCCCCAAGTGAAAGGAATACGGAGGTTTCTGAGGACCTATGTATGAAAACACAAGGGGCGAAGAAAGACTGTTTGGAGGCAGAAGCCTCTAATTATCTGGATGACCGAAGGGAAAGCAGAAGTAAACGTGATTGTAGTAACAGGCCCTTCTGTAGGAGAGAAATCTCATGTGAAGAAAACAGGATAGAGAGAAGGGGGACATCGTGTGAGAAAAGCAGCATCTGGGATTC
This sequence comes from Setophaga petechia, assembly GCA_024362935.1. Classification (NCBI taxonomy): domain Eukaryota; kingdom Metazoa; phylum Chordata; class Aves; order Passeriformes; family Parulidae; genus Setophaga; species Setophaga petechia. The sequence continues at coordinate 4,738,157 of JANCRA010000013.1, read as the reverse complement.
ACATCTGAGTGGCACGGTGGAATTGGAGCAGAGCAGATAAGTTTGCTCTTAATTTCCCTATACACTAGAGCTGTTTCATGAAAAGGATAATTTCCTTCCCTATGTGCTTTTTGCTTAAATACTGTGATTTGTCTTTCTTTTGCTCCCTGCCTTCCCGCCTCATGTTTCTTTTGTCCTCTGCCTCCCTACCTTAAAAAAAATGATCTGTGAAACACTACTGAATTAATTCTAGCAGGAGATAGAAAATTCAGAAGGTCACATAGCAATCATAGAAAATTTGGGGTTATGGGCACAAGTCAAGCAGGCCAATTAGGGTTAGGAATTAAGAGGTATCTGGTTCGACATCAAAACAATGGACGCAGATACACTGCAGAGCTGTAAAAGATCCTCAGATACCATTTCTTCCCTTTACATGTGGTGTTGATTTTGAACACTGTATTGTTTTTCACCACCAGAAAATCTTTTTAAAGCAAAATCCCTGTGAGAGGCAATTCTGTGTGGCTGACAAGTCCAGCCAGAGAACAGAATCACAGGGTGCTGCTCGCTGTTCACTGCTTTGGGCTCTGTTTCAGCGCATACTTCACCACCAGTGTGAGCCCAGTCTCACTGACTGCAGATGAACAACCAACTTTCTTGCTTATGTCTTTTTGTGAAACGAATCCAGGGTGCTCAGCTACTCTTAGGACTAAGCCTTGTATCATCTTTGTGTCCAATTATCTCAAATTTCAAGTATTTCCAGCAAGTTACTCATGAGTAAGACACCAATCAGGCACTATGTGGCACTCACAATTGAAAGAGAGGTAAAATTTATCTGATAAATTATTCATCACTAATGATTTGGCCAGCTTTCCTGGATATATAGCCACAGGGATGTATGACACCTTGGGGAAGGCATCAGATAGAGATGCATTCAAAGAAAACTAGAGGAGAGGATGCAGACATAGATCCAGACTAATCTTTACAGGGAGAAGGAAAGCACCTATGTGGCTTGAGTGAATTAAGTTCTCTTTATAGGTGGTCAATTAGAAAACACAGAGCAGATTAATAACTCCCAGAAAATGACAAAAAACCCTAACAAACAAACAAACAAAAAATCCCCACCAAAAATAAAAACAGCAAACCACTAGCAACTACTTGTTTTCAGACATCTTTTCTGCGGTAGCTGTGGGTTCCAGCTAAGTGTGCAGAAGCTGAGCCAGAGCAAAGGCTAAATCAGGTGTGGTAATGGGAGCAAATTCTCCCCAGCAAGAAGCTGCTGGGATCAGGGAAGAGGTTACTGGGAAGTGGCATGCTGGACTGAGAGGAGTCTTTGGGTGAGATAGGGAGATACGGGAGAGAATATTCAGCGTAGGCAGGATTAGAGCTGTGCAGAGCCTTAATCTAGGCAGCCCTTTCTCTCCACGTTTATCTGTCCTGGTGCAGCCCCTGCGTGCTGCAGTGCTGGTATAACCTGGCCATAAAACTGGATTAACTGGCCCGCGAGGATCATGGCTGAACTGAAGAGGAGCACGACAATATGCCTTTGTTTACATGTTCGCTCCCGTGAGTGCAACACAGATCTTCAGGAGACAAAGTGCTTAATTGCTGGTTTAGGGTGTCAGCAAATGAATGTGCATGAGTAGGACTGGTGTTAGGAGAAGGTTTTTGCTCTTTCACAGTGCAGTCCATTTCTGCTAGTGTTTTCTGCAATAACAAGAGGTTATTTTATAGGATGGCAAGAAAAAAAATCCCATTACCAGAGGACCTTATTTTTAAATAAAAATGACAAAATTACCTTTCTGATTCACCCCTTAGAGATACACCCTGCTGTCTCCCTCATTCAGCCTTTCCTTTCTGGCTCTCTCCTACCAATGAAAAAAATCTAGTGGCTGTCTCTGATACGACTCCTAATTTCTTCAGCAACAGCATGGAAGAACAGATCCCCGACAGTTCCTCTTACTCCACGATGTTTTGCACCCCAGAAGGAAATCCAGCTTGGACTCTGACCCATCTGAGTTAATGACTCTTGGAAAACGTTAAGACCGAGTCCTTAATGAATGCCATTCTACACCAGCCTCCCTTTCTTCTTTTTCTGGAAGTACATTGCAAAGCTCAGGGATAACGTGTATTTACGCAATATTAAAACGTAAGTTTTATTTTTACTCTGCCAAATCTATCAGGAATTAAAGTTTTGCCACTCTGGCTAATTGTTCGTCCTGATTTGGAAGCTTTGAATCTCAAGCTAATTTTATTTGTTGGTCCCTCTGGTCTCATATTTACTCCCCTTTAACGAGGGAGGCATGAAACCCGACTCCCCTTCCAGGACAATTTGACGCGGGAAGTGTAAGAGGATAAAGTATTTGAGAAAAGCACCCCAGGAGCATTGGGCTGCCCAGAACGAGGGAATGTCGGGGTGAGGTTTTTGGAACAGAGGAGAATGGCTTCCGTGCAATCGCTCTTTTCTGGAGGAAAACCAGACCCTCGCTCAGGCACCCTCCTCCATGGGAACCGCAGGTTCTGCGATTCCATTTTCCCTGGATGCAATTCCTCTTTGTGCACAGGGGCTCAGCCCTGCCAGGGCTGGGGCAGTTCCAGGGTGCAGGTGCAGTCCAGGCGGGTATTTATTTCCACACCACCGCTCACACACAGCGGCCGTTCACCGGGAGGCTCCTGACAGGCACCTGTCCCCCACAGATTATTCCAAGTTTTACCCCCCCAAAATTTCCCTACGTGTCCACTACTGATTGCCTCAGTTTACCTCAAAATCTTCCTTCGCTCCCCTATAGATTAGCTCAGATTTTACCTCCAAAATATGAATTTTGTCCCTGATAATTACCTAGATGACCCAGCATGGAAATCCAATGGCTACATTTACCTTATCCCCAAATTGTTCATTCTGGCCCTAAAGATTCAGTCAGATTTTTCCTGCAAAATACTTCTTTTTCCTTAAAGATGACCTTAAGTTTTCCTCCCAGATTTTTCCCTGTCACTAGTGATTACCTCATTTTTACCTTAATATGTCCATTCTCTCCACTAGAGATCATCTCAAGCTTTAGCCCCACAATTTTCCCTTCCCATTCACTACTGACAGACAGCTTTGGTTTTACCTCAATATGTCGCTTCCCTCCCCTACAGATTAACTCACATTTTACCCACCAAATTCCCTCTTCCTCTCCACTACTGATTACCTCAATTTTACCTCAAAATGTTCATTCTCTCCCCTCAAGTTTTATCCCCAAAACCTTTCCTTCCTGCCCACTACAGATAAGCTTGTTGTCACCCCAACACGTCCATTCTCTCCCTCCTACTTCATTTGCTCCCCAAAACATTCAATTTGTCCCCTGTAAATTACCTAGATTTTAACCCCATAAAAAAAAAAACTAATGACCACGGGGTGGACCATTTTTGGGGGGGGGGGGGGGGTCGGACCGCCCCGTGCCCTGAGGGGGCGCGCGGGGGGCGCCTCAGTGCGCACGCGCCTCCCCCCACCGCCCGCCGGCGGCTGAGGGGGAGCGAGACGGTTCGGCCGCTCTGCGCATGCGCGGCGCCGCTCCGCGCCCTCGCCGGGAAAGCGGCTGAGGAGAAGTGAGGGGAGGGGGGGAGCGAAGAGCCCGGGCCGCATGCGCGGAGCGGCGGCGGCGGCGCGGGCAGGGAGGGAGGAGAGAGGGAGGGGAAGGGGAGGGGGGAGGGTTTATCGCGCGGCCGATTTTTGGTTAAAATATTCAAAATGGCGGACGGAGGAGCAGCGAGTCAAGATGAGAGTTCGGCGGCGGCGGTGGCGGCGGCGGCAGGTAATCATTACTGCGTTTTACATATTCATATTCATACTCGCGCGCGCGGGGCGCACCCCCCCCCCCCGCCCGCCCGCCCGGCCCCGCTTAGCATAATTTATTAGTACTCAGGATTATTATAATTAACGGCACAGGAGGGAGCGGGGGGGGGAAGGAGAAGGAGAAGCAGAGCAGCCTCCCCGCGCTGGGGAGACACACACACACACACGCACACACCGTCCCTCCCGCACACGGAGCCCGCACGCCGGGGCACCGGCCATGGGGGCGATGGGCGGCGGCGGCGCGGCGAGGCGGAGGGGTCGGGGCGGGAGGGAGGGGGGACACACACGCCGGGAGGGAGGGGGGGAGGCAGCCCCACACCCAAAAGCGTTCGGGGGTGGCTTGGCCGCCACCCGGCCCGCACGCCCACAATAAACCCGCTTTACATATTCATGGAGTGGGGGGGGGGGGGGGGAAGGGAGGGATGCTGGAGGAGCGATCCCGGCGGGTCGCCCGAGTGGGGCAGGGTCCCCCCGGCGGCGGGGCGGAGGGGGCCGGGGGTGCTGGCCCCTGGCTGGGGCCTGGGGAGGCAGATAGACTCGGTTTCCTTAACACTGCCCTCGTTGCCCCCCTTCCCCGCAGCACACCCCCCCCGCCCCCCCCCCCCAAGCCCGGGTTTATTTCCCCAGAGCCTGGGCCTTGCAGCGTGGGGTGGGTGGGTGCGGGGAGGGGGGCAGGAGCAGAGCGCGGTTCGGCTTTTTCATTTAAAGCTCCCCCCTCCCCTCGCAAGGGGCGGGTTCGGTGGGGGGTGGCTGCGGGGTGCACGGGCAGAGCCCCCCCGGGCGTTTCTCCGGCGGGAGAGGCACCCCCCGAGGGCCGGGATTGCCCCCCACCGCCGAGGGCCGGGTCCGCTCCCCCTGAGGGCCGGATCTGCCCCGGCGCTGTTTGCCCCGCTCCCCCTTTGCCCCAGGGCACCGCGGTGCCGGTCCCGTCCCTCTCCCCCGCGCTCTCCCTCTCTTCCCTCTCTCCTTCTCATTTGAATAATGTCTAATTCGGGGAGGTTTATATTATTGAAATGGCCGCCCGGCTTTCCCCGCCTCTCATGTTTAGTAATTCAGACCTTTAATAACAGCCACTCAGAGCCCAACGCCGTGTTTATATTTTACATTCGCCCCATGTGCTTTTGTGGTTCAATATGATTCTTCTTTCTCGCTCTCTCGCTTTTTTTTTTAAATTTTCTTGGCAAACCCACAGGGCCCCGAGATCAAACCCAGGCTGTGTGAGGAGAGGAGGGGGAGAGCCAGGCCCCGGCTCCTCTGGCAAGCGCCTAGGCCTCACTCTGCTGCTTGATTTATTTACTAATAACCAAAATGACCCCCCCATCTCCACTCCACCCCTGCCAGCAAAAACAAAACCCTCCTGGGGCTTGAGCAGCATCAGATCTGCTCATAGATTCTCAAACACTCATGTCTTTTAAATAAGGAGCTTATTTTTAATTTATAGCAACTCAAGACTGTAAAGCTGTTCCTTTCATATCTGCTTTTCAGAGGCTTGGGCATTTTTGGTCCCTTTGTCCTTGATTCTTTTCCTTAAAGGAGAGTTGCTTCTAATTTACGTTTCCTGGCACTGAGAGGGCTATAGAAGACACACTCAAAATCTAAACAGCTTTCCTCCTCCCTCTGAACACAAACAGAATTGAATACATTGAAGATAATCTTATTCACCTTCTTTTTGCTTAATGTGGATGAGGTCTAACAGTGCACTGTGTCAGATGCTTTTGTCACTGCTTGTATCTTTGACTGTTCTGGGTTGAGGTTTTTTTTTTTTTCTCTCTCTTTCATTTAGATTTTGCTTTCAAGACAGAAGATACCACTAGGCAGTGCAGGGTCTAGAAAGGAAGATAAGTTTTCTGTGATTGTGTCATAAGAACACCAAGTGAAAATTGAAATTAATCCTCTTAAATTGTCTGGAGTAATTCAGTTTTAAACCAGATATTAGTCTACTTAGAAATAAAACAAATGGGCTACTTGATTAGGGGGCAGCAGTAATTTAAAATAGAAAATATTTATGCAGGGATGGGTTTCAAATGAAACTGTGTAGGTTTTCATTAGTGACCATTGTTTTCACCCTGTGGAGAAAAAGGACCGAACAGCAGGGTACTTGAGGGTAGCAGTGCCAGATTAGCATGTAAACATCTTTGAAACACTACTAGGAAGAGCATTCACGTGCAAGTGCAGATGGCATATTTCGTAGTTTGGTTCTAAATTTAATTTGTCACAAAATACTGCACTGCAGCTAATGAAAAGCATTTTGATTTAAAAAATAACGACTCTGATATTTATCCTTTTTTCTTCACCCTCGGCCAAGACAGGCCTTGAATACAAGAGGAAAAAAAAAAAAAAAGCTGTAGAAGCTGTAATGAGACTGTTCAGGTGACTGACTGTTTCACAGACCAACAGCACAAGGCTGGCTGGACAAAAAGCAGTAATATGATTTCATGCCTTAAATAGCATATGTTTTTGCACTCGCTTCACAAGATGTGGTCAAGCCGATGATGTCATTGGCCAGAGGACAAGGTGCAGTTAATTTGATTTATTGACCTGGGGTGAGGTGTAGCACTGAAACCTTCTCATAGGGAAACCATTTATCTGAGGACAATTTCCTTTATAGCAGCAATTTAACCACTGCTGAGACTGTAGATATTTTATCCAGCATGATAAAAATGTACATTGCATCTTGCAAGCAAAATTTCTTTGTCAGTGGCGTTTTAGTAATTTCTATAGAATGGAGTACTGGACAGTGGCCTTGTGCAGTCTTATGGCTGAGCTGGGGTTTGTAACACTGAATTCAGGTATTTACATGCTGAAATACAGATATATTTCTCTCAAACATGTATCTCTGTACCTGTGTTGCAACTTACATTTTTACTGGAATGTGCTGGGGGTAGAAATGTGTCTTCACCAGTGAAGCCCATAGGTAACATGTTAGCAGAATGCACCTTTTCCCAAACCTTGGCATCACCTTCACTTGTCAGAAGGTGCCCTGACTGCTGTGTGGGTATTACTGCTCAGCCTTGAGTGTTTGTCTGAGTCTCAGACTTCTGTGTTAGTTTGTCACAGGCAGGTGTCAGGTTTTAAGCTGCTCCTTGGACCATCTGTGTGTGTATTGGATCAGAGAATAAGAGAAACTTTTTTTTCTCCATTGTCTATCTGGCTGTTGTGAGAATAGAGGGTTGTGCTACTGTTACATTGCTTCCTCTGTTTTATCAGGAGAATATACTCTATTTTGGCTGTCTTTTCAGCTTTTAATTTATTAGAGACAGAGGGAAGTGTCCTCCTGTGAAATAGTTCCACCGCCTGATTACATCTACTCAGTTATTAAGGTGATGCTGCATTTTTTATCCTATCTTTTTTTTCTTCTCTTTTTTCAAAACTGACCAAGACTTAGCAGTCTGACAGCTGGTTGGAAAACAAGCCAGGCTATGCTAGTAGCCATGCTGCTGCATGTGAAGCAGAATTGGGAAGGTGTGTGTCAGGGTGGTTTTAAAACAGGAGAAGCTACAGCTTCCCTCTTGCTTCCCAGAAAGAAGGGGGAAAATCTAAGCTTCCCACCCTGTTATTTAAATAGGAAAAAAAAATCTCAGGTTTGCTGTCACTATCAATTTCTCCAAGATTAGCCTGCAGCCGTGATTCAAGCAGTGAATTACTGGCTCCCTGATGCTGGATGTGGATACCTTGTGAATGCTTGTCTTGGCGAGCAGCGGTGGCGATGTCTGGAGGTGCCTGGTTTGACAGGATCGGTGAGGTTGCCTTCACCTTGCTCTGTCTGCTAAGCCCAAGGAAGCACCAGCCTACTGTGTTGGGAGTCCCTTTTGTGTGAAGAACTGCTGTTCCTACTTTGGCTTGATCATAATAATTTATTACCCAGAAAAATGAGGTTTGGAATACCGTTGTCGCTGAAATAATAGTTGTCAGATTTCAAGCGGTAAATTCCACATTTAGAGTAGCACACTTTTGCTGTTTGCTTTGTATGTAGATGTGTGAGGATGCAGAGAGTTCTGGCGTAAATGTTTTTCCCATGCTGTTCAGGATGTTTTTGTTGGGTTGATTTGTCATCCAGTTTCTTGCTGTTAGACAGAGTGCAAGTCCCTCTTAGGCAGGTTTGTTTACTCTCCTGGTTCTCTGGCAAATTAGCAGTAGTTATTTGTAGCATCCACTGAGTTTTCATTTGCTTTCCTTAAATTTTGACTCCTATGGAGTTCGAGATTTCAAAACAGGTTGCAGCATCATCTTTTACTCCTCTTAAACTCTTTTTGCCCTCAGGACAATAATCTTGATATTTCTGCTTTATAGAGCTGACAATTAGGCAGCCTCTGCTCCTTGCACTTACAGCTTTATTATTTTTATCTTGAGAGAATCAGTGACAGTCCTGGCAAATGACTGTCTTTTTTGACATACGTATTTTGAGTCTTGGTGACAAAGCTGTTGTCAAAAGAAGGTGTTGAACAAAATTAAGTATGACTTGAGCGTCCCAAATGTGATGTGCTTAAGCTGCAATGTGAATGAAAGACTATCTCGTGCTGCTGGATAGACTTACAGTGCTGGCTGTTCACTACTGCAGAGATTTGCTTCCGTGTTAACAAATCCCCCCCCTTTTCCAAATGTGCTTCATTGTTACACAGAGCAAGTTAAGTGTGGGAATTGTTGGGCTAAGTGTAGGAGATAAATTTAAGGGAAGATACTGGTCTCAGGGTGTATTAAATAATTGCTGGCATTTCACATGAAATGGTTTTACAATGGAAATCTGAAGTAAAAAGAATCTGTAGATGTATTTTCCTTTCTGTGGCTCTTTGCATTAAATTTCTTGAATTGTATGAATAGGCCCTCATGCTGCTTCATGTGCACTTATTTTTCTCTATAGAAAAGGAAATAATTACTTAAGATCTCAGTATTATTCCTTTCCCTAGTTTCTCATTTCACAACTATCTAGGAAATACCTACATTTGTTAACTGTATTATATATGTGATCTTTATAGTGCATTAGAAAGTCTTTGCAAAAGGAGTTTTTTATGGACTGCTACTGACTAATTGAATTCATTTAGGGTTAATAACACAGTTGAGTGATGAAGTGTTGGTTTGGTGTAGAGGATTTACTGGGTTCCAATCCTGAGTTTGTCACCAATTTTGCTTGCTTTGCTGTTCTGGGCTAAATCTGTGTAATGGGAATTATGGAGCACATTTTCACAGGGGTGTTGCTGAGAGAGAAATTAGCTAATGTTTCCTAGTGTCTCTGAGGGTAAGAGAGCTGTGATTCTTCTGCTTTTACATGCAATCATCCAGGCTGGTGCCCGGGTTGAACTTTGCTGGGGATGTTTGAGTGCTGGCACTGTTGGCACACTCCTGTCAGCGATGGAGGCCTCCCGTTGTAGAGGCACAGATTACTGTCAGTTCTAACTATGGTGTGATGCAGATCTGCTCCAGGGTATGCGCTTCAGTGACAGCTTAAATCAGCCCCAGCCCGTCCTCATCTCCCTGTGTGTTCCTGCCTCCTTCCCTGCACTGGTGCAGATGCTTGCTGGATTCCTTTGCTGAGCCGTTCTGGGGATTAAATTGGCAGAAAACAAGCCTCGCCAAAAATAATGAATAGGTTTTTTGATGGTTTAGCTCTTTGAACTGGCTTACAGTAAGATTAGACAAATAGCAGTACCAATCAAGGAAGGGAACAAGAAGCACATGTGTTGACCCAAGTCTTCTCATAATTCCATTCTCTCTGATGACTTTCCTATTGGCATAAATGGGGACTCATGCTCTCAGCCATGTGATCCTGCCATTTACTTGGCACCTGTCCTAGGACTTAACTGGATTCCAGGATGCTGCAGGTTAACTTGCTAACCTGGTGGAAAACTAGCTCCAGATCATTTTACGTCTTTGCTTTGTGAAATTGGCTCCAGAAAGACCTTTAAGTGCAAGCAAGGGGGTAGGAAGAATCTTTGACTTAAAGTAGAGGAAAGGAAAAGAAGGAAGGGAAGGGAAGCTTCCTCCTTTCAAAAGCAGCAGTATTCTGGTTAGCTTCAGTATAGAGCTTTGCTTTTAGATGGCCATGAACCACTGTGAAAGCACAGCTGATTGAGTTGATGAGCTGCACTTGATTTAAAGTAGTACTGGCCAAAGGGAAGCGGTGGGAATGTGCAGCTGTGGGCACTGTGCTGGAGCTTCTCTTTTTGCAGTGGGCTGCGTATAGATCATGGAAGCCAGAGATAGAACTGCAGTCTAAGTAGAATAGCAGCTTGGAAACCAATAGATGCTGGAAATTTGGTGTGGTTTGTACTGTCATAGGTATGATTGCATTAATGGTAGCAAGGGCAGAAACTCCAATAAAAATAGTGGATGAGACTGTTAAGTAGTTCCCATTATTTTAGTGCTGCTTCTAGTGAGACACAGCTCTAGAAGGGACTGTGGCTTTAAAGGACATATCGACAAAAGTACTTGGGAAATTACAGGCACCATTACTTCTGCTAAATTTTGGACTGACATCCTTGTAAAGCAACCTTAAAAAAACCCCCACCAAACCCAAGCATAAGTGCTTCAGCCATTTAATATGATCACTCTGAGGCAGATTTATCTTTTCTATAAATTGTAATATTGTGACAAGAAACCTTTTGCTCATCATTCCTTTTATTTTTTTCTTCCCAGAAATCTGATTTGGCTGTATAGAGATGAAGTAGCATATACAGCATGTTTGACACTGTATGACAGGACATGAAGCTTTGGAAAAGGAAGATATGAACATCTCAGTTACTAAAATAGTAAATACAGTTGAAGACTTAAAAATAAGTGTAGAAAAACCTGTTGAATCAGGCTAGAGGTGTAGCTTGCTTCTTTTTCCTCCTCCTTGTCGTTGAGGGCTGCTAGGAAGTCACCATCTTTTTTGCAGTGAGCTCCTTCGCTGTTTGTTCTCTTTGTCCTTTCGATGATTCAGTTTTATTTGAAAAATACCACGTGACTTAGTAATTTGTGCCTGACCATACCAGTGTGAAGTTGTGGCTTTATACTACTTGGCTGCAGCAGAGGGAGAGGAGTGTACAGTGAATACAGGTAGAAATGATTCACGTTTGAATCACTCGTTTCTACATTATTAGTTAATGCAGTCTACTGAATGGGAAATGAGATTCAAGTTTCTTTCAGGAATTCTCTTGGCAAAGATTTGTTTCTAAGTATTCATAATTTTGTTTCTTACCTGCTGATCTTTAGTAGGTTGTTGTTTTTATTTGAATTTTCAAATGTAAGTTTAAATAGACACTTGAATTTTTCTAAGGCTGCAGAGAGATGGATTTGCCAGTAAATGCTGCCCCCCCTCCCCACCAGCTCCTCTGGGAGCATTTCCCACCCCATCTTCCCATGCATGTACACACACCTGCATGCTTGGGCTGGGCACAGCTTCTTCTAGCTCTGATTGGAGTAGTAGATGACCTTACTGTTTCTGATTGTTGGTGTTTGCTGTTCCTCTGCACCTCTTAATGGTATTTCCATTTGGATACTTTTCAATCCATTTCAATTGAAATCAGCTGAGTTATTAAAGGCTGTGATTTGAATTGCCTAAATAGCCCAGATCATTCAGATTGAAACCTATGAGGGATGCTTGGAGTTGCTTTCTCATCACACCTGAGGGTGCAGTCCATGTTACACTTAATGCAATTGAAGGGTGGGCTGCTGCCCAAAAGAAGAGGGAACATAAGCATGGTGAGTATTTGGCCATGACTCTATGGACTGTTGCCTCTTTTGATAGAGACTGTAAAACTGTCCTGGCTTCTTGCAGAAATGTATTGGGATTGTGTGAGGAGATGGGAGGTAGGAGTGCAGAGGGAACAGTAGCTTTCCACTTGTTACATTTGTTTCTGAATGAAGGTATCTGTTGGCAGCGTTGGAAATGTGTGGCCTTTTAAGGTATTATTGACTTTGCAATGATATTTTCCTGTTTTTAATGAATTTATGTTGATCTGAACTACACAATTTAAATTGTTTTATTTCCAGTATCCCAAGTGAAGCATGCAGCTTAAAAGTAATTTCCCTTAAATGGATTTTATAATAAGAACATCTTTTCCTGCTGTTCCGTTTCAGTCCCATTACAGATATTTTAGACAGCTTATGGCAGCAAAGGTAGCTAAACTTGGGAGTTCTGAAGTATCTTTTGGAACAATGGAGAGCTTCTGCATATTTAGTCTGAGATTTAATAGCTTGTGACTTCAAATCAGTCACAGTGTGTCACACATCCCATCTTGGATCTCTTCATCACTAACCTCAATTCAGCTCCTGCTTTCCTGCCAGGATGGCTTTGCTTTGGTTGGGACAGGTGTGCCAAGGTAAGGAAGAGAAGACATCAGCTGCCAGGCTGCACTGCTGCCCCAGACAAACATGGCCAAGTGTCCATGAGTGTGAGACAGGCTTCTAGCAGAAGTTCTCACGTGAGAACACATCAGGTGGAAGAATGCAGACTAGAAACCTGATTGTTGTCCTGATTGGTTCTACTCAGTTTTGCAGAAAGTGAGTCTCCTAAAGTTGCAGGATTTTTTCATGTATCTGTTCATTCTTTTTTCAGTTTGTGCAAAGAGGTACAAAGGGGTACAAGGAAGGGCTAAGCATGTTGTTCTTTACCTCTGTCTCAGTCATGTGTTGGGCTGCAGCTTGGCTTTTGGGGATGTAATCAAAGGAGCTGTCCCTGTGCTTGTCCTGTTTTTGTAGTCTTTCATAGTTGCCTGTTGTTGGAGGAGAGTCAGGTAGATAGATCTCTGGTCAGAGCCAGAATGTGATTTTAGTTCTCTTCCAAACAAAAAGAAAATACCTTCCCCATTTATTTCCCAGTGCATCCTAAGTTTTGTACCTGACTCCTTTCCTAAATTGTTCAGGAGCACAGAAAAGAGTTTAAGCAAGATGATGTTCCTTGTCTACTCTGCCCATTTTCAGCTCTGGAGAACAAGTGTGAGGTTGCTCCAAGGGCTTTCCTAATAATTTTTGATTCCTTACCTGGGAGTTGGAGAACTGGCAGCTCCTTTTGCTCTCAGAGTTTGTGGATATAAGAGGGTGTGTGTTAAAAATTCAGTGCCTCTGTTACTACTTCATGTAAGAAAGAGATCCACAACTGAGCAGATTCTCAACTCCTTAAGACAATTTGAGTGTCTTGAGTATGAGAATTACCCTACAGACAGGGACTGCAGAAACCTGTAGATTTTGAGTTATTTTTATTTCCAAACTATTCCTTTACTCATTACCCTGGGACATAGTGACATTGTAAAGAATATCTCCTCTCAGTTCTGAGAAATGAAAATGCTGTGTTTTATTGTTTTGTGATTCAATTTGGTTTGGAACCCAGTTGCAATGTGGGTGCATCTTACATGGTTCAGTTCAGTGGTGCATAAGGGACTGGTTCTAAATGTACTAAGGTGTGAATAAAGGCCAGTGCCTCAAAACTTGCTTTAGCCATGCCTGGTTAGAAAAAAAATATTTAAATAATTCTCAGCACAGTTAAAATTGAAAATGGATCCAGGCACGTGTTGTAACCCATTTTAATGGTATTTAGAGTAAACATAACTATTTCTAAACTACCAGCTAAATTTAGTGTATATAGCATTATATTTAAGTGCTTTTACACTCAACTTTCCTGTAATTGTGGATGATGGACTCCCTACAGTGGAAAGAATTTGCTACATGGAAGTTTGAATAAAGGAGTTATAATAGTTGTTTGGCATCTTAAATCCCCCAGCCTTTCTCTACTGGATTTGCTGGGGAAGAGAGGAGGGGACAGAGAGGTGGTGTTTCTTTGTGTTATGCTGTCTCTAGTTAAGTTTGCAAATGTTTTGGGCTTCTCTACAGATCCTAGCAGAACATTTTTAGTTGTTTAGTTATTCTGTTATAATAGTGATACATGATAATAGTGACACAAGAAAAAATACCACGTGCAGAGGTGGGCCAGCACCTACATATTTGCATTCCCCTATCTAGTTTTAACATAGAAGTTAGACTTAACAGAAGGACTGTTGGGGAAGATACTTGTTAAATTAGGTAACAAGTTCATTTCAAAGTCATATAAAAAGCTTTGTAAAGTCTTGAGATAATCCATAATTTTCTGTGTGCACTCAGAGAAGACACCTTAGTTGCTTAAGGGATCAATTAATCTGTCAGTCTTGCAAACAGCAAAATCAGCTGCAGACACGGTGGGGTTTTTACTTCTTATTAAGCAGTGATTTCATATTGTGTAAGAGCTGGAAATGCAGTGTGTACTAATGAGGAAGGGAATGTCATTGCCATTTGTCCTGTGTTTGTATCACAGATAGGTTTGTGAATTGTATAATGCAGACACTTAAGTTCATACTCAGTTGCAGAGAAGAGGATTCTGCATTTGTGGTGTACCTTGCTTGAGGTTTTATTAACTTCCTTAGTTTTCTGCACTCTTGGCAGTTGTTTTAACTGAATTTGTTGTATTAAGATGTGTGGTTGGAATCACAGTTGTATTCACCAAAAGCAGCATCTGTTCCTAAGACTTTTAAAAACCTATGAAAGACTGTTCATTTCCTCCCATTTCTGTGGGAGGGAGCACACTGGCACACTCCATGATTTCCTTAGAATGTGTTGTCAACTCTAATGATTTACCAAGTGCACTTCATATTGTGGAACATGAGTTGAACTTGGGATTGTTGTGGTGTTATCATTCTTGGTTGTGTGAAGTATTATTAAGAAAACCCTGAGACAGAGGCAAATGGATACAGCTGTCTACTAATCCTCAGTATCTGAAACTCCTGATTTTGTTGTGTTCTCTTTGTCCCATGCTCATTTGTTGAGACAGTCCTTACAAAGAGGCTGGAGAGAGCAGGTTACTGCAGTAATTCTGGCCTTTCTCCCTGGTGTCATCAGTGTGCTTGATACCAGTAGAGAAAGTGTCCTACGGAGGTACCAGGCCAATGTGGAAATGTGCTGTGAATTGGTAACTGGGGCAGTTTTGTTTTCTTAGAAGCTGAGAAAACCCCATCAGTGTGTACTGAAACTGTTTAGACACACTGACTAATTGCATGTAGTTATGTGTAAGTATTCTTTGGTCCAGCAGTAATTTATAGATTGCTCTTTAAGAACCACTGAGGTAGCAAATAAGTATACTTTACTATATAGCGTGGCCTATTTGTTAAAATTTGTTTTGAATCAGTTTCTTTGGGGCTAATCAACCATAAGGTTGAGCTGTGAAACACTATCTGCTATTACTGACTGCAGCTCTTGACTTTTGTATTCAGCAGGTTAATTTGAAGAAGTTAATTTTCAGATGTGCTTTCCTTCATGTGCCCTTTTAATACTGATTTATTCTCACATTGCAACATCAAATGGGGCACTTGCACATTTTCTATGTAAGCACTACTCAAAAACATAATTGTGACCTGATAAATTGGCAACCACTTTTTTTTAGTTTTTGGAGCTTTTATATTTGTGAATGAGGAGGAGCTGGAAACAGCAGATCTGCCTCATGTGAAATAGGACTGCTCAGAGGAAAAGAGCTGAGGTTTTTTATTTACAAGGAAGCTGTTGTGGGAGCCCTGCAGATCTGAAGCTCTGTGTTTAGTCAGTGCATGAAAAACCACGACTGGGGTTTGAAGGCACTGCTGGTGCACTCCTCAAACAAAGGGAACCATGGGCTCCAAAGGTGGAAAATGTTCTTTATCAGTTAGTTCTGCTGCTGTGTGACAGTTGCAGTTTGGCTGTCTCTGGCTTGTTGAAATAAGAAATGGAAAATGTTGTTTACTGGAGGATTTTTGATTCTTTTTTCCCTCTGTTTCATGTCTAAACTGAGTTTTGTTGTATATGACTGCAGAGGAAAACATGAGAACTACTGTTCTGGAAAAACTGAGGAACACTGGAAGAAAACCACATTTTTTTCAATTAGACTCTTTTTATCATGTATATCAGACCTCGTTATATGTGCCATTGTGTTAAAGTCTCACACCAGGTGAACAAAACAGGAGCTATAGAAAAAGCAGTCCACTTGCAGTAATATCTTATTTCCTGTGTTGTTGACTGGATTTTTGTTGAAATAAGAACATTTATTTTTGTGGCAGCACGGGTCCTCCTTGGTTCTGCAGTGAAGGCAGTGAAGGCAGTATTCTGTGCTTGATACCAGCTAGTTGCCATGGCAACAATTATGATGTCATGAATTCAGTACAGTGACTTCACTGCAGTGTATTTTATCTCTATTCTCAGTTTTCTTCAGATCTTTCTAGCAAACCAAAAAGCACCTACATGTCATAGTGTGACTTGTTTATAATGTGCTTCAGTCCAGAAAGTTTGCTGATAGGCAGGAAGAGGAGAATATATTTTTAAATCACTCAAATGTGGTTTTCATCTGAGAGAAATGTATTTTTAAAACTGAAAACATGAGAGTAACAGTGTCCTGTTATGTCTCTTCTATCAGAATTGCATGTGCAATCCTGGCTTGCCTTTCTTATTCCTGTATTCTATAGAAACAGGTGAAATGTTTTCTTGGTCTCTTTTTCACGGGTTTGTTGACCAGCAAATTGTAGCTGGAAACTTCCTGCCCATCAGCTTTGGAATTGGTCAGCTGCTTTCAGCCTTCTGAGCACTTGCATTTATCACCAGGTTGTGTACCTCCATTTCACAGGTAGCAGAGCTGGCTGTTGAGTGCATGCTCTGTCCTTTATTGCTTTCTGATAGTCAAAGAAAAGTATTTAGCATTTTTTCCTATTTCTGAAAATGATACAATTTCCAAATTTAGCCCCAGTAAAAATGCCAGTAAAAACACTGAGTTTGACTAGCCTGCATTTCTTTTGTTGACTTAACTGTGTGTCTGTTTAGAGCTGGCTTATTGGCTTAACTCAAAGGTTGCCTGAGACTTCTGGGCCATCTGACTTTACATTATCAGTGAATAATGCAGAGTGTGTTAAAATGGTATGCCAGGTATTTTTTGTATGGGTTTTTTTCTCCCCCCTTGGTATGTAAAAAGTTCTTCACCTTTGGCTTAGTTTGACAAAGATAGTTTCTTCATATAGATGAGACCTCACTAGAAGTGTCCTGGAAAGCCTGGAGAAAATGTGGGATGTGCAGATTTTTTTTCCCATGGCTTCTTGCTGTAGTGCTAATTTGCATTAAATTATGTTGAGCATAAAGATGTTAAGCCAAGGTTAGAATTAAATGGCCTTTTCACATTTTTCTTCCTCTGAAGAAAGAAGATTTGAAAATCACCCAGTAGGAAGGATACTTCACTGGGAGGGTGACATGGACAGCACATAAGGAAGATCAAAAACATAATGAGAAAAACAAAGTTGCAGTTGTTTTCTGCAGAAGAGAAACAGTACCCTGTATAGCCTGTCATGTGTGATAAACATATCACTGGAGTTGTGACATGCTGCAGCTGCAGTTAAGGATATGTGATTGTGATGTTTTTGTTAACGAGCTACTGACAGAGCAAACTCCAAAGCAGTGTCAGGTACTGTTGTTCTCATCACCTCAGTGCTGAGGTCTTGTACGTGAAGATTTCCTGGTTTTTGTTGCTAACAGCTGTGCTTAGTAGCTTCTCTTTAATCAGCATAAATGTGCTGGTGATGGGGTAACTTGTGGTAAATTCTCTAAATGCTTTTTCAAAATTATTGTATTGTTGTAATGTCTGTGCACACCGAGGTGTTTGTTTACTTAAAGAATGTGCCATGATTTCATTTGTTGAAGTTTTTTGTCTTTAGACTCCTTAGTCTAACCCTTTGTCATTTAGGTATTGGAGTTTTTTTCGCTTGTTTCTTTCTGTTAATTTCTCTTCTAAACATGTATGTTTTCAAGATGTGATTGGACATGGAACTAGAGAATCTTATCTAGGCTTTCCTTCCCTCAAAAGTTTGGACCAGGTGATTTCTTGGCATTCCTTCCAAGCTGGGCTGGTCTAGGATTCTGGGAGTGAACTGATGGGAGGAGGAACATCTTTCTTTATGGCAAACTGACATAACCATGTGTGAAAAAATTGCTAACTCAAAACTACTAACTGTTTAGTCATGAGATGGAGAAAAGATCATTCAGTGCTGGGCAGCATTTGCATGAATGAATGTTGCATTTAGAAACAGTTCTGTGGCAGTTAATACCAGACTGAGCATATATGGAATTTAAAGCTCTGGACTGTTGGCAGTGGCAGTTTCTCTGAAGGGAAGTGTAAGGGCAAGGGAAGTGTAAAAGTTTTTGGCGTACTTGGGAAAAGTGATCACATCTGCAGTGCTTCAGTATGTGAAAATGAAAGGAAACTTGGAGTGGAAAAAGTAAAACCAAGGTTTACTGCATGAACCCCTTGTTCTCTTTTGTGAATGGATTGGCACATGGTCTGTCTATTCTAGATGGAGCAGAAAGGAGCCTGCTGCATTTTCTCAAACTCAACATTTGAGAGACTGGGATGATGATGATGTGATGGGGAATGACAACAAGAAAACACCCACCCCACCATTTTCTTTTAGAATTATTAAATATAACAACATAGACTTACAGTGCTCTCTCTTATTCCACTCCAAATGGTTTTATAAGAACCAGTTATATTCTTGCCCACTGGGACTCAGAAAATAAATAAGCAAATTGGAATTGCCTCAGTTAGTGCTCTGCTTCGACTTAAACATACAGCATAAACCCAGTGTGGAGCATTGGCTCCAATTTCACATGAGGCTTTTCCATGTTCTGTTTATACAGGGATGCTGAAACCAACCTTTTAGTTATTACCAATACTGCCAGTGCATGGAAAAATTGCAATATTTGTGAAAGTATGGGAAAAAATTTGTCTTGCATTTCAGGATACAGTGACAGATAGTGGCTTGAGTCTCTGTTTAATCATTCTCTAATGTTTTTAGTTGGGCACTTTTTTGGTTGCACCTTTGAAGACCTTTTCTACAGGTCAGTGAGGAGGAAACTTCTCCTCAGTTTCGAAAGGATTTCAGTGAAAAGTTTTCAAATGCTTGGATGGATCTTCTGCAGTGCCTTCTTCATAGTCCATAGCCAAATTTGATTCAGAGCTGGAGTGTGAAAGATTAGTCAGCTGAAGAAGGTGGAGACTTGAAGGGCTGCTTGCTGCTGTAGATAAGTTAGGAGGCTGGAGGTGCCAGAAAGGTGTTTCAGTGGCAGGACCTGGTGAAAAACTGAGCTTCTAAACTTTGTCCTATTCCCCTGTCCATGGGTTCATCTCTCATCTTTCTGGATATCAGGTGACCTAACCCACCAGGTCTTTGCTGCTTGCAGTCTCCTGGGGAAGGCTGTGAACAGCATCACAGGTAGAGGTGTCCTGTCTTCTAACAAAAACTCTGTCCTCTTTGGAGGATGGGGTTTTATTGAGTTCATAAATTGCTACATCTCTTGCAAAGACTTACACAGAAAATTCTACATATCACCTTCAAAGTGGATTTGAAATTTATTGTTTTGAAAGCAGTTGGGATAATCTTCATCAGTACAGAGGGGCTGGTCTTAGCAAGCATTTGTTAAAATCATTATAGGTGAGCTTTGAATTAAAAATTCGCATTAATTGGGAGCAATGTGAAAACCTCCATGACAAATTTGTAACTGGAGGTGGGTGCTTCCCCCACAGCCAGCTCTGTGACTGGGGGTGCAGTGGGATGGGGGTGGCATGGTTATCTTGGCCTCAGCAGGCTGCCTGCTTCCCTTTGCTGCAGCTCTGATTCAGATTACCCAGCAGTCCCCGTGCTCTGCTCTGATCAAACGATGCAGCCCTCACGGAAAAATGTGCTCCTCAAAGCTCTGTGTGGCTCCTGCAGCCAACTTGATCTATACAATGGGAAATAGGAAAGCCTTCTTTATCTGATTAAACAGCCGACTTTGGCATGAAATCTCCTTTTTAAAATCAACTTGCTGGAAGTGCTATGACAATAAAAATGCCTTTTTTTTTTCCCTCTTGTTGTGAAAGCAAAAAAATTGACTGACGCTCCCTCGTTTCATGTATTGCTGCCAGAGCATTCTCTGACATTCTTTGAGTTTAATCATCAGATGTGATACCCTGGTTGTACTTAAGCACAAAACTTTTCAGTGCTCTATTAACTGCCAGTATCTGCTACATGAGGGTTTCTTCATGGTGACCTCAATATTGTTTCTTCTTGCTTGCTATATTGGTGTTAGACAGATGAATTATGTCTCAACAATAATCACTAAATTAGAGACATCAACTCAAATATAAATGGCGTCAGCACAAACATGTCTAAGTCCTGAATGTAGATTTTGGGAAGTAACTTTTAACACACAAGTAACATTTTAAATGTAAAATATATACAAGGTTAACAAGAAAAAGCTTCATAAAGTTGACTGTTTGCATAAGAAAAAAAGGGGCAAGTTAATTGTATATCTTGATTTTTTAGAGAGCTCCCTGAATGTGTGTATCTAATTTGAACCTACTGGGTCTTCCCTACTGAAGCTCCCTCTGCAGTTGGTGTAGCTGATGATTCAGATGATGAATTATTACTTCCAAATAGCCATGAAACAGTGCTCCTTGTGCATCAAGGTCACCCTGCATAATAAGTATTCATGAACTTTCAAAGATTAGCCTGGTTTCTGCTTCTGCTCTGGTTTCTAGTTTTGGTTCCTCTAGATGATTTTGATTATTGGGGACTCAGGAAAGGTGGTTTTGTTTGGACACTTTTCTTTTTGATGTCTTGTGTAAAGTTCTCTCCTTGCTTACCAAATACACAGATTCTGGCTTCTCTGCAGTGGTAGAGGAAAGATTTGGGGGAAAGGGAGAGGAAACACAAAGGCAGAGAAATAAACCTTTGGAAATGGTTTGGAGGAAGATGTAAGAGGGAGGGAACAGCTCTGTAGGAAAAGAATATTCTGTGTATTCTTTATAAATAATGCATCATGTGGGTGAGCTTCGTGTCTGCATCTGTGGTGTAGCAAATAGAGATACTTGCCTGGTTGTAAATGCCAAGTGTTGTTGGAGTAAATGAGAGAAAAGTCACAAACTGTGAAGGAGAAGTCTTAGGATCAGTGAACTTACCTTTTGTCTTTCAGTTATCTATCAGTACCTGTAATTAAAAAAGAGAGGTTGGAGTGAGAGCAGTGTTCAGGTTATGCAACCTCAAGATTTTATGCAGAGATTGGCATTTCATCTGGTTCCCTGGATTTGTGGGTTTTGCATTGGCTTCTGCTTCTCAGATAGCATGGATTCAGTAGAAAAAAAAGATGTTTACAATAAACACAGTGTTTCATATAGTGTTTGTGAGCACTGTCATTAATTCTAGGCACAATTAATTATAGGATGAGGGTAATAAACAGAGTTAATGATAAACAAGGTTGGTATCTAGTCAGGCTGGAGAAGAGTTTCACTGAGATGTTATCTTGATAAAAGCAGTTGTCCACAGCTCTTACAGAGGAGGGGGCAGCATTCTTTGGGCTCTGAGGGGATCACAAGGTTCCACACAGGATTTCTAGGGATGGTTTCAGTTTTGAGAGTGTATAGAGCATTGTGTGTGGGACCTACCTCTTCCAAGCTAAAGGAATTTGCCATCATCTTTTACTAAACTCACATACATTATAATATTGTTCTTTGACCCAGAATTAAATTAAAATCTAGAGACTGTACAACTCAACTGGTTGTGCTCTCTTGGTGGGTTTGTATTTTAATTTGGGCAGTGTCTCCAATGGGGAGAAGACATACAGACTTCTTAGGAAGAACGTGGATGTTTGATATTTCCTGTTCCAGAACCTTTGCTTGAGAAGCTGCATTGGATTTATTTCCCTTTTAGATTTATAAAAGCTGTCCTGAACACTCAGCTGTTTAAATACTGGTGTGATGTGCCACTGCAGAGGCGTTTTACTTTCATATTGCTTTCATTCAATAAGATGCGCATTTTTCCTCTATAAATGAACTCATATTCAGTAGTGCAATTGATGAATTCTCCTCCTCTTTTTTTCCTGCTGTAACACTGGCAAACAGTTCAGTTCATCCAGGTGTCAGTGCTTTTAGTTGTGTGATCAGAATTTTCTAATGAGGGGAGGAAACAGTAAGAACTGGTTTGAAATCACTTTTCAAGGTCCAAAAAGAAAAAAGAAAGCAAAGCCATCTTAAAATTAACAGCTGGAGTATTATTCTTTATGGTCTTTCAGAAGGGAAAGAATAGAGGTGGGTTTTTTTTTTTGGCTCATATAAGTGCAACCTTACACAGTTTTCCTCTCATTTTTCTCTCATGTTCACCCCTCATCTTTATCCTAGAAATGTAATTCCTCTTCTGATGTCTTTCCTCTGAGGTTTGTCCTCTGTGACGCAGACTTAGTTCAGTTGACACAATCTCTGATTCTGTTCAGTTCTGCTCTTTTTTTTCATCATGTCTCACGTTATTTTTGGTCAATTAATTTTAATGATCTTTTTAGAGAAATTCTTTATTTTATTTCAGGGTCTTTTTTTTTTCTGAAGCCCAAGTAAATTGAAAGCAAAAATAAAGCTATTCCAAATGCTTTCAGGGTGCTTAGGACAGAGTAGTGTCTGCACAAGGGCACTCCACCCCATCTTGTAAATAAAAAACTTGATTGAGACACGTATTTCTAGGCTCCAGCTTCTGTTTTCTCTTGGCAATGGAGGTGGGATTAACTACATTTAAATAATATTTTGAATATTTTGGGGTGGACTCCTTTTTTTTTTTTTTGTGAGGATGTTTCTACAACACGAGTCACTAATTTTTTTTTTCCTATCCCCAAACCCACAAGACAGAAATGGGGAAGTCCTTCACCATCCAGGCTTGCCAGATCATAGATGAAATACTGTGTTACCTGAAGTGACTGGCTTCTGACCTTGCTCAGTGGTCTTAAGAGCTTTTATTTCCTTGATACAGGATATTTGTATCCTGTTTGGAATGACTTCCTAGGCTTTATTGGGGTCCACGTGGACAACACTGGAATATAACACTTCTGCTAGGCAGCTCTTGATTTTTATGCTGTTGAGTGGTTGAGGCAGATGATGTCTTCCTTTTAACTGGTTTCTTCTTCCTAAAGCCAGTGGTTTGGATGACTTGGAGCAGCAGCACTGCTGAGTATTTCACCTATAACTGAGTTTGTTGAAGTGGGAATTGGGACAGGACACTGCACAATAATCGTGTGTGATTTCCAGACACACACACGAGTTCTGCAGACACAGCTTGGTCAGGTGAGGATATTCAGTTCTGTTAGAGACTCAAGTGTGGGAGGAAAAGTTTTATTCAGGCTGCTTTGTTGCATTGATGCTTCCAGTGAGCAGAAACAAATGTTTGGCATACAAACTCCTATGACTCTTTGATTTCAAGAGATAGTCCAAGTTTACGCTAATAAAAGCCTATTTTATATTTATAGTGTTCTAGGAAGGAAGTTATTTTGCCCTTAGAAAGTCCCTGTAGGACTAGAGAGTCTGTAAATGCATTACAAGTTGTGTCTGTAAACTGGCAGCACAGTGCAAAGCTGTAGTTGAGTGCCAGAACTTGCATTTGTAGTAGAAACAGATTTTCATAGACCTTTGCTGCAAAATGGTGTGTTCTAATATTTAAAACTGTTGCTTTGAAGTGCCTTCCCTGGGTTTTCAGAGGATGGCAGTTGGATCACTTTTTAGTTGAGTAACAATTTGAAGGCACCCTCTTCCTTCCTGAAGTCTCAAATGAGAAGTTATGCTGCAGGAATGTGCTCTGCTTGTTAGTGGTCTTTTCAGCAGGGCTTTAATTCAAGGTAAAAGTGAATGGACAGATACTCAGGAATTATGTGACACTTCCAGGCTTTTTTCCTGAGAAGCCAGCTCTTGGTGCTGTTCTGTCTCAAGGCTACCATGATCCATGTTCTTCACATCAGAGAAGAAATGAGGACTCTCTCTGAACTTCTCTCTCATTTGATGAAGTTTTAGCTGTTTCATGGAAAGACTGCTTTCTCTTAAACAACAAAAATCTTACTAATTGTGCTATTTAACAGCTATGGGGAAATGATATGGCAGGGTGAAGATTGGTCCTTTTATGAAGAAGCAAGAGTTTCAATTACTTTTCTTCATTTTAGAATAAGGATCTTGTCATTATAAAATCTAGGATTAGCTTTGGCTTCCTTCAGCACCATGCTATGAATATGTCTAATCCTGCAGAAATGTGGAGTACACACTTGATCTTCATGTAAGAGGAGAAAGTATTTCTAGCTATAGTAGCTCTAATTAATTTAATGACATCGTGCCAGTAGCAGAGGGTCTAAGAATGCTATTATAATTCAGTCATATAATTCATGCTATTATAATTCAGTCATAGTTAAGAACTCATTTTTGCATGTAGATCTTGGGGCACAGCATGTCCATTCATCAGGATTCTGGTAAAACTTGAAGATCTGTAAGGATGAAAGAATAAGAGCTGGTGGAGGGATGAATAGGGATATTTAGAAATTCCTTTGTTGCACTGTACAGCAGTTCTAGCCAGGAAAATAGCCTGGATGTTACCTTCTTCAAACAAGAAATTTGGTGTGCTTGTGGAAATTTGTTGTGAAGTTCAGCTTTTCAAAGGGACATAGCAAGCCAAAGGTCTCAGCATTGTCTTTCTGCATTTCCAGTCAGAGACTTCCAGGTCTGTGAGCTTTGATCTTGGAGCCAGCAGTGAGAGGCTCTGCCTATTGCAGGATCATTGCAGCTCTTGGCACCATCACCAAATTTTAATTTTATTGTTGGTTAGGGATTCTTTTGTCTCAACTGCAATTCCTTGAGGGCTGTTTTTTCATAAGTATTAGCAGATCTTCCCTGTTTGCCTTGAACATAATTCTGCCCTGAGGTGTTGCTGTTTCTTCCCTACATTAAGGTCGTGTGCATTTACTTTTAACATATTCAGCTCAAGATATTTCATATCCATAATGTACTTCCTATTTAAGGTTTTGGATGTTGTGAGATAGGAGATAGGACTACCTAGGAAATAGTGCTGTTAACTGAGGAACAAAGAAATCAGATACAGAATATGTAGTAAAAGAAATGGTTTGCAGTATTGTTTTGGCAATGAACTTGTGTCTTGACAGAGAAACTTGGAGGTACTAGGTTCCATAACAAAGCAAAACAAAATGAAATAGAATCCTTAAAATAAGGCTTGATTTCCAAGTCCAGTATTGGGGTGCTGCTTTTCAATATGCTACTGTGGGGTGAATTCAGTAAACTGAGGCTGGGACTTGAGAGATTTTCTCTGGTTTGTACTGCCTCCAAATGGTATCTTTAACAAGTTTCCTTGCTTACATATTCCTCAGTTTCTCAAGTTACAGTGGTTTTAATTTGCTTCTGTTTCTTTCACGTTAAAAAACCCAAACAAACAAAATGTCAAACAAATAGAAACCAAGCAAAAAACCACCCCCAAAATCCTAAATAACTTTCCTTGTTGAGTGCCTGAGGTTTTAATATTTGGGATGTATTTTGTGACCCTTGGGTAAAATATACATTCCCTTCTTCCCACTTTCATTGAAGTGTTGCTGGAGTAAATAATCCCTAATGTTGCCCCACTGATAAAAGACACTTCAGAGCAGAGAGGGTGCCACAAAGGTTTATGCTTTTACTTTTCCTGCCCAAGAAATGGCAAGTGGCATGATTGCAGTTTTCAGATTCAAGTTCTTTTTCCTTGAAATCCTGTCTGCTTTATGTTATTCAATATTCAGTTTGTAGTTTTCACAGAGTGTTATTCAAGCTACAACCCTTTGCAGCAGTTGGCTTATTTTGCACTGTCCAGGTTTTAGTCTTCTGATTGCTGTCAAATATCTGCATTGTGTTATTTGGTTAGCTTTGGGATAGATCTCTTGGATATTTTGAAGCTCACTTACACTTAAGAAGTCATAGATGTTGTAATCTAGCACTGATCAAAAAAAAATTATTTGCATTCTCAAAAATAAGAATTTGTAAGAATAGAAAAGTGTGGTTTCCAAGGAAGCTTTGGCTGTGTTACATCAGACTCTGAAAAGAAAAAGCCATACAGATAGAAAAGCAATTGTAGTAGCTGTTCTGATTGAATTAGTGGGGAATGCTCTTCTGAAAGCAGCCTTGATTATTAACCCAAATCAGTTACTAATACATGGGGACAGCTGAGTGAGGAGTCACCACCAGTGCAGTGAGTAATTGTAAGGAGGACTCAAGGAATCTCTTCTTCACTGGTGTGGTGTGAGCTGCTGGGGTGAAGCAGTAACCAGGTACCTGTGATATCTTAACCACTTACTGTTAAAATGAAGGTGATGTCAAGTGTTTGCTGTTGGCATTTCAGTATGGTAAAAGAAGGTTGGATAAATTGAGAGGAAATGAGCCAGCCATGCTTAAAACTCCTGAGTGTGTGGGGCACAAAGCCTTGTCATGGGGGAAGTTGTTTCCTCTACTTTGGTTTCCTTTATGAGTCTCTCAGCTTCTCTAAAAGAAGCATGATGGGTGGTTTTAGTTACCATGGAAGTTGTGTTGTGCCAGGGCAAGAGGAAGAACTCTTCTGGCAGAGTGATTTTAGTCAAGATACAAGGAAGATGATGTTCTTCTGGTGAAAAACATGGACTGTGGTGTTAGCAAGACATAGTAAATCAACCCAGAGCTGCTGCTTTTATAAGCTTCATTTGACTGTGATAAGGATGTGATTACTTGGTTTTACCAAGTAAACCAGATTTGGGAAGCTTGTGATAGCTTCCAGGAAATAAACTAACACAATCTGAAGTATTAGAAAGCAGACATTGTTTATTATGGACACATCCAGAGGATATCTCCTCTAACCAGATGAGTATGGTGAGGTTTCACAACAGGGTATTTATTCCATCCTCAGCAAACACTCATCACAACATATTTCCTAGCTAATACATAAACATCATTTTCACCCAGCACTAATTTCCATGTATCTGCCTCCATGGGAAATCCTTTTATGGTCCTGGAGGGTCATCTAAGGGGATCTCTGGTGGTTGTGCTCATTGAGTTCTTCAATATTGAAGGTGACCTTTCCTTGAACTTCTTTGGGCATGTGCTGTTGCTTCTTGTTACAAAATTTGCCAAAACCCCCACTATATTCCTCATTATCTGTTTACACTGGTTCCAGCTATGTTTATCATCCTGTGTGCATACTTTTACCTTCTTTTATCTTGGATTTTTGGGGTTTTTTTGGTTTTTTGCTACTTGGTCTTTAAGATCTATCTAGCAACCTCAGGGTTGAACTGAAATGTCTGTTCTCTGTGTTATTTATCACTTGCACAAACTCCTTCTCAGAGCACAAGACAACTTCACAAGTTGTGCTCTGTATGGACCAAACCTTACTTATTTGGGAGAAAAGCTCTGTCCATTTCTGTATATGTGTAAGCAGTAGTGTGTCCATCTCCATCATTCAAACAATGCCTTCTGTTTGCCCAGCAGCCGAGGTACCAACCAAGTCGAGGGGTTTGCATTTTGGAATTTGATGACAATGTTGCCTTTTTTTTGCTCTTAATACTCTTTTTTTACCTACTATGCTCCTATAATCGTATTGACCCTAAATTTTGAATAAAAGTTACCTCTAGTGCAGTTTCATAGTAGTTTATCAGATGTCTGGCCCCTGGTGAAGCTGATCCCCTTGCCTCTTTGACTGTTAGCTTTTATACCTTTCCTCACTGAATATTTTATTTTGTAATTGAACAGTAAAGATATAGCTGTTTAATTTGTTAATTAAATGAAAGTCTGTCCCTCATTTCAGGGTAGATTTTTCACTGTGTCAGGTGGGGGGACCAATTCTCGTGGTG
Source organism: Setophaga petechia (assembly GCA_024362935.1). Classification (NCBI taxonomy): domain Eukaryota; kingdom Metazoa; phylum Chordata; class Aves; order Passeriformes; family Parulidae; genus Setophaga; species Setophaga petechia. The sequence continues at coordinate 4,710,709 of JANCRA010000013.1, read as the reverse complement.
CCACATAGTAATTGTTGAGAGGGAAGGAAGCCGTGGGAGCTTTTGCTCTTTGGGGTCATCTTGTCCTTTCTCTTTGGTGCAGCCATCTGCTCACACCCTGCTTACCTGGACCATCATCAGTGTGATGGCCAGCTCTGTGTGGTGTATTTTCCTTCTTTTTTCTTTTTTCTTTTTTGTTTTTGTGATACTGACAGGAGAGTGGATTGCTGCTGGACAGATAGGATCTCATGTTTCCATACCCTGGCAGCATTGCTGTTATTTGTGTTGCCACACACCCACCTCTGGGCTTCTGCTAGGCAAATTCCTGCTGCCACTGGGAGGCAAGTGCAGTGCTGAGGTCAAGTGTGCAGAGACCAAGGGAGGATGGAAAGTCAGGAACTCTGTGTAATAACCCATTTGTACTTCAGTTTAGAGTGGTGCTGTTCCTGGCCTGCGTGAGATTCTCTTTAAAGAGGCAATCTGATATAAGTAAAGTCTCTTTGCAACAAAGAAATGCTTTTGCCTGATTGCTTTCAGTTCTGGTTTGATTTTGTAGTCATGCTTTTTCTACAGACACCTATAGGAAGTGGGGCTGTGGTTTGACTAGAGAGGAATGCCAGAAAAAGAGGATGAGAATGTGGAAGGATGATGATTGTTATGATTATTATTAAGTTTATTGTTGCTTCTTCCTGTGGGTCTAGTATAGCCCTGAAATCTGATGTGTCTTAAAGTAAAATAAAAAAGTGAGAGCAATTACCTGGTTTTGGTAGCATGGCAACATTTCTGGAGAGATTCTCTGAAGTATTCCCAGTGGATATGCACAATTAAGGGAAGTAAGTAGTCTGGGATGGAATATATAATCTACATAGTGACTTCTAGAATAGAAAGCCTCTAAGTAGACAGGTGATTACTGTGTGCATCACAGGAGAGGGAGGACTGTATGGGAGCTATTTATGCAATATACATATTCCCTGTCTGAAAGCTAAGTGAGCCTATGCCTGGGAGCTGCAATAACAAAACAAACAGATGAGATTTCTTTTTAACTTTAAAATAATACAACTGCTGCCTCCAGTCAGTGTGAGGATGAATGGCTTCTCTTTTGTGATCTGTATGCTGGATTAATGCAGTGTATTTTATTTGGGTTGCTTTCTGAACTGGTTCTTGATGACTGGTTCAGGTGTGGTATATGACTGTATATATATCTATGAGTATACTCTGCTTGTTACCCAAATATTAAGGGATAGCTGCACTCTGGAAGTCTTTTCTTAAGAATCTGTACTTAAGACCTTGTTCTCCTGTGTGCATGTGAAAAAATGATTCAGGGCCTGTCTACTGAAGGAGGGGTGACTCTTATGTCAGTCAGTACCATCATGAGAAGTTTTGCTTGCCAAGTATTTGCTATTTTCTTTCCATGTACTTGAAGTCTTCTGCTGCCTAAAACTTGGTTTTCAATCTTTTGGTTGAGAATTGTCAGAAGTCAGTTGTTGGAACTATTAGGCTTAAGCCAGAGGGAAAGGTTTTGTACAAATTGAATCTCTTTTTACAGGGAACAATTAATTTTCTAGTTTAGAAAATTAGTGGTGGTGTGTGTTTCCAGTTCCCTGATTAACTTTCTAATTTTGGTTGATTTTGAGCAATTTGTCAAAAAGGCAGATGTGCATTTTCTGTAAGTTCCACGAAACTGAGGTGGAGCAGGAGAGGGATCTTGGGGGTGCTCAGAGAAGACAGTGAAATGGACTCGTGTTGCAGGCATGGAGGAGTGAACACCAATAAATCTGTCTTTAAAAATGTCCCAAAGATAAGCTGTGGTCAAGTGTAATACATGAAAATCTCGTATTCGAGCCAGTGCTCTCAGCACGAGATGCTGAGATGGTCAAAGCTCTGGATTTTGCCTAAATAAAAGAAATTTGAACAGTTTTCTGTGGGATTTAAAAAATATATGACAACTCTCCTTAGCAGCAGTAAGCCTCTGTATCATCATGTGTTTGCTTTGCCAGCTGTAGGAGCTTAGGTGCTGTCCAGTGTCACCAGGGACTCGTGTCTGCATTTCTGCTCAGGTGGGTGTTCCAAGAGAAGACAGAGAATCTTTGAATTCAGCTGTTTTATATGAAGTTATGTTAGTGGTTGTCTCAAGTATTTTACATTTCTACAATTAGTACCTCAGAAATATTCCACTACTGTCTGCTTCATATGGCTGTAACGCTGTCAGTATTCAAATTGTTTTATAAATTTATTAATCTCAAAGACACTCCTGTACACAAAACAGATGGAGGGGTTTGTTTTTCAGTTATTTTAATTGCTCTGTAAGTTCTCTGCTTCCATCTTTTTTTGTTTCTGTTTAGTATCTATAATGTGAAATACATTCAGTCTGATTTGTAAAAGTGACATAATAGGTGCAGGTTCTGTAATTCTTTCTAGTGGAATTCCCCCAATTTCTTATTACTAAAAGCCCAAACAAAACCCACATAATTACTTCAGAAGCACAGTTCTTAATCATGAACAAGCTCTTGAAAAAGGAAGGTTTTTGCCAATTTTATTTCGTGGTGTTTCCCAGGTTACCTTACAGGTGGTGTAACAGAATATAAATATGAGACAGAAACCTCCCTTAAAAACACAACAACTGAAATCTGCTGTGTCAGTGGCAATCTGCTGGAGGTGTATTTGTCTGGCAGTTTATGACCTTGCATTTTTTGGAAGAATTTTCATAGTCTAACTGTGCATTGGACTTTTAAAGAAAATTAATTGTGCAGGCTAATGAAGATTCATATCTTTAAAACTGGGTGTACTTTATATCCCTGTTTGGAAAAGAAAGAGAAATTAAGTTAGAGAATTAATTTAAAACTTTTGATTTTGGGTACTGTTTTTGTTCAGATGAAGAAAAGATCTGTCCTCAGAATAGTCAAGAGAGCATTATCAGGTAGCAAAGTTAGATTATTTAATGTTCCTTTCTGCACTCTGGAAATAGTATGCTCTAGGAGTTGCTTATGGTTGTCAGAAGATGTAAATCAGGATGGAGATGGGTTAATTGTTGATAAGGGACAACTTAAGATCATTATGCATTAAAAATCTATTATTGAATTAAGTTAAAGCTATTCACTATTAATAATTTATCGTGGTATTGACACAAATCTGTGCATTTTCCAATCTCATGCTTTATTACAAATACTATTGGCAAACATTTTCAGCATATACATCACGGCTAAAAACCCACAAAGGAATATATAAATTATGTGTAAGCAGTTGATGCACAGTATCAAGGGGAGGAAGTGGTCTAGAGGACAAAAAACGCTCGAGAGAAGCACAGTCTGCAGTTATGAATTATTTCATATAAATATCGCCTATGGCATGGATATTTAAAGGGGGCGAAAAGCCGAATATATTACACGGAGCTCACATCAGCCGCCGTGGGAGCGGTTCCGGGAGGAGGGCCGCAGCTCGGGAGCCGCAGCTCCAGCCGAGTGTTTTGCGTTCAGCCGAGCGGATGCTGGGCCCGGTGCAGGAAGGGAGCAGGGAGCTCGTGTGGCTCGGCCCGCGGAGCCGCCCGGCCCGGTGCGGGCACAGCCCCGCAGGTGGCGCTGGCCCCGGCGCCGCTGTCCCGGCGCTGTCCGGAGAGCCGGGATCGCTGTGCCGGGAATGCTGATGGGCTCCGTGCGCGACGCGTGCCTCGCAGGTGACTGCTGGAAACCAGATGGTTTTGATAAGATTTTGATAAGTGTATTGGGATCCACGGAGAAAAAGGTTTAACGTGAAAATAAATAAAAAGCACCCAGGGGAGTAATTGTATTTTATTTATATTCCTTAGCTCGGATGGATTTGTTTTTTAAAATTTTTGTTCCGTTCCTTTCTTCTAGCCTTCTTAATAAGAGCATCGGACAATTTATCCCCACGATGAAATTATATGAAATGTTTTTTGCCCTTTTTTTTTTGAATCTAAAACCTTCAGCAATGCATACAGCACAACTGAATTTTCAAAAGAAAACTCTTTGAAGTCCTTTTTTCTTTTTTCTTTCTTTGTGTCTCTGTCTCCCCCTTTCTCCATCGCTCCCCCCTCCTTCTCTCTGTCTGTCAAGTTCAAGAGCAGCTCAGATGCCATGAATTAAGTGAAGCACAAAAGGGGAAAAGGAGACCCTTTTGAAGAACAAAGGCCTCCCATTAGGCTGCCGTGTTCTTTCTCTGACCAAAATTGCTCCCTACATGGTTTTTATTGCTGTCCACATGCTTGGCACATAAGGTAAATACAGTAGGACCCTCGTTACCTCACACTCTCTCTTCCTCTTCCCCCTTCAATAAATGTTTTGTCTCTTTGATGTCCCTAGTAATTCTTATACTGATTGTTCCCACCCTCATAAAAGCCCCAGGGGTAGTCATGGTGGTGGATAGCATTAGATACTGTGTAAATGCTTCCAGAAAAGAAGACAAACTGCAGCCAAAGAATTTATTTCAGGTGGAAGAGAATGGGAAGGAAATACAGATGTTTTCTTTTCAACATGTTGCCTCTTTGCCCCAGCTACGCTTAGATTTCCCAGGGAAGTTCATAATTTCTTCCTGTGCATTTCAAAAACAAACAAGGAAATAGGGCTAAGTCAGAATTGTGAGAAAATGCATGCCACAAGAATTTAAAGTGATAGGGAACTTCTCTTAAGCCTTCTTGATTGTTTATTTTTCGTTGGTTTGGACAGCTCTCTGTTTGATCAGAGCTCTGGTGAAAAGTACCCAGTAAGATTCGGACTGTGGTGGATTTCAAAATGTGAACTGTGCAGTGCATGCCTTTTAAAAATAAATCAGTCAGGCCCTTCCTACTGAAGAGAAATTTTAAAATAGCATTGAAATGTATGCATGAATACAAAAAACTGGAACCACTGTAAAACGCTATCTTAAACCTAAAATTGCAATGGCATTTTTAGTACTTGAATGACAAAATTTGCTAATGGTTTCAAACACATCTTTTGGTGAGTTAATTTTTATGGCAGAATCCTGAAAGATGAGAATAATTGATGCGAGATAGCATAATTCATGCTGAAGTTGTCTGGAAGTCGTAAAGTATACAAGTATTTCTTGGAATTTGAAATTATATTCTTCCCAAATAAATTGCATTCAGAGATACTTGTTTTATTTGTACTTGTTTTCATCTTCTGGTTCTGCATTTTCAGTGACATGAAGTAGTTCTGTTAGGTTGTGTAACACAGTTTAATATGTAATGATTAACAGAACATGTAACTGTTTTTATTTTTGGCACTGCTTCTTGCTGCTGCCACCTCATCTCCTGGAGTGTATGCTTTTATGAGCATCTGCTGTTATGAACATAGTAATTCCACAGAAAATGTCAACAAGGCTACTTAAAGAAATCACAACGACTCGTATTAGTCTATTTTGTAGATTACAAGGCAAGGAAAATCCACCTTGAAATCTGACTTTTCATGGCAAGTTTGATTTTTTTTTTAAGCTTCTTTTTTTCCCCCCATGTTGCCTAATAAATTTTAAAATAAATTGTTGGTTGTAATCGGTTGAATATTTCCTCACTCTGTGTGAGCAAGGTTTTACAGACACATCTCTGCAAAGGAATTAAATTTGCTTCCCCATCCCCTTGTAATTAGCCTACTTAGCTTCCTGCTGTGTGTGTTGGGGGGAGGTGATGCTGGCACTTACTGAACTTTCAGTATGTAATTGGCATATTTTGGTCCATATTTCATGCAAGGATGGGTCATCCAAAGTGGCATCTGCACCTTCAGGTGTTCTGGTGGAACGCCCCATAGGTAGCAGTGGTGCATCTGCTCTGGTGGATGTGGGTGCTGTGATTAATGGCAGTGGCTACAGCTGCCTGAGTATGGAAGATGAACCTTTGTTCTGCCTTCCCCCTCCCTCTTGCCATGCCCCATTTGTCATGTAGCCTCTCCTGTTGTCGTTTAACCTATGTCCCCTTGCTCCGTGGAGCTGTACCTGCACTCATCTTCCCCAGCCTCACAAATCTGTGCCAGAGCCTCCCTTCCCCTCTGCCTGCGGGCACGGCTCTGTTCACAGGTCAGAGCAGAGGCTCACCCGCTCCTGAGCAGCAGGTGCAGGGCTGGGCTGTGCCAGGGTGCCCATGGCTGTGCCAGGGTGCTCATGGCTGTGCCAGGGTGCTCATGGCTGTGCCAGGATGCCCATGGCTGTGCCAGGGTGCTCATGGCTGTGCCAGGGTGCTCATGGCTGTGCCAGGGTGCTCATGGCTGGCAGTTGAGCCAAGGGAGAGGAGGCACAGCTGCTGTTTAGCCCCAGCAGTGGCTGGTTTGTGTTACCTACCCACCAAGAGCACTGGGATGCTTTTGTGGGGAGCTGGCTCAAGTCTGGGAACCACTGGATTCAAAGGTTCCATGTTGGGCAGAGTAAGAGGAAGACTTTCTGAGGGAGGTGGGGCTGTGTTGCTCAGAATCACAGAACTAACAAGGTTGGAAAAACCTTTGAGATCATTGAGCCCCACCTATGGCCTAACACCCTCGTGGCACTGAGTGCCATATCCAGTCTTTTCTTAAGGACCTCCAGGCATGGTGACTCCAACCCCTCCAACAGCCCATTCCAATGCCCAGGCCCTCTTTGTGTCAGGAACTGCTTCATTATGTCCAGCCTGAGCTCCCCTTGGTGCAGCTCAGGGCTGTGTCCCCTAGTCTGGTTCCTGGTTTTCTGGGAGAAGAGAGCAGTGCCTTGCAATTACATAACATGATTTTAATGCTACTTGGAATTTCTATGAGGATAAATAAGAACTAAAATATAAATCAACTTCACCAACACAATCAAAAGTGAGTGTCAGCTTCTGAGTATTCCTTTCAGCAGTAGTAAAATGATTTTCCTGGGCATGTCTTGTAGGTAACTTTTATTGAATTCCATCAGATTATTCTTCCTTGTACTTTTTCTTTAAGAATATGTAATATACTCCTGAAAGAGAACATTGGGAATTTTCAATTGTATGTCTGCACAAAACAGACTCACAGCCTGAATTTTGAGTTTTACTTGACAATTTCTGTATAAAGACCAGTGACATAGTAGACATAAAAATTTGATGGCTTCCATTGAAGACTTGTTGAAATAAGTAATGAAAGAATGTGTTAGCAAGAGGCTTAGTTTTAATTATTCAAAACTCTGTTCCTTCCTTACATAGGAACTGCAAATTTGTGAGAATAGTACCTAGTGCCTTGGAAACTCTGCACAATGAAAAACACTTAGATTGCTAGTCTCGAAATAAGTGGAACATTTTAAAGAAATGATGATGTCTTCAGGATGATTTTATTTCTTTGGCACTGATGCTGCCGGAGCTTTCTCAGGTTTGTCTTAATTTTGAACTCCTAGACGTTGAGCAAAGGCTTAGCAGAGCTCTGAAATGGGAGGTTGGTTATTGTAGTCATTGAATAGTCATTTTCACAGTGTAAATCCAGGATAAGGGGTTCAGTGCATCATCTGTTTCTTCCCAAAGGACTAATATTTCTTATTAGATTCTTACTAGAGCCTTGAAGCTGTGTAACTACTCTCATCTTCATCACACAAAACGTAAAATCTCTTGAGGTAAATAAAATTTTCTGCTCTTCTATTCTTTCATTTGCAGACAACAGTAAGCCAGACTCCTTGTACTTCAGGTTGTAGTCTGCATTCTGAGTTCTCTGCCACTGGCACATGCTCTTTTTCACTAGCTTGCTTTAGGTTATAATACAGAGATTATTCTTTTTATGTTTACTTTGCTTGTTTCTTGTATTTAGCATTTTTTTCAGGCAGCAACATAAAATGGAAACTTGTGCAAAAAGACTGTGTTGCATGTTGAATTTTGAACACTGAGTAAAACTTTGAAAATGTGTTACTCTTCCTCTGCAGGAGGAGATTTTGCATACTGACACTTGATGTTTTATTTAACAAAATGTTAAATAAATCAGAAATTTGTGTAGCAAATTCCATTCAACCATATTCAGTAAAGAGTGTTCTCTGGTGGGTGAATTTCTCAGGCTGTAGTGGTTTAGGAGATGATGACATGTTGTGCCATGGTGGCGTGGCCTACCCTGACTGGCCATTAGAGAAGAGGAGACAGGAATTTACATGCAAGTGACCTTATGGTAACCACTTACTCTGAAGGACATCTAAATTATTCTGACGGCTAATCTGAATTATTGTGAATTATTTTTTACAGCTGCAAGCACACAGCACAGGTTTCTGACACACTGTAACTTGTGCTGTTGGGAGACTGGGCCTTTTTTTTTGGCATATCATTTATAGAGAAGGAGTCTGTTGTGTTGATTTTTGGATATGTGTGTAGCATTTGAGTTTGGGAAGATCCAGTCTCAGCTGAAGATTTTAGATATGGAGGACTTCATAAAATGTAGCCCTGAGATGTCACCTAGAGATGTGAGGTACCTACACTTACCTGTTCTCTGTGGTCTAGATTTAGGGACCACCCCCCTGATTTTCTTCTGAGATAACTGCAAACTTATATGAGCATATATTGTAATATTCTGTAGAAGCAACTGTCAGTATTCTTGGTGAGGTCTAGAGAGTTGTGTAAGTGGCTTTTTCACTTGGGATGAGATTTGCCATCTAGGATTAAGCACTCTGATCCCAGATTCTGTTTCTGGGCAGAGTACCTACATTGGAGAAGAGCAGCCCTGCAGTACTCAATTTTACATTAAAGTCTCACAGATATCTTCCTTATCCGTACTTGGAGAGCTTAATTAACAGAACTAATTACTGTTCCAGATAGATCTACATGTCCCAATGCAAATTAACATGGACTTTAAGAAAGTAGAAGGGAAATGAAGCTGTCATGTGTGTGGCTGCTTATCAGCTCTTGAGTCTGTTTTAGGAGTGCTCCTGAAGGCTTGTGTGATCCTCGGCAGCTGATAAATGGTGTCAGTGCTTGTGCTTGGCATGAGGAGAAGCACAGAAGCCCTTTCTGAGGCCAGTCTGCTTTTCCTTTCGCTTGCCTCATAGCCAGAGTGTGGCTTTGCTTTGTCTTCCTCGGGAAAATTGCTGCTGCTGCTGCTGCTGGCGGCTGTGCGGGTTTGTTCTGCACACAGGCCGGCAGTCCCGGGGGTGGGGAGAGCCTCGCCGTTGTAATCTCTCCTTGCCTTGCCTCTGGTCAGGCAGCCGATTGTTTTTCTGGTTTGGTTCCTCCGGGTGGCATCTGTCTTCAGGAAAAATTTCCTTACAGCCAAGTGTGGGCTGCTGAACTGTGGCTGTGTCAGTGCCACTGTTTCTGAGTGCTATACTGAATTAATTATGTGAGCAGTTATGGTGTAGGTGCTGGAAATGTTTGTGTCTGTTCAGAATGGAAGAGCTGCTCTTAAATGAATTTCTTTGTCATCCTCTGGAGCCTTTTTCGTTTTTTTTTTTTACTTTACTCTTAAAAAAAATCCTGAAAGATAGTATTTCATATATGTAAAAGTTGGGTTTGTGCCATTTGGAATGCCTTTCCCATCCTGTGATTTTATTCTCAGTATTATGATATGCCTACACAGCATTTCACTCCCATCTCCTAAGCTTTATCTTATTGTAACTTTCTAGATGTAAATGCTTGCTTAATACTAATCAACTGTTGCTTTGTTGTTCAATGTATTATATTTTAACTGTGTGTTATTGATGCAGTATTACTTGAAGGTTTCTCTTAAATGCCTGTTTTAATGATCTGGAAAACAGTATTCTTTTAAAGATTGGGTTAAAAATTGCTTGTACAGAATTAAAAAGATGTGAACAATGTGGCTGTACACAGCCAGGTGTTGCAAGATCAGCATGAACCTGACAAAGCCTAGGAGGGATTCTGCTCCTGCTAGGCAAAGACTTGAACAAATACATGGGACCTGCAGTGTTCCCCCAAAGGCCAAAAGAAATGAATTCTCTCGAATCAGAATGTGATTTCTCTGGAAAAGTTTGCTCCACTGAGAACACCTTCTCAGCATCTCCTGGGACTTGAGCCATAAAGGTCTTGGGTTCAAAGCAAGCTGGAGTTTGCACAAGGCAAGTGTAGAGAAATAATTAATCTAGTGAAGGTGGGGGTACTCAGTTCTCTTTTGTTTCATGGAGAAAATGTAGCTGTGTTTTTGCTGTATGAGTTACTAAATTGTTTTCTGTTGCAGTATTTTCATTAAGAAGGGAGAGCTTTAACTGTTCACTTTATTTTTCATGTTTAATTTTTAAGTAATCAAGGGCTTTTTGGCTGGCATAGTGACTTATGCCATTCATAGCTGTAAAACTGAAGTTCTTTGTAATACAAGAATCAAACTCATATAATGGCAAACAATTTTCCAAATACAAACCAAATGTGTATTATGCAGTGTTTGTATTGCTCTGGCCCCAGTCAGCTGTGAGGTGCCTTTGCTGCTGAGCTGCTTTAACAGTGGCTGAGGAAAGTTCATGGCACTTGCAGGTAGCAGAACCTCTTTGGGTGCTGCACAAGAAAGCAGCATCACGTTCATGTCCTTGTTTTTCTTCCTAGGGAAGCCACAACTAAAGACACAAGTTAAAAGTATAGAAATGGCAAAATGCTATTAAAATAACAGAAATGGTTTTTAACGTTTATCAGTGCATAAAATATGTGGTGTAATGTCTGCTCTCAGGGATAACAACTGTATTTTTTGTGGTGAAAATGGAACACAACTGAAAACAATTGTTCCAGCAGATGCTTAAAGCATTACTGGGACAGCTTTGCCTACTCCATGCCTGCTATAAATTTATGTAAACTGTACCAAAATCTGGATTTTAAGAAAATATGTGTGCTGAAGTTTCCAGTATTGTTTTTTCAGATGTTTTGAGCTTGTCTTATATGCATAGAAGTTCCAAGTACCAGTGCTGCTTTAAAGTTAAAATAAATCTTTTGCATTTCAGCATGTGCTATTTTAAAATAGTATAGTTCCAAATAAAGAGAGGGAACTCCCTTATTCTATTTCAGAGTGTTCCTTGAGGAGGAACCTGTAAAAATGCTGCTTGTGTGAATTTTCTCCTCTTCATGGGCAAGCTGGGGAAGTAGAGACGAGCAGCAGTTGGAACTTGAAAATGGATATTTCTGTATAACTAATAAAATTACTCTTCAGGTCACCAGGGCTGCAGAGTCAGCTGTTGTGTCCAGTGGATTTTGATTAAATTGGAGCGCAACATTTTCTTTTCCCCTTTGTGTGAATCTGGCTCTTTGAGGCATGCCCTCCTAGAGCATGTACTGTTTCAGTCCTTATTTCAAGCCTTTCCACTCTTTGTACCTGCTTTGAGCCCTAGGATTTTTTGCCTTATACCTTGACCTTGGTGTACTGTGCATTTGTGAAGCTAATAAGGTGGATTTAAGAGAATAGCCTGTCCCTCAAGTTAAGGGTGAGAGGCTAGGAAATAAACACAGCGTGCTACAGAATGGAAGAGAACAGAAAGAGCTATTTAAGAGGAGATTAAATACACCTTTACATACTTTCTAGGTGGTAGGGAAAAAGATGATGTACTGACAAAAGGTCGTATTTTCTTTCTTTGGTAATATATTTTTGTTGTTTGTTACCTGTTTACAAGCTCTAAATTAGATTATTAAACAAAAAGTCTCTGAGCTTTATTAAACCTCAAAGGCTGGCAGGAGTTTTTGGGCAGGGGGATGTTTAATCCTGTTTTTCAAAAAACATAGAGATTATTAGGTTATGCTGACTGTTAATTCTGTTTCTTATAATTTTTTTGCATCCACTGTCCAGTTGGTTACATTTTTCAGGGGCACTTTCAGGGAAGTCTCAAGGACAGTGGTTTCTTAGGGATTCCCCAGTAAATGGGCAGGTACAGGAAACTGCTACCATTCACATGGAAGGAAAGAATTCAGTAAGAACATGAGATGCCTCAGCTGTTGGAAAATTAATGCAGAGAAGAGATCTTTATAAACATGCTTATTGCAGAAGTTCAGCAAATCAGAGAAACCCAACTTTAATCTATCCTATATGTATATATTTAAAATGCCCTTAAGGTAGACAAGTATTTTGTATGGTGAACCCTAAAGTTAATTTTAATGTCTGTCAGTTCTTTGACTCTGTAGGATGCTGCACAAATGATTGTCCTGGTGAAACTGAGGGTGTAGGGTGGAGCTGGAACAGGGCAGACACAGAATTGGGTTCAGAGGAGATGGTTGCCAAAAGAAGTGTTTGCCAAAAAGATAGATTCACTGCCATGTGAATTCTTGTTCTGAGGTAAAACAGATTTTTCGCTTTTCTGGAAATGACTGTGCAAAACAGCTTTTTGTAGGTTGAATCTCTGATGTACTTACCAAAAGGGGCAAACTCTTGCTTTAATAATCTGGTTTAAAAAATCTCCAAGATAGAGCAGTTGCAAGATGCAAACAATATAGGAAAGAACCTTTAGTAGTTTTGATGCCCAGTGATTTACATTTCCATGATCTGTGTTCTAATAACATTTATATCTTGTGTTGCTTCTAGAGGAAAAAAGTTTTGGCTAACTTTTAACCAAAATATGAAAACAGTATCAATTCACCATGTTTTCTTGGAAGTTTCTGTTCTGAGAAAGAAGGTAGTGTCTAAATAGATTGAGATATTAAGGAAATCTGAAACTGAGCAGTGCTATGCCAGTTTTTTTCCTGTGAATTTCCTCTGTTAGACTATTACACGTATCAGATACTAGTTTAGTCCAAAATAAATTTGTTTATGGTATGGTGGGCTCTGTTCTTGTTCTTCATTACCAGGGCAAGTATTAGAAGCCCCTGGAAAAAATGAAGGGTTTATGGGTATCTTTTCATTCTCTGTTGCTGCTAAGAGAGTTGATAGAACTCAGCCTTGTTATTTTGCGTTCTGAACAGTGTATCAACCAACTTTTAACATGCTCAACTATGAACTGTTGAACAAAATCTAGCTAGAAATTCTAAGAGATGAGAATTGCATCAGATGTCTTGAGTCACTGTTGACTAAAACATCCAATTCTGTGGCTACAGCTTCAGTGGGTTTCTCTTGATGTTGCCTCATGCATTGCATTTTGCACATTGTTTTGGATTTGAGGGAAGCTGAGAACATAAAGGTGCAGATATATTTGGCAGTGTAAGGCTTTTGGGTGGTCACAGTTGAATGGTTTATTTAAGGGGAAAGCTGATTTGTTAGAATCACTAATGTACTGGAGAAGAGCAGTGATGATGGTGACTTGAGTGACTCCACTGTGTGTATATCTGATTACAGCTCTTTTTTAGGCACTTTTCAGTGTAACAATACATCTCTTTCTGAAACAGAGCTATCTGTACTTAAGTCATGGTTCCAAGCTTGGCTAAGCCAATTTAACAGCTCTCTGAAGCTGAAATGGGGCTGCCCTTGCTCCTTACCTTCAGCTTCATGATCTTGTCTTTGCTCCTCTTCCTTTGCAAAGTCTTCTACTGTTCTAACAAGGTAGACACCCTTCTGGAGGGGTGTAGTGACAAAACCAGCACAGCATTGCCAAAAATTGTGAAAATCCAAGTGTGGAGAGTGGCCTCCTTCCAACAGTGCTGAGCCATCACACTGCTGTACCCTGGCTCTTCACACTCATGCTGAAGCTGTGACAAACCTTTTTAACTCCTGCCACTGGAAGGACAGGGCAGTTCTCCTTCCTTTTCCACTCCTTCATGATTCAGCCTCTGCCCTTGTATCTGTTTTCAGTCTTTGGCTACCACACATAGCTGATTTAACTTGAAAGGAAACAAAATTTCTGTTAGTTTTGTATGAAGTTAGTTTTCTTCTGGGCTGCCAACTAAAATTGTCTCCCCCTCTGGTTAGGTGAGCACCAGTGAGGGAAGAGGGAGAGCCAACTTGTTGTGACTTGGGATAGAAAGAAAATGAAGCTTTTCTTTTTCAGTGCTGGACAGTTGTAAGATTTGCTTTGTTATAAAATCTAAAAGTATTGTGAGGCTGTGGTTTAAACAATTCAAACCAAACTAGACTGATTCTGCTTGGTCCCACCCTCAGTGGCATTTGCTCTGCTGGGCTTGTCTGATTTTGCAGGCATCCAGGCTGGGAGCTGAGCTGCCTGAGCTGTTTTTCAGAAGGGTTAATTTTCTGATGCCCAGTTCTGTGGGCTCATCATGCCATGGGGTAAATTGAATGCTGGTGTGACCCCATAGGAGGGATGGCCAGGACAAAAGGGGGTTGCCCTACAACTTTGGTTGATTTCACTATCACATTAATAAAATGTTTCAACTACTTCTATATCTACATGTGTTTTGTGGATGGGATAATTGACATCTATGATGCAAACAAGAGGGAGATGTTATGTGAGTGAGACAATGTTTCTGCTGCCCTGAGAAAGATTGAGTTACAGTGAGAATAATCAGGGTTTGCGAAAAATATGAATCAACAAAAGAGATAAAGGAGGCTCTTATGGATAGAAGGTACTTGACTGGGGCTTCTGGGAGTCAATATGAGACGTTCTTGGTGTGTTCCTGGCAATCATGTTCCCATGGTGATAGGGAGGCACTCAGTTATCTGTGTCTTGTTCTGGACTTGTATTGGACAGATGGAAATCAAAATACAGATCTTATACTTCTTGCATAATTAACATTTGCATCTCACTGCTGTGAGATGTAACGGAGGCCAAAAGATTAACAGGATCAGGAAAGAAAAGGGATTATTCATTTACAGTACATTATACTAGGTTAAATGAAAGCTTTGTAAAGCCTTTGTAAAGAATTGAAAAACCATTATACAACAGGGAACAAATAAAGTGCTAACCAAAGGGGATTAGGAAGAAACTTCTCTGGTAAGTGGGCTATTCCATGGGTGTCCACTGTGAGGTTTCTTGTACCTCATATTAGTCAAGGCAGGTTTTAGGTTCAGCAGTTCATCTCTTTGCAACAATTCTTATGACCATTTAAACAGATGCTATCTGTTGATTTGAATAGAAATGTGTAGTTGGAAAGACTCCTTAGGGAAGCAGAATTTAAATTGAGTTGTGCACGAGATGTCTCTCCAGGAGAGAGAGAGTCTCTGGAGAAAGGCAGGGTCTGGCACCATCAAAGTGTAACCAGAAACCTGACAAAGAAATTGCAAGGGTGATTATTTGCAGTAGGGGTGTGGTGAAATTCATAAGTGAGGAGCATGTGGAACATCAAATTGGTGCTGGGGAGGTTTAAAAATTCAGCTAAAATGGTGGGCACATGACTGAGAACTGATTGTATGTCTGATTTCAAGTGTGATAATTTAAAAAAAAATTATTAGTAAAAATTGGTGCTCAAACCAAATAAGGTGATCTCAGCAGCAATAAAAAGGGGCTTTATGGTGTGATACATATGTTTCTGTAATTAGCAGGACAAAACCCCTAATAAACTAATCATTCATTTGATTGTTAATTTAATAGGCAAACTGATGATTCATTGCACACATAGGGTGGATTATTGTCAACTGAAGTAATGCTGAAGGATTTCAAACTTGCATAGTGGAGTAAAATATGAAAGAGGAATTGTGAGGAATGCTGTTTGAGTTCCTGATGTTGTAGCCTGCCTGTTGATTCTTGCAGCCAAATAATCTCTGAAAGAACAGCTCATGGTGGATGGACAAGTATTGATGGCTGGTATTTTAATACAAAATGGAAGGAAATGAAAGAATAAACTCAGATGACTTACTTAAAGTTGTACCTCTACTACTGGGTATCTACTATCCATCAGCAAAAGCTTCTTGACAGACAAAGAGCTGTCCATGCTCTGCTATTTAGAAGGATAGATTTTTAGATTCTAAAAACAAAGTTAATTGAAGAATAATCATAATAAATACCTTATATGGCTTCCTCCCTCTTGATGAGGCAAAGAGGAGTCCAAATGGAGGTCTGGTGTTCAATGTCTTTCTGCTGGCTTAGGAGGATTCCAGCTGTGTCAGGTTGCTGTCTGTGCTCTCTTTCTGAAGTAGCAGTCTGGTTTTTCCCTGCACAGTGGTCATGTCCTGGTTGGCAAATGAGGAGAGAGGCAGTGGCAAGGCTTGGGAGGCACTGTCTGATGTAGTCATGTGGAATTGCCTTTCTCAAGCTAATGAAATACAAGCACACAGGGAACTGTTTGGAATACCCTGATCTGTTTTTCCTGATGGTGTTTTGCAAGCTGATAAAGCTCAAGTATTACCAGTGAATGACTTTATTTCAAAATTTGCATACAGCACTTGCTGTGATTGCATGATGTAGGATGAATGTCTCTGCAGACAGGACTGGATGAGCCAAGGTGAGCCACCAGAGCAGCACCTCTCCCTCCCCCTTCTCCCCATTTATCAATTTCTGCATTACTCAGACACCTCTCTGGCCTGATAAAGTGGTTCCAAACAACCACACCAAGCTCCCAAAATAGAGGAGATAATGGAATTTCCACTCCCCTCTGTGGTGAGAGCCATTGTTAGGGTGACTGACCAGCCTGTGGAGCTGTAGTCCTTGGACACTTCCTGAAGGGTGAAGATCTCTGTTCTTACACAGATCACCACCTGCTCACCTGCTTTTGAGTGGCCTTAAGTGTTTCCTAAAAATGGGGAGAAAATGCCATTCTCAAAGGAAGTGGGAGTGGGGAGGAGGAGGAATGCTGGAGAGACTGTATGAGTTGGATTTCTAAAATGGACAAGACAAGGCAGCTTGCATTTAGTAGCTTAGACTGACTGGAAAGAAACCTCTCTAATTTGTTGATTTTATGTGTTTGTTGATGTTGGTAAATCTTAAGTGACCAAGGAAGCTGCAGAGAGAGGGTGGAAAAATAAGTGAGTCAATAATGTCAAAAAATGGGGCAGTTTTATTTTAAAAGCTGGAGGTCAGTTGCACTCGCTTGAGTAACTAGATAATTTTATTTGCTGATAGACAATTTTTGGTCAATAAAAATAATCTAATGTCAATTCATACAATTTTCTGGGGCAGGAGAGAAAGTCTTTTCAGATGAATTTGCTGTAAGCCTTTTCAGTTCTTGTTAAGATTAAAGCTCTGTTTTGTAATTGTATTGATAAAATGCACTCTTTTATAATGTATCTGATTTAGAATGGCTTACTTCATTGATTACCAAATTAAAGTGATACAAAATCAATAGTAACACGTACTAAAAGGATTAAGGACAGGACAGCTGAAAAATTTCAATACAGTTGTTAATGGAAAGTCAAAATCTACTGGCTGTGTCTTTTTCTTCAGCAAGTGCTTTCTGTATCTGCCAGTGTAGAGGAAGTATGGAAGCTTTAGTGGTGAAATTTTCATTGAATGCAAATATTGGTGGAGTTGCTGCTATCAGGTCCATTACTGCTACACCCCAAAGGGATCTACGTCACCAATTTTTTTCTGGGAACTTACCCATGTATTTTAATTCAGCCAAATAAAGTGTCTCCTAAACACCTAGCAGAAAAAAACATAGGTTTCACTTTTGGTAGAGGAGCTTGTGCTCTGAAACACGTGCACTCTAAAAATGAATTATGATGAATTAGAGTCAGGAAATGGCTTTTGGAGTGAGGCTCTACCTGTGATAGCACAATACTTGAGTGACAAATGTGGTTGAGTCCAACCTTATGGTGCTGCTAGGAAATTTGTAACATCAGGAGAGTTGCTAACAAAGCCAGAGATGTGATGGATTCAGAATGTGAAAAGCCTGTCAAACTGAAATTAAAATTCAGAATTTTTGGTTACACCAGGTTTGACCTGGTGAGCACTGATTGCTCACTGGGTGTGAGGGGTGTTGTGGTGAAGGGAGCCTCTTTAACCAGCCCGAGGTGCACAGAAAGATCCAGTTACTGGAAACTGATGCTGGTGATTTCAGTCCTAGGGCATGCCTTATCAAAAATGAACTGCCACTTAAGAAAATGGTTTATGGCTCTGTCTATTAGAGTGTGTTCATGAGACTGTTCTTAATCCCATCCCTCACCTGGAAGTTGAGGCTGAAGTTACACAGGAGGTGTTCTGTGTCCTCCTTTTATTACAGAAATGTTGTGTTTGTCTCCAGATCTCATCAGAAGGCAAAACCTTCACTCCTCCCTGTGACCTTGCCCCTTCCACCCCCTGTTTAAGCTGCTCATAAGCAAGTACCATGTGTAGGGTTAGGGTTGGTCAAATGACATTGGAGTTGCATCTGGACAACTTCAGTGCAAGTTTGTCCTCAGCATGCAACAAATATGAAAAGAACCACAGCAGAGATAAGAACTGTAGAGGGCAGAATCAATATGTGCTTAAATCTTCTATATTTTTGAGATGTACAAAATTTGCCTCTTTGTTGGTGTAAGGGATACATATGAGTGAGAGCTGAGAGTATGTGTGTGTGTGCTTGGGTAAATTTGCATTTAGAGTGTCTCCTCCTTAACACCTGACATTAAATATTTATTTGTTATACCAGTATTAGCTGGTATTACTACTAATTCTTTCAAAATTGCATGTTCACTTTCAGTGTAAAATCTCTCCATTTTTCAGCCTCTCAGGTTCCAGACTCTGCCAGTTGTATGCCCCTTTTATTTCTTCCTGTAAAATGTGCAAATTTACTGGCTTGCAATACAGACTGAGTGCCTTCAGTTTTTAAGTCTTTGGCTTTTATTAATATGCAGTGGACTGTCATTGTTAACATGGTGTGGTTCTTAAAGTGCAAATTATACCAGGTGAATAGGGGAATACTATTTTTTTCTTCCTTCTAATGAATTGTGATTTTTCTTTTTCCCCCAGCTGAGTGGGCTTACAGTCATCATTTTGAACACTAAATGGCATGTTTCTCTTGCTCAGTGGTTGTGCCCTGCTAAAGCTTGGTGTGTTTCCCTGGTCATTTTAATGCCACCAGCTCAGCTGTTTCTTTGAAGTGCTGCTGATTAGAAAAAGAAAAGAAATCTGGAAGGCAGAAAAGGTAGAGAAGAAAAGCAAAAGTACTTAAGCAAATGAGCAGCTTTCAAGTTAGTGATGGATTCAAGTTAGTTCCCACAGGTGAGATAATGGGAAGAGCTCACAAGTATGCAGTGTCTTGTAAATGTTATGGAGGAATGAAATTCTTAGCTAATGTCCAATATGCACGTTGAACTGCTCCTGGTTGTTTCTATTTCCCCTTTCCTAGATAAATGTATATTCTCATATGGGACAACTGGCATAGTGGTGGCCTCTTGTGAAGTTCCAGGCTGAATGTTCCTGGGTAGGCTTGCCATGCCCTCCTGGAAGAGTAGGGATCCCTGAGAGCTGATTGTGCCAGGTCCAAGGGCAGACACTTGGTAAAGTCAGCACTAACAGGAGTCACTGATACTGAGGCTGTTGCTTATCAACCTCCTGCTCTTTTGGGGACTGATAAGCATCATGTTGTTATTTTTACTTAACCAGATTTTCAAAGGAAAGAGAGGTTTGTGTTATGTCTTTCTGACTTTTCCTTTCCACTCTCTCAAAACCAGTTGTCCAATTTTAACCAAATTGATCAGATGTTTCAATGATACTAAGTTCCTGTTGAACAGGAGATAAGGTCCTGAGTTTATGTGCTGTTAATGCTTCATGTATGAGATCTTTTATGTTATAATTTTTCATGGAAATAGCTGCTGTATTTTCATGCTCAACAAGTAGTCCGAAAGCCAATCAAATCAAATGCTAGGACTTAACAAGAAAAGATCAGAGTGCAAAGCAATATAAGAAAAAATAGCATTATGCCACAATCCATTAGTGCTTCTTTCTCTTAGGTACTTGACTGTGCAGCTCTTCTCCTCAGACATTAAAAAATATGTAAAAAAGCAGCATTAGGAATTATTTTGTGGAATCCATTCACACTTTTAATGGACAACTGTGTAGACTCCATCCTGGAAGATAGAGCTAAGGGGGGATATGGCAGAAGTCAGTGAAGTGTCATGGAGGGGGAATAGAAGCTTGCAGTTCATGGATTCTTATTGTGCAAGAAGTAGGGGACATTGAAGTGGTGCTGCAGAAGAAGCTAAATTAAAAGCAAAATAGAAAAGAATGTTCTTTATTGTATGCTTAGGCTGTAGGACTCCTTGCTGGAGGCTGGTTCCTCAAAGTTTGCAGGGTTCAATAGGATGTTAGTGCAGATTCATGGCAGAGAAAAATCTGTTGAGGTTACTTCATGTTTAGCAACATCCTCTGCCCCAAAAAGTCTTGGATTTGTAATTGGGGGTGGGAGAGGGTGGGCAGTGTCTCAGGTACCACCTGTGCTCCTCCTTCCCAAGAGCTGTAGCATGTTAGCAGGGACACTTGGGCCCATCCCTTCCCCTAAGCCTTGTTCTTACTGAAACCTCAGCCTGAGGAAAGGAGGGATTTCTTGTTTGTGGCTGTGCCAAAGGAAAAGCAGGGAAAGCCTGGTCCTTATCTGTATGGCTTTTCTGGTGGGCTGACCATCCAGTACATGCATGTGGATGTGGCCAGTCAGTCCTCCCTGTTCCAAACCAGCCCCAGTGCCTTCTCCCTGCTGTGGGTTTGGTGAGAAGTGGCATGGAAACTGAGAAGGGGTGAAGAGCTGCAGGCTGAAGTAGAGAGCTGTGCATGCAGGATGCAGAAAGGCATGGAATTAATAGAAGGAGGGATCTGTGCTTGTAGGTGAGGAACAAAGGGCAGGTTTTGTGTGGAATGAACAGCTGTTTGTCACTCACAGTAACTTTGGACTTTTACACTGAGACTTAGAAAGCTGATACAGAAAGAGTACAGTAAAAATTTGAAATATTACAAAGCACTTGTCAGAGAGGTACTGTCTTGTGGAAGTCTTGTAACTTGTCCAGAAGGATTTGAGTTTCTGACTTTTCTCTTCCAGCTATGTTTTTTCTTGATGGCAAGGTACAGAATGACAGGCATTTTCCAAATGCTGTAGTGTTTCTTAAACTTCAGCTCCTTGCAGCAGAAAAGAGAAGCCATTTCCTTCACAGGCATCGCCTCTTCTAAATAACAAATATTCACTTTACATGCTGAGCAATTGCTGGACTAGGAACATTTCCAGAGGTTTATTTTGCTGTGTTAATCAAGGAAAAATGGATGTGCTTTTTAGTAGATGTTTCCTTTACAAGATGCAGTAATTGGTGTTTCACTTGCTGAGTGTTTAAACTCTGTAGCCAATATGAAGCAGATCCAACCTCTTTCTCGTGGCCAGCTGTGCAAGTTGCTATGGGAACTCGGTGGGGACTATCTGCAGATTACTGCTCTGGGGACCACACCTGGCTTATTTGCATTCAATTTAAGTTGGGGAAAATTCAAAAGAAGAAAAGAGGAGTGTAGACTCGCTGGTAGGCAGGCAAAAAAGGGCTTGTCATTTTGAGACTGTGACATTGGATGGAAAAGATGCTCGTATTCATGCTTCTTGCAGGCTCATGCAGGGCTCTGAATTTTGTAACCTTTTTACTTGCATTTCACCAGAGTGTTGTGAGGCTTGTTGGAACTGGAATGTCACAGAGGATTTTTTTTTAATTGCCTCTGACTTAGTTAAATCCCATAGAATTTGCTAACTTTCTCTGCATTTTTAATGAGTAATCTCTCTGTGGTGGTGAGGGATTGTGAAAGCAATGTGGAATACAGGTCCTTCTTTTAAAATGGCATGTTAGATCAACTCAGTGCAGTATTAAAATGTCAGTGCAATATTGAGTGTTGCTGGAGACCTTAGCTTGAGGGGGTTTTTCTGAATACTGAATTGCTCTTCTTTCAGTGGTGACTGACTTCCTGAGAAGGCTGGGGAATGATTTCCATTCAAGTCAGCAGCAGTGGTCAGTTGGCAGCTCCTGGGCTGTTTGTGGCTGGATTTTTGGGGGTGATGGTATCCTGGCATTTAGGGGCTTTACTTTTTTTCTTGCTTGTTCATCCTCACTACAGCAACTTGCCTTTTGATCAAGATTGGACAAAAGTGATGAAAACAGCACTGTGTGCTGACTTGCTCTTCTTATTTCTTCCACTGGGTTGGCACTGTCGTGGTACCTTTCTGCAGGAAAACAGAACATGTAAACTATTTTCAGAACAGTAGGCTTAGAAGCTTTGAGAAATCTGAGATCACTACCTTATGTAAAAAAAAAATTATATATACACTGTTTATAATATAGTATACATGTTTAATATAAAACATAAAATGTGCATAAGAAAAAAGTATATATGTTTATATATAGCATTCATATATAAATATACATACATATATATATGCATATATATATATATATATATATATATATATATATATATATATATATATATATGAAAAATTCTGAGGGTTATTGTGTGGTTGCTTGTAAACAGCTTCAGTCCTGATCTGTTGTTAATGTCACCAGAGCTGTGGTGCCCCTTGAGAATTCCAGTTTTCAGCCTGGCTTGATGCTCTAGATCAGCCTACAGGGGTTTTATACAGAGGTCTCAGATGTTTATGAGGTGTACTTGTTTAATTTCTGTAGATTCGTCTACTGTGACATCTTAGAGTTATTAGTAGTTATTTTTAAATTCTTATGTGAGCAGTTCCTTGAATTTGGGGTTTAGTGCTCTAAGCTGGGTCTGTGCTAAACTACTGACTTGTATAATTGTATTTGTTATTCTGCTGCTGCTTCTGTCAGCCAACAACTCCCCATTTTCTTTACTTCCAAAACCTTGCAATTCTAATACCTTCTTCAATGCATCTGATGAAAATAAGTGATTCTGTAGTTAAATTTTACAGTGTAGGAATTACGTTTCCATTTTTGAGCATGGAATGGCCTGTGTGAGACCAGAAATCAGAATATTCTCCAGAGTGGCATTGGTGGGGTATGTTCATATGTAAGTGTACTTGATAAAAGTTGTCAGCATTAGTGCTGAGAGTCAATATCCCAAAGAGGAAATAAATAGTTGTTGTGAGACTTTAATTTTGAATTTCTTCTGTTTGTCACACAGTTTGCATGACAGAATTCATAAGATGGATGTGGAACACAAGAGTGGACTGAAGCTGTAGACAGTGAAAGTTTTGAGGCAATATTCCTGCTGGAACCATCTTTCCCATTTGTTTGTTTCTGTGACCTTGCTGCCTTTGTGTTTCACCAGGGTAAACATTTCTCCCTCTTGCATTAAAAACCAGATTTGGGTTAGTATTTCTCCTTGCAGTTGGAGTAGTTTTAAGGCAGACCAACTCTCTTGTGTAGCTGTGTAAGAGGCAGCAGGGCAGCCCTGCTGCTTTTTGCTGCCTCAGCATTCATGGCCCATGGTTGTGGTACTGACAGGGCCCTAAATTCAGTGCCCTGCTTTTAATTTTTGATTTCTCTGTGGAAAAAAAGAAAAAGAAATATGCATATATGAGACTTGTGCTTTATTGAGGAATGGGCAACTAAGAATTTAAGTATTCTGGGCATCACTTTTGAAAATTTATAGTTAGGTCTTTTCTTTTGAGAGGATTCTGCACCTGTCAAACTAAAAATTCCAATCAAAATAAATTACAAAAAATGAAGCAGTGTGCAAAAGTTTACCTCTTCTCTCATTTGCTGGAGAAGTAAACAAGACATTCCTGCCTTCAGTGCTATGTCCATGGGCCTGCAGATCCAATGTTCATGTCTTCCCTGCAAATCCTCTGCAAACACAGCCACAGGTGTCAGTCATGCTGCCCTGCAGCATTGTTGCTAGTAAATCCCTTCTTGTGGCTATTTCATGGAAAAGCTGATCAATGCCTTTTCTGCTTTAGCACAGTATAGGTGCTAAAATGGGCAAAACCAGGCTTGTGAACATCTTGTGGAAAATCTCATGTAGATTGTACTTTATGTGTGTAGTTATCCCATGGTTCTCACTTTCCGCTGTTCCTAAATTATTGGAAATTAAAGACCCAGTTGCCCAAGCACTCTGTATTATTTTTTTTCCTGGCTGATAGCAAGTACAGTTTTATGTTAGCTCTGAGCAGCCAGAGTGATAGATTCTTGGATACGTGTGCTGATGGATGGAATCAGTGTCTGCACTGTGAATAACTCTGTTTCTTTCTTCAGATCTTGCATCTGGCAATTTTTTGTTCAATTTGTAACATACAAAGCAGCTTGTCTGGAATTTGGCCTTTTCCTCTTTTGAGATCAAATAATTTAAGCTTCAGAAAGAAGCATTCTCATGACATGTCTTGTGGTTCCTACAGGTGTTAATAGTGTCTGGATCAGTGTGCTGAGGGCATTAAAGCAATATCCTTCCTTGGATTTGAGATAGTTATTAAGGAAGAGAGAGCAAAAGCAGTGCCTGCAAAGCATGGGCACAACAGCCCTGCAACTTCAATTCATAGCATGAACTGCAGAGATTTTGCATGTGCTTTTTGCTATTAATTAGTTTGTCAAACACTCTAATTAGCTAACTAGAGCTAAATACTATCAGGGCTGTTGGTATTGATGAATCCAGTTGGCTCCAGCAGGACTCATTGTAAGCTTAAACCTGTGGCTTTGATTTATGTATTTTGAGAGTGACCTGTAGTGTAGTTCATGACAAGTGGTGTGGAGGCTCTGGGCTTTGAGTGTGGTTAAGTCAAACACTGAATGAGTCTCTTCTTTGTAGAGCCCCTGTTCATCAGGCTAGACTAGTAATTGCCACCTGGGCCAAGTGGAGAACAGGGAAACAGCCTGTTGGCATAAGGCATTATGTTTTGATTTACAGGTGAGTTTGAAAATAATGTTTTTAGCTTTGAGGGCCTGTCCCTGTTATGTGAGTGGACACAGGGAGGCAAAATTAATGCTTTTGGAATGCACATACAGTGATGCTTCCAGGCTGTAATAATTCACACAGCTGCTAAAATAAATATTTCTGTTCAATATTTGAGCTTGGCATAAGTACTCTTCTATGTCAAGGCAAGTCAATTGTGTTGTGATTTGCATATTAGATAATATTTATTTTTCTGAAATATTTGGTATTTTTAGTGTGTATTGCAATAACAATTTGAAACGACCTTCATTGCTTGGTGTTTTGGCAGTAGGAACTGCATTTACTTTTCCCATTCAAATATGTGCATGATTTCAGTAGAATAGTGGGGAAGACACATTCCCATAAATGTCATTTGTGGGAACAAATGACCCCACCTTAGTCCAGGAGGTACATGAGGATTGGCTGGTGTTCCCTGCCAGGGGAAATTTGGGGTCACCACATTCCTCATGTGGCACCTGAGGGTGCTCCAGGTTCTCCAGCTGCCCCAAGATGCTCCATCCATAAAAGCTTGCAGGCTTTTCATGAGGTTGGTTTTGGGTTTTGTTTGGGGGAGGAGGGAAGCTGGCAAGGAGGGGGAAGTAATATGGCCTCTTTTTTTCCTCAGTACTGCTATAGCATAGAGATGTGCCCTTAAATCCCTTTTTTCCTAATTCTGATAAATGTTGAAATTTTACTGATCTTGTTCTCCAGCCCTCCCTTGTGTTTTATTCATGCAACTTCACATGAATGTCTCACATCAGTCTTCTTTTCAGGCTTTATTTTGTCCTGCAGTCCTTTTTTGTAAAACAATGTGAGGCATGCAAATCCTGTAAGTGTAATAAAATACAAGAGGTGTTAACTAATAGACAAAATACACCTACCCAAGGTGCTCAGTACTTGTCAGTGTGGAATGTTTTGGATTTGACAAACCAATAATTTTAAAGGAGAATGAGACCCACATAAGTGGACAAAAATTCCAAACAGGTGTTTCCCATATCCACATTTTAAGAAATTTTGGTGTGTGTTTTTTAAAACTCCTGCTTAAGTTTGCATATTACTTTTCATATACAAGAACAATGAATATGTAGTGGTATTGCACCATACCTGAAGTGTGGTGGAATCAGCATGATTTGTTCATTTTCTATGCTAACTTCAAGTTAAATTGGAAGGAGGTGAATGCCCTGAAGACAATCAGATGTGCTAATGTGCAGCAGCTCTGTGGCAGGTGGAACAAGGTAGTTAAACACAAATTGCTTTGCAAAGGTGTGGCACTTCAGGTTGGTTTTTGAATTTAGTTCTTGGAGTCAGTGCTTATGATGCATGTAAATAAACAAAAAAACCCACTAAAACAACATGAAAGAAGAAGTTTCAAGCCATTATGAAATAGTCATGAAAACATAATGAGTGGCACAGGACAGCTTAATTCAGGACATGTAAAGACCTAGCATTTACTGCTCTTCAAAATATTCCTTAATTTCTAAGTAAATGTTATGACAATAACATTTACTTAGATAACAAGGGTTGACTGCACTGAATTTGTATCCTTTGCCATTGAAAAGAAAACATTCAATAGGATGGAGGAAGATTTTAATGTAAATACAATATGGATAGTTTCTTACCTGCCATGGCTTGTAGGCAGTGAGGGCAGGGCCAAGGGTACAGGTGATACACCTGAGTGGCAGAATTAGCTGTGAGTTTCAAATAAGGCTGTTTGCTTGTGGACATTATAATTCTGTATTTTTTGAATAGGGTATTTATTTCTCTCATCATATCATTGCCCCCTTTTCTTCTTGTGTGGTGGTATTGTAAATTTGTCATCAACACAGTTTTCTTTCTGTGAAAAAAAAGACTTAATCCATGGTAGTTGCTACCTTCTGTGGACAAAAATAAGTTGCATAAAAAAACCAAACCCACAAACAAACCCTTTTATATTATTGTATCAGGTGCTTACAAGTATCCGCTGTCCTGCACTGATAAGATAAATTAGCATTCCTGCTTAGCTCTCCACATGCTTAATTTCCTTCAAAAATTTACACAAAGGAATTTTGAAAGGCATTTTGTGTGGTTGAAAGGATAGTTATGATTTGAGTTTGTGGGAAGTAAAATTAGATGTAGACTAAAATTACAATTCATAGCAATTGCCTAATGACTGGTAAGTCTAAACCAGACCAATTTTATTTGACTTTTCCAGACAACTGCTCTTTTTGGCTTTCAGAGCAAACTTACCAATTTTCAGATAAAATCAATTCTGTTAGCCACAGTCAAAGGTGGTGGCTAAAATTAGAGTTAGCTTGCAGCCCTAGCATGAACAGACTGCTGTCTGTCCATAATTACTCTAAGAGGATTGTGCCAACTTTAATAACAGTTTATTTTGTTGAAGTATGTGATTTTTACAATTTTTTTAATAACACATTGGAGTTCTGTTTGTTGAAATTTTTGTTAGGTTTCCTTTGGGTTGTGGGATGGAGACTTGGAAATGTCTTGAGTTACAATGTAGTACCTTCAAGGTAAAATGTCCTGAGCATTGATACACTAATGAAAGCAGCATGCTAATGTTGCAGGTATTTCCTTTCCCTGTATTTTGTACTCCATTTGTATGTATTCCTTTGCACTCCACTGTTTAAAAGGGAAATAATGAGGTGGCTTATTGGGTAATCTCATCAGAAAGTGCAGCCCTGAAGTTTGCAAAGGTCATGCTTGTCACTGAGCTGGATAGGGGCAGAAATTCTTAGCTGTCATGGAGGGCATGTAGTAAATGACATTTTAGTAATATATGGAAACACATCCATATAAAAAAACCCAAGAGTTGCATAGTCTACAGGTAAAAATGATGTTCCCTCTCCAAAACCAGAGGTATTAAGGAATCAGGTATTGTCATTGCAACTGAATAAAGAAAGTGACATACTTGTGGGGCAGACTGCAAAAGGAAGACATTCATTTGAAGTGGTATGGTGTGGAAAATACGTAGAAAGTGACAAAAAGAAGTGAATGGGGTAGAAAGAGTCTCCTGAAATGTTATCTGCAGGTTCTGAGGTGTCTGGCTGAAGAAAATCCACCTTTGTCATACCTGGCTCTGTGTTTGTTCCTTTGGCTTTAAGGAAGAGTTTGGATAGGATTATGAGGGAAAAATCATTAATGTAAAAACTGTAGAATTGGCTAAAGAGGAGAGACACATTTTTTGAGATATCTGTGGTTTCATGGGATGTGGCAAGCTTTTTACTTAACACAAAGTGCAGCATTTTCTCTTCAAGAGGTGCCTTTGGAGGAAAAATGAAACTGTGAGCAAGGCCCAGAGGGCTGTTTTCCTTAAACATGAGTGCCAGAAGTATTTCCTTAGTTCAGGGTGTTAAGTAACTTTTAATAAGCAGCCATAAAGAAAATAATGGGCAGTGTTGTGGCAGAACCTGAACAGAACATTAAACTAATGTATTCCACCCCTGGTTTTGGAGCAGTGATAGGCACCGTTCCTCCACAGATATTTTTTTTCTCTACTAGAGCAGAGATTAAAAGACTGTCAATGGTAAATTTAAACAAACAAACACAAAAAAAACCAGAGCAAAACAAAAAGTGGATGCCCATCCCTGGAAATGTTCATGGCCAGGCTGGATGGGGCTCTGAGCAACCTGCTCTAGTGAAAGGCGTCCCTGACCAGGGCAGGGGGCTGGAGCTCCCTGATACATTGAGGTCCCTTCCAGCCCAAACCATTCTATGATTCTATGAGCTTAGATAAAAGGTAAGATAATAAAATTGTCAAAGAATGAAGTGGTCCCTGAAAGAACCATTTGGTTTGGGTTTTTTGTGGTGTTCGGTTTTGGTTGGCTGGTTGGTTTGGGGAGGGCTTTTGTTTATTTGTCTTCTTTTTTTTGGCCAGCTGTTAGTTTGACAGGCCAACACAACAATACTTTTTTGACTTCAGTGAGGCTGTCAGTGGGTGTCAGGGCTGCAGTGAAGGTTTGTGTGGGGTTGGTGTTTGTGAGCAGATCAGCCATGGCCACGCGCGCCCGGTTCCAACGGTCACTTCCTGCAGCCCCGGGTGCACCTGTGCTGCAGCACCCAGCACCCTCTGGGCTGGGGAGAGCGCTGTGTCCTCCTGCTGCTGCCTCAGCTCAGCCACTTGCTTTGCCAGGTGCTTGGTTTCCAACACCACTGGTGTCCAGGCTCTTCCAGTAAAGCAAATGGATGCACTCCCAGTGCACTCCAGAAGTATGCATGCAGCAGTGAGGTTTACTGAAGGTCTGTGAGCCATGAATGTGTGCCTCAGAGGTCTCAGTGGGACACGTGAGTGAGTAGAAAACCAGGTGTTAGGAAAACCTATTCAGCACATGCAGTTGTCTCCCTGTAGCAGGGAGCACCTTCTCCCTCTCTTCTTGCAATCTTTTTCAAGTGTAGATCACTCATGTTAAATATATAGCTGGGAACATCTTGTGTTAAGTAGAGATATGAACCTGAACAGAAGAAGAGGTCAAGCGTGGAAATAAATTCCAGTCGGTGCTGGATGATTGAGAAGTCCCTTTTCTCTCACTCCCTCTTGTTTGTAGAGGTGGTGCTTGAATTCACTTGAGAAATGAGGAGAAGAAAAGTACAGCTACGGTATTTTTAAAGAAAAAAAAAGAAAACAACAACTTACTCTTTAAATTCACATTAGCACCTGGAAGTGGGTGGCTCAACCCTGTAATCATCTGCATCATCATACTGTCTCTTCCTGATCAGAATATGGAGTAATAAATTTTGTGATGGCCACACCATGCTTGAGTTTTTATATAAATGTTCTTGCTGTTTAGGACATGAGTTTTTGAGTGGCAAACAAACTCTTTGAGATGGTTTAATAGAGCCTTTTAGTTAGTCCACTTACCTCTGTGGACCACTTTTGGAAAGGAAGATTGATATCTCCACAGATCAAAGGCTCTTCTCAGTTCTCCAGTTCTCAGCATACTTTGCGGTCGCAGCAGCGAGCGCGTTCTGGTTATCACTGAGTGGTTCAGAGATGCAACGTGGGTGTGACGTGCCCCTTTGAAAAACCATAGCTCTGCAAATAAGCTTTCTTTAGCCATATTGTGTACATGCTTGAAGGGATTAGTAATAGATTTTTGGTTTTTTTCTTGCAAGTCATTGGAAAGCAAAAGACTAAATCTATTTTGATTTCACTCGGGATAGATTAATGGGTGTCAAATGTTACACAATACTTGACATATCCACTGCTGCTAAGTTGGCCGTGGCAAAGGGATTACCCGATAATGAATCACCAAGCTCTTTAGCCCTTTAAAGGGAATCGTGCCACTTCCTTGCCCTGGCAGGACTCTGCTCCCTGCCTGGGACCTTGCTGAGACCGTGCGTGTTCACGTGTGGAAAACTCCACGCAGATGTGCAAGGCTTGACAGCTTTGTGTTCAGCTTCTACCTTGCTAATTGTTTTCGTGGGATTATTTGGATTGTGTGGAAAGCTTTTTCCAAATCCCCTTTATTACTGATGTTATTGTTGCCAGCAGGAATAAGATTAAAGGTGCTTAAGTCTGTGGAGTTGTTTCTAATTTGTACGTGTCATTTCAGTGGCATTTGAACAGAACTCTGTCTCTTCCCCTCCCTGATCCCCTGTGGTACTGTGCTTGAGTTAGGGCTGAGAAGCCAAGCTATTGGAAGAAAATTCATTTTGTTCCCTAATTATTATGCTGGCACTCGGGAGATAATTTTTCCCTTCATGCACTGCCAATTAATATGCAAATGAGCTGATAAATATTTATACCGTGATTTAAATTATGCAGGGAGCGCTTTCAGTGTACTCTGCAAATGAATTGTTCATGGACTTCAAAGTGCTGGCTGCTGTGCTAACGAGAGGAGATTTGCATAAGGCCCTAATCAGGCGCATACTGATTAAGCTTCATTATGGAAACTGCCAGCTGCAATCTTTGTTTCTATTTTATTACAAAAAGGGGAACTTTTCACGCTTCAGTCGCCTTGACAATGTCAGACACAGCTAGTAGGAGAGACTAAAACTCCACACAGCAACTGAAGTTTCCCTGTTCAGTTGAAGATTGCTATGGTGTAACTGAAGTTGTATTTCTCCCCCCACCTCCCCACTCCCTTTCATGTTCAGTCAGAGCAGTAGTGTAGATTTGATAGAAATTGCCATTCTCCCGTTCCTTGGACTATCTGAACCTGTAGAGGATACCACAGCAATGCTGGACTGCAGCGACTACGTTCTAGGTGGGTACCAGCTCAGCTCTTTCTTACGGACACCGAGGCTGGGAGATTGCCTATGCATAGAGGCTTAATCACATATGCAGAAGGAATTTGTGGGGCTGGAGCTCACCAGTGAATCGGCAGCAAATAGCTGCCTGCTAGAGGGATAGCTCGGTGTGTACAGGGAAATACATGCTTTGCTTGGTTTGCTCGTTCGTTTGTTTGTTTTCCTTCTTTTCCCTGGCTCCAGGAGAATTTGTTTCCTTTGCACAGACTTGGGTGATATTAATACAGACCTTTTGCTTTTAGGATTTCAGTCTGAGAAGCATTTGCCTACTAACAAACACTGGGCTTGACTTGCATATCTGTGTGTTATGCATTTTAAAGCATTAAAATGAATAAGAGGGAGCCTGAGTGTTGAAGGAATTTAGTAACTGTGTTGAGCCATTCCTCAACAGAATGTATGTTATGTCTGTGTGTTTTTAATACAGCAGGGTTCTTCGTGTGTAATAGAAAATAAGGGGGAGTGCACAGTGGTTGCCATTGATACCGTTGCAAGCTGTGCTTAAGGTTACTGGGATAATATATTTCCTGCACTGAGATTCCATCAGGACTGCAGAGCAGACATGCCATAATTCCTTCTTCGTGTCTTTTAAAGTTATTTATAGTAATGGATCATCTCAATTTTACAATAGGCTTTATTTATTTTCAAGGCTTTCCCCCCCGAAGCTCAATGTATATATATTTTAAATTTTTTTATTATTCTTTTCATTCCATGATATAAGTTCATATAAGAACTTATATCTCTAAGTAAAAGAATATTTTTTGAATGGTAAATTTTAAAGCAGATGTTTGAGTATGTTTGTTTCTGAATATGATGTGGTTTTTGAAAATGAATTTCTAAATAATTCTTGTCATGTTTTCACTTACATTAAACTTTGTTTTTCCCATGCACATAAATGAATCATTGTTGCTGGTGCAAATGGAATATTAGGAAGTTGCATTGTAATGGGAGAAAGGAAACAGTTAATGTTATATTCCATGTTAAGATTTTCTTTACTTGGCCAGCTGTGTGCAGCCTTTATAACGCTTCAGGTTGGTCCCGTGTCCACTGCTTCTTTCTCCTGAATGCCTTTGGAAATGTTCCTGAGGGTGTGTGAAAGGCTGGCACAGCACTGCCTGGCGACACCTCAGCCCTGCTAGCAGAGGAGCAGCATGGAATGTATTCACTCCTGAGAGTTTGATTTCAATCATGCACCTGCTGCTTTCGATCCTTCCTTCTGGGGAGTTTGTTTTTAGATAATGTTGGCAGAAGTTGTAGCCCAGGGCCTTTATTTAAAACCCAAGGAAGATCTAAAGGAAGAAAAAAGGTGAAGGCATTAAGGCTTGGGGTTTTTTTAGCCCACTTCATTTGTTTATTCTTTTAAGTTTGAAGCAGAAATTGCACGAGCACATACAAACCAAGCAGCCTTTTTATGTGCCACAGAATGAATCGGTAGCTGAGTATCCCGCGGATACGAGCCTGTTTTGCTGGTAGCAGTTTTGTGCTTCAGATGGATGTCATACCATTTGCAATGGAAATAGCTGCATTGTTCTTGATGCTTTACATGCAGAAGGCCCACAGATTGAACAAGAAATAGTCAGCTGGTGAAATAATGGATGCTATCCTTCGCTTGAACCTGAGCACTACCAGAAAGATATTTCTTCTTCCAACTTGCTGCTTCTTTCAATAGCAATGTTTGAGGTCTTTGTTAAGGATGGATCTTTACAATAAAATATTCTTCATTTAGACAGGCTTTTGGTAGTTAAGTAAACTTTGTGTATGTCTAGTACTAAAAAACCTATTCTGGAAGGATGTATTCTGCAGCATGGCCTTACAGAAAAACGTGCCATGGCTTGCTTTTTGGAAAGAGGTCTGTACAGTTATAACTTTGTGTGACTGAGCAAACTTGCTCATCATGTGGGAAGGCTTCTTGTGTGAGCTCCCTCATGGGACAGAACAGTGACTGCCCTGCTTGAGTTCCGTGCACAGGACAGCTGTGTCCCTCCTCTGGATTTGGTTTGTTTTGCTTTTCTATCATTAGTAGCCTGCACCTTGGCTCTAATATTTCAATTTCTGCAACAAACTAGCAACAGGAGGTCCTCTCTTGTTTTTCTCCCATGAATTTTCTGAAGTGGTTCAGCAAATGGATTCCATGTTTCTGAGAGACAACTTTCTCAACCTGTGCTCTTCCCTTTTGTGGTCAGTTGTATCTTGAGTTCAAGCTATTCTGCTCTGGGCTTAAAAATTACATCCTATGTCCAGTAGCCTCATGAGTTAACCTGGTTTCCACAACCAAATATATTTGACTTGTAAGAACTCTTTGCTCATTTTCTTGTTGGATAAGGACTCTTCATATTTATGTCCAAAGCAAAGGACTCCCATTTGGTGTTCTCTAAAGTGACATTTCAGTAACCATCTGTGTGTGAAGGAATGAAGTAATGCTGCTTATCAAATGCATGTTGCCTGTAATCACTCTAAACAAATGTGCTGTTGCCACAACAATAAACTCAATTTAAGATCTATACAAAGTCTAGATAGAAACATAGATCTCTCAGCAGAGAGGGCCAAGTCAAAAGCAGACATTCCTGTATAGTCAGTGGAACCCATGCTTTGTTTCTAGAGTGTGAATCATGCTAGCCAAATGTGGAAAATGACAAAATAAGGGGCCTGGAAGCAATAGGTTCTGTACCTGCAACCTTAGTGGAACTCTTGTTTTTTAAGACTCTGAATTTGTAGCTTGAATGTGCTAAGCAGAGGTTGTGAAAAACAGGGCAAAACTTGTTGAAGTGTGGGCCAACAGCACTCAGCTGCAAAGTTTCTCCTCATTCCCTCCCCTGTTCAAAAAGCAGTTTAATACATCTACCTTTATACTAAGGGTAGCCCTGATAGTTCAG
The DNA here is from genome assembly GCA_024362935.1 of Setophaga petechia. NCBI lineage: Eukaryota > Metazoa > Chordata > Aves > Passeriformes > Parulidae > Setophaga > Setophaga petechia. The sequence continues at coordinate 4,677,146 of JANCRA010000013.1, read as the reverse complement.
ACCTCTTTTACATGTGGCTGAACATTTGAAAGATTTAAGAATAGGCATAGGAACTTTCTGAGAAGAGCTGAGGCTCTGGAGATGTTGTATTGGCCTGTCAGGGGAAGTTTTGTGGTTGTTAAGAATCCTCTGGATTTTCAAGGCTCTATTAAGTTCAACTGCCACAGTTGTTCATATGGAAAATTATATTAGTTTTAAAAATATTGATCACAGAATCATTGAATGGTTTGGTTTGGTTTGAACCTTAAAGATTATCCAGTTTCAACCCTCCAAGCCCCCTGCCATGGGCAGGGATACTTTGCTCTAGATCAGGTTGCTCAGAGCCCCGTCCAAACTGGCCTTAAAAACTTTGTGGATGGGGCATCCACCACATCTCTGGGCAACCTGTTCCAGTGTCTCACCACCCTCACAGTAAGATTTTATTCCTAATATCCAGTCCAAACTTGCCCTCTTTCAGTTTAAAGCCATTCTCCCCTGTCACTACATGCCCTTCTAAAAATTCCCTCTCCAGCTCCCTTGCAGGCTTCTTTAGCTACTGGGAGGCTGCTGTAAATCCTTCATGGAGTTTTCTCCAGGCTCCACAGCCCCAACTCTCTCAGCCTTTCCCCATGGCTGAGGGGCTGCAGCCCTCAGATCCCCTTGGTGGCCTCTGAACTCACTCCAGCAGGTCCCTGTCTTTGCTGTGCACTGTAGTAGCAGGTGGTGGCACGTGGCACTAGTCCATCTTCTCATTTCCAGCTTTCATGGACTGCCAGGCAGTCTGGGCATTCTTGGACCTGGCTGGGGGAGAGATGCAGCACAGTTAATGCTGCTCCTGTATTCTTCTTCAGCCTGTTGGTATTTTGGAAATCACTGCTTTGATGAAAGTACATGACAGAGGTAACCTTTGAAGCACCTAGAGAGAGAATATCCTGGAGTAAAGGGTTCATTTTAAGCTCATTGAACTTGCTTTTAGCTCATTATGGGAATGGAAGAGTGTGCTCAAGGATTTGCTTACACTTCATTTTATGAGCTGTTCTGTCTTGAGATTCTTTTTGTAATTTTGGTTTGTGATAATGTGGCACACTGGGGTCGGTGGCAAGGAGTGAGGAGGTAATAAGCTGGAAAGCTGATGCTGTACACAGAACATCTGTATGGATTCCTATATAAGGAAACTATTCTGTGTCTGCCATCTGGAGAGGCCCTCTGCATTGCACTGTATTCAGCTGACAGGCTTTGAAACCAGGAACAGACTTTTCAATGCATTCATCCAGAGGGAGAAAGAAGAGGAATTATTTTATATTTGTATGGTTTTGCCTGAATATATAGGAAATATAAAATAATTTAATGTCAGTGACATTCCAGTAAAATAGAAATGCAGTATTAGGAAAATGGCATCCATTTAATTATAATGACTGAATTTCCTTTCTTTTGTTGGGGTGGGGCAGGGGGAGCAAACACAAGAATAATGTAGGCCATGATGGTCAGACCTAATGTTTTTGAATCTTGGTGTAATCATTGTTCCTTCTTCCCCCCCTCCTTTTTTTCCTCCTATGACTTTCATTGTATTGAAAATTAAGTTCCTACCTATCATTGCCCTCCAGCATGCTGTCTTTTATTCCCTTAATACCATGTTTTCACATATGGGAATAATGTCATAGAAAATTTTGAAATAATATTTATCTGGAAGATTCAGTATTGTGTTCTGATTTTGGTTGTCCTTTTTTTTGGTGTTATAAATCTAAATTAGGGTAAAGTACATAGCAAATTTCTGCTGTTCTGTACTTCCCTTGAACAAAAAGGAATGAACAGATTTGGGGATTTTTTTGCTGTATTGTTTTATCTTTCTTTCTGTTTTAATGCAGACTCAAGAATGAACAATCCGTCAGAAACCAGTAAACCATCGATGGAGAGTGGGGACGGGAGCACAGGTAGGAAATGATCAGTTGGTGCAGATCTAATCTGCTGGAATTGAATGGATATTAAAAGCAAAATTTCTTTATCTATTTAGTGGGATTTTTAAAACCCACAAAACCAAACAAATAAAAAGCTACATCCTTTGATTTCAGATTCCTGGGAATGCTTTTGTCATTAACCCTACTGCATACAGGGCATTATTCATACCTACTTTATTGGAGCACCATCCACACTTTTTATATAAAATTTCCCTTTCCCATTTTTTTAATCTGTAATGTTTCTGATACTACCAAAGCTCTGGTGGCCCTAGCTCTCCATAAATAGTCTTCATTTTTTCCTGGTAGAGCATACCTTTAGCACTTCTAATTTCATAGTATATTTTTGGGTTGAAATTTTCCCTGGCAGATGTGGGCCACTGCCTAATCCTGTTTCCATTTTAGATTTCATTCAGGCTGTCACAACAGTTCTCAAGAACAAGTCAAATGGAGAAAGCATAATATATCAAATTTTTTAAAAATTTTAGCCAGCTTTTCTGTAATTTCTTAGTGTGTTAGAGTACAACCCTGAAATTTGGTGGGGAAGAACAGATTTTGTGTCAGGGCCAGTCTGCCTTTTGGCACACTCTTAAGATGTGACCAAATTCTAAGCCATTGAAGAAGCTCATTGAGCCATTATAACTTAACCATGCTACCTCATGCTTTAGTTCCTTTCTGGAGGTAATATAATGTTCATTCTGAATCTGAGAGAAATGACAGTTCTGAATGGAAAGTAAGTAGTTTAACCTAGCTCAGAATCTTTTCTCAGCTCAGAATAGCATTTGGGAAGAGAAAATTCTGATGAGAGGGAACTTGTTGCTTTGAGAGAAGTCTGGTTACCTTGTATGAGGAAAACAAGTTTTCTTCTTCATGGTTTGATAATAAGAGTTTTATTTTAAACTCTGGAGTTGTGATGAAGTTAACATTATTTAATTTTCTTTTTCTGAGAGGTTGGATTATTTCTGCCAATATATGGGTTCAGTGAAAAGGAATTCTGCCTGCTTATTGCTGTGTGTTTTGTTACTGGCATCTCAGGTTTTATAATTGTCATTGTATTTTAATGGGAGTGGTATCAATTTTTTTTCTGCACAGAAGTGTTTTATTATGTATTTAAGGGTCTAAGATTATATAAAATATTGTTTCAAAAACATATGGGCCGTAAATATTTCATGATCATAAAGAGCATCAAGGGAACAATGGTTTTAAATATCCCTGTGGACGCCTTGTAGCTGAAGGTTGTGTGTAAACTTCTGAAAAAATTCAGATTTCCTCCCCTGTGTGGCCACAGTTCCCTGCATGTGCTTTCTCTAGAGCACATTCCCAACACACTTCTTTTAGTGCAACTTTAGCAGTTTCACCTCAAGTGAGCTGGTAAGGAGGAGGATTTGTTTTATTCAAAGGTAATCAGTCAATTATCACAGGAGCATTGCATTTCCTTCAGCAGAACTCTCCTCTCTTAGGCAAATATTTCATCATTGTGAAGGTGGGGGTCATGACATAAAATGGATGGATTGTAAAGCTGCTTGTAGGTCCTTTCATGTTAAAAGGGGATGCAAGGATTGTATTTTTTTATACTCTTAACATTATGTTAAAGAGTAACATTATTACAATTATTATGTTAAAGGGAAACATTATTACAAAAGTTTGACTCTGACCGGTGCTTAAAACTTTTGGAAGTTTTCTTCTTTAGTTTAAATGTTTCCAGTCTTTCCTTCCAGTTTTGTATCCTGATTTTTAAATTACATGAGCTAAAGTAATCTAGAATTTTTGAGGACTCTCTGTTCTGCAGTCATTGCTTTGTTTTAAAACGTAGTGCTCTTAAACCCCTGGAGATAGTGATTGATGGCATTGGTGATGTTCTTTGGGAGCTCAAGCATCAGTTGTATTAGTCAACTTGGCAGATGTTAGGCTCTGAAAGGAATACTCAAAGAATGTAATTTTAGGCTTCTGATCGAGGTACTTAGATTATGGTTCTGGGCTCAGTGCATACTTGAGTGAAAAGAAGGCAGCTTTCAGCTCGGATGCTGAGGAACTGGAAGTGCCATTGATTTTCTGTCAGTGCTTGTGCTCCCCAGATAATGCCTGATGATGATTTTTATAAACACTTGGAGTTCTTATTTTTGTAACTTTCTCTAACTGTCTGCTTTGCAGTGACATTTGTAAATCACTTGAGTCTGCTGTGTAAACACTAATAGTCTATCTTTTAAACTTCAGTGGATGCTTGTTTGGGTCATTCCTGTTTTAAACTGTAGTGAGATAATGTGACTTGAAAACATTAAGAGAAATTACTGTGGAGTGTGAATTTACATTTGGCATAGCTGGTGTTCTCAGGAAAAAACCCAACAGCTACCACTGGTTAAAGATGACAACATCAGTAGTTCTCTGAACTATCAGCTAAGTTTCATGGAAGTTAACAAACTTGGGTTTTTTATTTTGAGCTCTGACTATTTAAGAAACATTGTAAAGTCCCCTAAATATATTGGTCACAATACAGTGCCTGAAATATGTTAAGACTTTAAATTTTTTGTGCTAACTGCACTCTGCTTTTAAGCATCTGAAAAACCAACTCATATTTCAGACCAATTAAAAACAGCAACCAAAACACATGAGTACAGGAGCTGTGGGATGGCTGTTTTCTTAGGAACATGTATTGACCAACTGGTCATCAGTATTGCACAGTTAGAGAAGTCTTTTCCAAGCTTCAGTTGTAGGCAGACAGTCTACATGGTATCTGCTGGAGAAAGGAGAAGTAAAAAAAAAATCTTACCTTACAGTAAAACCCTTTTGATCTCCTTTTTATAGGCAGCATATAATTTTCCAAAACATCTCAACCTTTTTGTTTGTTTAATGCATCTTCTCTTGTAAGAGCTGTGTGAATGCAGAACTGTGAAAGCCAAGGTTATAATGACTGTGGAAACTGTACTATTATGGCATTTGTTGACATAGCAGCAAAATAATAATTATTGTAAGTGTAGTATTTGGAAGGATTCTAAGGATACTTGTCTGCATTGCTTCATTTCCAAAGATTGGTTTTTCCAGTTTCCATAAGAAGGAAGTCTGTAGGAGGGACACCATGAACTATTCTTCAACTGCTAAAATCAGGCAATTATCAATGCTGAACTCAGTATTAGGAAATGTGGATAGGGAAACAACAATTTCTGAGTGTTGGGGGCATCTCTCTGTCTTTCAGCAGAGGTGGGGGGAGGGAGGTGACCTGGGAAAATGTGGTGCTGGTGCTGGGAGATACCTCCCAGAGCACAGTGCAGAGTGCAAAACCCACTCCAGCCGGTTTTGAGATCATCCTTCTCCTTGGCTGCCTTCCCTTCCTGAGTTCTTTCTTGCATCTTGTTCCACATCTCCCCTGATGTGGAGTTCCTCACTCCTCTTCCTTTCTAATGTAGTTTACAAACTCAGGCTGAAGTCTGATGGCTGTAATCTGGAATTTTGAGAGTAAGTTGTTCTCCTGACTGCAGGTGCAATGTTACCTTGCTTGCTCTACTTAGTCATGTCTTCACCCTCTGCAGGTAGAATTCCAAAATGCCATAAAATAATCCATGTTCAGTATCTACAGTTCTGTTCCTTTCCCTGGAGTAGCACTGTACTAGTCTTCATCCACACCAACTCTGTGAAGTAGCTGAGCACATGGCTGAGTTTATACCAGAATTTAAACGTGCTTGGGTTTCACTGGATCTCAACTGTAAGGGTGAAATTCCATCCCACAGCTGGCTGGGGGTGCAGCACCCAGGCCAAAACAAACTCTGCTGGTGGACTACCAGAAGAGGCAGGACAGGGAGCTGTCCAAGATGGAGCTGGAATGAAGAAGAAAGGAGAGATGGGACATGGAGAGTTCCCACTCTTTTGGGGCAGTTTTTAGTGTTAGTGAGCTCTAGCAGTTATGGAAGTTGGGATGAAGATGGAAAATGGATTAATACCCTGGACTGCTAAAATCATGGTACATGTGATTGTATCTGCCATGTCTGTTAATCATCACAGGCTTTTGTACTTAACTCTTACCTTGAGCAAAAGTGGCATTCTAGTCCTTTCTGTCTTTGCAATATCCTGACCTTCTGCTTCTCACAGCTCCATTTTCCAGCTCCATGTCAGGTTTCTTGGATTCCATGGGAGTGGTGCCACATCTTTCTGAGCACCTTAAAAGCAAGGTCTCTCATATGCTGCACTCACTTAATTTTCCTTGCCCTCCTTCCAAAGACATGGGCATCCTGTGATAAATGCCAGCAGCCAGGGGAGCATTCCTTCCAAAGTTAAGGCTGCATCCAGAGGAGAAGAGACATTGTGCCACCAAACCAAAGTTTGAGATGCAAGTAGTAGAACAGAGAGTAAGCAGATGTGATGTGGATTTTTTCACCCTGAGTTTGGTTTTGGGAAGCCTGGGGAGAGGAGTTGATGTCTTCCAAGACTGAATTTAAAGAAAATGTTGTTTTCTCTCAGTGCCTAAGTTGTTTGTTGGGAGCCATGAAGATTTTAAGCTCAGTCTTGGAGCTTGCTTTGTTCTAAACTATCACCTGGAAAGCTTTTTTCAGATTTCCATATTAAGAGTCAGCAGAACTGATAACTGGAGCATTTCTTCTGCACACCTGCACAGTAGTGCTCTTTTAACATGGCATCATGATTTTTGAGGCTCTTTTTGGAAGATAGTTAACTAGAACAGCTTCACCTATTTACCTAAGGTGAGGCCTGCAGCTGGCTCTCTCAGAAAAAGAGAATTTTTTAACCCCCACAAGTTTCCTATTGGAATGAGGAGTATTTGCCCTCCAGTAGGTTTTCTTAGCTGTATTTTTTTCACTCCCTGACCATTTAAAAGTAATTCAAAACCTTTGATTAAATGTGGAGGTGGTAAGTTGTTTCCTTTGACTTTTGGTAGCTATTTGTAAGGAATTATTTTTATATATTTAGCCAACTACTTTTTCATTCCCTTTTTGTTTTTGCATGGAGAGAATTCTGAAGTTTACTGGAAAGAATGAAGATAGATGAAATTCTTCTGGTTCTTTCCAGCAGGCCTTCTTATATACCATCCTTTGGAGAAAGGCAACCAAGCTGCATTCCTTCAGGAGCAATTCAGACCAGTGACAGTCCCTGTATTCACCTTGAATTGGAATTTTAGACTAATTTAGCAAAATAATTAAGCAGTTGAAAATTGGAATTTGTGGATCTTTGGCTGCATGTGTGTCTCTTAATTTTGTAAACCTTGGCCCAAAGCATAGAATTGAAAACTTGGGAGTCAACCAAATCTTCCCACACAGAACCCCCACCAAAGATGCAGCAAAGGGCCACCTTAGGTACACTTTGCATGGATGGTAGAAAGTTTGATATTATGTCAGTGTTCAATTGAGCAGTGGCTCAGTCTGTGTAAATGTGACCTGTGTAAGCTGTTTGCAGGTCAAAATAGCAGTGTGAGGTATTGGACAGTCTGTTTTACTAATCACATTTTATGCCTGCTTGCTTTTGCAGATGTTTGCAAGGAATAGCAACCACCTGTTGTTGTTCAACAGCAGTGACTCTTTTGCTCAGTAGATAACCTGGGTTTTTATGGCAGAGAATGTAGATGATGGAAGGAATTTTGAAGGAGGAGTTACTATGCACACCTGCCTGTGGGCACTGAACAAAATCTGATTGTCATGATGAATAAACATGCAAGTCTGAAGCTGGTTTAGCTTCATATCAGTCATGCAGTTTTAAATATTGCATCATCTGTTCTAGAAATTCCCTGCAGCCCAACACACTTGGAGTCTCCCTTCCTGTGGGTAGTAACAAAAAAAACACCCAAACCCATTTGTTTTTTTCTTTTTCTTCTCACACCCAAGTTATTTTGTGATAATTGTGTCTTCTGAGCAATTTAGGAAAAGATTGCAAAAATCTAGGAAAATAACCAGGTTGTAGTGACATGAGAGTAAGTGAAGAGGCAGAAGCAAGCCAAGGCAGTTTTTTTATCTAGTGAGACCTCTTAACAAACTTTAACAAAAATGTGAAGGAGTCATTTCTGGAAAGAGTAAAACTGTGACCCATAAGTGCTGTATATGGAATGAGACTTCAGTTTTCATCAAGTGTTATTTTACTTGTCCTTTAGGAGAGGTGGCTTTTGTATGAACCTTGCTGTTGGCACTTCCTGAATTTGAAGTTGTCTTCAGCTATTGGATGGGGGGTGCATGGAGAATGGAACACAGTTTAATCACAGCAGCAAGCACCAATTTGGTTCTCAAACTGTGTAAAGAGTGATGGGATAGTGCAGTACATAGAAACACAGGTCATAGAATTGTTTAGGTTGGAGAAGACCTTGAAGATCATCAGGCTGAGTCCCCCATTAAACCATGTCCCTAAGTGCCACATCTGCACATCTTTTAAATATCTTCAGGGTACACAAATAGATGATGGAAGCTAAGGAAGATATCATGTTGATTTTGTTCAACTGACAATGCTGTGTTACTGAAGTCTCGACTCTGCTTCTCACCCCATTTTCACTAAAAAAAAAATGCAATTCTTGTTACTGTCAGAGTGTTTTTTTACTATATAATATTGAGAGAATAGCAGGGAATTTGGAGTGTTAATTGTTATTCCACTTACTAAAAGCAGTAATGAATAGTTTTCAATATCTCTCTTTCTCCAGGCACGCAAACAAACGGCCTGGACTTTCAAAAGCAGCCTGTGCCTGTCGGAGGAGCAATCTCTACAGCCCAGGCCCAGGCCTTCCTTGGGCACCTTCATCAGGTAAGAGAGGAGACATTTCAAACAGAGGAGACTCAGCTGCCCTGGTGTGTTCCATGTCCTCCCTTTCTGTGAATGATGGGGAGTCATTTATTGGAACATAAATCTGGGTGCACCACCTGGTGAACAAGCGTGGATGGGAAGAAGTTCTGTCTGTGGCATTCATTGCATTAGGCTGCAGAGCATGTCAAGATAGGGTGAGACCTCTTTGGGAGAACTACAAATCACATTTTTGGCGACTTGAGAATACCTAAATGTTGTGGTGTGATTTTGAGTAGCTTTTTGTTGGTTTGCTTTGTTGTTGTTGTTTTAACCTTAATAGAGAGACCACATTGAAAGGCAAGAAAAAATTTTAAATTTTTTAGTTAAGGATTGTATTGGCCCAATGGCTGCCAAGGTTCCAAAACTGTCACTTGCCTACTTAAAAATACTCTTACAGATTAACTACAAGGAAAGTTGATTGTACTTACTAAGCATATATGCCTTGTGAGGTTTTCTTTTTTTACAAAAAAAGTTATTTCAGTGACCTGTTTGTCAGATGATATTCAGACTTCTAATACTATCCCTCTGTTCTGCTGCTGCTGTGTTTAGGGAATCAAAGCTGAACTTCAGATGCAGGCTGAAGCAAAATGGGGCATCCCTAGGTGAAGAGAAGTATAAGGGGCATTTTTTTGTAGTTTTTTTATCTGTTCGCACTTGATGTATGAAAACAAATGTCCTAATTTCTTTCCCTTCCTCTGCACCAAGTTAAACTTTAAAATACTGTACCTAATTGGATGACCTTGAATGTTTGAGGTCTGAGGTTGCACAGTTATTGTGGTATAATTGAAGTACTGAAGCTTTTATGCCCTCTTTTAAGAGCTCTGAACTGCCGTTTTATTGTATGGAACATTCCACACGTCTTGTCACATAATTGCAATTTTCCTAGCAGATTGGTTTATATAGGACTAAGGGAGTGCCACTGTTTGAATTTACTGAACCAATAGGCTGTTGTAGGCTGCCTTTATGTGGAGAGAAGCTGACTGGTTTTTATGGCTTGCCAGTGTGTGTTTAACATGGAGACAGATACAGCTGTTCTGCAGAATTCTGTGTGTTTGTTTTAGTCTTCGTTTTGTTCTCTAGATTGACCCAGGACAGTAATTGGGTTTTGCACGGTGCTTTATCCTGCTTTGGAAAATTATTTATTTAAACAGTTGTCAGGATCTTTATAACTTCATGTTTGATAAAGTGTGATTCATTTCTTGAAACTGGTTCAAAGGAAAATCTCAGGTATTCTTTTATTCACCTGCAGGTGTGTGGGAATCTATTGTCAATCTGTCCTCTGGTAGTGAGGCTGCTGTTAGTGGGGTGTTATTCAGCCTTAGCACACAGTGCTTTGCTCTAGACTAATGCAAAGTACTGGGCTGTAGGCAGCATTCAGCATTTCTAATTTGGAAATGTTGGCTGTGTGGTGAAAGGGATGTCCAAATTGCATTCGCAGAGATTTTCAGGAATGTGCTGGCTGTACCTGAGCAATCAATATGTATTTGTAGTCTTTTATGTGGTGTTTGTGTAATTTTAAAGTATTATTTTGAGTATATCTTTTGGATGTCAGGGTGCTGTTATTTAGGCTATTCTCTGCTGTTAATCCCTGGTAAAAGCACAGATTACATCGACTGTGTCAAACTGTATTTTGCTTCTGATGAGGAGGGGCTTTTCTGGGAGTGTTTGCTTTGATGTAGATCATGCTTAGTATGTCTAGTACCTTCATCTAAAGCAGTAGGAAATATTTCCAAGGTGACTCTTCCAGGGTTGTCTATTCAAAATATTCAGTTATTAATTTCATGTACTGCAGTCTTTCCTGTGCCTGAAATATGTGGACTTTTCTGTGTGGGGACCATATAGAGGTCCTCCATCTAGAGGCAAGAGTGCTACATTTTGCTTTGCTTTATTGTATCCTTGCATGTCACCTGGTTTTCAAATGAGCAGTGGTTTTCAAACATGTCCAGAGATGGAATTCTCTACAGGCTGTTACTCTGACCTTTGAAAGTGTTGGTAATTAATTACAGAACATTCCTTCTTTATAACTAGGGGTGCTGCTGGTAGAAACTAGGCGAGACTGATTCAAATGGGTTTCAGTAAATGAAAAGATGGCATTTTTTGTACATTTTCCTCATTAGAGATAAAAAAGCACTCCAAAAATCTCACTTTCTGAATCATCCATTTTTCCTTGCTGCTCACCCACAAGACCACCTTTGGGCCTGGTGATAGCAAACATCAAATTCAAGTTTTAAGTATACCTGAATCAATAGAGCCTTTGTAAAGTGTCTCTGGTGCTCTGTGTTGAGATCTTCTTTTCAGTGGCTGAGGGCTGCAAATACTTGAATGGGTTAATTTCAGGGAGTGTGGTTATGCTCTGGGTTCTGTGCTGTGCATATGCTTGCTTATATCAGAAAGCTGGTGAGTGCAGTGGTGGGGTGAGACCCGTTCTGAAATGGGAGTAGGATGATGATGAGTGGAGCTTAATGCCCTGCCCTGGAGCCTGGATTTTTCCAGCAGGAATAGGACAGTTGGCATGTCCAGTTCAATATGCTCTGTTTCAACTCCATCCATAATATCTACATCCTTAGGCAGGGATACCTTCAGTAAGAGGTAGATAAACAACATTGTGAAAGAGTCTCACACATCTGTTTCAGCCTGGAGTACAGCCCCAGTTCCACTGATTCAGGTGTTAGAGGGGCATGCTCTGTTCTTGGGGGAGTTTTTTTTGAATGTGGGTGGGGAGATTGTTCTTTTTACATTATTAGTTTTCTGTGGATTCTACATTATTTCATTTCCATTTTTGCACTGTTGTAGGTCCAGCTCGCTGGAACAAGTTTACAGGCTGCTGCTCAGTCCTTAAATGTACAGGTAAAGACAGTTACCTTCTGCTGCTCATCCTTCTCTCACCCCCAACAGCATCAGTAGAGATAGTTCTTAACCTATGATACCTCAGTTTTTTCAGTCTGACTGGTTTGGCAAGTGATAGGTATGAAGGAATAACACTTCTGCAACTGTAAATCAGGTTCAGGGTTCGTAAGCATTCAGGCTCTGGAGTTGTTTAAAACATGGAGTGACCATAAGTTAATGTGGAATTTTAGTCGGGTGTGGTATCGTGCAAACCTTAAAACTCCAGGAATATTTCATGTTCTTCTGTTTATTAATTTGCTTTAAACATGTAGTGAGTGTTACTTAGTAATTCGTCCTTACTTCTGGTAACTGTATATAGGAATATAAGGTAGCATTAACTGTATGATATGGCTAGTTCAGACTGCTTGTGTAAATAACACACAGCGATTTCAAAGTCAGAGTAATTGTTGTTTAATAATGTACGTGAGACAGCAAAGCTTTCAAACTTTCCTATGATGCTGAACACTTCAGTTTATCTGTTAACATTCTACTTCCACTCTGTACTATATTAAGGGGCAAGAGATGCAGTTTTATTGAAAACTGGTTTCAGTATTGCATGTTATTAAAGAATGTAGGTAGTGCATTACATGAAATGCAATAGAATGTGGACCCACTTATACATAATAACAATTTGGAAAGAAGAGGAGGTATAGTGACCTTCCTTTCTAAGAGGAAGGAGGCAGAAAATTGCCTTGGTTGCCATGGTAAACTTCCATCCCTGAGAGAGATGTTGGCAAACAGGCTGTATCTCCAGTGCAGAATGTTTACAGTCCTGTGCTGTAATTATCGCTCAATGACTGGCAGAATTAATCAGAGCCTTTATGTTAATTAGCCCGCTCTGCAGTCCCCAAAACAGGTGGTGGAAAATATGCAAATCTATGCAGAATTGTAATGTTCTGCATAACCAGTTTTAATTATCATAAAACTCTCTCCCCCTCTTCATGCACTTGAATTTCCTCCCTCATGTCTTCACAATTTCTTCTTTTTAAAAAAACAAACAACAAAAATAAATCAAAATAAGCTTGAATATTTTAAAATAAAGCAGTATTCAATTAAATAAATGCATTGAGTATTTAAAAGCACTGTGTATATTATATATCTTGCTGTAGGTAGAGAAACCTGTGAGGATTTTTCAAAAAGGTTCTGTATAAGCCAACAGTATGATGACTTAGAGGGACAGAATGGAGATAGAGAAAATGGAAACACAATCTCCTTTCCCTCGTTCCATTGTTCAGGATTTTAGGCAATGAATAATTTTAACAACCTTCTCTTTCTTCATGGTGGAAGGTAGCGTCAGCTTCAGTTGCACGGTGTAAAATGAAGTGAGACCTGAAAATAATGTCAGAGAGTTACAGGAGACCAGAGAGTCTCTTTGTTTTGTTTAAGCTGCATTACCTACAGACGTGTTTCAGCAATTGTAGCTGAGATGGTGGCACACAGAGCCATTGCTTAAACACACTCTTAAAATAAACCCAAGGGCTTTTCATATGCAGATGAAAGATTTTTATTGTGCAGTGTTGAGATAGCAGCGTCATACATTAACATCTGTTTTACACTATAAAGAGTTGTATTTTTTTTTGACTAGTCTAAATCTAATGAAGAATCTGGGGACTCTCAGCAGCCAAGCCAGCCTTCCCAGCAGCCTTCAGTGCAGGCGGCCATACCCCAGACCCAGCTCATGCTGGCCGGAGGACAGATCACCGGGGTAAGAGTTACCCAGGGATGCTGCAGTCCCACACAGGTATCATTCAGGGGCATTGCAACTGCCTTTAATTCAATATGAACTTCAGTAGAAGGGGCAACAGGAAATATTTGGCTAGAAAATTAAGCAGACTGTAATATTTGGTGTTTGTCACTCAGTATTTGCTTACGAACATCAACAGCAAAGAATTCTTTCTCTCTGTTCTCAGTATCCCTTTTGACCTTGCAATGAAATTAAAACCTGTTGTCTTACAACAGTTTCAAATAAGACAGTCACTGATGTCATAAAAATATTTTTTTTTTTCAAGATTGAAATGAGGCATGGGAGACCAAGACTGAATCTTATAGCTGGGTGAAGAAAAAAATTATGGGAATTGTTAATTTTTCCTCTTCTCAAATGCATTTCTTTTTAAGTAACTCTATTAGTACTTTCCTTATGCCTGTTGAACCCTTTTGTTCTAACCTACTGATTTTGAGGGGTTTTTAATTGCAACACTTAGGGAGTATTTATGGGATAATTTTTGTTTTAGACTTTCTGGTGTTTCTGAATTGTTGTAAAGGCTTTCAGTCATTTCAAAAAGGAGCAAGTTTTGTGAATGGGCTGGTTAAAGAATTTGCTTCCACATAATCAGCTTTGCAGTGTAAGAGTTTGTGTGTTAATAAGCTTAGGGCAGTTGCTCCAACAATATATTTATGATTTGAAGTGTTAGGTTAGATCATCCCTACACTTGCATGAAATGACTTCTTAATCTCACGCTCAATTGTTAACTCTTCTCCTATGTTACTATGTAAATAAACATCCTATTTAGTTTTCAGTTAAGCATTGAAAGTTTTAAAAGTGAGACTGTTTCGATATGTTGTTAAAACCTGGCATATTTTATTATTTTTTGTATTCTCAGAAAATACTGGTTTGTTTTAATTCATGATTGTCTGCTGTAGTGAAACATTCAAAACTCCAGGCCTGTGCAGATACGGGTTGTAGTAAATATGGGCATCAAGATTCATTTACATGTAAAGGAGAGACTGCTGCCACCTGTTCCACAGAGATAATGTGTGCTTGGGAAAGGGAAGGGATGTAAAGTTGCCAACTCTATTCTATTAAAAAAAAAAAGGCAGATGGGGAGACTTGGAGAGAAACAAATGGAGCTCATGTTCTTTACTTATATCTTAGGGCATAATGGAAATGATGGAATATGGCAGGGATTCATGCTAATGTGAAGCAGCTGGGGCGTTATCAGTTTGTTCAGTAGCCATAGCCAGCATTCCTGCTTCACATTCATCTGGCTAATCACTTGCTGTTCTGCTGGGTGTAAATTTCCTTTCAAATCCTGGCAATACTGATTCTTTTCTTTTGCTTACTACTTAATTGCATTTTCCCTGAAACTCCTGGTAGAGCTGTGAGGAAAACTTTGGAGCAGAGTTAGGTTCTGTAGGTTCCAGTAGGTGCAAATGTTGGTGGTAGTGGTGCAGTTTGGTTTGTGTCAGGCCTGTGGTAGGTTGTATCGAGTCGCCAGCTGTCCTTCATTAAGGCTAGAGCCAGTGGAATAACCAGTTAGTGGAATAGCCCTAGGACTGCCTGTTTAACATAAGTAGTACTGAGCTATCTAATGACTTTGTAGCTGAAGTGGCTCTTCCCATTATTAATGGCTGTGTTTTCTAATTGTTTATAGCTCACGTTGACGCCAGCCCAGCAACAGTTATTGCTCCAACAGGCGCAGGCGCAGTTGCTGGCGGCTGCAGTGCAGCACTCGGCCAGCCAGCAGCACAGCGCTGCTGGTGCCACCATCTCGGCCTCTGCTGCGACGCCGATGACGCAGATCCCTCTATCTCAGCCAATACAGATTGCACAGGTGAGCCTTGAGGCTTGAGAGGGTGGAAAACAAAGGAGGTTTTTGACTGATTGCACCATTCAAATGAAATTTGTTGTTCCTCGCTCAGTGAGTTCCTAGAGTCCTCGAGTGTTGTTGGTCTTTCCTCGCGCATCGTTGGATGGTGAGGTTGAAGTTTGATAGTCTTAGCGAGGAGTGTGTGCCAGCTGCTGCTCAATTCCACTGAGCTTCTGAGTTTGTGCCAGAGTCTGAGTAGATGCTGTGTTTTCTGAGTTTTCCTCCTTGTAGTTAGCGTGAGAAAGGAGAAAAAAGGGTGTGGAAAGATGCCCACAGGAGTTGCACTTGCTGAGATCTGCGTGGATGGGGAGTGATGCCTGTGTATCAAAAGGATGCTTGTCAGACCCAAATGGTACTTGTTAGAAGCAAAATGATAGAGCTGAAGAATGGCAGTTTGACTTGACCCACTTGTGTGCTGTTTTGGCTTGGTGTTCAATGCTGCAGGTTCCATGACCCAGAGTGGGCACTCCTGTGTGTCTTGGAGAATGAGTCTGGTGTTGGAATCTGTCCAGTCACGTGGTCTGGCACTAAAGACTTGTCAGTTCTGAAGAACTGCTCTCTGTGGATGTTCTGCTTACTAGAAGCAGTGAGGAACCTCCTGGTTCTTCAAGGACTGGCTTAATTCAGTGTGGAGATTGCAGTGGCACTAACTCTGTGCTTAGTGTATGTAGTGTGGAAAATCCTTAGACCTGTGGACAAGGATAATGTGCACCTTAGACATCTTGAGTGCTATGAGTAGGTGAAGGTCTTGCTCATGCTGAGGTCCATCTTTCCATAGATTAAAGCTCTTGGTACATAATAAGAGTTTTCTTAGTCTAGCTGTCCAAAGTGTGGGAGGTATATAATCTTCTAAGTTGCTGCTTCATAGAGTGAGCAAGTTCTTTAAGACTACCTGATGCTTTCTGTTCAGGCTATTTTCTCTTGCATTCAACTGGGATGAAGTGTCCAAACAGTGAACATAAGTTGTGATTAAGGACAAGAATGGAAATGTTGCAATTGTCTGTGAAGTCTGGTGGTGAAATGTTCAATCCTTTACTGTGCTGCTTCACTAGCTGAATAACAACAGCCTGGCTGTGCTATCAGGTTTCCATTAGCTGAAGTGTTGGTCTAGAAGTTCTGACCTCTGGCTGTCCTCAGAGAGGCCAGAGTGGTGCCATCCTGTTTGTAAAAGGCGAGTGCTGATGTTGCTCTGTTGGTGAGATTCCTCCCACTGAAGCTCTTGTTGCACTGTGAGACCTCACATCACCAAGTAATACCTTTTTTAGCAAAGGAATCCACCTCACTGGCATGATGTAGAGATGACTGAAGGATGTAGCATTCAAGGAAACTTGTAATTCTCAAGATCATATCTCAGTTTTGTTTCTTCCTACTTCCTACTGTCTGTAGGCAATAATACAGATTTCCAGAAGAGAATGGGCAATGTCTTTGTCAAGGAAGTTGTTGGTTATAGCTTTTGACATCTTTCCATGCATTTATGATAGATTCCCATTTGATGGGATGTGAGCCTTTTAACATATATGTAAGCAATCCATAGGTGTGCTCCTCTTCCAGGTGTGCAGCTTAAGACAGCAGGGTCTGCTTCACTGAAGTCTGGTGGGCTTAGGTTTGTCAAACAGGCACCAAAGCAGTGGATACCAGTGTGATGTGTGGTGTGTGATGTTTCTAATCCTGCTCTCCCACCTCAGTGCAAAGCTCTGAAAATGTGTGAAGCATTTACAATTATTAGTTTTGTTCTGGCTTTTTCTCCAGAACTTAGAAAATCTTCAGAGAAGTGTTTGAGAGGAGTTGAAAATATCAGGCATGTGCTGTCAAATGAGAGTTTCTGAAGGCAGCATTGTCTGATTTGTGCAGAGTGAGCTAAAGACTCTCTGAAAAATAGCGTGTGATCTTGTAGCTGCCACATGCAGAACAAATTAAAGTTGTTCTTGTTTTCTGACGTTTCTAATTACTTAAATGTTTGACTTTACAATTAATGTCTTTTGGATAGGTTATTTTGATACATAAATGAGCTTGCTTGAATCTTGTTAACGGCTCCTTATGATGAAAGAGCAGGGCATAAATTGTGCAGGTGTTGGATATAATTTGAGGTACTTGTGGAAAACATCTACTGCCTAGGTTCATGGGTAGATAGCACCATGCTTTTTGATCCACCTTGGCAAGGATCTGTAAGCAGTGCTCAGCTTTGTTTGTGTTGCTATTGTAAATATATAGCTGATTATACAAATAGCTGAATGTTTGTTTTAATTGATGGTTTTTGAATAATTGATTAACTGGCAGGTCTCTGCAGCAGGGGGATTACCATATTTATTTTAATTAACTAATTGCAAAAGCATGACTTCTTTAATGTGCACTGCAGTTCACATAAGGTATCTGCTGCAGCAGCCTGGTGAGGAGCTCGTGGTGCTCCTGCAATGACACTAAACAGTGGTGTTTCAACTTTTGGGGTTTTTTATAGACTTCCTTGTTTTCAGGATCTATGCTCTGTACTTATGTGATGTAAATCTCAGAATGATTCAGGTGCTTAAGTTTGTGCTGAAGGTGTAATTGGAAATAATGGTATTGAATTTAGAAATTTAGATTTTTTTTAAAAAACAAAAAATCTTCTTCACAGCAAGACATAGCACTTGACAAATTATTCTGCTGAGGTAGGATTTGGATTGTTTTGATCTTTCTAAATTGCTAGGCAGCACCAGAAGACATGCATGTCTCCCTGAAAGTCGTTCCATCTCTTTCTGTGTGCTTGTGCTGGCTTACAGATTTTAACACTGAGGAAAAAAAGATCAGTATAGGAGAACAGTGTCAGGTTTGTTTGTGTGTTTGCTATTGGGAGATTTATTGTAATGGTATAATTAACTAAATAAAAAAACTTTCCCAAGGTGGAAATAAAGTTGAATTTCAAATGCATTTGAGAGGCTGGTAGGGCTATTTAGGAGTGATTAGCCTTGGAGGTATCATTTTCATTTTGTGTTGCAGAATTATATTTCTGTATTTAAACAAGACTTAGCCAACATACCATTTACCAAGGCAGATGCACAGAATAAGATTGCTTATATCAGTTCTCCCTGAGGCCTCAATTTAAAAACAGTTTTCTCATATTAAAGTGTAAGAGCCTGATGATAAGAGCTGTCATGTCTTGGCTGGGTAGCCAGTGTTATGAATACCATAGTCTTAAACAAAAAGCTCTCCTCCTTTGATCTTACAGATACACTGCCACTGTTTCTTTGTATTCTCTCTTGCATGTAACTCCATCTCCTGTGGGGGTGCTTCAAATCATCTGAGATCTCCTTGGTCATCTGGGGTGATTTCATTTGTTTGCTTTTGATTGGGAGAGGTCCTTAACCTGTCTGTTTTTCCATTGATACTTTTTTCTTCCACTGTGTCTTCCCAACTCTTCCTTTTGTTTATGGTTTTTTTCTCTTATCTACCTGTATTTTCATCCTGCAGCCTCTCTTTATTTCCTTTTCTTCTGCCCAGTGTTCACAACCTGAGTCAGCTTGCCCAGCTCTTCACATTTCTGTTTTCAACTCTGCTTCCATTCCAGTATGAGCCCCCTCTGAGCTGGAGTGTCAGCACAATCTGCACCAGCTGAGCATTGAAAATCAGTGAATAAATGAGTGGAGATCCATGTTGTGTTGAGCTCAAGAAGTAAGAGGTTTTGGTAGCATTTCTGACCAATGTGATATTAGGATGTGAAGTCATAAGAAACAGGGAGTTTCAGGATAGAACTGGAGTAATTATTGGTCTCTTTCAAGAAGGAATTTTGCCTTGATTTCTTTGGAATAGTTGCATTATTTCTGCAATTTTCTGAAAGCAAGCAATACTATTGACTTTAAAACCACTTTTTTGCTCCTGGGCACTTTTTACAATTTTAGCATTCTCTTATAAAATGGAAGTTTCCATTTCTTAAAGAGCATTGCTTGATCAATCCATCTGGTGTCTGTCTACCATATTATTACACTGCATGCTTTTGACTTAACAGGACTAAGTAGCCCAAGTGATTGATGAGCAGTGTCTGTGTAATGCAGGTTAAGTAGTCGTTTTCTTATAAAGCCTGTCTATGGTCTCATAAATCAGTGGACTCCCTATTTTTTCCCCTCCCTAGTCTTCCTTTCTGACATTCCCCACCCCTCATCTCCAGAAGGAGATTGTTGCAACTTCCAAGTTACAGTTTTAACAGATTTTAAAAAATGTATTGTCACAGATAACAACATTGTGTAAGAAAGAAGTTCTCTTTGTCAGCCTGTCTTGACTTCTCATCTCCAAATGCTCTGCTGGCAGTGAATGGCCTGTCCCATCCTCTGGCTGAGCAGGATGTGGGAATGCTCAGGACCCTGCATCAGCCCAAGGAGCAGCTTTAGGAGCAGCTCTTTGCTCCTCTGGTTCACTTAACTCAGCTGTGTTTGGGGCTGTGGGAGGATGAGCAGCTCCCAGCAGCCACAGCAGGCACTGCTGCAGCTGAGCACGGTTCCTGTGCTAACAGGGAGCTGAGTGGCCTCCCTGAAACAGAGCTCTGGGGGAGTCTTCTTGTCTGCTTGGTTTGGTTTGTGTAATGGGAGGTTGCAAGTGTGGGAAGTATTTCATTCAGGCCTCTTTCCACCTGTTTGGTGAGTATTTTGAAATAGATTCTTCCTGGAAGGATGGAAAAATCCAATAAGTGTGTTTAGATCGTTTTCATGGATTACCACTGTTATGTTGGCTGACTTCACAGTGTGTTTTTTAAATTTCAGTTGCTCTTGTTATTGTGTTGTTTGGAGATGAAAAGAAAAAGGCTGTTTAGGGGGAATGATTTTTAAGCAGTTCTCTGTTTTCATTCTCCAGCTAAATGTCAAATTGAAGCATTTTTCTTGAAAACTCAGTTTCTCAGAGGTTAACATGTTACATTGAGACCTGTCATTTAATTATAGAAAATTAATAGTCCTGAATGGTTTAAATACATAAAAATAGGGTTCTTCAATAATGCAGTGTTTTGTATTATTCCTTTTAACCTTCCATTATAGTCATATCTATTAAGCTTATTGTGATTTGTTTCAGAACAAATGAAATATATTTACTAATTGAGTTAGCTACTTTCTGAAATTTGAACCAAACAACCAGAGTGCAAACAAGGAATCTGTAATATTTTGCTTCCTTGTTGTTGATTCAAATGGTAATTGCAGACTGTTGTTACAAAAAAAATAGCTCCCAGCTAATATGTTTGATTTGTAGCAGATTCCATCCTCAAAAAATAAGTTTGAGAGATCTTTGTGTTGATAAGTTTAATGTATTTGAAAACTCCTGAATTTCTGGGGGAAGGAAGATTGATTTGTTTGTTTGTGTTTTGTTTTTAAAGCAGAACAGTTCTGGATATACTTTGCTGGTTTATTTAGTAAATAACTTTGGTTTTATGAATTAAAGTGAAATTCAAATTGCCATTTTAAAGGATATTCAGTAGCAGAACTTCTGCTGTGTTTGATATCTACTTTTTTCTCTAAACGTTAGAGTATATCTGGCTGATAGGAAATCTTATATTGGGAATTACTGCTGACTTACATGTCTAACACACAGCTCTTTCTTTTCTTCCTTTTTTTTCCTTTTTCCTTTTTTTTCTTTTTTTGTCTTCTCTCTTTTTTTTTCTCTTTTTTTTTTTAATGGTTTTTTTTTGCTCTTCTTTTTTTTTTTTCCCCTTCCCATTTCCTTAAGGATTTGCAGCACTTGCAGCAGCTTCAGCAGCAGAATCTCAACCTGCAGCAGTTTGTGTTGGTGCATCCAACAACCAACTTGCAGCCAGCACAGTTCATCATCTCACAAACGCCGCAGGGGCAGCAGGGTAAGTGCTCCTTGCCACAAAAACAAATCATGCACAGGGTATTTTAGGGGAAAAAGTGAAACTCAGGTGGTTCATACCAGTGCCCAGCCTGCTCCCAGCCAGCTTTTTTCCCCTAGGTTTATATCTTGACTGTGAGATTGGGTGGTGTGGAATATCCCTTTGGCCAGTTTGGGTCAGCTGTCACTGCTCTGTCCCCTCCCAGCCTGCTTGCTGGTGGGATGTGTGAGAAGCTGAAAATTCCTCCTTGACTCTCAATACTTCTTGGCAATAACTAAAACATCAGTGTGTTATCAACATTGTTCTCATCCAAAATCCAAATCACAGCACTGTACCAGCTGTTAAGAAGAAAATTATCTCAGTCAAAGGCAGGACAGACTGGGAAAAGATTACAAAATCAAAAGTCCTTGTGGGAGTCTGGAAAGGTACTTAAGCCTAAAGAGCATACAATGAATTTTGTCATAAACTGAACTAATAATTAACACCTTGGGAAAAGAGCTAGAATTTGTGAGAGCTGGATTTGTGTAACAGCCCTTATAATAATATTTTGGCAATGCACTGGGTATGAGTTACATGCCAGAGACAGACGAGGCAGTGGTAGGTGGTGCAGTGTCAGAGCAGTTCAGTTGTTGTGCAGTAGCTTTGTTCTGAGGATGATGTGTTCAGGCTGCAGTGCATCACGGTGCTGATTGCACCCCATTTGTTGATGCCCACAGAAAACTGCATTTAGCCATGGCTTCTTATGCTGATAGACTCCAATGGCCTTTTTTCCCCCCTTTCTCTTCTACATGAACTCTACTCAGTTGTTCAGGTCTGGTAATCCAAAGATTCTTGCTCAGAAGGCAAATCCTGTTATGCTTGAAGAGTCCTGCAGAGCCTGGCTGTCCTATAAAGCAGCTCTTTGCACCTCATTTTTTTCTGTTCCTTTCAATTTTTTCATGCATCATTCCTTCTTACATGCTATGACTTGGATAGAACTGGCTTTCCATTACGCTGAAGGGCTCTTACTGTCTGAATGCTCTCACATTTGAATAAAGGGTTAGTCAAAATTACCTTCCTTTTAATAGAACTTGATTTAGGAGAGATTTTATACCAGCACTGGAAGAAAATGGCTGAAAGGCTATTCATGAGAGCATTTAGTGATGTCCTGCTTTCTTAAAATGAAGCAGAACTTGTAAACTTAACATACTCTACTAGAAGAAATCAAACCACTAAAATTTAGTTCAAGAATTCTTCAAAATAGGTGCTTGGGGTTTTCTTTTTTAATATTTTTTTTAAGAGAACAGCAAGCACAAAAGCATTGTTTTGAAAAACTCATTGGTATTGTTGTCTGCCTACATTTTCCAGCTAAATTCTGTTTGGTTTATAAAATACCTTTCAAGATGCTTTACAGAAAGGAAAACTAAGAGAAACACATTGTATTCACCCCCTAAAATGAGTTGTTTGAATTATAGAAAGTCTTTCTTGTTTGCTTAAAATCTTCTGAAGTAGAATAAGTACTAGATGAGATTTTCATAGTAGCTTTTCCAGAGGCCATCTCTGAGAAATCATTTCTTCACTCCAATTTAAGACCTGCATATTGCTGTCGTCAGTGAGGCAGTGTAGGTAGAGACATCATGTTTTACTGGTAATGTGCAGCCTGGACAACTGAATAGCTCAAAAATGTAGGAAGATTTATATGCTGAATTCTGACCATAGGCCATTAGTGTGTGACAACCTTCCAAACTGAAATGCTTGAATAGATCTCATTTTCTTTATGAGCACTCAATGATAAAGCAACATGTATGTCATAATACCCCTTATATCACTTTTTGATATGTTTTTTTTGCAGTGTTTCATGGTTATTGTTAGAAGATCTCAAACAGTACATTATTATTTATGAGAAAGATTGAGAAAGTGTGTGTTTTTATTTTGTTATTTCTTGTTGCATCTGACTTTTCCATGTTGTTCGTGTCCTATTGCTCCATTAGTCAGCTTCATAAAATAATAAATATTCTAAAGAAACTAGCATAGAATTTTCTTCAAAACCAATGGCATTATTTTTTTTTTGATGCTTCATTGGTATTGCATGGGGCTTTATATATGTACACATTTAATAATGAACATAAAAATTCAGATTTGTGTATAGATTATGTATTCTGGAAGAAATTTCTTGCTTTACAGACTATGCTACATATTTTGTGTATGCCATGTAGTTATGTAAATGAGAAACACTGTTTTTAAAGGAGAAGAGTTTTGAGGGAAATAAGTGAAGAATAGTGTATCTAAACAAGATTATAGAAGATGTAAACATTTGGTGAAGAAAAATGTTTTATTTGAAGAGGCAAAGGGTACAGAGAAATGGAGTTATCAGCAATTGTATTTAGATTGTTGAAGGGGTTTAACATTGTGAGACGAGATCCAACTTTTGAAAAAATTTAGGAAATTCAATACCTAAAATATTAATCAATAATCAGGATGTTATTCTGCTATCTTTCTTCAACACACACATTATAGCTCCCAGCAGCAGATAGGAAATTTTCCCATAAATCCACTGCTGTATATCTAATGTAGTTCCCTTCCTTTTCCACACGATTTCTGGCTATTTAGGGGCTTATACGAAACAAATTTTAAAGTTCCCATTTTTCATGGGTGGTAATTGATAACATCATAACTGAAAGAATTGTTTCAAGCCTCAGCAGATATGGAGAAGATTGAATGGAAATAGAAATTTGGAACATTTTCTTATTCAGAGCAACTGTTGTTCATATTATTGTTAAAGTCACCAGCAGGAATGTAGCACCTTGTAATACCTTTATATCTCTTGTATCTGCTCTTGTATCTAATAGAGCTGTCTCTAAAATAATCAATTTAACATCCCTTACTACAATTAGAGCTGCTCCTTAAAAATATTACCCTCATCAGGTGACTGTTCACCTTTTTTCTTGTGAGATATTGCTAATACAAATCGTATCAGTAAAAATCTGAACAGAGGGGGAAATGGTGCTGTGTTTAATATAAATTAATCTTGCAAATAGGAGTTGTTGAGATCTAAACAAAGACTGTATCACAGTGAGATTTAGAAATAGTACTTAGAAATATCCAGAAAGGAAAATGTGGAAGACAAGCTACTAATTAACTATAAACATTGAAACTGGACCTACCTAGTCTCAAGTTATTGCTATTTATTATTTAAGACTGCCTTTATGATTTTTTTTTTTATTGTAAAGTTTCCTGGGCTAAATCCTATGCTGTTTTCTTCTTTCATATGTGTTATACAGACTGAGACCTCACTCATGTGGAAGTCCTTGTAATGGCTTTGTCTTGCAAGCTAACTTCCAGTGAGAGGATGAACAGCTTTGGCAGAGATAAAGCAGTCAAGTTCTCACATGAAAAAATTCACTCTTTTGGGAGATCAGTTTGGGATGAATTATGCATTATGCTTCTGGGCCAACTTTTTAAAAATTATGCTGAAAAAGTCTGTGCTTGAATGTTTGTTTTATCTTTTGTTTAATTTTAGATAGAACTGAACCCCAGATCAGTCCTAAGGGACTCTTGGCTGGCAGGAAGAGTTTCTTGACTTGGACCATTATTCATGCTGCTCTTACACATTACAGGAAAAATCCTGAATGACAATAGATCTATTTACTATAACTGTAAAAAAACCCAAAAAACCTCTAAACTAACATACTTCTGCATAGATCCTTACCTGCCTCCATGCAGTTATTCTTTTAGAGTGCCCCATAGGTGATTTGTGTGCCATATTTAATGTAATAATACCACTAGACTCTTTAAACCCTGGACAGAGTGTTAGGAATATGACCTATGTAAAGTATACAATAGCAGCTTTTATAGGTTCAAAAAAATCATGTGGGTTGAAGGGACCTCTAGAGACCAGGTAGGATTATTCAGAGCAGGTCCAATTACAGCAGCTGTTCAGCACCTCAGCCAGTTGAATTGAACATGTCCAAGAATGGAGTTTCTGCAGCATTCTCAAGTACCTGCCCCAAGAGTTCACTGCTGTCATGGTAAAAAAAGTTACAATTGTTTTCCTAGATCTAGTTGGAGTTTTCCATGTTCTGTTAGCTATTGAATCTCATTACAGTGTATGCTTGAGCAGAGTCCATTTCTGTCTTTGAAAAAAGCAGAAGGATCTCACCTTCTCATCAGGCTAAAAACCCAGCTCACCTACCTGTTCCATCCTGTTCCCCACCTGTTTGTCCTGCTAGTCTAAACCCTGGATGCTGGCCTGCTGACCTCTTCCCCATCTTTGGCATTGTCCACAGACCTGCTGAGAATCTATTTTGTCCCATCAGCCTACTTGGTAATAAAGATGTTAAGCAGTATTGGTGGCAGTGTGAGTCTTTAAGGAAACAGCAGTGTTTGAAATGCCAGGATCTCAGTGGGTGCCTGAAAGATTTGTGTTTACTTGGAAAAGGCAGTGCTGTGTGCTCTGTAAGTTCAGTTACTGAAGTTACTTTGGACCTCAGGGATTTCTTCTCAGAAAAGTAATGAAGGAGATGCTCAGACCAGTTCAAGTTATGTCTTAAAAGAGCACAACTGCAGCTGCCCACCCATGAGAGCCAAGGAGTGCCCAGAGTGTGTGCCTGAAAAGGCTGTGGGATCAGGGGGAGAGACATTTCCAAAATATTCCAGCTGCTTTCCCCATCCCCTTCAGTCAGCTGCAGGCTGAATTGACTTGTTCTGTCTTCAGTTTCTGCCTGTGACACCTTGTGTCAGCACCTCTTACATAGGATAAAATGATGTGAAAACAGAGTAGATTAAACGTGTTCAGATTATTTTATACTGCTAATTCCATTAGAATTACTTCAGACCATGTGAGTGAGAGTAAAATTAGGAAGAGTGTAGTCATCTTGTGCTCTTTAGCAAAATTGTTAATGCCAGAAAAACATCCTCTGGGATTTCTCTGGGGACAGAAAGTCACCAAAGGCCAGTCCTAATTACTCTGATTGCAGTCATAAGACAAGTCAGTAACTTGTAATCGATGGTGTTACCAGTGGTCTAGAACTCAAATGTCATCACTGTTGGCTGCCTGGTTTTCATTTGTTTGTTTACAGCCCCTCTGTAGTGACAGTGTGATGGGTTTGCCCCTTTCTCTTTCAAGCTGTCAGTTTAAAATTCACTATCACTGAATTAAGGTAAAAAACTCAGCACTTAGAGGTGACTGTTTACTAATTAATATTTAGATTTGGGCAGCTAAAATCATCTTTCAAGTGAACAAATATTTGCATTGTAAAAGGCAGTGTGTGGCTGTAGAAGGTGGCTGTCTTGGAAGTTCCTTGAGCAGCTCTGTTCCCTCACTGTGGTTTTTCAAAAGCACATCTGGAACACGTTGATTGTGTGGTGCAGAGCAAACTTAGATCCTTGTCTGTGGGGTGCTACTATGTTACATAAGCAGCTGGCTGTATTCTGTAGGTCCTGAGCATCTTGATAGCAACGAGATTGTTAAAATACATATTCAGCTCTTTGTTAAGCAAAAATCAAGTTTTGCTGTCAGATGATAATTCTTCTATGCTTGCATCCCTTACTGAGGATACGTTTTCTCCTTCTTAACCACAGTAATCCCTCTTTCCATGTCTCTTATGGCCTTAACCTTGGATAAAATATCCAGTTCTTCACTTGGTGTTTATTAAGTCCTAAATTCTGTTTCCCCTGCCTTTATTCTGCTAAGAGGTAGATCAGGCAGCTGATGATGTTGAATTTAAATGCTGCATAGTTGATGGTGACATAGCAGTCCATCCATCTTCTGTTCCCCCTGGGTTTTAGGGACTAGGTGTATTGAAGTGTAAGTTTAATTAGTTGGGTTCTTAATTATTATAGTGGAAATTGATAGTTGTAGCCAGGAGGTAGCTAAAAAATAACAGTTAACATTTTTCACAGTAAAATTGAGGGATTTGACTAACTGTAGGTATATTTTTGTCAAGATTCTGTCCCTTAAAAATAGATATGTTTTTGCATTAGAAATGAAAAAAATGGATAATTTCTAGTTAAAGTATATAGAGATGCAGGCATGTATCTCAGCTTCCTCAGAGATTTAATAAACTGTACAATTAGTGGACTGTTAGGGAATTTATTTGTAGATTGACAGCATATTATGCATACTGGTTCTATCAGTTGCAGCTGTTCTTTGATGTTGGCACTTTTTCATAGTAGCAGGGTTCTCCTATATTCATTGTAGTGTTTATTTTATTTGTTAAAATAGAGCAGTGTTCAGTTATCTTACCTAAACTTAAATTCCATTTGCTTTTCCAAAAGATTCCTACTTTTCTTGACCCAGAAGGGAGTTATCTAGGCTTGTTGTGTCTTCTGGTGTGGTTTGCTTAAGTCTGCCAGAAAGCTTCCTTCTTGTCAGGCAGATGGCATGGGGTGGTTGGGAGAGGAAGGAGGGTGATCAAGAAGCTAAATTTGTGATTTTGATTAGTATTCAGTTGTTGAATTTGATCTCATTAGTCTCAGTATTTTATATGGCTCCACAATTCGTGGTCAGCTCTTGGTTACCAGAAGAGGTGTATCCAAACTCTGCATGCTGAAAGGAGCAGTAAGTGATTCCTGCACACAGAACTGGATGACCTAGATCATTACTCTGCAGAGGACACTTACACACACTTCTCCCTCCTTCCCTTCCATCACCATTAACACTTCAGGGAAATGCAAGGGGATTTTGGGCTGAAAACTCCAAAAGTCTGAACTTATCTATACACTGATGAAACAGAAGCTCGCATCTCATTTTTTTAAACTTTCCATCATTGGGCAAGAGCCTTGTTTTACCTCATTTCATGTTTTAATGTTTTTGAATGCCAAACCAAACACTCCCTTTTCTCTCTGCAGGTCTCCTGCAAGCGCAGAATCTCTTAACGCAACTACCTCAGCAAAGCCAAGCCAACCTCCTGCAGTCTCAGCCAAGCATCACCCTTGCCTCGCAGGTCAGGCTTTTCCCTACACTCCTTGACTTGCTTTGAGGGGATTTAAACTATGGCAAGTGAAGGGACCCTTTGTGTTGGTTACCTGAATAGATGTTGTAGCCATAACCGTGCGTTTGGCTTTCTAGCTATAGCAGTGCATTTGTAGCTCCCACCTCAATGTGCCTCTTTCCAGGCTTCAATGTTCTAAAGTGGATTTTTAGCTGGAAATTTTCATGATTGGTACCTTGAGTTAATGGCACTAGAGCATTATTTGATTTCCTGTAAGGTTTTCTTGAAAATTCGGAGGAGCAAGGTGTGAGCTTCCTCTAAAGCTCCAAAAGGGGTTCACTGACAAGCCTCTTTCTGAAGATTGCAGTGCTAATCTATCTTTATTTTAGTGTAGTTATTTTGCAATCACTGCTAAGTCACTGCCAGTCTTATCAGTTAGCATCTGTGAAACTGAAGAGATTGTTAGAAATGAAATATTCGAATATTCTGATAGATGTATATTAAAATATTAGAGCTCTGTGATTAAGTTTTCAGACTATAAGAAAAGCAATTTTAAGGTTGCACGTGCCTGCAAATTTAGCTGTGCTTGGCTCTGGGTTTTACTGTGCAGTTTGGTTTCATGGCTGCATGCTGTTTCTCAAATACCATGTAATATCACACAGTATCTTCCTGCCACCTCGGTTACATACAAGAATTTTCTAGTCTGCAATAAGGTGCCTGAGTCTATCAGAGTCTTAGAAAACTGCATTTTCTATTATACCACCTCTAGTAGTTTTCATGCACCATGTGGAAAATGGAATTTGTCTCACCTCTAGCTCATACCTCAGCTTGCAGGATGATTCCACACTAAAGATTATTCTTTGATTTAAAAAAAAATATTAAAACCACTAAGAAAGAATAAATTATGTAAAGTGGCTGAAATCAGTGAATTACATATTACATATTGCAGTAATTACCCACTATGATTAATATAAACTAAAAAAAATTAAAAACCTTTAAGTGTGACACATGTATCTGCAGTTCTAGAAAGATCATATATGATTACATTATTTCTCAAGTAATGGAATTATAGTTCTTGACCTCCCTCTACCATCTGCTGTGCACTGCAAAGCACTGCAATAACCCAGGAGGAAAACAACATAAGGAGTTATGTAAAGACTGAGCTATATGTAGGCCATTTCTTTTAGAAGAGCCTTTTCTGAACCTTTGCATAGACTTTGCATAATGCTCTAGTGCTGCCTGGACTTGTGGCTGTTCTTGTTTGCCCTGAAGGAGTCCAGAGTTTCAGACCTGGGTGTAGGACACAGAGGCATGAAATCACCTTTACTGAAGGGCCCCAGCTAAACTGACTAGAGTTTAACTGGAGTAGATGATTTGTCTCTGCATCTCAGCTGATCATGGCATGTAAGGAGGTAGAGCTATCCCCTCAAAACATGTTTACAGTGTTCTTGTGACACATAAAGTCTGAACTGTGCAATACCAGATCTAAATATATTTTGTTCACCTATGAATATTTTCTAAGATGATAGTTTTCTCGGATATTTATTGTAGCTGAATCACAAAATGCGTTAGTATGCCAATGTTCAGAAATAGTGAACCTTCCACAGACTTCCTAGAAAATTACCCTTTATATAGAAGAAAAGTATTACCTAAAATGAATAATTTTCTGCAGATTGCCTTTGGCTAATTTCTTGTGTCACCGATATGTTCATTTTATTGTTGCAATTGTCAACAGAAGGGTTAGAGGTAGATCTAGTCTTATCTTCCTGAACAGTTGAGTCAGTCACAAGAGATGGCATTGGAGAAGATTTGCCATGTTTGCTGCATCTGCATGTGCTCACTCTTCCAGGATTAAATAGGGGATTTGAATCTTTTGGGCTGAGGACAATTGCCACCTCACAAGACCAGTAAATTCAATTCTAATTTTTTCTCAAAATGGATGAATGCCAAGATGTCTATAACTGATAGAATTATATCAAGTATAGAATGTGTTTCTTTGAGCAGCTTCTGCAGCAAGTGAAAGTTGTTGGTTACCATTGAACATCTCTTACAACAGAACTGTTCAAAGCCTGTGGTATGATTGTAGTTTTCTGGATTGTATTTGCTTGTTCTGGAGAGGAATGTTAATAAATGGAGGAACTTCCAGATTTCAGGAGACGTCCAGTCCACTGACCTCTCTCAGAAGAACATCACATAGCTTTTATGAATTTAATTTCTGTTGATTATCCTCTTAAATCTGATTTTCATCCTTTCCTTGCTGTCTCAATAGCCAGCAACCCCAACACGCACAATAGCAGCGACCCCCATTCAGCCACTTCCACAGAGCCAGTCAACACCAAAGCGAATCGACACTCCCAGCTTGGAGGAGCCCAGTGACCTTGAGGAGCTTGAGCAGTTTGCCAAGACTTTCAAACAAAGACGGATCAAACTTGGATTCACTCAGGTGAGACTGCGTACCTTAGTGCCTGCCAGTGTGGAACCTGAGGTCTCATCTTTCAAGTCTGGGGGGAGACTACAATTCCATCATTTCCTAGGAGAACCTGCTTAAATAGGGTTATGCTCTGGCCTTTATGTGGGGGATTTCTAAGAAATAACAGAAAAAGCCATACATCCATCTTACTTCCCTGTTGGTTTTAAAGCATAGCCATTTTCCCAGCAGGGGAAAACGTGCATTTACCAGCTCCAGATGTCATTGCATGTGCACTATTCATTCCATGGGATGTGACATGAATGGGACAAAGCACTTTAAAGCTGCCTTCAGAAGTACAAAGTTCCAAAAATCATACAGTACAATTAACTGCTCTGTGTGTTTAAAAAGTGTATCACATCTGTGCAGTTGCTTTGGATGTCAAAGGGTTTTTATCTCTCAAGCGTATTTTCCTATTAAACATCAATGATTTCTGTATTTAATGCTTTTGCTAAGGTTCCTAAACAAAACCTGAAAGGACTGTCACCTTTGAAGTTTTCTCCTTACAAGGGTGAACTGGAGTTGTGGTTTGTTTTGGTTTGTTTAAAAGCTCAGAAATACCCATAGAGCAGAAGAAAAATAATCTTGAACATAGTGAAGGTGGTTGAATGAAGACCACAATTAAAAGTACAAAGTGCATTTATATGTTCCATTATTCTGTTGAAAGGAACTTGGTTCCAAGAGTCCTTTCTTATTAATATCAAAATTATTTTTTTCCCCTGCAAAATTAAAATATCTCCCCAGGTAAACAATTAGTTTTGGCAGGAGTCCATGGTTAAGCATAAGCATGATTTTACTAGAAGAAAGAGCGTGCGAAAATCAAAGTATTTAAAAGTCCGAGCTCAGAGCAGTCAGTCCAACATATGTGATGGAATAGAATAAGTAAATCTACTCTAGCTGAAAGTATGTGCTGAAGTTCGATTTATTTTTCTGGCAAAGTCCTAAATTGAAAAATCAAAGTTGATAATGAGAGTTCCTGGCAGCATCTTAATTATAAGTCAAGAACAGAATGTTCTTAGTCAAATGAAGTGCATTTTGCTGGCATGTGTGTCTCCTTCCCTCCCTTCTTTCCACTAGAGGGAGGCACAGAAATACAAGTGATGGACACACACAAAAGCTCGAATAGAGCAGCACAGAATAGGGTAAAATACAATAGCTTCCCTATAGCCTGACAGAGGAGGTTCGTGTAGATCTCTCATTATTATGTTTAATCTGCCCTGCTGTGAGATGATTATAAAAGCTCAACTAGACTTTTTAAGCTATGTGTTAACCTTTCTTTATTGACCTGGTTATGAATTTTCATGGTGAGGAAAAATGAACACAACTGCTCAGGCTTACATTTCAGTATTTGCTTTTCAGATTAAAAAAGGGGAATCTTGAGAATGTGGTAAAATTGCATTCGGTCATTCCTATCCTGCTCTGAGTTTGTATGTGTGTAATTAGGCTGTTCTAATAACTTTAACCTAATTGCATAATTGAATGATAATTAGAGACCCTGATTACTTTGGTTTCCTATAGTTGGATAAATAGACTGCCTTTCAGAGGATAAAAGAAATTTATTTCCAGCAGTGCTGTAAGCTTTTCCAGACTCACCCCACCCCTGCCTTTCAAAAATAAATTGTAAGATTTAGTTTGCATTGCAAACTAATCACTTACTACGTTCTGTCATGTGAACAATAAAACAGGTTTTGAATTTCAGCATTTCTGCTTCTTCACCCACCCTGAAATGTGGGTGATGCATTTAAATCCCTTTGTTTGTTTTCCTTAAAAATACCTCCATGTTTGACACCCAGGGACACAATGAGCAAACTGCACCGTATCATCATTGCAGGCCTGGGACATATTGCTCAGTACAGATTCAAGAGACATGAGTGAACATTTTAGACAATGTTATTTTTATTCTGTGAAAGGTATTGCCTCTGCTACACCATCTGAGCTTCTTAATAGACCAGTACACACAACAATGATGCACCTTATAATCAGTTGCAGTTCATTACCAGAGCTTCAGTCAGCCTACAGAGTAGATCAGATGTGTATTCAGTGCCTTTATACTCTGTTCCATCCTATCTGCAGGCCATCCCAATATATAAAATTCTCATCCCAGTATGTAAATTCCTTTGCCTACAGCTGAAATGCTGCCACCTTTTGGCATTGACAAAGAAACAGTTAACTATTAATTTTAAATCAGAAGGCAAATGTTTGTAAGAACAACATAAGTCCAGAATTAAATTTAGTTGGGGGACTGGAGCAAATTTCATAACTCTTTCCTGCCAAGACATAAATCAACTTATCTCTAAAATGGTTTACATAGCCAGGTTTTCTTCTTCATAAACCTAGAAGAGCATCCACGCTACTCCTCTTGGAATGATTTATGAGTTTTAAAATGCACAGAATCCTGGCATATGAGTAGAGGCATAAATGTGAGTTCCCACGTGTTTCCTCTGATTGAAGGGCACACAAACCAATTGTTCTGATCCTTTTCTAGGAAGGAAATTGTTTTCTTTGCTCAACCTGCACAATTTACTAAGCTTCCCAAAGGTTGTTTTCTTCCTGGCTTGTGTGTGGCCACTCTGCATGCTGTCAGTGTACTCATACCCAGCTGTGGCTGTGGAGCTGACCTGAGAGACAGGCGAGCTTTATGCCCAGTCCAACTAACCCATTTGCAATTAAACCCCACTAACTGTGCTCCAGCTTTTCAGCCTCTTCTTCCCCACTTCTCATACTTCGTTTTGTGCTTAAAAAATTAAAAAACTAAATAAAGCTGCTTTAGAAATAGTATACTTGAAGTATAAGTGCTTTTTTTTTTTTCCCAAAGGGCAGGATCTTCCAGCTTTAAAGCATGAAAATACTATGGTGTTTTTAATGGCCACAATCAAGAATGGATTGATTTCTTTTTTTTAAACACCACTTTCCACGTGTATACTTGCATAGCTATATAATATGTACATAAATATTAGGATAAGCAGAATGTCTGCTAGCAGAATAGCTAGCTAAAACTGAGTTTAAAAAGCAATAACAGATGTAAAGAGATGATAATCTGCCTGTAAATCTCCTGGATAGCTTTCTGGCAGATGGGTAATGATAGTCAGGACTGCAGTTAATCATTACCTGGAATGGTTCAACTTCTTGTCTGCTTTGAAATTTGTATCTATTGGGGAGAAATTTGGTTTGAATCTCTGAAGATACTTGCAGTTCAGATAAGAATATTTCTGCATCTATTTAAATGTGATGTATGTTTGCAGACATCTTGTCCTGAGTATTTTCTACAAATTTGGGAAAGTAAAATTCATTACATTTCTGCTTATTTGAACTTCCAGTGTGAAATATGCAGAAAAACTTAAATCTACTCCCAAAGAGAGCTTGGCCTTTACTTATTTTAAAAAACTAAGAAAAAAATTACAAGTTAACATTTAGTGGAATGTGCTGCTCAGTGATAATGCTAAGAAGACAAAGCTTCAGGGATTTCCTGGAAAGAGTTGCAAGGTTAAACTGACTGAGGTTTGACATTTCTTTATGATTATTGCTTTAGCATGAATCTTGGTAGCGCTGAGAAAGCCTCTGTGAAACTGAAATCCCACACAGCAGTGGTGTCACTAAGAGAGCACCAGAATGTGACAGGATTCCTTGCTTTGGAAGTGCCTATGTCAGTGAATCCCTTTTTTCTCTTTCTTTGTCCAGGGTGATGTTGGGCTCGCTATGGGCAAACTCTATGGAAATGACTTCAGCCAAACTACCATCTCTCGCTTTGAAGCCTTGAACCTCAGCTTTAAGAACATGTGCAAGTTAAAGCCACTTCTGGAAAAGTGGCTCAATGATGCAGGTGAATGAGTCTGTGTATTTCTTCACCAGCCTACCAAAATCAGTAGGATCCTGAAAAGCTGCTTCGTTTGTGCCCTTATGGTTTTCTGAAGCTACCAGCCTTTGTAGCTGCCCATGGGACAAGTGAGGGTGTAGAAATAAGGGTCCATAGTTCCCTTTCCATGTGCCTGTATGCATCCAAAATAGTTCCAGTATGAACCTTCAGAAGTGTGTTCTCTAGACAGCTGAACCATTGCATGGGATGAGGTACAATATGTGTCATGGTTTTCCTCCTTCATGTATGTTAATGCATATAACTTCTAATCCTCTTCTAGCTTTCTTTTTCAGATGTGTAGTAGAGAGAGGGTTGCATGATTTGTTGTTTCAGTAGGCAGAGCTTATTGCATCCATCTCCTTCCATACCCCTGTGTGCATTCTTTTTATCTCTCTCCAGTCATTCAGATAAATAATATTTTTCCCTGTAGGAAGAGTTTTTTGTGGGTTAGGTTTTGCTTTTTCCCTTCCATATTAGTTTTTTTCTGGAATACAAGTTATTCACTATGCCAATGTTGGTAGTGTTCTTTTTTTTTTATTTCCCACCAGCAAAAGGAGCTTGTGTGGTGGTGCTAGGTGTTAGGAGAGAAAGTATTTGAGAGTGCTGTCAGCCAGATTTTTCTTCCAAGTATGCAATTGTGCATAGCATAAAACTGATGGATATGTTAAGCAGATGGCAGGGATGGTGTGTGCCTTCCTATTTTTACCAAAATGGAGAGAGCTTTATGCTGGCACCTACAACATTCTCTGAAATTTCGAAAGTAATTTCATGAGGTGTTGAAAATTTGTCCTGCATTGAGAAAAGGAAGTGTCATTGTGTTGTGCTGACAGGAGTTAACATTAGGTGTTGTAGGTCTGTGATAGAAAACATAAATATCTCCACACTGAGTGTTCAAGTCCACAGGACAGTGATCCCCAATCCTTCCAGCAACATGGGGTGAATCCAGTGCTGCAAGGAGTCATAGGGGTTATTTTTCCTGCTAGCCTGAAGAAATATTTGTGGTTGTCTCTCTAAAGTTGAGTGAACAGTGTTGTGGTTCTTCACATCCTGCAAGCCATTGTCTTTGGCTCTGACTCAGTTCCATGAAAATCTTTGGAAGAAAGATTCAAGTGACTTTAGAAGCTTCTGTTTTACTTTTAGGCAAAAGTAGGCAGGAGAAGTGTACCAATGAGTACGGAATTTATTGCCATGGAACTCTGCTGGTTCTCAGTGAAATTTTCGGAATGAGGAAAGGTTTCCACGTATTTATAGGTGCCATTACTATTTTAAAAAATCTAGAAAATACTTGCCCATTTGAGTCTATCAGAATAATCATGGGCATTGTGATATCTGTGCTTACCACCCACAAGCCCCAGTGCAATGAGGGAACTCCAACAACAATTAATCATTTTGTTTAAATTCCCTGGTGAAACTTGCCATTTGGTTAGATTGCTCTTCCTGCTGCACAGTGGGGTTAAATGTTCTCTCTTTCCTCCTCTGAAGCCAGGAAGACAGGATTAGGGGTTAAGAGCCCTGGTAAAGTTAAGAAGGGGGAGCTGCTTGCTGTGTGGAGTGGTTGGTAGCCCTGAGTGTCTGCTAAGATGTCCAGAGAGAAAAGACTGAACACTGTGGAGATGGTTATGAACTTCTCTTCCTCGAGTGTTTTGTAGAGTGGGTAAAAGAAATTTCAGGCTCCTCAGACTTTTTTCATAACTGCCTGTGACTTTCAGCTATGGCTCAGGGATATCAAGTGCTCCTTTTTCCTTTAAACTGGGGCTTGCAGTGAGTCAGTGGGGAGTAGAATGAGATATGGGAGACAAACTCTGTATAGGTACTATAAAAGGGATGCTGTGGTAGCATACAGGAGCATAGGGCATCCTCTGGACTTATTTGTAGCTTTTTAGTTTCAGGTATATGTTGTAATTTGTAAATACAGTGATTAATGCATGTGATCTTCATAAACCTCTATGTATTTGGAATAGATACAGAGCAGGTCTTAACATACCTTGCACGGGTGAAGAACACTTGCATTAGACTGCACTGCATTCAGATCAAATCTCCTGATTTGTATTACTTTCTTCTTTTTCAGAAAACCTCTCATCTGATTCAACTCTCTCCAGCCCAAGTGCCCTGAATTCTCCAGGGCAAGGGATCGAAGGCTTGAACCGTAGGAGGAAGAAACGCACCAGCATAGAGACCAACATACGTGTGGCCTTAGAGAAGAGTTTCCTGGAGGTCAGTGCTCCTGTGCTCTGCTCAGCCTATGAAACAATGGAGAAACTTCACTTTACAATTATATGTGTTAGAGTAAACCCATTACTGTGCTATTTAGGAAAGTGCTAGTACTAAACAAGGGGAATACAAAAGCCATGTCAAGAAATGTGCATCAACATCTGTTTCACTTTAAAAACAAACACAAACTCCCTCAGAAAAATTCACTGGTTCTTGCACTTCACTGACTCTGTGATTTTGCATTCCAATATACTCAGACATAGGTTTAAACAGTACCCATAATTTGAGGTTTTTAGATGGAGGGCAGAAGCACCTAATGTGATTTGTCTGTACAGTACCACTGACCAGATTCTGGATCTAAGTCACCAATTCAGGTTTCTGCCTACTGGAGAAGAAGCTATCATGCAAAACTTCAGGAGGTGATTTCAGAGCTTTTCAAATCCCATTTTCTTTTGTCAGAACCAAAAGCCTACCTCGGATGAGATCGCCATGATAGCTGACCAGCTAAACATGGAGAAGGAGGTGATCCGCGTTTGGTTCTGTAACCGGCGCCAGAAGGAGAAAAGGATCAACCCACCCAGCAGTGGTGGAACCAGCAGCTCGCCCATCAAAGCAATTTTCCCTTGTCCAACCTCACTGGTAAGAGTCAAGAGCTGTGTTGACAAAGATCACTGGTGGTGGTGGTTCTGCTGTGCTCGCTGTGGAAGCTACACGTGCTGCCCCTTCTTTGTACAGCAGACTTGTTCCCACATATTTGTGTTTTACTGGCATTTTGAGTGTTCCACCTGGATACTGTCTAAGAGAGATAATGCTTACAAATCAGGCACTAGTCAGGCCTTCAGTGAGAGTGTTTTATTTAGTCAGCTCATGAACAAATATTCTGACTACCACATTTGCACTTGGGGTTATTGCTTTGAACTTAATTCAGATAATGCCTCCAGTTTATATCGGGACTTTACATCTTTTACCCAATTTTTTTTTTTTAATAAAATAGTAGTAATTTTTTTAAAGTGCTTATTAGCTCTTCCCACCGCCTCTTATTTTAGCAGCTCTGATCAGTAAATGAGCAGCAGTAAAATGTGTCATGCACTGGAACAGGTTGCCCAGAGAGGCTCCCTCACTCAAGAACCATCTGGATTCAGTTCTGTGCCATGTGCTCTAGGATTGACCCTGCAGGGAGTTTGGACCCAAGGACCCACTGTGGTCTCTTCCAATCGTACCCATCCTTTGATTCTGTATCATTTGGAGACTTAGGTCACACAAATCCAATGACACCATTGTTGTTACTTCTAGTCAGAAATAATTTATATAAAAGAAAGGCATGGAACAGAAGAACAGTTTAGCTAATACTCATGTAATTAATTTCCCACACTTGTATTTACCTCAGGTAAACACAAACTTCATGAAAATAAGAGTAACAAAACACATGCATCAAGGTTCCTTCAGCACCTTTGCTACCAATGTCCATGGAGGTCTGTTTTCATAAATAGAAACAGTAGCTATTAGATTTCATAGTAGCTATGCTAATAGGAATGTGGTGGAATTTATGTAGCCTGTAGCTGTCCTTTTGTAGTATTTATTCCACCCTCATCACCGTAGTAGCTAATATCTTCCAGTACTTCATTAAACCATTAATTTTGGTGATGTGTTATTCTCTCCCCTCATCCTTGTCTCAGGGTGTGTGCATGCAACCTTTTGTTTCAGGGGAAGGGCTGTGTTAAGTGTACTTAGTCCTTTTTATTGTTATTTTGGTTTGTTGGGGTTTTTTTGCCCAGTTGCAAAGCAAGGTTGCATGCCTTGCTATCAAAGCAGAATATAGTGAGATTTATGATAGTTTGTTTTAGTAACTGTGCAAGTTCCTCAGACTGCAAATTAAAGGAGCTTTCCTAGGGAAATTTTCCTGTTGCTATAATCTGCCATTGTATGTAAGAAATTGAGGTGCTAACCACAGCCTCCCTTTCATCAGTGAAGTTTCACTAGTGTTTTCACTCATTCTAAGCCTCTCTTAAGACTGTGCTGTTACTCAAATGGATATTCCAGTACTGCTGCCACCGGCCTTCACTGACTGTGTGCTTTGTTGATTCCTTGTGTCAGCTCTGGAGATTGTGCCCATAGGATGCTTGGGCTTACTTCAGTAGTTTGACTGCAAATTAGCCATGTGAGGAACAATGATGAATTTTCAGTGTGGTTAGATAAGCAGTGTGACTTGCAGCCTGGCTGCACGAGGGTGAGGGCTCTGCAGCAGGATTGGAGGGGAAGGCTCCTTTTGGGGGCAGCCTCCTTTTGCATTGGCTGGAGTCACTCACTGTAACCACGGGGGTGAGCTGGATTAATTCCAGGTCATTCTCTGCCCTGAAATAGGGATGGTGACCTTGGCCTTAACTGCTTGCTGGACAGATGACAGATGTGGTGGCTGGGCTGCATTAGTGGGAGGTGTACTGTGCATCCAGCTCCTCTTAATTTCATACACTATTTGAGATGGGCAGAAAGCTTTCAGATCTGTCCCAGTTGCCCCAGTCTTGTTTAAAATGCGTGAAGCATTTGACTCCCTCTAAGAGGCAGGAGAGATATTTCTCTGGTAATAGACTTAAGGTAAGAGAGTGGAAAGGAGGAATGTTTAGCCTATATCCTTGGCTATGTTCTCTTGGGCAATTCTAAAGGATTCATTTCTCTCATTGATGTATAACAGCCTTCAAATATTACTGTTGGACACCATTTCTTGTCCATAAAAAGTCCTTTCCTTGTATTTCATTTTTCCTCATAAGCTAGTTTCTCCAGCCTTAAATCTTTGGTGTTTATCTGTAATGTCTTCAGTTTATTGTAGCTTTCTTGTAATAAGCCATCCACAATTGAAAAGTCCATTTGTATGTTTTAAAATTCAGAGATCCTTCCTCTGGCACAAGGAAGCTTATCAAAGTAAAGTTTATAGTTTGGTTGAATAAAAGTGAAATGTTATTCTGCTTCTCCATATAAACGCACTACTCTAAATACCTTTGTTAATGCTGGGGCATTTACATAATTTTATCAGAGAAAGAGATTTGGAGCTGAAAAGATGTTTAAACAAGAAAAAAAAAGTAGAAATAATATATTTTGTAACTCTGTCTGTAAGAGTGTCTCTATTAAAACAAAATGCTGTCTTTGTGGGGTGGCAGAGAGGGCTGACTTGCAGTCTTGAGACAGTATGGATAGGGGTGTATCTGCTTTCAAATACTGAATTATTAGGAATAAAGATATTGCTGGTAATTAGAGAAGATGGTGTGATTGTTTCATTGAGTGATAAAGCAACCAAATTACAAAAAAATTAGTTTATAGGCAGCGTTTTTCACTGATAACTTCCTCAGCTGAGGGTGGAAAGAAAACAATCCAGGTCTAGTGTGTGACTCTGTCTTTGAGCAGCTGAGCAGTTTTATTCGTTTTTGACCTCCAGGTGGCAACCACGCCAAGCCTTGTGACTAGCAGTGCAGCTACAACCCTGACTGTCAACCCCGTGCTCCCTCTGGCCAGTCCTGCTGTCACCAGTCTGTCAGTCACAGGTAAGGGCTGATCTCTGCTGCTGCCACATCAACCCCTGCTGTTTGTGCCTTTTGAATTCTTAAAAGAGTCATTCAGTATTGGTCACTGGTATCCCAGGACATTCCTGTCATCATTTCTTGTTGCTGCACTAAGAAGCTTCAGTTTTTGTGACCACTGAGTTGAGTTTTCCAGGCATAAAATCACAGGTAGTGCTGAAGCAAAATATACTGTGTTTCATTGCTGGCTTCTGGAGCTCCTCAGCACCCCCCCCATTGGGAAGTGTAATTTCATTTTTGTATTTAACTCTTGGTACTTCTTGGTTCTACGGAAATGTGTGCTTGTGCCCCTTCCAGCTGGACATGCAGTTGAGATCAGGTGGGCAGGGGTTTCTGTTGTGTGATATCCCTGTTTTGTACTGATCTGACCAGAACCATTCTTCCAGGCACAACAGAAACCACCTCCAACAACACGGCAACAGTGATTTCAACAGCACCTCCAGCTTCTTCAGCAGTGACATCACCCTCCCCGAGCCCTTCCCCTTCTGCCTCAGCCTCCACTTCCGAGGCCTCCAGTGCCAGTGAGACCAGCACAACACAGACAACCTCCACCCCCCTGTCCTCCCCT
The DNA here is from genome assembly GCA_024362935.1 of Setophaga petechia. Lineage (NCBI taxonomy): Eukaryota > Metazoa > Chordata > Aves > Passeriformes > Parulidae > Setophaga > Setophaga petechia. Next base: position 4,636,598 of record JANCRA010000013.1, on the reverse strand, counting down.
CTCGGGACCAGCCAGGTGATGGTAACGGCATCAGGGTTGCAAACGGCGGCAGCGGCCGCCTTACAAGGAGCTGCACAGTTGCCTGCAAATGCAAGTCTTGCTGCCATGGCTGCTGCAGCAGGACTAAACCCAGGCTTGATGGCATCCTCGCAGTTTGCAGCTGGGTAAGGATCCATTTTGCACACCCTTTTAGGTGAGGTGATGGGAGAGTGCAGGGAAATTCTTGGGATAAATTGCTTTTATGTATCGCTGTCATTTATCTCAGATTCTGAAGGTTTGCTCATAGATGGCAATGGACCATTCCCATCACAGTACACAAATACTGTGCTCATTTTAAAGGTGAAAAAGCTGTGTTGCAGTGATGTTGTTTGATAAATCATTCATCCCACTGCAGAGCTTGACTTAAAAACTGCAGCTTACCACTGAACCACAGATTCTGCCCTATTAATTGTAAAATGGAGAGGTAGCCTAGACCCACTTCACACCTCTCTATTCATTTCTCCATCATGACCAAGAAGTTCTCAAAAATGCAAAATGATGTATTGTTGAAGTTACAGTTTTAGAAGTGTTGCTCAGACAGATGTTTCTTCAGTTCCTCTTGACTTACATATTTCTTATCTGCATTTGGGAGAGGATGATAGTTCTCTTAACAGTTTTCCCAAAATACAAGAATATTTTACATCAACAATCAGTGTAAATCATGTATTTACAGTGCATGTAGTTTGGGCATGTCATGAACCCCTCATGGAGTTAAAAGTAAAATAATCCAAAAATAGCCCTTTATCTCTGGTCTTTCCTCCCTCCTTGCCCTTCCCCTGTTTTTAAAAATACGATGGTGAACATATCATATTCAGTGACAACCTTTTCTTTTGAAAAGGTTGACAACCTGTTGAACAGTGGCAGCCTTTTCTTAAAAGTAACACTCTTTCTCTTTCCCCCTTCTTCCATGATCTTGCTGCAGAGGTGCCTTACTCAGTCTCAATCCAGGGACATTAGGTGGTGCTCTCAGCCCGGCCCTGATGAGCAACAGTACACTGGCAACTATTCAAGGTCAGTAGTGTTCCTTTTAATGCATCTCCATCACACAACTTCAGTTTATGCACTCTGATTTTGTCTACCAGAGAGCACTGACTCCTCAGCACTGGGCATAAATTGTGTAGGAGTAAAGGCTTTATAAAATTAAATGTGCAAATACATTTTGTGGGTCACAGAGATGGGAGCAGGTACAACTTCAGATAGGGAATCAGAGCTGTGTATGATTTAAAGGAGGCATTTAAGATACTGAATATAATCTGGAATTTATTTTGTTGTCCTTGCCTCATTGGCCTGTATCTTTTAGCAGGTTAGAGATTTGCTTTTTTATAGCTCTTCCATAGTCTGCTTGAACAGACTTGCACCATTTTGAGGTCTCTTGGAAGGGCAGTTCTGAGCAAGTCTTGATCCTGAATTCTTGTCTTCATATGTATTAGAAAAGAACCTGCAACAAACATCCTGCCTCCTGAAATCCTTATGTAGAACTTGAAATGCATAAACCCAGATTCAGAAGAGGATATATTTATTTGTTTTGGAAGTAGCAAAAAGCCAAAAGTTGCCACTGGCTTCAGCAAGAATTGTTCATAGTTTGCCACCCGTAAAAACTGGGTGGTACAAGTGTCTAAAGAGCTAGGTAAAACCTCTGTGTTCAAATATCCTCAAACTAGCTGAACAAATCTTGTTTCTAGGTTGCAAGAAAGAACCATTTCATAAAGTGTCACAGATAAATTTAGGAGATCATAATCTAAGGCAGACTGAACGCTGTAGACCCGTGAGACTAAGTTGTAACAGTGGTTGGTTATATGTCAACATTGAAAATGTTACACTCAAGGTTACATGACCTTCTCCATCTTGTGATAGCTGTCATTTCACATGAACTCTCATCTCAACCCTTCCCAGTGCAAGTTGCCTGGATGCACAGGCTCTCTGTGGCAGAAAACATAGACCAGTATTGTGCTAAAAGAGCTGAAGAAAGGCACAGTGGAATTAGTTTAACAGCGAATGATAGATGCATTTTAGTATCTGCAAGATCTCATCCGATGATTATTTGTAAAAAAAACCCAAACAAGCAGTTTAGAGAGCACACAAATCAGAGAAAGGCAAATGCAGAGACCCCTTGCTTTTAGGCACGTTTTGCATTGTTGTTTACTGCTAATGTTATCTCCTCCCTGCTCAACTTTCCCTGTTTTTAGCTCTTGCATCCGGTGGCTCTCTTCCAATAACATCACTGGATGCAACTGGAAACTTGGTGTTTGCCAATGCTGGAGGTACCCCTAACATCGTCACTGCCCCTCTGTTCCTGAACCCTCAGAACCTTTCTCTGCTCACCAGCAACCCAGTTAGCTTGGTCTCTGCAGCTGCAGCCTCCGCAGGGGCCTCTGGACCAGTCGCCAGCCTTCACGCCACCTCCACCTCAACCGAGTCCATCCAGAACTCTCTCCTCACAGTGGCCTCTGCCAGCGGGGCCACGTCCACCACCACTACTGCCTCCAAGGCACAGTGAGCCGGGCTGGGCTCTGCTCCAGCAGCCTGGGTCACTGTGCGCTGGGATCGGCTGCCAGCCCGGTCGATGGACTGAAAATGCCATGGGCATCCTCTCACCGTGTTGCTGGGGACAAGAGAGAGAGAGAGAAAGAGAGAGAGAGAAGGAAAAATATTTAAAAAAAAACAAAACAAAACAAAAAAAAACCAAAAAAAAAGGAGAAAAAAAAAACATAAGCAAAACAGGAAGGATTTAAAGCTGGGACAGACATTTGCCTAATTTTATAATAAACACTGTCTTTTCAGGATCGCTTCATGGATCGGAGAACTTTCTAACCAAAAATGTAAAAAAAAAAAAAAAACCACAAAAAAACTAAAAACCGCAAAAACACAAAAAAAGTGAAAGGACTACTTATCATTTCCAGCAGTCACAATGACAAGTTAAGGTGGGTTATCAGTTCAAACATAGGAAGGGGATTTCTTGGTTTTTTTGGTCTAAATATCTTTCTTTTTTAATTATCATTTTATAGGTCTGTTGTACAGGCCATTATGTCATACAAGGTGTTTATAATCGTATCAATCATGTTGGGGGTTCCTTTCTTAACTGGTACAATTTAGGCAGGCCTGTATTACTGGTGTATCTCTATTATTATTATTATGATTATTATTATTATTATTTTTATATATATAGTTTGGACGCGTTTGTCTTTTGCTCCTGGATTATTTTCAGCGAGCTCCCACACCATGGGGGGAGGGTGGGGGGGTGGAGAGGAAGAATGGAGCACAAATAGACTTTCTATCCTAATCTTCTGGAAATGTTCTGAACAGTTTCCTCATCCTTGAATTTGTCCAATGCCTACTTGTAGGGGTCAGAAGAATTTATGTTCATCATTTGTGCAGGAAGCTCAGTGCAGCAGCAGAGATCATTGTGTGCAAACTTGCAGGCTGGTCTCTGCTTTGTAAGCAGAGGTGGGAATTTGGTCCAAACTGCCATTCTTCTCCTCTCAAATATTTAGACAAAACAGCCAAATTCTGCTCTTAGCTTTGTGTGCTTGGTTCCTTACACTTCAGAGAGTGGGATGTGACCTCCCGAGTGTGGATTGTGTGACAATACTGATGGCTCTTCTGTTCCACAGATTTCGTTTTGCTGTGCAAAAGCACGCACAAATATTTAAAAACCATCATGACCCAGGCTAATTGGCAGCATGTAAAGCAACATCTAGAGTCCTAGATTCCCTCTAGGTGAGTTGGTACCGGATTTCAGAAGGTCACATTCTCTCCATTCATAGCAATATTCCTTTTCTGATGCTTCCAACACTATTTAGAAGAGCTTCCTAGTAAAACAAAAAGTGCTTCTGGCTGCAAAAGACAGGAGCCAGGACTGTGGGAACAGAAGGTGCCATTGTTAATGCCAACACAACAGAGCCACTCTGGGGCCTTGCACACCCCGGGCTGATCTCGTGTGGTCTCTGAGCTGCAAGGTGAGCGCGGCAATCGGCGCCTCTGGCACTGCAGCTCACTTTCCAAGGGTGATTCTGATCTGTGGAGCAAAGGATGTTTTTGTGGATGAGGAAGGAATAATGAACTGTACAGAAGTTAGATCCGTATATTCTTAAATATACAATCCAGTGTCTGAACCAAAAAAGAAAAAAGATTTTTAAAGAGAGAAGACTGGATCGCTGCAATGCAGTTCACGTCAAACTTTCCATTCCTGATGGATTTAAAGGTTTCTGCCATGTGTACAAAACTAAATTACTTTTAGCTAGTGAGGGTATTAGAAGAGTCCCTTTCCCACCCACCCCCTTTTCTTTTGTCACCAGAGTGTCCTAAAATAATGAGCTGAGCTATGTTCGTTTTGTTGATGATTCAGGGGGATCCTGGAGCTTCTCATCCAAGATCCGGAAGGCAGCAACTTTAAACTCCACACATGCTTTGGTCTGTGGCCTGAGCATGTGGGAGTTGTGTTTGCACTCAAGTGGCAGAACCCCTTATCTCTCCCCCCACCACCATGGTTTTGCTCTGTTCATCTCTAACTCTCCACCTTCCTGTTTTACTGATATTTAAACCAATTACCCCTAAAACTTCAAAACTAGTGAACTGCAAGCAGGGAAACTAACAAATGTCCGTCCACCGTTTCTTATGTGTTTTTGATTTTTTTATGTTTTATTTTTTTAAAACTAAGCTTGAACCAAAGTCAATTTCTAGCAAGCTGCTGTACTAATGGACTAGTTTGTGTAAGTGCAGTTCAGATGCAGAGAGGCGATAGATGCTACTGACAATTTCTTTTTCATTTGTCTTTTGTTTTTATTAATTTTATATAAAAGTTGCTGCTTGTTTTTAATCTTTTTTTTTTGGTTGGTAATTTGTGTTATCCTTGGGGCAGACTCTTAACTTGATTTTAATTTGTTTTTTTTATTTGATGTGTAAATAGAATGGCAGTGTCAGAGGATTGTTATCCAAGAGGTCCCACCTTTATCCCCCCCAGTATGGATGGATCTCTCTATTTTTGATACATCTCTACATCTTCAGGCTGTGCAGGAGACTTTTAGGGCTATGAATAATACTGCAAAAATGGCAATGGCCCACAGCAAAAGCTTCAGAGCAGCAACAGGTACGGCTGGGTGAGCTTCAGGGAGGTAGGGAAAAAGTAGAAGAGAAGATGCTGGTACCCACTGTGCTGGTCTGGAGGCCTCAGCATGGTCTGTAGATTCTACCAAAGGAATGCAAGTCCTTGGACTTGTTTTGAGTGAAGTAAGAGGATGGGGAAAACCGCAGCTGTAGCGTTTGTTCCTGACTCTGAAGGTCCCTGCTTACTTTCACGCCTGTGCAAAAGTACAATTTATCAGGAAGCTTTTTTTGTTGGGGGGAGACCACCGGGCTCGTCTCGGATGGATTCCCTCCTCCCAAGGGTTTTGTGGTGGGGTGGGGGGCATGGTCCTTGCAGATATGTAGGAAACACAAAGAAAGGTGGGCCTTAAATCAGTGGAAAATCCTCTCCACAGTTCCAGGAGACTGTGCCATTAGCTGTCTGAATGAGTTTTCATGTCCCATTCTTGCTGGTTTGTGGTTGGGAGAGGGTCTTGTTGAGTACATATCTGGAACACTAATGCAGCTTGGATGGTTTATTTATTATAAAAATCTGCTTTTTTTCCTGACTACCTTTGCATTGGTCACATGGCTTTGGTGTGAGCACCTTATACCCCTTTCTTTACCCTCCTCTTCTCTACCCCATCACCCTGTCTGGGGCCCAGATTCCAGGGAATTTCTTAGCGAGTTTTTTTCTAAGAGAAACTGGAAACTCAGAGTAGCCACATATCCAAAAAAAGCTTGGTTTTGTTTGCAGAAACTGGCATAATGCCCGAACAGCACATATCCCATGGCATCCATTGCCAGTGTGCTCTGATTCATTGTCCCCTGAAACATCCCTGTGACTGACTGGCTTTCATCCCTATCAGTGTTTTTCCTCATGGATGCTGGCTACCTCCAGTGTTCAGGTGAAAGACAGAAATCAGACTGGCAGTGGGTGTACATCTGCCAAGTTAGAGTGCTCCTTCAGAGAATGAAAAGAATATGAGATCATGTACCAGAATTTAGCAGAAGTCTCTTTTTTAAATCATCATTGTGCTAGCAGCAGAAATTAATGCATGTGAAAAGAAACAGTAACAATTGTGTACAGACCCAGTAAATATGATCACAGGAAGTTTGGTGGTGTGTTGGAAAAGGATAATAGCATCTCTTTTTCAGACATCCATGTCTCTGTATTTAAAGGTGAGAGGGTTGCTTTTCATAGTTGCAAGCATGTCACAGTATCCAGGCAAGAAAAGATAAGGTGAAAAGCTCTCCCTGCAGACAGGGATAGTTCAAAAAGCAAGAGATTTCCAGGAAAACAAACACAGATGTGCCCGGAAGGTCAAAAACAATTTAAAGAATGGCTTCAGGAGTTGGTCTTGTAGCTTGGTGATGACATTTTTTTCTGATCTTAAGAAAAATGTGTTTTGCTTTAGCACACTTTGACTTTAGCACACTTGGTCACCTTAGAACCCACTCTCCACAGTCACCGTGGAAGGATTCACAAACAGCCCAAAGAAAGTACAGCCAGGTGTGGCTGCTTCCAATTGTTACATCTGCATAGATTTCCTCCAGAGCATTTATTTTGTTTCTCAGTCACTGTACAACACCTGTTAGTTGAAGTACGTTTTTATCAATCACTGTGAGGTGGTGTGGATGTGACATCTCTCAGAACTGTGACCTAATGTTCAAATGCCACCTCTGTAAGCCTCACACGGGGTGCTTTGACACATTTCTGTAGCTGAGTTAGTGAAGGACACAGGAGAGTTAATTCCTTAACTCTGTGCACATTCCTGCAAAGCAGCGTTCCTTAAAACGGGAATTCCCTCTTTTTTTGTTGTTGTTGCCAATGAAGCAGCACAACCATTACAGCTGGAGCCATACCACAGATACTAAACCAAAGCAACATCTAATTTACCTTAAATATTAATTCATATTTTCTTAGATAAAGACATATATAAAGATACAAAGTTATCTTAAAGAGGCAGGTAGCTTCTCATGGTCGTTAAGAGTGTTTTAGGAGGGATAAAATAATGCATGGTCCAAACTTTCAATGATACTTGGTTTTAAACTGGAAGCTTAAAATGTAGATGTTTTTATTGCCACATTAACTTTACAAAGAGTCACTATTCCCTATTCCTGTTCTGCCTGAAATGGTTAAATGATGTTTCTCCACACCCTGTAGCCCAGCAGGGCCTGTGTCCCTGTTGGATGTTGCCTAGGGTGGAGTATTACCAAAGGAATAAGCTGGCCTGCTGCTCCCCACTGCATTTATGGTAGTCAGTTCTCACACAGCCAACTCAAATCCCTTTCTATTTTTGCAGCCAGGACATCTGCCCTCTCCCTCCCAAAGTACTATAGCAATATATAATTCAAGATACCTACCTTGCACAAGTTCTGCCCTTCTCGCTCATTAAATCTCTTGTTGCTGCTTGTGAGTTTCTCTCTTCTTTCCAGAGGGGAGTCCCCTAAAACACTTTAAAGATATTTGACAGGGAAGATTTTTTCAAAAACCTGTTGGCTCACAATTCACAGTTTCTTAAGATGCTCATATCTTTGTCTTCACGTTGTGAGTGGTACCTGGTTCTCTCTGTGTCAGTGCAAGTAGTTTCAGTGCTTTTGGAACGATGAAAAGCAATTCCTCTATTTGCATGTCTTCACACATGGACACAGTAATGCAGAAAAAAAATACACCTTGATTTTTTTCAACTAATCTCTCTGCATTTGATCTGTCTGCCACTTCTCCCAGGATACTCTCAAGTGGGGACATGCTCTGAATTTTTACCCCTGTTGGGATGCTGTTAGGAGGGCATTAGGGAGATTGCACTGAAATGACAAACAGTTTAACTATGGGACAAAAGACACCTTTTACTCATGTGGATAAATAAGGTCAGCATGTAGAATGTATCAAGTACTTCTTTTCTGACCAAACTCCTGAACATGAAGCAGCTGCTGAGCTTTGTCTTGGGGCTGCTTTTAGATCCATCAGTGATGCCCTGCTAAGAACCGTCCATAACTGGAATAATCTGGGCCCCCTTTCTCCCTCCCTGTCTCCATCCCTCTGCCTCTTTCCCTCCTTGCTCCTTCCCCCTCTTCCCTCAGCGAAAGGTAGCACCATACAGCTCTGAGAACAATACTTGTGGGTAGCAGCTGGCTTCTGGCACCTTCATAAAATACCTCAGCATAGCTTAGCATTGTCGCAGAACTGGTTTTAAACTGAAAAAATCAGAAGAGAAAAGCAAACTTTATAAATAGTGGAGATAATTCTAGCTGTAGAGTTTAGTTGAACTGATGGTTTATTATGATTGATAAACATGATTATGCTGTATGTATTTGAGATCCTGTTTATAGGTTACAACTTTATAGGGTCGGGTGGGGGTGGGTGGATGTTGGGGGCAGAGAAGGGGGTTTGACTGTGTTAGAAGGAAAATGTTTGCTCATAAATTTTTTTCCTTGTATCTGTCTTGCCAAAGGAAACATTTTGTCGCTCCTGGGTTTGGGATTGTTGTTTGGTTGGTTTATCTGTGGTCTAATCTGCAGCACAGCACGTGGTGGCATGCAGGTTACTGATGGGGTTGCTGTTCAGGGTCCTTTCGAGTGTGCGCACACTTCCCTCCCTCTCGGCCTTTCCTTGCCCCTCGCTGGGATCTGAGGATGAGGCAACAAATATCGAGGAGGCTCGGGGGAGAGATGGCTGTACTGGGCTGGGATCGACCTCGGGGCTGGAAATCCATTTCGGTTGAGTTGAGTTGCTCCAGAGCTGAACTGGGTCCGCTGTGTTTAACTCCAGGGAGGGACAAGAATGGTTGTCGCATCTTAATCTTATCTGGGAGAGCAAAAGTGAAACAGGTTCCTTTTATCCCCCTTGTCTTGTTACTGAATGTAGGGCTTGTAGTGCTTGATAATAGGTGGAAAACTTTTTAAACACTTCCTTTTCTAATAGCAATGCTAATCCTGTCTAGACCAAAAACTATGAAAGAAAAAACCAAACTGAGAGAGGTGAAAGCTAACCTACTCCTAACACCTGGCTGGTCTGCCTGAAAGGGTTGAAATACTGTGAGAAGGTTGTGGGAGAGGAGCTTTGAGGCGTTGTTGGCGAGGGACCAGGTCGTTCTCCTGGCCGATGTCTCGGTGTTGTGGTGGCAGTAGCCGAAGAGCGAGTGGTTCTTGCCTTGGGAGGGTGTTGCAGCCAGCTCCGTGCGGGCTCCAGGGCTCCCTGCCCGTTTCCCCTGGGGTGCTGGAGCGGGGGAGGAGGGCAAGGTGTGCGTGGGTGGGTGTGTGTGCGAGTGCGTGTGAGCGCCGGCTGCGCGCGGGAGCGAGAGCTGCGTTTCTAAAGGAGCTCCACTCCACTGGGGAGGGAGAATTCCCAGTGGCCTCGTAGGGAACCAAAGGCACTGATAAGTTGTCAGCTCTGCTGTTCTCAGAGCGGGTAAGAGGAAAAGCTGGGTGGGGGTTTTTTGAGCTTTGGGTCAGTGTCCCTTCCTCTAAGGACCTCATCTCTTGCGGGTACTCCCACCTTTTCTGCATGGAGTTGCATCGGCTCTGTGAAGACAAACGGTGTCTGGGGTTTGCCCAGTGCTGCAGGTCTTAGGCTGATGTTGGGATACAGTCAGGGAAAACTGTTTCTTTCCTTCAAATGTGGAAGCAGTGTAGTCCAAGGTCAGAGTCTGTTCAACGGCTTTTGCAGATGGTCTTTCTCTTAAGGGAGGGACCTTGAAGACTCCTTTCTTTGCTCCCCAAAGTAGCCTTGTACATGTTCATGTATCGTGCTATTGGGCTGAGCTGTTTTATCAGTGAACTTGGTGAGCTCTTGTGAAGAAAGGGAGGGAGGAAGGGGGAGAGCGGGTTGTCCAGCTACTCTTCCTCCGGACACCAATCGGGTTGCAGAACTTCACTGAAAGCTTTACTAATAGAATTGTTGTTCTGACATTATGTAAAAGTGGTATTAATATTGTGTGACTTTTCAAAGAGCTAGTTAGATTTATAGATAGGTAATAGGGATATTGAAGAAATGACTTCTCAAAGAAAAGAGCACTTGGAACAAAAGAAGTGGAAAACAAGGTGTGCTTTATGGAAAACAAATCTGAGGAAGGAAATGAAACAGCTTGTGGGAGGCGAGGGAAGATGATACCTTTGGCGTTCCTGAGTGCTGCTGAGGCTCAGCCCCAGAACTGGAACATACCCCCTCTGCCTTATTTCATCTCTCTACCAAACAGGACATTGTCAAGTAGCTCAGACCAAAACGCTGATCTGTCTTAAAACTGTGTCGGTCTGCTGGGGGATATTCTCTGGCAGAGCTTTACATAATACCGTAAGATACTTAATTTATCACGTTAGCTTCCCCTTCCCTCCCAAAATTGTCTTATCTGTTGTAGGCACCACTTCAGGATTCACACTGCCTTTGGGGAATTCTGTGGCAGCAGCTATGGAATCCCTATTCCCTGAATGTCATAACTTCGTGTGCGTTCCAAGCTGGCACGTTGCGGTGCTATAAAACCCTGAGATTATTTAACAGTAGGAGTCCTAAGACCATAGGGAATTCCATACCAAGGGGCAACTCGTGGAGATCGCACAACCCCCTTGAGGAACGATTTAGGAACAAGAGCACCCGTGACAGTGTCCTGAGAACAAGGCAGTTGAGACAAAACCTTTAGTTCTTCCCCCATTCACTCTCCACGTGTCGGCCTCTGTGACCCCGGTGCTCCCTGCGCCCGAGCGAGTCCGAGGGGAAAACGCAAAGAGAAAGACTTGGAGCTCCGGGCCGCTCCCGGCGAGTTCCCGAGTTCCCTGCCGGGAGCCGGGCCGCGCCTCCCCGCAGCGCGGGGAAGGGAAGGGAAGGCAGCGCTGCGGGGCAGGGCTGGAGCAGCTCCGGCCCCGAGTGCCCCCAGTGCCCGGGCAGGAGCTCCTGCTGTGTCCCCGCCATGCCGTTGTTCCATTTCCTTCCTCTGTGGTAGTATCTAAGGCTAGGTGTGAGTAGGTGTGGGGTGTTTATCCGCCACAGGTACAGGAGCTGTCGTATACCTCATTTCTAACTCGTAACTGAGTAACTTGCTTTAACTTTCTCCAAACCCCACAGAGTTGCCAAGTCTGCCCTCCCTCCTTTGATTAACACTGAACTCTGGCCTATAGCACCCCGTGACCTGCAACCTGGGGAGTGACCCCCTAACGCCTCTGAATGTCGCTGCTTAAAAGCTACTGCAAAGTGAGGGCAAATTGCAATCTTATCTTATTTCCTTTGGTTACAAGGGGTCCTCTTGATTAGTCTGTGAATATCCACCCCCTCCCCTCCACTCTCCATGGAAAAGGGCCACCCACGCTGCCTTTTCCCACCCCAGAGCCACGCTGAGCTCCAGGGCCAGGAGGCACTCTCAGCCCAGTGCTGCATACATGCTACTCACTTTTTAACATGACCAAAAAAACAAAAAAAAAAAAAAAGGAAAAAATAGAAATCTCCAAATACTTAATTTTCTTCTTTATTATTTGACAATCCTGTATCCCTTCCCCACTCCCCAACCTGGCCAGAAGCTGCATCCTTAACCCGGTCCATCTTTATTTGAATGTAGTTCCCCTACCCCCATGGGAAAGAGAAGCTTTGTCAGGTCACGGTGGCTGCTATAAGTCGGGAGGGGGCGGTTTCTTTGTTTTGTTTTGTTCTTTTAAAATTTCCAGCCAAAACCAAAGATTTCCTAATGATTGTATAAACTCAAAACAAACAAACAAACCAAAGACAAAGGGCGTCTTCAGCACCAAGCCCACCTGTGAGGCCGGCCTGGCCTGGGGCTCCAGAACGGCCCGGGCAGCAACTCCCGGCCCTAGGGTGAGATCTGGGGCACAGGCTGGGAAGGGAGGCCGGAGCTTCGCAGGTGGGTTGAGGAGCTGAAGACTTGGGTGCAGGATTGGCTGCTCTGCTGGGTGCTTTAACCCTCTGGGGGCTGGGTGATGTTGATTAATACACGCTGAGGTGCACTTCTGAGCTTCCCCCCCCTTCACTGCTTGGAAGAGGCTGTCCTGTTGTGAGAAATCCCTGAAAGAAGAAGAAGCAGCTTTTCATTTCTCCTCTAGTTCCTTTTTTCTAGATTTCTTTTATTTTTGCAGCACCACTGTGCAACTATGCATTGTATTTCTCAACCTTTTATGCTAGGTAGATGCCTGTGACTTTTTAACTTTTGGGGGGGGATTGCAAATGGAGGAACTTTTTACATGGATCTTTTTAATCTCAGTTGATTGGGGGGTGTTTGGTTCTAGGGTCAGACAAGCTCTATCCCAAAGCAAAATCCAAATGTTAATATTATTAGCCTGATGCAGATACCAAAGATAATTTCTTTCCTGCAGAACCTTAGACTTGTGTATTAAGTACGATTACCCAGCACTTGCATTAGTCTAACCTCAGTAATTCCAAAGCTTAGATGTATATTTTGGTATATTTCTGGGATATTAAAAAATTGTCGTTTAAATTCTTGTTTGTTTCAGTGTAATGCTCTTAAAGTCATAGCATGGAGATAACTGAACTTGTCCTATTCTTAGTAGTTTGAAATAATAGTATTTTTGTATGTTTTGGGTGTGTCTATGTATGTATTAACATAACGGTTTTCACTGCCTAGGTGTTCATAAATAATAATAAAAGAAAAACCAACTACAAAGGGTTTTTAAACTGTACATAATATTCCGTGAGGAATTTCCACCAGACCGCCAATTTGGATTGCATTTTCACTGATGGCCGCTCCCAACTGGGATTCTTTCTTTCTTTTTAAAGAGACAGCATGGTCTTTTGTTTTCCCCACTGACCTGAGGTTCTTTCTCAGTGCAAAGGGGGTTTCACTGTTTTTAAGGGGTGGGCCAAAGAGGAAGTAGCTCAAATTTTGTTTTAAAAGTGTATTTGCAGTGTTAGTTTGAAAACTACCCCTTTGTATGAAGAATTGGGAGTGGAAAACCAAGCCCTTTCTTCTAAATCTGATCATAATTTTCAAAGTGAGGACTTGTGAATGTCTGTAGTGTCTGGGCAGTTCCTTTTTGCTTTTTTTTCTAAATAAGACACATTTTTGGTCCTAATGGTTTCACTGCTCTGTGCAACTGCCTGCTTACACTGGCTGGGAGGTTTTTTTTCCCTTGGCCTTCCTCATACACTGCATTTATACACTTGAGGTCAGCAGAACACTTGAAATCAAGGGCCATTGTGGGAGTACCCTACCCAAACGCGACCCAAGCTTTTCTGGAGACTGAAATGTGAGAGTCCCACACATTTCAAAACCTTGCTGATCACACTAAGGGTGAGGAGGAAGGCGAAATGCTGTCTCTTTAAAGATGTCCTTTATTATTATTATATTATTATTATTATTATTTTCCCAGTGGTTGCCTGCAGATAGCTGTAGGCATTGAGAGATTGTGTAGATTACAGTAAATCAGAATGAAAAGGTAGATTTTGTGTAGATGCATTTGTCTGCTGTAATTTTTTATATATATTAAACTTACTGTAATTGTACAGTTCATTTCTGTTGTAAACATCATTAAACCATTTTCCAAGTGTTTTAACATGTATGCACTTGTTTGTAGCTTTTAAATGTGTCAGGGGAGGCTGATTGCCCTTCCCCTGTGCATCAAACTGGGCCAGAAGATTGATCTGGTGCCCTTTGTCTTGTTAAACTGGAGGAGAGCCTGGGTTTTATGCACTCTGCTTGAAGCTTTTGTTCTAATTCTGTATTTATCAGCTCCTCTCCCAAAAGCAGAAACAGCTTCAGTCGCTTCCTGAAGGCAGAGAGGAGACTCAGCTCAAGCCCACAGTGAGTGGCCCCAAACCCAGCGTTGGATGCTTTTTGAAATCAAGGTATCCATTGATATATAAAGAGGATAAAGATGGGTTTTTTTATCCCCCCACAAAGAATTTCATTTCTGTTGTTTGGTGGTTGGTATGTCACACTGCTAAAGCATGTGACTTTTACATCTTGCAGATACAGTTATGGTGATTTAAAAAGAGAAAGCTGTTTTCAGCACTCTTTGTTCTTGCATCGAGTGCTTTGCAGCATAACTTTACTGTAATTTTCAGCTCAGCTGTCTCAGTTATCACCCAGTTCTCTCAATTTTTCTTGTCACTGCAGAGAACAGTAAAGGATCTAGGATTTTTTTTTTTGTGAGAAGCATTCATTACCATGTCTCAGGTTTTTTTTTTGCTTTAATTTATTGCAAATATTCTTTTAAAGCTACAAATAACCTACAGCAGGTACAGTTTTACTGTTTAAAGAAGTAAAACTGCCTTGGAACTTGCATAGCACCCATTTCAGCAAGTTTTTCTGCTGCTAACCCACCCAGTCCCTGGAAAGAAGACATAACCTCATTTGTCCAGCACCCAGAGCAGCAGCTCTTGTTCCCACAGCCTTCTTCTGTGAGGACTGGTGAGATGGCTCGGTCAGCTCCTGAGTCGAGGTGAAGCACCCCTGATGTTGCTGGGCTGGATTTGTCCTTGCTGAATTCCTCCAGCCTTCCCTGTGCAGCCTCACGAGGCGCGGGCAAAACTGAGGCTGCAGCAGCAGGAGGTGAGTGTCCCTTGATTCCTGGCTTTGGGGCATTTTCCCAACAGCCCATCCCAGCTTCTGGGACGTGTGTAGGAGCTCCAGCTGGAATCCTGTCCTCCTCAGCTTCCCTGGGAGATGATCTGCTGGGTGCAGGCTGGTGCAGACAGGCTGAATACCTCAGGTAAGGAGCTTGTGCCATTCCCACTGCTGCTCCCTACACACACACAGGACTGTGGCACTGTTTTATTAATTCATCAAAAACACATGACATTATTGAGCTGGTACCTCCTTGGAATGATCCCTGCATCTTTTAGAGGCAGCCTCATGAGAGGCTGGGTTGGGAACTGCATTTATGTTGGCTTTTGTACAGTTTGTTGTCTGGAAGTGATAATAGGGGAACCCATCTCCTTGTTTTCTTTGTTTTTCTGCCTTCAGAGAACTCTTTCACTCAGCTTACCTGGCTCATATTTATGGATGAGTGGCAGTGCCTTTGCTTGATCTTTTTTTTGGATATTGGTCCTCATTTTCTTCCTACTGGAAGGTTGGCATTCAGCCTCTCTGCTTCACTATGGTAACATCATGTCACTCTTTATAATTAAAGAAGAAAGTTGCCCTCCACTGAAGCAGGTTTTTAAAGGCAAAATTTAAAGCAAAAAGGGTGAAATAGTCTTAAGATAAATACTACAGGAAGTAAATACAGTAAATCTTTGCAAATTGTTTAAATGCACTAAAGCCATAATTCCATGTCTTAATACTCTGGAAGACAAGGAAGACCTATGGAAATAGCTGTGATTGTTAGAAGGTGTGTTCTGGTCCCCACAACACAAACCTGACTAAAAAAAAAAAAAATCAGCCTAATACCCCCTATAATTGGAAACAACTTTACAGGTATGTACATTCTAATAGCAGAAGCAGTTACATAATTCAGGAGCAGAGAGAGGAGGAAAAGGCCAGGTCCAGGTTCTGTGCACCAACCCAAGGAGGTTCTTGCACAGAGAACACACACAGTGCTTGTGTTGGATGAAAAAGGCTTTCCCCCCTCTCCTCCCCAGAGCTGGTGGGCATCTCTCACTTTGCCCATCCCCTCCGAGGCTCCCACCTAGCGAGGGGGCAAAGGCTGCATTTGGAGAGCATCATAAGTGTCCTTGGTGGCTGCACTGAGCCCCTGCAAAAGAGAAAACCAGAAAAACAGGTGAGGGATGAGTGTGAGGACTTGCTTACTTCTTCCTGGCTGACTGACAGCAGCAGGATGGCAGGGGCTCAGTCAGGAGCAGGAATCTGATTTTTTAACCCCCTACAGAGGTTTTTACTCCTGAGTGATTCCTTAGTTTTTGTGTGGTATAAATAGCTATTGCTTACCTGAGGGCAAGGTGCATCCTGAATAATGGTTATGAAAATATGACTACAGCAAATCATCCTAACTGGTTCTGCAGATCTTTGGAGTACATTTTATTTGTGTATTATTAAGAGCTAACTGATGCTAGAATGAGCATCCATAATTAAATGAACAGACATAAAATCATCATAAAATCACTTCTCTGTGCCTCCCTGACAGTGCCATTGGATATCCAAGCACAGGTGAGGGGAGCAGCTGTGGGAGGTGGTGCCTACCTGGTAGAGACCTTCATTGCCTTTGCCTCGCCGCCTCTGCTGCTTTGGGAAAATAAAACAAGCACAGACTGATTAATGGGTGCTTTCCTGATTATGCAGAAAGAAAGAAACCCCTGAGTTCCCCATGCTGTACTGAGGGTGGACAGGATGTACCAGCTGTGCATGGCCTGGACTCTGCTCTGCACAGGAAAGCACCTGGTAAGTCTGGACTAGCCCAGACAGGGTGCAGGGGCTGTTAAGGAGAAAATAGAGAGGATAGAAAATAAAAACAAATTGGTTTCGTTTGCTGACATATTTTCCTGTCATACTGTTAGAATGTTGCTATTTCTTTGATTCACTGTATGTATAGAGATTTGGCAGCGTTTCTGTAGACGCTGATTATTTAGTATTAGATTGTATCACAAATGTGTCAAGGAGTAGTGCTCGTTACAGTTAAAATTGCAGCAAGCTATTAAATGTTCATATATTTGGAATGGGACAAGGGCTTTGGTGTTCTCGTCCCTCCAGAAACAGAAACATTCAAAAAACATGGTGCAACTTTATAGCCCCATAGCTCATAGACACAGCTTGACTCTGGCTGAGGAGCATTAGAATAAAAAAGGGGAAGATACTAAATGTTGGTGTTGCTTCAGCATTTCTCAACACTAAACTTTGTTTTGAAATGCCCCTTTTTTCATGTGTCAGAAGGAAATGAAAGGTTTTATATATATATATGACACTTTGACATAAAATGGAACCTGTGTAGGTCAGAGCAATTTTTCATTTTGCCATAAACAAGTGTCCCCAGATGGTTTGTTTTTGACACAAGCCCTCCTCCCCCAGCAGTTTGTGCACAGAGCTAAAAACTCTCCCTCAGCTGTGACTGATGTGTGCCTTCTTAAACATTTGAGAGCAGAGCCGTGGGAAGGAGGGCGTTTCCCCTGTTCCTTGTCTGAAGTCAGGCACAAGGAGGGGCTGGCACTTGCTCTCCTGATCCTGGAACACCAGCCAGCCTCAGCAGCCCATGGAGGGGAAACCATAAACCTGCAGCTCTGAGCTGCCCTGCAGAAACATGCCCCAAAATCTTCCAGTGCTGCTGGACCATGGCAGCACTTGACACCAGATGTTCCTTCAGCTGTTCCTCCCCATCTCACACCCTCAGCCCCCCAGCCAGGGCAGCTGTCAGGGGTTTTCTGGCCAAAAGCTGAAATGTTTTCTGTTGCCATGTTTTCAGCAGGAAGGAAAGTAAGACTCACCTCTCCCTTCATTCCAATCTCACTGTATGCCTCACCCATCTTGTCCTTCTGCAGCGACTGCAGGCAGAGAGGGGGGAAAGAGTCAGTGTGACAATGGAACAGCCAAGGCAGCCCCTGGGTAGCCACATTTAAAACCAGCTGAACTCAGAGTGTCTCATTCAATAGCAGTAAAGGTCTTGGAAACAAGCTCAAATCAACTCCATCAAGAGGTTCCTAAGCAGCCCCTCTTAGATGCACTGGTATTTGGCCTTTGCCAGAGAGCAGGCACAGGGGCTGGAAATACACAGGAATACCTGGAAATGCACAGGAAATGCTGCAGCAGCAATCACATGGGATCAAGGTTGGTTAATCACTAGCATTAGGCATTAGCAGATATCTTGATCCAAGTTCTTTTCCACATCTCCCCAGTGTTACTCCTGTCACTCAAAAGTGAGCAGAAATTTTCTAGCAAAAGCAGAGAGTCTGCTGGGAAGAGTTGGATGGAAGGGAAGTCTTGAAGAGCAGGTGTTGAGTTTTGAACCAGAGCTGAAATTGAGTGGCAGGGGGGAAAGTCTCCTATGAAAAAGAATCTCCTGTTGCCAGCCATCCCTCCCTCTCTGCTCCCTCCAGAGTGCTCTACTCACAGTGTAGACAGTGTCCTGAGGGTTCTTTCTCCTCTGCTGTAAAACAGAAGAAAGAAGTTGCCCATACATTGCACTACCAGCATCCCCCACCACCTTGTACGTGTTTATGCATTTGCTCCATGGCACAGCTGCATCTCTGTGGACTTCCCCTGCCCATTCCAGTCCATCTTGCCTCCCCCTGTAAGGCTCTGTTCAGACAACTTGTTCTGGGGAAATTTAACTTCACTTTAGCAATTGGTAAAACTTAGTTCTTCTCTGCTCACCCCCTACAGCTGTCACCTGCTGATGCAGGAGGTTTTCCCTCCCTTTTCCTTTGAAAGTGATGGGCCGTGCAGCACCAAGAGTTGTTTTGGTGCTGCTCTGCTTTGTGGGCTCTTGTTTGATGGCATCAGACGCAGCGAGCTCTGTGAAACACCCACCGCTGCCGGGCCTCCTCCGCATCCGCCCCGGCCCGGGTGTCACTTCCCACCCCGGTGGCTGCGAGCTCCCAGCCCGGCGAGGGGGGCGGAGATCAAAGGGCAGGGGGAGCTTCGCTCCTGCCGCCCGGGTTACGACACAAATCGCGTTGTTCCCTCCCCAGGAAGGCGCTGGGGTGGCTGCCCGTGTGAGCGGCGCTGTGACACGGCGGGGGGCGGAGGCACCAGATCAGAGGACAGAGGCGCACATGTGCCTGGAGGTTACCTGGTGTCTCCCGCCCAGCTCGGGGTCTGCTCCTCGCTTTCCTCCCAGAACATCGTAATCGTCTCTGTGCCCGCGGGAGAGTTTCTGAAACGGGAGAGAGAAAGCACTGATGGACACCGTGATCATGAGATAAGAACAGATCTTAGGGAAAAAAGGGAACCCAGCTTAGCTCACAAGGACTATCACTGAACTAGAAATTCTTTATACTCCCTAATGCAACTCTCAACAACAATGTCTACGTTTAAGGCATGGCAATGACACAATATTGCAAGCTGTTTCATCAAGAACCTTTCCTAAGTGGAAATGAGTTGAAAACTAGAGAAGCATGAGGGGGAGGGACTCTGACTTTGATGCTTTCTCCCCCACAGGAGAGCAAAGAGCCATGAGATTCATTTTTCTTGCAGAGCTGCTCATCTAAATTTGCATCAAGGAGCTACAGAAATTTTATGCCCAACACAATTCTTAGCTGGAAAAGGTTGGACAAGGGCAAAGGAGAGCTTTCATATCAAAATAACACAGCTGACAGAGCACTACTTGAAAGGTGACGGAAAACACTTAAACTGAAAAGAAATTGCATTAATGTTCAGACATTACAGAGTTAAACAGAACTTATCACAGGATGTGGCTATGGTCAAAAGCGTGAGAAAAAAAATTAAAAGACATCTAGACATAGCAAAAATAGCTAGAGTTTAATGCTGCCATGAGTGGGCAATTAAGTGAGGAGGCTCAGGCAGGATCTTATCTCTGTCCTCTTTCACTGCCTGAAGATGCTGCCCTTGGTCAGGGCACAGGACAAGGCACTTCTCTGGTATGATCAGGTACAGCAGGGCTTGCTGTGGGGCAACAGGAAAGCTTGGGAATGGGGGCACAGGGGCTGTGGTGGCTCAGGCTCCACACACCTGAGAGTGGACGAGCTGCAGGTGCAAAGGCAGTTCCACAGCATTCCTTGGCATTTGCCCTTTGCCCAGCCCACATCAAACAGCAGCAGCAACAGGGGCAGTGCCTGCACACACATGCAGAGCTCTCACAAACCTGTTTGTTCCATGGGGCAGCACAGCAAACTGCCTGGGCTCCTGCCAACCTAGAGCTCAGTGAGCCAAATCAGGAACCAACAGCCCAAAGAGCTCTCCAGCATCAGGCCAGAGTGGTGACACCAGAAGCTGTCCCTGTGAGGTTTTACCTTTCCTCCTTACAGCTGCCATGCTGCACACATGTACAGCCTTGCTCATCAGCTGGCTCATGCAAAGCTTTTCTGACCAGCAGCCAGTTCAGTCCCTGTGCCCCAAAGGTCTGTCTGGATGGTGGATTAGGGAACCAGGAGCAGCAGTTACTCACGTTGTACACGTCATCCTGGCCTGCTCGCAGCTGGGGTTCAGAGGCCTGGCTGAGCTGCAAGAGAGACCATTCCATGAGCAGAGACACAGTGGCTCCCCTCAGCCTTTCATTCCCTCTCTCCCACCAGTTACCCTCATCTGAAACAGAGCAACCCACAAGCAGCTCTCTGTGTGGCTACAGGCAATGCAAACCCCTGCTGCAGCAACACTTTTATCCACACAGCAGCCTGCCCTCAGCAGCCAAGTCATTTTATTTCACGTAACACCAGCTCACAAACTTCTGAGTTTGTTCCCTACACACTTGTCTCTCCATTCTTTTCCTGTCCAAATCTTGTGCCTCCCTGGGACTTTGGTTCTCCAGCTGCCTGCAAAGCTGTTGGGTTTCCTGCAGGGAATCCCTGCACCCCTCAGGAGCAGCACTTGGCTTGCAGGGCTCTGGTGCCACCCCAATAAGTTGATGTGAGTGGCAGCTAACAAAGAGGTAAAGGATTATCCCTTCTGTAGCTGCTCTTTGGCTCAGCTGCTCACAATACTTACGAGAAATCAATTGCTAAGCCAAAATTTCTGGTAAAGAGGGGCAGTTTTGGATCAATGAGAGCAGCTGCTTTGTGTTGTAGCGTTTAAACAAAAACCCTGTCAAACTACATTCTGTATTGATTTACTCTTTTTGAGTTATTATCACATTCAATTCTTTATTAAAAGTAACCTTCTAGCTCAGTCTATATTTAGGCATAGAATCACGTTTGTAGCAATTACACAAGTCCTCTCCTGTGGTTGGGTTGTTGCATCATCACACTCATAGTATCAAAGATACCTGAATTGTTGAGACATTTTAGTACATCCTTCACAAGCTTGCCATTTTCCCTGTATTTTCTGTGTATTCCTTCCTCTCTTTCCAATGACAAAGCAGGATTAAAAAAATCCACATGACTCCTGATCAGTAACTTCCCATCCACAAAATCCAGAATCTCTGATGTATCCATAAATGTAACATCAAAACACTCTCATATACTCTTTGGAAGGAACTGCTTTAGGTTGCTCAAGTGGACACCAGAAACGGGGGGGGAAAAAATAAAGAAAGAGAGAGAAAGAAAGCAAAATAATAGAAAGGTCTCATTCCAAGAGATGGTTCCCATCCACTCCCCCTTTCCAGCCCAGCTTACAATACCAAATCCAAATGGATCTGTGTTGGGTTAGACTGACCTTTGCCTTCACAAAAAGGGCTGTCATGACCACTGCATAAATGAAGAGGAATCCATCCAGCACGTAGCAGAGCCTGGGGTCTGTGAGGCCGAGAACTGAAGCAGCATCTGCACAAAAAGATCAGACACATCAGCAAACAAAGTCACTTGTGTCACTGGGTGCTTGGCAGCATAAATGTGGCAGTGCTGCATAGCACTCCATGGAAAAATAATAACCAGTGTGAGGGCAGCACTGCCCCTTGGCCAAGGAGATGGAATTCTGAATAGAAGAATTACAGGATTAATCTGGTCCAAAAGGACCATGGCAAGTCCAGCCTTCTCTCTGAAGAGGCTGAGTTAAACCAGACTGTCCAGGACCTCAGCCAGCTGAGAATATCTCCATGGACAGAAATGTTTGCAAGCTCCTCCAACCAACACAGGACCAGTTTATTTTCTGGGAAAATTCAGCAGCATCTCCTGCAGGGATTCATGACTGGGCCTGGTTAAGGCTTCCTTCATCAAGTGTGTGTGAGAAAATATATTGTTTGGACAAAATTTTAGGGGAGGGCTTCTCAGTTCTGCAGTAAATGAAAAGAAAGATTGACACCATCACATTCAATGTTCCAAGAGTAACTTGAACCCCTTGATCCTCATGTTTTCCATGTGAGTCCTAAAAAAGGAGTCTCCATCTTTTCAGCCACCATTTAAATATTTACACTGACCACATCCAATCTTAATCCAGCCTTAAGATTGTTGGGTTTCAGCAGATAAACCTGATAAAACTGCCCCTGTATCAGTTAATAAAGATATAGAAAGTTCACCAAGTATAGCTAAAAAAATCAAAGGCTAAGTAACTATAGATCCAATATACAGCTCCATGTCCATCCCCCAAGGAAAAGCTGTATTGCACAGTTATATAAAAAACCAAAGAAACAAATGCCTTAAAATTAATCTGAGTTGTGCTTTGTGCAGATTTGGAGGGAGTTCAAAAGAGGAAGACAAAAATTATCAATAACTGAAAAACCCTTTGATGAAGATAAACAATCACTGTTCCCTCTGACAGCCTCACACACCCAGAAAAAATACCACAGAGTAGATTTGTTTGTTTGTCTGAGCTAGGAGCTTGCATTCATTTCTTCCCTAGATCATGCACTTAGAAACAAATCCATTGAAATAAGCTGAGATCCTAGATGGTTTTCCTTCCTCCCTCTCTTCTTCTGTCATTTCAAAAATATGGTTCAAGCACTTTATGAAAAATACCCTTCACCACATTTCCTCAGGACTATAAAATTTCATTTATATGGGGTAAACAGAGACAGAGAGATTACATTATTTGCCCAACATTGTATATAAAACCAACAAATGAGCTGAGATTACCTTCCCAGAGATTTTCTTCTAAACAGTTCACAGGACAATATTTTACACCAGCCTGGAGGCATCTGAGATGCTGCTGAAGGCAGCACTTTTGTGTACTCTTTGGGTATCCTGGCCCTGAATCCCCTCTTTATGTACCAAAGCCAGGCACATTCACACAATCATCTCAAGTCAATATTTCTCCAGCACTAGTAAAATCCCCAGACCAGGAGGAGGCAAAGCAGGAGACATAGAGGGCTGTGGAGGAGATGTCAAGAGTGCAGGGGATTTGGCTGTGGCCCTGTGCCAACCCTTGTCATCCTTGGCTGACTCTGCAGAGCCAACCAAGTGCCCACACGTGCTTGTGTGGGGCTCCAGCATCCCTGCTAATGGATTAAAGCTGTTCAGTGAGAGAAGGCCTGCTGCTCTGGCTGTGATTGTCCCTGGAAAAACATGTTTTGAGACTATGACAAAGTCCAATGTTTAGGAAAAAACCCAATAAAATGAATAGAATTATTAGGGTAGGAAAAAAACTCCAATATCATCAAGTTGAACCTTCAGCCAAATACCACCATGCCCACTAAACCATATTGTAAAGTGTCACATCTATTGATTTTTGAAACATTTCCAGGCATGGTGACTCCACCATTTCCCTGAGGAGCTTGTTCCAATGCTTAACCACTCTTTCAGTGCAGAAAATTTTCCTCATATCCAGCCTTCAAGCTGGTGCAGCTTGAAGCTACTTCCCCTTGTCCTGTCTGTTAGGTTGTGTTATTTCCTTCCTTAATATGATTGATTTCTGTATTCTTAAACAAAGCAAAACGTACTTTCTAAATAATAACCTTTGAAACAGGGTTTTGGACTAGAAAGTGAGAGAGAGAAAAGATAGAAGGTACAAAGCCTATTGAAAGAAAGGTCAAAGAGATAGGAAGCACAGTGAACAAGTGGCAGTTGAAACAGTTGCCATCCATTCAGGTGAACAGGACCCGTTTAGGTTTTTACATCACCAGAGGAGGGGTTACTGGCTCTTCAAAACACAGGGCCAGTCCCTTAGGCCCCACCAAAATGTGCTTTCTGTCCCTCATCAGCCATGGTCTGGGGCTGAGGCCAAGGTCACAGCAGATGAGCTGGTGATGGGAGCTGGGCAGAGAAAAACCTGCCAGGCCCGAGGGAGCAGTCACACTCAGCTGCATCACACAGAGCAAAGCACAAACAGGAAACAAATAGCAAAGCACAAACAGCAAATATTTCACTGATGATTCCCACTCTGTTAACCTCACAGGTCACCCAGTGCCTACTGGGAGTTGCACAGGGTCTTCCCAATATTCACATACCAGAACTGAGAGCAGATGGTCACTGAGTAGAGCACTGCCCAGGTTGTCAGCCCTCCTCAATCCCAATTGCCTACACCTGGAGCTCTGTCAGCACCTGTGCTTCTGCTCCTGAGATGTTTCTTCCCAGCACCTCCTCCTTCCAAAGCCTGGACTTGTGTTCCCCTTTCCCTCTGCTCCCACCCAGCAATGCAGCCCTGCTCTCCTCTGTGCCTGGGCACTCTCTCCTGCTGCTGCAGGTCCCTGCACTCCCACATCTGGACAGGAGGCTGGCATCTCCCCAGAGCAGCTCTGCAACAACCCCCTGTGGCCTTTTACTTTCTGAAGCATGGGTGAAGAAAAAAGAAGAAAGAAAAAAAAAAAAAAAGCAAAGAAGCAATTCAGAAGTGCTGCGGACAGCAAGTGAGAAAAAGGCGGCGGTGAGGGGCCGAGAGCAGCCCCAGGGCGCAGGCAGAGGAAGCCTGGGGCCGCACGGAGGCTGCGCCCGCCTCGAGAGCCCTGCGTGGTTTCACAGCCTCGAGCCCCGGCTCAGGCCCAGCCCCAGCTCTCCTGCACAGGGCAGCAGACCCAGCTTCAGCCACCTGCCCACACTGCCTGCTGCTGCAGGCCTGGAGAGACACAGGGAGTCCCAGAACCACTCCAGACACTGCTCCAAATTGTGACGTGAGGGAGGGATGCTGCACCCCAAAGCTGGCTGGGGTCCAATCCACAGGGCTGGCCCAGTGCAGCCAGTACCAATGGGGACCAGCTGAACTGAATCACTGGAACATGGCCTGGGCCCTTGAAGCGTGCCAGAACATTTCTTTTTAATAGGATTTTCCTCCTCCAATGTTTTTAATGTGCATCTGGATTGGGTTAGACCATGATTCCTGATAATAGTTTGAGAAATACAGACCATGAAAGCTGAATTACTTGTAAATCCAGATCACATCTGTCTACCATAAATTTTTTTCTCTCCCATGGGCCCTATTAAGTGATTCATTTAAGGGTTTTACTTTTAGGGGTTACCAAAATTCAGTAACACATCTGTAAATGAAGCGTTTTATCTTCCTGGAAACCGAGTTTCTCAGTGAAGCTCAGGAAAACCAATCCCAGCATGAGATTTATTGATGCAACTGTGGTTACATACAAAGGTGTTTAAAGGCAGATCCTGCAAGGCCTTCTCCCAGTAGCCCAGAGCTGCCTGAGCTGCTTGCTGGTCAGCTTTTCTCAGACACCACCATCCTCCACCAGCAGTGATCCCTGTGACTCTGGGTGGTGCTGGGTGTGATGGTCTTGCCTCACTGCTGCTGTCTGAGAGCAAAATTCTGAACCCAAGAGAGCTCCCTGGGCTCAGGGCAGAATGAGGAGAGAGATGAGAATCCTGCATGGTGCTTCACTTCAAGTGTACACAGGCCAGCAGCTGAAAAGACAGCCCAGACTAAATGCTTACAAGTTAGCCAGCTAAAATTATTACAGATAACTCTTTTCATAAAGAATATATCATGAAGAATGTCTTATATTTATATTTTTTATGGGTTTTACTCATAGATAGAAACAACAAACAAACCTGTGACCCTCCATGGCTGAAGAAGCAGAGGCCAATTCTCCTTCACTTGCAGAAGGCAGAGGCTCAATTAATTTGTCATCAATATTCCATCACACATTTGTGAAACACAGCATGGCCCGAAGCAAAGCTGTGCCCCTGAAGTTCAGCATTAGAGTTCGTTGTTGTTGTTGGAGGAAACTGCTGATACGATTAGGATTCAGGTTACAAGACCAAATGTTGGGCAGCCCAAATAATTACATTTAAAAAGGAAAGTATTTTAGGCCATTAGCTTGCAATTCTTTACACCAATGAGTGTTAGCCCTATGGAAAGTTAAGATAAAGTGCTTTAGGATTCCTGTGAGCCTGATACTCCTTTTAAGATCCCTTTCAGGGAGGCACTAACACAAAGTTCAAATAATTCAAGTTTCCCTCCGATTTATTTGGAAGAAATAGAGTCAAAAGAAGGAAAATATAATGCCACAAAGGGTTATATATTGGTGTTCCTGCACATGGCAAGGGGTTTGGAACTAGATGATCTTTAAGGTCCTTTGCAAGCCACATTTTTCTTTGATTTTATGATCTTCTAGCACATCATGGAATAAAGACTGTAATAAAAAAGTCCAGGGTACTGTAACAGGAGCAAGAGAAGTAGATCCCCAGCTGCTGTTTGATATGTGGGAAGAGGAAACCTATCTACCTTTTCAGTCTGAAGGTGGAGAAGATAACTTTGAATATATAATTAAACAAGGCAGCCTTTCACCCTGCAAACCCATCCAGAGCCTCTTCAGAAACAGAAAGGAGGGGAGTGCATTGCTCATCTCTGGAAGGGGACTCCTTGCTTCATCAAAACAGTCAGTCATTCTCAGAAAAAGCAACTGCTTTCACTTCTCACTTGAGCAAGGACTCGGTGCAAAGGGCTTTCCTGAAGCAAGCCTGGTGTTGCCTCCTAGAGACAGCAAACCATGCACAGGGCAGCTGCAGACGTGGGTATCCAGCAAGCTGGGCTGACAGCTGCAAGCTGTGCAGCTCTGTCAGCTTCTGTAGGGGGTTTGGATTAGGCACAAGTGCTTTTACTAGGCCCATCTTCATCAGGGACTGCAAAAGTTTAATCCAGTTAATGCAAAAGGTGTTCCCCGCTGTAAATTTTCTAGTGTCTAATTCAATCTGGTGTTAAGTGTACAAAGAGGCAAGAATTATTATTCAAATGCTTCTAGGTCACTTAGCCTTTCCCTTGCCCTACCAACTCTGCCCCACAGCAGTAACTCACCCCAGAGTGATTTACTGTCAGGTGCCCTTTCCATTCCAGCTCCTACAACCCCGTGCATGTGATGGAGGGCCACGTAAGAGAATTGAGCCTCCTCATCCCCCTGGGAATCCCACAGAGACTTCACAGCAGCAAGACTGAAGGAAGAGACACTGAGCCAGGCACAAGATGGTGCTGATCACAATCAGATGTGTTCCTCTGCTCAGTGAGCACTTCTCAGAGTGGCAGACATTTCCCTAAGTACTTTAAATTAGCGTTTTTAAGTTCGACTTTACAGCTAGCTCACGGCTCCAGTAATCAAATCTACTGATAACATGAAGAACAATTCTCAACCCGGAGATTTATAAGACATTCCTACTTGTTTTTATCCTAGTTTCAGACTTCCAAAAGTCATTAAGCCCAGGTGGGCTGTCCCACCTGGTGGGAACTGAATGCAGAGATGCACAGGCCCAGCAAGAACCTCACCAGGGCTGTGTCCCAGCCTGAGATTGATTGCAGCTGCCTTGATTTGCTGCAAGCAGAGCAGTAAAAAATCTCTCACAAGAACACAAGCAAAGGGTGGAGGTGCTGGAGGGAGAATTGCAGCTACAAGGAGGCCATTTACAGAGAGCAGTCAGCCCATGAGCAGTTCCTTCCCCTGCAGCCAACACGCACCAAAGCTGGGACAGTGACAGGAGCCATCCCTGATGTATGTTCAAAGCCATGCCTGGACACTCATCACTGGTAATCCTACTGGAATCTCATCAGGGTTTTTTTTTTCCTTTTTCTGAGCTCAATTTTCACCTGAACTCACCAGCAGCACCAGATCTAACCAGTGCCCTAAGGGCCAGAGTAAGGAAGGACACCAAACCCCAGCAATGAAACCATCCACTTTTCTAGGTTAAGTTCATAGCAACACTTTTAAAACCCAGGTAGCTGTCACTCAAGACTTCCAAAACATTTCTCATACAGTGTTTTTCAGCAGATAAATGAATCACAGGGAAGGTAGACATACAAGATAGAAGAGTGGTGGAAGGCTGCAAGATTTCCTTTAGCAGGACAACTAGGAGCAGACTGTTTTAAGGCTAGCAAAGCCTCGAGATATTTTCACTGCAACATCCACTTGCAACGAGGTTTCTGAGGGTGAAGAAATTCCTGGTGAAGCTTGGTGTCAAGGAGGGAAATAGTTAAACCATCTGCAGATGCAGTGGGCAGGAAGGAGGTTGCACCAACGGCTGAGGCTCTAAACCCTGCAGTAGCTGCACACACCGGGAGGGAGAGGTTTCAGAGCGGTGCCCTGCCACTGACCCACTTAGTGCAGAGATGTTTGTGTCATGTCCTGCCCCTGCCTGAGGATGCACAGGCCAAAAACCTCCCCTGTGCAACAGCAAGTTATGTACAGGGTAGAGAGGAAGGGTGATTAAGGACTTGGGTTCATATTAGTTCCCTGCATAGTTTTCTTGCAGCATTGCTCAACAAAATTTAGCAATAATAAGATTAAGATTACTGGGGGATATTCCTCTCTGAGAGGAGCACATGAAGCATTTCACAGGCCTCATAAAAAAGAGCCAATGGATGAACTCTCACAAAATGGAAATATCACAACAAGCTTTGCCTGGGTCCTCGATGGACTCCTTCAACAAAGGGGCTCAAACAAACCCTAACTCCTTGGAATCTCACATTCCACTTGAAAAAAAAAAGGTATTGCTGAAATGCTCTTCCTCTGATTTGGGAGCATTCACATTTCCATAGAATCTGGCAACTATGCAGCTAAAATTTGATGGCAGAGCAAAGCACTGCTGAAGAGAAAGGGCTTTGTCATGGATCTGCAGGTGGGGCAGGGATTCATTTATCCCTGTTAACACCTCACTGCTGAGGCTGTGCTCCTCTGTCAGGTGACAAAACTGTGCCTGGTACATCTCCACTGCTGCATTTTGGTAAGAGCCACCTGAGGAACTACACCCAACTTCAGAAAACCTTATCTCAGGTGGCATTACAGGGTAAGGAGAAAGCAAAGTGCTGTACTTTGAAACACACCTTCTCATACATAGGTAGGAAATGGCAAGAATGAAGAGCTTATATAAAAATTTTGACTGGAATAAAGACTGCTAGAAAGCAATACATTCTGGTGTGGGGTGGGAGAAATAGGAGGAAAGAATTTCCTTATCATTAATAACTTTATGTAACACCTTTATTTCACCAACTATAAGATAAAACTAATACATTAACTGTCAGAAATACTGAAGTGCTCTCAAAAGTTCAGGCACTGGAATCTGGTACCTACTTAATTCTTTCTCTATGGAAACAGACTTGTAGGAAAAAAAATCCAAAAACCCAAGGAAAAGGACTCTAATCTCTCATCACAAAGAAAATTTCCTGTTTATTTACACCACAAGTTCAAACCATTCTATGGCAGTATTTGGAATGCAGATGAAGTAATTATGATTTACCCATTAAAATTTGTCAAGTTAATTCCAATAATTACTTGGGAATACATTGAAAATCTGGAAAGGTGAGCTACCATGAGTTATTTAAATTCATTTCATCCACAGCACTAAATGTACCCCATGGTTTTGCTTCAAGATTTTTTGTTAAAAGATTTTCCAGAAATTTAGCAAAGAGAAATGCTATTCTGTTGCTTATGACTAGATTTAGTTTAGTTTTGTTTTCCTGGAGGAGTGGCACAGCCGTTTCAGAGGATTTAGATCCTTTGCATTTATTCTTTCCATCTTAGCATAGACAAGCAGCTCTCAGCCACTTACCAGATATATTTTACAGAACAATTCTGTTCATACCTTCAAGTTTCAGAGCACCTATCTGAAGCAGCCATTTGAGATGGGATATTATGTTGTCTCTGATTTTTCTCACTCCAACTAATTTTGTAAGTGTAGAATCATGCATTTGTACTGCCACTGCATTCATCTAATTGCTTGTCAGCCTCATAAAACATGTTCCTTTTAAGATCTTTAATGCTGCTTCTAAAATGGATGAAAATTTTGAAATTATGTTTACTTTAAACCGCCCCTCTCTCCCACAAAAAGTCAGATTGGGAAGCCTCTGGGATGTGGAGAGAGATAAAAAGGCTGTGTAGAAACTGTATTTGTTTGCTTTCTGTGTGCAGCTGAGATGGATTTAGAATGCAAAGGAAATTTATATGAGCTCCATTTTTCATAGCACTGGGAGCTTAGGTCAGCTTTATTGAAAGCACAGTTTGGGAAAGTGCAGTCACAGAACTGCTGGATGGAGTGAAAAATTGCCAAGTGATCAAATGCCCACAGAAAATGAATTTTCTCCTAAAAGGATCCTTAGTGTTTAATTTACTTTTTGTACTCTGTAAGAAAAATCTTTCTTCTACTTCTATCCATTACAAGTATTTCTTGCACAGAACCCTTTATTGTGTATCACGCTATCTAAAATACCTAACAAAAAACTGGGTAGCCAGAAAATGCATGGGCTTGTACAGGACAAAACACTCTCCTCCCTTAATACAAATGCTTTTGTGAGATCAGTTGTGATGAATCCATTGTTCATTCACATCTGGAATTGGTGTGTATTCCTAAGGTACCAGGGACCCACTTCGAAGTGCTTTGCAGTGGCCTCATCTGTGCTGCCGGGAGTTTCTGCCTTGTGCAAGCCTGGAATTAATCCCATTAAGCAAAGTGTTATCCCACAGAATTAGCCATTAGATGTTCATTAATTATTTCAATCTACCCCCTGAAATCCATTTGGAGAAGCTGTCCTGTTCTTAGAGACAAAAAAGGGAAGCCGTGGGAGCCAATAGCACTCACGGGGTTTGTGCTGGGGTTTATCCCATCCAAACGGAGGAAGAAACTCAAGTGAATGTAAAATGTCCTGGTTTTCTTCCCAGTAAAGAGCAGATTCCAAAATGGGTGGATTCATTCCCCACACCATTGATTTCAAATTAGCAAAGGCCATTTAATTCAATGAGAACGGGTTTAGCCACAGAGCAGACACGCACAACAACAGGGAGAGTGCATCTATAATTCGAATATGAATGCAAATGTTTTTTTCTAACACACTACATTTCATTATGCAAAAAAAATTTACTCAATCTAACAAATTTAAATTTGGAGAGTATACTCTACACAATTTTTTTCTGGAAAATAAACTTTTCCATTACTCTTTAAATTTGCTGTATTCTACCCAGCTTTCGGAGTAACCTGACAGTTTGTTCTTCTGCAATTCATTTTCACGTGCCTACACATTGGAAGTCAGGGGGGAAAAAAGAAAAAAAGAAAAAAGAATTGCCTCTGAACCCTTTAATTTAAAAAGTATTATTTTTTCTAGAAATATATCCTAAAGCTGTACTTCTGTTTTATCAACAAAAATTATCAGTGGTTTACTCCAAGTCCATTGCAAGAACTACATTAGAATTATTTACTGCAAGGCAAAAGAGCACAAAGGACTGAATGGTTCAGCTCATTGCACAGCACCAAATATATATATATATTTAACTCTCCAAACATTTCTGCATTTCCACTGAAAAAGAGCACAACACATGCACAAAATACAAAGTCTGCGCACATAAAGAAAAAGAAGTCTGGCTTTGTAACCTGCTCTACCTAATACTGTTTAGGATATAAAACTAGTTCACCAAAAATGATGGAAAAATAAAATCACTATGTATTTCTGCTGTCAGTCAATTTTCTGCTTGGGCAGGACAAAAAAAGTAATTTCCTAACAGATTCCGTGCACCTGAAATTTATTGAACACGACGACATCCACTGTCACATAGTGAGTTTTTATCTAAATTAAATTGTATAGGGATGTAGATACAGCTATAGATCACACATTATCTTAATTAATTAATTTCATTTTGTAAAGATACATTTAATTTCATATGCTGGGAAAAAACCCAATGAAACCTAAACAGCAAAATCATTAGGAAATCTGCATAGACCTTAGACAATATTATTTCACCAAACTAGTGCCACAAGCCCCCTAAAGACAAATTTCCTTGCTAGCAAGACCCATTCTCCTCCAGTGTCCCACTGACTCTTAAATATTTCACTCTTGTAAGCTTGTGATCAGAAAAAAGTCCCTAAAAGAGAAGTCTGACCAGCTGGGACAGAGAAAATCTGTGCAGTTATTTTATTATCATGCTAACAATTGGTGATCCAAACACTACGATTTTCAGACATAGTTTACAGCAATAAAAGCAATTTCTTCTCTTTTCCCTGTAACATTTCTAACACTGTCGTAATGGTGGCTGCATAAAAAGTGAAAAAATACTTGTAAAACCCTATGCAAAATTATTATGTACTCTTGAGAAGCAGCAATTGAGAGACAGTTTTATGCCACTATTTATAATCTAGGTGAAGCTAAATAAAGTATAACACTGAACACTTAAAATTCTCAGCTGACTACGACACAGAAATACCCTCCTGGTGGGCTGTTCAGAGATTAGAATTTCCACAGCTTTTAAGAGATTAAATTCTGCAGCTGGTTATGCTGTCTACAGAATAACCCAATATCAGATATTGGGCACAGTTAGAACTCCTGCACAACCAATTTGTAATTCAAGACACAACTGTATAATTAAGATTCTTTAAAAATCATATTTCAAAAGTAGTTGTACTTCCAGTTTTTTGGGAAGTCAGTAAGTCATGTTTTAAAAGCAAAATAATAAACAATGCCATTTGAATTTCTCTTAGCAGAATACTGCAATGGAGTGCAGAGGGTACATTTGTCTGTTTGCATACAGACTTGCTTCCCATCAGAAACATCTTTGGCAAACCCAGAAAGATCAAGCTCTACTGGCAGATGGACAGCTTAAATTCTACCATCCAGAAAGGTAGGCAGCAGTGCTGAAATTAATAACAAAAACTCGAAATAGTGTTACTAACACATGTGGATCAAGTTGTGAACTTGACTCCCAGAAACCCTGGCTGACTGCTGATTTCCACAGAAATGTTTTGTACTTATTCTGTTGTGGTGGAGTCTGATGGCACCAGCATTTTTATGGAAATAATGCATAGTCATTTTGCTCAATGACTACTCACTTTACAACTGAAGAAGCAAAACTGATATCCTTATCTCCAGTCAAGATTTGTATTTTATTTTTATTACTGACCAGATGTGTAAAAGTGAAAAAGCCAGTTCCACATACTGCTTGCATTACTACAGAGAATTTAGCATTACACTCCCAGTTGTTTTTGTCCAAGTTCCTCAATTCACAAATGCACCACTAGGTCAAAAGAGAACCCCAGTAGTTTCTTCAAAACTATGTCTGGCTTTATTTTAAAATATCCCTTTTAACCTTATTAGGTCATGTAGGAATCAAAATCTAGAGCACAATCATGGAGATGATTATAAGATGTTGAATTCAAATGATCCCACTCAAACAGCTGCTGCACAAACTTCCTGAGTACTTGTCAAAAGGCCAAGAAAGTGCATTTTATGCAGACAATCTTAATGGTGGGAAATGAAAGAAAACAAAATTATGTCATCAAAGTATTTTCTATAGTTACCAGAGTGTTCCATGCTGTCCCATTTGTAAAACCACTCTGTGCTGTAAAAAGTTAGACAAAACAGGACTTAGAGCATGAACAAGTACTTGCAGTGTAATGGTGTTCTCAGTGCTTGTAAGGAAAGTTCAGGGAGGAACAGAAAACCCAGAGCCATGACATCAGCCAAGGACACTCTTTTATGTTTGCTGCCCCCCTGGGCATTGCACACCAGACACTCTCCAGGCTGGTTTCAATAATAGCTTTATAGCCATAGTTAAGGAGAGAATGAGTGCTTTATTATCCTTTGCAGACAGATAAATCACATTTCTTACACCTACCCAACTGGCTCACCTCTGTGTTACAGCTTTCCATCCTGACCACTAATTGTCCTTTGATCAGGTTTTGTTAATGATGCATTCCTCTTGGTACACACCATACCAGAGATACCATGACTGCCTTTCTTTTACATTCTGGATGTGCAGTATTTTGGTCAGAAAAGATCAGAGCTGTGTTTCAGCATGGACCATACAAATCAGGGCTTGATGCCACACTCTCAGAAAAACAAATGCATTTTCTTGCTCCAGCACCTTGCTGCTGCATCCTGGTGCAGCCCCAGAAAATCCCCCATCATTTATGACAAAGCAGCTGCACAAAACCAGCCAGACCATTTCAGGAACTGCTCAGGAGCTGCTTGCCCAGCAGCTCACCTGTGATTTTTCTGGTTTATTCTGGCCTGCCAAGGGGCAGAACATGGGCTCAGTGGAGGAGGAAGCCTTCTCCCTATGTGCTCCCCTCCAGCACTGCACAAGCTGGCTCTGGGCCCCATTGCCACAACACAGGCAATGTGTGGCAACATGACTTCTTCTGTGTCATGAAGACATGTGGCAACATGACTTCTTCTGTCAGAAATCTCCATCCTTTTTGTCTCTTCAGTCAGGTTAACATCACTAATCATATTTATTTTTTTCCTATTCCTTTCCTTCAACCTTTCTTCCTTGTTCAAAACACCTGATTTCTGTGAGACCTTTGAGTATTTTGAAGATCTGGCTATGAAGCTGATTATGAAATGGCTTGAATATTTTATACAGATTTGTTCCCCTGCTGAAACACTCTTTGGGGCCGTGCTCGCCTGCCTGACAGCAACCACAAGATCCATGCCCACGGAGTCCCTTTCACCTATAAACTGTGGCATCAAAGCCAAGCTCCTGGTCCCTCACTCCTGCACACCCTGGCCCCCTCAAACCTCAAAGCGCGACGTGACGCTTCCCTTCGGCAGATACGGATCTACCCCCACACACCGCCCCGGCAAAAACACATCTGAGCCTCTCCTCAGCTCACACAGACAACGCCAGGTGTGGCTGGGAAAGCACTTGCTCAGAGCAGCTGAAAACTCCTCTAAAACTGAGATAGAAATTGTTACCTCAAAGTAAAGTAAGTGTAGGAGCAGGCTTTATAATTTCAGGGCTCTTCAGCCTCTCTTTTGCGGCAGGAATTAAGAAAAACAACCAAATGAACAAAAAAAGAGCAGCACCTTAAGTCTGGGTCACAGGTATTGTTTTCCCAAACTTGGGATCTTAAGCAAGCAATCATCTGAGAAACACATGAGCAGCCCTGGGGACAGGTGACCCCATGGAGGCAAGAAGCAGCAGTGACATCTGGGATCATGTCCCAGCTCTGTTCCGTGCAGACCATGCAGAGAGACTGCACAGGCTTCCAACCCACCCAAGAGGCGTCACACCAACCCCACTACGCAGCATGAGCAGGGACTGCTTTTCCTTTGAAGTACCTGGCTCCAAAGAAAGCCCTTTTGACACCCTCCAGGCAATATGTGTATGACACCATCTTACACAGCAACACTTTTTTTTTTTAAGTTAAAGGGTGGTGGAAAAAGATGTTTGTTTTCAAAACATGACTGTCTTTGTGGGAGTTACTGCGCTCACCCATGAAATGGGACATCCCTGCAGAGCTCAGCAGAGAGGACCCAATGCCTCAACACAGAATGTCCTGCACCTCTGCTGCCTGAGCTGGAAAATTTGGCTGTCAGCATATCCTAGGAGCTTGGATAAAAAAGAAAAAGACAACACCTAATGATCTTGTGTTGTAGTGCCAGACTAAGGCTGCAATAGGGCAGTGTGAGTCCAAGTGCTGCCAGACAGGCTAAGGCAGAAAGGGAAGGTGACAAGTTGTTTTTCCTTCTTCTTCCATTTTTCTTAAAAGGCAAAAAGCAAGATACCTTTATTTTTTTTTTTTCCCCAGAAACAGCTTTGACTCTGGATTCAAAACTGGCAGACACAAAACCAAATTCACGTCCATATGGAATAACCACTGATACACAAGCTCTCCTCTTTTATGCACAGGACCATGAATTGCAGCAATGAATTTTCTGAATATTTCTTGTCAACTCCCACTCCTTCATAATGAGCAACTGGAAAGTTTCAATCTGAATAACAGACTTTATAGATTTAGGGAAAAACAAGTCAATTTATTATGACAAAGGCCGAAAAAAGCCCTGTTTGTGCTCTCCGGAATATACTGTATTGGCTCCTGTGAGCAAGCAAGAAAACAGTTTGTCATTCAGAAGTTTAAACC
The DNA here is from genome assembly GCA_024362935.1 of Setophaga petechia. NCBI lineage: Eukaryota > Metazoa > Chordata > Aves > Passeriformes > Parulidae > Setophaga > Setophaga petechia. The sequence continues at coordinate 4,600,831 of JANCRA010000013.1, read as the reverse complement.
CAAGTCTTGTGAGGTTAGGCTATATCTTCCTCATAAGAAATACAAATTCTAGGTAATCACAAAATACCAGCAGAGATGCAAAAGCATCAAAATATCTGTATTTGAAGGTTTTCTTCTTATTCAAGAACATTTCGCCCCTTCATTCCAAACACGTGCTGGAGTTGGAATAATCAAAATAAAAATCTATACTGAACTTTTGATAAACATCTTCAATTTGACAACGCTGGTATTGCCTTTGCCCCATTATTTTGCATTTATGTAGCCTCAGAGCATTCTCCTCCTGAAGTGACTATTGATAAGCCAGTGACAGATACACTGAAAGAAATACAGAGATATAACAGGATTCCCTTCTTGCCACCTTCCAGAGATGCAGGACTTGGCTAAATCAGTGATGCTCTTCAGTTTAAGTGAGCACCTCAAATTTTTGGGTTCATCCGTTGCCAGTTTCTCTCAGGTGCAACGTGCTCACTGTCTTTCCCTTCCACATAAACATAGGTGCAGTACCATAGACCAAGGGTGTATGTACATATGTTCATGGATACACCACATAATCCTCACACATATTTTTATATGTGTTCCTATATCTACATGCACTCACCCCAGCCATTTCTTCTGTCTGTGGAAAAGAAGAGTAAGCAGCTTCGAATGGATTCATAAAAACAGACAATAACATATTTTCCATTCAAGCAGAGAGGAACTACAGAATCATTTATAATTTTACTCCTCTATTTAAAGGAAGGGACTTAAACAATACAGACAAAACAGTGGAAAATTAAAGCATTAAGTCTGATCAGCATTTTCTGTCCTGTTCTTGCTGGTGGTAAACAGCCCTACCAGGGGGCAAGCCCTGCTTCAGCTCAGGGAGCATCCCTGAACACACTGGTAGAGCCAGGGAGCAGCTGATGCCCCAGGCACAGCAAGGACACATCTTACAGAGAGAGACAGGCCTGTTCTCCCTGGCCAAAATCTGTTTTTCTGGATGAGAGTGGAATGTTTTCCTGCATACAGCCTGGGCTTTGCCAGCACTACATCAGGGACAGTGCTGAAGCTCAAAACTGCATGCACTTGCTAGGAATGACATCCACGTGCTGGCTCTGCCTAAGTCACTATCATCTATTTCAACTATCTGTTATCTGGGACATCTGTTAGCACAGGCAATCAAAAAGGCTGCAGACTCCATTCATTCACACCTCACATCCCAAGATCATGACAAAAGAGCTGCATCCTCTCTTTTCTTTCTAATCAGGTTCTTTGCCATAAACACTTCCACATTTTTCTATCATTGAGAAGTTAAGAAAGGGGTATATTTATTTTTTGAAGAAAAATCCCTAAAGACCTGGTCAACCACATGAACCCCAGCAGCTGAGGTTTGAAGAAAAATTATAATTTTTTGGAGACAGATGAGAAATTAATGACAGGTCAGGGATGTAGTCTTTGGAGGATAAAAAAATCAGGGTAATAAATGAATGCAGCACAAGGTATCTTAGGTTACTGGGGAGTTTGTGTGGTGCTTTACAGTGTGTCCTTAACTGCCTGGACAGAAGAGCCATGAAATCAGATGTTTGCTTCATTCTCTCTTTATTTACAGTGTTCCTAGCCACTGGGTACTTGCCAAAGCCCAGCCACCAGTCACAGAAGCTAAATAGTTAATCAGTAAGCTGAAAGAAAAGTCTGTGGGAGAGCATGTTGCATCTCTCCTTCAAAATACTGCACTAGGAGAACCTAAAAGATAGCAGAGCCTCAAATACCAAAAGTTACAGGGCACCAGAAAGCAAGATGATAAAGTGCATAATCTACATTAAGTAGAGCCTGCTAATGTTTGTAAATTGTTAACAGAAATAGAAAGAAAGGACTTCAAAATAATGGTATTATTTTTAAATTAACACATTATTTCTCGCTTGCTTTTGATCATAAAGTTTTCAATTGTGAGCACATATTATGTTGCATTTGGTATTTAGACCACATTACAAGAACATTTTTCTTTGCAAAAGTAAGAACACATTAAATTTCATGCTTGACGTGTTCATTTGTGCTAAAGGAGAAGTAACTGCCCAGGGCCCAGATTTCATCCACCTCAAAGCAGCAAACCAAAGCTTTAACTTCAACTGGTAGGTTAATTGCCTGCTTGAACGTCCTTTTCAACCTTGAGATGAACCTGATAATTCACCCAAAAAAGCTGAAAAGCTCAATTTATTTTTGTCCCAGTGCAGAAAATGGTATGTGTGCTCTAAGACAGTCCAGTGATGGAAATTGATATCTTCTGGTGGCCCAGACTGTTAGCTGAGTTAGCATGCTAAATGTTGAAGTTACGTTTATCAATTTGACATGAGTAAAAATGGTGCTCTCATTGCAAACATTCCTGTTGGTTTTCTTCTAAAGAAACAAGATCTTGTGGCACTAAAGAGTGGCAAAAAAGCAATTTTAATACTTCATGCTGCTGACTTGAATCCATTGTAATATTAAAAAAGAAGGAATGCTCAGTCGTGCAGAAAGGCCCATAATGTTCAGAGCACCTCTTTGGATGATATTACAATTTGCAAGTGTCTTCTTTCTGAAAAATGGAAACTTTGAATTTTTGGGGTTGCTTTTCTAAAATATCAAAGGAAAGGTAAAACCATGTACACTTCCATGCGATATTTCATTTTTAATTCTCACCAAGTCTTGTTTTTAATTATCAAACAATACATCTTTTCTAAATCAAAGAATCTTCTGGTTGTTATAAGAAAACTCTTTAAAAAATGCACAATTAAACAGATAAAAGGTTTCCACTTGACTCTGGAAAAGAGTTTTTAAGTCTCTCTGTTTTGGAATCTAAGTTCTGGTATGATTTAATAATGTCTCTTTGCTGGGCTGGTATTGAAAAGCCATAATTTATCTATTTAGTTTACTACAATTGTACAAGAAACTCTGTAATATCCTGAATTTTAATTTAGTCTACACCATTTCAGATGGAGAAAATTCAACAACTGAATGGCAAAACCCCGTTTATTTTAAAAATCCCCCTTTTTAGTGCCCCAGGATCACCTCTGGGATATTTCCCACCTTCATCTCCATTGCACAGACCCATGCCCCCAGTGACACAAGATCCCCAGAGTGCAATTTGACCCAGTGGTTCAGCACAAAGTGGGCAGTGAGCTGTGTGAGGCTCAGCTCTGCTGGGCAGGCCCCAGCCCAGCTGCTGCTGCTGTTTACGATAAAAGGTGACCCCACAGGAGGCGGCCTCACCACGGGAACGCCCCAGTTCACTGAAGTCATCGCCTTTCTGACTCTCCATGGGGTTTTCTGCTGCTTGTTTCAGTCCCCACAGTGCCTGGATGATTTTCCAGCTGTGCCCCAGAGTCACAGCTGGGGGATGCTCTGGCTCTTGGTGGAGTTTACAGAACCTCCTTGCCACTACACCCCTTCCCACTGCAGAAACCTTTCCAGCTCATCTCCACATCTGCAAATTTCAGACTGATATCCACGAGGTGCAGCGAGGGCAAAAATTCGAGACAGACCACTGAGAAACATTCAGCAACTCCCAAAGCCACAAACACAGCAAGGGCTCCTGTGCCAGCCACAGAAGGACAGAGAAAAACGTCTAGAGGCAGGCAAGCACAGGACCACTGAAAAGGTAACAGCAAATTTAGATAGGATGTGGTGGAAACAGCAGAGGCACTGAACAGCCAGCCCTACATGCTTAAAAAAAAAAAAAAAAGCCAGGGTTCTATAAATAATTAGTTTGCATTCAAAAGTAAATGAGAACAAAAGCACATGATACTTGAGAAAAATATGACACATTGGCAGTTCTGTAACAGACAGAACTGAGCAAATGTTTCATGGGACTGTTTAGTTATGCAGCAAGGCAGGGATTAATGCCCATTTTGGATACTTTGAAGAAAGCCAAGCCACCATTTTTAGTTTACCAGTTTCTTTCCAAGAACCACATTTTCCTGCAAACTTGTTATGCTTTCAGCACTGACTAAAAATGCAGGAAAAAAAATTAGATTAGACTAAGATTCTCATCCTGCTCCTTCCAAATTTCACAGTACACTCAAGGAAAAGGATCCAATGCTGATATATTAATGACAATTAAGTATTTAGTATTTGATACTGAGCTTCCTTTGATAGGCCCTGAAACACATTGAAGGTAAATGCATGTGTGATACACCCAATGAAAATCACGAGGGCAAACACTGAGCAGGGCACGGAAATCCAGGTTAAACTGGCAACAGGCTTCAAGTGGGGGAAACACTACAACACACTTCTCTGTTTTTGTTTTAAAGAGGAAACAGTGATCTCCTCTTGTTTACTGAGGCAGAAAGCACCACAGCAGCAAATATGAGATTTTTTACGTATCTGAATTACACTGATCTGATGCCTCATTATTGAGTAAAACATAGCTAAGGAGACAAAGAACTGCAATACTTGTATTCAGTTTAAAAAAAGGTTTAAGAATTATGTAACTCACACAGCAGTCAGTGAATTCTAACATCATTAAAGCTGGTGCAAACTTTGGCAGAACTTCAGATACCAACTTACATCCTTGTACTTCTGACAGGAGGGAAGGGAGCCCATGAGCCAAGCAGTTTACCACTGTTTGGTTAGCTCTAAAGTCAATCTGCAGGGAAATAAAGTGGTCATATTCTGGAATTTTTAAACCAAAGATAAATGGCACACATTGGATGAGTTATTGCATGTCTATCATATGTCCATGAAATTCTGTCTGATATTGCAGACTGCTTCTGTGTTGAAGACATGTTCCTAGCCTGTGTCATCTAAAAGTTTTATTCATATACTCCTATATTTCTCTGCCATTGTTATTAAGTATGATATTAAATAGTAATATCCATATCAGTTCTTACAGATCCTCACTAATCATCTCTTCAGACCCGAATTTTCACCTGCCCATCATACTGGACCAATATTATGATATCTACAGGACCAATATTCCATCAGGTACAATACCTCCCTCCTCTCTGTTCTATGTAGCACCAGGAGAAATGATTCAGATAAATTAATCATGCAGTCCTTTGTGGAAATAATTAATAACAATTTACAGAGTAATCAGTTTAGTTATCCTCATAATCTTTTGAAAAGCTACTTTGCATTTTATCTTTCTTTCTACATTCCTCTCTTGTGTATTTCCCAAAGATTTTATCCTGAAACATTTCAGCCCATTGAGGTGCAGCATGAACAGATTTGTTGCTGATCCCTGCTCTTGTTGTTCCTGGGGAATTAGCAGCAGATTTGCTGGTTTTGTGTCATGCACAGAACTGAGGCTGTAATGGTTCAATCCCAATTTTACCAGCCAGTGGGGGAGCAGTAAGGATTATTTATGGGCCAACAATGAATAACTGAAATACCCAAGGACATAAGGTTTTAAAAGGTAGGAATACAAGCTCTGATGTGGACAGTTCTGATGGACAGCATATATGTTTATCCAAACCTGTGTGCTCACCTGCAAGGAAGGTACCACTATCACAGCTGAATGCTGTGTGAGATTCAACCCCACAACCCTCATGAGATAAATCCAGAGCTCTCTCTGGGATTCTGTGCTTGTCCTCATCTGTGTAAGCAAAACTTTAGGAAGGTTATTTCTACCTTTGCCTTAGGGGTCACCATCAAAGCAGTGTTTGAATCTCATCTTGGCTCTGAACCACAGCTTGGCTTCCCAGGATCATTTCTGACATGAAAAGGGTGATACAAAGGTAAGTTACTGGGCTATCATCCCTACAATTCTCCCCTTAACCCTATGCTTTGCTGCTTACCCTCTGATGCTTCCCCTTTTGTTCTCACCTCGGCTGTCTCTGCAAGAAGCCTAACCCTGACAGAACATTTGCCTCGTTCTCTCCTCCCCTCCTTTTAATCTTACCCTTTCTCCCCACTCCACATGCATCCCACAGCTCCAATTTTAAATCACCCAGTAAAAAATTCCAACCAAACTCAAACCATCCCAGGTAACAGCAGAGGGCCTGACTCTGTGCAAGCTTTGAGGTCCCACTTATCCATCCCCAATGGAAGGTCTTGGTCTGTGTCCCTCACTGTGTCAGGCCAAAAGATTCACCTGCTCTGCCTTATCAACAAAGGACCTGAACAAATCAGGGACTTGACTGAAAAATTTTTAGGAAGTTCCTAAAAACTACCCCAGTCTACTTTTGCAGCATTTTAGCCAGCAGAGAGAAACTCAGCTGATAAAATCCCTTTTGTTCAGAGTGCTGAGGGAAGGATGCAGGTCAGATGGCTGATGTTGCTTTTCTGTATGAAAAAACCTCCTTATTTTAATGGCCATAGTAATAAAATCTTGCCCCAGAGCCCAACTTGAGACACAAGCTGTATATTCTCTTGGAAAGCCTCAGCATTATTAGAATACACTTATTTTTAGCATGTAGCATATTGAGGTATTTTATATATCAATGCTGTATTAAAAATAATGTAAAATAGATGTAACACATAATTATATATATTTATCTTAAGTGCTTCTTTATCTGTATTGGTTGATTAAACCAGGAAGCTATAAGAAAACAGGCTATAATAGGTTATATTGGTTTAAAGCTTGAGTTACTGAAATTGCTTAGGATATTTGGGTCATTTAAAGTTATCCAGTAGCAATGAATAGTTGTAGTATTGCCAGAATTTAGGTAGTTTAAGTTGTTAAAAAAATACACATGCACTATTCCCAGTACTTGAACATACTGTGAAAATTAAATCAATGTTTTAATGCACCTGTAAATGTTATCATATAAAAAACCTATCCTAGAATATTTACTCAAAATAACTAAAATGCAGACATTTTCTTTCCACTGGTTGGGACAAAAATAAATCTAAATCTAATTATTCTATTTTCCCTTAGCTATTCAGGGAGTAACTGTCTCCCAGGAGTCCAGGTTGGCTTTTTACAAATAATAGCACCGTACATAATGAAAAATTTTAACATACTCTTTATTTCCACTTAGCTGTAGTAAGTGGTGGGCAAAGCCTGCCAGTGTCAGACTTGAAGCAAGATTCCCACTTCTGAGAGATAAGGCACTGAACAGTATTGCCCTAATTCTACAGGCCCAGATGAAGAAAAAGAAGTTTGTCATCCAGAGACATAACATGACAGAAACAAAAATAAAATATATTTGGAGTTATACTGCTCCAGTATAACTGTTCCAGTAGTGAAACAGGTTACATTTGCTGAGTCCATATCACCTCTTCTTATATGTTTGCCTTTTTTAACCAAAAACCTGGAATACAAATTCGTAACAAATTTTGTTGAATATATTCCATTTAAAACATCAAGGACTCTTTACAAAATACAATCAAACAAACAAAAAATAGAAAAGAAAACAAAACCCCAGCAATACTAAAAAGCAGTTTCATGTGAGAGAAGGATATACAAAAGAAAACCAAAGTTTCCAGACAAGTCCAAAATTAGGGTATACAGGAAGCAGAAGGAGATGAGAACTGCTGTATAATTTCATTTAAACAAACTCTTAATTTGACAAAACACATTGTCCCTGTGAACTGCAGGCCTGCTAATTTGTGTCCCCATTTGTTTTCTCTTTCAGCTGAGTCTGCAGCTCCCAGAATAAAGCTGTCACTTGAGCCAGCAGGTGCCTCCATCCCCGCCTCCGACCTAGCACAGTTATGACACGAGATTAAGAAAAACAGCCACCCCTGGCAGCCGGGCTGGCACGTAATGAACAGTTTAACCCTGGATAAACCTAATGACAAGTGTGGGTGGCTTTGATTGAAATGACAAGGCAGTTTGTCACCCGTTGCTCTGTCACAGAGATCAGCAGTGCTAGCTGAGTTTTCTGCTGAGTTGGGGGAAAGCAGCCGGGCACTTGCGCATTTCAGAAGGAGCGCGCAAAACCATTGAAAACAGAAGGAGTCATGGTCTCGGTGTTGAAGCAACTCTCTGACCCTAAACAAGTCAGCAGTGGAGGAGATGCAGCCTCTAAGATGCTCTTGTGAGAAATCAGCACTGTCTCTGGAGACTGATGGAAAATTTTGAACAAAAACCCAACCCAAACCCACAAAGCTCTTAGTTTAAATTACCCGGAGGCTTTTGACAGAGGTACTCAGCTCTCCAGCTGACCTCCACGTGAAACTCCCAACAGCAACCTGCCTTGCTGTAAGGCTTGTGTTTCTCATTGATGAATGTTCAGTGCCCATAAAACGATAACAGCAAGAGTTGATTGCCATTGTAAATCATTAAATAGTCTGGAGGCCCAGCCATCAATCACTGCAGTTTTAGATGATACTGTTTATGGTGTTGCACATGCACCTGCTTAAATAGAGCAGCTGGCCTCAAAAGACTGCATGTGCCTCAGCCCTGCCAAGACTTGTGTTTCTGGTTAACCCTAGCTTCAATGAGTGCATTAATTAATACACTACAAGGTGCAACACAATCAGAACCCAAGTGAACAAGTAACAAAGGCACAGAAACAGGCAATGGCCATTTGACATTCATGTGGCACATCAGTGACAGTCCTGGATCCAAAAGGACCACAATGGGAAAGGCACGTGCCAGCATCAAGTGACAGCCTGCACTGTGAGAGGCACCGTGGTTTTCCAGTACAAGAGGAAAATTAATATCACAGCCTCAGACCCTGTGACATTATTGAACTTATTCTCTGTATTAATTTGAAGACTGTAGCCTCACCATGCTTTCGTTTTCCACACCCACACATGGCTTTCCTGAAAGCCCCTCTGATTCTGGTCCTCAACTTAAGGCAAGCCCGGAGGGGAAGAATTCAAAACATTTTCAGCCTCTGTATCTGAAGAAAATTTATGATAGCTCTTCTACCACCTACTCTCCCCATTCCCTTTCAACACCTTGGAAAACCCCTGCTGTTTTAAATTTAGAAACCTTTCCAGTTACAGATGCCAGCATTTTGAGGCAGTCAAATGTTCATCATCCTGCTGCTCTGCTAAGATCAGTAGCAGCCCACCTGAGGGCTGGCTTCCCAGCAGTAATCCTAGGACAGACATCTGGGTTGATGCAGACACACAATCCAGTCTCACAGCAATCCCCTGGGAACTCAAGATTTTATTCCTGCTTTCCATGCATATTTTGCTTGCAAACAACAAAGTACTTCTCTATTTACATGCTGCTAGAAATAAGAAACAAATCAAGAAGGCTGAAGGATGCACTTTCTCCACTGAAGCCTCTAATTTAATGCAGCAGTTGCAGTATTGCCTTTTCAAGAGAAAAACAGACTCATAGCAAGATTTCCCTCCTGGCCATGACACCCTTCTGCCAGCTCACTGCAGAACAACACATCCATGGCGGGTTTTTTGGAGGTTATTTTCATCTTAATCCCCTTCAAATGTCAGCTGCTGATGTCCAGCTCCTCAAGGTAAAGCCATCTTCACTGTTTCCATCCAACAATGGTTGCTTAAGCTGAATCCTGCTGCCTTGTGGTTTTCAGCACATCTTTAGCATTGCCAGTAACAGGGATAGTATCAGAGGGAGTACCACATTAACAACCTCACTCAAACCTTGTGTCTGATATCAGTTAAGGCTTTTCCAATGCCCTTTCTATCTTAACCTAAATCCTCACTGAAGTATCTCATTTACTCCTTATCTTCTTTGCACATATCCTTTTGGACTCTACTATTTAGTAAAATTTCAGCATTCCCAGCGTCCTGTTTTGAGTCACCAGATGGATTTTAATCATATTCTGTGTCATACTGCTGTGTCTGGGCTTTTCCATGCTGGACATGACACTTAGACATATCTAAGTGCTGTCAATCAGGTTGGCTTTGGTTGATGATTTTAAAAGCTCCTTCAATTTGATGATTGTAAAGGTATGCAGAGTATCTTACAACTCACCTACTACATGCTTCAGCACTGCATTTATCTTCCATTCCTTTTCATTCTTGCTGCAACAGCTTGTGTGGAGATACTTTTCTTATCTTAATATGAGTTTCTACTTATACAGCAGTTTTTGTGCAGAACCAGCAACATGAAACAACTTCCCCTTGCTTTAGCTGAAAGCTCATGAGCGAAGCTCCTGAGATATACTTTTACATAAAAAGTTTCTTTCCAGCTCTAGTCTGGTTTTCCATTCTATTAGTTCACCATGAATTCAAGCATGGAAAGATTAAATATGGTTATTTAATGGATAAAGCAAGTGGGAGTTCTGTTGCTGACTTTGATAGAGACTTTCTGAAAAACAATTAACCATTCTGCACTTTGATTGACCCCATTAGAATAGAAATTACAAGACCATACTACCTCAGGAGAGGAAGGTGAGGACCTATTATGGGTTATGAAGTACTTCCAATTCCTAAGGAATCCTAAGATTAATGAAAGCAATGAGATGAGTAGCAAGTGCTGATTCATTAAAAGATTAAAAATAGTCTTCAGTGCAGGAGGATAAGGTACTCATCAGATAATTGCTCAGACATGCTGGGAATATCATTTATTCTGCAGTGTAGATGGTGTCAAGCCACATTCCCAAATCACGTTCCAGCCCAGCCAAAACCAAAGGCTATCACGTAATTCAGGGATGAGGTAAAGACACAAATCACAGTCCTGTCTGCCTTGCAAGACCAAAACATGTTGGACTCACTGTCATGTCAACTACCAAGAAGCTAATTTTAGCATAGCTTGACTAATTTGCACCATGGCCTCTCTCTGTCTGCTTTCACAAGAGTCCATTTGTGGTGATGCTTTTGAAAGATGTTCCATTCATGCTGCAACACTGATACCTGCTGAGGTGCTGATAAGGGCCAACAGTCTGGTGTAGCCAACCTAGACTACCTTCAGCACTCACACAGCTGCTTTTTGATGCACAGTGCTGGGCATGGAGGTGACATCTCACATATTGAACAGGGCACTGAGGCCTCTGTCCTTCCATGAGTCCACACACCCCACCCACCAGCACTGGCTCTCTTGGAGAAGAGGGAATGTGACCACGACAATGACCTACACCTTGGGATGAACAACATGAGCAAAAAAGACACAGCAGAGGTGAATTTCCTTAGAGCAGAGCATCACCCCTACTCTTCCCTTATGAGAGGGCACAGACACTTAGACTTGTTTGCTCCTTGCACTCCAGTTTGTCTCACTGTCATACACACAGCCACCTAGATGTGTGGGGTGGTTTAATGGTTTGCTCTCCTGACTTATTTCTCCCCTAAGAGAACAAGCCATCAATGCCTTTCTGGAGCTGACAGAACTGCCATGGCTATGATCAGCTCTCTAGCTATCTCCTGTCATGAACTCAGACATTTCATTGAAGGAGAATCTAAATAAAACATTATGTTATTTCTTAAATTTCGAGTTCAACAGGCAAGCTGTCTGTATTTAATGGTAACTGCACAGGCAGTTACTGCCACACCAGAAGCTTCAGACCTGTTATTCAGAAAACTGGGGCTTGATGTAAATTTTAGAACCTGCATGTCACAGAACTGCATTATGTTCATATGTAAGCTGGCTAAGAGGGTCATCAGCAACAAAAATTCAGGAATTAAACATATTCATGTCCATCATTGTTTGCTGAACCCAAGCAAGAAGGCTGCTGTAAAGTCCTTTCTTTAAACTTAGTTGCAACGCCCATTGCTCTTCCAGCACTGCTGACAGTTCAGAGACCCTCTATATGAAAGGATTATACAGGGGGGAAAAAAACAACTTGTGTCTCACAATTCCATCAAAAGGATCTGTACTATTCCTTTTTTCCACTCACAGTTTTAAATTCTTTTGAAGCAGCAGGAGTTTTAACCAAATCTTTCTTGCAGCAGGGAGGTTATACATCTCTCAAATAATATCAAAGGTGTTACTCCTGTCATTCAACAAATTCAGTATTTTAAAGACAGGAAATTTGCCAGCCCTAAAGTTCCAATAATGTAATTCTAAAAGATGATAGGCACACACACAGAGCCTTTTTTTCTTATACAAGAATTATGTGTGAAGGAGAACATCCAGGGACATACATGTAGCATGGTCAGAGAAAGACAAACAGAATGAAACTTAAAAAGATATTAATGAATTCACATTTCTGGATTTTTCAAGTCCTGTTTGCATATTTCCAACCATTTACTATTATAGAAATGATAATAAATCTCAGGTGGTGGGGAGGTAAATAACTAAGAAGACATACCCACACCATTTGATTACAGAACACAAAATCCAGGTAGTAAAAAAGGAAGAAGTATGAGAAAAACAGAGGAGGTTCCAGCAGCAATAGCCCTCACTGCCTTTGAAACAGTAAAGCAAAGCTTGAAAAAAAGAAATATTCCATTATTCCTGGCACCTGCTGAGAAAACATTATTCCCTCCACCTTGGGCTGTATGTATCTAATAGAACTTCACTTACTCACAGGAAGCTGCTGTTTATCTGATAAAAGATGAAAGATGATCAATAGATTTTGCAATTTTAATACATCTGCAGGCTGCAGTAAACAAACACTAAAGATCATCTTTGATCCTCATGAAATCTACATTTAAAAATGGTTTTGATAATAGATATGGAACACATTTTCATGCTGATACACCAAAGAGCACATGTGAATTTAACCATTAAATTAACATAAATATGTCTTGAATGGAATTGATCTAACATTGCTCTTCTTATGCACCTCTCAAATGTGTAAATTAGAACAAATTAGGACTGAGGAAGGTCTCCCTGGCAAACTTTGGCTCCTGGAGCCAACCTGAAAGAGTCCATTCCATAAAGTCAGCCAATGGTTCCCAAGTAAGGATTTGAGTTCCTACCCCCTTTGCCCTATGCCAAAGCTGTTTGGATAGAGTGAATCCTTCTTCTGGCCCTCCTGAGGTAATTCAGCAATCAGTTTATAGCTTTTTTTTTTAATAACACATATTCTCATTTTCATTTCATCTTCTCTCCCCCAGTGTATTTTAGGCAGCAATCACCCCCTGCATGAGCACTCAAGTGGGTGTTCTTCTACATGCTGCATACAGATGTTGAAGAGGCCATGTTTTGACTAATTACATGTAAGCTCCATTCAAAGTGCCACTTGGCTTAAGGGCTCTATCACCAAATATTTCACACTTTCCCTTCTCAGCTCGAGACACCAAGACTGAAAGGCTTGGGGAAAAAAACCAAAACCCTGGAGTAGCTTTCAGTCAAACTCAGGCCTGTCTGGTTCTCACTCATGACAGAAAACAGGGAAATGCCAGGTGTGGAGCAGCTCCCAGCCCCGTTGCAGGTATGACCCTGGGTAAGCCAAAGCTGGCAGAACAGGAGCTCTGCTGAAATCCAGCTCCCCTCGGGCGACTGCACTCCTCAGCAGCCCCCGACCAGCGGGTTCAAGACCAAGGTGCTCTGTTTGGTGCCTGAGGCAACAGAGCTCTGCAACTCAGAGCAAATAAACTGCGGCCAGTCCCCAAAGGAGGGCCTTGCCTTGATGCCTGGTTAATAGTTAATGCACAGGGCAAACCCTCGGCAGCCAGGGGCTGCCTGGGGGGAAAGCAGCATGCAGGGGAGGCAGGCAGACGGCTGAGAGCCGAGCTTCAGCATCCACTGCAACAGCAAGGACTACTCCCATCCAAAATATCACATTTAAATGAGCCTAAATGAGATATTTAGACACTACAATCGTCAGGTCTTAGCACAGATGCTCCTGCAGGAGTAAGCAGTAGGTAGCTAGAATAATTGGGTTTGTATTTTTGTGATCCCAGAAAGGCTGTCTCTAAACAACAACTGATTGCCAACCAGGCTAAACACCACCACGTTTAGAGCTGTGACAGATGCATGTGTTGTGTGGAGAGCAATAAATGTTCTTCAGCTCTCAAGCACATTTCCTGAAGAGCTCCAGCTTCTTTGTATATGTGTGAAGTAACACACAGATATTATTTTTTCCTCTATCCCCACTTGAGGAAGACTAGCAGCACACCCATAGCTAAGTTTTAATTTCTTAATCTTTATTTTATTTTTTTCTCTCATCAGTTCAATTGAGTTTTAAATTACAAAGGCTTTTTAAAGAGTGGGAAGAGAAAAAATTGGCTGCTTTCCCAAGGCAACTAAAGGGTGTCCTGTAAGCAGGACATTTCACTCTGTGTGTGAATGTAGCAGCAAATTAGATGCAGGCACTATTTAAATTTCCTATATATAATTTTCTCATTTAATTTCCTACATATATAGCACATTGCTCTGGAGGATCCCAAGGATGCTTGATAGATCTCAGCTTTCAAAACACCATCATGAAATAGGCAAATAAACCTCTGTGTTGATTAATCAAATTCTAAAGTACCATAAAGTCTTCAGAACCACATGTGTTAACACTTGCTAAGTGTTGTGTATTGACAATCAGATAAGTAATGTACAGTTAACAAAAAAGGCCAAAATGTGGCCCATTTTAGCTGGAATTAAGCTGGAATTTATTGTTCCAGTTTATTGGAAAGCCTACACACATTCCAGTGGATTTCTAAAGGTTGCAGAGTAAATCATCAACCACAAGTACAAAACCCACAACCCCATTTTTCTATTTTCTTGCCTTATCTAAAAACCAGCCCTGTTTCATTAAGGGGAGAAAGACCATTGGGGGTGATTGGAATTGCCAGAATTATCTACAAATCCTTCAAAAAAGATTCCAAAGTTCAAACTGCCCGATTTAAAAATGTTACATTTCATTCATATTGATTTTTCTTACTATCTTAATAGCTATCTTCCTAATCAGATGGATTAAAAAGCACCAGAAGAAACTTTCAAAATAATCAGAACTACAACAAAACAAGATAATGAGGAGTTAAAGATTTTTAAAGGAGTAAAGTGAAAACAAAACTGCCTTAGGAATCACACCTTTTTTAACTGCAGATCTCATTAAACTGCTTTGTATAATCATCTATAGGTGCAAATTCACTATTAAATGCTAGATAATATAACTACTTATAGGCACTCATTTCCTTGTGCATAAGATACCTTCTAACTATGGATGAGGCTGAACAGTACCCTGTTTTTATTATAGTGTGACCCTAAAGCTTCAAAAGAGGTGAGGACCCCACTGAAGCCAAAGGCACAGAATGAGAAACTTTCTCCTTCCCAAGTGGCTGGCATATACTGCAGACTTTATGGAGGTGGCAGCAGCTCACAAAAACTTCACTAAATTGGTTTCCAGCTATCTGATAACAGCACCTTTCCTCCAGCACAGATCTTTGTGTGAGCTGCAAAAGCCTGGCTGAGCAGCTGGGTAAATGCCCAAGCAGTTTGTCTGAAGTAAAACTCCTGCTAACACCATTGGGCAGCTGCCTAAGAAGACAGCCAAATTAGTTTTAAATTAGCTATGCTTAAATAAGTGGCACTTACTAAAACACTGACATGAACTAATTAGAGGGGGAAAGTTTGACAGAAATTAATTACCAACCCCACATTACAGTCACAGCACATCTAGAGGTGATACTGCTTGCCAGATCTTTTTAAATACCTGGAGCCCTCCAGATAATCCTTCTGCTCAGGAAAGGTCAGCACATGTGCTCAGACTGCCTCTGCTGATCAAATTTCATGTTGCTGAATCCCTGAGATCCCAAATCTTTCAGTCCTGTATAATTTCATGTGGTTTCAGCAGTGGCAGAACCATCCATATATGAGCATATACTATCAGTCCTCACAATAATGCTATTTTTATATAACCAGGCATGAGGAGCAGCCCCACCTCTGTGCACCATTTTGCAGAGTCTCTCACACAGGAATGTGCTCAGTGATCCTGGTTGTGCTGGAATACAGATGCCACTAAAGAGAGCACAACAATTTTTGCCAGAGTGGATGGGGAAACTCTTAGAGACACATACCCTGTTAATTGACTGCACAGGATTAAACTGATTCTGTAAAATACTACAGCTGAGGCTGAGATTTTTTTAGTAGGTTTGTCAAGTTCATCAGGAGCAAATTCTGATGAACCATTAACTAATGAATTTTTCTGGACTCCATTAGAATTTCTCACCAAAATTAGCAAGAGTCTTTCTAATGGCTTAGCATGTGGAAGCCCCATTCAAGCTCCTGCTCCAAATAATTCAGAATAAAGAGCTGGATCTGCATTTCCCTGTTCCCAATGCAGAACACAAATTGCTCACTGACTTTTTGGTGTCTCACAAAAATACTTTGGAAGGGTTCTGATTAACCTAATAGAAAATAATAGAAAATAAGGGGGGAGGGGGGGAAGTGTTGAGGTATTTTGAAGTTTTGCAGAAATTGCTTCCCTTTTAGCTCTGTTTTAAACCTGATATTTGTTCTACTACAACCATTATGTCTAACAAATAAACATTTGGCTCAGGATGTAAAAAGAAGAGCAAGAGAGAAAGGGGGCAAACTTGATAGCTACTTCTTTGCAGCTGAGGAAGATAAAAATCAGAGAAAAACACTTTGGAAAAGATGTTACCACAAGATAGGGCTGAAGGTTCATATCTGTAACTCCTTTAAGAGAGTTATAAGAAGAAAAAAAGTTGTCTCAAACCTGAAAATAAGCAGTTCTCCTTTTCCATCAGGAGACACATAGCTAACAGCAGAAACAAATACATTGTAGTGCAGCTGGGTTTTGAGTCAAGTAGTGAAATAACATCTGAATTATTAGGAAAAGCGAGATTAATTTAGTTGCATGAATAGGAGAGGGAAAATAATACTTCTGCCTAGTTCACATTAATACTACAGATATCTGAAATTTAAGAGAGAATTCAAACCAAGATAAATTAAAGCTGCTTCTTCTAGAAAGAAATAATTTTGTGAGAGAATTTTGGGATTTTTAAACGTTTGAGTCAAGGAAATATACTTGGAGATGTGATCAGAATGGATCGCATTGTGGAAATTTAAAAAAAAAGTCAATTAATTACTCCAGTTGGCACAACATTGAATATTTCATTATGTTTTAGGTAAACCACTTTGGAAAAAGAAAAGCAAAACTCTTTAAGATCTCTAGTTCTTTCCAAGCTTTTGGGAGCGGATCATAATTCTGAAGTTACAAACAATCCTCATCAGAACTTTAGATCACATCAAGATCGCCTGAAAAAAATTACTCTCTTGCAAACTTGCTGTATTAAAAAAAATTAAAAAAATAAAAAAAAATAAACCCAAAAAACAACGGACAATGTTGTGCTATTTCCAATAAAATTAAGAATACTTTTCTGGAGAAATAGAAATACGGATTGTCAGCAAACTGCTCTGAGCCTGATGCAGCAAACAGGGGCCATGTGCCCAAACTGGGGATGGTTTGGGCTTTCAGACGAGGCATTTCACGGCTCGTCGGCAGCCACCGGCCCCCATCTGTGCCTGACCCGGAGGGAGCAGGGTGCAGCTCTGTGCCAGGGAATCAGCGTTCCTGCACCCCTCTGCTCATCCAAAACATGGGGTGCAGGTAGGCAAAGCTTCCACCACCTCCCTGCTCCAATAAAAATGAGAATGGGTCCTACTGAAAGCATGATTAAAACTAATTTTATCCAAGAGATTTCAGATATATTTTTTCTTTCCTTTTTAGATGCGTATTCTCAGAGGGTAAATTCTAGAAAGCTTTTCTGGCTTATATTAGAAGCTCATTTTTTGAAGTAACTGGAATGGTGTTTGACTTTCTGCTTGAAACCCAGATGAGTTAACCTTGTTTATCTTCTCTGGCTTGCTGGCTATAGTTATGCTCATAACACATGAATGCTCAGCTTTACATTTAAAAGATCAAGAAGTTTAATATTAGGCAACAAGTGATGGGGTATAGTGATTCCTGTTCCCTTCTCTGAAAGATTTTCTCATTTGCTTTCACTAATTCTCTTTCAGATTACCACCTACAAATATTTAGTTCTTCCACATCACTCACCAGAGAAACCCCGAAGAAAAATTTAGGCAGAGAATTTACATGTCCTGAAAGAACCAGAATGAAGATGTGACTGATAAATAAGCAGGAAAAAATGCAGGTAACAAACAAGGATGAAGTCAAATCCTTTTCTAGTGTAAGCCTCCAGTTAATTATCACATAAGTTCCTTTGGTTGTGTTGCATTTGCATCTCTTCAAATTCCAACAGACTATTAAATGCAAGATCTTTTAAAATTTCCTGAGAAATATGAAAATTGAAAGTCAAACAAAAATGTACACTTGCATTATTTCAAACAGCACTGCTTCCATATGCTTTTCTTGAAAATCTTTTTATTACAAATTGCCTTAAGAGTTTCTAGCCTATAATGACTTAGACTTTCAGAATGAGTTCCCCTCTGGACATGAACTCAGGTATTTTACCTCTAGGCAACAAATCAAAAAATAACATAAAACAACAAATGAATCCTGAACATTAGCAGCAAGTTATTCAAAAGAAACACATAGAATTTAAGCAGCATTCTTTCAAAAATTATCCAAAGATACTAATTTGCTACACGGATAACATTTTATCAACGGAGCAACTGTTCTTGTAGTAATTCACAAGAATTAGTTGTTTGCTTCTTAGAAACTGTCTTTAGGTAGAGATTTTTTACAAGATATCAACAATATAGTATTCCTCTAGTCTGTATCCTATCTTCCTTCCCTTAGAGGATGATTATTAATCCAATTTGTAAGACTTATTCTATTTTTGCCATCTCCAGAAATGCACCTGCACGTGTGCACAAAGTGCTGCTGAAATTACTTTACTTACATTAAAGCCCAAAGTGATGACATTGTGCAAATCTGCATCATGGAGAGAAAAGGGTCCCTGAGAGAGAGAAAGAGAGGGAGAGAAATCCAAATTCCACTAATACTTTCTTTCCTGGAGTTGACTTCACACAGCTGGATGGGAAACTACATAAGTAGCAACAACACAGAGTGGATAAAAACAGAAATAATTTCTGCTCCCAATGACTTGATGTGAGATTCCCTGACTGAAGGTTGCTAATATGCAACTGAAGAATTGACCAAATGTTGTAGCAATTTTATTTTACAAATCAATATAATACGATATGCACTACAATTTTTCTTTGCAAAAGTTTAAAATTCTGCTGCCTTAATTGTGAGCTGCAAGACCCCAGCTCGGGAATCCAATTTATATATATATATTTTTAAAAGGAGTAATTAAAATTTTCAGCTATTTCTGAGTGACAAAATGAACCTATGATACCCAGAAATGCACAACATCCACCATTAGGAAGTTGAGTTTGCTGAGAGTATTTAAAAAGTGACATTGTCAGATTATACCAAACTCTTGCTTCAGATTGATCTGCTCAGAAGTAAAATACTGGATGTTCAATTTTAGTTTGAGCTGGATTTTTACATGAACTAATTCAATATAAATGTTTTGAAAACAAAGTACCTCATTAGTCTGGCCCTGCTCCAAAATCCACATGCTCACACAGAGAGCCTTGATTTGCTCCCACCCATCCAGTGGTCAGCACCTGAAGATTTTTCTGTTCTGTTTCCCCCAAGCCTCAGTTTCTTTATGAGGAGATGCACACTGTGGGGAATTGGAATGAACTGACAACGTGCTGATGTGTTAAATATCTGGGAAGTGTTTTTATAAATATTTGGCTCTGTTTATTTCACGTTTGGCTGTCACGCAGACAACAGCAACACTCTAAGTGAAATGAATGAAAAACACCCTTGGCTCTTACTGGAACAAACTCATTATGAAATTTGGATGAACAACCAGGAAAAGGGGTTTTTATTTCTATAGGTCTTTATCCAATACCCAGTGTACTCTTACTTGAAGTAAAACACCACCCAAATTAGTATTCCCCCATTAATTTCCTGGATATTGCATCTTATCCCATTAGAAAAGTGTTTCAGACCATTACTCTGATGTAAATAATGAAATCTATTAATACATTTTTATTATACAAACTTGGAGGGGTATTAGGAAAGCTTCTCTAAGTGTTCTCTGGGTCAAAACGTTTCATGTGCTTTTTTTTTTTTTATGAGAAAACTATTTTTAGTGTTTGTAACCATAAGCACTGCAGCATGCTATCACCCCCCCCAAAACCAGCAATTGCCTTAAAAAAAAAATTATAAGTGCCAAGTTCTATAGCTAGTTTTCTCTTTTATTTTTTTCTGGAGCCATATAGGCTTGCATTTCAAGGTTAACTTAAAGCTAGAAAACGTTATCAGGAAGCTAGAAAACTTTATTTGAGGTGAAAGTTAAGATTTTCACCTAAGACAGCAGCTTGAATTGTAGATAAATCATATACTGTGAGATTTCCTAAGAAAAACAAACAAAACAAAATAAACCACAAGTATTAACAACTGGCCACCCTCTGGACTTATTCAGTGTGTTCTGCTGCTGTTTATTCTATCATATGTTGAAAATTTTCCAATCTTTTTTCCCCTGTCAGCTTCCACTGAATTCTAATTCGGTATACTTTTCACCTCCACATTATCTGAGTTTTCAGGGAGTTGTGTTATCATTATGGCTTCTCCTTCACTTAAAAAAATACAACAAACTGAAAAGAATGGTCTGCTACTCAGAAAGAATCAGGATAAAGGTGAAGTTTTCACTACAGATACATCTCACAAAAAAAAAAAAATAGGCCAGATAGTACAAGCATTTCATCAGGCTCCACAAGCACATATTTAACATACTGCCATATACCAAAAGCACAAAACGATGGAAAATTCCAGAGTTGCTGTTCTTGTGAGGCTTAACAGATATATAACAAAGAATAAAGAACAAAATACACAATGGGCTTCCAATGGTTTATTCCTAGGGAACTTGTAGGAATTAAAATACTTCCAACCTACATGGCTCAAAGACTGAGGTAGCTTCTATCACTTAAGCAGAACTTGCACTCACCAGTGCTTGTGACCTCTGAGGCTGAGGAACTAGCTGGTTTCTACTTCTATTTTTTATAGTTATATTGGCAAAGGACTGAAAAAAGTGTGGCTTCCACAAAGATGGATGTATTCACTGTCTGGGGCTGACCACAAGTGTTTTGCTGTTTTCCAAGGCTTGTGCGTTTGGGTGAATGGATCGAAGAACTGCAAACCAAGATTTTCATTTGCCTGCACATTTTATCTGTTATATTTGAAGTTATAAATCAAAGGACAGAATGGAGATAAATGTTTTCATTGCTTTCCTGAAAAAAAACCCTGCTTTGGACTGTCATATTTTAAAAGCCAAAAATACTATATACTTCTTAAAGGACCAGAGCTAAAGTTAATTAAGAAAACAATATTCAGTCCCAGTCTCAAAATATTACTTTAGACAACAACACAAATCAGAAAAATCTGAAAATTTTCATCTTCTCACAGACTCTAGAATAGCATAAGTTGCTCTCTTAACATTAAAAAAAAAATCAGCAGTGAAACTTAAATTTATCTGTTGACCAAAGTCAGAAGAGTGAAAAGTCAAGAATACGCTCACGGGTTTAACATGCACACAGAGAAAGTAGATACCTTTAGCAGAACACATATTTTACGTATTTTTAAAAAGCTGCATCTTCCATTCATGCCATCTAAAAAATCCTCTGCTTTCTTGCCAGAATAGCTGATGCATCTTACATTTCTATGTACAATATAGACACTCAGATGGTTACTTGTAAAGGGGGAGGAGTAGTCGATGGTTGTCTGCAATTGTGCAAAAAAAAGTATTTTTTCTTTTTTTTTTTTTTTTTGAAAGGGAGTTTGGTTAGAATTTGGAAAGAGTTAGGAAATAACCCCTATTTCCTAATGGAAATATGCAAGGAAAAAAAAATACAAAAAATTTATTTCACATGCTAGTCACCATTCAAAGTCTGTGTGAACAACAGAAAACGGTTGTCAAAAACATTCCTCACATGAACATTCATTTAGACATCAAATTCTTGTCCCCTTAAGCTGCTAGTGAACCTCCTTTTTTAACTCCACTTTGATTTTTATCCACATGGTCTTATTTAAGAAGGACACACAGAGGAAAGATATAAATATATTTTGCAGATAGCCTTCTGTATTTTGTATATCCTTCCCATCCCGTGGAAAAACCAAAAAGAATGTGATCATTAATTTGTTACTTCACTGATTAGGAATTCTGCTTGGAAGGGTTAAGCTAGAAAGCACTTGCTCTGTAACAAGCATTACAGAATTGAACATAGCACTGCAAGGGCTCAACAAATGTCCCTTTACAAAGAAAGGCTACATTGCCTACATTTTGTTCCATTCTGCCAGTTCATAGGGTTTTTCCCATGAATTATTAATGAATCATTGTGAACAGGCAGCAGAAATAAAAGAAATAAAACATGTAAAATTAAGCCTTTAAATTTTTTTCCCCCTAGGTGTAACAGGAACGCAGCTCGGAGAACTTCAGCCAGCACATACGGACATGGGAATGATAAAAAAAAAATCTGAATTTACTTGTTGGGATTCCTCAAGCAAGCTTGTAAACAACTCCTAGTTTACAAATCTTGTCATTTGCAGAGCAGCTAAATCATCTGATGAGAGGGAAGAATAGGAGTAAGGTAAGACCTATTACCTGTCCCTGAACTGACTAAAGCAAGGCTGATGGCATCACGGCAACCCAATGGGCAGGAGATAGAGATATGCAGAGCAGAAAAACAGTGTGGAAATGAGCTGTGCAAGTAACATCTGGTAAAGACCAACATTGCTGTAGTTTCCACAGAGTTAGTTGAAAACAAGGCACTGTCCAGTTCCATTTAGCAGACAATTCTGAGAAAAGTGCTCTGTAAGGAAGTGTAGAACTGGGGAAGGCTGTTCTTAAATTCTTGCACATGCATTTATATACACACATGTGGCATGTGTTTCTATAAATGAAAGCATCATCTGATCTACCTTAAAAAATAGGGGGACAACTCTACAGTATTGCTCACAGGACTATTTTATTGCTATCAAAGCCTATCATAGTTCAGAACAAAAGCTGTGTCAACTTTATGAAGGTTTTTGCCATTTCAGTTGTGACATTCAGATAAAAGTCTTCTAATACTCTTGTCTCAACAAACAACATGACTAACAAAGTCATCTGCTCATAGTTAAAATTATTACTTTTCATGGAATTTTTAACAGAGGGGTTATAGGAGGACCTCACATAGATTTCCAGATGTACACTGCTGTGCCTTTGAAGAGGGAAAATAAAGAAAATTAAACCTGTAGATATATATATATATATATATATATATATATATATATATAAATGTGGATTTGAAAATGTGAGATGCCTTCCCTCTGTAATTGCTCAAAGGCCAAATTTGAGCATTCTGAAATTTGTTGTCTGGTGTCAAAAAAATTCAAAGTCTGCATTCGAATTCATGGCCCATCTCTACAATTACTTTAAAACAGTTTTTTCCTCATGATGATGTAGTTACTTCAGAACTCAAAGATCAAAAAGAAAAGCTTTGCAAGTTCCTCAGTGCTAATCTTGGTGGCATCTTTCAGCTGCCCTTTTAGAGAATAAGCACAAACACTTTATAGTGAAGTGGAATTAACTCACTGTGAGGAGGTATGCAGCTTACTGAATCTGTCTGAGCTTATTTCATGAAAAAATTAAAAGTTAATTTCCCTAGAAGTCCTTCTAGAAGTGAACTCTGAGAAAGCTTAAAAACACTCCAGGCAGCAGAAAATCTTCCTGCTCACAGCTCTGAGCTAAAAAACCCAACTGTTTAGTCTCATCATTGAACTAAATTCATGACAGATCTTACATTTTCGGTTTTCTCTATTCTATATCCATAATGTGGCAACAATTCCATAAGTTTTGATTTATATTTCTTCTATTTTACCTACACTCTTTGGCCAAATGCTGCTATCATTCAAACTATTCTAGGTATCCAATCAAAAATACTTCCCCTGAAATCCACAGGCAGCTACCTCCAAATCAGTGACAACAGTATCCAGTTCAAAACTTGAATCATTTATTCTTTGTGAGTGTGAATACCCCAAGAGCTTTGCACCAGACACCTCTGCAAGCTGCATTACAAATTTTTCAAAGTTTTCTGCTGAAAATGCATAAATAGGAGCCTGAACCACAGACATTGTGTGACAGGTTAAAAGAGAAGAAATGTAAAAAGATGGTTTTGCAGATGGATTTTGACCCAAAGAAACTGCCATACTTTTGTAGTCTTACATGCATCTGTGGATATAGAACATGACACAAAATATGAGAAGTATACTAAAATACAGGATCATATTTGGGTATCAGAAACAGACAGAGGCCCCAGAAATTGAAGGGAAGACAAACACAAATCATGGCCTACCATGGAGCATAAAACCCCCTTAGACCCTCCTGAAAGAAAAACCTCACAAATCACCAGGACTGGTTCCACAGCATTAGAAAGCAGCTTCAAAACCCTCCTCTCACCCCCAGAAAACTTATCAACAAAAATGTCTGTGGCAGTCACACAGACTCTTGAGGATGCTGGATTTAAGCACAGCCAGGGTGTACACTGAGGGGGAAAATCTTCTGGAGGATTTGGCTCTAACACAAGCTCATTTGGATTTGGCTCTAACTCAAGATGTGGCCTATGGCACATTCAGACCTCAGCTGAGGCCTTTTCTAGATGTAAATTTTGTTGTCCTTTTGATCTACTACGCTCCTAGAAAGTAAATTCCTCCTTCTCAAACTTAACATGACTTTGGAAGATCTGTGCACACCGAAGCTGCTCTGCTCGGTGCCCAGGCAGGGCTGGCCTGTGCACCACACAAACAAATAACACAAAGGAAGAAATGGCTTCATTTTGTGCTGTGTCTGGCGGAGAGGAGCAGCCGGCAGGGACGTGAGGGGAAGGGCCCTGCCCTTTTGTCACCACCTGTGCCCCATTTCCCGCCTGCCGGCTCTGCTGTGGGCCACAAATCCGCAGCCCAGCTCCATGAGAAGCCTCTCCATGCAGTTTACTGTGAGTGACAACTTTTCCATCACCGCCTCAAACGTCCCCTTTGGAATCGCAGGGAAAGCAGCGCAGGTGAGGCCTGGGAGCTTTGTTTAGTTACTGTTCAGCTGTGGCATCGCTCCAGCAGGAGAAGGGCCCCTCATCCCTTCCTTCCTCTTTATCCCAGGCCAGTTCAGCACAGCAGATCCCTCTCCTCCTTCACAGGGGGGCAGACATGGCTGAGGTGCTCACACAGAAACACTCCTGCTACCAAAATGGTGGTGAATCCACCACAGAAACATCGCAGCCTTTCCTCAAAAGAGCTTTACGGGAACCCCTGGCAAACCCAAAGCCCGCCTTTACCTGTGGCTGGGAGCTGGGCCTGCAGGGTGGCAAGGATGGCGATCCTCTTCCACTTCTTCATCTTGCCAGGCCAGACAGTCCTGGGGACGGGAGAGAAGAAGAGGAGGAAGAAGAAGAAGAGGTTCCTCCACAGGCTGTGCTGGTGTGTGGCCGCCACAGGAAGAGGCTCAGCTCCTATGAGGGCTTTCGGAGTCCACCTGCCGGCTTCCTCTGCCTTCACAGCCTCTGACTGAGGGCTGGGGTTTGCCTTCTTGGTACTGATGTTTGGGGTTTCCTCTGTTATTCATCCTTTTCCTCTCTGCAATATGGTTTTTTTCTGTGAGTTGGGGTTTTTTCCACTTTGTCTCATGGTTCCTAGATCATCCTCACTCAGCGGCTGCTGGTCTCTGTTTCTGGTATTGAATTTGACCTGACTTCAAAAGGGCTTCATGCAACTATTCCCAGTGTGCAGCACAGGGCATAAATAGAAATTTAAAACTAAGTTATAGTCACTTTTGAACAATACAGTTGTCTAAACTTATAACAATATAAAACTCATTTCTAACTCCCACTTTTTAAGAAATCTCACATTATTGTGCTCTTTTTGAATACGAGCAAATAAAAATTTCCACTTTTTCATTAATAAATGAAAGTTCATTTTAGACAACTGTGAATTAGAAAACCTTGAAAATATAGCTTAGATAAACCTAATGGCTTAAAGCTCAGCCTCACTACCATCAAAATACATCTGGCTTAACAGATCACTGAATGTTTAATGTTTACAACAGTAATACTAATAATGCACTTGAGGAGCAGAGCTTAGGCTGAGAGGAAGGACAAGCATCTCAATGCATAATTTTTTTTTCTCCTGTCTCTCATTCTTAGAAAAGAAAGAGGAATGTGCATCCCCAGGAGGTACAGAAACAGATGACGGTGGGGTGAGAGTTACTGTGCACACAAAAAGGTAAGGCTTTTGAAGGCATAGTAAATTGAAGTTCTTGGAAGAAATTCATCACCTTGCTGTCTGGAGTAATAAGGCTAATACATAGATAAAAGAGTATCTTCCTTTAATTGAATAATTATATATTGTACCAGTCAGTACCAAAAGCACTGGACACTAGCAATAGTCTAGCACCAGGTGTAATAGTGCAGCATACTCTTCTGTGTTACTGAGTCTCTGCTCTCTCCCAGCCCTGGGGAGGGTTTTCTTTGTGGCACTTCTACCCCAAAAGTTCCAAGAAAAGGCTGGAGATGGGTTCTGGCACCACCAGGCAGAAAGCAGAGCACAGCCCAGGAGAGCTGCCATGCACTGAACCTGAACGAGGTGTCATTAGCCCCAGAAATGGCTGTGCTCAGGTACATGTTCCAGTGCAAGCTGGATAAAGCCCTTTCTGTCCACATCTCTGTGTGACAGAAGATTGGCTGAAACAAGGAATTAGTGAGCAGAAAAAAGACCCTTGCTCTCACTGCCTGCTGCCTCAATCTCACTGATGCCTTATCCAAAAGCTGAAATATCATCCTAGTTATTGATATTTTTGGGTAACGGTGTTTCCAGAGAAGCAGATGGCACTGCTCATCACTATTCCACTGACCTCTGTCTCCTCCTGTTATTGATCATAGCTTCTCCCTCCGGCAGAAAGCCAGCAAATTATCACTTTGAATAAAGAGCTGAGGCCAAAGGTAAGGAAAAGAAATGAAGAGCTGTGTAAGAAAGAGAGATTAATAGCAACAGTAGGCACACTGGGAGAACAGCAGTTGGGCCAGTGTGTTTTGATGTCTAGATAGGGAAAGGTCAGAGAAATTGAGTATATGGACTTCACTTGGAAGTGTGGGTAGAGTCAGAAAAAGGCTTTGCATGACAGTGCCCCTAGAAATTCCCACCTCCCCATCCCTCAGCTTTTGAACTAAGGCAAGCTTATCATTATCCAAATATAATCAAAGTATACAGAAGAGCACTCATGCTTGTATTATGGATTATTCTCACAATAAGTGTAGTGTGGGAGAGATGCAAATCACATGCAGACAAGCAGTAGAGGAAAAGATAAAGGGGAAGTGGTCTCCTCTCTAGGAAAAGGTTTTTCAGTGTTCATAAGGCTTGCAATTCTACCACGAGGAATGGTTTGCTTAGAGTGTCACCTTCTTTTCAACCTTTCTAGTCTTTCCATCTCCAGAAGCTACACAGCACTATAAAAACTTCAGCACCTCCTGCCCACATTGTGCATTGGCCAATCTTGCAAATGCACTTCTACCAACAGTTTAAACTATACTGATGTTTCAGTTTACTCACTTCAGATTGTAAGGACTTTGTTAACCCTGGACTAGAAATGAATGCCAACCCTTGTTCAGCTGAACCAGCAGCAATTTTTCTCAATACAGACAAGGCCACTGTGGAAATATAAAACCCTTCCTGCTGTGTTAAGAAAAGCTCTCAGCTAAACTTGACTCTTCATCTAAACATATGGGTGGAGGGAAGTACATTCTCAAGAATTACCTGCACTGGGAAGACTGCAATATTTGATCTGTGGTTCCTGAAACAGAACGGGTCAGGGAACTAAAATGGTCCCCAAGTACAGCTCAGTGTGTTTAATGCTGGTTAAGGTGCAGCTCATTATCTGTAAGGATAAGATCTTTCATAAAGTAGTCAAGGCATACATTCAACTGGTTCTATGCATCCATATGCCATCCTTTCTCTGGACACAAAAAATCCTGGAACAGCTCTAATGCAAGGGGCTGATTCATTCCCAGAAGCATTCCCTTTTCACGCTTACTGGTTATGCTTTGACTGTACTATAAAAAAAAAAGCAGCAGGGTTTGCAGTTTTAACAGGAAATAAATGAAAACTAAAAAAAACAAACCCACACCACAGTCAAGCTGAGGATTAAAAAAATATATATAACTACACACTGCCCTCTGGCTCCTGTATTGCTACCACAGAGATATGCCTGTAATCATCACTGCAGACTGCTGGGATTGAGAACAGGTCGGTTATCAGGAGCTCTCCTAAGCCTATTTGATACAGTTAACACTTGCAGGCAAAATTAATTCCTACATCACCTGATGGAGGAGCTGGCCAACTTCAGAGATGTGAGAATCCAGACAGACTGAAGAGCCTTGCCCCTGGTCCAGCAGGGAGTGATGCTTGCAGTGCCATAATTAACTCAACAAGTATTAAAAACGTTTCTGAGATGTTCACACAAAGATAATGGGTGTTAAAAAAAGCAACAATTTTCACTGGTGAGCAGGCTGTAGCTTCCAGCCAGGCATGCCACTCAGACTAAGACACTGAAAAGAAATGGTCTGCTGTTTATAGTGTATAAGCCCACAATTTTTATTGATAAAATGTTGGAGACTGACAGACCTACACTGCTTCACTGCATCTTAATGCACTGTAGTGCCTTACAGTGCAGCTTCGATTTGCCATAATTGGGTTCAACTGTGCTAATCCCCTTGGAATGCAGCAATTAATACTTATTTAGTGGTAATGGCTGCATTCCAAGAGGATTAGTCCCTGCCCTGCACTTTTGCCAGCAAATGGAGAGCTGGAAAGAAGACAGTGTCTAACTACAGGTCTTGCTTTGCAGCTCCCAACAGGGAGACAGAAGGAGTTGCTCTTGCTACAACTGCTCCCCTTTGTGTATCAAAATACTGCTTTTCCAAGGAAAACCCACCTGACTGTCACTACTCCTTGCAGCTGCATCGAGCAAATAGAAACCCTGACACGTGCAACAAGAAAAAGAAAAAAAACCCCAAACATAAAAAGGGACACCTGTGCAGGATCACAAAGACAAATATGGCCAAGAGTGCATGTTTCCTGTGGGAGATTATAAACAGGCCCTGATGCAATGCAAAAACATATCTCTATTCATTATTTCAGGGATTTTTGTGACTGGCAGTTTCCTTTTTCCTGCTATGGTCTTAAAATCTTCAGTGCAACAGGGTTTGTGGAAACCTATAAAGGAGTTGTTAGGAGAAAGTTAAAATGCACCCTCTTTGAATGCTCAATTTTGAGACTAGTGAATCTGTAATATCCAATTTTTCCCTCCCCAGTGACACCTTTATGATCTGCTCTGGATTTTGTTGTTGTTAATGCACTCAAGAGACCACTGCTTATATCATATTTTAAGGAGGAGGAACAGTGCTTCTTTTCTTTTCAGTTACTCAAGCTCCTCTTCCTGGCATCATCAACAACCCTGTTAATTGCAGGTGAATTTCCCCAATTACATTGCAGCATATGTAGAAAAATGCTGTGACTTCTCACTACACACATGCTCAAAATGCTCACTTTAATTATAGAACACCTTCAGTATTTTCTTGCATGGCTGTACAGAATATGACTTATCAGGCTATGCCTTTTATAAATATAAAAATATTGAAAAGCACACACATTTTAAGGTCTGTGGCAAGCATCTACATTTCCTTTATTCTCCTCCCCTCTTTACCCCTAATACACACATCTTCTGCATGTTTCAAATGCTTACCTGAGGAAAAACTTAATTAAATTAACTGAAATTCATTTAAGTGTTTAAAACAAATCAAAAATCCAATTCATGCTTGATTAGGCAACTAGTTTTTGGCTAAAAGACAACAGGAAATTAGTGTGCAATGTTCCTATAATCATACAATGCAGGGTTTGTGCAACTATTTCTCTGTCTTATCTCTAAACAATTGCCACCACCTTTCAATCTAGAAACAGTTACTTGTTAACAATGGAAGATGTTTAACAGGTTCCATTGGCATAAAAACATTATAGGAACACTAATTATCTTCAATTTTTTCACATAAATATACATGCTTAGATATGCAATTACACACTATTTCTTAACACTCTTTCTCCCCCTTTGCACACACATCCCCTGTGTTTGGTTTTGTCAAGTTACTCTGTGCTTGTAGCAATCACAGATTTATTTAAAAAGTCTTAAAATTAATTATTCACAGATTAAAAACAAGTAATCTTATTCTTCAAATGAAGCATTCCGTCATCTAAGGGTATCAAGATGACTTACAGGTATTTTACATGAGTGCTACAAACTGGTATCTACATTTTTATGGGTAAGGGGAAGGGAAAAGTAATCATGTAAAGTAAATTTACAATCTGAGTCAGTGACAGTGGCAAAAATAACATGAAGTGGTTCTAGACCTGTGTGGATACACTGACAATAGTACTGAGGTCAAGGCAGAGACTGTCCTCTTTCCACAAGCCCCACAGCAGCTTTTGGGTCCACCACCAGAAATGTGGCATCTCTTTTGTTTAAACTGGAGAAATTCTATGCAAAATTAAGCCTAGCAGCTGCAGGAATCAGAAGCAAATAGTAATGGGAAAATTTTGAGGCTTTTAAATGTAGGATATTAAGAGCTAGAGGAAGAAAAGAACTCAGAATCATCATTACAGCTATCAGCTTCTTTAATTAAACCTAATATCCCCTGAACAATACAGAATTGCACCTTTCTGGTACTAACTGCATACCCAGTCACACTCAGCCAGGGCACTCCAGCTCTACAATCAGCACAACTAATGAAACTCAAATTTTCAAAATATGACTTTTTAACCTTTAATATATGTGAACTAGGATTTGTTTCCTCTCCCCAGCTCACAGTTGTCATGACATTTATAGGAGCTTGCTAGCTTTGAGGTCAGACTCCCCATTTCAAATCTGAATCCAACAAAGTAAAAACAAATCTGACAAAGACAAGTACCCAGAAATGTTACCTAAGCTTTGTTTCCACAGAAAACCAATCTGTGAAGAACATTAATCCCTACACCCAGAATTAATTCAGCCTAATCTTTTTACACACCAATTCAACTTGGAGGAAAGTTGAATTGGTGTGTAATTCTTCTCCATTAGTAATAGGTGTGTAAATGTTTATATCACCAACCCAAGAAAGACATTAGCTGGTCCTATTTTTCCTTACCTCTTTAAAAACTCTGAGGAAGCCTCTAGACACAGAAGTTCTTAAGTCAAAGAGCCCTGAGAGTTACTGCAAGAGGCTTGCATGAGAAACACAAGGGCTGAGCTCCCCAGCAGAGAAAATACAATTATTAGAGAGAATCAAGCAGAGAGAACCAAGCTGGCAAGGAGGGCAGGGCAGTGGTCTCAACCCCAAAAGAAGCAGTCCCACAGTACCTGGAGAAGAGCAGAGGCTGGGTGACAGCAGCCAGGGTCAGCCACACTCGAGTCAGGCTTAAGGCCAAGACAGTAGGAAAGAGCACAGCAACAAGAGCCTGAGCTCTAGCACAGCCCTCATGGAAAAAGGGGAAGCTTCAGGATTCTCCCAGCTCTGCCTCATCACCCAAACACCTGCACATCATCAGGGCAGCCTGGGGGCGCTTGAATAACCCAAGATTCATTAGCTGTTGGAAATTACCAATCAGAGTCATGTGGTTTAATTCAGCTCTTAATAAGCCTAAACCAAAGCATGGTCACACCAATGAACCCCCTCTCTCTGGATTTGACAGGAGTAAACATTTATGAGTCTGGAACCGGCTGCTCCCAGTCGATGTTCCAAGGCATTCTATACCTGTCTCCATTTCCTTTACTAGAGTTACTTAATTTAAAAACCTTTAAATCATTTTCATGGATATTACTTCTGAGCTCTCCATAGCACAAAATGATTACAAAACAGAAAAAATGATGAATGCTCCTTTTTTTTTTCAGCCAGCAGGCTGCTGTGTTTATGGAGGGAAGCATTCATAATGTAAAGCACTGTAGAAAAAGAATTTGTTCATATTATGCCCCCGTCGTTTGCTTTTCCAGCATCTTTGAGTTATGATGAATTCAATAACCACTTTTAAGTATTAAACATTTAACACTCCAGCCGAATGTAAGTCTGTGGCACCCTCTTGTGTTCAACAATAATATATCACTTCATTGGATTTTATCTCGATTCAATGTTTTTGCTCAGGAAAAACCTTTGGCAAACAAATTAATCCATTAAGTTACGAGTAACACTTTTTGTGTTAGTCTGATACTCTGCTTGACCTACCTCTATTTAATTATGAAGATCACAGGCACAATATTAAACAGCTTGGAAATTAATTCCAGAGAGAACTGAATAAATGATTAAATGAATACTTGATATATTTAAGATCTATTGTGTAATGGTGTTGCATTGCATAACGATGTTGCAAGAGCCTGCTGGGCACAAGTCCTCCATTTAAAACACAAGAAACAAATTGAAAATCAAGAAGTAGGAACACAAACATGTCAATAAGCAAGATCAATAGAAGGAAGAACATGTAGTAGGAAGTAGAACATGACAGGTTGTGATTACCCTTATTAGATTCCCAGCTAACAAACATCCTGTGGCTTTGTGAGGTGCCTGCAGTTATCCTGTGTCAGGTTCCCGTGAGTGCAGGTGCCTCCCAGGGGGGAAGGCTGACTTCATTGCTGCTGAGGATATGCTCAGGTACTCCAAGCATGCCCTGGCAGAGGATGCACACAGAAATCAAAACACTGATTCATTGCTTACAGCTGTATCAATTGATTATACTCAGCCTCTCCTGTTCTAAGCCACAGTATTACTCCTGGATGGCAGGAAAAAAGGAAACATGCTCACAAATTCCTGAATGAGCTGAACAGAATGAAGGTGAGCACAGGGAAAAGAGGTGAGGAAAAATAGGACCAGCTGATGACTTTCTTGGGTTGGTGTTAAAAACATTTACACACCTATTACTAAGGGAGGAGATTGATAACCTGAACTGCTTTACATTCCACTACTACATATAAACACACCAAGAAGTATTCAGTGAGATGCACAGATACAGCTCCAGAGTTCTTCTGTAACTGATCCTCAAATCCAGGTCTGTACATGTAGCTTAACCAGCCTGCTGTTCACCATTTTCCCAAAGAAGTATCTGGTGGGTCCTCCCAAAGTTCAAAACTGAAGATATTTGGATGACCCACAGTTGCTGCAGTAGCATTACAAAACTGTTTTAAGATCTGTTACCAAAAAAGGTCCTCCCACTTCCAAAGAGAAAATACTTGGGAATTGATAGTAAAGGGAGAAAAAAAACAGAAATAAAGCCAGCCTTATTCTACACCAAACCCTCAAGTGAAAGCAATACTTTTGAAAGTGGTGTTCTGGTTTTGGCTGGGATGGAGATTTGGGTTTTGTGGTTGGGGGTTTTTTTTGCCTTAGTTTGCTTGGGGCTATGTTTTGAATTTGTGCTTAAAACAGCCTTGATAACACACCAATGTTTTATCATTTATGCAATGTCAGGACCTTTCCTGCTTCTCACCCTGCCTTACCAGCCATGGAATCTGGGGGTGCAGAGGCAGCTGGTTGAAGTAGGAATTTGGGGATGTGTGGAATGATGGCATTTGTCTTTGCAATTTTCATTTCATAGCAGGAAAGCATGTGAAGTACAAAGACATGGATTTAATCCAAGGAGGGGAAGGCAGGTGTTAGTAGGGACATTTCCCCATTAATTCTAGCAAGAATGAAAGACTTCAGGGAAACAGTAAAACAAGAACACTAAAAAGAGAGTGCTGTTAGGAAAGAGAGCAGGAGGGAGAATAATTCTGGGACATGCAATAAATAATGCTTGACACCACTTGTCAAAAAAATATTTTAATTTTAACAAAAGCCCAGCATCATCAGTCTCACACATCAGAAATTACAGGGTTACACATAATGCATTCAGGTGTCCTCACAGAAAGTATTGAGTCCATGACAGAGATTCAGTTGAGTTTTCACAACTGTCATACCTTATATAATTTTTTTTTCAATTTCACATTAAATATCAGTTTTACCTATTCAATATAAATGGTTTCTATATTGTAAGTTTTTTTAATCCTAAATTAATTTTAAAGTAGTAGAACAGTACCAAGTAGTTTCCTTCCCCTTATGAAGAAAGAACTCTTAATAAGTTACATAAAAAATACTTTCACAAATCATCCCAGTATCTGAGAAAAGGAGTGATATAACAACAACATTAAGATATGGGGATCTTACATGACAAATCCCACTGTTCTATATATCAGTCTCCTCTAAGGAGTCTAAATTCTTTAAGTCAACTAGGCAATATTTGCTCACTGTAAAATCAACTTGTTTGATCATAAATACTTTTTAGTGCTGGTGAACTCAGTGCACAACAGATTGGAGAGGATGTTAAAAAGGTTTTTTTTTTTGTGGTTGGGTGTAACTTACTTTAACACAGAATTAATTAAGCACACCTTTAATTAATTTTCATTCTCTACAAATCATGCATCATTTGATTTGTATTGCTTCTTTTTCATTTCTTGGTTACTAATCCAAAATTGCTGTCTAAGGCTTCCAGACCTCAAAATCTTCTCAGTTGAGGGGAACAAAAGCTGCTGTTGAGGGGAACAAAAGCTGATGAATTGCCATTTGATCAGATTAACAAAGCTGAGTATTTCAGCATCTCAATCAGAAAACATTTACCTTTCAAACATTCTCACTGAATTTACAAGACACTACTCTTCTTGAGTCAGACATTTTAGGTACTACAGGTCTGCTTCTATTACAGAGTCAGGGCACATAATCAGCTGAGGAATTGCCAAGAACTCATCCTGAGGTATAAGTACAGCTGGCATGAACACAACTGTATTCTACAGCACATTCAATAAAACAGAAAAATGGCTCCAAAAAGTGAGTTTATCAGTGTGCAGAGAAAATTCTTAACAGGATTTGGAAACTCAGCACATCCTTTGCCACTGTAATACAGGCAATGCTTTCCATTCCATCAGCTGAGCCATCCTGTAGAACTTCACCATAAAATTCTAAACTGCTATTAAAAATAAAATAATATTGGAAAGTGCTCAGAAACATTATTTAACTAAGGCACTTTAGAAGTGGACGAATCCTTTAGATTCCAGTAAACACAACATTTCTGAATGCACACTGTCAGACACCTTTCCAAATTCACATCCAGTGACTAAAACTTAGTTATTGCTTATGCACAAAGGGTTTTCATTGTGACATGATTCAAGGTAGTGAGAAGTTAAATCTGCTTCATAAGGGTAATACATGCTCATTAACAATGCAAGGTGTTTGATTTATTATATTATTAATTCAGCTCTACACTACATAGAAAAAAAAAAAATCTTTCATGAAACAGCCAAAGTCATCCATTTCCATATCAGCATCACCAAGGATCTTCTTCCACCTACAAGGAGTAAGAATAAGAGTGAAATGAATGCATAATTCATGTTGACTGTGCTAAAATATATTTGAAAGTTTTGAAGACTTGGTTTTATGTAGGCAATAGAAGACAATTTCTCTATACTTCAAAATCATAAGGACAGATTCAACAGCAATTTTCTTTTGGAAGTATCAGCAATATTGCTGCAATCCCATTAATACAGCTTCAGAAATGCTGAAGAGTCTCACTGCTATTAATTATCAGACCAAAACATCATCAGTCTTGCAATTAATTCAGAGGACAGTGACTGTGCCAATTCTACAGGAGTCACTCCTCCCTGTTAACAACAAGAAGTTTACAGGTGTGAAATATAATGAGAGGTAGCCATGAAAAACTTCAGTACTTACTAAGGCTTGACACTGTAGTACTCTTCTGGTGTCACAATTTTCAATCCACCAAAGTAGTCCAGGACCCAAATATTGGTGATGTTGAATTTGGCAAAGAACCAATTATGATCCTTAGGCCAACTTTCCATTTCAGGGTGGCGAGTGAATAATGCTTTTTTGGCTATGTCTGCTTCTGAATCATTCACCTAAACAAAAACCAGGAAAATGTTACAATAAGATAGTAATGTAAAGATGAGATTTAGCTAAAAAACCTCTGCTGACTGCAGTGTACTTTTCAAGTCCAGCCATGTTTGTCCCAAGGGGCTCATTGCTGTGGCTGAGTCTGCTCATCCTCAGTGTGGTGTGCAACTGTGTGAGACAGACAACACTTACAAAGTAGTGGATTTCATCATTAAATCAAAATGCTGCTTTTAGAGTTAGCATGAGCAAGAGAGTGTTTCATCAACATAAGAATAAATCTTTAAACAAACCACAAAACAGAGAAGTATGGATGCTAGGTGAATTATAATAATGTGATGTCTTAGGGGTAATTTCACCTCCTCTGCACCTGCTCATTCAAACTGACAGAAACAGATACAACTGTGCTCAGACATCTGCAAACACACAAACACAAATGGCATGGTATAACAGAATCTACAGAGAAGGGAAGCTGAAAAGTGTGATGGATGTGCAGATGTTCAAAGGGTTAAATTAACCATTTAGAGCTTTGGGTATAGTACAAGAAAGACCCCCTAAGTAAAATCAACTCCATTTTTAATGAGAAACTCATGAAAGCAACTCCAAGACTGCTGAGTGCAATGTGCAAATATCAGAGCTGTGAAAACACCAAATAAGAATGAGACTATCAAGTAAGAGAGTAGTGATGACTAGTTCTCATCCTCAGTCATTACCCCAATAATGGGATTAGCATCTTCAATGAGTAACACATGCAGCTCTCAATTGCTCCTACAAGACACCAAAGTACTGGTGCACAAAAGAACACTGCCCTGGCAGCAATGCCACCAGATCACACAATGTACACTTTTTATCTATAATATCTGCAACTCTGTAGCTCAGGTTAGTATTTACTTCAACAGAGTTTCAGAAGCAGGCTTGTCACACTGCTTGAACCAAAGAATTTAACTGAGCAAGAGAGATGTGAATGAAATATTCCAAAATAATGGCCTCAGACTTCTCAGTTTCAGGATACATTGACAGGAATGAGGGAGATGTCCTGCATTATTGTCTCCCCAAATTCCTTGCTAATGGCATGTCAACAGAGCTCCTGCAAAAATCAAGGGATAACTTTTTTCCCTCCCACAAACTGCAAGCTGGCCTTTGGGTATCACAGCACAGAACACCCCAGTATATGCTTCTGCACAGAATTTCTCACCTGTCTCCTCTCCCTCCACTAAACAAATCTGTATTTGATGCACACAACCTTGCCTAGTGCCAGCTTTCAGCTGCTCACCTTTACAATGCTCCCAACGAAGATGATGTGGGCACAGAGGGGGTTCTGGGGATCATATTTGTGCTTCCTGCAGTAAGGAGTCTGTGCCAAAGACACAGTCAAGGAGGCATTTGAATTGACCTGAAATGCAAGAAGCAAGATAAGAGGATTATGCTTACTTTTCTTATGTGGAAAAAAATGTCATATCCACCACATTTTCAGCTCTTAGTATTTTATTCAGCTCTTGGTACTTTATTCAGCTCAGTAACACTGGCAGAAAGAGCAGAGCTGTCACCACCTTTTCCTAAGTACATCTGAAAGGCTCCTTGGGTGAGCTCTGAATCTGAAATAAAGCTCAGTTCAGGTGTGCTGAAGCTTGTTAACATAAAATGCAAACATCACAGAACAGACTCCTTAAAACTCTGAATTCAGCCCACCTATTTCACATGTAAATGATGATATATTATAATTTACAGACACACAGGACAGTATAGAAGACAAGGACATACAGTGAGATTCATCAGGTGGAAGGGCAAAGTGTTCCTGAGAAGGGAACTAACTCAGCTTCACAACTGTTGGTACAATTACTTAGAACAAAACTAAACATCCTCAAAACAGCCTCCTAGCTCTCCCAAACATCTCTTTTGGCATTTAAAGTGAACTTTAGAAGTTAGGTTTTAAAAAAAATCCAGAGTATTTAAGTGAAACACCTAACTTGAAGAATTAAAGAACCCATATCTGATTGTTTTTCTAAAAACTAATTTGGTGACTATGGCTTGAAAAATGCTGGTGCCAAACAGGATTGCAGAATGCCATGTACTAAGGGTCATTATCTCCCAGTAAGGGAAGTTCCCCTGCTTTGAGAAGTTTCATTAGAAGGGCTCATGTCCAAGAGAAACCCTCCACAGTCACTTGAAAACTACGGAGAGCACAGGTGACCTCGTGAAACAGAAGCAGCCACTTGAGAGATAGGAAGTTGCTTAACTCCCAAAAAGCTGACTCATGATTACTCGGCACCTTCTCCTTGCCTGTGACTATCACGTGTCAAGAGTTTCTGCTCTGAAGCAGCAAAATAAGGACCTGTTGAGGAGCCTTCTGAAGGAAATATTCATTACTAGTTTATACCGTGGGGTTTATGTTATTCTGAAAGCAAACAACTCTAACTGGGATGGAAAGAAAGGTATCAGGCAAAATAAATTAGACTCTCTACAGTACTCAGACACATAATTAAACTATTTTAAGGTAACAAACTAAAACCTGACAGGGAACAAACAAAAAATTATAAAAGAGTCTGAAAAATTACCATTATTTTGTGTTTACTAATATTGTAAGTTACAAAAACAAACAAATCCAATAAAGAAGGTATGACTGCTATTTCACTAGGTTTTTAGCAAACTCTTGGCCACAAAAGTTCTGGGACAAGGCCAGTTATACACTCAGAGTCTCAGCATGCCAAAGCTGCCTTTCCATGTGTGCTTCCCTTTACGGTAAGCTCCAGAGATTTAATAACTATTCCTTCAGCTGGCTCTGTAAGAATTCTCTTTGCTTAGGTCCCTCACTGACAAGTTCCACTTTTTGACTTTGCTGTGTGTGAAATTTCCTCTATTCAGATATTCCGTGGCGCCTCATTTCTTTGCTCAGTGCTTCTGGACGCTGCAGACACTTCCTCTGCCGGGGCTGCGCTTTCTTTCTCAAGGCCACGATCAGCAGGAACTTCTCAGGAGCCCTCCTGGCTGTCACCACAGACAGCACTGCTCAAGGGCTAATAACTGTCCCCAGGACTGACAAACGCGGTGACATCCATGGAAGAGCCATAAACTAAAACACAGCTGAGGAACAATTTTACGCTGAGGGTGGCATGGCTCTGGAACAGCTGCCCACGGAGGTGGCGGAGTCTCCCTCTCTGGACACGTTCCTGTGTCACCTGCCCGAGGCGACGCTGAAGGATCTCCAGAAGTCCCTCCCAGCCCCAGCAATCCCGCGGCTCTGCGAACCAGCGCTGTCACACTGCCTTGCAATCACCGCCTGCTGCTGCTGAGCGCCGGCCTGAGTGACCCGGCTGCTTCTCCGAGTGTCCTCCGTGGGGTCACTCCGCACCCGCCCTCCCAGGCCCCGCTCACCTCCAGGTCCTGCACGGAGATCTCCATGTCGGTCAGGTACAGGTAGGGCACGCCGCTGCCGCCGCAGGGCCCGGGCGGGCCGTCGCTGAGGGAGAAGATGTTGGCGAAGGGGCGGCCGCGCAGCCCTTCCTGCGCCGACAGCGTGGCCAGCGCGCCCCAGTCGCAGCTGTGCAGGACGTAGCGCGCCATGCGCGCTGCCTCCTCGGGCGGCGGGATGGCCGCCACGGCCGCCAGCAGCAGCCCCGATGCGGCGCACAGGAGGAACAGCAGCCGCGCCATCGCTGAGGACACGGACATCGCTCCCCGCACAGCCGCGCACCGGGACATCACCCCCTGCACGGCGCCGGCCACCGACTGTCGGGCCCGCCCCTACCGCCCGCCCACCCGCCGGGAGGGGCGGAGCCTCGCCCTGCCTCACCAATGGCAGCAGCGCTGCCTGCCTCCTCGATCCAATGAGCGACAACTTCGGGAGAGTAGAGCCCCCTCCCCCGCTGTCAGCCAATAGACTTGCGAGGTCTGCTATCCTCAGCCAATGAGAGCCGCTGGAGGCGGGCCAATACGCGCGGACGAAGTAAACAACCGCGAGCGCGCGGCCGGGGAGGGGGCGGAGTCACCGGGGGCCCGAGAGCCAATGGGAGCCCTGCTGTGCGTCACCGAATTGATGGAAAAGGCCCCAAAATCGCCGAGTCGGAGCGGGGGTCGAACCCAGCCCCTCATGACCTTTTCCGAAGTGAGAGGCCCAGAACTGGACACAGCGTTCGAGGTGTGGCCGAGTATAGAGGGACAATCCCTGCCCTGCTGCCCACGCTACTCCTGATCTAGGCCAGGGTGCCACTGTTGACCTGCTCGCGCCTCACCGCGCTGGCCCCGTCCCACAGAATTCCCTCACAATCCCATTTCCCTGGAGCGCCAGCGCGGGAAGGAGGGAAGGTGGCTGCAGCGCTCCCGCTGGCCTGCGGGGGGCGCTGGCGGGACGCGGCTCCCGCCGATATCCCGGAGATGTCCCGAGGATGTCGCGGAGATGCCCCGGCGGCTCCCGCCTGTGCCGAGCCGGTCCCCCCGCTCCGACACCCCCCGTTCTGCGGGGTCAGAGTGACACGGAACAGGCCATGGCGCGGTGCCCGGCAGCAGCCGGCCCCTGCTTTGTGTGCCTGGGGAAGTCTGTCACATCCTGGAAGTGTCCAAAACCCGTGTGGAGATGGCGCTTGAGGACGCGCTTTCCTGGTGAGCACGGGGTACTGGGTTAACAGCTGGACTGGGGGATCCTGAAGTGCTTTCCCGACCATAATGATTCTGTCATTCTACAATCCTTCAGTCCCACTATCCCTGCCCACTAATAAATCAGCCTCAAAGGCTGGTTCTGTGCCACCACAGATGTTTGAGGCCCAGCCTTCCCTTGGGAAAACTTTATCCTTTAATCACAGCAGCAGGGACTATGTGTTTTGGGCCACAAAGCCCACGGAATGATTTGCCACTGGGCAGAACTCAGGTGTCACTTCTTGCACACTGCAGGGTGTATGTCAGAGCCCTTGCTCTGCAAGGCTTGGTTTTGTCAGTTGAACACCATTCCACCTTCCACTGAAGGCTTTTCCCAAGCATTACTTACCCAAATGAACACTTAGCTTATTTTATCTGTCACTTTGTGCTCAGTAACCTTATAAAGGTTTGTATAAAGAGATGCTTTAAACTGGGGTAACACTGAGACTGGATTCAAGTGGTCCTAAAAGAGGTGGATTTTCTTATTTTCACCTGGGTCCAAGTATGTTCACACTATGTAAACATCAGTGTAGCACTGAGAAAGCCAAGTTAACTTGCCCTGTGAGCACCATCTGCCCCAGGTGCCCCACAGCTTATAGCAGCCCAGATGGATCATCCTGTTGGGCTGAACTCAGCAAGGAAAACACACCACCCATCCATTCCCTGCTATTTATCTGCTGTCCTGTACAGGCAGAACAAAATAATTTTTCCTCCAGTGTTCTCCTTGCCTGCAGAGTATGGTTAGAGATCCCTGCTGTCCTCCATGGTTTGAAATCCCTGCCTCCTCTCTGGACACATGGAGGCTTCTGCTGCTGCCTTCTCCTGGAGATGCTCAGGAGAAACTGAAATTTTCATAGGGAAAAAAAAGAAGAAAAAAGGATGCTCTAAACCCCTGATGTGTAGGCATTAGGCTCTCTCACTTCCTCAGTTAGATCTCAGAGAAAGGAGAAGGATTCTCTCTCTGTTGTGCTGCAATATTGTCTGGGGGCTCTCAGCATCCTTGCATAACAGGGTCAAGAAAGTATTGGTAGGCACTACTAGTTCTCCTTTCCAAATCATGTGCTTCACTGCATTTAAAAGCCAGCAAATAGACAATAATATCTCACCATAAATGGAGATACTTCCTCCAAGGTCGAGTTCATGGAATGATCTTAATTTCAGTGTGTTTTCTATGTGATGGGCTTCAGGCTGTGTCCCTGGAGGAGATGTATTTTAGTCAGAAAGTGGGCAGGGTGTCCATCCTGGCTTGTGTCATGTTTTGTCTGCCCTCTTCAGAGCTGCTTTTCCCTGAGCCAGCTCTCTCTGCAGCCAGCCTGGTTGCTGCACGGGCTGGGCACGGTTTCTCCTCAGACACAGCCTGGCTGTGCTCTGGTCCAGGCTTCCTGTCTAGGTCAGGCAGTCTGTCCGTGCACAGAAACCTTTCTGTGTCCAGATAACACTCGGGGGCTGTGCAGTCTCGCTGTGTGCAGCGCTTGATTCCCGAGCCAGGGCGGCTCTCCCGTCCGAATGCCAGCCAGGGTGATTAAAGTCACTTGCCGGGGTGATTAAAGTCACTCGCTGCTGCCTGTGACAGAGGAGCCTGGCCCGTGAGTCAGCTCTGGCAAAAGCTGAAGTGCTCAGTGCTTTGAAGTGCCAATGCCTGGTGCCACATGAGACCCACCATGCAAATTGTTTCTAAAAATGCTGGCTGGATTCTCTCCTGAGGAGGTAACAGCCCTGCTGCTGCTACAAGTGGCACACAGCACAGGCAAATAAGACATTTATTTGTTCTCACCCTCAAAATTCCTGAATTACCTTGCTTGGGAATTTAGCTTGTGACTCTTCCCTTGGTGTAATTTTTAGAAGACAGGTGAAGTTATTACAGTGCTGGCCTGGTGTTCAGCCAAAAGTCCTTTCACTTTTTTGACAGCCACCACACAGGCTGTGGCAAGGCAAGCTTCCTCTGTGCATAACCTGTTAGGGACAGAAATATTGTTCCATTTTCAGTCAGAAAATCCTGCTCAGTCAGAGCTTGGGCTGCATGCTGAGGAGGCTGCTGGCGAGGGCCACAGCTTGTGGTGTTGCTTTCTAGGGCAGAGAGATGGGCAGTAGGACTGGCCTGAGAACAGTGTCATCAAAACCAGCACATATACCCGGAATTGTGTCAGC
The DNA here is from genome assembly GCA_024362935.1 of Setophaga petechia. Classification (NCBI taxonomy): domain Eukaryota; kingdom Metazoa; phylum Chordata; class Aves; order Passeriformes; family Parulidae; genus Setophaga; species Setophaga petechia. The sequence goes on along the minus strand of JANCRA010000013.1, from coordinate 4,558,368 downwards.
AGCCATGTTCTGACTGGTTTTGTTGGTTTATATTAAGCCTGGTGTATTAAAACTAGTAACCGTAGAGGAATTGCTCAGTCTGGAAGCAAGCTGGCAGTGGCTCATGCTAATAATATTTGTCCCACCATTATATGAGTCAAATGGGATGCAGCCATGCCTCTTAGCACCCCAGCTCAGTTTGTTCTCTGAAGCCAAGCAGATCAGGAGAAAGAAGAGCTCTCCAAAAACATTCAGGTGCTGCAAGAGATGACACCACGTATCTGAGCACCACTCACCAGCCCCTGGTGGGCCCAGGGTGATCCACCTTGCTGTGATCTCATTATTACGAGGTGAAATGCTCCTTGTGCCATACAACATTCTTTAACTTTACTCTGCTTAGGGACAGGCTTTTGCCCAGACCTTGGCAATTAGGAAGCCCTAATTAAGAAGCCTGGTTAGTCTGAACCACGATGCTAGCACTCAGGCACCAGCTGACGGTCAGGAACACGTCAAACTATTTTAATTTTTCTGTCAGTCTCTACCAGCTACTTTTTTCGCTGGCCAGCACGAAAAAGACACAAACTGACATTCCAATTCAGCTTAGTGAGAGCCACTATATAACCACATCCTTTGATTTAACTCCCTTTGGTACCGGGACTTTCCCTCTGACATCAGTTCCCAGGGGTGCAGAGAGCCTGCACACGTGTGTGTGTGTGTGTGTCCGTGTGTCTGTGTGTCCGTTGGCACGTGTGTGTTTGTGTGTCCGTGTGTGTTTGTGTGTCTGTGCGCTTCCCTGCAGCTGCAGGACCCGAGCACAAAAATGTCAATGGCAGGGAGCGTTCCAGCTGAGTTCATTTCCTGCTGATAAGTCCCCGAAGAAGAAGAGGGCGAGGCTCAGCGTCCTCGGCGATGCTTTAGTGCGGAGGGCCGCGGGCAGGCAGCTCGGGGCACACTCAGCAAAGGGTGGGTTCGAAAAGCGAATTTCCCATAGAGAAAAACGCTGCTCACGTTCGCTTCCTGTCGGGCTGCCAAGTGACAGACCTGATGTGTAAAGGCAACCCAAAACAGGATGTTGGCTTTTCGAGCTGATTGATCTTTGAAATGCAAATGTTGTTTCTTTGGTGGTTACCTTATCCCTCCCTCCCTTTTTTTTTTTTTTTAGTTGAGAATTGAGCTGCTTGAGTGGGAACAGAAAGGGTTGAAACCCCATTTTCAGGAGGTCAAAAGCCCAATATAGAAACAGCTGCTGGTTAATGGTGTGAATTCCAGGAAAGGATGTGGGTAACAGCAGCCAAGGCCAGGCAGAGAGGTGGACAGAACGACCTCAGATACTGGCACTGATAGGTGAGCTTACTAAAACCCTCAACAGATGTCTTAACAAAGCACAGAATTGCAATCTGTCCTGCAGGAACCCACGGGTCCCTCCACCCTTCACTCTCCCACCACCCTGACAAACATACCTTGCCAGATTTGGCAGCTAGGCAGACACACCCAAATGAGATAACTGCATGGACAGAAATGCCAGAAACAAAATTTCAGATGCCCTCCAATGCACTTTTAACTAACTGGGTTTTGAATAAAGCATAGCCATGTCTCTGCATGTCCTTTTTGTTGCTCCCTCTGAGCGCCCTGCAGAGGCTCCATTCTCCATCCTTCATAATGCAAGAAGCCATCACATGTTGCCCATGGTGTTTCCAAGCATGGCAGAACCCCTTACACCACCTGTTTTGAAGGAATGCCAGGATGAAGGAGTTCCTTGCACCTCTCCCCCACGTGTTGCCTGTAGCAGGAGTGCCAGTCATTTCTTCAGAAGCAAACTTGCTGTGTTGGCCTCACGTGTCTTGAAAAGAATCAGACAGGAAGCTGCAAAATCCAGGGGGCCACAACTGCACCATTTTCTCAGTCAAATGAAATTTCCCCCCAGAGCCTGTTTTAATGGCACTGGTGATGACTATGTTTTGTTTTTCCTGCAGAGCAGAACAGATGTGGAACTTTTTATGGATATAAGACCAAGTTAGTCTCATAGACACTGCTACATCCCAGGTTTGTAAGCAGGGATATACAGAAGGATGCAAAGAGTCATACTCAAAAATACCTCCTAGTACTTGCAAATGCACATCATGTGCAACACCCAGTTTCTCTGTAGAACCTCCCTTAATAAGGTTTGTTTCAGAGGTCTTGCAGCTAAAGCATGTGGGTTGTTTGTTCAAATTTTCTAATGGTTTTCAGTCCAGAAACAAGAGAGAGGAGAACAAATCCACACCTCTTGTCTTCTTGTCTGGAGAAAAACAGACACCATAGCTCTGTGCATTCACCCCTTGCTCCTCCAGGAAGGAAGATTTAGAATGGAAAAGTGTCAAAAGTACAGACAAAATTATAAAAATGCTCCAAGTACTGCATACCATGCCCAGAGCAATGGCATTTGGGAATCCAGCAGGCAGAAAAGGTTTGCTTTGTGGCAAGATACTTGGAGGCAGAAATAAATGGAGTGAAGAATTGTGGTGGGGCAGCTGCAACAGCTTTTGCTTTACTAATATGGGTGAAGTGATACTGCCTCTCCCTAGCAGTTTCCTTTTCTGTACACCTAAGCAAATGGTTTCCTCTGCACAGCAGAGCCCCTGAAAGCTGAAAGAAAACACTGAAACAGCCCCTGAGCAGCAGGAAACAGTTATGGGAGGTGTGATTTGACAGTGTGTTACATGGCAGATATCTAGAAAACAACACTTGTGACCCATGTCCAGTGAAATCCCTGAGCTTGAAATCTCCTACTGTCCCCACAGCAGGCAAAGCTGGGCAGTAGAAGAATCCTGCCCTCCCTGCCTGAACCCTGTTTCTCAGTTCAGTTTCTATTCCCTGTCCTAATATACCATTGTCAGGACTTGAAGAAATCAATAGGATTTCCAAACAAGTGGTAGCTCCATTTTCATATTTATTTGAGATTTTATTTTCTTATGTCTACAGTTGCAGCATCTTCTGGTTGCTTACAGCAGAGGGGCTTCATCTAATCCATCTAATCCAGCGTTTCAACAACAGAAGATTAATTAGTCTCTTGCCCAATCTCCAAATTGCAGCAACTCAGCCTATCATTCTTTTGGCTAAGGACAGAGTGACTATTGTATATTGAATCTGGGAGATAATTGGATCTCAATTTAAATCTGCAAATTCCACAAGGGTCCTGCAGCATGCAGGACAGCAACAGTTAACTGCACTGGAAGAACCACTATCAGTAACAGGGAGCTGGGGTATCACGATGCTCACATTTAAATCCATGCTGGAGCATTTTCAGCCACAGCCAGCAGGGACTTGTGAAACACTGCAAGGGAGAAGTATGCATCCCTTCTAGAAAACATGCTTTAACTCTCTTCTGCCCCCAAGGTACCGTGCCAAAATGACGATATGACATTGTGTCACTTTGCAGCTGCACTCAGAGCGAGGAAGCCAGCAGAAAACAAAGGGAGCGTTTCCAAATTCCTCTGCACCACCCTGCTCTCGAGAGGTGGGGACTGAAATTCCTTGAGAAAGAGCATATGCAAACAGTTGCTAAAAGAGATGTCCGGTTTACAACACTGTGATCAGCATGGAAAGGGAAACTGCAGCAAAAACATCCCGGAGCCTTGTTTTTCCCCTTCCGAATTTCTTTATCACCACGGAAGCTTCTCACTTCCAGTGCACGAGTCTGTCCATCCCTGCGAAGGGAGAGGAGAGCAACCCACGCCTTCCAACCTGGTGGTGTGAGACACAAGTTCCAGGCAGAAAGCTGGTCCTGCTTTACAGCTGGACAGTGACAACCTTGCATGGGGACCCTCTGCTAGTGCCCACAATTCAGCCCTGTCCTCTCCCTGCGGGATCACCCCGCAGATATTTGTCCTTCCTGAGAGTCCCAGCCGCGCACCAGGACAACGCCTTAAGTTCTGCCCAAGCCCAGTAATCACCCTCGCTCTCCTCCTGTTCTGCCTTTCTAAAGACTGTTCATTGCCGAGTGAAATTACCGAAAAGAAGGAAGAGAAAGGAAAGCTGCATTTAGAAGGAAAGGGATTGTCTCCTCACAAACAAACAGGCAAGAGACCCTGCAGCCTGGGAGAGGGAAGTGTGGACAGCAGAGAGATCGAAGCAGAGATAGCAGGGCAGGAACTGCAAGCATTGGAGAGAAATAGAGACTAAACGGAGGGGTGGGAGGGGAATAAAGATAAGGTGATAGAAAATAGGAAGGAGGAGACAAAAAAAGGGAGAGAGGAAATGCACATGCGGTGTCCCCCAGTTTGGGCGCGGAGGCAGAGCTTGTTGCTCGTTGTCTCACGAGCCCGGCGCTCCGGGAAGGACAGTATCTGTTTAGATTTGTGTCTAAATTTAAACCCCGATTGCCTTGCCTCCCCCTCCTCTCCCCTCCCTCCCTCCCTCCCTTCCTCTCACCCACCCGCCCTTCTTCCTTGTTCGCAGCGCAGGGCCACTGGCCGGGCTCTGTCTGTCAGCTCGGGCTGAGCAGCAGCTGGGATCTCCCAGCCCTCCACGCTCTCCTCTGCCTCTCCTGAGCTTTTCCCGCAGATAACAGGGAAAGGGGTGGGGAAGAAAGATTGCCCCGAGGACACCTCTCTTCTTGCAGGACATGGAGGTAAAGAAAACTTTTTTTATTTCCACTAGCTTGTGACTGGCTCCGCAATCTGCTTTAGCTCCACCTTGCAAAGCAATTTCTCCCTGAAGGCAGCTTCAAAATATCTTTTTGCTGGGGTTCAGATAAAGGTCTCTTTCCTCCCACCCCGACTCCTATCGTGCACCTCAGACTCTTTTTGCAGGTTTTAGTCCAGATTTGAAAAGCAGGGGGATGGTTTGGGAAGAAATTACCTCTGTGAAAGGGGAACGAGGAAGAGTTGCCATTTACTTACTGGTCTCTAAATGTGTTAGATCTCTAACATTATCTCTAGCTGTGTTAGATTTTAAAAAGTATCATTTTGAGAGGAGGTTTTAAGGAATCACTTAGAATTGGGACATAAGAGAACAAACTTTCCAAGCTCCTTGGGGCTGGTTCCTTCCCAAGCTGTGCAGCAGCACTTGTGATTCACACCCTCAGCTGTGTGTGGCTCCTGTCCCAGGTGGATTGGGAGGTTTCATTTTCCTTATCAATAGAACATTTTGGATCTGGGAAGAGGACCCGGGAGCCTGTGCTTGAGCGAGGTAGATGAGTAGCACACCCCCAGAGGGTTTTCTGTCCCTTTTTCTCTGTGTTCCCTGTGCTCCAGGAGAGTTGGATCTCATGTGTCAGGGTGGGCATAGGAGTCTGGCTTCCCTGGGGTTTGTGTTCAAGCCTTCTCCTGTGTAACACCCTCTTGGGCAAGGCAGTTCACCTCCCTCTGCCTCCCCTCCCATTCATTTAAGTGGGAATGGTGGTGTTTGCTTTGGTCATGTCAGGCTGGATTTGTGAGCTTTTCAGTTTTTTAAAGTGGCAAGGGAAAAGGAATATTTATATTTAGGAGGGGCACAGGAAATAGAAAGGTGATTACAACATTGGCAAAACCTCAAATTATGAAAGAGGACATTTGGTATTTCTCTCTGCTGAACAGAGACCTTACTAAACACTTTATATTATCTTCCCAGATAAGCCTTTTTCTGTGTGGATGCAGCCCCAGTAGCAGGGGACACTCAGCAGAGCCAGGGAACAGTGTGCTTCAAGCACCACTTCAGTTTTTCTTTGAAGAATTCCAGTGCATAACTCAGCTGGGCAATTGTGATAACTCCCAGGTGCTCACATCACCATCCTCATTATCTGTGCTGACCTGCCCCACAGGCAAGGGTTAAAGATTTGGCCTGTTCAGGTGTGTTTGTTACAAAAAAATTCCTCAACCAAATTATCTAAATAGATTTTGGGGTGGAGAAGGATCAAGCAGTGGTGGAACCAGCTCAGCACAGGCTACTTACATGACATGACAAATGTTGGGCTTTGCAAGCCTTTTCAGGTTTGACAGAGCCTAGGTCACTCACTGGTAACACTTGTTTTATTCTTTTTCACTATTCTGTAATGTTTCAGAGGGGACAGGGAATTGAGCTCCTAATTTGTTATAATTTAGGGCTGAAACAGGTATTTTGGCATGTTGAGGACTCTCTCCCTCACCCCCTTTCCTCTCCACACACAAAGGATTGTGCCCCTCGAGTGTTTTCCATTGTCACTGTTGAGTAGAAAGGAACACACCTGCCATTTCCTTTTTGGAGACACATGTGACACATGTGGGAGGTCAGGTGGCCAGGAAGCTTCTCTGAAGTATCTGACCTAAGAGCTCCCCACTCTTGCTTCTGTCCTTTTATCTCATTTCCCATCTTTTCCTTGTGCTACCTGGTGTGTTTTTATCATCTGTAGATTGCTGAATCCATTCTTATTTTTAAAACATCTCAATGACCAGGATATTTTATAAGTAGTGTGCTTGGTTCTGCCCCAAGCCTCCAAAATGGTGTTTAATGTCCCAAAGTTAAGAAGATATTAGATTAAAATAGAGCCAAGAGCAAGAGCTTGATTTCTCACCAGCTGATTCTTGTCTCTGTTTCTTCCTGAGGGCTTTTCACAGGCAGGACACCAAGGCTCACCACAGACTTTTTGCTTTAAAACCAGGTTTAATGATCCTGTGCAGCAGGAACAAGAGGGGTTCTGTCATTTCCCTGTTTGCTTCATCAGTGGCAGGCAGAGCTGCTCCCTGCTTTCCTGCTGGCATAACTGGCAAGCTCTTTGCTCTAATGGGACACATGAGGATTACCAGCATTAGGAGGAAAAGGGCAGAGGGCTGACCTAGCCAGCTGATTTCCATCACATCCCTGGCAGGAAGACCCTAGTTTTGAAAAACCCACAGAAGCAAGATAGTTGGGATCTCTTTCTTAAAGTGGTTAGTTTCAGTTGCTGCTACTTAGGGACTAGTACCTATGGTCTTAGCCATCCTGCTGTCAGGAATGTGCCACATTGAAAGCAGCAACTGAAATTATTTAAGATCCTAAAGAGGGAGAAAAAGGCAGCAAAACCCTGCCCTTGCAGTTCACGTAATTTTTGTGATCTTCAGTGTTTTGTTTTGTTGTTTGGGGGGTTTTTTTGGGCCGTCTTCTTGATGCAAAATAGATTTGACAATTTTCTTTCCAGTGTTATGGCAGATGAAAAGAAATAATGAAGTTTATACCACAGATTGTTAACATGAGTTCATATCAAAAATGTGTAAAACTGCACTGGGGAAAGCTAAGCCTCTTGTAAAGAAAAGCAGCCATGAAACATTCTTTGCAATTATGGTACAGAAAGTATTAGAAATTTTTGTGTTGGTTTGTTAGTTTACATCTTCAGATTTGGCCCAAGCTAATTCCCATGGCTTGTGGGTTCCCAAACCTTGCTGCAGATGTTGTGAGTTAAGGCATCCACTGAAAGTGCTTGTGGCTTTCTGCAGCCCATATTCCACAGCAGTCATGGCATTCCTCTTCCCAGCCTCTCTGTAGGGGCTTGGGAGCATAGAGACTCTTGAACTTTACTTGCACAGTGAAGGGAAAAAATCCAAGAGTGAATTTCACTTGAGTGGCTCCCTAGAGTGTAATGGGTTCCCTAAGCTGCAGGGGTGCAGCAGCCAGGTGTATTTTGGGAAGGCTCCCCCCTTCTTTGTGCCTGCCAACAAATGTCATTTAATTCTGTGACATCTCCATTGCCATGTCTCTTTTCTGCACTACTCCTGCTAGATCTCCATTTCTCCTGTTAGTGCACTGACTCAGCAGAGGGAAAGATTTTCAGGGCTGGGGGCAGTTCTCTGCTCACTTACTCTCCTGGGCAGCACTCACCCTGTCCTTAGGAAAACTGCACTGAGGGGATGTCACCCAAGGGGACTGAACTGGAGGGGATGCAGGAGTGGGTACTGTGCAGGTGAGGGGGCTGAAATCTGTCACCATCCTGGTCCTCAGAGCAGCAGGACAGGAGGGAGCTGGGCTGAGAGGGGTCTCTGCCCACCCTGGCAGCTGTGGAGCCGAGATTATGAACAGGCATTACAGCATGGTTAGCTCTGCCAGGAAGCAATATCCCTTTCTCAGGAAGCTCTGATGATTCACTTTCATTCTAAAAGTTAGTGTTCTTTTTCCCCTCTTCTTTTTTTTTCTTTTTGCTTAACAGAATGGTTCAGCCTCAAATACAGGTTGTTTTCAGTGTTTCAGTCTTTCCTCTTAAACCTCAAAATAACACATTTGTGCAGTGTGTCTGTGAAAATAAAGGGAAGAGTATTTAAGTAAATTGGGAGAGGTGCTATATGACCCCATTTTACCCCTCAGGTCTGGGCAGATTTGGGACCTGCTTGACAGTAAATAGCATTGAGTCCTGCAGCAAAGAGTCCTGGAAAGGATCTGGTTTGCCAGACTTCCACATCCCTGTGACTGGAGGCCTCCCTCACAAAGGGCAGGAAACAGCAAAACCAAACCCCATGGGCTGTGCTACGGCCCTTTCTTCCCCTAGCAGAGACCCCAGAATAAATGGAATTAAGGCTTTTCCTGTGTCACCAGAGAGAGATTCTTCTGAACCTCTCCTCACTCCCCAGTTCGGTTGCCTGAGTTTCCCAAGCCATGGTGACAGCATTTTGGAAACGCCTTCTGTCCTGTGCTCCACAGTGTAATTGGCAGGATGCTTTGCAGTTGGACAGCATATCATGCATACCTTCCCATACATTCCCAGGAGCTGCTTATCTGAACAACAGGGCAAAACATCAGCCCTGCTTTATCAATAGATGCTGCTTGGAAACTTGCTGGCTTTTATCATGGAAATGAACCAGCCCACACAAACTGGGGTTGGTTTTCCATTCTGTTTCCACTTCGGTCTGTTAACTGAGGTGTTTTAGAGAGGTTGAGGCTACTTTTCCTGAAAAAACAGCTCTACAGCCTGAATTTGGGATCTGAGCTGACAGATGAACCCAGCAGCAAGGAAACCTCTTTGGAGGACCTTGTTTGGTGCTGAATGTGGTCTAGGGTCAGCAGAGCTGTTGTGTAAGGAGAAGTTGTTATTACACACTCACTGCAGAGTTGCTTCACACCTCGTTGTGACAGGGGCGTGGGGCACTTAATTCCTACAGTCTCACCTCAGCATGGATGTAAGTCACCCTTCATGCAGGTCACAATGTATCCAGCTATGCAGTCTCATGCCAGAAATGCCTTTACATCAAATCTGAGTTGTATCTTTATATCTTACCACCAGTGTCTGGGTCCTGGTAATGTACTGTAAGGATAAGCCTTATCTGCCCTGTTAGCACTGCTTTTCAGAAAGACAGGAAAAGAGGCTGCACCAAATTTTTGTCAGATTCTTGTCAGATTGAAGCACATCACTTGCTGAAGGTGTTTCTGGAAGTCTTCTGCAAACTAAGACCCACACCTCCCTTGCCAGATTTACAGCATATTTACATGCATGGCTTTTTCTTCATTATTCATCACCAGGTTTTAAAAGAGCTCAAACCCTATATGTAGTAGTTTGCCCTAAGTTCCCACACCTATAGAACAGGTAGAAAACTTGTAAGCTGTTATTTTTGCATATGCAAATACACCTGTTTACCCTTTCTAACGAGATGCACACAGGGTTTTGGTCAGTGTGGATGACTGGTGGCTAATCTGCAAAGGTTTACCACTGCCAGCTTCAACAAAACTCCTGTTCATCTCAGGCTTCTCAAATGCACAGAGAATTAACATGTGTGGTTTGGAAAGCCTGGACATCTAAAAGTTCCAAACCAGTGACTTCTTGTGCACAGAAAGGCACAAAAATGCTAAGGAGAGGGAGTTCTGCCTCAGAAGTTTGGAGTTTAACAAGTCAGTGGGGTTTTGCAGGGAGAGTGAGGACAATACTGTAAAACTGTTAGCACAGAGGAAACAGAATTTGTTAGTGCATGAGAAAAAGCAGTATGCCTGGGAATAATGGGATCCAATTAAAGGAAAGATTTATATCTCACCAAATAGCAGGAAAGATTTCTAGCAGTGAGGTCTGGCATGGTTTGGAGTAGCGTAGTGGAAACCAAATGTAGTAGAAAATCTTTTTCCCATGAATGATTCAAAAATAGACTAGACTGAGTGGTAGAAAGATAAGAAGCAATCTTCAGTTGTATTCAGGTTAGTGGTACTGATAGGGCCACCAGAGGGGCAGCACCATGCTGCTTCTGCAGTTCTTCCACTGTGGGCTGTGTGGGCTGTGTGGGCTGCTGGGAGGAACCAGTGGCTATTCAGCATCAGGCCCAAAAAGTGTTTATGATTCCTCCCTGCTGCAGTGCATTGTTCAAGCCCAACAAACTTCTGCCTGTGGGAAGCTCAGGTCAAAATAAATTGCCATCACATCTGCAAGAGTCTGGGAATGGTAATTTTATTGCCTGTGTAAAACACAAAATCAATTTTATTTTTATTCTTTCTTCCTGTTTTTAGAATAGGTTTCTTTATCCTTTAAAACTGCATACTACAACAGCAGTCATGGCTTACTCAAGCCAATCATCTTGAAATCCCTTCCTGCTGAAAGTGCCATGTTCCTTCTGATGTAAGTTCAGATGAAACATGCCCTGTTTTCATAGACACACTTGAGCTGGTGTGCCAGGCTTCCCAGGAATTTCACCCCTTGGGCCGTGCAGTGAGGGCACGTTTAACTTGTGAAATGTGCACAGTCTAATTTGGTTTCCCATTTAGTCTTTACAAGGTGCATGGAATAGTCAACACTGTCCCTGTGTGAGAACCCAGGGTTTGCATTCCCAGTTTGAAGGTGTTCATTCCCACTTTGAAGGTGTTCATTCCCAGTTAGAGGCAGAGGGGCTCTCTGTGCAAATAAACATGATCCTCCAGACAGCAGGGGCCTGTGAAGAGCACAGAATGGAAGGAAAGGGATGGATTCCTGAACACACTGCTTACTCCTACAAAAGAGAAACAATCCTGGCACTGTGTCTTTCATCCCAGCTCAATGCAAAATTGCCTTTTCCACTCAGATCAGGACTTCATTCTCATGTTATACATTGTCCTGTACATAGTCAACTAAGGTACTGAAAAATCACTGGATCGTTCCAGTGATTCCAGAGATCAAAAGCTGAGTTTAATTTTTCTTCTCAACACCTGTGAATTCAGGGCCTTGCTGGCCAGAGCTTCCCAGTGCTGATTCACTCTCTGAGCAAGTGTTGTGCAGGCACTGAGCCCACACTTCCTGGACACCTGGTTCCGGTGGCCCAGCTTGAACCTGGGAAACTGTGCCTGAGGGTGAAGGAACTTTAATTTCTCTTCTTGCCAGAGAGAAAGAACATGTAAACAGGGTTCAGTCAGCCAGCAGGTGAAAGAAATGGAGCACTGAAGTAGGGTTGGAGTGTTTCAAAGCTCTTATGAACGCTGGGTTTCTCTGTTAAAGCATTTTGGGAGAATTTTGTGAGCAGTTTTACTCAGAAACAGAGATCATTATCTTCTTCACATCACCAAAAAATAATCTATGTCAAAGGCCAAGCTGCAGCTCAGGAGTTGCTTGTGTGCATTTTCCTTAGGGTATATAGATGAGTTCCTTATCAGTGGAAAAGACTAAATTTCCAATGCACCATTATGGCTGATCCAGACTGGGCTGAAAACTCAGGCACTTTCAAACATAACAGCAAATTACAACTGCTTGGGTGCATTTTCTCAGTGTTTGGCCCAGTTTTCAGGAGTCTTGCAGCCTGAGACTCTGGGTGAAGCCAAAGGGTGGGAGAGCAGCTTTGCAGACCCAGGTCCTGAGTGCCACTGGGGCCACTGAGCACTCCAGGGTCCAGCTAACAAGGCATCTCTGTGGGTACAGCTCAGCATTCACACCTCAAGCTGGCTGCCAGCAGAGTGCTTGCTATCACTTTCCTCCACTCCATATCTGTGTACCTTTTTAGACTAAATTCCTGGCTTAGATAAATATGAACCTCCTTCTCTGTCCTGCCTGTATCCAGTGTAGACCTAATTTAATAGCAATGTGTTACAAAGATAGCACAGTCCTAACTGATGAGTCTGGAAGCCTCTGTAGCTGGAAGCTCTGTGTAGGCTCATTTAGAAAATCCTTCTGATTTTCTGTTCCCAGCCTGATAAATTGAGAGGAGTTTGAATCCCTGTGCTGCTCTAACTAGGCTGTCTCTGAGTTTAAATGGGAGGTACCACAGTCTACTTACAGCATTTATTTGAAGTATTTTGAACTGTCCCTGCGTCTTGCATTCTCTGTGCACCTTCTTTGACAGTTCAGTGACTTCAGTTTCTAATTTAACCTTCTGAATAGTTTCAGATTAAATAATTTATGCCTTTTGTATATGCACTTGCCTAAAGTTCATCTTCTTTAACCACTCATTAGGCCAAGAGCAATCCCTTCTTCATCCCACCTGAAGCATCTTCAGTCTGACCCTCCCCATGTTGAAATTCATTTTTTTTTTCAGGCTCTGCTAAAAGCAGGGCTTTTTTTCCTGACCCCTTGTGAGGCAACCAAGGGAAAAGATCCATTGGGTCGAGACCTTTCCTGCTGCAGGGGCTGTTCCATTGGCTCAGCCCATTTCTTACAGAGCAGCTGCCCAAGGGTCTCCCAAGGGTCTGCAGGTGGGAGCAGGGTGTAGCCTCCCATCGTGTCTGAAGCCACAGCAAGTCACTTAAAGGAGCACTCATGGCTGAGATGGCATGAAATAATTATTTACTTCAAGGCACAGTATGATAAACATGGTTTATGCCTTTCTTTCCCCACTGAAGTAACACACATGCAAGTCCAGCCTTCCTGGCCATCTCCCCACTCTGTGTCTTAGTCTAGAATTCCTCGCTCACGTGAGAGCAGAGCACTTGCCCTACAGACTGCCCTATTTCCTGTCTCCTGTGGGCAGCCTGGGAGGTTTTGCTGGCTGTTCCTCCATTAGCTCACCCTTTACTCTCCTAGAGCAGCAAGAGCTCCCCAGAAGAAGGCCTGGAAGTACACACAGGGAGGCACCAATTAATTTGGGGGAGCTTGACAAGCTGTGTACAGTTCCCAGACCATTAAGAAAAACAGATGTCTGGAAGGGAAGCCCTGGGAAGCTGAGAAGGATCCTGAGGGAAGCCCTGGCCAGGAGCAGAGCTCTGTACAAGCTGCTGGTGGAGGCAGCTCACCAGGGAAGCAGCTACATCTCACAGTGGCCACCACTGCCCTTCATCAGAGCTGCCACCATGCCCCTCCAGCCATGGAGCCTTTGGAAGCAGCCTTTGGAAGTCTCCAGGACACATCCCAGAGGCTGCCTGGACAAGCTGCTGAAGACACAGGGGAAGCAATGCTCTCCAGGCCAGCCAGACCAACATCTTGCTAACAGCTGTTGTCAGCTGTAAATCAGGACATCAGCATCACCCTGCCAGGGTACAGATCAGCCCTTGGCTCCAACGGAGCAATTCCACATTGGGAGTGTCTGTGGATTCTTAAAACAACAGAACCTCATCAACTTATTTATTCAATGGATGATTTCTGAGAAATAACCCATTCTCCCTCCCTTCAAGCATATTATCTGCAGTTTAGATATCTGCTATAGCTCATGTCTGTTGTATCACCAAGCTTTCAGACAGTATTTATTGCTACAGGGCTCCCATCAGATGGAGAGAAGGAATTCATGACAGGACCTTATATCCATATCCTGCCTGACATACCAGAAAACCCAGATGTCTTCCTGAGCTAAGCTGAAAACTGTGTAGGTGTTCACCTAATTTAATTTTGGAGAAATGAAAAGTAGTGCTGCTTGAAGGAGAGTGGGGATCTTCAGTCACTTAAGGAAGTGGTGCATTAGCTCTCAGATGACACTGAAATCCTGCTGCCAAGTTAATCACAGAATCATCTAGATTGGAAAAGACCTTAAGATCATCAAGTCCAACCATTAACCCAGCCCTGCAAAGCCCACCACTAAAACAAACCCCTAAGTGCTACATGTACATGTCCTTAGGGATGGTGGCTCCATCACTTCCCTGGGAACCTGTTCCAGTGCTTGAACAACCCTTTCAGTGAAGAATTTTTCCCTAACATCCTATCTAAACCTCTCCTGGGGGCAACTTGAGGCCATTTCCTCTTGTTATATTCCCACTGTCCTCCTTTATTGTGACCTTCTTTAAGCGAGGAGCTGAGGGCTGTATTTGACAGGCCATTCCAGAGTAAGGGACTTTATTTTCAGCATCCCAATCTGAATTTTCATAACCTCAAATAATAGGAATGCTCAGTGTATCTGCTGCAAGGTTCTGGCTTACTGATAGCACTCCCATTTAAGCAGCACAAGCTATTTCCCCCAAGAGACTTAGAGATATGGTAAAGTTGATGGACAATTGCTTCTAATGTGTCCCTGGTGTTCACTTGCAGCAAGGGAAGAGCTCTGCAGAATCAACACCATTCTTTTAAGGCCACATGAGAAAAAAACCTACCTTTTTTTAGAAACTGTTTGTTCCAGATAAGTACAACCAGTGTTTTTAAAACAAGTGTATTAATTCGAAGGAAACAGCAAGACACTGAGTTTCCAGGACTTCATAAAGGGAAGAGGTGTATTAATTTAGTCTCCTAGTGTAGTCAGACTTAGTAGTTGTAGAGATCTGTGTTCAGCTATTTGTTTTTTGTGTCTCAGTGCTTAAGGTTGCTGATGGCTGAGCTCCAGTTTGCAGTGGTAGAGCTGTAGTCAGATGGTTTGCAAAACATTTCCACCTACAGAAGCCACACGGTAAACTACCAGCTTTTCAATAGTTCTGTACTTTTTTATTTCTTGAAGCTGTATCATCTTAAATACCTCAGCCTCTGAACAGAGACAACAGTGCACCCCAGAGAGTCGAAGGGAGAACCCTGTGTGCTGTGTCTGGGCTCAAAACCCAGTCTGGGTGCATTTCTGAAGCTGTGCCACTTCAGGTGGCAGGAGAACCTCCCTTGTATGGAGCCTCTCCAGGGAAAGGCTGCCATGCTCCCTGTGTGGGCACAGCCTCTCTGCTTTTCCCTCTTTTTCCACTTGTGTGGCTGGGTATGACCACATCCAGCCACCTATCAGCTTTATCCACGATCCTTTTCCTGCTGCCTGGAATGATTTCCATGTTGGCTGCTGGGCCTGACTGTGAGCAGCTGTGCTGGGCTTGTTGTGAGGCAATTGCAGACGCAGGCCCTGCGACAGGAAAGGCGGAGGCCGTTTCTCCTTGAATTCCCTGGACTCCTCAGTGAAGCTTCTGTGTTTTCCCTGCTCTCTTGGACACCCTGGGCACCTTGTCTGTAGGCAGCTGGCCTGGCTGGCAATGTAGATTTTTGCCTCTTTGCTTAGCCCTCTTGTTTTTTTCCTTGTCACTGTCTACAGGCAAATGTTGTTATGTATCTTACAAACCAAATAATCCTGATGATCATGATCTCTTTTTACTGTGTGTCCCACAGCCTCTCCCCCTCAGGTCTCACTAGTACTTAACAACCTTTTATTTCACCTTCCTACCTCCCATCCCAACCTCCTGTCTTCTCCCTGCAATAGGAGTCACCTTGTCCTTTCATGAGTACCTTTTGTGTCTTTCCTCTTGAGCATTCTGGCGTCTGGGACCAAATCTCATTTTAGCTGTTGCACTAAAATTCTTTCTTGAATTTTTGAGTAGCTGAGGGGAATTATCATGTCATAGATCAACTACAGGACTAATGCAGAAGGGAAAGGCTGCAATCCATATCTTGCTGTCACACCCTGACCCTGTAGGTTCCTCCAGTTCACTGGGCACCTGCCTACTCTATATTATAATTTAACCAGTGCCTGGGATGCTGCTTCTGCACAAGCCTGGATTTGCCCTGCTTGATCTGTCCTTGGGTCCCTGTTACATTCCCCCTGTCCCACGTCCTCATCTTTTCCCAGCACCCCTTTTCCCATTAGAATACTCTGAGCATGGCAAACAGGATCAGGCATCTCACAAAAAGCACTTTTTGCAGAAAAGGAAACCGTGGCACCCATGATTTGTTGGAGGTTTCTGTGGTCACCTCAGTCACGGGTTCCCAAAGGAATGCACACAAAATAATTTATTTAAATTATTGATTTTAACTGGTTTGCCATCCCCTGCACAGAGAGTCGTGGCTGAACAGCCAGATGCCTTTTCCTGCTCAGGACACAGCAGAGCCAAGAGCTGCCTGTGTCTCTGCAGAGTGCAGTCTGAGGTTTCACACATGCTGCCCCTGCACAGGCACCCTGCCCGCTGGGGACCAGGTGCTGCAGTTCACTGCCTCTTTTGGTAATGGTGGTGCTGGATCAAACCACTCTTGGCAGCCTTTGCCAGGAGCAATAAGACACTTGCTCAGGAAGCCTGGGCTCTGTGCTGTTCTCTGAGAGCGTGGGCTTCAAACCCTTTGGTCTGCCCAGCAAGGGATGGGTTTTAATCCAGGGGTTTGGGCAAGCACTTGCTAGCCTGCTTGTTAGAGCTGTTCCAACATGTAGCAAAGAATTCAAGGTTTGCTGGGGCAGAGGAGACCTCACACAGCTGCCTGGTCACTTGTGTGCTCTCCTGACAGCCTGACACCTGAATGGTCTCCTGAAACCCTGGCTTGCCTCAGGACCAGCTCTGGAGGGTATGCAGCAGTAGCTGTACAGGCATTACAGTGCACAAGCCCTCTCAGCAGATGCTCCTGACAGTGCTTTGAGGTAATGCTGCTGAAATTAATCAGCCCATGCAGTGTTGGGAACATGCAGGCACCAGGCAATTGCCAAATGTTCTCATTGCCAAAAGGGAGACTCAAGATCTCGCTTGTGCCTTTCACGGTGACTCTTTCTGCTTTTGCTAATCTCTCCAGAGAGAGCTTGGCAAGCACAGCCCAGGCACTCCTGAGAGGTACATACCATGGCACAAAGGAAAGAACAACTTGCTTAAAATAATGTTTATCTCATTTAATTTTCATTGTAGTCCCTCCTGAAACAGAAGGTAGATAGTTTATTCACCACATCGAATTTCCCGATGTCTACAGATGTTTCCTCTAATTCTGTTGTGAGGGACACAGCTCCTCTCCTGCGTGTCTGGCACTGGCTGCTCTCCTCTGCCTGTCTCCTCCTGCCTGGCACTGCCTGGCTCTGCTGGCACCACAGCATCTCACTCCAGCCACCACCCAGTGGTCCCCATGGCCCAGCACACTTGGGCTCTTGGTACCTCATAGGGACAAATAGACCTGGGTACCTCAAACCACTAAAGGATGGAAAGCCATCAGGGGTTTCCCGTCTACTTTTAGTGGGCAAGGCTGGGAGTACACAAAGCATTTAGTTACAGTGTAGTGGATGAGTTCAACACAGTGCTTCTTCCTTTGAGAAACATTTGTCCCTTTACTACTTTGCTTTCTGGCTACCTATCAACTTCTACCCAATTCCCAAATCTTGCTTTGGTTAGCTTTTAAATTGGGCAGATCCAACCCTCTGTAGTTTTCAAGTGAGGCATTTGAGAGATTTTCTTGCAGTCTTCTGGATGAAAGCTGCTGAGCTGGAATATCCTCACGTTACCCTTTGGGCAGTGCTTGACCCTGAGTGCCAAGATGGCAGAACTTCACAAGGGAACTCTCAGAATGAGAAAATCAAGACCAGATCACTGCAAGTCTTGAGAAGAATGTTGCCCTAAAGCAAACTCTTTCCAAACTCAGGGAAGTGTTACATATTTTTACATATTTTATGTAAAGTGGAATTTTTCTGCCCTTTCTCTTAAAAACAAACAATCCCTTGTAGTCCACATTCCTCATGCTGTTGTGCCCTGGGTTATGGTCAGAGCTCCTTCCTCGTTATCACCCTCATTATAGCTGTGCAATAGCCTTGCAGTTGAGGCCAGGCACACACTCATCCTATATTCACTTATCTGTGGTGGGATAAGGTTGACCTGGGTGCCTCTCTGAGAAGGAATGTCATACTTCTGTGTTGTTATTGAGGCCAACTTACTCAATAGACTCTAAGAGAAAGGCCAGCAGTGATTTACCCTCAGGCAAGAAGCTTGCTCTCCACTGAAAATACTTCAAAAAGAAAGAGTTCAAGGGAAGACCTGATGTGTTTTCCTGCCATTTGCATTTCAGGAGTTTTAATTGAATCTTTGTTAGGGCTGCTGTGAGAGGTCCTGGTTTCAGAGGGAGCTGAGGAGAGCTGCTAGGGATCTCTGGGTTCTAGCAACACTGACTGCCTTGAATGACTCCTTACCTTCTCCTGACTGCCTCCAAAACTTCCATGTCCAATATTTCTTTACTTTGGTGGCATTTCTCAATTAATGAGCACTTCCTTGTCTCAAGGAAACCACAGCTATGTAGAGATATGTACAGAAGAGATGTGTGGCTGGGTCAGAGGAGTCTAAAACCCATCTTTGGGGCCAGGAGCTCAGACTGGTCCCAGACCTAATCTGAGGTCCTGTTGTCTTTGCAGAGCATTCAGAAATCTGGAGCCCAAACTCCAGCATTCACAATATAATTCACAGATTGCTTTCCCCAAAGCTGCAAGAATGAATCTGTTGCGTGTGACATCAACCAGATGTGGAGGCTTCCCCTGCCCTAGCTGAGGCTTCACAGGGCAGAGGAAGCTGAAACTTCAGTAGATGAAGCTTTATCTTGGATGTGCAGTGGTTCTGCACAGTTGTGTACACTCTCATATGAGACATTAACTCCTTTTGTTGCAAGTCAAACCAGAAACCTGTTTGCACAACCTTCAAAATGCCAGTCCTGGCAAACAGCAGCCAAGGATTCTGCAGAGCGTGCTGGGGTCATCATTATACTCCTCAACAAACCCTTACACTCTTTCATAAGCAGATTTTATGGCCAGGTATCAGTTCCTGAATTATTATTGTGTCTTTGAAGTGGAAGTCTTACTTTCTTTGCTCAGCCTTCTATGATGTTTCACTCCTGCATTTTAGCAGTGAGGGGCCCATGGCACACTGAGACCAGTTATTGCTTTTTGCTCAGCCATCTGATGGCAGCTTGGGGGAATAGGATGAGGACTCTGCGTGCTGCCATTCATAAAGCTCACAAAATTCTCATTGGGATTGTGAAATTGAGGTGTTTAGCATCTGGTAAAAGTTGATCAAAGAAAATATTGCAGAAAGATAAAAGTAGAAAAGTATTATTATTTTTGGTAGAGTTTAGGATACATTTGAAAGACCTGCATGATATTCTTGGAATATCCTGGAAAGTAACTGTGGTAATGCTCTAAATGCTTACAAAGTTCTCAGGGCTAGCCTAGCCCCACCAGAGGAAGGTGCAGAGGTGGCTCACAGGGTGGCTTTTGCTCTGGTGGAGCACAGCACAGCAAATATCACCCCTGCTGTACAGTAAATGGTAGCAAAGGCAGGTGGGAGCCTTGGCCTTGCTTCCCAAGGTGCTACAGGCTACACTGACACAATGATGGACAGGACTGGCCAGGAGGTATCACAGAGCCACAGCTGCAGCCACTTCCAGCTGGGGCTTCTGCCAATAATTAAAATTTACTACAATGAGACAAGGAGCAGCTTCCTTGCCAGATCAGACGCCAAGTGAGTAAATAAATCACACAAATCCCTCCTGAAACAGAGTGCTGGAAGGTCTCCAGTGAGAATGATTTGTGAAGAACAGTAAAGAGAGAGATGCAAAGGAGGATGCTTTGCTGGGCTGAAGAGGGGTCAGAGTAGCAAGAAGAGTTTTGTTTATTCAGGGCTTACATCTTGGGATGTGTTGCTTCTTGAGCCAGGGGCCCAGCGTGGTGCTGAGCTCCAGTCGGAACAAGCATCATGAGATTTCCTTCTAGGGATGTGGAACATGGGCCAAGGCCAGGGTGAGCCCACCTACTTCCTGGGCAATCTGTGTTCAGCCTGTGCTTGTGCTTTTGTGGGTCACAGAGAACAGGGAGGCTCAGCTTGTGGGTAGCAGCACCTCCTGCTTTGTGCTGCCTGATTCCTCGTGCTGTGATTCAGGTGCTTTCCCACCCTCTCGTCTTTCAGCTTGCTCTTTTGGGGGAGTTTGTGTTTTGAACATACCCTGCTTACTTGCCCCTCCCTTCCCAGTCCAAACAATGTTCCCCTTTCAGTATGATCCTGATGCCACTGATGTACTCTCATGGATACAGATAAACAAATCAGTTCGGGTTATGTTGGCAGGAGGGTGCAAGCTGGGATTCATCTAAATGTCAGAGACAGAGAAATGACTTTGAATGAAACTACAAATTACAGAGGTTTTTCCATTCAGTAGCATGGGTCCAATCCTAATTAAAAACTACTCTTGAGCTTTTTTAGTTGATTTAAAGAGGAGTTCCTTATGAGCTGCCCATCTAATCTTATCTGCACTTAAAAAATGCGAGAGCCAAAATAACTGAGATGCGTTTGTGGTGCATTTTCCAGAGCCTAAGTTCATGTCCTCTGCAGATAAACAGGAAGCGTACCTTAGATCCTGCCCTGTGTGACTACTCAGTGACCTTTGGCCTCCAGCTGGCCTCTGTGGTTGAAGAAAAGATGGGTCAGGGGGAAGAGATTGGCTCTTGACGATGGAAATCACCCCAGATTAGAGCTGTACTGTCATCACTTCTCCATTGCTTGGTCTGAGATGTGCAGGACATCTCCTGCCCATCAAACCCCAGCACTGCAGGGGAACCTTTCTGGGGAGGAGGCAGCACCTCACTGCAGGAATAGGAGACATTCACCCCCTCCAACCCCTGGAGAGCCCTGAAAGGAGCCGTATTCCCTGATGCAGCTTACGGTGTCATTCCCAAAAGTCTGATTTCTGTGTCAGAGTCAGGTACTTGTGAGCTTGAGAACAGCTCCTTTCAGCCAGGCCGATTGCAAATGAGTTCAGTGAGGCAGAAAAGCAGCACCTCGATCAGATTAAGGCTGTGTTTTGCCCTGCAAGCTGGGAGAGCTAGCTCAGTTTGGTGTAGACTTTCCTGTGCAGACAAGGGCTGTGGCTGGCTGGCTCCTCGAGTCCTGCAGCTCCCTCACTGAAAAACGAGAAGGGTCAGTCCTGGGAAGGCTTTGTGCAGAATGCTTTGCCTTGGGAGAGCTGAGCCAGGCAGGGAAGAAGCAAGGGTCTGCAAGAGGCTCTGTTCCCTCCTGAAATCCTGCCTTGGTCAGGATTGATGCTTTAATCCCAGCAAAACCACAGCACTGCTTCCCAGTTGCTGGCCTCCAGGCAGAGTGTGGTGATGGTTTATTTTGGCTTCAGGAGTTTCCTGCCCACAGATGCATCCCCCTTCCCTTCCTTAGCTGAGCAGGTCCTACAGGTGTAGAGCAAAGAGAACCTTCTTACACTTTGTGGCTGCTGTTATTTGAAGCAGAGCTGCTGGGGATGGCTGACACGGTATTTATGGGTGTTTTATGGGTGCTTAATGGCAACTTCTTACCAGTGATGGTAAGAAATCCTGTGGTGGCTCACAGGTCAGGCCTGGGCTTGGCTGCAGGTCAGGTGGGTGGCAACAGATTGCAGGGTGGAACACCAGTTTCACTACAGACCAGCCCAGCCTCTACCAGCAGGCATGCAAAAATAGGATTTTTCTGTCATATCAGAACAGGAGGACACATAGGGATCTCATTTCCTCAGGCTCTGGCTGGAGCAGTTAAAGCTCCAGCCCTCTCCTCTGTGCTTTAGGCTGCCCCTGTCACCTCTCCCTCCCTTTCCACTACAGCAGGGCAAGCACGTGGTGGGCCATGCTGTGAACTCCAAGGCTGAAATGATCCGGGTTAAAAATAACCCTGTAAAGAGTTAAGGGGTGTATTTTAAGCCCGGATCATTTCAGTGCTCCAGTTTACAGCACAGCCCCACAAACTCACACAGGTGCAGGGGAGGGGGGAAGGGGGAAAGGAAAGGTCAGGGGAGAACGAGTGGTTGGAAACAGAAGTTGTCTGAAACCCAGGGCTTATGAAACTGTGCCCCAAAACGTGACACCTTCTTGTTTTCCTCTAGCACACTGACAGCTCCCTTCTCATGGTGCAGCACTGGGTGCTGAGTATCACCCTTTCTGAATCTGTAATCAAGACTTTAGCCCTGAACCTTGGACACCTTATTGTATCTGCTTCTGAGACAGTGTATTTAGAATTATTTTTGCCTTATTTACTGTTGCTGAGGTGGATTGTGTGTGCAGCAATGAAAAGATCCCTATGAGAGTCACAGGGGAACTCTGCAGCACTTGTGTGAGCACAGGACCTGGCATAATGGGCTGGTGTGAGAACAGGCTGCAGGGAATCATTCCTGTGAAGCTTTTTTGAAAACAGGACATTTTCAAAACATGGAGATCAGGGACTGGCCTCACAACCATGTCCTAGATGCAGCTGCATGAGAATTGGGCTGATAGTTGCACAGGACCAGTACTAAAAATTGTGTAACCATCACTGATTTAATAGCTGCTGAATACTCCAGCCTTGCAAGGTGCTGTGGAGGTTTCTCAGATAAAAGGTGACCCACCTGGCCAAAATGTCCAACCTGCAAAAGCACATGAGTCAGAGGATTCGTAGGGGAGGGAAGGAGATTAGAGAAGTATGGATCTCTGCTGGTGCTCAGCTGGTATTTAGCCAAAACACTGCACTGAATGGCAGCCAGTAGAACTTTCCTCTTTTCAGCAGTCAGACCAGTACATGATGGGACATTTCTGTGGGGATCCAGTGCACCCACAGGCAGCCTGTGAGAGGAGCAGGATCTGTGCCCAAAGCAGTGGCCTCCCTTCACACAATCTGCAGAGCCAGGGCTTGGTGGGCAGTTCTGCTCTCACAATAGAGGCAAGGACACTGATCCATAAGGAAGGAGAGGTTTAGGGGGCTCAAATTGGCACATTTGTACCTCAGATGCAGATAAAGGCAGAACTTTCTTCCCCAGTGCTAACAGGGACTAGGCTCAGTTTTAAAAGCAGATGAAGAAACATGGTTCTGAAAACCGTTTTCAAATTTACTCAATTTTATAAATTTATTTGGAAGAGAAAAGTGAAACACGCCCCTTACAGAGAACTTGGTAGTTGCACTTCCTTTTTTTGCAGACAGTGCCATTCTTACATTGATGGTATAATTAAATTCCCGTTTACAGCTCTGTCTGACATTTTTCAGAACATACAATGCTTATTTTTATGGAACAGCAAAAAAATCTCAGAATATCAGTCACCAAATTACTGATGGACTAAGCCTTTAACCTTAGCTTAGTGGTTTTAGCCCATGCAGGCTGACCATGCTTTTCTTCTGAAGAGGAAAAAGAATCAGCAGTTGACTGCAAAAAGCACAAAAATCATGTCTGAATAATTTCACTGCTATAGAAAAAGAGAGAGAGAAGAGGAACAGAGCTACTTCTCATAACCATTTAGAAAAGTAGTGGTGGGTTATTTCACCAAGGTGGGCAGCATGACCAGAAATGGGAAAGATTGCAAAATTAATATTGTGGGGCAGGAGAGAGCCAGCACTGAGCTCTGGAGTGAGAGAAGCAGATGTCTCAGTCTTAGGTGTGGAAGAGGCTGAGGGCTCTGGGTTGAAAGTGATAAAATGAGGCTTCCCACTGTCCTCACAGTGATGGGGAGGAGAGGGAGACTGCCAGCCCAGCTCCTGGAAGTCAAAGGAATTATGTTCTCCTTGCAGTGCAAGGAAGGGAACTTTTTGCACCCAAATACAACACCTTCCCTTGACCAGAAGACACAGAGCCTGGCACATCACCTGAGGCAGGAAAAAAAGTTGTAAAAAACGCTGGATACAGCACAGCAATGTAACTGCCAGAAGGGATCTGAGTAAGGATCCTTTCCTGTTCTTTATTTTCTGTCATGGGAGAGTCTGCAGCTGGCAGTTTCTGGAGGACACAGCCCCGTGGGCTACTGGTGCTAATCTTAGAATGGCATGTTCAGAGCTTCCTGCGCCCGGCCCCGCGCCCCGCGCCCGCAGGAGCCGCCAGCACAGGACACCCATGGAACCCTGCTGGCCTCCCAGCTCGGATCAAAGAAAGGCAGCTGTGTTTTCAGACTGAAGTGAAAAGAAAGAGAAAGAAAGGAAAAATTCACCCCGAAAACAAGAGGTCAGAGAGGCCAAGAGGAAGTTCAGTGTCTTTTCTGGGAAAAGGCAAAGGGCTGTGAAAGAAGCTCTTGGAGATAAAATGGACTACGAGGGAGGCAGCCTTTCTGCCACAGACAGAGCACTTGCAGCTGCTCAGTTTCAACAGAGTCCTTACTTCAGGTGTCCATTCTGCCATGCCCAGGTATCCTGGCAGCTGGTATGCAGAGCCAAGCCTCCCAGTCCATCCTGCATTCCCCAGGTTCATTCTTTGCTCCTTCCTCTTTCCAGCCTGCCCTCCCTTCACAGCAGGGAGACGCAGCCTGCATCTTGGAACTGGTGTCCCTCCCCACTTAGCCCAGCCATCATTTTTCATGTGCAGAAGGTTGCCCTGCTGATCTGCTTACCTCACTCTTTCTTCCATTCCATTATCTGCCACTTTCCCCACCTGTAATTACTCCAGTGAAAGGTGAAAAGATGAGGGGAAGGTGCGTGAAGGTCACTGGGATGAGACAGCTTGATATGACTTCCTTGGATTCAGGAAAGCTATTCCAAAGTGTATGGAAATTTTACAGGGAATGGCAGACACCTACAGGGGCTTGTGGGCCTAGGAAAAAGAAGAAAACATTTATTGGGAGTATTTATTTACAGCTCTCTGAGAAAGGGAAAGGCTTTTCTCCACGATGCAAACAAAAACTGAGAAACAGAAAGGGCACTGAGGCAGTGGGGTGAGAAGTGTGGTGCTGGTCTTGGGTTCATGGTGGTGAACAGGGAGCTGTGAGGTGTGAGGTTCCTTACTGGTGGTTTGTAGCCTGGTTTCTTGTTCTGAGCTCTCCACCTCTAACAAAATCAGGCTTGTTATTCCTGGTTGGAATAACAATTGTTGGTTAGTTATTCTCAGTTCCTCTGGTTTGGTTTCCCCAGCATCAGATACTAGAGATGAAGAACAAAGGTTTCCTTTCACAGCTTTGATTTCAAGGCTTTCCATTCACACTGCTCAATAGACACATAGCAAAGAAAACAAGGTGAGTGTGGGATGACACCAGGGCAGTGTGGTGTGGGAAGAGCTGCATCATCCAGACTCCAGCACAAGCCTTCTGCTTCTCAGCCTGCTGCAGACCCAGGGGAGGGGAGGCTTCTCTCAGCCATGGTATTTCCTCCTTCCCCTCAACTTGCCTCAGTATTGCACTGAGAAAAAAGCAGAGCAGCAAGGGACACATCTCCAAGCAGATGTTGGCTTGCTGTGAGGACTGGGAATGGCTTCTCACAGCAGACCCACTGGAACTCAAAGCTGATGGTGACCAGGGCAGTAACAAGGGTACGAGAGGGCTGAGGATGTGTGTGGGGATGTACATTACTGCCTGCTCCATCTGCTCACTGCAAGGATGAAAGGAGCAGACACTTGACCTGGTTTGCTTCCATTGAGAAGTACTGAGTGTAGGCTCTTCAGCTGGAGCTGAAAGGCTCTGCATGAATTACTGATTTTCTGGGATATTTGAAAATGCTGCTAAATCCCATCTTCCAAAACCTCTTGCTCTCAAGCTGGCTGATTGATGCCAGATGTGAGAAACTCTGCTTCAAGTCCTTGCTTACTCTTGAACTTTGTAACACATACACAGGCTTGCTTTTCCCAACCTTCACTCACAACTTCTTGTTCCTGGTTTGTCAGAACAGGCCAGCAGAGACCAACTCAGAGGTGGACAAGTCAGCATCACCCTCAGTGGCTCAGCTAGCAGGGAAGTTCAAAGAGCAAGCAGCCAATATCCCTGGAAAAGAGGTAAGGTGCTCTGCAGCAACCAGCAGGAAATGAGTGGGAAGTTAATCACTTGTCTCTTCCTGCTGGAACATCAGTGATCTGAGCATGAATCCACCCTGATTTTGGATCTACACAAAGGATTCATCTCCTCATGCAATGCAAGCTGGGGCTGTATCTTCCATGCATTGCTGATTGGTGGGTGAGTGTTTTGTCTTGGGAGAGACACTAACCAAGACATTGCAGAGCTTGGTAAGGTGCACAGATTTACCCAACAGCAGCAGACAGCAGTGCATGCATGTCCTGTTTGGGCTGGCTTTTGTGGGCAGACAGCAGCAGTGTATAATGAAATAGCCAATATTGATGGGAAAAGACACAAACAACAGATGATGCTGGGTAGGAGCTAGTGGCATATCATCAGGACCTCGTTCACAAAAGGAAATTTCCTCCAGGTTATTACTTCTGTGTAGGTCTGAGAGAAAGCTGCCTCTTTACTCACCTTCATTGCCTCTTCCCAATGATATTTCAGACTCTGTGCCTATCTCTATCATGCTGAACTTTATTTTAATGACATCCCACTATGCCAAGCACTGCCTCACACACTGACTTTCTCCAGCTAAGCAAAACACTAGAATGCCTCTCTTAGGAAGAGAGGAAAAGTCAGGGTTATTTATGAAAGGAGGACATTTTCAGAGAGCCTCCTATATCACTATGCCTTTTTCTTTTAGAAGCATAAATGTTTGCTGGTGGCCCTTTTCAGGCACCTTTTGTAAACTGAGCTGCTCCCTTCTGCCCCTCAGCTCTGGATCCAGCCTGGCCTAAGGGTGTCCTCCCTGTCACCCCTCCTGTCCCTGGCTGGATGCAGTGGTGACCTCTGCCCTGCAGGGCTGGCATGCCATCATCTGTCAGAGTTTAGCACTCCCAGGATGGGAATAACCAGTCTTTTGCCAAGCTCTATTTTTTTCCCTCCAGTCACCAGCACACCACTATGTCCACCCCATTACAGTAATTTCCTCTTTTGAAGGTATGGGATTTCATTGCACTAAGTCCCTCACCCTTCAGAAGGCAGAAAGTTCCCAGACCTCTCCTGTGTTATCTGCAGACCTCTGCTGCTCCCAAGCCAGGGCAGCGTGGAGGGGCCTCACAGCGCAGAGAAACTCATTTTCTCCAGAGACAGGGGAGGACAAAGTTTCCTGTCTTTTCTCTCCAAGCCATCTGTCACTTCCCCACCAGCTTTCTCAAGCTGGCTTCAGATTAATGACCCAAGGGATGTTCTTTAACCCTTGCTTGGCCAGCAGAGGGGAATCCTGTCAGCCAGGGAACCTCTGGCACATCCACCGTGGCACAGTGCAGCATTTCATGGTTGCAGAATGGTGGGGTTTCCACAAGACACATCATTGCTTCCTGGCATGACACCAGGATAAGGGCAGGGATGCCCTGGGCTGCTTAGAGATGCAGCAGTGCCATGGCTGGGTGCAGAACCTCCAGAATTTAAGTGACACCAGGTCCACAGGTCCTCCAAGACAGCCAACTGTAGAAAAGGCAAAGATGCCACAATCCAACTTTTCACATGCCAGCCTGTGAGAAGGTAACAAAATTATGCAAATGTATTATTTATTTTATTTATTTATTGTGGATATTATCCAAGATTACAGATATTAGCCAGTTATTTTGGATTATTTTTTTAACACATGAAAAGTGTGTTAACAGCTTGGCAGGAGACTACAAGCCTGGCATAAAAACAGAGACAGCTTGGCTGCAAGACCAGAGCAATAGTTATGTGCTATGCATCCCTCCTTCCTGGGGAGTTCTCTCTTAGTTCTGAGCCCAAGGACATTCAGAAGGAATCAGTGTCCCTGCCATTAAGTTGACTTTTTCCTTCTCCTCTGGAGAATTTGTTTCTTAGTCAAATTTAAGGCTGCAGCTGAGGCCTTGTCCCTGTGCACTGCTTTATATCATTCAAGAGAAACAAATGGAGCTGAAATTCTGAAAGAGTCAGAATTCTCCTTTTTGCCCCAAAAATATATCAGACATAAAGGAGAAATCTTGAACCAGGCAGCTGAGAATCATTGAGAGAAAATCCTGGTGATGACAGGAAAGAGAACAGTAACAACCTCTACAACCTCTCCAGTGTGAAGGGGTTTCCAGGAGGATGCTTTGCAGGAAAAGTTTCTGGGAAAGCTTCTCCACCCTCCACAGCTTAGAAGAGTGTGTGTTGCACAAAGAAAAAGATACAAACTACTCTTGCAACAGTAGGACTGGGCTCTAGATGCCACAAGCACAGCCATGTGCTAATACCATCTTTTGCTGCCTTTGGATGACTCATTTGGGCAGGCTGAGCCCTGCCTCATGAGCAGGTCACTCACACAGCATGCCCTTTGGTGCTTGAATTTCACTTCCTTTTTAAGAAACCTGATTTCCCTGCTGCTGAGTTGGTTGTTTTCTTCTCTTAGGTACCACCACATAAGCCAACTCGGAGGAAACCACCCTGCTCCCTTCCCTTGTATTCCCACAAAACTGAGACAAGTGACAATGATGAGCAAGTGAGTATCAATTTAATAGGGGGACGAGGTCTTTCCTCTCTGCAGCCTGTTCTCTCCAGAGACACGAGTTTGGAGGTGGCAGAGAGGTCAGGCTGTGCAGTCAGAGCCATCAATCAGGCAGCAGCAAACCTGCCCCTGCTCTCACACATGTCCTGACCCAGAGTCAGCTCCATGCTGTTCCCTGCTCCTGCAGCATGGATGCACAGCCCATTTCTACTGCTTTTGGCACACTGATGGGTCCATCCAGTTGCCACTGTTGAGGAATTTCTGGTATTTATTAGATTTGGACAGGGAGCACCCATGCTGTTTGTTGAGCATAATGGGATAATACTTGTGCTCATGAGATTTTTCCATCTTCAGAAAAAGGGAATAATCAATCCAGAGTGATGAGAGGGCTTGTTGGCAATACCCACAGAATATTTCTTTAGGACCCTTGAATGAGCAGGTCCCAGGAAGCTGGCTGCTACTTGTGAAATTTGACACTCAGACCCTCTTTGGTCAGTTCTGTCCTTTGGTATTTCAGGGTATGAGGTCTACCCACCAAATTTCATATTGTCACCTGCCCTTAACAAGCAGGTAGTTCTTCGTCCTTCTTATCTGTGAGCTACAGGCTCTTGCTGCCTCCATGCAAAAGGAACATTAAGTTTTAAAATGTTAGATCCCTTCCTTTTCTAAAAAAAGCAGTATGCCCCTTCTCAAAGCAATGCTCTCTCTTTCTCAAACTGCTTCCAGCCTTTTCATAGCTCTACCTTTCCTGCCATTTAGGCCCTTCCTGCTTATACTAATTGGATATCCTTTAACTTGGTTACTCAAGTGGTGGCAGAAAGTCTTTCCTGTTACAGAAAGTTCACAATATTTGCCAACATTAAGGGTTTAGGAGGTAGAATTTTAATCTGCCTGGTCCTGAAGCAATACCAGGAGAAACTGTGCCACAGGCTAGACACTTTAATGAAGGCAATGTAGGAGCAGAGCCATTCCACACCACCTAACTCAGACTCTTCAGACAGCAAGCAGCCCTTTTTGCCCAGAAGACGGGTTCACGTATCTAGCCCTAGGATGGCTAGATAGCAAAAGGAGAATGGGATCAGGAATGAAGAAAAAGAAACTTTTGTGTTGGAGCACTATATGAAGCTTCATTTGCTTCCCTACAAGCAGTTTCTGATTATCTCTTCCAAGCTTTCTGCCTTTATTGTATTTCCTCTTTTTCACCTACTGCACTGTGATGTTCTCCTCTTTCATTCTGTTTTGCAGAAGCGGTCGCCAAATGCTTGCCCCATTCCCAAGGTCAAGGTGAAAAGTTCCCCCATGATTGAAAAGCTGCAGGTAGGTCCTGGCAGAGCCCACATGGCTTCCCCAGCAAATTAAAACTGACTGGCATTGGTCACAGCTACTTCCCTTGCAGAGGGGAAGGGGATGCAGGAGCCAGGGGTGACAGCCTGGGAAACAGGGCCTCACTGAGGGAGATCCAGCCCCACCACACACAAAGGGGAAGGCAGAACAGGTCTGGTAATGGTAATGGGCACCAGAAGCAGCCCAGTGATCCCCAGGTGTGCCCATAAGCATGTCAGTGCATGGATCAGGATCATTTGGATTTTGGACTATATGGCTGGGCATGGGCATGGCAGCAACGCTGCCTGAGCAGGGGCAGGAGCCTCAGTTTAAGTGCAGCTCTTGAGAGAAAGTGAGGGAAGCCCTGGCTGAGACTTCCTCCAGCTCTTTCCTCACAGCAGTGTCACTCACTTGAGTCTCCTGCTCTCCTCTGGGGAGCTGCCCTCGAGCACAGGCAGTGACAATCCTGGCAGTGGGATGTGTGCCCCAGGCTCTGGCTGTCCAATGTGTGCCTGGAAGCTCTGCACTGCACTTCTCTCCTTTGGATTCCTGCAGCTACACACAGCACACCCAGCACTTCCTGCCCTTTTTGTGCTTCCGTGGTGCCTGATCTGTGCTGCTGAGGGCAGCTCAGCACTCGATGGCCCAAAGACAGAGTGCCCTGCCCCTGCCAGCCGCCTGTCCCAGCAGCACGTGTCACTCCAGAGCCTCCTGGCCACCCTGACACAACCTGAGCCTATTCATAGCACTGTCCCTCCTGATGCACCCAAGGACATTTGCCTAGGGGAGCTTCCCAGTGAGAGGCCAGCAGGAAATGTTTTGCCACAGTTAATCACAAGCTCGTTGCTTTCCATGGTCTTCTCACAGCTGCACAGGTCATTCTGCAAGATCAGGCTGGAAAATGCAAGCTCCTGTTGGGCACACACAGGAGGGTTTTAAATCTTGAACCATTGCTGGCTGCTTGTTCAGATTTTCTGCCAGCTCAGCCACTGCAGACTGTGGTGTATTGGCTGGGTCACTGGAAAATCCCAAAAAGCCTCAGGATGACAAAAGAACATGTCCTGAGTTCCAGCTGCCAGGGAAAGACAAATGTCCAGTCACAGCTTCTCTGCCCAGACTTGTTTGTTGACAGTGTCACCAGGAGGAACCCACAGCAAGGTCTGTGGCTTGTGACAGCTGAGAGATGTGGCAGCGCAGGGGTTCCCCTGTGTGGCTGTCGTGTGTAGCACACGCTGCTGCCCCGCATGCCCCTGATGGGCGTTTTTCATTGCAGGCCAATCTGGCTTTTGCTCCAGTTGCTCTGCTGCCGGGAGTGTCTCCCAAAAGCCCTGGGATGAAAGTCCTGGTTTCTCCGTTCAGCACGCCTCCCTCAACGCCCACCAGCCCAGGGACCCAGTGCCAGCCCAGCGAGACGCCAGTCAGCTTTGATCAGCCCCCAGAGAGCACTCAGCTGCAGTTCTACAACAAGGTAGGGAATATGTGCTAGGACTTCTCAGTTCCTCAAGGTTTGCTTATTGCCTGGGGATGAGGAGGAAGAGGAGGCTGAGCCCTCAGTCCTGCTGTAAGAGTGTGTATTTGTGGCCAAGAGAGAAGATTTGTGCAGCAGGTTTCAAACAGCCTTTCAGTGCAGCTGTGTGGAGTCTCCTCTCTGCCAGTGTGTGGGAAGGAAGGGAAGGAGGGGCAGGACCCGGTCACCTCAGCTGGGCAGTAACGGGGTGGAGGGTGCCAGGGACTGCTGTGAGCAGGTGGGGCCACACACCAGCAAATGTCTGAGGTGGCTGAGGCTCAGTTTGGGGAGCCACACAGAGTTTCTCATGTGTCACCAGAGCGCTCAGCACTTAAGCGAGGAGCTATAACCTGCATTGACCATCACTAGCTGGAGTACAGACTCCTTCCCCAACCTGCCAAGAGCAGAAAAGGCTGGTACATCCAGTGACATTTTCCTCTGTTGTGGTTTCCTGGTTTCCATTGCCCCTCTCTTGACTACTTTGCTGTCTGCTTTCCCTGCCCCCAGGTGCGGACGCGAGGATCCATAAAGCGCCGGCCTCCCTCCCGGAGGTTCCGAAGATCTCTGTCCGAGTGCGGAGATGGGGAAGATGTAGGGGTCACCTTGTCCTCTCCAGAAAACGGTGCCAGGGAAGATGAGGTCTTTGGGCCCAATGGCAAGACAGAGGAGGTGGAAATGGGGAGCAAAGAGCAAAAGAAACGGGCAGGGTCTGATGAGAAGCCCCCATCAAGGAGAGGATCCAGCAGATCAGAGGATGAAGAGAAAGGGAACAAAGAGCAGAAGAGACAGGCAGAGTCTGAGGAGAAGCCCCTGTCAAGGAGAGCATCCAGTAGATCAGAAGATGGGGGAAAAGGGGAAAAACAGGCAGAGGAAATTACGCCATGCAAGAATAACACAGGGAATACAAAGGAGGAGGAAGTGTGTCATGATGGCCCAGGAGAGGAGAACTCTCCTCAGCCTCCCTCTGGAAACAATGGGATGTGTGACAGTCCCCAGGGAGAAGAGCAGCAAAGCACTGCCTGTGAACAGGGAAAGGGAGACAAGGAGAAGGAGGAAGCTGAATGTGAAACAAAGGAAAGCAGTGAGAGCACAGACACACAGAGAACATCAGACACTGAGGAAACAGCGCTGGCACCTGAAGCACTGCAGGATGCAGTGGGATTAGGGACTGCCAGTGAGCCTTCAGTGCCTGTCACGCAGGACCAGGGCACAGCGTAGCTGTGACACACAGGTAAGATGGGCCAGCGTGGTGGTGGCTCCTGAGGCACCTGAGGGTTTTGCTGTTAGCAAAAATGGCAACTGTGACACAACAACGATTTTGCTGCTCCCCATATGTCAAAGCCTCAGATCTCAGGCGTGCAGAGACTGTGAAGCAGGGTACTCAAAACAATCAGCTCTCCTGGGTGGTGTTACAGAGAGGGTGGAAAAGAAGCAAAGCTGATTGTGGATTCAGTATAATGGAGAGGCTCTGCTCACCAGGCACCCTCCTGCATTGCTGTTTTGAAAGCAATCTGAAAGTACTTGCAGTAAAATGCACATTTCCCCAGCAGTAAACATGTATACACTATATCAATATGACTCCTTACATATAAATATTTATATGTGTGCACATGTTGTATACATGTGTACACATATATATATGTTCCCTATGTGTTTAGCTTGTTAGCTTTGCCAGCAAACCCAGGGCACACCAGTTTCATGATCAGCTCTGAAAGCATGCAAGCATGGGCCTTTGCCACTGAAATAAAAGAGGATTTCCACTGGCTGAAGCAGGCCTTGTTCCATGCTCCTTCTTGTGTGTTCTGTAACCACTGATGACATAGCCACAGATGCCTGAGGATGTGTCTTGTCCCACCTCAACCACCTTTTCTTCAAATGCTTCCTTGTTTGGCAAGGAGCAGCTGAAGGGAGGATTCCCATGGTCAGGCTGCAACTCACCTTTGCCTCCCAGCACAGAAACCACCAAAGTACCCCCAGGACTTCCCAGCACTGTCTTTGCTTAGACCCATGATTATTTTTCATTATTTCCTTACTTATTTTCCCCTCTCAAAAGGACACACCCAATCAGGGCAGAGGAGACTTAACATGTGCATAGGAGCCATCTAACCCAACTGAGATGGAAGCTACTGGAAAACCTTCAGTGGCAGGAGAGGAGCAGAATGCAGAAGTCCCCTGAGGTCCAGGCTCATCACAGAGCTGAGTGGTCACTCGCTGGCTCTCTGCTTTTCTCCATCACTTTTTGGGACAGCTGGGACAGGAGGCTGTTTGCAATCTCTTCAGGGCTCAAAACTCAGGTGTTGGTTGGCGTTCCTTGGTGATATTTGGGGACTGGGAGACCTGATACCCACTGTCCTGGAGGCAACAGCCACCACTACTCAGAGTCCTTCTGCTTCTTCATGCTGCTCCAAAATGTCTTTTTCTTCTCCCCTGTGTTGGTCTTAGATGAAGTTCATCAGTTACATGCATACATACATACATACATGTATGGTGCCTTTTTGATAGCTTATTTTAAAGGATTTTGGGCTTTAAAACTTCAGTAAATAATGTTTTAACAGTAGGGAACAGCTGTGTTTTCTCCATATGTGCTGTACGGCAGACAGTGTGAACCCTGAATATGAGGAAAACAACTAGAACTTTGATCATAAAAATATATAAAAATAAAATATAAAAATAAAATCCCTTTGAAATGGGGCTGATCTGTGAAACAGCCACCTGTGGTAGGCTGGTAGGTCCTGTGTGCTTCAGCTTTGGGGTGCTTTTAGTGTGGTGGAAAATGACAACCAGCAGATTGTGTGCAAAGAGAAGATGTGCTGAGTAGGTCAATAGGGCAAGTTCTCTTATCTAGCTCTGGGCTCCAGTCCAGATTTAGAAGGGCTGCTTGTCCCTCAGTCTTTCTCACTTCCAAACCCTGTCCAGTCTGTTTTGTAACTTCTGGTGTGTGGCTACCAAGAGCCACTCATTGGAGAAAGCATCCCAGCTTCCTGGAAACAGCCAATTAATTTTGTGCAGGTCAAAGAAGAAGTCTTAGCTGGCTGAATTTCCAGTGGCATTGCCTGGCTGAATTGGCAAAGCTCAGGCAGCCAGTCCCTCCAAAGTACTTGTGCCCTGTACTAGATTTGCATTTACTCTTGGGCTACTAAAAGTCATAGGCCACCAGTCACTACAGTTTAAATCTGGAGGATATCTGGGGGAAGGTGGATGTCAGACCCTCTCTTGACCAGTTTCCTGACAGCAGTGCCCGAAGCTGTGCTGACCACACAGAAAATGTCCATACTGTGACGTGGACTGAGATCACACTTGCTGGGAGCCAGCAGCACTTGCTCTCCTCAGTTATCATGGGCTGGTTGGCAGACACGACCTCCACACCCTTTTGAGCCATGCTGTGGAGCCCTGTTGCCTTTGAATCCATTTTAATCTGCTTGCTGTAGCTTATATTCCAGGGCAGGCTGCAATCGCTGGCTGCCCCCTGTTTCTTCCCCCAGCACAGTGTCCCACCTGGATGTGAGTGGTAGTGCCTTACTGTACATACAGATATATGTGTGCCTGTGTAGAGAACGTGTGTGTGTGTCCCGAGCACGGGAATGGAAATCCGAGGGAGAAACAGAATAAATAAATGGTGGAATAAAACCAAAGAAAAAGAAAAATCTCTGTGTTTTGTTTCCTCCTGGAGAAATGAAGAAGCCTGAGGAAGAATGGACAGCATTGGTAGCCGCAGGCAAAAAAAAGGGATGAGAATTCCACTGACATTAAGACTTAAAAATTTAAATTTAATTTGAGAGAGCAACTACTGAGGAACAGGGAGGAGCGGGACTTTTTTCAAAAAGTCTGGGATGCAGAGGCGTGGAAATTTGAGGATGTGAGGAAGCATTAGCAGGACAGAGCACATCAGGGACAAGCGGGATTTAAACCAGGAGGGTGCTGTGGGCTCAGACCCCCAGGGCGATGCCTGTGGCTCCCGTGGGCGTTGTCCCGCCCGTGGATGAGCCCGGGAGGCTCCGAGCGCGCCGGGACACGCGGGGACCCGCCCGGTGCGACCCCTCCGCGCCGCCAGGGGGCGCAGCGCACGGCGCGGCCCGGGACGAACCAAACCCGCTGGGGCCGGGGGGGATGGGAGGCGTTGGGTTGTCCCATTCCTCCGCCTCCCCATCCCCTGGGAACGAGCTCGCACGGCTTCCAGCGCCTCCGGGCGTGGAGCGGCAGTGGGAATGGGAGTGGAAGTGGGAATGGGAATGAGACTGGGAAGGCTGGGTTGCTCCTGCGCCCCTCAGATGAGCGCCAGAGCGGGGTGTGCGCGAGGGAAAGCAGCGGAGCGCCGCGCGGGCCGCTGCCCCCCCCGCGGACACGCGGAGCCGTCGCTAACGAGCGGAGCCGTAGGGTCGGGGGAAAGGCGGTGCCAGGGATTACCCTGGGAAAGGAGACGGAGGGGGCGAGCAGAGAGAAATGGCCGCGGCCCCCGCAGTTCGGGAGAGCAGCGGTGTGTTCCGGAGCGCTGGGAAGGAAAAGCCGCCGGCGGTGGTCGGCAAGGACCGACCCACACAAACACTGACGCAGGCCGCCTGGGCGGGAGGAGGCGGAACGACAGTGAAGTGCTGAGCTGAGAAAGCTCCGGCAGAGCGGCTCGTTGGTCTAGGGGTATGATTCTCGCTTCGGGTGCGAGAGGTCCCGGGTTCAAATCCCGGACGAGCCCGCCGGGAAGGGGTTGCTTGAGCCCCCTTCCTACATTTTGCTGCCGCGGGGGCCTCCTGCGCTTTTGCGCCTCAGGGCCGCCCCGAGCGGGACCAGGTGCGCGGGGGCGGCGCTCGAGCCGGTGCGGTGTGCCGAGGCTGAAGGGCGAGAAGCGGCCCCGCAGCGCTGGCTCGGGGAGCAGGAAGGCGGGGGTCTGCCTGGGAAAAATGGGAGTAGCGACGCCCGGTGCCACATGAAGAGGAGCGGCAGGTTCTCGGTGAGTTCTTTAAGCTTTTTCTTGCACTAAAAAGGAACGAGTGGGTCTCGTTGCCAGTCCCCTCCGTGACCCTTCGCTGTGTGCGGGAGCCGCCGCTGCTGCGGAAAAGGAAGGAGATTGAAAAAAAATTAAAAGTAGGGCTCGTCCGGGATTTGAACCCGGGACCTCTCGCACCCTAAGCGAGAATCATACCCCTAGACCAACGAGCCGCCATGGAATAGATTTTCTCTCCCCTCCACAGGAACGCTGCGATGGTGCCGCGCAGCCCCTGCCCGGGACAGCTGCGGGCAGTCCCAATTCCTGCGCTGCTCCCGGTCCCTGAGGGGGCACAGGCGCTTCCCTGCGGCTACAGCTCCGGCCCGTCCCAATTCCCGCGCTGCTCCCGGTCCCTGAGGGGGCACAGGCCCTTCCCTGTAGCTGCCGGCTCTCCCCGGGCTCCTGAGGGGCGGCCCTGTCTCCCTGTGGGTGTGGAAGCTGCTCGTACGCGGCGAGCCATGGACCGCGGCAGCCAGGCCACAAACCCCAGTGCGGTGAGGGGAAATTCGTGGTTCATTTCCATAATTTCAAACTGCACCACAGCCGAGTAGAGGTAACGTTACTTTCCTAACTCACGGATGATGATTTTATGCAGAGCTGCTTAAACAGAGAGTCTTGGAACGCTGATGTTGTCAGGGTGGAGGTCACTGTTACCTTGGCTTTTGCCTCTCCACCGTAACAGCCTCTAAACTAATTTTGCCTATAGTCCAATATATTCCAAGAAGCTGGAGGAAAGGTAGGAGGAAGAGACAGGAAGACAAATTGCTTCCATTTTATGTGTTTTCTTACGTATCAAGGTCATCAGGAAAGGTTATTATGACTGAAATTGCTCCTTAGCATCCATTCAGCACTGGAATAGCTCATCATTCCCATCC
Source organism: Setophaga petechia (assembly GCA_024362935.1). Taxonomy (NCBI): domain Eukaryota; kingdom Metazoa; phylum Chordata; class Aves; order Passeriformes; family Parulidae; genus Setophaga; species Setophaga petechia. The sequence goes on along the minus strand of JANCRA010000013.1, from coordinate 4,521,554 downwards.
TTTTCTATCCTAAATTTTCCTGAGAACACTTAGCCTTGCATACTGGGTGATCCAAGACATTGTTCTCAATCAAATGATGAAAAAGCCAAGTTATGGAAGACAAGACTGAGAGGGAATCTCATCAATATGTATAAATACCTCAAGGTGGCAAGAGGATGGTGCCAGGCCCTTTTCAGTGGCGCCCAGTGCCAGGATGAGGAGCAGTGGCCACAAATTAAATCACAAAACGTTCCACTCAGCATGAGGTAGAACTTCTTTGTGCTAATGAGCCAGAGCACTGGAACAGCTGCCCAGGGAGGTCATGGATTCTCCCTCTCTGGAGACATTTAAACCCCACCTGGACATTTCCCTGTGTAATCTGCTCAAGGTGACCCTGCCTTGGCAGAGGGGTTGAGCTGGGTGATCTCCAGGGGTCCTTTCCAGCCTCAACAACCCTGACTCTGTGAAAAATAGTTCCCAAACTCTTCAAAGTCTGTATGCAATTACTGTGCTGCTGCCAGCTCTTGAGTTTTGGAAAAAACCCTGTGTTTGTATTTAACCAAAGTAAACATGAATGTGGCATTATCTGCTAGTCACAGTTTCTCCCAACTTGCAGAAGAAAAAATATTGCTGTAAGGGACACACAATGCTTTCTTGTGCAAATAGAGCCTGGGTTTTCTTTTCCTTTTTCTCTCATGTTCTTCTATTACTAATTCAAAATGAGTGTGTTAGTTGGGATATTTTTTGCAGGAGTGCATATCTTTGCACATTAAACAGTGTATACTGTACAATTCCTGCAGGACGTAGAGAGATGCAGGCTAAAGAGAAAACAATCAAAATCATAAAAAATGTAAAATCAGTCTAAATATATTTTTTTCCTCTCCTAGAAGTAATTATCCCCCCTTTTAACACCAAAATCCTGCAAGCTACTAGAAACCTCTCCAAAACAAAGGATAAGAAGGATAACAAAGATCTGAGTTTTTAACATATACAGCAAGAAGGAGAAGATGCAATATATGTTCCTTGGGACAAATTGAGTTGTCCCAGCACCCTGTTTCCTCTCTGGAAGTAGCAGAAAAGAATAATTTGATCATATCTATCTGGATAAAGAATTTCCTGCTGTAAGTAGACCAGATACTGTCCCAGGTGTTCTGTGTACTGAACACCTGTGTTACTACACAACAAACAGGGCAGTCAGGGCTGTTCCTGTGGCAATGTGATCTCACCTCTGTCAGGGAAGGGACAGGGTAGGTAAGGGCTGTGTGTGGCCAAATCAGTTTTAGTACACAAAAAGGGAACATGTGAGTTCTGTGAAGGACAGACAATTTGAGAATAAGAAAAATGCAATTTTTAATTTTTTTTTTTTTTTTTTAGGTTTACTATCTTGCAAAATTACCCAGAATGGTGAAGCTTGGCCTCTTCAGAGGATTGAAGAGTTTTAAACTGTGCAGTACTGAAGGACCTGGAGGTGAGCAGTGAACTCTGAGTACTGAGGTGCTTCCATGCTGGTAAGAGCACTTCCAGCCACCCAGGAGAGCAGTTGGGTTGGGTGAAGTTTCCATGGAAAGGAAAAGCTCAGGGGAATGATTGAGAAAAAAGGGCTTGGAACAAAAGTCTTATCACTGCCTATCAGTTTCTGCTCCGTTTGGAAAGCAGGGGTATTGATGAATTGGCTGAAGACCCACCCACAAGGGAAGTCAAATGAGGTGCCAACCAAACAAGGTGATGTTTCCCTGTGATACAAAGAGTTCTCTGTGCTGTTGATATTTATTCCCAAGAGGTGCCCTGGATTTCTGCTAGGCTGGGTTTCTGGAAAACACGTACAACAGTTAGATGAGGAATGTGCTCCAGAGCTTCCCCTTAGGGTATAAATAATGGATGCACAAGCTGTTACATTTTAAATCCCATGAGAATTTTAAGGTGGTGTCTGGCATCACAGCTGGAAAGAAAATAATCTGCCTGTGTTTTTGCAGGCTTGCTTTGTCACAGCCCTCCTCAGCACGGCCACAGTGGCCTTTCCTATGGCCTCTTTCACCTGCAGGTGTGATGAGGTGTCCAGGGAGTGGCAGAGAAACTGGCAGCATCCATGGAGCACTGGGATGAGCAGAGCACCCCCAGGCTTCTGGAAGCTCAGGGATGCAGTGAGCAATAGCCCTGAGATATGACTCAGCTCGTGCAACTTCTTTAGAATGCATGGTTGGGAAAACACGGCACAACAAAGAGGTTCTCGGAAGCAAGGAGGAAGAGGGAAGGATGAAAGCTTGGTCTCAGGGGGTGTGTATCAGCTGGGAGTCCAGTCAGCAAGGCAGGGGAAATTCCAAGCAGGTATTTTAAGGCGAAAGGCAAAGGTGGCTGTGTGATTGGTGCATCAGGAGAGCTTGTGCTGAAGGAAGGAGCTTGTGCTTACAGGCAATGCACGCCGAGACAGGCTCTGAGTTAGCAGGGAGCAGCAGGCAGGATGGCTGGGGAGGCAGGAGGAGCCAGCTCTGCCTGTGCTCCGAGCTTGCAGCAGCGCTGTCCTGCATCCCGTGGGACAGACTGGCACCCAGGGGAACTCGAGGCTGGCAGAGGTGTTGGGCACCAGGATCTGCTCCTGCTGCCACTTCCCTGCTGGAAACTGGGCCGAGTGATGCACAGCAGGAGACTTCCATAGCTCAAAGTGCTGGGACACCACACCACAGTGATGAAACCACTGTGGTCCTTACGGGCCACAGTCACCCCACAGCTCCTGGGTGTTCTTGGCTACGGGAAGCACAACTCCACTGGAGTGGCTGTCACTTTTGTGGCTCTCAGTGATGATCCAGACAGGTTCAGTGCCAGCTGGAATGGTTGGTACCGTGCCTCCAAAGACATTTGGATAAGCTTTCCACACTGCAGGGTAACTGTTGGACAGCGCCAGGGCTAGAGGCAGCCCCGTGAGGAGTGGCTGAGGGAACTGGGAATGTTCAGCCTGGAGAAAAGGAGGCTCAGGGATGACCTTGGTACCCTCTACAACCATCTGAAATGAGCCAGATGGGGTTTGGCCTTTTCAGCCACAGGACAAGAGGGCATGGCCTCAAGCTGCACCAGAGGAGGTTCAGGTTGGACATTTGGAGGAATTTCTTCACGGAAAGGTTTATGAGACACTGGAATGGGCCACCCAGGGAGGTGCTGGAGAGGTGCTTAAGGAAAGGCGGGACGTGGCAGTCAGTGCCGTGGTCAAGTTGACATGGTGGCGTTGGGTCATAGGTTGGGCTGGGTGATCTCACAGGTCTTTCCCAGCCTCGCTGACTCGGCGATTCTGTGATCCAACGTTTCTGTGTCCCCCGGGATGCACCGGCGGGAGCGGCCCCGCAGCGCCCGCGCCCTCCGCAGCTCCGCCGGCCGGCCGCGGGGGGGCGCCAGCGGCGCGCCCGGCGGAGGGGCGGGACAGCACGTTCCCTGCGTCCATAGGTCACCTGGACTTGACTGATGGCTCTCTTGTCCAATTACCTTGGAGCAGCGGGGCAGGGCGCGGGAGGGGCGAGCGCGGCGCGGGGGGTGTGTGTGAATGACAGCAGCAACAGCCAATGGGCGGGCGGGGCAGGGGGCGGGGGGCGGGCCCGCGGGGCCGGGGGCGGACAATGAGGGCGCCGCGGGGAGGCGGCGGCGGCTGGAAGATGGCGGCGGGCGGAGGCAGCGCGGGGCGGCCCTGCGCGGCGTGGCTGCTGATCGCCGCCGCCGCCCTCACCGCCGGTGAGTCAGGGACCGAGGGAGGGCCGGCTGTCTGTTCGCCCTTCAGCGCCGCTGCCGGGGCTAAGGGCGGTTCCGCGGGCAGGACACGGCTCTGCTGCTCGCTGCCCACCCGGTTCGGAGCCGGGCTGGCGGCGGCCGAGGATCCCCGTCCTCACCGGGGGAAGGGTCGGTGTGCCGGGGACAAAGCCCCCGGGAGCCGGCGTGGGCAGGGCGGGGGCGCCGCGGTGCCAGGGCAGTGATGCGCGGCGGCCCCGTGTCAGCGCTGGTTTCGCAGAATCCATTAGCTTGGAAAAGAGCCCCGAGATCATCGAGCCCAGCCGGGGACTGGGCACCGCCGTGGGTCCTTCCCCCGGGGACGCGGGTGGCGTTTGCTGGGAGAGCCGCGGCGTGACCGAGGAATGGAGACGCTGGGGTTGTGGTGAATGGCTTGATTCGGTCAGTGGTGAAGTATTTGGGTGGAGGGGAATTGTGTCAGTCGGGTGATGCACTCATGGCTTGTATAGGTGGAGAGTAAGTGCAGAATCGCTGAACGGGTCGGGTTGGAAGGGACCACAGTGAGGTCATCTGGTCCAACCTCCCTGCTCGAGCAGGGTCATCTCAGAGCACATGGCACAGGATTGCATCCAGATGGTTCTGGAATATTTCCAGTGAGGAGTACAAGGCTATGGAGCTGTAGGAATGGCCAGAGTGATGCTTCACTCCTCTGTGGCTTATGTTCTTAGAGGGTTCCATGCATCACTTGGACTCGACAAGTTACATGCATTTCCCACGCTAGCTCACTGTGTGTAGATGCTGGGCATGGACAGTGGGGGAATATCCAGTGTTATACATCCCAAATATCCAGTGATGGATATTTTGGGTTGGCAGTACTTGCTTAGTGGGTAAAACTTTGTGAAGTACCTCAGTAGGAGACATTAAGAAACCTGATGCCTCCTCAGTTCATGTGTCCGGAAAACCGTGTAAAACCATAAGTCTGTCTGGGAAGAGGTCTATTAAGAAACTGTGCTGAGTAGTAAGGAGCTTAAAATTTATTTCATAGAATTTTAGGATGGTTTGGGTTGGAACAAATCTTAAAGATAATCTTGTTCCAGTCCCACTGCCATGGGCACGACATTGTCCACTAGACCAGGTTGCTCAGAGCCCCATCCAGCCTGACCTTGAACATTTCCAGGAATGGAGCATCCAAGAGTTCCCTGGGCAACCTGTTCCAGTGCTTCCCTACCCTTACAGTGAAGAACTTCCCCCTAATATCTAATTCCTATTAATATTCCTCTTCCTAAATCTATTCCCAAAGGGCATTGTTTGCATTTGTTTAAGATGAGTGCATTTTGCAATAAAGAGGTAGAGATTGCTAAGGCTTCCTGTGTATCTTCAGAGACAGACTTAGTATTTAGGATTAAGTAGGTAGATGTGAAATATGCATATCTTACAGTAAAACTGAGATCTTTGGAAATACATATGGAGGCAAGAGAAGAAGGAAGCATATTTTCCCCTGACCACAACAAAAGGTACAGCTGCAGTAATGCTATGGGTAGTGGGAGTAGCAGATCATTGTAGAAGGTCTGAATTTAGTCCTGTGTTGGCTTCTTCTCTCCTTGCACATCCTTACTCCTCCTGCCTGCTGTGAAAAGCAAGGTTTACATCTTTACATGGGAATAAGTGATCAGAGTGCAGGCTCTTCACCTCTCTTGCATACCCAGAGGAGTTTGGTGATGAGAAGGAAAAGATGACCTTCCCCTGAGTTTGGGGTGCTAAGGAGTACTGCATAATCAGTGCTGTGCATTTCTTCTTGCCTGTGTTATTTAGGCTCCTGATGTTTTTTCAAGGGTCTCATTCCCATTCCCTTTCCTCATGCTGGATTTTCCCCTCGTGAGAGGTTCAGAAATCAAACCCTGCCTTTTTTGGCGGGGGCAGGAGTGGTGTTTGCAGAGGGCTGTGCTGTTCCCTCGCTCAGGTGTGGTGTGTGGCTGGGTGATGTGCTGCACAGGTGGCTGCTGTGCCTCCTGCCTGCTCTGCTCCCTCTTCATCTGCTCCGTGGCAGGTCTGCTCCTGTGGCCAGGAACCTGCAGTGAGACAGAAATACTGCTCAGGGTGCTCTGCTGTGCAGGCCCCATTAAACACCACAGCCTGCTCTGCCAAGCCTGGTTGCTTCACAGCTAGGCACAGATAACACAATTCTAGGATTATTTTCATATGTGCATGTGTGGGTAAGGAGTTCATCTTGCTTCTTTATGCTCAGTCATCTGAAAACCCCTCTGCTTCATTTACTTGTAAGAGTGAAGGATCATTGTCAAATGTGCTGTCTATGATTCTGGGGACATTTTGTAGCATAAGTTGTTAATCTAGGTATAATCTCTTCTGTGCATGAGTGAGCCTGGAGCAAACAGCCAAGAGTATCAAGAAAATGGAGTATTTGGCAATTGTGCATTTGTAAGCCATGTAATTATGACTTAAAGTGGTATCCTGCCTGTGTCTGACTTGAGGGTGGTGCCTGATTACTCCTGATAGTCTCAAAAAATGTATAGATATTACTGGAAAGAATAATTATGATTTTTTTTATTCTTCTTTTTGATACCAGCAAAGCTTGATCATTTTTGAAATTAATTTTCTCCTACTACCCCTTTTATACACACTCATACAAGTGCACGTGGGCACATCCACATGGGTCAGTAACAAGCAGAGCATTGAGATGTTGAATAGCTCAAGTGCCTGTTACTGCTTTGAGCTCACCAGCTCATTTCAGTTGCTGCTTGAAATGTTTCCTGAAAATAACAGTGTAAGTCAGGGTTGCAATGCTCACTTGGTGCCTGTGCCAGGTTTAGTCAGAATTCCTGTAGTCACCCCCGTCAGAAGCTGTTAGTCCTTTTAAGCTCAGCCCACTGATGCTGCAGGTGGGAAAACTGCCTTGCCTGCACTGCTCAGTGGGTTCTGCAAAGCAAAAGCTGGATAAACTCTCAGCTCACCTTGCTGGCAGCAGCAGCAAAAAGTTCTTGAATATGTTGAAAAGTCTGTACCTTAATGTTTTGGTGATAAAATGAGGTAAGATAGACAGATGCTCCTTGGCCCCAGCTATCCAAAGGTCTCAGTCTCTGACAATTACTTGTGTAACTAATAGCATGCATAGCTGTGTTGCTTGTTGTCTGAATTAAAATTAATTGTATGAAACAGCAATTCCACTGCCTGTCTGTGGACCCATCTTGTCCTGACTAGTGCTGGATATCCTGTGTCCCATACAGACTTGAGATGGAAGGCCAAAAAATTGAAACTCAGTATTGTCCTGTGCTGTTTGTCTTGAAAGATTTTAGTCTGAGTAGTTTCTAAAGACTTACTGTTTTTCTGGAGAAGTGACATATAGATCATCATCAGGTCATCTATCCAAAGTTTATTATTATCCCCTGTAGTGGCAGTTCTCCCAGTGTGGTGTGATGTGATGTGGTTTCATCATGTATGGCATACATTAACATGTCTTCATATAATTAACAGAATAAACAGCCTGGTATGCAAGAAAATACATTTTTGAACTATTGAATGCTAACTCAGGATATCCTAGGAATACATCAGAAAGCTGGAAGCTCTGTGTGTGAAAACATTAACATCCTTAGGTATCCTTTTGTTTTGTTTTGTTGTGTATGGTTTGTGTGTCTGTATTATTTTAGTGGTCTGGGTTAGTGGCACCCCACAAGAAGTGATTAGCACAATGGAGAGGATGTGAGTATCTTGTGTAAGAGAAGGCTGTGCCAGGAGAGGACAAGAAGTTTTGAACTGGCTTTATTGCCAGCAAAGGAGACTTGGGGAACTCTAACTGCAGTGATTCACTGTTATCTCTAACAGCAGTTGTGTGGAAAAGCAAGTGTTTGCTCAGATTAGGGTTTAACAGTAAGCAGTACCCACAGCACAGAAGATGTGGCAATGCATCCTAAGGCAGGGTTAACATCAGCATTTTTTGCTGAGCAGGTTGAAAGTTTTTGCCTCCCAATCTCTTTTATCTTTAAAGGGCTATTCTGTTACTTGTCCTGAATAAGCTTTCGAAAAAAAAGAAAAAGGAAAATATTTATATCAAATAAATGTATTGGTACTAATCTGGGACAGAATTAATTTAACATAACAATGTTTTGCCCTGCCTCCTTGTTTTTGCATTGGCTCACACAGCACAAGGCCTTTCTTGTTTGTCACCCCTCCCTGACAGCAGATGGTGAGGAGTTGGGAGGGCACCACAGAAGTCATGGTCAGCAATGAAGGCTGGGAAAAGGAGGAAGGAGGTTGTTTGGAATTACAGCATCTGTCTTCCAGGTCACTGTTATGCCTGACAGAGCCCTTCTTTCCTGGAGCTGGTGAACACCTGCCTGCTGATGGAAGCAGTGGGTGATGGTTTGTCCTTTCCCTATTGCAGTTTTAATCTCAACCCTCGAGTTTTTTCCCCTTTTACACTTCCACTTCTCTCCCTCACTGGGGGTGTGAGTGAGGGGCTGTGCAGGGCTGAGCTGCCTGCTGGGCTTAGCCCACAGTCCTTGTACATTGTTCCCTTGGGCTGCTGTGCCTCTCAGCTCCTGCATTTTCATGTATCTGTTGAGTTGGCACTTTGCACTCGGTGCTGCTGCTAGGTTTTGGCTTAAAGTGCATAAGGAGAAGTGGAAGGCTGTGGTTGTTGTTGTGAGCTCCCTTTCCTCCAACCCTGCAGAAAAAGATGCTTTGTGGTACATTTACTGATGTGTCACATACTGGTGTTAAGGGGCACAAAGGGAGCTTGCCTGGAAACACTGGTTATACCCTACCTTCAGTGCTTCAGAGCAGATTGAGATTCTGATCCTTAAGGGAGGGTTAAACTCTGGGCAGTGTAGCAGTTGTCAGTGCTTGGTGGCACTTTCAGTTCACGAGATGGAGGTAAATCAGGGCAGGTCATCTCCAGGTGGGTGAAATGGCCTTTGCTGGAGGTGTTTACAGTTGGCTGCAAGCCACCTGTTATCCAGTAACTTGTTTTTGTAATGTGTGCAAGTGAAAGCTGGTGAACAGGGCTCCCACTTGGTAATACATTCCATAAAGCTGTGTGTGCAGCAGGAGTTTGGAAATCTGACTGATTTCTGTGTCTTGAGGTGTTCAGATCCAGGTCTGGCAGGATGGAAGGTGCTGCTCCAATCCAAGGGACAGCTCTAGAAATCACCACATGTGTAAACTGGGAAAGTGATGTAGTGTGCTACAAGGAAGGCCATAAATTCTTCACAAAAGAAGTGTTCCTGAGAAAAACCAGCTGAATAGGCTCCTACTTGGTGCTTCCTAACCCTCCTCAGCTGTACAAAACAGTATGCAGTGGACTGGGCTAGGGTGTTGGTCTGGTTTGAAAGAAAACAATGGTGAAAGGGCTGTTTTGAACACAGATTAGTTCCTGATCAGATTCATCTTGTTCTGACTGTGCATGTGAGCTATTTAAATTGGCACCACCACTGACAAATTCTTGTGGAGCAATGCTTTGAAATATTTAGCATGGGCTTTTCCTTTTGGTTTTGTGGTTGTGCTGCTGCAGGTTATAGCTGGTTATGAGTTTGCTCAGCAGTTCAGTTAGCAAGTAAGTGTGAGATTGCTGCAAGCTTGGTGCCAGAGCTGGCTACAGATGTTCAGCAGTCCATGGATCAGTCAGGAATCTGGTCCTCCAAGGGCTTTGGATTGGCTTGAACTGCTGGAGTAAGCCTCTAGTCACACCAGAATATATTGGCTGCATGACAGTGACACCCTCCTGTCAGCTGAGGAGGGTGATCACTTCAATGATGTAATTTCATTTTTCTTCTTGCTCAGTTAAATGGTAAGATTTTATTTAAGAGGTTTTAATTGAGTCTGTCTGTATACAGAAAAAAAATCCTGTGCTCACCTTTCAGGCTGGTGGAAATACCAGTACTTGGCAAGAGATGGACATGATTCTGGTTCAGGAGTGATGACAGGTGGGAATGAGTGTTCATGGAATGCTGATGATACCTTGGATGGTGCAAAGTGCAGCTTTTGCAGATGTTTCTTGGTAGACTGAGTTGGTTGCAGCTTTGTGAATTGGTTACTGTGAAAGGGTCAGGAAAAGGGCAGTGTCCTGTGTCTGATATGTGGGCTTTGCACTGTATGTATCCATGAGACTTAGAGTGTTTCCACATCCTCCTTGAGACATACAGGGTATCCACATCCTCTGTGTATCCACTGCCTGGTTTGTTTTGGAAATCTGTAGTTCCCATGCTGCTGATGATGGATTTTGTCAAAAAGATGCTGCATACCATCAGCAGTTGGCAGCATAACTGGTATTTTTAACATAGTTTCACTTGAGATACTATTAATAACCAAAAAAAGAAAAAAGCCTGGAGGGAAGCTTTTGTTCCAGCCAGCAATCTGTCAGTCTCTACTGTCCACTCCATGGATTTGGGTTTTTCTGTTGTTTGGTTGTGGTTTTTTTAGTCTACAACTTTTGATCCTTAATACTCTCATTTCCTTAGTAGTTGTGACAGTTTTAGTGGATTGCTATACCAATTTTAGGAAATGCTTGTGATGGTGGGATGCTTTTTTTATTCCCTCTGCCATGTGTTGAGATGTTTACCCAGCTTCTCTCAGATCTTTAGTTAAGTAAGCTTCATTCCCTATTTGTGGGGAAAAATCTGGTGTATTTCAAGGAGGCTTTCCCATCTTTTCTGGCTTTCTGTAATCTGTGTTCCCATTTTCTGGCATCTTTCCTTGTGCCCAGAAAATCATGTGCTGTGTTTGTTAGTGACTCTGTTGGTATTGCAGGATTAGAGGTAGAACTGCTGTCATCAGCTGTTCCAGGTACCCTTTGCACTTTGAACAGTTTTACTTAACTTGCCCCCTTTGGGTTCTCCACTCTTTTGGTTTGGCTTTGTCAACAAGAACTGTTTACTTGCATTGGAGCACTTGTAAACCTACTTGGGCATGGGAGGAAAACCACTTCAGGGCTGTTGAGCAGAAAAATGCAGTGTGTGGTTTGGAAAGTACCTGAGCTGCTGGTTGGTGTCCCAGCCTGCAGCACAGGCAGGGAAGTGTTGCTTTGTGGTCCCCAGGGAAAGGTACTGGAAGTAACTGGAAGTTTCTTGCCTCAAGAGTAAGTATCTGCCCAAACCTGACAAATGACTGATGCTGGAATAGGAGCATGAAGCTGTGCAGCTACATTGCTTGTTTGTAGTTCTGAGCACCTTTACAAGCATCTCTGTTTTATGAGATGAGAGAGTTGAGAGTGATGTAGCAGTGAAATTATTTCCTCTGGACTGAAGAAGAAATCTGTTGCCTGGCAAGGGAGCTCAGGCATTTTTTGCTGTTTCTCATGCTTCTTAATTTCTGGTTAAAGCATGGGCTTTGAAAGTAAATCTCAGCATAGTTTTTTTTTTGCTGCTCCCTGGCAGAACAATGAGCAGCTCTGCGTCATACAGATGAGAACACGCCAAAAGCTGACCCTGAGGTGTGGGAGGAGAAGGAAGTACCAAAGTTTGGTGGCTCTGGAGACTTGTGTTTAAAGTCCTGTCAGAGGAGGTGCATGGAGGTATGGAGGGCTGAGATACATGGATGTTATTGTCTGCTTTGACAGCTTAGCCACAGCCTGCTCAAGACTTCTCAGTGAAACTGCTTTCCTTTCACTTGGGGTGACAAGATGCTATTTTTTTCCCTCATTGTTGAGTCAGGCAGAACTTAGCTGAATGTGCAAAGAGGCCAGGAGAAAGTGAATGTTTCTTTAGCAGATGCTTGTCTCTGCTCAGGGGATGAAGGTTTCCAGCAGCATGGTGACAGGAGGTGGTAGGTGTTCATGGGCTGGGTGTCACAGCTGTGCTTTCTGATTCCTGGAGCTGCAGGAATGTGTTAGTGGAGACAGGAAACTCTCTTTCCTCCAGCAGCCTGGGTTACTTGACAAGATTGGCAACCTGGGGAGATGCTGTGGCAGCAGCTAAAAGCTGTTCTGGTGAATTGGCATTTGAGAGTGAAATTTACCTCTTCTGTCCTCCTTTGAGGCAATGGAATTTAGTTTTCGTTGCTTTGAAGCTTAGATGTCAAGATTGGTTGGTGTGACTCTGTCTAGTCATGGTTTCTGTAGCTGTTTTGCTTTGTGTCCTGTGTAAATGTAGGGAGTGCAGCCCCAAAGATCATGGTGACAGGGGGGCTGCAGGGACAGTCTCCATGAGGAGGGGCTGGACACGTGGGGCTTCTTGATACCTGTGTGGTGTTGTCCTTGTGAAGTACACCATGGTTTGCTCCTGGGTGGAACTGCTGGCGTGGGTTCTACTTTTCTGTTAAAGCTAAATGCTGCGAAGGAACTCTTTGTGTGGAAATTCTATCCAGCATCTGGGTGCTTTAACAGTTCTTGTGCAGTTTCACAGGAACAATTTTGGCATGTCTACTGTTATTGAGGCAGGAAAGCCAAGGCTTCTCCACCAGGTGTTTTATCCACAGTGAAGAAATGGTCTGTGGGGACATGGGTGCCTGTGGTTGCAGATGGGGACTATAACTTTGTTCTGGCTTTCTGGGATGTTTTGTAGGGGTCTGGCTGCTATTGTTTCATGCTGATTGTACAGGGCAGCTGCTTTGTGGGAGAAAGGACTAAATGCCATGCAACCCTAGCTGTCAACAGGAGATGTTTCACAAGACACTTGACATTGAGTAAGAGTGTTTGTTAATGAAAGCACCGATTCTCCAGTGTATATTGTTTTTGTGACTTTAGACCCTTAGTTATTAGAAAAAAACACATCCTCCCTTCTGATGAAACTTCTGGGCTGCCAGGAAGACCAGAGTGAAGATAATGAGACCCTGGATTTTCTGTCATGTTGTCAAGACCTTGCATCCCTAAGTGACTTCATCTATAAATTGTATACATGGCTGTACTACCAGGTGCCTTTAAGATAAGCAAAGCAAGTTGCTTGTATTGATTAATAAACTGATGATTAGCCATTTCAACAAGAGGGGAGTAACACTCTTCCTGGAGTAGGATGGGAATGATAGCAGCCATAAGCATCCTGTATTTAACAGTGTGAGGAGAGTTTCCATGTGGGCTGTGTTTGTGCTGATGGAAATAACATGCCTGTGATTACAGGGTTAGCTGTTTGTGTTCTTGGTTTGTTAGGTCTCTTAGTGATCAAATTGAGTTGAATCCAGGGGAATTGAGTTTGTTTTGGTGTGTTCACAGTCTTAATTAACAGAACGTTTTCATTGGATCCAAGGTCTCAGTAGAAACAGTGGCCTGCAAGGAAATTTTAATTATCTATGTGTTAGTTAGTGTACAACTTTGGTGCACAGAAGAATTTCTTTGTGATATGCTACCAAACCAAATGGTCAACCATATTTCTACATAAAAATGTAGAATAAAAACAATTCTTGCCCAAAATATTTTTTTAAAAAATCACTGAGGCAAGTGCAAGCAACCAGGGAGTACAAGTTTAAGTAGGAAAAGATTACTTCAGTTTTAAAAGGTGTTGATGTCCAAGCACTGACAGCTTAGGCACTGTTGGATTCATACAGATGCAGTTACCACATGCTTTGGAGGGCTCAAAGAAAGTGAAAGGATTTTGCAGGTTTTGAGCAGATCCTCCCAAGCCTGAGGGACAGCATTTAAGAGGAGGTGCCACAGTTTGGATTTGAAAAGTTTTGGATGAGACCAATACTATAATGTGGTTGGGGACAAGAGTCTGTTCATACTGGAACAGGGATGTGTGCTTGGTGTCATTTCCACTTCAGGGAAGGAGGCAGTGGTCTTGCATGTGTGATGTCCCCCTCTTCTTAGTGTCACCCTTGGAGCAGCTTGGTTACAGAACTGCAGTACTTGCTGGTCTGTTCCTGTCTGTTGGGGCACCCAAGACAGAGAGTGTTTTGGACCTGATTAGCATAAGAGATCTGATAATCAGGATGCCTTGGCAAGAACAAACAGAGCTTGGAAGACTGAATGAGCACTGGCTGACAGGAAAGAAGATTGAATCAACTTCTGCAAGCAAGAGATGTTGCAAAATGTATAAGTTTGTTTATGTGATGATCAACCCAATCATTGTAGTAAAAAATTACTAGCCTTCCTAGAATAGTATATAAACATATGTAGTCCACAGTAAATCTGGATTTTGATCACCAGTCAGTCTTCCACACCTCTATCTGTCATCATGACCAATAACTGTCCATCTGTCCAGGGCAAAAAGCACATCACAATAATGAAGACCAAGGTACAAACTGGAGGTTTTAGTCTGGTGTTAGCTGAACAGGTGACTGGAAACTCTGAAAGACTCTGCCCTGACCTGGGAAGAGCTCAAAGTCAGAGGTGCTGCACAGGTGTTGGATTGGAGAGACACACAACAGGTCCATGGTGGTAAAAGCAGTTGGGGAGGGCTCTGAGCTCTGCTTTAGTCCCATTGAGTGTGAGCTGACAACTGAGCATTGACAAAGATGTCAGACTGAGGCTGTTCTTAGAACAGAAGGAGACAGATCCTGAGCAGAAACACAGATCTGAGCAGTCAGTGCAGTGATGGGAGCTTGAACTTGTTTTGCAGATGAGATCTCTGAGGAAAGAGAGACCTGAGAGTAGAGAGAGCATTGATGGAGAATGAAGATCTGTGGTGGAAAAATAGGAAAAGATTAGTAAGTTAGTAAGAATATGAGTGTCTTATCCTATTTCAAGAGCAGGAGGATTGTCTGGAAAGGAAAATGTGGATGGAAAGTTTTAATTGCAGTGTGGGGGTTGAAAATGGAGCTGGAGAAAGTTATTATAGTTGGAGTAAAACTGCTTGAACAACACTAGAGATTTAAAAGAAATGGCTGAAGAGGCACAGGTGGGTTTTTTTCAAATTATTTTGATGATAGGTGAGAAAATGAGAACCATTTTTCTGCTGAAAAGAATAAAATCAGCTGAAGGCTAAATGAGATGTTCAGAAGGAAATACTGGAGCTGTGGGCAGTTGGACAGGGTGATGGGATCAAGGTGGATGCATGGGAGAAGAGCAAATATTTATTTTTGCCCTATGTACCTTACTGACCTTGATTCCTAAAGCACTCTTCTCTCTCAGACAGTTTCCTGGGATCATTTTTTCCTCTCGAGAGGAACTAAGGCTGAGTAAGCTTGAGGAATAGAGCAGTAGCTAAGTGTGACTGAAATATGACTCAAAATTCAGCTTTCTCCAACTGGAATATTTATATAGGTGTAGGAGCTGGAAGGTGGATGTAATCCTGGTAACTGTGGAAAGAGGAGGAAAAGAGCTAGAGCTGGAGATGATCCATGTAGATTTTATTATGGCAGAGGAGGCCAAAGAGTTCAAGGTAGTGGGAATAGCCACCATATCAGTAAAAGTATGGGATTAGAGGGCTGAGGGTGAACAACTGACAAATCTTGTGGTCTCTCTACCAAATAGTCAGGTTATAATTTAAGGAGCCTGTGTCTCATGCTGTAAGGCAACAGAAGCAGGAAGAATTTTTTTGAAGCCGTGAAAGAGGCAGAGGGGAGAAAATCAGCAAAGAACATTAAATTGAGCCAGCAATAGGACAGGTGAAAATTAAACTGGATAACCTGATAGAAATTTCTGTACAGGATTACATAGTTCCTTCCTCCCCAGACTAGGGAAAAAGTAGGGAGAAGTCCTTTTTTTTTTTTTTTTGCTTCACTACAGTTCCAGTGAGAACAGTGACTTCTTTAGATTAGGCAGATCTGTGCTACCCACTGCCTGTGTGTGGCAAGGAGTTCTCTGTACCATGTACAAGCAGACAATGTCTGTGCAGGCTCTTTTCTTCCTACACGAATACTGAGGGCATCTTGCTTATTTTATGCTTGAAAGAGAGGTTTGTTCTGTGGTTTGGACTTATTACAATGGACTTTATTTTATTTTATTTTTCTTTTCTACACCATTAGCTGGAAAAAATACATAAAGCACAGCAGCTCTCAGTTCATTTAATTTCATTGCTAGAAGTCTTTGTATGTTCCAAATAAATATTTGGTAGTTGTTTTACAAAAGAATATTTTTTGGCCCACAGTCATAGTATGTACAAGAGAAAGGAAGCTCTGAAAAAAACCTCAGGATGAAAATTCACCATCCCTACTCCCCACCCCCCTTGGGGTGCTTTTTCTCTTGGAAGTGAGAGCAGTGATGAGAGGAGAATCTCGAGGTATCAAGAGACAACCTGATGGGACAGAGGATTAGTGAATTTTGGAGGAGAACGCTGTGGATTGTGAACAGCAGGATTAATGAATGGTGGTTTCTTCTAGTTTTGGTTATTGCAATTACTGTGATGTGCTCCTCCCACCCCTGCTTGCATGCCCATTCTGTCAGATGTTTGCTGTCCAGCTTCTGAAGGCTGCAGAGCTGTTTGCTCTCACTGACTAAAAACTCAAACTTCATGATTTAAGGACTAAGGTAGGTGAGTATCAGTGATGATGAGAGACAGGGGGACTGAGTGGTGATCAGAATCTGAATTACTGTGAACTGTATGTGCTTATATACTATCTAGGAAGGCTAGTAATTTTTTACTACAGTGATTGGGTTAGTCATCACATAAATAAACTTATACAGTTTGCAATATCTCTTGCTTGCAGAAGTTGATTCAATCTTCCTCTCAGCCAGTCTTGATTCAATCTTCTGGTAGTCCTCAAAGCTCTGTTTGTTCTTGCCAAAGCATCTTGATTATCAAATCTTTTATGCTAATTAGGCCCAAAGTACAACAGGTGAGTTTTTCTTTATTTTATCTGAACAGTCTTCAACTTACATCTTTCTGTTTGGTCTGCCTACTTAGAGCTACTTTATTCAAAACTGAGAAGCAAATCAGCTGAGGTACTGATGGAGCAGGAAGGGTTGTTCTCCTGTTCTAACAAGGGGATTTGAGGTACTGGAGCCCAGAAACATAGAATCCTATGAACAGAGGTAGATTGCTGTTACCATCTCTGTGCTGAAAATCATGGTTTAATAAAAATCAAAACTTATATTTGAGGTACCAGGAGCACACGTTACATGTGCACCACCCACACTGACTTGACAAGATTTTTGCTTTCACGTGGATGTGACATAAACACTGACATTCTCTTGTGATGTCACAAGGTCATGCTTTGTTTTTCTACATAAATCTGAATGGATGTAGAGATGTATCTGCTTAAATTTGGATAGGGATAGTGCATTGGCAGTTTAGAGGTGCCAGATAAAGCATATCTTCAACACGTTTTCCAAATCATGATGAATATGACTTGTTGGGAAAACTAACAATGACTTGTTAGGAGTACTACCAGTACAAGCACAATATCAACATTGATTACTTGAAATCTGGGGGATGTTTGTGGTCTGCTTGCTGTTTTCACTGTGCCAAAGGTAGAAGAAAATTAAATGCTTGTAAACTATAGCAGAGTGATTATTTCTGAGGCCTTGCACATGCAGACCTGGGAGCATGGCAGAGGGCAGGAGTAGAGGCATAGCTGTAAGTGAGAGACATTTGCTTCTCAGCTTTCTGGAGGTGAGCCTCTGTTTTACCTACAGCTAGGAAAATCTGGAGATATGAAACAAGATGTGTGCCAGAGAGGAAACTGAGTAATAGCTGGGCCAGGCTGTTAGTTCCTCTGATGAGGTTTAATTATCACAATGCCTGCTGTCAGCTGGGACGAAAAAGTATTAAACTCATCCTTTGCACCATAGAATTGACTTCCACAAAGTGTTGTAGAGGAAACATCTGTGAGTGGAAAACATCCTGTCACAGATAATACAAGGAAGGAGAAGTGAATGTACTTGGCCTGCTCTCTACTTGTTTGATTGCAGGTATAATGCAATGTCTGTGCAATCACCCGATGCAGGAGTTACTGATGCCTCTTGTCTTCTGCCCTTGTAGGCAGTGTGATGTGAACTTCCTCATTCTCAAAGCAGCACTGATGGGTCTTGTTCTCCTCCTTTCTTCTCTTTGCCTTTCCCATGCAGTCCAAGTATCAGCAGTGGAGGTGAACACCCCGGAGGAGATGTTTGTGGAGAACGGGACGGACGCCAAGCTCCCGTGCACGTTCACGTCCGTAGAAGTGATCAGCAGTGCAGCATCTGTCTCCTGGAGCTTCCAACCAGAGGGAGCAGCCACTCGTATCTCAGTAAGCAATGGCTGGAGGGGAGCAGACCTGGGAGGGGAGGCTGGCATAGTTGAGCTCTGGTCTTCTAGTTGGTTCTAAGGAGCAAGCAGATATGGATTGGACCCTCCTTCGTGTGCCTTATCTCCATCACTGTGATTTTAGGGGGCTTTTTTAGTGTTGTATGAAAATATTGCTTGATCTCTGCTGAGACTGGAGTGGGCAGTGACCACAAAATATACTAGTTACTCTGTTAGTCTTAGAAGAGGGATGTTGGCATGGAAGCTGTATGTATGGAGTAGATGAACATCTAGGAATCTTGTAAATCCTCTATCCTTTTGCATTTGATGGAATATAGCAGTCAGAGAATTTGAATTAGCACTGTAATTGCAGGGTTACATTGTGTATTGTGCATGTTGTTTATTTTGCTTGTGTACTGTATAGCCTCTGCTTGAGAGGGTTTAAAGTAAGACCAGTCTCCCTGGTTTCAGAACAGAATTGAATAGCTCAAATCAGGAAGCAGTTACATCCTCATATTATAGTTACTTGACAAATGAAAAATCAGGCTAGCAAGGAACTTGGGCAAATAATATTTGTCATGGCTCAGTTCCTGTATATTGGGCCCAAGGGGGCTCATATCCTTTGGATGTAAGTCTTCAAAGAAATTACTTTGGTTGGTTGATAGCTGTCTTCTTCCTCTTCTTCCTCAGACACTTCTGCTTCTTTCTTGTTCCTTGTACTGAATGAGAATTTAGAGGAAGCAGAACAAGGAACTCTGGGGCACCTTTGAAGATTTGGGGGCAGCAGGTTGCTCAGCCTGTTTGTGTTTGTCTCCTTCCCTCTGCTACAGACATGAGCTGATTTAAGCTCTAGGAGCTCCTCAATGCTCAGAGCAGAGATGGCCAAAACCAGTGTGTGAGCATCTTGCTCAGTGTGTAGAGTTCTGAAGAACAAGCTTCTGAATTCTCAGTGGAATAAATATTTAGTTTTGAAGAGGGAGCTCTTCCCATTGGGAATCCAAAGCAGGAGTTGGGGAGAAGTAAGGGAAGTAGGGCACATTTCCTGCCAGTGCTGAGCAGGATGGGTGAAGAGAAGCCATCTGTTGGTGAATTTCCGCTCCCCAGATTTCCTGTTTTGCCATTCCCTTGCTGCATCACTGTTCAGTTGTAGGAATACAGCTTCAGCACATAACATTGTTTTTTGGAATTGGAGTCAGTTCTGGTGTTCCACCTGGATGTAGCCATCAGCACAACTGAAAGAAAAGCAAATTTTCTTTGAGCAGCAGGGACCCAGCATAATTTGATGTTAATTCTGTTTCTTTTGAGGGTCTGGGGAGGTGTAGAGGGGATGTTTGTTTATGAGCCTGAGTCATGGCATTGCATAGCTTGGTGGGTGTGAATTTGAAAGACCAATCTCATGTTCAGCTTATGTCTGAGGTAAGCCCATGCTTCTCTTTACAAGGATGGTCTGTGTCCCTCTAGAATCACACTGGCAATCCTGTGGCCATGTGGTGAAGCTGACTTGACTGGGAGCTTCCCCTGCTTGTCCCCTTCCCTCACCACGTGTTCCAAAGTCTAATCTCACTCCACCACAGGCAAGGGATGGCTTGAGGCACATTACTTGTGTTTCAGGACACGTTTTACTTTGTGATTTC
This sequence comes from Setophaga petechia, assembly GCA_024362935.1. NCBI lineage: Eukaryota > Metazoa > Chordata > Aves > Passeriformes > Parulidae > Setophaga > Setophaga petechia. The sequence goes on along the minus strand of JANCRA010000013.1, from coordinate 4,502,188 downwards.
TCCTCCCCCAGGTCAGGACATCTAGAGAGCTGAGGAATCTGCCTCTGGGCTTTTAGACTTCAGTGGGGTGACTTCCCCTGTGCACAGGGGTGTGGTAATGCAGTGCTGCTGTGTTAAAGGTTACAATCCAGCTGGAAAAGCTGCAGGCTGATCCAGAGTCCCTCCAAAATGTTGACAGCTGGCTGTGTGCTTGCCAGCTTTCCACCACATGAAATACTTCATTGAATTGATGTTAATCTGTAGACAACAAATAAGACTGACTGCAAGTAGGACAGATGGCCATGATGTGCAGATACCTGATCTGGACAAGATTTATGCTGCCAAGTGATAAGGCCTGATATTCAGACTGCAGGTCTGATAGAGAGGGTGTTGGAATAGGAAATCTGAGATCAAGGGCAGGAAAAAGGACAGGAGGTGACTTGAATGGAAATATGGGGCAGTAGGCAGGCTGTTCTGTGGCAGAGCCACTGCTTTGTAAATAAGACAGGAGGAAGAGGAAGCTGGAATATTGTCCTAAATTTCTTTCATTGTTCTCTGGAGACTGAGCTGAAGGGAATTCAGCTTGATTCCTGATTAGATTTATCTTGCTGTCCTGCAGAACACCAATTAAGAAAGAATGTGCTCTTGCAATTCTCCTGCAACCTTGATGCCTCCCATGTGTTTGAAAGCAGAGTTGTCCTGTAGAAGTCTATGCACTTCTATTGCTGTAAATTCCAATTTTGGGCAGGTATAATTAGGAAATACTCAGTTTCTCCTTAGGCTGTACTAAGGAGGTTTATTCTTCCAAGAGTTTTGGTCATGTATTGGGAATGCAGAGCCAATGTGCAGCTTAGTCACTTAAAAACTGGGAAACAGTTATATTTAGTTACCTGAAGGTTTCTGGAAAACAGCTAGATATACTCTAAATTGGTCATGGGATTTTCTGAGGGGGTGGAAGGAAGGGAGAGTATTGCATGTTAATTTGGCTGTGCTTTAGTTGCAAGTAACACACAGCAAAACACAAGATGGGAAACTTGGTATCCTTTTTCTGCTAGGCTGCAGGCAGCTTCCTGTGCCTGAAAGACAGATGGCTGTGTTCCAGGAGTGTTCTGTCCTTTAATTATTATCAGGTTACCAGGTTTTTTTTCTTTCCCCCACCTCCTTGTCTGCAAAACTCTGTCCCCTGCAAAACAGAGAAAAGCCACAAAACAAATCAAAACCAACAGAAAACTGAAATTTGCAGTCTCTTGTTCTGGGGTGGTTGAGGTACAAACGTGGTTATGTTATCAAGAGGCAACAAGGCAGACTTAACAGACCACAGAAGTGGTGAGGCAGGAGGAGAAAAACCTCAGCTGCTGGCTGAGGTTTGGTAACACAGCTGGCTCTGGGAGAGTGCTGGAATAGTGGGAGAAGCACAGTGGCTCCATACTTGCTAATTGGGTTGTTCTTGTATCCTCTTTTCCTTGACTGCAGTTTTTCTATTACTCTAATGGGAAGTCATACCCTGGAAAAGACATACCATTTAAAGACAGGATCACTTGGGCTGGAGATCTTAACAAGAAAGATGCTTCTATCACAATATCAAACATGCAGTTCCGGGACAACGGCACGTACATTTGTGATGTCAAGAACCCACCTGACATTGTTGTCAAACCAGGAGAAATCCGAGTTAGAGTTGTGGAGAAAGGTATTCATTCACCCTATATGATTTTTTTTTTCTTCTCACTTGTTTTTTTCACCCCTCCATTCCTTGTCTAAATCACTTTTATTGGGGGTGGGGGAGTGGCCTGGAGGGAGCAACTGGTTTTTAATTCTCTTCTTCCAGGTCCTAATAATGGAGCCAGTATCTGTTAACTGTTTTAAAATTGTATGTCATGCCCTTTTCCTCTATGCCCACTAATTTCTGTGGCTTAAACAATTATTAGGAAAAGCTGATGGAAGGTTTAATGAAAACACATCTTCTCATTTTGAAGTCCTATGAATGTATTTCCTGCATTATGCTGCATCAAGGGTTAAGGTGACTTATGAAGTCTGGTGAGCAAGGAGAAAACCCTTGCTTGCCTGAAACCCTTCTGGTATGCTTAATGGAATGCAAAACTATAAATCTGATCCAAACATACAGAAAGTGAAATGCTACTGTGTTCCATGCAAAGGTGTTTGTGTTGAATGTGCATTCAGTTTTTTTTACTCAGATGTTCTTAAAGAATCCATGGTGGCTCTTAAAAACTTCAGAGCCTGGCTACTTGTGGTTACATGAGGCTTCTGGTTAGCATTTGGTAGCATTTGTCACAGTTGAAGAGCACTAAGATTCAGTTTCTCAGTTTGGCTCTTTATTTGCCTTTATCATCCAAAACATTTGATTGCTCAACTTGAGGTCAGCCAAAATGTGATGTTTTGTACAATGAAATGCTTGTTACAGTAATTGCATTTCAAATTTATAATTGAGGAAGGACAAGAATAAATGTTGAATTCATAAATGGCAGTGCTGATGCAGCATTCCATTAGTTTTGGTATGTTAGGAAAGATACCTATCAGTGTGTCCTAGCTGGAATGATTCTGCTGCTAGAGCAGGTGTGCACCCCTGCTCAGGAGGTCATTCCATGTTCTTATGTAGGCAAGGTCTCTATCTAATTTTTCTCTTCATGGAACAGTTTGGGTTGAGCAGGACCTCTGGAGGTCCAACTATCACTTAGAACTTTCTGTTTCTTGGAAGTTTGAGGCCTGTATAAAATAGGATCTGTTTATTTTCTCACTATGATTGTCACTATGAAGAAGCAGTAAAGCAGCTGCTGGTTTGGCAAAGTCAGGCTGGCTTGGAAAAGCCTTCTCAGGTTTTAGTCCAGGTTAAGCAGCTAAAGACTGACCTCAGTACACTAATTCAGCTGGTCTTTTTCAACAGACTTGCATGCTGGCTTCCCCCTAGGTGGGGCACCTGGAAGAGAATCTGATTCTGAATGGAGCCCTGTATTTGAAACACTTCTCACCATTGGAGAAAATGCTGCAACAGTTCTCTTCACATTTTTAGGATGACTGAAAATGTGTTTACAAGCTCTTGTAATAGGTTCTAAGTCATCCTGAACTGAGCTGGAGCAATGTTTTCAATTGGAATAAATACATGATGACATTTGTGCACATTGGTTTTTTTACTGTGTATGCATCAAATGGTTCTGAATTGTACATCTGGTGGTATAAACTGTTCAAAGCCATATTCATTCTTTGCACATTTAAATGAGCTGATAGATGATAGGTTAGCTTTAGCTTTTGGATTAAACATTTAATAAGTTCCATGGTGGCCTTATTTTTAAAAATTGCCAAACTAACTGAGCTGCTTTTCACTGCAGTACCTACATGGTAGGTAGTGTATTGGTTTGGCACTGCCTGCTTTTATATATCAGGGCACCACTAAGATATCTCCTGTGAGAAGCTGCTGGAAGCTTCCCACTTCTCATCTTTGCCCAGAAGATGGACGTGCTGCTGGCCAAAACTGGGCCAGTGAGAGAGGCTGGTAATGCCTCTGATGATATATTTAAGAAGAAAATCAAAACAAGGTCACAGGGGTTTTTTGCTCCTAGACAGAGAAGAGGGGGAGGTGAGATTATGTGAGGGAAGACAACATGGAGACACTAAGGTCAGTGGAGAAGGAGGGTGAGGATGCCAGTTGCCAGAGACAAGATTCCTCTGCAGGCCATGGTGAAGCAGCTTTGCCCCTGCAGCCCATGGAGATCCACAGGGGAGGCAGAGATCCACCCACAGCCCCTGTGGGAGGTGCCCATGCCAGAGTGGGTGGATGGATGCCTGGAGGAGGCTGTTATCCAGTGGAAGACTTGGTGGAGAGAAAGGGCCCTGCTTGCAGGCTGGAGCAGCCCATCCTTGGAGGACTGTACCCCATGGAAAGAGAAAGAGATGTCACAGCAGTTTTGGGAGGACAATCTGCCTGTGGTGGAATTCACCTTGCAGCAGGTGTGGTTTGGCTGCTGCTTGTGAGAGTGGAGCCACTCTGGAGAAGCTCATGGAGATCTGTCTCCCCTGGGAGGGATCCCACAGCCTCACAGGAGAAGAACTCCTCTCCCTGAGCAGTGGAAGAAAATCTTAGTGATGGACTGACCAAACCCCCATGCTGTCTCTCTGTGCTGTGAGTGGGAAGGAGGGAGGGGCTGGGGAGGAGAAGGTATTTTAAGGGCTTATTTTACTTCTCATTATCCTTCTCTGATTATGTTAGTAATACATTTCCCTTTGCAACTAATTCACTTTGAGTCTGTTTTGCCCTTGAAATGCTTCTCCTGGTCCTCATCTCACTCATGAAACCTTTGTTAACTTTTTTCCTTTTCCCTCCTTTGCCCAACTGTGGCAGAGGAGGATGAGTGTGCGACTCTCGTGGTGCCTGGTGTAGGGCCACTGTCAAACCATGACAGCTAGGTTGCCTGAAGAGTCTCCTATCCTTGGAGATGTCAAATCCAAAGTGGACAGAGTATTGAGCAAACTGTGCTACGTGGCCCTGCTTAATTTAAGCAGTGGGTTTGGACTAGACAATCTCAAGGCTTCCCTTCCATCTCAACAATTCTATGATGATCAGATGGAGGTATCTGAAACAGATTTTTCTATATAGGTGTAGGTTTTACCTGTTGGAGTTTTTGCTGATTCACTTGTTTTTGGTATAAGTAGCTAGAGCAGCATAGAGTCTTGTAAGAAACCCTCTGGCCTGAGATGTTCCTTGTGTTAACCATGATGTGGGGGGGAAGGAAGGGACTTTGTTTCTCATTTGTAATGGTAGTCTGTGTATTCTTTGACTTGTAGGTATTTTGTACTCATTCTCTGATTGGCTTTTGTTTCTGGCTGCTCTTTTTTGGCCTACTCTCCCCCAAAATAATATTAGGGAAAACGTGAGTAAAGCAATACTGTGTTCTTCTACATGTTTTCCTGGTATTGTACAATGATCCTGACTTAAAAAGGTTAAAAAATGGAGTCTATAAAACTGTACAGGGGTGTGTTTTGAGACACCAGAGTCATGTATAAACACTGCTAAGGGTGATCCTGAGTAGGAGCTCTGCTGTGTGCTGCATGCTCCCTGGAGAACACCCAGCATTCAGCACTCCTGGTGGGTTAGCGATGTGCTGTGTCCCAATCTGCTTCCTGTTGACCTCGCTGGGAACTGCCAGATGGCTGTAACCTGGTTTTTTTCCCCCTTCAGATACAATATGAGACAGGCTTGTCCTCATTGTCACTTGTGTTCCCTGACATGTAACAATTTTTGGTTCAACGTGAACTCTCTCCTGAAGGACGGTGACACTAAGAACACTCCTGGTGTGTGCTCTGTTCATGTTACTCTGCTGGCTGCCTGCTGCCACTGCCACTCAGGCTGCATGCTGTAATTTCTGGGTATTACATTAGTGCCTCCTGCTCTAAAGGAACCCAGGCTCAAGTGGTTTGCAGTTGTGTTGAGCAGGGCTGCAGAAGAGTTGAATGTTTTCTCCCTTCTCTCCGCAGACAGCCTGCCTGCGTTCCCCATTGCCACGGTGGCAGGGATAGCCATCGGTACGGTCACAGGGCTCTCCTCGCTCATCTCTATTGTCGTGTGTCTTGTCATCAGAAAGAACAACTCTAAAAAACGATACTCTGGGTAAGAGATCTCCCTCCTCACCCGTGGCTGATGTGAGGAACAGCAGCAGGGTCAGAGGGAGGGCTTAAAGGGGGGTAGGAGTTGTTTCAGCCAAGCCTTGGTAATCACAGCTAGAGATAGCTATGGTCATGTGGAACTGTGATCATCTGCATTTAGTGGTTTCCTCTGTACTGAGCTTGAAGAGATCTACTGACCATGAGTTGCACCTGGAAATCACTAGGTGTTGAAGTTGATCCCCAGACACAAGGATATATGCCCTCAGAGCATTTAATCCAAGACACTCTAGCTCTGATCTGTTCCCTCCAGCTCTCCTTACCCCTCCAAAGGAAAAGCACCACACATGCACTTTTAAGGAGTGCTGTGTATTGAGATTAGGACTGGATTTTTCTGTTACCAATGTCTGCCTCCTAAGCCTGGGCCAAAATACTTGCCAAAACCTCCTTCATCACCACACTTGAAAGTAAGGAAGGAGTCACTCTGCATCCATTCTCATTCACTGTCTGTTTTTTGTTAACTGTTACCATACCTGCAGGGTTTTTAGTGTTAGGAGGAAAACTCCAAAATGAAGCACAGTTCTTTGAGTGGGCATATGAAAAAGCAACAAGAACTGACAAAGGCAGATGAGAGTCCTCTGGTGATGAAACTTGCTGCTGGTGAAGGAGGTGCTTCCTTTTTTCTCCTCTCTAATTAGCTGGTAATTTGCTTCTCTAAGAAAGAATGAAAATTATGTATGTAGTCTTAGAAACAACCCCAAAACATACAAGTTTCTTCTGTTCTTTGCCCAACAAATATTCCTGCTTATTGCAGGTTCTTTGGGTTGCCCGTGGGATAAAAGAAAATAACTCCAAAAATAAGCTTGTGGGGATTTCCAAATTAAACTTTACCCTGTCCTTTTCCCAGTTGGAGAGCTTAGACAAAGTGAGTTGGCTATTGCCCAATGGTAAGGCTAAATACAGCAAGGGTGGCTGTGTGTGCTAAGAATTGTGTGGAAAGCCTGGTTTTCCCTTTTCTGCATGTGTCCTTCCCCTAAGAACTGGAAAGAACCCTGCAGTGTCATGCACCAGCAGCGTGCCTGAGGTGGCCTGCTTGCCCTGCTTCCCACTGACCTGCTCTCCAGTGTCTTCCTGCTGGAGGACACGTGTTGGTGCTGAGCCTGGAGCAGTAGTTCATGCACTGTGATTTCTTGTAGCAGATTAAACTACTCTCTTGGGAAAGTAATCTCTGAGGTTTAAATCCTGCTTTCACTGACCATGCCAGCTCTGCATGATGTGTAGAAAGAAACCAAGTGTGCTGTGACCCCCTCCAAACTTACGGACTGTCTTCTACATGATGCTAACCCGGTGTGTGGTGGTGGAGAGAAGCACTTACTCCTAGATAACCATTCTGCCTTGAACTGAGGTGGGCTGGGGCCCTGCGTGGCATCTGGAACCCCTGCATGGCCACAGTTTCCATTCATGCTCTGACTTGGGTGTTTTTTGTTTTGTTTTGTTTTCTTTCTGCCCTGGTGTGCTGGGATCGGATCCTGCTTACCTTCCTCTCCTTACAGAGATCCTGATATAGACGCCAGATTGGGAATGTAACAGGGCTGGGTCTTCTCTTCCAGTCCCACTAGACACCATGGTAACTAATCAAGTTGGTGGTTGCTGTTAATACCTGTGTGTGTGTACACATTTCCTCTTCCTTTGCTGACTAACCAGCTAGCTCTCTACTAACATCACTGTAATTTGTGCTGGAATCTGTTGGCAAAGGGATGATGCATTTCACTGGGTGCTTGGGTTTCATTGTCTCGTGTCTGACTGGGGTGGAGTTGTTGTTCATCCCAGATGATGTCCCTCCATCTCTTCCAACAGCAAACTTGCCAGTGCATTGACTAAAGCACAGGAAATTCAGAGCTCTTTCTGTGTCAAAATAAAAGTAAATTCCCTGTGAGCATTCCTCTGGCTCATACAGCTTGGGTATTGGAGAACTTGCAGGTATCTAAGTACTTTAGTTGCTTAAACCTGAGTGATAATATGCAGACAGTGTAGATCTGAGGAGTTTTGTGAATAAAGCAATTAATGATTATATAATTTTGGTAACAGAAGGGATGCATCGTTTTTGAGACAGTCACGACCCCTTGCCATGATGGCTGGGGTAGTATCTTATTTCTAACTGCTGCATGTATGAGGAGTTAAATTAAATCTGCTATGATAAGACCTACCAAAGGGTAAAAAATGCTTGCCCTGTGAGGAGGTGGTCTGCTTAATGTCACTGTCCTCGTTTGTTTCTGTACTCAATTTATACACTGTCTACAAAGACTGAGAAAAAAGGATGCCCAGTGGTTAGGGGGTTGTAGCAGAGGGCACTCCTGTGACTGCTGCCAAGGAGGAGGCTGCTTAACTCTCCTGGGTGCTTTGGTACAGGGAGGTAGACCTAGCCCTGAGAGACCCATCACTGCATTGCCCAGAAGTCACCAATTTCAAGGGCATTTGCTCTGTGGTATTAATTTTTCTGTCACAGGCTTGTTTTCTTTTCAGTCCTGCTTTAAGCAGATGAAAAGAAGCAATCAGAGGGTGAAAACCAGCAGCCTTCTTTTAGGGGTGTTGGTTTCTACCACAAGACTGTTCTTTTGTTTGAAAACCACGATTTGCCTGATTAGATACTGAAGTAGCTATATGAGGGCACACAGGATAAATGTCCTGTGTGACTCTTAAGGTAATTGCTCCACAGACTGGTGTCTGCTGGGAGAATTATTTTGGGCTCACAGCCTAACTATAAAAGCAAGGGAACTAATGCAGAGATGGGTAGGAAGTACCTTGCTTGTGTAGAGGGAGCTGGTGGCTCTGTCAAGTGTTGGCTCTAACTAGCACTGGTACAACACTTGCCTCGGTGACTGGCATTGTTTAGCTTCTGGTTAAAAGATAATTGCTGCTTGCCACTGTTAACTGAGAAGAAAACACATGATTTTAGAGAGCCTGAGTTGAATGGGAGTATTTAAGGACCAGGGGTTGTGGAGGAGCTGCTGTCCTATGTTAATAGCTGCTCCTTCCAGCGAAGCTCAGAGGAAGGACAGAGAAATGTCTCGGGAGAGATGGAGAATTGTGTGTGTTTATTTCAGAGTCCATTATGTTCATTTTTTTACTTTGGCGTAACCTGCCACATTTCATCTTGCCATCATTCGTCTTTTGTTTTTGTTTCTTTTTTTTTCTTTTTTTTTCTTTTTGTTTTGTTCTTTTTTGTTTTGTTTTGTTTCTCGTGTGCCTCTTGAACATTGTCGTGCAAACTCTGCTCTGCCACCTCGTCAGCTGCAGTACCTCTGAGAGCTTGATGTCTCCGGTTAAGCAAGCTCCGCAGAAGGCGCCCTCCGACACAGAGGGCCTGGTAAACAGCGTGCCCGCCAGATCACACCAGGTAAACTGCTCCTGCTGCTCCCCGAGGCAGGATTCCCCCCAGCCTGGGGCAGCTGCTGTGGAGAGCATCCAGGCAGGGTGGGATTGGTGCCTTAGGGGCTGTGTGCTGGTGAAAGCGCGTGCGCTGCACAGGGGGCGTGCAGGAGGCTGGGGCTGATGAGCTCTGCTGTCGTAGGCTTGGTGCAGGTCAAAGAGCAGCATCTTTGTAGTAGCTGAGATGGAGTTTTAAGCACGTTTCATACTAAATTATAAAAAACCATGGTTGTGTGTGACAGTGTTCACAGAGGTCCGAGGATGAGGGAAGAGACGAGGATCTGACTCCATGTTTCAGTAGGTTTGATTTATTATTTTCTGATATATATTACATTAAAACTATACTAAAAGAATAGAAGAAAGGATTTCATCAGAAGGCCAGCTAAGAATAGAAAAAGAAGGAATGATAACAAAAGCTTTTGTCTCGGACAGAGAGTCCAAGCCAGCTGACTGTGATTGGCCATTAATTAGAAACAACCACATGAGACCAATCACAGATCCACCTGTTGCATTCCACAGCAGCAGATAACCATTGTTTACATTTTGTTATTGAGGCTTCTCAGGAGAAAAAAATCTTAAGGAAAAGATTTTTCAGAAAATATCATAGGTACAGTTGTGATCTTGTGCATTAACATACACAGGTGATAGTGAAGTGCAGGGCTGGGGAGTGGTCAGTGAGTATCTGTTTAACACAGACACAGTAAATGTCTGTCAGGTATGGATCACCCCATAAAGCTGCCTAGTCTGTTCTGGGATGGTAATGGGGAGGAATTTGCCTTGCACTCTCATGCTCCATGGCACGTACTTCCTTCACAAGGGGAGGAGCCAAGTGCTGACCAGTTTGCAGATGATTTGTGCTGCTAAGAGCTGTCTTCTGCTGAGCCTCCCACTCCCAACTTTTGTGGGCTTGAAAGTGCCAGTCTTTGTGCTGGCTGCATCTGGCAAAGTTCTGCTGACTTTGAAGGGAAAAAATGGTTTTTATCCAGACTTAGCATCTCATGGGAGGGGACAGAGCATGAGTCAAACAGGGATTCTATGCAATGGATCTTTACCTGTTAGTAATACCAGATTTCCTTATTTGGAAGCTGTTTCTTCCCTGTTGATTTGAGTATTCCTAGCAATTTTCCTGTGAAGATACAGGTCCTGAGAGAGTTTAAGTTTAAAATGGACTTTTTCTTAATTAGCCACCTTTTAGCAAGTGGCTGCAGTGTAGTGTGTGCAAGTTAATACCTGGTTTGTTAATTTCTCCTGACAAAATAATGGAGACGTGTGTTAATGTGTTAACACTACAGGAAAAAAACAAATGTGCTAGCAGTAAGCTCAGTAAAGTCTAAGCTCCTACTCTGCTGGGCTTCTAGTTTGGTTTTGGAATGCATTTTGTTCTGGGCCCTGCAGTATTTCCAAAGTTTCAGCACAAAGACCCACAAAGCTGCCTTCTGCCTTCAGAGATCAATTATTCACAGAGGCTATAGAATCAGGATTTAGAAATAGATTTTGATTGGACTGGGTCTTGTAACAGCACACTGCCTATAAGGCCTGGATAAAACTTGCCTTTCCTAGATCATGGGAGATGCTTCTGGAATGGGTGAGTGAGACAAGTAATTCCCACCATCTCCCCTTCAAAAAACAATTTTGCAAAACCAGCACACTGAGATTTATGATACAGTACCTGTTGGAGTCAACATCCATAGGTCAAAAACCCCAAAAGTTTAGGCTAATTATTGTCCTGGCATGAAGGAGTACTTGCAAGTGCCCTAAGAGCTACACACAGATGCTGTTCTGTGCTTGCATCCTCAAAGCAAAAATACTCCAGTGTTTGGTGTGAAAACCTGTGATGTCCTCACCTTTCCATGTCCCCAGGGTTCTGAGTCTCAGTGTGCTGGAAGGAGCAGCAGAGTAAATCTAAACTTTGTATTTTTAACTCAGAGTCAGGGTGCCTTTGCCCTACTGTAGTCACTGCAGTCTGTTTCTTCATTGACAGAGTTCTCCCTGCAGGTAAGTTCCTAAAGAAAAACACAAAGTGTGAGCACTGCTGACTTCAACTGAAAAATACTGCAAATAGCTTTTGTTTCATTCAGTTTTAGTTTAGTTTTTAGAATTTTAATCTCTTTTGTCAGGCAGAGTTTCTTTTTGTGGCAGACATTTGTAGCAGCAAGTAGTTCCTCTACCTCCTTTTAAGCATTTGCCCCATCTTTACAGAAAAACTAAACATATTTCCTTGTCTTTACAAAGATCCACAGTGAAATCAGGGTAGATCAGATTTTGAACAGAATATTTCAACAAGTGAGGAAGCTAAATTTCATTTGATTAGACTTACATTGTTTGCTTCTAGCCATTGTTTGGTTGTTTCTTTAAGGGTCATATCAGCATGCAAATCAATATATTTGAAATCTTTTATCACATGCAAGTGTTTCTTGGTACTCAAGAAATGAGTTGTAGTATTCAAGCTGTTGAGGTTTCAAGGTTGTGCAGGTGAAAGGCAGACACTCATTCCTAGCAGTTCCCAGAGTTGTTGCAGGCTGTTTGCTGATTCAGGCACACTCCTGTCTCTTGGAATGCCTGGCAGTTTTTGACCAGTGGCTCCCACAGTCAAACAGCAGAGGCCTGTGGTCTTCCTTGTAGCTTTTTTACAAGGTAGGGTGTGTAGGAAGTGAATTAATGCTTTGTACTTCACTGGTGGAAAAGAACTGTGAATACAAACAAAAGTGCCTCTGCAAGTCAGGAACAGTAACAGAGGTGTTTGCTCTTAGAGTGGCATTTAAATGAATTAAATGAAGTTGATTCATTTTTTAATTTATGTATCAGTTCAAGAATCAGTGATTAAGTATTTGTCTGCATCACATCTCAGCTGAAAGTGCACTGAGCCTGCACTTCCTTTGTTTTGAGTAAAAATTACTCAGGTGTGGACCTTGCTTTCTGAGTTTGCATATCTGATTCTGTGAGTGTTGAGCTGCTTGAATCAGCTCTGCTTGTTTTCACTGTGCCCTCCTTCTCAGCAGGTTTGCTCTGTCCTGTCAGATTTGTCTGTGGTGGTTCTTGTCCCTGCCATCATTCTCTAGTGAGTGCTGTTCTACCAGGACTGTTATTTGCGTGGGTAATAAATTATTTAAACTACATGGATTTCCCATATGGATGTCCTTGTTTGGATCCCAGGACCCTGAGGAGGAGCAGTTTGTAATGCCAAGAATCTTGATTGAAATTTCAGATAACTTTCCCAGAGCCTGATCTGTTATAGTTGCAACATCATTCAGAATCTGAGAAATTTGAATCTTCTGTAGACTCCTGTTGGACCATGGTGGTCTAACTTTGTAATTCCTTTTTCTTTTTTGTAACTTACAATTAATAACTGCTGTCAAACTCTTAGCAGGTACACCTGCTGCTCTTTTCCCTTCAATTCTGAATGGAAAAATTGCAAGGCTTCAGGAAATGCTGGTTTTATATAGCAGTGCTAGTCTGTCTTCTGGTTCTGAAGAGTCAGGATGAGCTTACTTGGGATTAGATGAAAGTTCTGAATTGTTTAGACAATTTTTAAAATGGCCCAGGTGATGCTTATAGTCAGCTAGAGAATCAGTTGGCAGCAAATCAAAGAGATGAACACTGCAGTAAATCCTTGGTCCCTCCTTTTCTCTGTATAGGCTATTTACCACTGTTTGTGGGTGACTGACAGTGAACACATTGAGACAATGATAGCTGGGTTTGGATCAGCTGATCACAGCAGTCAGTCTCTCCACAGCACTAATATGCTGCTTGCAGCACAGTGACTGTATTTAAACTGGCAAAAATCCAGTGCAGTGGTAACTGGTACTGAGTGAACTCCACTGGTAGACAATTGACCCATCAGAATTACTTGAACAAAATTTGGAATGTCACAGTGAGTGTAGTTAGATTTTTTTTTTTTTTTAACTGATAGTGCTCTCAAGCTGAATTTATCATACCCTTGACTTCTGGCCTCAGGCAGATGAGATTTCCAAAATTGCTTGCAATTAAACTTCAGGGTTACTTTCTCTTGAAGTTTGTATAGACACTGTGATCTGATTGGAATTATTAATCTCAATACAGTGTTGGAGACAAGACCAACATGAAAGCAAATGGCAGATAAGTTTTTTTTAAAAAGTGGCTATAATGAGATTTGAAATCCAGGGTTTTCTAGGATGTCAGTGTCTTTTTTTTCATTTTCTCAGTGTGTTGTTTATATTCAGGATTTTATACCTACTTGCAAGTTTTCACCTTCAGTGAATCTTGTTCCTCTATTCTTTATTACTTTGTAAATACTTTACCCAGAAGGAATAAAATGTGGATTTAAATCACTTCTTAAAGACAACAAGGTATTTATCAGGTATGAGCCTTGCCACTGTACTGGGGGGAAAACAGCTGTGCAGGAAAGTATCTGTGGTCCTTCAACAGCTTAATTTTCTGTACAGAAGGTCTGTTTTCATTTTTGGCTCGTAATTGCTTTGGAAAATAGATGGAAACATTTTTGTGTCAGGTCTATACAAATGTTCCTAATTTGTCAGGATTCCAAAAGTACTGGCCAGAAGGGGGTAGAGGAGTGCCAGTGAAGGCTCCTTCTTCCTGGGACATAAGGGACACCAGAACAGTGAAATGGATGAAAGGTTTTCAAGGAAAAACTGCTGAAAAAGCCACAACTAAACTAAAAGCTCTCTATTTTTAACTCCCCCCCAGTCATCCCAAGATAGATAACTCAGTCCCTTTGCCTCCTGCATGGGCTGTGTGGTGGCAGCCCTGTGCTTGTCTCAGCTGGGGGGTTCAGCATGGGAGCTGCAGCTCTCTTGCCATCAGGGTCCCACCTGTCTTGCTGGAGCTGTGCTCCGTGGAGGTTGCAGTCCTGTCCTCAGCAGCTGCAGGTGGCTTTCCCTGGGCTCTGTTTTAGAGGATGTGGTGTTTAAGGAAGTGTTCACACGTTCAGCTGAAGGACAGGGCTGTAATGTCCTCCCCTGCACCCCAGTGAATTGTCATGAACGTGTGAGGCCATGCCTGCCCAAGGTGTCTGTGAGCTGCTGCTGCCTGGGCTGGCTCGGAGGTCAGGTAAGAATTCTCTCTGCTGCACCATTTTAGCACTTCTGGCTGACTGCTGTGTAAGTCTTGGCCCCATCACTGGCTTGGGCAGTGGCTTGAGTCACTGGGTGGCTGCAGCTTCCTTATCCAGGTGGCACAGCCATGCTGGGATTTACAAGACCCGAGTAGCAGTTTGGGAAGTACACTCTGCTGTTGACTGGTAACCTCTAGGACAGTTTCTCTTGAACAATATTAAATCTGGCATGCATCTGTCTAAGCCATGTGTGTTTACTACATATCACACAAGAATTGCTGCTTTTCAGAGCAAGGGATCCTGGATTTTGCTCTCTGTGGCCGCAGGCAGGTTTGGAGGGAGGCGAGGGTGCTGTTTGGCATGCTCCTGAGAGGAGAAAGGTGGCAGACTGGAGCTCACGTGCAGCTGAGGGTTCATTCCACCCGCTTCCAAGTGCCGTTCGCAGCCATAAAAGCTCTGTGGTGTTGCTTTAGCTTTCATCTGCTGCAGCCCCCATGGAAGTGAGGGGCAGCGTGGGCAGCTCTGCAGAAGCTGACTGTGCTGTTCCTTGTGTCCGCAGGGCCCAGTCATTTACGCGCAGTTAGATCACTCCGGGGGACAGCACAGCGACAAGATCAACAAGTCAGAGTCTGTGGTCTACGCCGACATTCGGAAGAACTGAGATCCTCAGCCATCCAAAGGACAACACACATTCAGACTGGAATTGCTTGAGCAAGATTTGACCCAGAGAACTCTCACATGTGGCCTTTGATGCCTAGGCTAGGACCAATGCATGTGCATACAGAGGGAGAGATATATATGTATTGTGTGTAAATAGTCTATTTAATCGTACAGAAGTGAGACCAATGTTGCATGTTGAAATGCGGTAAGAATTTTGCTTATAAATTGCCAATATTCTTTTTTTTTTTTGTATCTTGTGTGACGAGAGAGAAAGTGAAAACTCGCATCACAATTTTAAAATATTTTTATCTTGATTATTAATGGAGAAACTGGAAGATGCCTAGATTGACCTGGAGATTCTTTTTTTCTTTGCTTATAGGGCTTAATTTCTTTTGTTGGGGTGACTATAAAGAAGACATTTTCTTTATATTCGGAATTCTTTATGTATACAGGGTATTTATCTTTCCTTGGACAGATTCTCAGTACAGGCTGCCTTCTCGTGTAAACTAGACCCTCTCACTTGGTCATGTAAGCCAAATTGTGACTTCTAGCTATCAGAAATGTATGTCTTAGCAGTGTGAGTGAAGGAAACCTTTAGGCCTACCTGACCTGTGTAACATGGGTCACAAAACTGTTTACTTCTCAATGAGCCCAGCCATTCAAGCTTAGCCCTTTAAGGGACAGGGATGGTGTTGATCTAATGACTTTTGTGAAATGGTAGTTTACCTGTGAAAACGAAGGAGATGGTGAGTTAAAGGCCTAGGAAGCTGTAGCTGTAGGTGGTTACCTCAGACTCTGTTGAACCTTTCTGTGAAATATTTCTTCCTCAAAGCTCTGTCATTTCATGTGTTGAAAAGGGCTTCGAGGGATCTGGAAGCTGTAGTACTCCCATACCTCTCTCTCATGGCTCCATTATGCCACTGTCACCTCCTTGGAGGTGCTTTATCTGTTTTCAAAAGCCTGTAGTGGAAGCTGAACAACTTCTGGAGGAAATCTAGGGCTTTTTGGGTTTTTTGATGTGTGTTTTTTTTGTGTGACCAATATTTGCACAGAAGTATGGGCAGTTTATTTCCTTAATCCCTGCAAGTCTACTGCTTGAATACAATTCTCCAGCCTCTTTTTTCTGGGTTAAACTCCTCCTAGATTATTAAGGATCTCTGCTGATGAGGATTTCTTTTGCTGACCCATTGTATCCTGAAATCTGGTGCTCAAAACTAGAAGTGGCCTTCCAGCAGAGATCTTCTCAAAGTGGCATATAGAAGAAGGATTTCTGTTTTGTACATCGCAATGTGGTGGTTTTGTTTTGTGTTGCTTTTTTTTTTTTTTTTTTGGCAGCAAATAATTTTCAGTTTGGTCTATGGTAACCCCTTTTCTCTGATTCTTACCCATTTCCTAGTTCAGTCTGTTTCAGAATCAGTCCCAGCATGGTTGAGGTTGGAGGGACCTCTGGAGCTCATCCAGCCTTCCTCCAGCAGGGTCAGCCAGAGGAGGCTGCCCAGCACTGTGCCCAGTTTTGAGCATCTCCACAGGTGGGACCTCTACAGCATCTCTGGGCAACCTGTTCAAACAAACTCAAGCCCACATTTGAGTCTTAACACCAAGCCCATGAAAAATGGTTACAGGCCCATGGCAGACCCTTTCACAACCACATTACATAATCCTTTAATTATGACAGTGCAATTTAAATAGTTATTTTGTGTACAGTGGGGTTTTTTTCCCAAGAAAATTAGGTATGCCAACACTATATTCTTTCATCAGGATCAGACTTCACTGGTTTCCTGACAACAGCTGCCTTTATTAGAAATCAACAGCTTTATTTTTGTACACATGCACTGGGTAGATCTTAGGACATTGTCCTCAAAGCCAGAACCAGTTTCTTAAAACTGGGGCTCAGAAGGAAACCATGGATTAATTTATTCTGCCATATGTCAGTTGCTAATCCTGCAATATCCTAATTTGTGTAATTCTTCCAAGACTTGGCTGGTATCAAAAAAAGGGCATTCAGTTTCAGTTTTAAAGCATCAGTTTTCAGATATTTGCCAAGGCTTGTAAGGACCTGAGACACTGAGCTGTGGCTAACTAACAACTCTGCAAATATTTAAGCATTTTAATTTTTGGCAGTAGCACATACAAGATGAAAAATGGACAAATTTCTTCTTCACAGGAGATCTTTAAATGTCTTCTACTTCATGGATTAAGCAGGGTTTTTTTAGCAGCACTCCACATGGAGGGCTATGGTGCTTGTACCCAGTGCTGGAAGTTCACAAAGTGGGACCTTTTCCCCCCAGAAATGCTCAGGGGTAGTTTGTCCACTCAAGTTTCCTTCTGTTGATAAGATCCACTGTCGTGGTTGCTGCAGTGCTGTTGTTGGTGACTGTAGTGAGGAAATTCTCTACTCAGATGGTGAGGCACTGGAATTGCCCAGAGAAGCTGGGGCTGCCCCATCCCTGGAAGTGTTCAGGGTCTGGTTGGATGAGGGTCTGAGCAACCTGGTCTGATGGAAGGTGTCCCTGCCCATGGTGGGTGGGTTGGAACCAGATGATCCTAAAGGTCTTTCCCAGCCCAGTCCAGTGTGTGATTCTGTGGTTCTGTAGGATTGAGTTGGACTCAGTGACCCTGATGGGTCCCTTCCAACCCAGTATAAATTATGATTAAGATCAGGAGGAATCTTGCTGCTGCTTTCCTTATCTATCAGGCTGTTACTTTCCAACATTTATTTTACACTTAATAAAACACTAATGCTTTGGATGTGGTTAATGGAGAAACTTGATTTTGATCTGCCCCTGTTCATCCCTGTGCATCACCATCTTGCTCCCCCAACATTTTTGAGTAAGAAGGAGAATTGTGATGAATGTGGTGATCAGAAACTTGCTGCTATGAGAAGATGGGGCTGGCCTTGCCTCTGAAGTCTGCTACTAATGTTTGCTTCTTTTCCTACTGGAATGTACTGGAAAATCTGAGCACAATTCTGATGTGGTGCTAACTTTAGGAAGCACATGAATCCGGTGCTAACTTTAGGACTGATCTGGTGCTAACTTTAGGAGACACACTGGTCTGGCTGATTTTATGACTTGAGGAGACCTCTCCTTGCATGGCTTTTGTCCAGCTACAGGTATGTTCATATTGCCTAGACTGAGGAGGCTTCTTGGGTCCTCTTTATGAAGGCAGAATGAACTTGGAAGTATTTTTAAAAAACATTAAATATCCTTTTAGAAAGAAACAAAAGTCTTCCCCCAGGAATGGCAGAAATCTGTGAATCCCACTCCAGTGCTGTTGATTTTTTAATTTTTTTTTTTTTTGTCATGGAAAAGCGAGCAATATAATTATTATAATTATTAAGTGATGTATTCATGATGAAGTCAGAAGAACTTCAGGCATTGTGAGACAACACTTGTGAACTTTCTGTTCCTCAGGTTATCTGAGATGGTTTAATGATATGTTAACCTGTGCTGATGAAAGGGACTGATGCTGAGTTGGCTCACTTAGTAAAGCCTCAGGAGACAGAGGACTTCTCTTCCTTGATGGGTAGAGCAAGCAGAGATTTCAGTCTGACAAGGTCTGGTTCTGCTGTTCTGGGGACCAGAAGTTTAATTCTGATTGCTCTGCTGCTGTTGTTCTCTTAATTCTCTGATGCTGTTCCTTGCAGGAGGAAAAGAACAGCTTGGATTTGAGGAACATGAAGGGTGTTGTCCTTGTCCTGTTGTTGCACTGCTGCCAACTCTTTTTAGGATCATCTATTTTCAAACCAAGGGCTGCATGCCAGGCTTGCAGCAGCCCAGAGGAGGAGCAGGCACCTCTCTTGAGGCAGCAGCCAGTGACTAAAACAGGGGGGTCATTGCTCCTGGGTAGTGGCCATGGGAGGGCCTGTGTGATGACAGACTTGCAATAAATTCTCTCTTATTCATCATGCAAACAAAGCTGGGATCAGTTTGAAATCTTCCTTATTTTTGATTACCATAAATGAATTTCAAGAGGACTACAAATAAGGTATCAAGCTAAGTAAATTGGTAGCTGTACTCAGTCCATCAGGTTTCCATGGCTCCTTTTGACTTCAGCAGTTGTTCTGTGAGGAAGATGCTCACCATGTTCACAAAATATTAGCATGAAGAGCCTTTACAGTGGGGCAGATATGTCCCTGCAACTCATTGCCTGATGTGTCATTTATAACTGGAGACCTGTAGGGTTTTGTTTTCTCTCAAAGCTTTAGTGGTATTTCAGTTTGTGACAAGAGCTGTAATTAGGTTTTTAAACTTTTTAAACCTGTGAGAACTGTCTAGGTAACCATCTGTCTGGTAACTGCAGTGAAGATGTGCATGCAGCTTAAAAGCTGCATCACCTTAGAGTGGATTCATTGAGGTCAGGTATGGAGTTTTTGATTTGTGACCAGAACACCTTCACTCTCTATTGGAATCTTGTCTTGGAATTCTACATCAGTAGTGTATCTGCCAAGGACCTCAAATACAAAAAGTTATTGTATCATAGGTGATGGAAATACTTCCTCAATAAAACCCCAAGAGAGAAGGTGGGTGGGACTTCTGGGCTATGGCCACACCTCTGCAGTGCAACATTTTTATATGGGAGACTACAAAATCATATTAACAAGGCTGAGCAATTATTCTCTTCTTTAGGTTTCTCTTTCCCTTCTCTTCACTGCCCTGAAGCTAATAAGCCCTTTCATTTACAGGTATTTTTGCACTCTAAAATATAAGTTCAATGCCTTTGGAGATCAGTGTGCTGTGCAATGTTTTCTGTCTCCCTGCCATGCCAACTGTTCTTATGTGGTAAATGTAATTGAAAACATAGACTGGGTACTTTTCTTTTATAAACCTCTGTCCTGGAGGTGTGCAAGACAACAAACACCTGTAAGACAGGTGTATAATCTGTATGAGGGAGCTAGATATGCATTGCATGGCCTGATTACATGAAGAGCCAGTGTACCAACTGTTAGTGCTTTTGCTTTTACAGACTCATCTGGAAATAGTTATCTTGGATATTTTTTCTTGAATGGACTTTAATGTTTTCTATTGTAATCTTGTGAATATTTTAATACACTTTTTTTTTTCCCATTACTGGTTTGCTGGATGAGTCTTACCTGGTTGGGGACTGGGAAGGGAGGGGGACTGGAATACACCACCTCTCTTCCAAGCAGTATTCTTCAGTCACTGTGTCCACTTGGTGGCCAACACAGCTGGAGAACTTGCCACTGGAGACCCTGGGACCAAGGACCAAGCCACAAGGACCAAACCATGCCAGTGGAACTGTGGCAGAGCAGAGAACTGACTTTGTGCTGGGACAGCCTTTGAAAAAGGGGAGCTGACAGACTCATCAGAACCTACCTTGCCTCAGTTATCTTTTCCCCTGCATGGGAATTCCTGAGTCTAAGTCTGGTGCTTCAACAACCCCATCTTCTGCCTGGAGTTGTGAAGGAAGCTAAAACACCAGTGGCACATTTGTTTGCTGTCTTTTTTTTTCAGGACAGTGGTGGCTGGGGAACAAATGAAGACACACAGAGCTGAAGCTGGAAGAAATATCCTCATGCTCCTGGGGAAGGAACAGCACCAGGAAATGAAATGCAAATGCTACTGTTGGTTATTGAAATATGGCAAACCCCCACCCAGGTGGTTTTCTGACTGTGACAGGAAGGATCACTTCAGTGTGAGGCTCTGGCTGTCACCAGTACTGTGTCACTCCCAGCACTGTTCAGTGGAGTCAGATAAGGTGAGGCTCAGCAACTCTTTTAAGGCAAAATCCAGCCAGTTTCTTTAAAGAGACAATACAAGACAAACAATTCTGCCTTCATTTTAAAAGGTTGCCCTTTATTTGTGTGGAGATACTTGGTTATTTGCACTTAGAAAACATTTGCTCTCTTTTATTTTCCTCTATTTTCTCAGAGAAAAAAACAAAATTAGTGAAGCTAGGTCCCATGGGGATGGGTTTGTGCGTTGCTAGATTTGACCTGTTGGGTTAAGCATCTCTTTATTGCACTTGCTTTTGTGCTTTTAGCTCCTGATTATACCTATAGGAATAAAAAAGAAAGAGCACAGGCTAAGAATAGAATAGAACACCAGTTTCAATAACAGTGTTTTCCTAGCAATCTGTTCACCAGAGGAGGTTTAAAATTACAATGGACTTGAGGGTGGAAGCTCAGGATAGGATATCTTAATTCTTGTAGGAAGTTCCAAAGTAGCTAAGTTTGCCACATTCCTGGCCAGTACTCAAGCCAGAAAACTCCCAAAATTTCCTTCAAGAAACAATTTTTTTTGAAAAATGCTGCTCTGCTTAAAAGCCCTTTGATCCAGCTGGAACTGACAAGATTCAATGCTGCTCTAGCTAGACTGAAAATATTTACAGCTTCACTCCAGCTTAACTGTAAAACTAACAATGTAGCAAAACCAATCTGTAATGTTTCAGGAATGGTTCAGTTCCTCTTGCCTGTTGCACTGGCAGAGAGGCTGGCAGCATTTCTAAATTCCTGGTTAATGCTGAGCTGTACTTGTACCCTTGTCAATGCCTACCTCCATATTCGGAAAAGCTGGGAACCACCAGCACAGCCAACAAAGAAGTTCACAGCAAACAGACTCCAGTTTTTAGGGATAATCACCAGGGAGTACCTTGACCAAATAAGGCCTGTTGAAAAAAATGGCAAGTTTAAAGGTATTTCAAATTAAATATTCAGATAGTTCCCTAAGTTTGGAGGCAGATTCATAGGCCAGTTGAAGTAAACAAATTTCACAACTTCATGTTAGACACTTGCTTTGCTTATAACTACCTTTTTCTCAGTGAAAAGTGCCAGTGGGACATCTACAGGTATGTACTGCATTTTTCTGAAATAGCTACAGTAAGGTCAATTATAGTCTGAATATCAAAGATCCTCTATAGTCTACAGCAGCCTAGACCTTAATTCTCCAACACAGTTGCAGGGTAGTGATATTTTGCTGTATATTCAGCTTGCTGCACTACATTGGAGATTATGCAAAACTTGTTCAAAATGCACAGGACTGCATCAGATATCAAAATAAAGTCTGGAGAACCCTTTCAGACAGGAAAAGCCTTGGATAAAAGCTGCCCAGGGACGTGGTGCACAACCATCCCTGGAGGTGTTTATAAGAAGTGTAGTTGTGTCACTTAGAGACACATTTTAGTGGTGGACGTGGAAGTGCTGGGTTAATGGTTGGACTCTATGATCTTAAAAGTCTTTTCCAACCTAAATGATTCTAGGGTTACAGAATATTGTTTCTGCCAGTGTGAGAATTCTTGGCAGACAGCAGTGCAGTAGTCCATGTGCCACTGCTTCCAATTTCTTGGAACATTTGGAAATTCTTTCCATTTATGTTAGTGTAATTACCTTACCATTCTTAAATCCCTTAAAGTCTGTTCTAAAAAAGTCACTGTATCCTGGACTGATTTCAAAATTACTTGATCTGAAGGAAAAGAGGTCACTTACTGCAATGAATGGTATCATGGTAACTTAAGGGATGACACTCATGCCTAACTCGTAGCAACTTGTGCTGAACAATTCCAAATTAAGACAGGTGTAGAAAACTATTACATAATTAGGGAATGCTTACTGATTTAATAACAAGTAGAGGTCTGGCCTAGAATCAGCAATAGCAATAGTGACAGCTAGCATGTTCAAATTAAGGCTTTCTGTAGAAGTGTGTTAGTACTGATGGAAGATTCTGTGTGAAAACACACAAAGTGTGGCTTTACCTGTGGCCATGAGCACTGCAGACTGTGCTGTGCTGAGCTTCTCTGCTGGTCTGGCCATGTCAGCCAGTCCAGCCATCACCAAGCCCTGCAAAGAGAAATTCAGTGAGCACCAGTCTGGGATGCCTGTAACAGATGAGGAGCTTTACAAGGGGAAGCTGCTGCACAGCTCAGTGCTCATCCTGCTGCATTATGCAGGAGATGGGATGCATTCTGTGAGCTATTAGACTCTGGGAGACACCATCCAAAAGAACACAGTTATGGCAGCTACAACTGTGTGGCAATAAAACCCCGGGCACTGGCAGTTTTGTATTAATTGAAGAACAAGGTTAATTTGAACATAGCTGCTGGAAGCAGCTGAAAAAATCCACCCTTGTTTTCATGCAACAAGTAGAGGCTTATCTAAATAAGGCCCTTCTTTCCACAGGTCAGGCTAAGATACTGCTGGTAAACTTCACCACATATAGTCTTCACTCAGCTTCATCTGAGGGGGTAAAAGTGCTTTTTTTAAAATATAATTTCAGTAGTAGTAGAAAATGTGCAGGCAAATTGAGGAATAGCTTGGCTGATGTACATTAGCAGCAAACACTGCTTGCTTTGTTTGTTGTGTTATTGCCCTCTACTGGAAATACAGTTTCATGTTCCTGTTACAGTTTCATGTTCCTGTTACAGTTTCATGTTCCTGTTACAGTTTCATGTTCCTGTTACACCAGTTCACAAAAAGCCCCAAACAAACCCCTAAGCAAGTCCTAGTGCTTTCACCCAGGATCCTTGGGCACAGAAGCTGCCTGTGTGCTCAGGCTCAGGAGGGTGTTTCCAGGGAGAACCTCTGAGGAAGGGGAAGGTTAACCATGGTTCCTGCAGCTCCAAAGGACAAAGGAACCAAGCTGTAGCTCAGAGCACAATGTTTCCTGTGGCCCATAAAATGCTGTGGTTCACAAAGGCAAAGTTACAAAGCAGCTGGCAATGGTAAGAGCAGGTTACATCCTTGCTATCAAACAAGGTCAAACCCTCGTGGGTTTGGAGATCTCTTGTTTTATCTGTATCAGTGCAACACCTCAGAAGAGCACAGTGAATTAGGAGGTGGCACAAACACAGCCCAGGGCTGCAGGCAGTGGGAAGCAGAACCTCACAGGAGGCAGAGAACCACTGACAGCCACAGTGTCAGGGTGGCTTTGTCTTTTAGGTCAAGACTGCCTTGCACTCTGACATGCTTCAAGCTATGAGCCTCAGGAATTGGCTTCCTTGAGATACTTCTCAAATTCCTCAATCTCAGGAGAGACACATGCCTACCTTGAGCAACAGCTGGTGTTTCACAAGAGAAAGCCTTTGTGAAACCCAGTGAAAAGCACAATTCTTTCACAAAGCATTTTCCCCACGTTGTATCCCCTTCGTGTCGTGCTATCTCTTATTAAGGCTAATTTTCTCCCTCCCCATATATTAAGAATTAGAGCCTCTAATCTTTCTGCAGGCTCAAGTGTCTGGTGGGAAACTCTTGCTTGCTCAGTGTGTAGATTGCCCTGGGCATGACACCCAGACAGCAGCTGGCATCTTGTACTTACCCATTTCATAATAGGTGCCCAGAAAAACACTGTTTTGGGACCTGAGGGAAGATGGGATAAAAGAAGTTAAATTATTTAGTAAATGTGGCTGGTTTAATACCCACAGTAAGTTTAAATTAGTTTATTTTGGTTTCTTTTTTTTTTTTTTAATAATGAATTTTTTATATTAGCATTTTCTACTGCTGTACAAGCTCTGGCACCTAATGCTCATAGTTCATCAACCCAATGCATCAGCCTTCAGTTGTGTAATCACTCCATACATTTCTGCAACAGCTGGATAGGATTTTGTATGTTCATGTTTAAGCAATTGAGGACACCAGAGCAGGCAAAATGCATTTATAATTGAAAGAGTTAGGAAAAGGCCTAGGAATAGGGAAAACATCCCAAAAATCTACCAGTAGGCAAAGTAGGGTTATGGGGAAGAGGATGCAATCTCAAGAAGGAAGGGAGAGAAATCCAATGGCATGGGACCTGGGGAAAAAACAGCTCTCTTACAAATACATATAATTTTCAGTGGTGCCAAAATAGCAACTGGTTGGTTAAAAGAAAGCCCTGCAAAGCCACACCTACAACTATGCCAGAAATCATTAATCTGGGACTTCTGCTCCAAGCCCTAAATGAGAGACCACAATCCAAAGTACCAACCTGCCTGTGAAACAGTCAGGA
The DNA here is from genome assembly GCA_024362935.1 of Setophaga petechia. Lineage (NCBI taxonomy): Eukaryota > Metazoa > Chordata > Aves > Passeriformes > Parulidae > Setophaga > Setophaga petechia. Next base: position 4,477,525 of record JANCRA010000013.1, on the reverse strand, counting down.
CACTGTTCTAATTTTATCACAAAAAAATAATGTTTGGGTCACTGCTCAGCACTCTGATAACATGCAAGATGAAGCCAAGTTTTCACTGTGATATATTACACAGGAGTAACCACCAGGACTTTGGTTGCCTGCTTTTTATGAGTTATTTCTTTGCTAATAATTCAGCCTTTAAAATACCTTGCACTAACTACTTGTACTTCCAGTTTTAGTCACCCTCAAGTTTAAAACTACGACTTGGGAAACAAAAACTGGCTTGGCAGCTTTGCATAAAGCCCTTTTTAACCCACCCTGCTTGTGATCAAGTTTCAAACTGCATTTAATAACTACAAGCACACTACCTTTTGTCTAATATTGTTGAATATTAGATAACAGCAGCTTAATGTTCATTCTTTAAAGATAAACAAACTTCAGCTGCTGTTCTCTTAGGCACTTATTTGGTGTGTCAGTATCAGGCTGCAAATTCAGCTTGTTATAAATAAATCAGTCTTACAGAGTAGCTTTAATTACTAACATTTATCTTATTCTATAACACAAATTCAGAATTGGAGTACTAGAGTATAAATTATTAAACTGATATTCCCTAAACAGCTGGTAGAGTTTTCAAGAAGACTGACATTAATTTTTATTAATAATAGAAAAGTCAACCATTTCAAACTGCTGACTGCAGAACTAAGAAACAGTTGGAGGCAGGGAAGGTACCAAGCCAAGTTTGTAATTAGGTAAGACTGTCAAACACCTCTCCTTGGAGGCACTCTGGCAAGCACCCAGCCTGGGTGAGTTCTTCCCAGCTCCTGACACCCAGAATTTTTTGAGGATGAATATAACAGCAGCACAAGAGAGCAGGGGGACACCAGAGGCTTATCTGGATATCACATGTGTGACCAGTTTACAGAAGTTATGACTTCTATTAAATATAAGAAGTCTTTGTGCTGAAAACTTGAGTTTAGTCAGGCAAAGTGAACAAGAGAGGCCAAAGGGGAGGGAGCACAAGCTCAGCCCTTGCTTTGCCATGGCAGCCTGGGGAGTTGGTGTGCCAGGCCCTCCACTGTCCTCCAGCAATGCCAGCCAAAGAAACAGTTTGTAACAGGCACCAATTATTTTGCTGGAAGCTTTCTTTATGCCAGAAAGTGCTTTATGCCTCACAAGTGATTTATAATTTCATGACAATGATGCTTATATTCCTGAATTAGACTAGAGATTTAGATGTCACTGGAGATAATAGAAAGTCTTTCATTTTTAACCCACTTTTTTTTTTTCTGCAGTCAGAGTGACATCTATTGTATAACTTTCTCACAGACACACCTTCAAGGCTAAAATAGAAGTTGCAGGGTCTCAGTTTCTATACTTGCTTGTGCTGTGACTTTTCTCACTTATACCATCAGTAATAGATTGTGACAGATATGTGTGTGTATATATAACATACATATATACACAGAATCCCTAAAAATGGATTTATTAATTAAACATTATGGTGATGACTAAAAGCAGCCCACAGGCACTGCAAGAGAACCTGCAAAACCTTCTCCAATTCCCAGTACAGCTCTGTTGAAGGAGGAACATGGATGTTCCCAGTACCTGCTGTGCCTTGCATCCACTAAGAGCATCTGGAAGCTGCCACATTTCCCACCAGTGGAATGTGCCTCTCAGTGTTGGACATATTGTCTCTTTATATATAAAAACAATACGTTAATGTTAAATACATTGGTCAGTGAATTCAGTACAAATCAAACATTTTGAGAACTGCACTTTTCACTCTTTGTGATTCCTTTAGAGCAACGATTTTCCTGCCAAGAAAGGGCCATTGTAAGAGGATAGAGCAACTGACTGCAAACCAAAGTCCACTTTTACAGGGCATATTCCTGGTAGGTGAAGAGTCAAGGATGCCTGTGCCACTGACACAGAGCAGTGGGGACAGAGCCTATGGAATGCCAGGATTTTATCGGGAGCTCGTTTTAACAACCGACGCAATTTGTTTACATGACAAACACCACGTAGATGGCTCTGAATGAGATCACTTTACAGGAGGTTTCTCCCTAATAACACAACCCCCCCGGAAAGATAAACTGTAGGTCAGGTGAGGGGAGCTCATTCTTTACCCACCGGAATCCTCCAGCAAAGAGCACGAGTTGCCTTTGGTAGAAGCGTGGGATTCATTAGAAAGGAAATAAAACCAAAGGCTGCCGGAGTTGACCAGGGCACATTCCAAGATCAGAAACCCTGGAAGTGTCGAGGGCCAGGCTAGATGGGCTCTGAGTAGCCTGCTCTGGTGGAGGTGTGGAAGTGGATGATCTTTAATATCCCTTCCAACCCAAACCGTTCCACCATCCTATGATTTTTCCAGCACATCCTCTTAAAAGAATCGGCTGTCGAGGCCTCCAGGCTCGTTTGAACCGATGCCATCCCCTGGGCCAGGCTCCGGCATCCCACGCGATGGCTGGATCCACGCCGCGGTACCGCGACAGCGACAGCAGCGCATCCCTCCCGGAACCGCCCGATTATCCCATTTTCCCTTCGCAGACACCATCAATTCCCCGTTACGGAGCAGGACTCCGCTCCAGGGCCGCTTTCCCGCTCCTACCCGCGTTACTGCGGTCCCGGTCCCGCCCCGCACCCGCACGGAACGCATCCCCCGCTCCGCCCTTCCCGCCGCTCCAACCGGGGGCCAAGGTGACCCCCGCCCATTACCCGCCGGGTGGTTGTAGAAGGGCCGCAACCGCGGCGGCAGCAGGAGCTCGATGCGGTCGAGCATGCGGTGGTAGGAGGCGCGGAGTCCCGCGGCGGCGGCCATGGCGAGGGTCGGGGCGAGCGGGCTCGGAGCGGGGAGCGAGGGGCGAGCGGGCACCGAGCGGGGGCCGCGTCCCGTCCGGGCGTCCTTCCTCCGCCCCGGCCCCGCCCCCCGGACCTGCCCACCGCCATTCCGCGCTCTGATTGGCCACCGCCGCAGGGGGCGGGGCGAGGCGGATTGCTGTGCGCGGCGCTATTGGCTGAGCGCACTGGCCCGGGCATCTGGGGAGAGCTAGCGCGTCCACCGCCCTCGCAAGGGCAAGGCGCCCGGCTGAGAGATGGCCGCCTCCGCTTCGCTCTCCCTTCAAGATGGCCGCCGCGGGGAACCCTGCGCTGCGAGTAATGCGCCCGAAGCCAATATGGCCTCTTTGCGGCTTCTCACCGCTTCACTGGACAGGGCGGGTCTGTTCCCGGCGGAGCCGAGCGCGCTGACGTCACCATCCACGCCCACGACGCGCCCTCCCCTCAGTCGGGACGACGTCACCGGCTCGCGCGAGACGCCAATTAATCTCGGGCCCCCGTGCCCCGCCCTCCCGCTAGGTGGGCGTGGCCCCATCCCGGCGGGGGGTGGGCGTGGCCCCGCTCGCGGTGGGCGTGTCGCGGAGCCGCCGCGCCCGTGGCTCGCGGTCGGTGCCTCGGCGCGAGGCGGGCGCGGGGCGCGCGCGCGGGGGCCCGCTCGGCGGTTCCCATGGTGATCGCGCGCGCCCGGCCGGTCCCGGCGCACCCCCCCCGGTCGGCGCGCGCCGCTGCCGCCCGCGCGGGGCCATGTCCCGCGGGCGCTGCCCACACCTGCTCTGGGACGTGCGCAAGCGGACCCTGGGGCTGGAGGAGCCCGGATTGCTGCGCAGGCACTACCTCGGTAAGCACGGGCGCTGCGGGGTGCGGGGTGCGGGCGGACTCCGGCTGTCCTTGGCGCCCCACCAAGCGGGGAGGGGGCCCGGAGCCCCTTCCAGGCGCCGCCGCTGCTCCCGCTCGGCCGCGCTGTCCCGCAGCTCCGAAGTTTCCCGTGCCCCGTGTGGGGCGGCGACGCCTCCTCCAAACCCGCTCCCGGCCCCCCGCGCCTTCAGGGGTGCTCCGGGACACCCCGGCTCCGTCCCTCAGCTGCCGGGTGGTTACAGCGCTTCTGCGGGGTGGCCCGGGCCCGCCAGGACCCCCCGGTGCCTCGGTGCGCGGCTCCGCTCGCCCGCCGCCCTTGCTTCCCAGAAGGAACTGTTGCACGCCGAGATCCAGCCGGGAAGTTGGGCGGCGGCTCAAAATAGCTCCGGTGTCGGCGTTCCGTGCCCGGCGCCGGGCAGGGTCCGGATTTACCGGCGCTGAGCTGCCCGAGGCTGGGAACAATGCACGTAGGCGCCTCCGGGATCATGGCGCGGCCGCTGTCCCGGCGCCCTGGAGGTGTTCCCGGGGCTCGGGGGAAGCGGAGCCGCCGGAACGCGCTCGGTGCGGGCCGGACCGCCCGCCCTTTGTGTCCCCAAGTGCTCCGCGGGGTCCCCGCAGCCCCGGGCTGCCCTCGCCAGGAATTGTCACTTTCCAAGTTCAAGCCAGCGCCACTTTTAGTTCCCGAGGCCGCGGGGAGGTCTCCGTGGCGTGAAGGAGCTTTCGATATTCTCTGTCGTGGCGTAGGTTCTGTAAAAAACGTTACCAAAAAATATTCTAAACACTGGCATCTATTCGCGTGTTTTCGGAGGTGCGGAGATCCATGGGGGTAGTGGCACTGTAGATTTAGGGGGGTGTCACTCCGGGGTAGATGGCTCGCTGGGTCGGGAACGCGTTCTTTTGTGCTCGTGTGGCAAAACAATTCCTGCCTTGGAGTGCAACCCTCGAGTACTCGAGATGGAGCTTGATTTACAGCGTTGTAAAACGAGTGTCGATCTGTGCCTCCCAGGCTTTCCCCGCTGTGCTCGGTGGTCATGTTCTGTCGTTTGGTTTTTTCCTGGTGGAATTTAAGGCGGGATATCGCATTACCGAGCCTAACTCAGGAGTTTTCTGTCTGTAGTCCCTGAGCGCTCAGTAATCCAGAAAAGGTTAATCGAGGAAATCAAGGTTATTGCTGGTAGGTTTCTGCCGGTTACAGAGAAGGGGGTGTGTGTGTGCAGTGCACAAGTCCCTTGGAAAGAAATTTTGAGTCCTAAAATAAAAAAAAGGTTGAGACCTAATGATCTAGCTGCTTTTGATTTTGGTAATGTTTCAAGCTGTGCTTGGCCAAGCCTTAACTGAGGATTGTTCTAACTTTTAGTGATCAATCCTTCTGACTGGATTTTTTTTTGTCTTTGTCTGCTCTGGAACAAAAAAGCTCAATGTTAAATTTAGGACTGTAGTGTGCAGATTCTGAAGAAGTGCCTATTTTTTTAAGAAAACCTTTGTTAGTTTTTTTCTTCTGCTTCTATGTGGTTGTGTCTCTGAGAGTTGAAGTACTAAGATTTGAACAGTAGAAATCATCTTCCCAGACTTACCAAGATGTCTTTTCTGGATGCTGCTCCAATAAAATGCACATAACTTCAGTTAAAAACAGAACTCTGGTGCCTTGGCTAAGATCTCATATTTACCGTCCTTCCTTTCACCTAAACAAGTTCAGTTGCTTGAGAGGCTTGAAAGAATAGGACTGAGAGAGGCTTCCCACTGAATTGATGTTGGGCTCTGCATTGGTGGTGGCAAGACACGCTCAGTCCTTACTGACTCCTGCTTTTCATCAGGGGGTTGGTACAGGGTGTGCTTGTCTTGTGGAACCACTGCACTTTTACCCCAAATGGCATTTATGGCCTTAATAAACCCACTGATTGGGCTGCTCCTCAGGTGTGGTTGTTCAAGTGTAGATTTCCCAGAGAAGAGGTCTGTTGTTGTGCCTTTTTGTGTGCAGGGCAGTGCAGGTGTGGGTCTTTTCTCTTTCAGATTTCAGCAGGTCTGTGTAGGAGCTCTGTTCTCTGGCCCACTGGTCCAGACTGCAGTGGGCAGCTGGGTGCCACTGCTTGTTGGTCACTGCTGGTCTGATCTGTGTGGAAAGTGAGGCTTCTTCCTATTTATATATATATATATATATATATATATATATATATATATATATAGTAGAGTTTCAACAATCTGGCAGACAGAACAAATGGAGGACAGGAATTTCATTGTAACTTAGGAGTAGTGGGAGACTCGAAGCATTGTCCATGTGCATCTTTTGGTTTTTGTTTGGGCAAAATTTCTTTGTAAATTTCTCTAAACAGTTATGGATTCAGGTACAAAATGATGTAGTTTATATATATATCTCTGCTTGCTGCACCTTTTCAGCCACCAAATCAAAGGAAAAGCCTTATAGCAAGTCCATGACTAACCATGCAGTTGGGAGGAAGATGTGTCTGTGTGGATGGTACTTGCTTAATGAGCCCCTCACTGGGATGATTGTGTGTTGTGCTACAGTGTAAAATATCAGAAATATCGACAGTGACCATGTTTTGAAGTAAGACATCTGAGAACTAATTGCTGTTTCCTATTTACTCAGTGTTTTAGCTTCATGTGAACTGGCAATCAAGTGGCACTCTATAAATAGCCTCTCTCAGCTTCTGAAAACAGCTGCTCCAGGAAGGATCTGTGTAATGTACCTTTCCATGCAGATAGCTCACCCCTGGAATTTATTTTGGAATTTTTTTTTGCCTTGCAAAAACTCTGTCTGATTTTGCAAGATCTCTAAATAATTGCTCTGAGGCCCAGTCAGTTCTGGACAGAGTTCCAGAGGAGCAGCTCATGAGGACGGGCTGTGGGTGCATCCCTGGGGTGCATCCTTGAGCTGTCACCCTTTGGTGAGAGCTCCTGCTGTGCTGACAGAGGGAAGATGTGGGTCTCAGCAATGTGTCTGCTAGCTCTGTTTCCTTCAGCATTTGTAGGCTAATTAGTCTCAATTTCAGACACATCTTGTTTGAGGTCTCCAGAGGAGGGCAGGCCTGGGGGAGGCTGTCAGTAACTCTCTTTAATTCAGTTTAGGCAGCCTCTCGCTGGTGGGAGGAGCCCTGCTGCTGGATCGAGGATGGAAACTGAGTTTCAGATTGCTTTCAGTGGCACACGGTGGGGCTTTTACCCTGAAAAACATTGGTGCAAAACGTAGTATCCAAGTTAAATTCTGCCCTGAAGCTGGCAAGTGTAATTACTCAGGATACTTTCACAGGGATCTCCAAATCTTGCAATTTTGTATCGTTGTGGCAATTACTCAGGATACTTTCACAGGTATTTCCAATTCTTGCAATTTTGTATCGTTGTGGCAATTACTCAGGATACTTTCACAGGTATCTCCAATTCTTGCAATTTTGTATCGTTGTGGCAACGTTTCAGCCACCACTGAACAAACCTGTTCTGAGGGCAGGTGAAGTTTTCTGTGCCTGCACAATAAAGGCCTCTGTGTGGATTAAATATAGCATATACTGATTTGGCTAGAGAAATGGCAGCATGGGTTTCTTGCAGAAAGAGGGATCCATAATTCCTCTGAAGTGTTTAATGTGATGGGTTTATTTGCTTTTCTGTGAAGCTCCTGCTGCCAAGAATGGCTCTGTTTAAGCAGGAAGAATGAAGACTTCCTTTTTATTTTTATTTGTTTGTTTTGGGTTTTTTGTTTCGTTGGTTTATTTTTGCTGTCTGACATAGCAGGCTATACAGAGAAAGTCTCTCAATTTAAAAGGAGAGGAACTGATGCTGTATTTTAGCTCAGAGTGGTTGTTGGAAGCTGTGGTACTTGATACAATGGAAACAAATATCAAAATAATCAGCTCTCCCCTATCTCTGATATCTTCATGCAGATATTATTTTCTGAAGTCTTCATTTCTTCTTTTTCTTTTAAGCTTAGCAAATATCTTAGAGATAGCATTGTGGTGCTTTCCTGTGAGCTTTCACTCCCCCTTCTTAGAAGATTGTTTCATATCTTACTAAATTTTTATCATCCTGGTTTTTAAGATTTGGGAAAAGTTTGAAGTCTGTAAAAGACTCACTGTAAGGAAACCAGTAGTTAGGTTCATTGTGCTTAAATTTTGTAAAGCTTCAGCAGTTCTTACTACAAAGAGATATGTGAATATTTGTGTGTAGGGAGAACTCACTGAACTACTTAGGTTACAGTAGTTCTCCCTGTTTGTAGGGATGAACCACAGTAACCCCAGAGCTAATTACAGTTTTGAAGTTAGCTGATTGCCCTGCTCATAAGCAGGGTTGAAAACCAGGCAAGAATAGCAATTGTAACTGGTTAGTTTGGATACTGAGTGCCTTCCATTCGTGTCAGGTTACAAAACTAGCAGTGGCTGCTTGAATGAACATAGAATTGGGTGTTGCTGTTGAACATTTGGTATTTCCTAAAATATATTGCCCAGAGTGTGAGAGTGCAATTAACATACTTCCTTAAACTGCTGTAAACTTTCATTCTCTGTTTTGCTTTCTTTGGACAAACAAACCAACCAAACCCAGCAGAAGGGAAACTTGAATGCTGGGGAGAACAGCCAAAAAGAAAGGCATGATTTTCCCCAGTTTTTGCTCCAGGTATATTTTAGCACGTAGTATCTTGGTCTTTGAAAATAATGCAGAGTAAGAAGGGTCAGGCAGCTTTAACATGATCAGCTTTGTAGTCAGTGCTCTTGCCAGCTTGGAGATGGGCAGAGTATTTAATCAGCCTTTCTTCTTAAATTCTTTGCATTATACTTTTGATGTTTAGTTTTTGGTTTTTTGGTTTGGTTGGTTGGTTTTTTTGGTACACTGTTATATTTCATGTCCTAAACCTCTGGAATTAATTCTCTTTTCCACCACGAGTTAAAACCATTCATCTGTCACAGCTAAACTCCAGTTCTGGTAGAGGTGTTTTATGTTGTTTTTTCTTCAAGTCTAACAGATTAACTGCAGCTTGAAAATGAAGCATTATAAATGTACCTGATGGTCTGATTATGAGAGCACAGTTCTGTAGTGATATGTTCTATTACACATCAAATACTTTGTGAAACTTGACTTACTGAAGTGTTTAGAAAGATATAAGTGAACTCCTCAGATTTTTTTCATTGGAAATGTTTTCTGAATAATAGAAATAGGCAGAGGCAGAATTGAAGTTCACTGTGTAATGAATGAGTTGGAGGAAAACGCATCTGTAGAACAATTTTTACATGCTCAGTCTAATATTGGAAGGAGGCAGGAAGCATTGGCAAGGCAGGAAATTTGGTGTAGTCACTGGATCTTCACTGGTTGTGTAGAAAAGCTTAAGATGCCTGAGAGTATTGCAGAAAAGGGATGCAACTTTTTAATTGAAAAATCCACAAGAGAGGACAGTGATCAGGTATTGCCTTAAACTGGATATCTTTGGAGTTTTTTCCCCTTGTTAATAAAATCAAGGCTTAGTGACTACAGTCCTTAAAAATTACAGATGAGCTATTCAAAGAACAATGTGGCATTGAGACCTGTTGATAACAAATTGAATTTGGAGGAATTTAATCAAGAGACTGTGTCTGAAATGAATTCCCTGATACTATCTCATTTAAATTGGTACCAAGGAGCAGAAAGGCACTATATGTATGTCTAAAACAGCTTGTAGGGAAAGATATGAGGGGTGATCCTAGCATACAGGATTAATGATTTTTTTTCCTACTTCAAAGTAAATCATCTCAGATAATAAAGACACCCTTATTATCCTTTAATGTTGGTAAAGGATAATAAAAGCACAGTGTAACAGAATCATCTGGACCAAACAACAAATAAAAAAATGTTGGCTGGTAATAATTTAGTACATATCAGAAAACCAGAGAGAGATGTGAGCTGGGAGGAAGGATTAAGGTTGGATGAGTATTTCTGTGGCCTAAGTGCTGAATGCTTAGCTTTAATTTCAGTTTAATCAGCCTTCTGTTATCTTTGGGCTTATTTCAAGCATAGACTAACTGAGCTGTGGGAGTGGAGGACAGGAGCCCCTGGGACCTGCAGGGGTACAGCCATGTAGCATTAATCTAGGTAAATTTGGCTGCTGCTTTTGCTCTTATCTTAGAAATCTTTGCACGTGGTTGATATCATCGACCTTTTTTCAGTTTCATCTTCCTGTGTGTGTTGTGGTTTAATTGACATGGTTTGTTACTGCTTCTTTCTCCACAGTGTTGTCCCATTTTGCTTTCATTCAGTGATAACATGTTAATGATAATTTTGTGTATTTTCTTTAAAAAATAAAAGGGAAAAATTACATGCAGGGTCTGGGATTTCTTGGTGCCTTCTGTCACTCTGTCCTGAAATAAGAGAATGATTTCCAGTGGCTGTTTTTAGGATGCTGGGGATTCATAGTAGCACAGCTTCTGGTTTTTTATGTACAAACACCAGTCTGTGTAAAACTGTAGACCCTTATGGATCACATTGTGGTGTTCTTTGGTGGGATTACTTTGCAGAAACCTGCTTTTTGGGTTTTGGGTTTTGTTTTTTAAAAAATTTTACACTACTGCCTAGATCAGAACTTATCAATGAACCTACTTACTGAGTTTTGATGTTTTAATTTTCTAAACCACCAACTGCTTTGCTACTGTTGCATTTTGACATATGAATTAAAATGGAAGGTGGATTCCTGGCATTATATTTGGCCAGAAAGAAATGATGAAAAATTGGTATAACTGTTTCAGACTGTTGATTTTCTGTCCTTCAGAAACTCAGGAGGCCTTTCCAGTTGTCTGCAGATTTGTCATCATTTCTTCAAATGGACAGAACTATGCAGATGAACTTTTTGATTTTAAGGAATTAACCTTATGTGTGATATCTGTGATTAACAGAGCATTAATCATGTCTGTTAATGGCTGCCGGGTAGTAGGAGTGTGTATAAATTGGTTGTAGTCCCAAGGCTTTGCATGTATTATAATATTTGAAATATACTCAGTCTTAGGATGCAAATGTATTTGCTTTATGTTCTTTGGAGCCTTAGTGTTCTTCTGCAGACAGCTGGAGGCTGCAGACATTTGTGTGCACTTCTGATATATTTTCATTTTTGATTGCAATATTTCATTGCATTTACATTGTGTGCTTTTAAAGACTGTACAGGAAATGTGTTTGCTTTGTAAATAAGTGCCTGCCTTGATGCTGAGTGTTTCAGACAGCTTCGTGGTTAAGTTGTACCTTGATCTTCTAATAATGAGCTTTGATACATGAAAGCTGCCTCTCACTGCAAAAACAAGTCATGTACAGCACGTACTGGATTTGTATTTCAGGATGAGGCAGTGATGTGAGAGATCCTTTAGATCTCTCTCCTTTATTTATTTATTTAAATTTTTTCCCTCCCATAGCTTTCTTCCAGTTGGATTGCTTCCATTAACTGCATTAGGGCAGACCATTAAACCTGGCTGTGTTCAGTCACTCCCAAGATGTTGCAGTGCAGCTCTGTGGGTTCTTGTGACTTTGCATGTGATTCCTGATCTTCTATCCTTGAGTGTCCCCAGAATAGTCCAGTGGGACATCACTGATCATGTATCAAGAACCTGTTGACACTTGAGACCAGCCCTGTCCTGGCACTAAGGAAAGGGATCAGTTCAGACACAAACTCTGCCACCCTTTGAACAAAGCTGGATTTTTCACTGTTTGAGTGCAAGTCTTGGCTTTTCTGTGTCTTTGGAGCTTGGTGAGCTGCTGATTCAGATGTGTCCCAAGTGCTCCAGTGTGTGTGAATCATTAAAAATGGAATGTGAATATCGTGAGATGGAATCTGAGTCACATCAGTGAATTTTAATAACCCCTTGTTTTCCTCATCTTGTTCTTCAGGAATCTGCAGGCTTTTCTCTGGGAAGATTGAGTGTGTCATTGCACTCAATGACTGCTCACTGTTCTCTAACAGATATCATGGGCAAGATGAGAATCTGTCCCTTCTCTTCTCTGTGAACTTCATGTGTTCTGAACCATCAGTGCTTGTTCAACCCTTTTTGAACTGCTGTTCAAAATAAAAAATAAAAAAATCGTTAAATATGTAACCAAATTATACCAAGCCAACTGCTAAACCAAATCCATCTCTGTATTTAGGTTGCATTGCTTTGTTCAGCTACTGTAGTCTGTTCCTGTTATTTACTTTTCTAGGAAATGAGGAAAAAATCTGATTCCTTTTTAATTTGTTTTATTTTACGAAAGATCTCTCTTCAGTAAAAAAAGAGTCTTTGGAGTTAAACAGGTTGTTTTTTGTTGCCTAGGATGAATACATATAGTTTAATGCAGCAGGCAATGTAATTTTTAAAGGGTTTTTTTCCCCATCTGTTTTTAAACAAAGGGAGTTTAAAAAGGGGTTTTTCCCCCCCCATTTGTTTTTAAATACCCAGCTATAATTTAACCTATGTCAGTACACTGATAGCAGTCATCTACCATCAAGGCTCAGCTTTCAACTTGAGCTCAATTTTTGATGTAATCTGTCTTTAATCCTGGTCAGTTTCCTGGTGTTTACATTTGTAATCTTACAGGGTTATGACCCATATCTGTTATGGTATCTATTTATCTATTTCCTGAGTTTCCCCAAACAAACCCAGCAGTGTACAATTCCTATACTGCTCAGGATTAAATGGTGTGTTAAATTAGGCAGGTGTGCAGAATGCTAAATGCCTTTACTCAGTTCCATGCTGTCCAAGTTCTCAATTTCACTGGAGGGAAAGGGAGGCCCTGGGGTGTTTTTTGCTAGAAGACATGGCTATAGATATGCTGGTAAGCTTCTGTATAATCACTTCTTAATCTGTTTAAAGATGAGTATTGAGTTAGCTTAAACAACTTTAAATAGTAGACTTTAATTTTGCCCGGAGCCTTTGTCTGGAATCGCTGGGGTTGGTCCTGCTGGCAGAGTGGGAGAAGCAGCAGGAGCTGGAAGGTGATGGCAGGACTGGTGACACTGGGGGCACGAGCAGGAAAGAGGACATTCCTCTAGGAATGCTCTCTTAAAAGCAGATTCCACTTTTTCTTTCCTTCCCCTGGCCATTCTGCATGCTCCAGTGTCCATTCTGCCCCAGTGCTGGGAGGTGAGAGGTCCTGGTTCTGCCAGGAGAATTTTACCTTTGCTCTGGGGTGGAGCAGCCCTGCATTTCAGCTTCCTGGAGATCCTCTTTCCTGCTGGAGGTGGAGCTCCTGAGGAACCCTGGGTGTCACAGTGGTCACCTGGGAACATAAAGCAGAGTTCCTGATGTGTATTTCTCCAAGTGGTGTTAAGGATTGGCTGGGTTATTACATTGATGTCATTTTTATAAGAAAGTATTCAACATTGCTGCCCTCAGAGTTTCAGGGGAAGTTTAAAAGTCAAAGAAAAGCATTTCCAAAGACGTATTGAAACCTACAGTAATACTGTTTATTCAACTTGCAACAATCTGCATAATATTTATTTTTGCCTTCAGTTAATAGAAGCCTCCTTTGACTTGTCTTTGGAGAAGAAATCAGAGCACAACTGTATTTTTCTTGATCTGGTAACTAACTGGTTTTGTGTTGGTATCTGTTTAAGAATTTCAAGGATTTTCTTTGGGAGTCCTATTTTAGTGCTGGTGGAGAAAACAACAAAATCTTTTGCATATAGTTAATCCTACATCCAGTTAATCACTTAAGCTATGCCAGATAGTTTTCTGTTGAGAGGAGTTAGGTGGTATGTGTTATCTTTTACATAGAGCTTCTCTTAGTTTTGTCATGTGAATTTTGTCCTCTGCTCTATAGAAATTAGGAATATTTGTGGCATAATAGAAAAATTTCAAGTGCCTTTTCTCTCAGTGAGTAGTTTGTATTTGATCATCAGACTACTTTAAAGGATTGAATAAATATCAAAAATGTTGAAAACTGGCATATTCTTCCTCCTGTCACAAAACCTCACTTGCAGTCAGTGGCAAGAACAATACAGACATAAGTATGGGCAGTGCCAGGGGAAGTGTAAGGATATCTGTCAGAATGTGGTGTACTTGTGAGTGAAATCCACTTAGCACCAGTCAGGACAGCACAGATAATGTGCACAGATCTTCTCTGAGAGAGGCACTTGTACTTTATCCTCTTTTGTCCATTTTTGTTCACTGAGAACACCTTAAATACTTTGTATTAATGCTGCTGAGTTTTATGAAATCTTTCAGGCATAAACCATGGTAAATATCAAACAGAAATCAAAGACATTGGTTTAAAGCCCAAATGCTTGTAACCTTACCAGTCATGGAGCCCAGTGGAGGCTTATATTTGGGAGTGAATACTTTCAGTATCCAAAACATGTTTCAAAGTTAATTACAGCCACTGGTACTAACCAATCACATCTTATCTGTGCTCTTACCTACAGTAACCTATTTTTCCAGAAGCAAACCTAAACAGATGTATTTTCCAAAATGTTTATTACCCTAAAATGTATAACATTGTGAACTACTTTTTTTTTTCCAAAACTTCAGCAGATCTCCTTTTGGTTGTTTGGGATTTTTTTGTTTGGTTTGGTTTTTGTTTTGTTTTTCTTTGTTTGCTTTTGTTATTGTTGGTTGTGGGTTTTTTGAGATCAGATTTTTTATTACTCTACTCACCATGAGATATTATAGGTTGCTGATTTATAATTTAGGGCATAGTGTCCTGTCTTCTGTAGTTTCTGTCTTGGTGTTATAATATGTGAAAGTTTTGTGTTTCTTAATACCTAAAGCTCATTACTTGAGCCTATCTTAGGATTTGAATCCAGGCTTGATTAGCACCAAGTTGTTTGATGCTGGCTGGTTAGTAGCAAAACTCTGACATATTAAAATGGCAAAGAAGTCTCTTTGTAGACAATAAAAAATATTTTTGTGTTTTCTTCATATTGTTCATTCTTTCAGGCTTTGTGATGTATCATTAAGAACAAAGAATAATTTGAGTTATCTACTTTGAACTTAAACCATAATGAAATAGCTGATCATAGTCTCTTGAAATGTAATCTTTTAAACATTGACAGAACCAAGAGTTATATTTTTTTGGCATTTTTGCAGTTGTGCAGAGGAGTGAGGAAATATAACACAGAGCCTTGTTCAAAGGATTGGAGGTCACACCCATGGCTTTGGTTTCTGGCAGTACTGCTGGTTCACTCTTTTTCTTTGATAAATTGCTTGAGCCTTTGTCACAATGACTATAAAATAGGGCCAGTGTTGGCCTACATAGCTAACATTTGATTTTTAAGGTTGTAATTAATCTTCACGAATTTTAACTTATCTTGATGGAAGTTAATTCAGTGCTTATTATGTGTAGTCCTGTTTGCTCTATGGTATTTGGAGAATTCTGGTTGCTGGAAAAATTGTGTTTTAGTGTGGATCAGAAGTGTTTGATGTAGTTAATCCAGCAAAATAAGCTATATACAAATGGGGTTACTTCAGAAATGCCTAAATTGTACCCTGAAAAACCAAGAGAAGTTTTGAAATGCACTCAGAGTGCAGGGGAACATGTGCTCTGCGTTGGGAACAGATGCTGGCTCCATTTCAGCTTTAAACTGGGGCATTCCAAATGTCACAGCGAGCCAGCGCTGAGGGACTCGGCCTTGCAAAGAGCCAGCTTGGTATAAATGAGTGTTCATTTGATAAATGGGGTCTATTACTGAATAAGGGTTGTCTTTTAACATCTTATACTGTGCTGGTGCTGCTTTGGATCAAAGTTTAGTTAAATTTCTGTGGAGCACAAGTGTGCTTTAAAGCTAAACTTTCATCATGAAATGATCTGTACTTCTTCAAGGGGAAACTTTGGAGCCCAGTTTTAAATAAATGAAGGTTTTGCATGCTCAGAGCATCTAACTTGTCTGCTGTCATCAGTTCTGAGGCAGGTTTGACTAAGTTACTTACAAAAGAAAGGTATGAGTCTGCCAAAACAGGCACGTAGGAAGCACCTGATCAGCAATTCTTAAACTGAGGGCTGTGACCTAAATGGTGTCGTGAGGACTGTGAGTGGGGAGTACAAGGGATGCTGGTTTATTTTGGTGTTTCTTGCTCCCTGATGTGAGATTAGGGCACTGCCCAGACACCCGGGCTGGGTAATTTTCCAGGTGGGAGTTGCAAGGCAGAGTTTGGTTTGACCTTGTGCACAGTGGATGTTTTGAAGAAATAAAGTTACAAAGAAACAGTTGCAGCTTCGCTTTCACCCACTTTCTCATATTTAAATTTGTATCATGAATGACTCAAGGTGGGGCTTCTTTCATACACAGAATGGTCCCTAAGTCTGCAGCTTAATATAGACTAAAAAAATTATTGATCACTGCACTGAGAGTTTCACTGTACCTTGAGGCTTCAGTAGTGCATAATGTTTGATGAGAACAGGTGGATGGCTAAAACCAGAGAATATTATTGATCATTGTACTGAGAATACCACTGAACCTTGAGGCTTCTCTTGGTGCATAACTAGTGAAAATGGGTGGGTGGAGCATGAGTTTGACAGCTTTCCAAATTTCAGCTATATAAACACAGGGAGGTCATCACAGCCATTTGAAATTTACCAGGGCTTATTTTTTTGTTTTGCTTTGTTGTGTTTTTGTTGGTAAATTCATCTTAGCAGTTTTGAACAAGCCCCATGTGTCCAGTGAGATAATCTTGGTGATGACATCTTGATCACTTGATCCATGTCCTAGGCTTTATTTGAATATAGGAAACAATATAATGAAGCAGTTTCACAGAATTAAATTATTGCCTTTCTAGGGGTACTACATAGTTAAGGGGAAAAGAAATGATTTCTGGCTTGAGAGCCTGTTCTCAGTATTGGGGTGGGGAAAATCTAAATATGACAGAGGTCTTGATGCTGATATTGTAAGAGGAAAGCACTTTTGGGGTTTTGTTAGAAGGTTGGGTTTCATCCATCGTTGTGGCTGAAAGGGGAATCAGGAGAGCTGCCTTTGCAGGAAGGTGGAGGGAACAGGCAGCCTTTGGAGTAGGTGAGTGGGAATTCAGGGTTGTGAAGGCTCTTGTCACTTGGGACAGCAGAGACCTTGATGTGGAGAATCTGACTCTTAGGAAGTCCAGCAATAAGAGCTGAGATGCTGAAGAGTAAATGCAAAACAAACCAAGAGGTATTGCTGGTTAATTTTTTTTCAATGTCATAAAAGTGGATCAGTGACAAAAATATTCCAGTGACAAATTCTAATACTTACTGCTGAGTGTTTTTATCAAACCAAGTGAACCTGTGGGAGTCATTGCTGAAGTACAAGGAACACAGATTCACTGACTTTGCTCAGCTTTTAACAACAGCAAAAGCAGAGGCAGTGTTTTCTTCAGATCAGTTTATTCATGTAGTTCAGGTCTTTATTTAAGAGTAAAAGCACCACTTAGGATCTGGTGGTTCTAGTTTAGAATGGTCAGATAAACTACAAACAATCAATTCAGTTGTCTTACTGCATTTAGTACTTAATCAAATAAGAGGGGATTTGGAGGCAAAACATTTTTGCTGATTTCTTCCTTGCTCCCTTTTTCCTTTAGGGAATATAGAAACTATTTAAGTTGTAATTTTGTTTGTATTTAATTCCTTTCTCAAATACATAGATTTTAAAATGATCAAAGGATAAATAACTAAACACATATATAACAAATCATATACGCAATCCTAACAATTTTAAAAAATGTTTTAAATGGCCAAATGTTGAGTATATGAGACACATTATGCCTACATCTCAGGTTTACCAAAAACTTGTATGGATACTGTGTTCTTATTAAAACCAAAAAATCCTAATCTAACAGCAACAAACTGTTCATATCTTATTTTGTCAACAGCTTTCTATAAGGAAATAAACATTGAAACTGAAAATGTGATTAGAACACAGTTGTTGTTTCTTACCTGCTAGTTTAAGTGATTTGGATTAAGACCAGAGCATTCAGGAAGGAGGAAAATCTGTCGTTCTGTTTGTTTTTAAATATTAGTTTGAATTATCTTTGGTGTTTGTGTGTACAGAGGATTCTCAGCAAGCACCTGCCTGTTGCTCTGCAGACATCACCTTGTTCCTCATGTATTTTATGCACGTGGTGCAATGCCCAGCAATCATCCACTGCTAGCAGATTTTTTCTGTTCTTCAATGAAAGTGTGATGGGTCTGGCACACACTTTGTATTTTTGTGTTGGTCTATGGAGTATGCAATTCTTAATGAAGTTTTGGAGGTAGTGCATTACTGCTCTGTATTTTGCAATACAGGAGCACCCCAGAAGCAAATTTGAAAGCTTCTGTTATGCAAAATGACACCCAAGCATGCAGCAGGTGATATTTCCCTCCTCAGCATTCATATTTACTTACAAGCAATTGAAGAAATCAAATTAACCTGAAAGTAGGAGTCTCCATTGAAAACACAGAAATAATTTAATTTGAAAAATTAATAGGATTTCACAGAAAGATACAATAAACCAACCATTAAGAATCTACAGTTGAAATGTGTTCCTGGAGGGGGAAAGATGGATCAGGAGAAGTGGTGAAGAAAGCATAGTGACCTAGGTGGGTATGTATTCTAAATCAAAGAATGCATTCATTCTTGGTAGTACAGCATGGTGCTTAAGATGTCATTATTTTAATTTTTCTCTAATTATGGTTACTCCTGATCAGCAGAAATTGTAGCACCTGAGATGTCACAAGATCAGTGTTTATAAAATGGGGCCTGAGGGAGGTCAGGCTTTTATCTTTTTAAAGCTGGCTCAGGTGTGCTTCAAGTGCAAGCACTTTATAACCATTTCACCCACTAACTACCTCCTCTTGAAACACAAAAAAAAATGTTTGCCCAAGTATGATCTTCATCTAATGTGATATTTAAGCACTGTTATGAGCAATTTTAAATTCTGGAGGTGGCTTCTAGTTCCAGGAAGACTGAGGTATGCAACCCAGACCTTTTGCTGGAGGGAAGGCTGCATGGACCTTGGGTGGGTGCAGGGGCTGGTGCTGCTGGGAGGGAGTGGGGCAGGGATGCTCAGTGCTGCTTCCAGACAGGTCTGTGAGGGACCAGGTGTGGGTGTCAGGTGTTCTTTTGCAGGGCTGCAGAATGTATGGAAGAAATAAAAAGCATTCAGAAGAAGCAAGTGGAGAGAGGAGAAAATACTTTTTTCAAATCCATGCTACGCTGCCAGGGACAGCAGTGACATGGCTCTGCCTTGAGCTGAACCAAAGCAAGTGCACAAATGTAGGATTTTTCAGATATGGATTATCTTGCTGTTCTTTTCCTGATTCTAGGTTTTTAAGGTTCATTTTGAGTGAATTTCACAGTTACATATTTGGAAGCAGTGCAGCCTGCCATAGGCCTACAGTCTGATGCTCTTACCTGGAATTTTGTTCTGAGAGATGTGCTAACTCAGAATTAAAAAAGAGGCAATGGTCCTTGAGTTTAGAACTTTTTGGGATTGAAGTTAAACATATTAGGTTTACCAGTATTTTTCTTTTCTGAGAGTGTTTTTTGGGGAATATTAGGTTCAGTATAACCTGAGAGTTGAAGCCATGTGTTGAAACATCTAGTTCAGGAAAAGATGACATTTTTGTCAACATACTTTGGTTTTCCCTCTTCACGTGTTTAGTACAGTAATGGTTTTGAGTGCAGTGGTAAAATCAGTTTGTACATAGAGTATAAGGACATGAAAGTTCCTGGGGCTTTATCTTCATATGCATTTATAAATTTCACCTTTATCCTTCATCTCTTCTTTTCACATAATTTTAATGAAACTGAATGCTACTGGTCTGAAATGTTAATTTTCCAAATGCAAGGGTTGTATTGCTTGAACTATGCTATTGTAGCTCCCTCTCAGCTAAGTGAACCAAATAACCACAGGATTAATAAATTAATTAATTTAAAAAAAAATTTCTGTTTTCTTGCTATTAGTTTTAGAGGGAGCATCAGCCTGTGAACCTATGAAATGTTTGTTTTGCCATTTCTGCACCCTTAATAAAGGTGGTGGAAGAACCAGCAAATGTCATGCTTGTCTTAGGGTTTGTAAAATGAGAAACATATAAATTGTTTCAAGATTTAAATTTATATTCTGGTTCTTTACCGTTTAGGTTTTTACTGTGAATGGTCATTAGCAGGCTCTGAACTACTTCAGTTTTTAAAAGTTATGTAATTGGTATTTTTTCTTCACAGGGAGAAGAGAATTCATCCAAAGATTAAAACTTGAAGCAACCTTGAATGTGCATGATGGATGTGTAAGTCACTTGTTGCTTTTTTGTTTGTTAAAAATTGTTAAATTGTGATTTTGTTGCCATGGTAATAGTCCCTCAACTTAAAAAGCAAATATCTTTTATTTCTACATTAAAGCTGAGTAGGACCACTCTGCTTGTTGAGATCTACATCTGAATTCTCTTGCTATTTGTTTCTTGAATATCTGACACTTTTACCATTGAAGCAAAACAAAATACCAGTCCTGTATCTTAATGTTATATTTATTGCTGATTGAATTAATCTCTCCTGCCATTTAAACACATTTCTACCTTTTCAGTTAGGACTCATTTTAAACCTTGAAATGAAGGGGGGGGGTTTTGTTGTTAGACTGTGCTGAATTAAAAATTTATTAGTGTTTTGAGTGATTTATTTTCCAATTTCAAAAAGCAAATCATCAAGTGCTACATGCTGACTTATAGGCAATGAAAACAAAAATAAACCTTCCTAAAAAGCTTATTTAAATATTAACATTGATTTTTGAAAGGGGTCCAAATATTTTAAAACAGATCTTTTTTTAAATAAAGCTTTTACCTAAACTAGGTTCAGGACAAAGAGGCTGTCATGTTGCCTTTGATGATTAGAGCAGAAATTCATGGTTGTTAAAGTGTTTGTTGTACAAGATATCTGAAAAATGAAAGTATTCTATAAAAAAATGAAAACATACATGCAGCTTTTGTACTTTAATGTGTAATTCTAAAACTGTACAAACATAATGATTATTTTAGCTTGACTTGCTTGGACTTTTAATTAATTGAGGAGCAATATAATTTTAAACTAACACAGTGGTAGTTTTAAGGAACAAGTGTTGTTAACATGCAGCCTGCTCGAGATCAGAAGTTTGGTTTGGATGTGCTGTGTTTTTGTGAGCCTGGAAAGTCTGGGAAAGGCCAGGGTCAGAATTGCTGTGTATAAATGTCAGCTGCTTTTCCTGTGCTGATTGCATTATAAATTTAATGTTCTGGTACACATGGTGTTGGTGTAATGACACAAATATATACATTTCTCTGCTTTTTTTTCCCCCAATAAATGTTATGAAAATTATGATGTAAGGTCTCTTCCAACCCAAACAATTCTGATACTGTGTGTATTTATTAATTTTCATATTCAAGATTGTAACAGTGATACTGTGCTTCCAAATTTCTTCCCTAAGTAATTTATCATCTCCTCAAATACTTAAGATTAAATTTTTCAAGTTTCTTTTCCTGAAGTTTATTAGGGCTTTTTTTCTTTATTTCCTTGTAAAAAAGTATTTTTTTTCCTATTAAAATAGAATATAGGGAAATAATATTTCTTCACTACTTGTTAAATGTTAAGCAGCTGATCTCTATTCAATTATCTGCCTCTGTGTCATGTAATAGAAATTGCAGATTTGGTGTTGGCTCTTGGTGTTGCTTTAATCTACTTGATGGATGTTTATTTGAAAACCAATTTTGATGTGATTGTGTTGGCTTTGAAAGTATGCTTTTACATATGGCCTAATTGTTTCAGTGGGTGGAAAATACTTAAATTGTAAAGCTACAGCATTATTTGCAGGTATTTAAAATACTTCAGTATTTAAATACAGTATTAAAATAGTACAGTTTGGAAAAATGTCTTTAGAAGTTAAATTTGCTCAGAACTCTCCAGCTTTAAGGAATGGGCTATTGGGAGTTCTTACCTCATTTACTGTGTGGTTTTTTGCAAGGAATAAACTTTTAAGGCTAACAACCACTCAGTATAATTTCTTATTATTTGTTTTAAAAAAATCTGTGTCATAGAAATCAATGAAACAATGCTTGTACTTATTAAACTCCTTATTACCATCAATGGTAATTAGGCTTTTGTTTTTTTATTCTTCCCACAACTGTTGACTCAGCATGCATTTCAAATACAGGGAATTAATGCCATATTGTCCTGTTAAAAGGTGTTTCTGGATTTGGTTTCTGGGTGGTTTGGTTTTTTTAATGAAGGTTGGATGGCAGGGGTTTGGGGTTTTGTTTGGTTGATTGCTGTTTTTAAGAACTTTTTCATTGCTCTGTTGAATAAGCAGTGACTTATATTTTCTATATAAAGCATGCTGTGTAATTGGACACGGTGGACAACTTACTTAAGGCAAGAAATTATTTTACTAATTGAGGATAAAAGTAAAGTCCAAGTTCCTGCCTGTTAGACAGGAGAGAGATCCTGTGGGAGATACAAGTGTGTGTGTAATCACACCCAGGCAGGATATCTGTGAAGAAGGGAATATTCCATTAATTGCTTCACACATCCACACTGTGGTAACAGTAATATTACCATAACACCTTTTGTTTAAAATCTGAGTATTTTCACCTCAGAGTTCAGGGGCAATTCTCTTTGAAACAGCCCCATTTTCCCCTTGGTTTGAAGACACAGTTTCTAGCAGCACTGTGTGAAGTAATTGAATTGGTTCTGCAGAATTATTGATGTCTGCCAGAGCCTTATCATCCTTGCAGGGCAGGATTTGCCTCTTTCAACAAGGTTCACATGGTCACATTCAGTAAGATCATTTGTATGCCAGAACTTGCCATTTTCTGTGTTAGCTGTAAGGGGAGCTTAAGAAAATGAGGAAATGTACAGGGGTAGGTGAGCTGCTGTGTATGAAGTGATTCAATCCAAAGGAGAAATGTTCAAAGAGAAGCAGTCTGGCCCAGCAGCAATGAAGTGTGAGGAAAGTAGAGGATAAAGAAACTCTAAAACATATTGAATTGCACTAAAAATACTGATTATTTTCTTCCTGGTTTGGTCCTGTGAAAGCTGAGGAAGGCCAAAATGCAGGATGTAGATGAGGTATTTGACATGAGTACATACTACATTTTGAAATAAAGAATATTACCTGAAGGAGTAACTCCTCATTTCTAAGTACAGGCATTCAGATCAATAACAAACCAGCATCCTTCATGGCATTGATCTCCTTCAGGGTGGCACTTGGGAACAAATCCTCTTCAGATGTACTCCTCAAAGCCAGGCTTAAACCAGTACAGGGAGTTTGTGTTTTCTTAGAAACAATTTTCACCTTGTACTCCACAGATGAAAAGCACTGCCTTTTTACCCTCTTCTTTGCTTGGGGGATATTCCTGATATTCTGGATATCTACAGCTATTTAAATTTCTTTTCCTCTATTTTTGTATTCTGTTAATCTCTTCTGTTCACAGAAGACTTGATTCTGAGGTCACTTTGCATGGAAGTGAGGACTTTGCTTTTTTGGTTTTTTAGAGATTGGCTGCACTGCCTCCTGCATAGTCTTTGAGGAAAACACAGAGATAGTAAATTTATATCTGACTAATTGACTAATGAATCAAAAGTGCCCACTGACTCCTTGCAAGACTAGATGAGTGACAAATAAAATTAGACACAATTAATAATGTGGAGTACTTAATAGAAAAAACTAATTTCACACCCTTTGACTTTTCTTAGCTTGTTAGTAAATTTGTGTTTGATGGATCCTTTCTTCTGGGTCCAACACCCTTTCCCAAGGTTTCCAAACTCTCAGAATAGTAACTGTTACATTGTACTTTTAGTTAGGTGTTGAGTGGCAGTGCAGGTAGTACAATATTTTTTCAAAATAAAAAGCAATTTTCTACCCCGTTCTTGTTTAACATTATATTTTATAATGTACTATGTTTTATATAGTATACTATATTTTACTATAGTATATATAGTATACTATAATATACTATATTTTAGTAGTTTACTACCATGGAATGAGAAGAGAACTTTTTTAAAATTCTGATTTTTTAGTGATCCATATGCAAATTTATTTGGGTTATTCAGTGTTGGTCAGTAGGTTGTACTGAACACTGTGTGTATTGACTGGAAAGTCTGAAAAAAACCCAAACCAAGCTGGTTTCACTGAAAGACTTTGTTACTTTTGGAGTTCTTTGTTGTCAGCAATGCTGAGAAGAGGATTGGGTACAAAATTAAAAAGTCTGTTTAGTTACAGACCTCTTGTAATTTGGTTATGTCATTCAGGATTATTTTTAAAACAAGTTTGGTCTGGGCAGGGTATATTGAAATTGCTCAACTGAGGCAATCACTGCAATGAAATTGGAGTTTTGGAGGAGAATGATTGATGTCTTGTGTAGACTTGTGATGCTGCAATTTAGATAATCTCATCTCCCCTTTGCATCTTCAATGTTTCTCTGCTTTGCTGTCATTCAGATTTTGGGTTTGTACATAAGTGTACACATCCACCCCCTCAATTTGTTGAATTTTTTGTGCTAACTTTTCTTTCTCATATCATGACTTTAAATTTTTTAGTAGCTTCCTTGTTTTTTCAGTGTTTCATTCTTGTTTCTATTCCTGTTTTCTTACATTAGCATTTTGGTTTCTTTAGGGCAATGATAATAATACTTTTCTGCCTGAGAGGAAATGTAGATGAAAATAAACATTGCTGGGTTGTGTGTTTGCCCTGGCTGTGGTGCTGTGCAATGTTTGACAACATTTTAGAGTACAGCCATTGTCAGGACAGGTTATTTCAATGATAGATGGTTCTGGGGGCAAGTTGAAATTGTGGTTCTTGGTGATTGACAGCCAGAGTTATAAAATCATAAGAGTAGCCATGCAAGGTCATACCAAAGCTCAGTGGAGCCTGATAACTTGGCCCTGGAAGTGGTCAGCACATATTTTTGAAGGAAGTTGAGACAGGGCAAGCAGGTGGTATTTGATGGGTGCTCCAGAGAACACATCGTGCTGAAATGGGTAGATAGAGGTGGAAGCTGCACCTTTGTTTTCTGATCATTTTTCATTTCTCTTTGATGAATATGTATATCCTACCACTTCTGGTGTTTAAGGTGTTCTATAACCATGATTTCCAGTTTCATTAAAAGCCATGTGTCACTGGATTGTTCATCTAAGGCCTTCCATTTTCTATACTGTAAAGATCCACAAAAAATTATTTTTTACTTTTTCCATGTCATTCATGCTCTCATAAGCTTCTATCATTTCCCTTCCCTAGAGCAGGACAAAACATTTCCTTCTTGCCATAAAAAGTGTTAGATATCTGTGAGCACCCCAGTAATTCTTTGTCATGATTTCTCTTTCCAAGTGGGCAGTAATGGCAATGGAGAATACAGGAGTGGGATATGAACCAAACTGCACAGTGTGGGACACGTGGGATTGCCATGCATGGATGTGTATCCTGCTCTTCTGTGCATTTCCTAATAAATCCTGACAATATCTGATTGTTTCTGAGCACTGAGCTAGCCCTGGCATAGGCATGTTTGTTTAACACCAAGATCTCTCCTCAAGTTCCTCCACCTGAGAATATCAAGGTGCTGTTGTCCCTGTGATCCACCTGAAACTGCTGAGTCTGATTTTGCAACTCACCCCCACTCAACTTGTCATTAAAACAGCAACTAGAATGGTTGTATTTATTCTAAACAAAAAATACTTTTATTGGGGAAGCGGGGGGGGGCCTCAGAGTGAAACATTTGAACTTTAAAAAAAAAGCATAAGAAAATAATTGAGAACAAAACAGGTTTTTTACCTATTCTGTAATCCAGTCTGGTACATCACACTAAGGCAGCTGTTCTGCCAACAGAATCTAGCCAGCAGAAAATGGTGATGGCTGCAGTTTGACACTTGAAGGTATTTTAGAGGCTTACTTGAAATAATAATGGTCTTGCATGCAGTCTTTGGTGCTTGTGCATGAGCTGCTGCTTGGAGGATACCTTTTGAGCTTCCTGGATTTTGAGTGCTTTCACAGCTTTGTTTCACTGACACATTATCAAGCACAGTCTTGTGAAAAGGAGAATTGATAAGGAAATGTATTGTAAAGCTCTCCCAGTACAATTCTGTACCTCACTGTAGGATTCTTCTTTCCCAGCCTACTCACGTTTTCCAAAAGGGATCTGGGATGGATTCTGCAGTGCTTTTCCCTGAGGTGTGGTCACTGAAAAGTGTGCAAAGCAATGGATGCTCAGAATTTGGTTATGGTGAAGATGCAGTAATGAGAGCACTGTGATGCCCTCCAGTTCAAATTCAGAGAACTCTCTGTGGAGTAGATTTGGGACATTAAAGCACCTGAGTGTGTAAAATTGTGGCTACTGTGGGAAGCTTAATTTACCTGATGAACTCTTGAGGAGCAGAGGGAGTAATTGAGATGCCATAGGGGAAGCAGGTGATTCCCTTATCAATTTGTTTTAAAAACACATTTTTTTTTATGCTAGCTGCTTAGAAATTACATCATTTCAGTTGAATTTGTTGACTCCTATTTCTGTAGTGTTGGATGAGTTTGATGTTTTAATATGGTGAAAATTGAATTAATGTAAGTCTAAACAATTTTTTTTTTTATTCATGCAGGTGAATACAATTTGCTGGAATGATACAGGAGAATATATCTTATCTGGTTCAGATGACACCAACCTGGTCATTACTAATCCCTACAGCAGAAAGGTAGGTTTGTTTCTGGCTGCTTGGTTATTTTCAAATAGGATGCAAGTTAGTATTTTTCAAGGTATTAAAAGATATTTTTAAATATATCACTTTTCGGATACTAATTATTATGTGAAAAAGATAATATCATGCACTTCCTAGTGTATATAAATGGGAATAAAATCTCACAGTGCTTTAAAACTTGAGAGTTCTAATCCTTTGTGACACTGGTATTATCCCATTTTACGGTACATGGCTGGGCACAAAGGGAACATGGTCTCTCCACAGATTAGTGTCAGGACCAGCAATAGGATTCAGTAATTCTCATGAAATCTTGTAGTCAGATAAACTGTTTTAAAATACTGTATTTTTTGCTCTGTGTAATGTACTGTATGTAATGTCTTTCTGTGTAATGTTGTTGGGGTGTCAATCTTGATTAAAACAGTTCACTCCAATTTAAAATTACATTGCCTTGTGTGTGCCTGCAAGTGGATGGAGAATAATTTGTACTGAAATAAAGGTTGCAAAGCAGCTGAAAGACTCCCAGTAGTGCCAGCTGGCATCCATCAGGTAGTGGCACTGTCCCACACCTTTCTCTTGAAGGAACTGCTGATAGTTTGGTGGAACAGATGCTCTGAGCTGTGTCCTCTCAGAGGCTGACAAGTAAACCCCGAGGATATGCTCAAACATTAATTGTGTGGGAGAAACAGAAGGTGTGGTGGAAGAGAGCTTGAGTAGAAAATAATAATTGGCTTTCCTGAAGGGTTGTGGTGGTTTGGAGTGTTGCCTGTGCCTCTAGGTAAGGCCCTTTTGCTCACCTCCCCAGATAACCCAGAGCTTCCAAACTTCACCTCTTCCTTTCAGTTTTGGTGTCAGCCTGAAAGTTCAGATCAGTATCACTAGGCAGGGTTTCTCTTGGACTGGGAGTTCTGCTGGAAAATGATATCAAAGACAGCTGTGAAGAGGATGATGGATATATTCCAAAGTGAGTCTTGGTGGAGTGACTTGCAGAGTAAGAATTTTTCATGCAAATAAAGGATGTTCAATGTTATGTATTGTGCAGAATTTATTTTCATATCCTACTATGGGATAGTTGCTCATTATATCATTTTTACACTAAAATATTGTAATATTTTAAAAAGTACTGTAATTTAAAGCTTTATGCTTTCATGGGACAGTTTCCCCCCCTGTTGTGTACTACTTCTCTACTTAAACCTAATGAGGAGTGCAGGAGATGCTTTGTTTTCTTTTTTTATTTTTCACACTTAGCTGAGTTATTTATTTTTTGTAACAGCAGAGGAGAAGATGATTTTTGAATTTTTTTCCACCAGTACATGCAAATGCAATTATAAAACAGCAGGTACCAGCAAGAAGACTCAATAATCAGTGTTATTCCTGAAAGGTACTAGAGATGTGATTTTTAATGAGTGTTACAATTATGTTAGCTTAATTTTTTCTGGCTTGAGTAGAGGATGCATGCAGGAAAAGGCAGCAAATTGGTATCAGAATTGTGTTGTAATTCTGTCATCTTGGCAAATATCCTTATTACCATATTTTCTATTATTGTCTAGGTAGAGTAGCAAAAATAGACTTCAGGCATCAATATTTTGTATCTTTCAGACTATGCAGATACACTGTTAAACTTTTTTAGTGGGATTTATTTAAAAGGTGTGAAATAGCACTTCTGAACTGTTAGTCATGAGCTGCTACTGACAGAGAAACTTCATTTGCAAAACACTTGCTTTGATTAAGTTAATTGAGTGGAAATTTGGAAGTAATTTTCATACTGTAAACAACTTGGTGAGTATTTCTTTCCTAATGGGAGTGGTGAAAATGCAGTTTGCTTCAAGTGCTGCAGATGGGAGAAATAAGAATATAATGTTTACTTCTTCACAGGAAAGCATGTGGAGGTTTTTTCAGTTTTGGTAAACTAAATATGTGAGGAAGGATAAAGAGTCACCCCAAAGTGTTTAAAATCAGCTGTGAATGGTGAAGTAAATCATATCTTTCTCTGTTTTCATGTTGATGAATGAGAGTCTAAGTCAAGTCCTGGTTTATTTCCCTGTATAACCAAGTTCTTACATGTTTATTTAGTTTTGGCTAGTTTCAAAACATTCTTCTTTATAAACATCAGTTCTCCTTTTTAGAGTGAGTTTAAGAGTAACATCAAATTTTA
This sequence comes from Setophaga petechia, assembly GCA_024362935.1. Classification (NCBI taxonomy): domain Eukaryota; kingdom Metazoa; phylum Chordata; class Aves; order Passeriformes; family Parulidae; genus Setophaga; species Setophaga petechia. The sequence goes on along the minus strand of JANCRA010000013.1, from coordinate 4,449,143 downwards.
AAGCCTATAGAGTTGGCTTGGATTGCAGTGCCTTATTCTCCTTGACTTACAATGTCCCAGATATTCCAAGTCACTCCTCCCTGAGGTGCTGAGTGGCTGCACCATCACCCTGACTAATGTTTCACTTTGAGAAACCTGATGTGCTCCGGAACCAACCCTGCAAACACAAAGGTGGCAGCTGCATTCCAGCCCTTGCATTTTGCAGACAGCTTTGTGCAAGTGCCTGAGCAAATCTCTCTTGTAGAACCTCGTTGTTCTTAGAAGAAATTTGGTGTAAAGGCAGCTTGTGTGTTGTACTGAACTGTAGGTCCCTGGCAGCCTGTGCTTAACTGGTATTTCACAGTCTGAGTTGTTTCCATCCTTTATTTGCTTGGAAAACACTGCCCTGCTGCAGCCTCGTTTTTCTCTTTGTTCTTTAGGTTCTCACCACGATTCGCTCAGGACACAGAGCCAATATTTTCAGTGCAAAGTTCCTGCCATGCACCAATGACAAACAGATTGTTTCTTGTTCTGGAGATGGAGTCATTTTCTACACGAATGTTGAACAGGATGCAGAGACCAACAGGCAATGCCAGTACACCTGCCACTATGGGACTACCTACGAGGTACCTCCTGAAATAAATCACAAGTTTAAGATGGATAAAATATGTATTTTATTGTATTGGTGCCCAAGATTTTAACCAGGTTGTTGAAAACTTTGTTTCAGTGTGGTGAGAGTTACAGAAATTCCTCCTGTCTTTTTTTAATTGCTTTTTTTATCCCATTTAAAAAGTAGACTTAAACAGAGAAATGTGCTGTCTGAATTAAATCAAAAACTTTGCAAAAAATGGTACTAATGAAGACCACTTTGCACAAATGAATTCACCTTCGCTGAATGAATATTCTGCAGAGCAAAGCAGATAAAAATTGAGCTCTGAATTTCTTCCTGAAGTAGGCTGGGGGGTGGGGGAAGTGACTGTTTTGCATTTTTATTTTTATTCTTCCCCCCTGTCCCTCCCCTCTTCCCTGAACTTTTCAGCAGTTTCGTGCCTTTTTCACAATTTAGATTCTTCTAAGAAATGCTTAGCTCAGCATGTGTGAACGACTTAATCTGAAAAATGTGTTTACAGCTGTAGATAATTTTTCTATTGTGTATTCCAGTTAACTCTTTAGGTGTAAATTTAGCCACAGTCTTTTCAGTCTTCCCTTGGAAGTTTTGTTCATATAAATTAGGCAAGTGAGGAAGCAAAGTATTACTTAAATAAGGAAAATAGAAAGATTTATTGTTCTATCTGCTTCTTTTAAATAACAGCAAAAGCTGCTGCTTGCAAAACTTACTATGCTTAAAATAGAAAAATTGTAAATTTTTTGGTAGGTTATAAATGTTCCTGTTTCTCTCACTATTTATTTTTTGGGGCTTTTTTAACACTACTGCAGTACACACACAGGGGGAAAAATCCCAAATCCATTGTTTTTTTATGTATCCAGCTCAGATTTCATAGCAAGCTTTTAGATCACTTTCTTTGCATGTTAAATAAATAAACTCTTTAAAACGTCTCATAAAAAGAATTGAGGTGTGTGAAAAAAGAAAGTAGCTGAAGTACTGCCAGAGTAAATTTTTGTTCCTGTAGTAAAAGTGTCCTTGTGGTTGTAATTACACAAATTACATTTCCCTACTATATTGCACCATCAAAATGACCTTATTTGGGATGATTTTTATTCAGCAATAATGTTAACAAGAGGGCATGATTATTGCTTTGAATGACAGGAGTGTGATACACTTTTGGTTGTTTTTGCTGCTTTTAAACACTGCTAATGGAAGGAATATCAAAACCTCTATATGACACTGGCTGTTTTAACAACTCTTTCTCTTTATGAGGATATTTTTCTTTTTTGCACTGAGGTTGGGAGGTTCCTGGAGTGGAGAGATAATTTCTAAATATTGTGATGGTGCTGCCCAGCTGTATGTAACCACATCATCATGTTAAATATAGAACTTTGACTCACTGGCTTCTCTAAATAACAAAAGCCAAAAGCTGCCCCTGAGGTACCAATTCTAAATTTGAATGTGGTTTGGATTTATGCAGCTCTTGGAGTTTGTGGCAGTTCAAGACATTACAAAAACATGAAACAGGAATGTGAAAATTGGTGTAGACTGTTGTAAACTGTGAGATATTTGTACAATTGTTTTCAGTTCTGAGTGAGAATAGAATAAGAGAGGATGAGGCTCCTAAGATATGTTTCTGAGGAATTTATTGTTTGTACAAGACCTTGACAAGTTTGTTTTTTCTCAGCCAAATCTTTTCTTTATTGCCCTTCATGTGAATTGTGTTTCAGAAAGGGAATGTACTTTTATGAACACCTCTTACTTTCTTGTTTTAAATACAGTGAAGTGATCATACAGTTATACACTTTTAAAGTTAAGTAGCAAACAAGTTTTTAGTTAGTAAAAAACCAATTTTATATTTATATTTATAATGTGTAGTTGTTGAACTTAAATGTAACAATATTGACTCAATTATTGGGGCTTGCACTTCTCCATTTCTCTGGTTTAGTGCTTATAAAGAACTTAGGATGTTTGTGAACACTGGACATAAAAGTTGCCATGTGCAAGTTATATTACATGGATTACATGGATAGGGTGAAATTGCATCAGTGTGAACAAAAATAAAACACAGCTACTAAAAATAAGAGCTTTTCACATTCAGCAACATTATTGGAGCAAAATGTTTTCACTGAAAGCTCTGCTAAATGCTTGAAGAATTTAGTGGATTGCTAACTTTTATAACTATGCAAATGAAGGTAATTTGAATGAAATATGTAATGAAAACCAGTCTTCAACATGTTACACTGATATATTGAAGAATTGTGGTCATAGCTCAGCAGTTGTGTTGGTATTCAAACCTTGCCTTTGTTGTGCAAGTTACACTTCTTATTTGGCACAGCAAGCATTGTGTCAGTTACTGTGCTGAGCCTTGGAGGAGAGGCTGAAGCCTTCAGCTGTTACCTTTGAAACCCCATTTCAGGTAGATGGATTTGCAGATATCATTAAGTTACTTTTATTAAGAATTTTGGGAGGTGGAGGTGACAAATCATCTCATTTAAAATGTTAAAGAATCACTCATGCTCTGTGCTCCATGAATATATTGCACTATTAACCATTGTTGTTGCTTTATAAATGTCTGCTGATAGTAGCAAGAGTGTAGGAGAATAAAAGTGCTGCCACAAAATTCTCTGTTTCCTGTTCTAAGAGACAGAGTGTAAGTAAACTGGCACTGCCTGTGCATTCCCTGACCTGTGGAATTCAGGTCATATTTAACATTATGGTCACTTGCCTTTTTATCTTGTCTTGAGGAGGCTTTGAGTGAAGCCATTCATGTGAGACTCCATCTGAGTTGTCCCTAGCTGGAGAAGGGCTGAGCTTAGGAAAATGGTTCAGTGCAGTGCTCTCTCAAAAAAAAAATTTAAAAATATTGCAGTGAGGAGGTAGCTTGGTAGCAGCCTTTAATGCAGACTTGCTGCAGGGAACTACCCAGGATGTAAAGGAATAGCCCAGTGGGAATAAAAGCCATTTAGTATTTTCAAGGCATTCAGACTTCTGAGGACCTGGTTTGTAATTGTCTCCCATTACTTGACAGAGAATAAACAGAGCTTTTGTTGATTGTTGCAGCAAACTGATAAGTTACCTGAAAAGTGATTGCAGTAAATGTATGTTGTGTATTAAAAGATAATAGAAACAACTGTAAGCCTTGACCCATGGATGTTTAATCTTATGTGACATTTAAAAGTTTCCTTTGACTTCAACAGTTCAAACCTTTTCTTGAAAATGAGGAAACATCATCAATTTTTCATTTTTTCTCATTACTTCACTGGAAAGCTTGACTTGAGTCCTAACTTCCTTACTGCTGCTCCAAATATTGATGCTTTTATTTTTAATTTAGGGTTATTTCTGGAGGCATTAATAATCTTACTTTTTTTCTTTTGAGCAGATTATGACAGTACCAAATGATCCCTACACTTTCCTCTCTTGTGGTGAGGATGGCACTGTGAGATGGTTTGACACTCGCATCAAAACAAGTTGCACAAAGGAAGATTGTAAAGATGTAAGAATGAAACCTTTTAATAAAGATTTCTTTAATGATAATAATAATAAAATAAACAAAATAAAATAGTAATAAAAATCTTTTAACAAAGATTACCTAAATGTAGAGCTGTGCATCACACAAAGACATGATATGAATTCTGGTAAAGCTTTTAGAAATAATAGATTTCAGGGTCATTGGTGGAGATGACAGTATGTTTCCCAAGAAATAGTAAAGCCTGAGGAGTCTTTTAAAATTTTTTTTTAAATTTTATTATCTCCTTTGGCATTTTTTTAATTAAAAAAAAATTATAAAAATGCTTTGGTGTGAGGCTTCAGATATGGTAGAAAAAACTGTCTGTTGAAATTGAATCTTTTAGTCTGGGTCACTAATAATGTAGAGTGCAAAACTGGAAGCAGAAAATGAGCCTTGAGAATCACCTGCAGCCTTGTATTCTTGAGCATCCTTTGCCCCTCTGTAAGAAAAGATTTAGTAATGAATTATATTAGATTACTGGTATTACCAGTGTCCACTGTGTTTGAATTTTAGAAAAAAAATTTAATATTGAATTGGAACAAAATTATCAAAGCATGTATTGCTAGTCTTGATTAATTTTGTTCAGCCTTGTGCACATTTACCAGTTCTAGGGGTTTCTTTAATTTTTTTCCCCTTTACCCAGTTATCTGCCTGTAAATGGAACCTACTCTAATCCCTTAATTGATTTAAACTGTTTCTGCATATTTAGTACTCTTCCACCTCCACAGTTACTGTATTTCCATAAGAAAATCCAAGGTGCACGGTAGTTTATAAGTCTGTTTAGCTTATCTATTTTTAAATGTTCCTGTGTTTTTGTTTTGATTAGGTTCCTTTTCAGTTTCAGCTTTCTTTCTCTGATAGTTTTCCTTCTGTGCAGTGGCTTTTCTGATAACACATTTATGATCTGTCTTCACAGGCCAGACCTATTTTCTCAAAATCTGCTTGACTAAGGGAAGGGCCTGTGTAGTGAAACAGAACAAAACAAAGAATATCTCTGAACATTTGAAGTATAATTATTTCAATGCTGCATTTTTGTGTGTTCCAGGATATTTTAATAAACTGTCGTCGTGCTGCCACCTCTGTTGCTATCTGTCCACCCATCCCCTACTACCTGGCTGTGGGCTGTTCTGACAGCTCAGTGAGGATCTATGACAGGAGAATGCTTGGCACAAGGGCAACAGGTAGGAGCCACATGGTGCAGTGAGCACTTCTACCCACTGGCAGTGCCCAGTTCAGGTTATTTTCAAAATAGGTGGGGAATGGCTCAAGTGTAACACTGCAAGAGTGCAGCTCCCTTCTTGTGACGGTGGTCACAGGGGTTTTTAGAGGATGGAAGAGACAGGATTTTGATTCCATTATCAGAAGGCTTGATTTATTATATTATGATATATATATAACATTATAACTATACTACATAGAAATAGAAAAGAAAGGAAACTTCTTCAGAAGCTGGCTATGCTGAGAAAAGAGATAGAAAGAATCAATAACAAAGGTCTGTCTTGGCAGAGAGCGAGAGCAGCTCCACCGTGAGTGGTCAGCAAATCCAAACATCTACAGGGGACCAACCACGGGTGGACCTGTTGCATTCCACAGCAGCAGATAATAATTGTTTACATTTGCTGCTGAAACCTCTCAGCTCCAGCAGGGAAAATCCCAAGAAAGGATTTTTCACAAAAGGGTGTCTGCGACACCTTCTCTGGGAACTATGGTTTGTAATAGTAGAGTCATTTCACTCTAATATTTCCTAATGCAAAAATCTTCAAAGAATAAGTCTAATCTCTTCATGCATCTCAGAATGCATTGTGTACTGAGTGCAGAAAAGGACATTTTGTAATGTCTCTTATTTTGTCTTGAAACATGTGATTCCAGGGTTCCAAAAAGCCAGGGATGGCAGCCTTCAGTGGTTCACCTGAATTTTAATTAAGTTCTTGTCTTGTACTCTACCATGCTGGAACTTGTTGCTTCTTATGGGAGGAGATCTCATGAACTCCATAATATCCTGCACTGTGCTTGCCTTGTAGTGCAAAGGCACTAAATTCCTTTCTCATTTGTATGCAGATATAGATTTGCATCATTATTTTGTGCTTTTTGGTTCTAAAAGTTCCATTTGTGCCACATTTGACTGATAGCTTCCATACAACATCATGTGGGTGTGTGAGACATTTATATAAGTGTGTGTGTTTTCATCTTCTATTTTTTTGTAATGTACATAGAGTTTGTAAACAAAAAGAATTAAGATGGTGAAATCTGATATTTCATTCTCCAGATCAAAATTATTGCAGGAACTACAGAGTTACATAGCTTTTCCCTAATTCTCTTTTGTTGGATCCCAAATAAGGGGTTTATTGAAGCTGTTGAAAATTTGCAATAGTAGATGTGCAATTCATTTCTTCCTCATCTCTTTCCCCTCTCTCTCCTTTTTTTTTTTTTTTTTAATATAAAGGGAATTATGCTGGCAGGGGCACTGTGGGAATGGTGGCACGTTTTGTCCCCCCTCATCTCAACAACAAATCCTGCAGGGTGACATCCCTGTGTTACAGTGAGGATGGCCAAGAGATCCTTGTGAGCTACTCCTCAGATTACATTTACTTGTTTGATCCCAAGGATGACACAGCACGAGAACTTAAAGTCCCTTCTGCAGAAGAGAGAAGGGAAGAGGCAAGTGGTTAAGATGACCTCCTTTCATCTTTTATGTTTTATGGCTTGCAGCACACAGGAAATACCATCAGCTGTGTTCCCCTTTAATCTGAAAATAATGTTACTGGTTGTAGACTGATGTGACAAGTAGATTGTCACAAAAATTGTGTATTTTTAATACATATTCATGTATTTATTTACAATATTTTGTCACTCTGGTTTTCCTTCTCATCTGGTTTCCCTCTCTTAGAGATGAGAAGGATCTGCCTGAACCTTGGTGCATAAGACCAGCAAGGCTGGCAGGTCACTCTGTGTTCTGTTACTTTTCATGCCATGAGAAGCATATTCCTTGAAATCAAATATGAATACTCCTTGGTAAAAGTCATCATTTCCTGGCAGATATGAGGGAGTACAAGATGTTTAGATCCAACTCGTGCATTTTGTTGATAAGCATTGTGCTTATTCATGGTGAGTCTGAGCATGAGGCTGACATTCTGTGTTTTGGTGACAGATATGAATTTAGGTGACTTAAGAAAATGGAGATTTATATTCAGGCTTAGAATCCTGTACTGTAGAACATAAATAGCTGTGTGATGCTTTTCTCTCTTTTTTTCTCTCCCCCAGTTACGTCAGCCTCCTGTTAAACGTCTGAGGCTCAGAGGGGATTGGTCAGATACTGGGCCAAGAGCAAGGCCTGAGAGTGAGAGAGAAAGAGATGGTAAAAGCATTTGCATTTGAAGGGGGTTGTTGTCTTTGCTGCTCTGTTTTGTTTTGTTTTTGTTTTGTTTTGGAGGTTTTTTTCTTGCTTTGGTTTGGGTTTTATTTTCCAGTTTTTCTGATGTATTCCCATAATACGTGCTTCAGATTGTGTTAACAACCAGCCAAGCCTTAAGATGGTTTTCTTAGAATTTAGCAGAGCTGCTATTGTGCAATGATTTTTAAAATTGAAAATATTGAATATATTCTTACCAGGAAAATTATATTGCTTCATTTAGGCTGCTGTAAGTAAAGGAGAGCTTTTTTCTTATTGTCATTGCTCAGGGACTAACAATAGCACTTATTTCTTTTTGTCCCCAGTCACACCTCATATGCAATCACAATTACAAATGAAATGCTCTTTAATGGTTACATTAGCAGATTGGAATTCAAAGCAAGAGGATTCTAATATTATACTTTGCATTTTTATAATGTCACTTAGTAACACAGGGTGGCTAAATTTGATGCTTATATTTTCATGTTTATAATATATTACTCAATTGCTTGAGATTTTAGTAAATAAAGCATTTCCAAAGCAATGCTTGGGTATCAAAAATTGGGATATCAAAGCAGGGCAGAGCCTTTTTTGTCACTCATCCTAATTTTCTTCTGATAATGTGTTTCTGTTTAAATCTGTTTTAAAGCTTTGGGATTCCAAGCATTTGACTCTAGCCCCCTTAAATCTCCCACCCTTTTCTGCCTACAGTTTCCCTCTCCAGGTTTTCTGTGTTGTTCTCATTTTCCTGCTTCTCCAAACTAGAATAGAAGTGTCTGGGATTCTGTACCTGACACAGGCAGTAGGAAATGCTGTTTAGGGAGAGAACATGAGGCTGTCCTCTTACCTTAGTCTGTGTTTTTGCTCCTCCATTATTTGGAATTACTGGATTAGAAACACTGAGGGGTGTGATCCCATCTGCTCCTTTACAGTCTGCACGTGGTTCTGTTGCCTGTGGGCTTCTGAAATCCTTTTTTTGAATCTGTTGATAATATTCCCTATGGCATCTGTAACCACCTTTAGTCTGTTTTCTTTGGCTGTTGCAATTCCATTTTTTAAGGTCAGAGCTGTACAGGAGGGGAATGAGGGATCCCAGCAGAGGGTCAGAGAGCTGTGCTGTGGAAATGAGGATAGACAGGGGCATTGGGAACAGGCTGAAGGGAACTGTTTGTTGTGGGAGAAGGGGGTGAGGGGTGGTCTCCATTCCTGGAAGAAATGAGGGGGGGAAAGGTTCTTTTTGGTAAACTTGCAGATGAAACTTCAGCACCACTTGTCCTACAGGGGAGCAGAGTCCCAATGTGTCTCTGATGCAGAGGATGTCAGACATGCTGTCAAGGTGGTTTGAAGAGGCCAGTGAAGTTGCACAGAGCAATCGAGGACGGGGAAGATCGCGGTCCAGAGGTGATTTCCTTCTTTTCAACAACAGAAATTGTGTTTATAGTGGATGTGCAGGCTTGGAATATCAGCCTTTCCTAGGTGTAAATAAAATTTTAGTGCACTGAAGAGCTGAGCACATTTATTTGCCATAGCAATGATAGTGCAAAGGGATCTTTAGAGGCAGAGTAAGTTTACTTTTGAGCTCCTTTTCTTGCTTTTTTGTTCTGTTTTTAATCAAAGGTGGGACTAATCGGACTGATGCTCCTTCTACTAATAACATGGCACCTAGCAGAGAATCAGAAACTGCAATGGAAGTAGATGGTTCTGAACAGCTTCCATCATCTTCCTCTTCTACCATGTCAGCTCAAGCTCCTTCAACATCATCTTCGACAGAAAGTCCCCCTTCAACTTCATTACTGTCCTCTCCTGATAATGAACAAAGGCCTTCTTTTGGGGCCTCAACTCAGCCTGTGCTGCATCAGTCTGGTGAGAAGAAATCCATCTTGTCATTGCTTGTGAAAAATAAGAAACAGTTCTCTTTTAGGATATTTTGGGTAATTGTTCTCCATCTGTTTTCTTCCTTGCATATCCTTAATGAGACTTAGGTGTTTTATAGTTACCTGGTGGTTGCAGCTGTGGTTTAAAGAAAGAGTAAAACCATCAACTCTATACCTTTGTCTGAAAAAGAAATTTGCAAGGGGATCACCAGTATTTTAAAGTAGAAATAAAAACTTTTTGCTTATTTTTTTTCTAAACTTACTGTTGTTGTCTTCATGGAGTGTAGTGACATCTTGCCCTCTTCCACTGGGATTTGGCTGTAGCAGAATCAGTGCAATGAACATCAGAGCCTGTGCATGTTAAAATCAGGGGAGGTGGGGGATGCCTCCTTCAGGAGGAACCTCCATCCTCAATGTTTCAGAGTCACAATCTACCATCTTAAACATAATTGCTTCAAGCTATGTCATTGAAACTTTGTGGGTTTCAAAAATATAATGTGCCAGAGAGGATTTCTGGAATTGTGATACATTTTCTAGCCTGCATTTTAAGGAATCTGTGCTGACCAGAAAAATATTTTTCTCTGAATGTGTTTGAATTTCTAAGCAAAAGTTTATTCTGCTAGCATGAAACTGAAGTTATTTGTTAGTCTGGATCTTTTCTAAGATTATTTCTTCTTTATCAGTGTTACTTTGAACTTCAGGATATATTTAGTTTTGAAAGGGGTAGTGATGTTTGGTTGACAGACAATGGATACTTTGTAATTTGCTGTATAACATTTGTTGGATTCTTTGACTAAATCTAAGCAGGGTGTCAGATTGGCAGCTAAAATTGTCTACAGGACTCATGCAGGCATCAATGTAGTAGTGCAAGGTGTTTGCACACCTAATAAGCATCTCCTGTTTCAGAAGCAATGCAAAAGGGATCCTAGAATGACTGTAAAACAAGTTTTTGGGTAACTGGTGAGTTCAGGAAGTGGGGAGGCTCCTGGGTCTCTGAGTGAGCAGGCTGCTTTGGGAATGTCCATTTTGCATTTTGTTTGTGTACCCTGGTATCCTGTGGCTGTGCTCAGTTGTGAGATTTTATTTACTCACATTCTGTAGTTTATAAATCTGCCTTCTGCATCAAGGACAGGATTCCCTGAGCTTGTTCACCTGCATTTAAAGGTGAATAAAACCTGCTGCTTTTTGGGGTGACAGGAGAGGGAAAGTGCTAATAGGAATAGTTTAAATACAGGGGGGCTGAGTAAGAAACCCATACACAGGTGTATTGTAAGAAGTGGGTGACTGGGAAAGCATTCTGGAAGGTGGAAGAACTATTTCACTATTTTGTGTAAAGTCATGGCAGGTACAAGTTTGACTATTGTAGCAAAGAATCAGCAAATGAAGAATTTGTTTTCAGGAAATGACTTCTTTAGAATCAGAGCATGAATTCCTAACCCAGGCCTGGAAACAGCTTTCCATAAATCATTTCTACACTCAGCACAGGCACTCATGGTAATCCTGTGTTTGAAATCACAGTACCTTTGCATAAGTATACAGTTCCAATTTATTGTTGGTTTGGTGTTCCAGAAAATATATCATGTGGTGAGCATTTGAGCTTCTATATCTGAATTACTTTTTAAAAATTAAGAGATGAACTGCCTGGTCAAAATTGAGTCAGTACAGAAATGGTTTGGTGCTGGGTCTTGGTGGGATAGGTTTCTTTAGCAGAATATGTATTCTAGAAGTTTGAACATTTTAGTTACAATTAAACAACCAAATCAGTGCAAAATCTCAGTAGCCTGTTACTGCCAGAACATTTGAATAATTTTTAATGTATGTATCTAATGAGAACAACTGCTGGAGATTGTCATGCTTGTCACTAAGGAAAAATACTACAAATTTATTTTCTTGCCCTGCTTGTGCCATTCAGTGGAAACCTTTAATTTTTGTATATTACTTTTAAGATGCTGATGTTTTAAACCACTAATAAAAACTAGGTACAACAAACAGTAAATATAATACAGTTTTTCTCATAAATAAAATTCCAGATACTCACAGGGGAGGGGATGCAGGGGGCCAGTTGTCTAATTAGTACAACGCTTAACCCTAATATGTGTTCTGATATAAGGTAACTGCTTTTAAATTTTGAATGGAAATGTGACAATAACTGGGTTTTTAAAAATTTATTTCTCTTTCTTCACTCCATTTGCTGGCAAAATAAACATTTGCTTAGATATTCTGGAATATATTGAAATGTGTTGTCACTGAGCATATCCAGGATAGCAGCTTTTTATATTTGGTATTGTAGTTCTTGTTACATCTTAAATTGTGGCTGTCTCTTAACTCAGTGGAACTGAATCAGCAGCAAGTACTGAAAACTGCAATTTTAGGCATCATTGAAATTCCCATAAAAGTATTCCCTAAGCTATTTGGAGTTTTTCTTTCCATAAATGGTTCTGGGACATGAAAATAATTCAGAGCAAATCTCCCTGATGCCATGTTCCTTTTAGGAACTATATCTTTATTTTTGTTACACCTTATCAACCATAAACTGAGAGTATGTTTTTCCCAGAAATGACATCAGACTAAGTACATTAAACCTCATGACCATTCAGTATTAACTGGTGCTTGTCACTAACTTTCCAATTACTGGATTCTGGTTTTGGGTTTGTTAATAAAAGAAAATTTGTTCGTTTCACTGTATGGATAAGGGTTACAGAACATTTGTTAAGCTTTTGTCTGGCTGAAAGGCCCCATGCCAGTGTAATGCTCTCTACTAATTTAACATTGTGTGGTTCAGGCACTGCTATTAAAGACACAATCTGTGTTATTTAAAGAGAAGCACTTGCCACACAGCACTTGTGTACGTGGAGGAAATCTGCAAAGAGCATGGAAAGAATAAAAAGTTGCTTGGTCACCTCATTTTATAGCAGTTTGCAAAAGTACTGGTAATCAGGCAATGAACTTAACATGCCAAAATAGTTTAACTGGCAAATGAGTAGAGACAAAATGATGAGAACAGTGAAGCCTCTAAAGATGGGACTAAAAGAATAATCTATTAAGAGGATGCTACTAAGGATTGCTTCTGATCCTATAAATTACTTTGTCTGTAGGACCACTTAACAGTGATTTCAGACTGTGAATCCTTAAGCACAGGCAATGTCTGAAATTAAAAATGAATTCATGGAGAAGTCTATTTTTTGGTTTAGCTGTTGTTCTGCCACCTCTTTCCATAGTTCCAGTTTACTTCTTGCACTGGTTTGATTTGATCAAAATGTACCTGTTTTTTTTGGAACTATCAGGAAGCTGTTACATTCTACACCTGTAGACCACAGTTGCATAGTTTTACACCAAATATTCTCATTTATTTTGTGTTAGGAACATCAAAATGAATACATCTGTTGTGTGCTTTGTTTTGATTTAACCAGGCTTGTATCTATTTTCCTTAACTAATTCTTTTTTTAATGGTTTCATTGCTGGAGATGGGGAGGGGGCTGTATTGTATGGCACAAATCCTGGACATTTAAATCCTGTGATTCATGCCTTTAGGAAGAGAAAACCAATTTCAATATTTCTATTTGATGATTTCTGGCTCTTAGTAATATTTTTTTTCACTGTCATGACACTTAGTACCTGTTGCTTGTCTCTTTGGTCAATCCCTCACCCCTCCTCTATATTCTATATATTGATTGCTCAATGCCTCTCTCTTCCCCCCCTGTCTGTCTCCCCTCCCTTTTGTCAGAGTTAATGGGACCCGAGTTAGCAATAATCCGTAGGGGCCTGCAGCGACTGAGGCTTAAGAAGGCAGAGCAGCAGAGACAGCGAGAGCTGGCTGAGGGTTCTGCACCACTGCCCTCCTCTTCTGAGCAGCCCACCCCTAGGGGCTCCTCACAGGACCCTCAGGCAGCAGGTTGTCACTTGCCAAGGTTTCTCCAGCAGATGATGTAGCTGTAGTTTGTGCTGCTGTTGTTTGCTGAGATGCTTCTCCTCCAGAACAAGGCGTTTCCTGCATTCGCTGCTTGTCTTGCCTTGTATGTGGTGGTGTTTATCATCACATGGGCAGGGAAACGGTTGGATGGACAGGTTTATTGATCTAACATGTTTGGGTTGAGTGACACTATGTGGAAATGGTTTTCTAGGTGCATGGTATCAGGCTTGTGCAATGGTTGTTAGAGCAGCTGAGCAAGAAATTGCTGTGTTCTGAGTAGAAGGAGAATTGCACACTGAAATTGCATTTTGGTGCTACTTGTATCCAACAGTAACATTTACGACTTGGCTTTGGGTTAGCATGTGTTCTAAATCAGAGGAACAATTCAGTAAAACAGAGTTTTGGCACTCCTCAGTGCTATGGTTTTACAATAAGTGTAGTGAAAATACTTGTACCTAGCCCAAGTCCCCAGATATGCTCTCCTTTTTTTGAACAGAGCAACTTTTCATTTCCCCATCCTCTTTCTCTCTTGTCTTACTGAAATTCAAAATTATTACAAGAAAGCCTCAAATATGTTTGCAATAACATATTTGAGAAAGTTAGGGCAGAAGCATGCATATGAATAAAGAGGCAAACCCTAAAGCATAAACTTGAAGCAAACTTTGTCGTGGCACCATGTAAAAATGAGTGAGCTGCATGCTGTGTGAGAATTCAGTGTATTTTGTGTTGCAAAGTCATGTCTAGCAGTGTCTCTTCTGTGGATAAATCCTGTGACAGTTGAGATGTGGCTAAATTGCTTTTAAGGATTATGTCACACATTTACAGCTATCTTGCCATGGTTCAGTCTATTCCTTAATCTGGAGCTCCACAGAACAATTTAATGTAACAGTGGCTGATGCTCTGCTCACAATATGCAGTTACTGAGTTTTGAATAACTTTCTACTCTAGAAAATACTGCAGTGAGGTTTTAGAGTGTTTTGGAAATCAGTCCATCCTGGGAGGGTGTGTGCCTATCTTAGGGATGGCAGCCATGGGTTTGTGTTCTCCTGTAGGAGAAAACCTTCCAGTGGTAGTGGTGGCCTTGTAGGGAGCTGCAGTTTCCTGCCAGGACAAAAAAAAAAAAAAAACCTCACCCCAAAAATCTACCAATTTTGGTGGTTTGTTTTTTTTTTTTCCCAGCAAACTGAATATCAGAATTTATTCACTCAAATTTAAGTATTGATAGAGGAAAAATTGTAACACAGTCAATAAATCTTGATCTCCCATTTCCTTTTCAGAATGGTTTAATTTTTAATTCTTTTTTGCTAAATTGCTTCCCACTGAATTGAAGTAGGGAATAAAGTTTATTTCCAGCCATGTTTGGAGGTTTATCCGTGGGGATTTTGCTACCTCTGAAGGGTGTGTTGGTCTGGGTTTCACTTGGTACATCTCTCCCATCTCTTCCTTAGTGCTCCCTCAAGAATGCAATGTAATTTTTTTACTCCCTGTTGCCTGAGGGGTTCCTGCAGCACACTGTAGGATCCACAGTGCCACAAATGGAAAGGTTTAAGCTGAGTAATTGCTTTGACTGGGAGGCAGAGGGGTTTTGTACATAGTTTGCACCTCCCCAGGGCTGCCTCTTGGAGTTTTTTGAGTTCCCACATGGTTAGAACTTTAAGGGAACCATTGGAAACATTCAGTCCTTTTGTTTGGGATCACCAGGAGCCACAGACACAGCCTTGGAGGAAACTGATATTTGAATATTTATCCCTTTCTGCATGCAAATGAATTTACATTTACATTTTACATTGTCATGTCATGAATTACATGACAATGAATTTGCAAATTTAACCATTTTACTTACTAAATAATTGCTTTGAAAGACAGATTTACTCAGTGCTCTGGAAACTTTTATTTCTGGGGAGACAAAGGGGGAACCATTTTTCTCCCTGACTTCCAGCCCATCTGGATGTATCTTATTGAGGTCTGGTGTGGTGGGTGGAATTGTTGTCTTCAGCAGTGGAAGTTATAAAATGAGAAATTGAAATTTGAAATTATTTAATGTGTTTGGTCAATTAGTTCTAGAGAAATTTGATAAAAGATTACTTTGTCTTTTCCTTTCTATTTGTATGTGTAAAAATAATATATTCCTGTAGTGCTTCATCAGCTTCTTTCATTGCATTCCTCCCTCCTCTGCTCTGGGAGGGAACAAACAAAGCTCATTTCTTTTGACTGGGGATCTCCTTTGTACTTTTTATTACTTCATAAGATTTCTGCACTCTGGACATGGAGATATTCTCTGTACTTGCTCATTTCTTTTTATGAAAGTTACTTTGTTTTGTTTTCCTCTTCTGACCTCCCAAGATTTATGTTTGCAAGGTGCTTATTCATAATCTATTCCTTTGGAAAACCCGTGCTGCACATTTTTGTCCCTTGCTTCTCCATAGACACAATTATTTTCTAACCCTGTGCTTAGCTGGTTATTCAGAAATATGGTAGGAGGAAAATAAGTGAGTAGTTTTGAATTCTTTGGAGTCCTTTAAAAGTAATAAATTCCTATACAGAGACAGTCTCTATATTTTTTTCCTGAAAGGTTGTCTTTGCTGCCCTGTCATGGGGCAGGTATTGTTTTCTGCCACATACTAGATGTAAATTTTCAAACAAAAAAAACAAACACCACAAAATGTGTCTGCAAGTTCTCAATCCCTGCTCTGATAAAACCTGCATAAATTGCATTTGCAGTTTTGGAGGGAATTCAGTGTGAGACTTCTTCTGATTTGTATTTCATTGTTAATCCTTATCTTTGCAGGCACAGAAGCTTGAGTAGGAAGAGAAAAATATCCCAGCCATGTAAGAAATTACAAGTAGAAAATGTCAAGAGCTGAAAGCTTTTACAGGTTTAATAGAAAATTAGACTGTGTGGTAGTTATTCTGTCTCCCAGTTACATGAGAATTTGTAAGATCAATCTGTAGTACTTAACCTATTTAGAAAAATATGCTCAAAAGTTTATAGTTTTGAATGGGAAAGGGAGATGAGTTTTGACTCAGAGACAAAAGGTCTCAGATGACAGAGATTTTTCTTTTAGTGGATACTAAATTTGGAGTTTGGCTGAATTTCAGAAGCAGTGTGTGCTGCATGGATCAGGTCTATTTTGTCTTCAAGCCTTTGCTTAGGTATTGAATAGGTTCAGATATTTTTGGTTGCCACTTTATTTAATTAGGGAAACTACAGTAAATATAATCCAGTAAATATGGATTTTTATTTATTGTATGATTTCTCCCTCAAAAACCTAGTTTTTCCTTGCATTTTTGTGGCATTTCATAACATTTACATCCTGTGAAGTATTTAAACAACGTTATGCATTTATGTGCTGTGTGCAAACAACAAAGAAAGTAAACCTTTTTAACCTGTTGTTATTGCTGCTATGCCACATATGCATCACCATTCCTACATCACTTCTCATTCTGAGAATTTTAAGGAGTTGGAATTCAATTTGAAATGATCATGAAATGAAAAAGAAAAAACATATTATAGATCAAAGGTTCCTGTAGTGGTCATTGTACCTAATCTTACCCACAAAACTATGAATCAACATTAGCCTTTTTTTTTTTCCTGAGGAAAAAAATTTGATTTATACTGCATTATCTGTGGAATGCAGATATATAGCTGTGCATGCTGGCATATTGCAGAGCCTGTCCTGCAAATTGACTTTTTGGTTTTTTTAAGCTTTTGGTTGATTTGTACAGTGAGTCTCTAAAGCAGAGCAAACTGGACCTTAATTTCTGTGTTAAAGCTTTTGGAGAAGAAGAATGGAATGGCAGCAGTTTTTATCATTAGATTCTTTGCTAACACTCAAATGTAGGAATTTTATTTGAAGATGTAGAAATAATATTTGAAGTGCACCATATGTAAATGAGAGCATATTCACTGTGCAAAGCAACTATTTACAGTTATTAAATCAAGTATTTCATTTCTTAGATTCCTCTACATGTATCATGTTTAGGACTTTAAAACAATTCTCACTGCTTTAGATCTCCCCCTGAAGCTGGTGATACAAGGAAGATTTTTTTTCTACCAAAACTGAGGTGGCATGCTAATATTTTGGTGAAGTCAGGTGCTGATTGCCCAAACTATAGGAAGATCCTTCAGCATATAACTGACCTTAAAATTATCTTCTATTTTCTGTTTGAGGTTCCCCAAATTTATGAATCTCCAGTTCCCTCTTTAAGTGGTGCTCCAGTTTAGAATGTACTGGTGACTTTACAACCAGTGGTGAACTGCATTGGGATATAGACCCAGCCTGTGAAGGCTCAGGTAAGAGTTTGGATTTTTGTTTGTTTTTTTAACTATATGGCACAGTTTTGGTAATACTTTTTTTTCAAAAGCTTTATAAGAAATTATGAAAGTATATTTTTCAGATTTTTTTTTACAAAACAAAGCCATATATTAAAAAAAGAGGCATTTACCTGAACTTCTCTAGGCTGGTTTGATGGTCATGCTGATTGCCCTGCCTGAGGTGGGGGTTCCAGACTGCAGAGCCACTTGAGGGGGTGCTGGTGATCTGTGGTTCAGGGTGCTTGGAAAAGGAAACAAGGAGGTTTCAAATTGCTTCAAACAACTCTATTGTTAACCATGCTAATTCAGGTAATTGGGATGTTTCCTGTATGTTGGTTAAATATTCATTTATTAAAGTGAAATGCATTCACAAAGTTTTATGGGGACTTGGGTGTAACAGTGAGACGTGGGAGGTTGAAGCCTCCTTTGGCATGGACTTCTACCTGGAAACATTTTCATTTCCACTTACTGTGGTTGAATGATGCACATGGCAAAACATACCTACTTTTTTGCTTACTGCTATATGGAGTGAGGTCTTAATAAAATTAGAAATGCTGGTAAGGGTAGTAGAGGTAATTTCTTAATGTTTCTAATTAATATATGTTAGTTCAGTCATACAGGTCTGAACTACAGAGTTGATAAGATGAGCTTTTCCAGCCAAGTGAAATATTTGGCAGCACAAAATACCTTTTAAACAAGGGCATGTGAGCTTTTGGAAAGGATTGGAGTGGAGGAACAGAGCATGGCTGGGATCACTGTCATGCATTTGGTCTCTCAGCTTCTAGTCCAGGACCTGCCCTCTCTTTAGCACTTCTGACACAAGTTAATCCCAGCTGTGGACTCTGTGAGTCCAAGATCAAAGCCAGCCCTTGAAAGAGGCACAGATTCCTGTGCTGAGTCTGCTGAAACACAGGGAGATCATCTCATGACATGGAGCATCTGTACACCAGCTTTTTGCTTTGATTTACCTTCTAAAAAGTGGCTTATTAGTCCATTGAAAAAAGTCCCCTGTAAATCCTTCTTGTCTGATTTAGGTATATATGAAACACACTTCACTTTTGGAAAGTAAAATATATTAATGCTTCAAATCTTCTACTTAATAGCTGCATGCCATAAATCTAGATGATAAATTCTGTGGTCTGACTTAGGTGTGCTTGGTGCAAGGCATGGGAATGGTTGAGCAAGGAGGACAAACCAGAACCAATTAAATATTCCTCAGTTACAGAAATAAGCTGTAACTGAGGAAGATTAAAGGTACCAAAGCAAGGTACCCTACAGAACACTCTGCCTCAGACTTTCCTGGTCTCTCTCCTTTGCTCCTCCTCCCCTTCCCTGCCCCTGGATATCAGTGTGGCACAGGAGCACACTGCCCTGCTTCCACCAATGCCTGGGAGTGAACACCTGCTTGAGAATATATGTATTTAAAGCAGCTTGGTCAATTTAGCAGGTCTAATGGCTTTAGTACAAAACTGGTCTCACTGGTGATTCTGGCTCAAAGCTGGAAGGGAGCTTCCTGTAGGAGAGAATATTATTTCATTGCTTTCCTGATATAGGATGTAGATTTATGTTGAAAGTCACTTAGCATGCTGTGATGCTGGCAGACTGTGACTCAGTTTGTAATACAGGATATTAAATCCTTTCAGTTTAAGATGGATTTGTTTATAATAGATGATTATCAAGTGGAACCAAGATATGATACTCTAGCCAATATCTTTAGAATACTGCATTAATTTATGTACATCAGCTCATCTTCAAATAATATAGAAGTAAGATCTGGTCTTCAGAGGTAACAAGGGAAATAGACTCACAGAAGATACTGAATATTGCATCTGTTGTGTCTGTGCAGTGAAGGAGTGCTGGTGATAGTTATTAACTGCTAGTGTCCAGGGGAAAAAAGGCACTTATCTGCTGAGGGGGGTAAATTCTATTTATTTGTTGATGTGATTGATGGGGATGCTTGTAAGACTGACGGGTGTGGTACTGTGATAAACTGATCAAGACTTGTTCTCAGTCATCAGAGGTGCAGCATCTAAGAATGCAGAACTACCAAAGTGTCATATAACTGGGATGTATTTTGGTGTCTTGATGTTCTAAAACATTATTATTAAAAGAGTATTTAAATATTGGAGGTACTGGTATGCCATGGAGTATTTTATGCTGAGGTATAAATATTCTGAAATTTACATTTTGCACATGGTGTGAAATACTGGTGTCATTTGGTAGCTGGAGCAAAGGCTTTAGGAGTCGTGACTCTTCAGTGTTTTTCCTGACATGTCAGAAGTGTGAAGAGCACAGTAAAATATTTGGTAATGGACAGGCATTTTCATTATCAACATGTCAGCAAGCTTCAGGCTGTTCAGTGAATAAATAATGGTTTGAAACAAGTGGCTTTGCTTCTGTCATGCCTAGAAAATGCAATATGGCTGGCTGCTCATTAAACAAACCCAAAGCTTCCTTATGTTGCTGCTTTTTTATTTTAAACTAACATATGATCGTGACATTGCTGTGCAGTTCTCTGCTGCTTATGTTTTAAGTTGAAATCTCGTTTTTGTTTCAGATTCTCCTTCTTCAGTGGTTAACAAACAGCTTGGATCCATGTCACTTGATGAGCCACAGGGTGCGTGTGACAGGAAATGCACTATACCCAGCCATAGCTGATTGCAATGCTTCTTTCAAAGTTGCTTTTCATGATGAGAAACAGTCTAAAAATGCTGTTCATCCACATATAGTAGAATTCTGTAAGCAGATCTGCTGGAAACTCATTATTTAATGATCAATATGATTAACAGAGTGAGGTTAATTGTTGTTTTTGAAAGCCATCCTAAGCTCAATTCTTCATGCAATTATTATGGTTCAGTGTAGGTACAGTAAATGTCTCATATATTTTACAGACAGTTGGAATATTTTTGTAAAATGCAAAGTAAAATTAATTATTTGAACAGGTTGGGTTTTTTCTGAATGGTTCTTTTTGCATCAAAGGGCAAATATTAAGATTGCAATAACCTTTTAATTTCATAATGCCATATTATTTCTCTTATCCATGAGTGATGTGCAGCTCTGTGATTCCTGCACAGTCTGAGTAACTCCAGAGCACCCATTGCACTGAGGTGCATCTTCCCTCTGTTCCCCTTGTCCTTCACCCCTCCTGCTGAGCAGGTGCTGGTGTTTCTTGTAGGATCCCTGTGGACTGGGGGGGACAGAATGCTTGGGAGCTTTCTCTGTGCTCATTATGCATCAGTCTCCAAACTGTGAGCACTGAAGTGGGCCAGAGGTGACCCTATTCCAGCTGCACCAATGTCATCTGCAGGGAATATTTGTGGCTGAATAATTAAGGAGTGATAGATGCTAATTTAAAAATAGATTGCCATACACTCTGCATTATGCTTCCATATCAAAGCCTCTGTAGAGATTTAATAGCTCAAATCCCACAAAACAGCTTTGTCTTTTTCACATTCCAAACTAGAAAGCCAATTTGAAATCCCACTTCTGAAAAATAGTCTGTTTGGCAACTATTGAGATTATGGCTTACTTTAGAATGCCAGAATGTTGGGAAAAAAATCAAGCTGCACCTTGACAAAATAAATTCTTTTTGTGGAAATACATTTTGTGATGAAATAACCTTAAACCTTGATGTGTAAATTTGCTAATTATTCATGGTTTAGTAGTCTACATTATTCCAACAATCAGGTTTGGATGGAAACCTTGCTTATAACAAGTAGCCAAGTTATGCTCTCTTTTCTGAACTCATAATAAAACATTATTTTGTCAGAGTAGAATAACCTAGAACTAACATAGAAAGTCTGTAAGATTTCCTAAAATTCTTACAACTAAAAATTTAGGAAAACTGGAGTTTTTTCTGCATTAAGTTACCTGAACTAAGAGATTCCCTCTTATAGAATCACTTCAGGTTTTTTGATATGTAAAAAAAACCCAACTCAAAATACATTTGCTTTTCAGTTCCCCACTTCTCAAATTGTTTTAAGGCAATGTTTTTCTGCTTTGTTAGCAGACAATGTTACTTCTAATTTGTAAAACCAGGAATTTGAAAAAGGAGCAAATTTATTAGGAAATCTTTTGTTCAAATGATAACCAGAAAGAATAGTTTGCTGAGTTCCAGTTGAATTTCTGAAGTTTAACTGCATTAGTTTCACTTCTATTTGAAGTCTCAAAATAGTGTAAGTAGTTAATGAAGGAAGTCATAACAGTTCTTTTCATACAGAATTAGTTTTCCTTGTTATTCCTACCTTCTCTTAATTTAGTACTGAATCAGCTGTCTTCTCTTGGACCTGCTTCTCTTGTTGGCATTCATGTTTTAAGAATGGTTTTGGGTTTAAAGATCTTTTTATTCTTATTGTAATCCCATCCATTTAGAATGCCAACATTCTGACAGTCCAGCAGAACCCAGAAGTCATTGCTGTGTGTACAGAATAGTTTGAAATGGACCACAGTCATCTACACTTGACTTTTTAAAAATGTTTTGCACTGTGATTGTCATAGTGGAGGGTTGGCCTTCACATCTATTGCAGTGTTAGGATTTTTAGGTACTGCCTGAGTTGGAGTTAAGAGGGAGCTGGAGGCCTGATTAAATTTCATGTGTTTAATTCTCAGAATTCCTGGTTTTCTGAAATACACAACTTATTTTCTCCTCTTTGGATCAATTTTTCTCCCTTCCAGAAGTATCTCTCAGGTCTTCACACAGAACATAGTGCTGGATAGGAATTATTTTGGGGTTTTTTAAATGAGAAGTTATCTACCCTCTTCTCATAATGTTGCCAATAGATGAGCAGACAGAGCAGCATTTGAGATGTGGCAAACTGGCTCAAAGTTCCTTACAGTGTTAGTTTAATTAGGAAATGCAATCTGTAAACTTGTCCTTATGCACTTCCCTCTTTATGGCTGAGAGCCCCAGTGTCTGTGAAGTTCCACTTGCCCAGGTTCATTTTCTAAGGGAAAAAGTGGGTCTGAAGGTTGCTGCTGTCAGTTATGCAGTTTGGCTTGTGGATTTGTTTTTCATGTCAGGTTTGGAATGAAATTTTGTCTTCAGTTTTAAGAGTGGTAGTTTAAAAGTGTGTCTTTGCTGTAGGCACCTGGAGAATGGACCATTTAATGGGAGTGTGCTTTAGACAGTGGTGATAGTATCTTCAAAATATCTTGTGTTAGGCTGTAAAATTAAGTAAAGTTTCAAGGTATTTTTGAGGAATTTAGAATGAAATTTAGTAAGGTGTTGACAAGCTACAGCTTTCTCTTGTAGCAGTGATTTCTCAGCTAGAGTTGGCAACTAAACTAATAAACTGAATTGCCTAGGTCACAGAATTTGGACCATTTTCCTCTCCTTCCCTTCATTGTCAGTGTGAAGTAGATCTGCCCTGATGGGATGAACTTAGTAGAGGAAGAGAACAGAGCTTCATTCTAATCTGGGCAGTCTTAAGCCATCACATTTCTTCCAGAAAACTGAGTTCAAGATTTGTAGGGTTTATGTGGCTTCTCTGAGAGAATGTTCAGTTATGTAGGAGGTGAAGCATTTTCTTCACAGATGCTCCCAGTCAACTTTCATTAGCAGTGTAAATTCAATATCAAATATTGAACCACACAACTAATTCTCTGCAGTTTATTATCAGATTCTTCTCTCAGCTGTCTTTTAAAAGGTTTCTTGTTCTTATCAGCATCTATGTTATGCCCTAAAGCTACTTGAAAGAAGAAACTGATTCCATCCAAATTCTAGTTGGTGTTATTGTAGATTTAGGAAAATGCTATTATCCAGTATGGTTTAACAGCTATCTGTTCCCAGAAACTTGTAAAAATAATTTGTCAGTCAGTGCCCTCTTTAGTGAAGTCTACAGCAATTCTTCCAAATTTTTGGCTGTGGACAAATATGAGCATTGCTTCCAGAGTAAGTGTAGCCAGTCCTTAAGCATCTTGGTTAGATTTTCAGACATTAAGATTTTAAGAAGTACAATCCTGGTATTGGTCAGACATTAAGATTTTAAGAAGTACAGTCCTGGTATTGGTCAGACATTAAGATTTTAAGAAGTACAGTCCTGGTATTCAGTCAGGCTCGTTGTAGATAGCCAGGTTTGGTTACTTTGATTGGCAGCATTAAGTGGTTTTGTGCAGAAGCCAACCTTGCACAGCAGTAGGAAGTCCATGAGTAAAGTCATTATTTGGGGGTTGTCCTGGATTGTTCACAGCAGGAAATTGTCTGTCTTTAGCTGGGTTCCCAGCTCAAAGATCTGTCTTGTCTGAGGCTGTTAAAAGGAAGCTGAAGAATTCTCCCACTCTCACTTTTGGCTTTCAGTGTCAGTTCCTGGTGACTTGTGCAGTCTGTGGGATCAATCAATATTTCTACTTGCTGAGGAAGGGATGTTTGAAGTCTGAACAGACATTTATAAAAAGAGATTTTATAAATCATAGATTGTCAAAAAATAGAGGAAGCACCCTTTTAGTTAAGAAAGAATAATGTCACTTTTGTTCAAACTGTCTATATAGCACTATAAAATATTTCCTTGAATTTCTTAGGTTTCTAGCTCCTTAAATAAACTTTCTTTTAATCAGTTTTATCCTTGCTCCACTCTTACAAGAATGTAACTGAAACTTTTTAATTTAAAGGGGATATAAGCTTTTCTTCCCATGGAGTGGGGCCCATACCTTGTGCATTATTTGGGTCATGGTTGTAATTGGTTAATTCTCTTTCATTTAAAAAAAAAAGTATTCTAATTTGTTCTTTCAGGGGTGTTGTGGTATGTTTTGGGTTTTTAAATTTTTCTTCAGAACATGTAGAAATGCATATTTAAAGTTTTTTGGCACAGCTGATCACTGCTCTGATCCTGTGAGTGGGCTTCTGCCTGTCAGCAGTTTAAAAATATGAGCATTGATTGTTAGCTTAAATTCTGATGTGCTATCTCATAGTTGCTATAATTTAATTGTATCTTTAAAATTAAGTATCCTGTGCCAATATTGTAGCCATTACTGTTATGACAGCAGCCTTTTTAGTGGGGAAATTTGTAGGCTTGTGTTTGAATGCAACGTTGGGTTTTAACTGACTTCCAAAGATGATCTGCAGCTTTTCCTTTATTACACTTGTTAGTGTGCTGCCAATACTGCAGGGATATTTATAGTCCCATTTCTGTACTCTAGAAACTGAAGAAAGGACAGAAAGTTTTGTCCAAATAATCCTGAGATAAAGGGCTCAGTAGTCAGGAAAAGCAAGACTGCAGAGACTTTGAGTGGCCATTTGAATACTCTGAATAAACCTCTGAGTTCTGAGAGAATGGCACCTCTGCAGTGAGGCTCCATCTGATGCTGCTTTTCATCAACTTTTAAATATTGCCCAGCTTCAGGACTGATGGCAAACTTGCCATTTGTGGATAGTGGTGACCATGAACTTCACTCCAAGGGGATGGGTGGGTGGGTGGGTGGATGGATGGATGGATGGATGGATGGATGGATGGATGGATGATGGATGGGTGGATGGATAGATGGATGGATGGATGGGTGAATGGATGATGGATGATGGATGGATGGATGGGTGGATGGATGGTGGATGGATGATGGATGGGTGGATGGATGGATGGATGGATGATGGGTGGATGATGGGTGGGTGGGTGGATGGATGATGGATGATGGATGGATGGATGGATGGATGGGTGGATGGATGATGGGTGGGTGGGTGGATGGATGGATGGATGGATGATGGGTGGATGGATGGATGATGGATGATGGATGGGTGGGTGGGTGGGTGGGTGGATGGATGGATGATGGATGGATGGATGGATGATGGATGGATGGATGGATGATAGATGGATGGATGGATGATGGGTGGGTGGATGGATGGGTGGGTGGATGGATGGGTGGGTGGGTGGATGGATGGATGGATGGATGATGGATGATGGATGGATGGATGATGGATGGATGGATGGATGATGGATGGATGGATGGATGATGGGTGGGTGGATGGATGGGTGGGTGGATGGATGGATGGGTGGATGGATGGATGGGTGGGTGGATGAGTGGGTGGGTGGATGGATGATGGATGATGGATGGGTAGATGGGTGGATGTCATTGAGCAGCTCTGTTCTGAAGGAGCCCATTAACATCCTTAGAACCATCCCTGCAGCAGAGGAGTGACCAGCATGCTGCAGTTTTCAGTTCCATTCACTTCTGTTGCTCTTGGAAATTGTGAATGAGTTCATTTTGCAAGTGCTCCCTTCTGCTTGCAGTTATCATAAATTAAAGTAGGGTTTTAAGCATAAAACTCTTGAAACATGAATTTACAGTAGTTTTATGACAACTGACTGACAATTTTCAGCAGGTTAAGGGTACTGGTAGTTGTCTGGGTTCTAAGTAGGCAACAAGGTACAGGATGGTGATTTTTCTAGGCTGATTATGTCTAGCTCTCATAATCTTTTTTTCATGTGTATTTACTAAGGCAAAAAGACTGAATACCACTTAAAAATAATCCTATTAATATATTTGATATAAAATGGATCTGCTTATTAATGATTATATTGTGTGTACACATACCTATCTGAAATTTTATTTAATTGCATGTTGAAGGACAGCATCTCCTTTGTTTGCTCTTATAATTACATTTAATGTTAGACCATTTTACAAGCATTGCAAATTTGGTGTGTTTACCTGGAACTTTTTAACTTTTTGCTTGGGCTGTAAGAGATCTTAAACAGACAATATATATGTTTCTGCCCCATTTGATAATTAAATTAATCTTCAGAATTCTAGCAACTTTATGTACATTTCTAATGCCTGTTCAAACTTTATCAACCCCATATTTACAGAGAGTGATAAGCCACGAACAGGAACAGGTGAACCAGTTTTAAGTTTGCACTACAGTACAGAAGGAACAACTACAAGCACAATAAAACTGGACTTCACTGATGAGTGGTAAGAACAAGTTAATTTTGATTTTGACTAGTTCATGATTAGCACATATCAATAACATTTGTCTGGCATAGCTATAAATTATTCTTCCTGTGGCTTATGTCTATTTTTAGGTATATCTACACAATTTGAAATGGCTGTGGAATTAATGCATTTAGAATATAAGATAGATGTACTTTAATGTGAAATTTATACAAGAGATTTCTTTTTTGTGTATTTACTGTGAATCTCTATAATGCAAACATAATTATTCTGCAAGTGAGTCTTTCTGTGACTCAGTTCCTGAGTTGTAAACACTGAAATTGCCACATTTAGCCACTTTTAAGTGCTGTGGCTTTAGACACAACACATGCACCTTGCTCGCAGTTTGGAAACTTAAAACACTGATTTTTCCTCCAATATCCAGCAAACTTTGGGAAAATGAGTTTTTCTATGATGCTTTTATGTAATTCTGCAGTTAGTCAGCAAATTCCATGGAGTTTGGTGGTGGGTAGTGTGGTGTGGGTAGTGAGAGAAGAAGCATTTTCTGGTAGGACAAAGTTGCAAGTCATTGTCAGTTCAGAGGCTGACTGAAAACATTGAGCTGAAGAGTGGAGCAACAGGAGCAGGATGCAATCCTATCTGACAAAATGATGCAATTGAGAACAAATAACAACTCCCTAATCTGAGAATTGGAAGTTGTGAAAATGAAATAGAGTAAGACATGTAAATCCTACGAGTCAAAAAAATATTTTACTGCTTAGGCTGTGATTAGGTTTATAGAGAGATGAGACATAAAATAGCAAAAATCTTCCACCTGGTGTCTGGCAGTACCCTTCTTGTCTGGCCATTCAGAAGCAATGCTGAAAATTCTGGATTTAGAAGAAATACTGAAAGGGCTAACAAAAATTTCCCTACAGCTTCCAAATCCAGTATAGCAATGAATATACAGAATATTGCTCATCAAGAGGAGTAAAAGCTCTGATTTAACATAAGACATAAAATTCATGAAGTCTAGATTGAATTCTCAAAAATCTCAACTAAGCATGACCTGTGCTGCTTCTAGCCATGCAGCATATTAAATATTTGCTAATAACATACACAGGTCAGAAGATATTTGCAAAGAGACACTCTAAATTCTTGAGAATCATGCTTATAATTGCCTTTTTCTGTGCTTTTGTCCAATGATTTGCCTGAGTTTTAGGCCACATCACATAAGAGAGCTCAGCAACAAGACTGCATTTCCTGAAAGTCTTTGCTAGAGAGTCTAAAAACATGAATTTCAATGACATTCAGGACAACATTTTACATATTTCCTGAGGATTCATTTTCCATATTGTAAAGAGAAAATGGTGTCCCACAGTAATGATCTAAACATGAATGGGGAGTAAATATCAAATACCAGATTGTAGTGAATATTGAGAAATAACAAAACTGAGAACTGGAAGTCCATACCTGGAGAGGTACAGGGATGATAATTAGAGTTGAAGGACCTGGAAACTTTTTTCTGAATCACATTTTTAATTGAATGGGATAATATTTATTAGTGCTCAGTTGATAGCTTGTCATATCTCTAATAAGATGATCTGTGATTATTTAAACATCTAAAAAGTGTGCAAATAGTGAAACACAGCAAATCCTTTGGAGTTCTTAAAATATTTGGAAAAGCAATGATGACATTCTTTAAAGGTAAAAAAAAGGAAGGAGAGAGCAAGTTTCTGTGATGCAGAGGAATTGTGTGGGATGAATGGCAACAGACACAATAAAAGAGAATTTTGAAATTGCTGAGAATTGGTTGTGGCTGCTGCCAGGAGCTCTCACTTTGCTGCAGCAAGACAGACAATGCTGGTCAGGCTGTGCTGTTGAAATGATCTTATTTATTTATTTATTTATTTGTGTATTTACATGATCCTAAATGATTTTCTTTTTCCATGTTACATTGCCAGGAGCAGCATAAATTCAAGCTCTAGAGGGAGTGGAAGTCATTGCAAAACTGAAGGCCAAGAAGACTCTGTAAAAACAAAAGCTTTGGATGAATCAGGGCCTGATGGGGAAGAAACAAGTGAGATTCATTGGGATTTCTAATGCAAAGGCAAAAATTCTGCCCTCCTATGTCCCTGACTCCCATTGCACACGCTGGGAGTCTCATATGTGCACATGAACCAGAACAGAGCCATAGTAAAGCATGAATTGTTTTAGGAAAGAAGACATTAACCTGAGATAGCTGTAATAAATATAAACATTAACTTACCTTGTCTTTAGCTCTAAAAACATTATTCTTAGGGGATATTGTGCCTTGATTTGTATAGGAAAATAGAAAAAACTGCACTTTGCAGTCATAAATGAGTGCTTGAATTCTGTTACATTTCTTTGAAGCTTTCATTGTGTTTCATTAAATGTGTTTTCTTGCTCAGTTCATTGCCAAAAGGGCAGTCAAGCCAAATTACTAGCTCCAGAGAAATACAAAAAAAAAGTCCCTTTTAATAGACTGATAACTTCATTTGTCTTCAGAAATAATAGTTAGTGTCTGTATTAAGAGCACAAATGCTATTTTTGCTGCTTAAGTCCTGATAGCATAGGCTGTTAAAAACATCAAGGAACAAGAAATGACTACATTTCTCTTAGTGTGTTGACCTGGTCAACTTGATAGATTTATATATACTGATTTTTATGTGACTGATAGCTGAGATTTCAGTAGAGACATTGACTTCAAAGTTGGTTGCTTGGACTGGTTTCTTCTAGGAGTGCTGATGTCATTTAGACTTGCTTACATTATTGATGTGCATCTAATTGAAATCACGTGGTTTACCATTAAATTGCTTAATTTAGGGGCTCCTGATGAATCTCTCAAGGAAGATACAAGTGCTGAAGAGCTGAAAGATCCAGATGAAGCTGCAGAGACAACAGAAGCAAGTAGGTATCTGTACATAGCAAGTGTGTATCTTAAAGGAAGAAGTAAAAAATGAAATATTAACTCAGTTTGCATAATTTAACTTTGCTGACCATTTCTAAAATAGACTTTAGTTGTTATTGTGACTTGTTTTCCCCAATATTTGCTTTTCAGCAGCATCAGATAAACCTGCTCCTGAGCACTCCGGCATTCAAGCAGAAAACAGCGGCCCCGGTGCTGATGCTGTCTGTGGGAAGGCAGAGGAGGAGGCCTCCAGCGGGCCGGGGGCACAGCAGGCCACTGGCAGCCAGAGCAGCGACCCCGGCGGCTCCAGCCCGCCCGGCAGCGGCAGCGCGGAGCCGCAGGCCCAGCCCGAGCCCTCGGGGCTGGCGGCTCCCGACGACGCCTCCAGCAGGAGCTCGGCGCTGCAGGAAACCGACGACAGCGACGACGACCCCGTGCTCATCCCAGGGGCCAGGTACCGAGGAGGCCCTGGCCACAGGTGAGGCCAACACCTGTCTCTGCTTGGAAAAATGCTTCTTGCTTTTTGTTCTCCTTTCTCTTTTCTTGTTTATTGTTTTGAATGCAAGATGGAGAAACTCAGCCCCCATATCCTTAAAGTTGTTCTTTGACAACTGGCCGAGAGCTTGATGGCTGAGTGTAATTTGCCTACGTGTAAGACATGTACAGCTGCATTTCCCTGCAAGCCAGGAAGGCTCTTGCAGATCTAATACCTGCTTATGCTGATCTCTTGCCTGCTGAATGCCTCAGGGCTAAATATTTGCAGTTTATTTGTTACTATTCTCCCTCTAGTCATAAGTATAGAAAGGTCATAGATTTTGGGACAGGGACCTACATTGTCTTTCAGTTGTACTTTAGGTGTTCTTATTCTGGCAAAGCAGGAGCTTTTAACTGCTCTTGTGCAGCAATTATGTGTTTGTAGTACATATATTAAAATTGATGTGTTCAATTTTTCATTCTTCTTTTTCTCTGAAAGAGAAACTGTAATCCTTTTCCTTTTGTTGGTTATTAAATTTTACTATGTATGTCAGTTAAAAAAAAAAAGGTAGACTGCTAGCTGTTACCATGAAAAAAAGATGGATTTAGTAAGCTTTGTGCTTTTTTTATATGAAGAGCTGTACATACTTGTTCATTCAGTAAACTGAACCCTCAATTTGCTATTGTTGGTTTAATACCTTTCTTCACTAATTTCAAAACTATAAAATTATTTAAGCAACGTTTCTGTTGTTAGACTTCATACAATACCTTTCTACTTGCTTTAGATGTAATTTAACCTCATGTCACATACCTTTGCTTTACTCCTGTTCAAAGACAGTGCTATTAATTTCTTATGCTAGCAATGAAGTTGCTTCACAGGAATTTACAATATGTATTCACTAGGAAAACAGGAAGAATTTAATAGCTGTTTCTAGAGAAGGTTTTGAATAATTTGCAGTTAAAATAGAAATGGTAAGCCAGCACATTGTCAGTAGTGGCAAAAAGAACAGTCAGTGGTTGTTTATTACAAAGCAAAAGTAATTCTGCTCACTAAATGACAGTTTTTATGAAGAAGCCAATATACACAGATTCTGTCTTAACCCATTAACTTTCCATGCTGTACTAAGTATTTGTAGGCAGATATGAAATGGCAGAAATATTTTCCCCTGCAGAGCCAATGTTCATTATGATCCAGTGATTGAAGAGCAAGCTGTGAAAAGCCCTGCAATTTTAATCCCATCTCCATTTTCAAGCAGGATTCATAGCTTCTCTTCATGCACCGTGTTGTCTCTACAATGTAATAGTTTCTGTAGCAATGTGATAAGAATTACACTGCCAGGTATCACACAGCTGTTACCATCTCCCACTAGTGGGGACATCCTAAATGAAGTTACAATTTATCTGACATGCTTCCTTTCCTCTCCATACAGTGAGATTTTTTCCTGTAACAGTTTAAATTTATCTCCTAGGAAAGATCATTCAGCCAAGTGAATGATACCATTAAAATCCTGTATGCAGTCCCCTGCTCCCTTATTCTCCACCCAAATAAAATTTGAAAACAGTTGCTTCATAGTCAGTGTTGGTTTAGGATTTCCTGCAGGCTTTCATTGCTCAGGTTTGATACCTGACCAGATCATTTTGTTCTGCTTTTGTGTGTGTGCAAGCAGTGAAGTTTTCCAGTTTAGCTACTGAGCATTATATTCCCTCCCATTCTTCAGGTTTCAGGAGTTTCCAAATGCACTCTGAGATACTAAGGAAAAGTAAGACATCCTGTGTGTGCTGAAAGGAATTTGGATTTCCAGAAAGGAAGCAGACACTGATGGTCCTAAAAGCTATAGCTCTAACCCCTCTTAGTATTTATAACTCATGTTAGAGTGAAAGGAACTGGAAGTTCTCTCTAGTAGTACTGTGGCAGTTGTTATAGCCTAAAATCCCTTTCACAAAACTGATCAAATTTGTATAAAATCCCCCATGTCCCTTAATGACTAGGAAGCTAACTCAAAGCATTGCTGCTACCTTGGGTATACATGAACTAAAATTAGTCATTTTGTTCTGTGCTAACATTCTGTTTTGATTGAAATAATTTTTTACACCCAGTGCTCATCATTGAATGATGTTCATCCTGTCCATTTTCAGGTTTTGTCTCCTTAGACTGAGTGCCAAGTTTATCTCACTCTTAGCAGTAGAAATTCATGGCTTTCCTGCCATCATGCTGGTTTCTGTCTTCTCTTCATGTTTCACTTTTTGCCTGAATGTGGTAGCCCAGCTCCCTGTTTGGGTTTTGCTGCAGTAACTCTGTGGTTGTTACCCTTGGTCTAGAGAGGATTCTGTGAGCACAGTGAGCTGGAGCTGTGTCCTCCTCCTCTCCTGCCTGTCACTGTCCCAGTGGGGGCTCGTGGTCAGACACAAGCCCTGCACCCTGCACTCCTCCCTGCTTTGTCATTCCTAATTAATGAGTGTTCCCTTTCACCAGAAGGAAGCTCAGAAGTGTGTAATTCAATTTTATACTGCTGATTTTCTTTTTCTCAAGGCCCTACAGTCCCCTCTATTAATAGGTTCCCCACCCTCAATGTGCTGCATGATTCCATTCCTACACCCTGCTCAAGGACCAGTACATGGCACAAAATTACCTGCAGGTCTGGGGCTCCACTCCTCCAGGATGCTTTCTGTAGGCTTCTTTTCTCTTTCCTCACTCAGTAAATTGTGTTATCTAACAATTCCTTTACTAAATCTCATTTTTTTTAGTTTATCTAATACTTTACTTTCCAATGTGTAATCTTATAAGATGGCATTAATATCTAAGTAATAAAGTAGATTTTTTTTTCTCTGTAGAATACTTAGGGAGAGCTGCTTTGGTCTTTTTTGTTGTGGGTTTGGTTTGGTTTTGCTGTGGCTTTTTTTTTTTTTTTTTCTGAAGAAGAAAGACTAGCCTGCAATAATCTACCTTTTATGAACATATTTTATGTAATGAAGAAAAAAAGTTTCATTTTTCTATAGGACAAAAAATTTTTAAAAGGCTGTTGTAGCCTTCTGAGACAGAATGCAAAAAAATGTTTGACTGATAAGCCTTTTCCAATATGTAGCATTATTGGCTTTGTCTGCAATCAATTTGTTTTTCTTTAGGCTGTGTTTTCTCATAAACCAAATAGCTCTTGTTTACATTGAGCAGAATATTCTACAGGTGGAGAAATTCAGGTAAAGGAATCTGTCTGAGTCATTTTCCCACTGTGAAATTCAGTTTTCTCCACTGAAAAAGAAGGGTATATTTCTGATTCTGTACTCTGAAATTATAATCTGTAGCTTCCTCTTAAGGAAAAAAAAAAAGTGGCAGAAATACCCTTCTGATAGCGCTGTGAAACAGCTCTAAATAAATTGAGAACTTCCTGCTGCATCTCACCTTATTTTTACTAAAATGGACATAGATTTCAGATTTATTAAAAATATTGTTTATTTTTCAAATCCAATTGTACAAGGCTCCCATTATTTAAATATTATTTGTAGTTGTAATGTTTTCAAGCTGAGGATTTGATATTTTTCTCAAATAATCTCATACTGTGGATACTTATAAATCTCAAAACATAATGAGGATAAGTGGTTTCTCCCCAACTAACCTGAAACTGAGCTATCAGGAAGGACTGGGCAAAGTCTGCACTGGCTTCAATATTTTGAAAAGGACTTTAAATGTGGAGAAATACCACAATCCTTAGGCTGATTGGCTAAGTCAGCTCCATGTTGACTAGGAGTCAGTGAGGAAGAGTTTTGACAGAAGGACATTTCTTTAAAAGAAATAATGGAGAATGTGGCATCTGACTTTTTTTAGCAGCATTTCTGCAGCCACTGATATCACTGTAGGAATGGTCTTCACAAGTGACTAGAAGAAGCCAAGCAGTTATTTCATTTTTTCATGTTGTTGGGCCAGTCTATGCATGCTCTTTTTAACAAAATGGATTAGGAGACACACAGAATATTCTAAAATGAAAAAAATTTAAAACCTCTTTTGTACAGCAGAGCAGTTTAGCTAGATACTCACCAGAGTAAATAACCTCCTGTGCATTTTAGGGAATCCCCAGGAAAAGTGACTTCTCTCACAAATAACACAACATGTGCAGGTCTTTCACTCTGGACACATGCAAGGGCATTTCTTCTTTAAAACTTTCTGGATCCAGTAAGTTTAGTTCAAACAGAGGGTGGTACCTTGGAATCTGTGGGAGGGGAAAAAAAATCTGTGCAAAATGTTCTTCATACACAGAGAGTACAGTTTTTAATGGATTGATCTTAATTTTTACAAATTAGTCAAAACAGCTCTCTGAGGGCTGATTTCCTACTTAAATGACTGAATTAATTTTGTTTGGACTTTGAAGTTGATCTGGGGGTGGAGGCTAAGCCTGGAAAAAGCTACAACTAGCTTTAACTACTAGGTTAAAATCTAAAGAAATATGAATGTAAAATGGAAATGATGATACAGCTGCTGTGATCTATGAAGAATTACTGCATTTTATAACTTTACTTTGTGTACTGTTATATAATCTGAATACTATTTTTGCTGAAATACAAGTAGTCTCATATACTGACTCATACACTGGGAAGGAGCCTTCTCAGTTGGAATTCATAGAGCACATTTTGTAAGAGATGCTAACCTTTGAAAAACATGGTACCCAGCATTTGTGAATGACTTCAGTTGTTATTCCCTTTACTAGATATAATATCAGAGGAACAGCGATAGGTGATAGAATAATGAGGTAATTAATTATTTTATTCCTCCCCTCCTCCTTTTTATTGCCATATATTGGATTTATCAGGTTCTGGTTTTTCATATCTAACTGGCATTTTAAGAATTGCTGTACTTCAAATGCTATGAATTACAGAGCATATTGCTTGAGTTATATTTAGCTGCATGTGTTGCATGGAAATTGAAAAGAAATGGCAGTGTATACATTTTACAACCTATTAACATTTTTATCGTGTGCCATAGAAATTAATGGAATTTGAAAAGTGTGTAGCTTGTGAAAAGAAATATTCCTTTCAATTTTTTTTTAATTGAGCTGCTGAGGAATGAGTTATATTTGCATGGGCTACTGCTGACTTGCTTTGTCTGATAGTAGAGAACATCCAGTTCTGGACAAAAATATAAGACTACATGGATCAAAAACCATTTCTATTTTTTGCCTGAACAAGGTTATGGAACTGAGCTTAATTATTAGAGCTATATTGGGTAATACACAGTTAGAAAGATAGATGCTAAATTTTACACAATATTGCTTTTAATGAAGTTAAATGAAAAAAAAAATCACTTGATCTCATATTTTTCATTGAAATACTTGAAGGAAGCAGTTGTAAGAACATATAAGGCAATTTGGGTAATGGTGTTTGGCCACAAGCTGTAAGAGGGAGAAACTCTGCTGTGATTTCAGCCAGAGGCCATCTAGAGGGGAAATGGCCCAAAGTTGTTACAATGATGAAAATGAACATCTTGGCTTTCTGTGGCTGAAAAGGCAAAGGTGCAGGATGAGGTTCCATAGTCCTGAGTCCTCTATTTTAAATGCCTCCAGGAAAATGGTGCAGATCTGTATTTCTTTGTCTTATATTTTATCTTATCTGCAGTTGGAATACCTGGATTTAACTCATCAGCTTTCTTAGAGGTTCAGGAATCTTTGCTGTTTGTACTTGAAATTTTACAATAGGCATTCTTTCTATATTCAGCATGCTTACCAAGGAGTTCTTTAGCTCTTCAGCACAGTCCAGGGGAATATTAGTTCTATATTGCTATAAATTTAATATAAAATAAATTATGCATTCAGCATAGAATGTTTTATCAGTCTCTTTTTCTCTGCTTTTCATCATCATTCATCAGCATATCAGGTGAAAATTTTTAAATGTTTTGTAACTGAGAATAGTTTAAACATTGATTGTGTTTGAAAGCTGGGGAATTACCTAGGAGGGCATTACAGTAAACATTTGGTTTTGTATGATCAACAGTGAAATAACTTGGGCTTTAGGGGTAGTGGCAGTGTGCTGTTAACAGGATGGTTTTGCCTTTGGTGTTGAGCTGTCTTAATGCTTGAAATTTGACAGCAGCAGTAAATCTCTTCCACAGGTTCAGAGGCTCCTAAAGGAAGTAGTCAATATCAGAAATATAATCAAATGTTGGCATTTAGTCAAGGAATCTATTTTAATATGGTGGTATAATTCCAAAGACAAGCCTTTGGAATTCTTGGGCAGATCAGTGGTAGCTGGCAAGTGGATTCCTTTACAGGATCAATGAAGAAATGCCAGACCTGGATCAAGGTTTGCTGCAGTGGTTTAGATACACACACAAATAATATCAGGATCATGGAATGCCCTGAGTTGGAAGGGACCCACAACTGAGTCCAGCTCAATTGGACACCCCCAGGAATCCCACCATGTCCCTGACAGCATTGTCCAGATGAGCATAGGGCCCTGGAGAAATATGATCTAAGTTAATGGTTATGAGCCTTAGGGTCTCTGCAATTGTTTTGGATAGGGAAAACAGTGCAAAGGAGAAGGTGGCAACAAGAGTGGATAAAAATTAGGATGTTAAAATCAGAGAGCTCAAGAGAAGAAATCAGGGTTCGTGGTCCTCAGCACTGGTCCAGTGGAAGATGTCTCTGCCCCTGGCAGGGGCTTGGGGGATGCTCTTTAAGGTCCCTTCCAGCCCAAAGCTGTCTACTATGAAAAATAGACCATGTTTGTCTGTGTGTGAGTACATTTGGAAACTTGGGAAGTGAAAAAAATCCTCAGTCCTGAAGGAATCAATACTGAGCTCAATACTCAGTGCAGAGCTGAGACAAGAGGGATGGAGCAAGGAAGGAGGGAGACGTGAGCTCTGCACCCAGCTGAGCTCAGGAGAGTGATCATTATCAGGCTGGGTAATGGTGTTTGGAGAAGCAGGGTTATCTCACCAGATGAGTTTTATGGCAGCCACTACATTATTGTCCTTTAACAAACAAACCAGATATTTAAGTGTGCAAATTGTACAGATTCTTGTTTTGTAAAAAATCCTCATTACGCTTCAGAACTTCTAAATATACAGAAAACACCCTGTGTGACAACTTATATATTTTAAGACTTAGCTTATGTGTATACATATTTTCCATTTCTCTCCATTTATAATATATAGCTGTGGATCAGTTTGCATCACAGGATTTTTGTGGGTTTGTTTTTTTGTTTGCCTATCTTGAACCTATTTTTAACTAAAAAAATATGGCTGCACTTCTGAATCCCTTTTCCACTCATCTCGGGCTTAATTTAAATGGACTTTTGATAAGTAATTACAACTATTAACTTTGAGGACTTTAAACCTGGCTGATCAGAAGGGGAAAAGCAGTGCTCTGTGAATACTTCCTAGAGCTGTACCCATTGATGGGGTTGCCTGAGGAGAGCCAACACAATGTGCATCAATTCCATTGTCTGACATTTTGTGCTTGGAAGAGCAGTGGGGAAGGGAAGCAGCAGCTCTCAGCCAGGCTCAGCCCAAGCTGACCTCAGAACAGTTCAAATTGCACAGCACACTTCTGTACCCACTGATGCTCCAAGTGATGAGGCTGCTTCTGTGTTTGTGTTGGCAAAGACAGGAATTGCTCCTCACAAATACAAATGAAAACAGCTATGTCAGATTTTAAAATTCTTGTGCGTGTAGGACTTAAATATAATTATAGAAAATCTGTAGTTATCAACATGTAATATCTCTCAGAGAGAAGGCTTTTTCCTGTAATGTTCTTTGTTCTGAAATGTCACTAAATTGGGCTCATATTTTTGTTTTCTGGAGCAGACTTGCCTCTGCCATGTTCTTGCTTTCTCCAGGGCTCAATCCCAGTATGACACTTGTGTGTGCTTGGCTGCCTTCTCCCTAGTGAAGGTAATCATTGGCTTCCAAGATAACTAAATAGAAATCCACTTCTGCCTTTTAAAATGAGGCCCCAAATGAGGAGGTTAAATTCAGAGCTCCATTTAGTTGAAAGACAGTTTTAACCAAAATTGCTTCTGTGCTTCTGCTCTTATTTAAAAATGCATGATTCTGATTGCTGAGTAGTATTGAGGTTTTTTTTTGGTAATGTCTGCATATTTCAGCCTAGGGAAATGGAGAGGAGGAGATCAATTTTCATTGAGGTGTTTGGATGAAAAATTGTGCAAGAAACTACTTTGCTTTACCAATTAGCAACTTTAATATTATCTTCTAATCCCAAGACCTGTTACTGCTGTCCAGCAAGTAACCCTTCTGAAACAGCTGGACAAGTCTACTGCTCTCTCAGTCCTAATGATATTTAACTTCCCAGCCTCCTCACTTCACATCTTTAATTAATTTAGGTAAATAAATGCACCAAAATTACAAAAAGAAATCACAGTAAATGATAGATGCTTTTACTTTCTCACACCAACCCCATCTTTCTTTAAAAGGAAGTAAAACCCAAATCTGCACAAATAATGGTTTGAAGTTTCTGTAAGTGTTTGATGCAGCCTATCTGTCACCCTTTCTCCTTTATGTAGAAGGAAACTGGTGAGGAGAATAACTCAGTGATCTTTAAAGCACAGCAGATAAAGAACATAGGCTTCTTTTTTTACCCCTCTGTTGTATGAAGATGTTGTGAAGAACCCTCTTAAATCAGTTGAAGATTAAAGTTGAAACTCAGCATATTAGAAGGAATAACTAAAAAATATAGTGTGTTTGTTTACTGCAGTATAAAAAAAGGTGAACCAGGAAATTGTCTGGGAATTGAAAGGATACAAAACTCTCACCAAGGAAGAGGTAGTAGTCTACTTTTTCTGGTGCTGTTTGCTAGGTGAACATCTAAGAAATGTATTACAATAAATAGCTCACTGTTAAGTGGATCTAGTGGCTGGTGCTTTCAAAACTCTTCTGGTTTCTGTAAAAAAAGTATTAATATTTATTTTGAAAGCCTAGCTGTATTAGGTGATCTGTCTTAGTAAAACAGTGTGTGGTTTGTTGGTTTATTTGTTTTTATAGTAGATAAATTTGCATTAATGACTTACATTCCTTCTCCTTCTTTGCTTAGCTGTAGCATAACATTTATTTCGCCTTAACTTTTTGGTGCAACTTTCTCCTGTGCCAAAAAATGGACAAAAATCTAAGCAGATCACTGGCTGAGAGAAGCACTTATGGGATAGATCTGGTGGGGTTTTTTCTGGAGTAGAGGGGCTTGCTGCTGGAGTCTCCAGGATCAGTGACTAAAACTGTGGAAAACATTACTTAAAAACAAATTCAGGTTACTTTCTGACAGCAGTTAGTGAGGTTCCTGCATCAGTTTAATTTTTAGGATCATATAAATTGCTGTAATAGTTTCACTCCTTGCATTCTGCTAAAATCTGTGCCTGCTTCTTCTTGAGAGTGACATTCCCCTTGGACCTCAAAGCTAATAATGACAAGGAATGACAGAAGAAAAAGAACTGAGATGTGACTGACTGGTCATAGCTGGAACTATGGGGATCTGCAAACTGAACAACTAAACAGGAAAAATTTAACACCAAGGTCTTTTCACAGATTAATGAAATAATAAGTTCCTGGAATTAAACATTCACAAAACAAATTACATAATTTGGCTTTTGTTTTTTCCTCTGTTATTTTAGGAAATCTCCAGCTGTAAACTTTACTGCTAACATATGGGATAGGTGCTCCAATAATTGATCTCAAATCATCTTTTCCTTAGTAGAAACTTCTTAAAAGCTGTCTAAATCTTGAGTCATCATAGAGAAGTATTGACAAGAAATACATTGGACAAAATCTTATGAAAAACCAAATCACACTGAGAAACACATTAGATCCTTAATGGGTTTTTAAAATTTAAAAACTTCTGTTCTGGCATAGATTTTTTTGAATTTTTTTTTTATTTTATGAAAAACCAAATCACTCTGAGAGACACATTGGATCCTTAATGGCTTTTTAAAATTTATGTTCTGGCATAGATTTTTTTTTTTTTTCACATCAGAATTTTGCTACCTCAGTATGGGTGGAGGATGAAAATAAAATAGCATGTGAATTTTGCCAGCAGCGGAAGTTTGTTCTACAGAGGGGGAATAAAACCTGGCATCACTTGACATTCCACTGTCTTGCATGCTGTTCCTGTTGTAAGCCAGGACGGAAAAAATTCACGTCTGTAATTTTCCAGTTGGGATTATGCTGATGTCTGTGTCAAACTCATGGAGAATGTGGTGGAGTGCCTAATGCTGATGTTTGGGAGCCCCCTGCAGTGCCTGGGGAGGGGCTCTCAGTGCTGCTCTCTCTGGATTCACAGACGATCTGCTGTGGCTCGCATCCAGGAGCTCTTCAGGAGGAGGAAGGAGAGGAAGGAGATGGAGGAGCTGGAGACGCTGAACATCAGGCGCCCCCTGATCAAGATGGTTTACAAAGGGCACCGCAACTCCCGCACCATGGTACGGCCCTGGGGTGGGGCTGGGGCTTCACGGGCTCACCCAGGGCAGCTGCCCCTGCTGGCCTTGCCAAAAGGGATCTGGGGATGCTCTGGAAGCACTCTGGCTTCTGTGCTCACTTGGAAGGCACAGGATTTGCTCTGTGAATATTGTGAGCCTTTTGGGGGTCTCAGTAGCTGGGCATTGGCCGGGACCTCTATCCCAGGAAAGGACAGAGCCCCGGAGTCCAGCCCGCTGGGACCCGAAACCACAGGGAGCCTTCCAGCCAGCAGAGTGATAACAGCTCTGCATAGTGATAACAGCTCTGGGATCTCAGCTCTTTAGGGTTTAGCTGCTGCCAGG
Organism: Setophaga petechia; assembly: GCA_024362935.1. NCBI lineage: Eukaryota > Metazoa > Chordata > Aves > Passeriformes > Parulidae > Setophaga > Setophaga petechia. Next base: position 4,408,551 of record JANCRA010000013.1, on the reverse strand, counting down.
CTTGGCTTCCCCGGGCAAGGGCTCAGGCAGATGGAGAGAGGAGAAGGAGACGCCAGGAATGCGTGAAAGGCCCGGTGCGATTCTTCTTCTGACTCAATGGGGCACAGTGAGCTACAGATCTACCTTTGGCCAGGCTCCAAACTGGACCAATGGACACAGGTTAAAGGGTTTACAAGTGACCTATAGAAGGGTCAATAGGGTTTTTTCCTTATAAGGGTACAAATACACGTTGTGAGTCCAGGGTTAGAACATTTCTGGACTGCTGTGTCAGCAATCCTATTGTTAAAGCCTCCACGGTGCCTCAGCGAGGCTTGTGGCATTTCCTACATGTGAAAATTCAAATTGGTGTGACTCATGTCATCATGAAAGGGATTGAAATACTCCTGAGTTTAAGGCTCTCTCCTCTTAACATTCATTGAAATTTAGGGGGTTTTTCTTCTTTTTCATTTTCTCTCTCAGCTTACATGGTATAAAATGTGCCTACCTCCCAAATTATGATTTAATCCTCACTTTCCCTTCCAAGCTGTTCAAAATTATTATTTAATCTTTCAATTTGAAGAGCTTGGAAGGGAAAGGTGAGGATCAAATCAGAGTTTTGAAGAATCTTAACATCTCTGAATTAAAAAAGGAAGGAGTGCTAGTTATTAAATTATAATTTAGATACTAGATGCCTCCTCTTTTTCACACAAAAAAAGCCTGTATTTTAAGAAAAATGCAGTTATTGTGTTTGTAAAGCAATTGTACATGAAAAACAGATGCTGCTTTCCTTGCTATTGCTTCTTTCTGGTTTTTGCAGTGGTTTGAAGATGTGAAGTTCTGAGTTGTAGGTGGTATTTTGCAGAATTAGCTGGTGTGTTATTTTGCAGCTGATGTGAGGAGTAGTCCCTTTACCCCCAAAAAGCCATTTTCCAGGGTTTGTGTGAATAGCTTTGATTACACTGGGGAAAATGCTTGACTAAATTCATATTTCAGTCTACATAAGCAACAGGGTTTAGAATACACTTTGATTAATGACAAGGAGTCTTGCACTGTATTTCAGAAATGTATTTGAATTGATCAAACCCTGATTAGTTTAAAAGTCCTGGCGTCAGGCACTTTGTGGTTAAAAGATGCTAAAAGTGAATTCATCTAATGTTTAATTCAATCTGTCTGCACAGCTGTTATTATATAGATTATTTAAGAGATTTTTTTTGTTTGGTTTCTTGGGGATGTGGGTTGGTCTTTTTGCTTTTGTTTCACACAAGCACCTATGGCAAGGAATGCACAGAATGAAAGAAAATGTAATTTTGTTTTCCCTGTTGGTCTCTAAAAACTTCTTTTTGATCTGCTGGTTTGAGTAATGCCCTCATTCCTGCAAGGCAAGAGCTAATGATTGTTCCCTTTCAAATTTGTGAAGGAGACAGCTTAAAAAAGCTTTGTTTCCTACACACCTGAGCAGCCCAGGGATAAAGTTGTGTTGTCAATTACATGAACCATTTATATATCTATGGATATAATTTTTACATGCACATACATATATATGGGTGTGTGTATATGCATATATAGTGAATTAAGGTTATGCAAGCAAATGGAATAATTCTAGTTCTTCCTTACTTTTAAAAACTTAATTTGGCAACCTTACATTTTTTATACTCCTGCTTTTAAGACAGTGGCTTTTAGAAATGTTTGAAAACCAAAATTTTTAAAAGTGAATTTCTGTTCTGTTCATTTCTGGGGTACTAAAATTAGATTTTATGAGTATTGAGAAGTACGAGTAAGAGAATACACAGGACACAGGAAGAGGTCATGACTGAAAATTAAAATAGAAAATTAATTTTTTTTATTATTGGAGATAATCTAGATGTAACAGGATAATGAAAATATGTATTAAAAGGAGCTATAAGACAAAAGCTGCTGAAAGATTAATACATCAGAATTCATTACAGGAATGCAGCTTCTCTGGTTTATTTTTAGACTTCAGGATGACTTTATTGCACTGACTGCAGTCACTGGGACATATTCTATAGACAAAGATCTACCAAGCCTGAAATTTAAAACTGGGCATACTTATGCTGGAAATAAACCACATATTTCCATGGTGTAAGGGTTCAGGTTACCAATGAATCTGTGTCAAGGTAGCTGAGGCAAAGCACAGAGCCAGGCAGCGTCTCTGCCCCTCTCTTCAGGGCACTTTCTGAGGGAAGTCTGCCAAAAGAAACATAAGGATCCAGGCATGGCCCTCTTTAGAGCCTTACCTGGAAAACAATTCATAGCAGGATTCTGTGTAAATAGTCTCAAACTCAGAATTCTGTCCCTTATGCTGGAGTTACTCCTAAATGCCAAACTGAACTTCCAGCATTGGAAATTGTCTGTGTGAACTCCAAGCTGCTGCCCAGGCAGCTCCTGCTTGCACAGGTACCTCTCTTGCCCCTTGTATGTCAATTCAAATAATTTGTAGGAGGTACTGCTGGCTCTCAAAATAAGTTCTACACACAAGGCTCCACTTCAGCCTTCCAGGCTCGTTCCTGCAGCACAAACACCAGGCTGCTGTGGAGCTCTCAGCTCACATCTCCTGACTGTGACTGAGTTTTCTGGCTGTTGTTGAAGCAATGTCCCTTCTCCCTCTGCCACCTCACCTGTAGAGGACATGGGATAGCAAATTTATATCATTTCACAATGGTTATTTTGAGGTCCTATGCTGAGTAAAATCAGAAGGGATTTCTGAGGACAGTTTCACAAGCTTCTGTCTTGTCTCCTCTTTCTCTGTAGTGGAGAATCCCCCACAGGGATTAGCCTTTCACAAACTTTAACTTTGCCAAAATTTTCCTAAAAACTCCTTTGCATACCCCTGTCTGCAGTATAATTTCTGTGACCTCAGAAAGTGGCAGATCTGCTGACATTTCTTATCATACTGTTCAGTCTGTTCAGTCTGCCCCAACTCCTCTCCTTTTTTTTCTTTTTTTTTTTCTCCTGTTTGCAGCTATTTTGCTCTGGAAATGTAAAACTTTCTGAACTCATTTTTTAATCACTCTTCTTTAAATGGTTCCTTTAAAATTTCTTCAATCTCATTTCTGCATGGGCTGAGCTTTCCTTCAGCAGCACTGTCAGCACAGACACAGGAGTGTGCTCTTGGATGGGCTTTTCACTGCCTGGGTCTTACAAAGTTTTGTTTTTCTTGCAGATAAAAGAAGCCAACTTTTGGGGATCCAACTTTGTCATGAGTGGCTCAGACTGTGGCCACATTTTCATCTGGGACCGCCACACTGCTGAGCACCTCATGCTGCTGGAGGCTGACAACCACGTGGTGAACTGCCTGCAGCCTCACCCCTTTGACCCCAGTAAGAGCAGCATTCCCACACTCTGCATGTCCAGCTTATCTGCTCTGAGTTTAAACTCAGTCTTAAACTCTGTCTCAACAGAGCAATGCAATGATTAATGAGATGTTGTTCATATTTCCCTATATAATTCAGATAATAGTGCTTTTAATTTTGCCTCTTATTAATGACCTTTGGCCCTTAAATCCCTCCTTACTCAAAGATTCATTGAAATCAAACTACTTCTGTCACAGAATTTATAGAAATACTGTCAGATGTAATAAGAAGAATCTCAATGTTTTCTATGACACTAATGAGGGAAATATGGGGTTGCTGAAATGCCAGCAATACTTGGAAATTATATTGGAATCTGGTCTCTTCTTGGCTCTATTTAAAAAATGCAGTGGAAGTGGGTGTCTCCCTCTCACTGGCATTGTGAGATTAGAATAATTAGTAAAATTCATAGGAATCCTAATCATTTGTGTTTAGAGGAAATCCTTCATAGAAAAGATGGAGCAGAGCAGTAGAAGGAATCACATGTAGCTGGTAAATCTGAACCATCCTCTGGCCTCTGACACAGAAAGTATTTGTGATTTTTTTTCCACAGCTTACCTGGCTGTATACTAAGAGTCAGCTATTAGTAAATTAGCAAGTAAAGTTGTTATAATAATATTAGAAGAGGTTGGGGATTTTCAAACATTTTGGGGGAACGTGGAATACTGTCCTACATAGGGTAAACCTTGAACTTTGAACTTTTTTATTGAAATTGAGTTCTTGTAAAGGTCCTGAGTTGGATACTCCTTTTGGAAGCACCTTTCAAAGTGCCCTGTAGCTTTGCTGATGTCTTGTTGGAGTGTGTCACACTCTGAAGGTGTCACTAAGAGAGCTCATCCTCTTTCTAGAACTCTCACTCTTGTTCAGCTTCCCAGTTACTGAGAGCTTTCTATGGAATTTTAATTCCTACAGTGGCTTTTGTGCAATGATCTAGAGAATGTTCTGCAATTTTTTTCATATTTTTCATACTTTATTTATAACAACATACATTACATCTTTATATTTAAATATCAAATAAATTTACATGAAATTCACTGAAATTATCAAAGGTACATTTGTAATTATCTTGATTCTGCCTTTGTAAAGGGTCTACAAATTCTGAAGCTTTGTTATTAATGCATATACTTATCAGTAGAAATGGATCAGTAGTGGCTGGGTTTGCTTTTACCTTTTGCTTCTATCTTTTGTATATTTTGGCAATTTTTTTTCAAATTTAAAATGAGGGGCTCTTGATGTTTGCATTTGTTTTCTTCATATAGAAAGATTCAAAAACAATCTATGGAGCAGACCTCATGTGGAGACTTGGTAATTACAAGCTCTGTTCAGCATGAGATCTGACATTTGTAAATAAATGCTTCAAGTGAAATATTTTTCTTCCATTTAAGAACAGAAAATACCAATAAACATAACAGATTTAATTTAGAATTACTGTTATTTGCTTCTAGTTCTGGCCTCTTCGGGTATTGATTATGATATAAAAATTTGGTCACCACTGGAAGAATCCAAGATTTTTAACAGAAAACTTGCAGATGAGGTAAGAACCTTTCCTCCTTTTTCATGGTAATGTTGTGTCTTTAATTCTATAAAAGCCTTTGGTAAAAATTACTGATATTGAATTAGCAGAGTTATTTAATGTTCAACAAATGAGCTACAAATAAAAAGCTGCCCTTCAGAACAGCTGACTTTCATATCCTTGGCACTTTGCATTTCCTCAGCTCTCCTAGAAATTATATAACATGATCTGCTATTATGTACATGAAAGGAGTTGGAAGAAGTGTGAACACTCAGATATAGAAGGAAAACTGGCAGGAATTAATAAATGAACATAGTGCCTGTCTCTAAACAAATAAATGAAGGGAAGATGAAGGAAATAAGCTGAAGGTAATACAAGGATATACAGAACAACACAGAGTACAAAAATCAACCCTATTAAATATTCAGTGGCATAAAAGGGACTTAAAGGTTAAGATTGCACATGGGAACTTCATGGAATAAAGCAAACATTGCAAGCCCAATCAGTTAGAAAAGTCCAATGTGAAATTATGTAACTCATTATTTTATGTTGCCCTCAGAGCAATAACTGGATATAGCAACTGGCCTGGGGTGACCATATAGCTGACTGCTGAATAATCATATTTGAGTGATTTACATAACACAATGTATCAAAATGTTATATGGTTTTCTGTAAATAATATTATTGGACAGATTTGGTTATGGGGCAGTCAGGTTGGAGGCTGTTTTTGTGAAATCTCTGGGGCACTACAGATAGAGAACACTGGGCATTTTTAAATAATTTAATTACTCTGTAGTAGTGCTAAATATATTTTAAACAAAGAGAAACACACAACCCTTAGCCACCCCACATCCCTTGAAAAAACCCCAAACCATCCACTTGTGAGTTTTGAACCTTTCCCATTATTTTAGCACTGAGTGAAGAGACCCTTCCCTCCATATTGTGTGACAGCTTTAGTTGTGACATGCTTTGGAGCCTTTGGGGTTTAGAAGTATTACTAAACATAAATGTGTGCTAAAATTAATTATTGTACTTTAGCTATCTCCCTTTATTTCTAATTATTGCAAATTATTTAGACATTTAGTTATGTTTTCTTTAATAACAATGTAGAACTCTCAGAAGAATTGACTGCAGTGCTGTTTGTAATTTTACATGGTTTTTGGTTTTTAATTTATTCCCTGTATTGACATACCTATGTAGGGGACAGGAGATGTTCACAGCAATAAAATAGTTCTCACCATGTTAAGTTTGGCTGGAACAAGTGTCCAACATACCTGAACTGAATTTTCCAGAGAAGGGGGAAGGTGTGAGGAGAAAGCACTGTGTTTGAGGAAAGTTCCATATAGATACAGAAATGTATTTAAAATTGAGAGAGGCCATGACCTTAGTGAATAGGAAAAGACAGTGGGGATAAGAACAAACCTCTGAATGGAGACAAAGCCTCAGCACCAGCTTGTCAGGGGGGTTATTGATGATGTGCTGCAGAGATATGGGGTGACAGAGGAATAAAGAGCAGCCTGCTGCCTTCTCAGTTTGCTTCTGTTAGGGAGGGATCAGCTGTGCCAAGTGTCTGGCAAACAGGTGAGAATGACAGGAAAGAGGTGGGAAGGGAGAAGAAACTGCAAACATTTGCAAGAACATGTTCCTCACAAGAGGAACAGGCTTGAAGGGTCTCAGAGAGAACAAGAATTTCATTATTTTCCTGTCTTACAGCAGCTGATCTGGGAGCAAAGACTGAAAAATGGTCATAACTTGTCTCCATCTAAAGAAATTCTTGTGCTTGATGGTAACTAAAGAATATAGTCTAAAAGCTGGGACAACCTACAGTGTGAGATTAAAATTTATGGAGGAAGAAAGAAGGATGGCAAGGAAGTACCATGAGGAAGGAATGAGGGAAGAGAAATAAAAGTATTCATTAGTGGATTTTTTTTTTCCTTGAAAATGAGGTGGTAGGAACTGGCTCTTTCAAGCATTTAGAGGCAAGCTGCAGCTCTGTTTACAAAGAATTATGGAGCTAAAGAATGTTCTTGAAGTGGGATAGAAATGGCTTGTGTTCCTTGGATTTTCTCCAAAAGTTTCAAGCAGCATGAAGGTAGGAGTTGAGGGTAACCTCATCTCTTTTCCTTCCCACATTCTTGGCCAGCACTGGTGCTAGAACTTTGTTCTCTACAACAGTTGCCATCTGGAAACAGCTCTTCCTATCATCAATCTGCTTTACTTCATGAAAGATTTCCAAAGTTTTTCTTAGTCACTCATCTTAGAATCTGCCATGCATGTGGACAATGGAACCATGATCTTACTAGAATATTCTTTAGACAGAGAATTGGACACCTGCAGGAAGAGTCCACTGGCTGACTTCCTTACCCCAGACAACAGTATTCAATAGCAATTATTAAAATAATGCTCCCTTATGGTAATTTTGGACTCTGTAAAATGACTTTTTCACAGAAACTTTGTATATACAAGCCCCTATTGATGCAGTATAATTCTGTGTTTATTTCTAATGCTGTTTTTTCCTTTCCCTGCCTCCAGGTTATAACTCGTAATGAATTAATGCTGGAAGAGACCAGAAACACCATCACTGTTCCAGCTTCCTTCATGCTCCGAATGTTGGCTTCATTGAATCACATAAGAGCAGGTGAGAGACTTCTGAAGAGTTTGTCCACAGCACTGGGCTGTAAAAGAGCAGGTTGGTTGGGAAATCATCAAAACCTTCAGCTGGCTGTGGCTGTACTTGGGATTGGTGAGAAGATTCAAGGGTTGTTCGAGGTTCTGTTAATAGAAGTACCTGGGAATTGCCTCTTCAGTGTGAGACTTGCAACACCTTTGCAGGTGTTATTTTTTATCTCAAAAAAAAGAGAAAAATATTTTTTTAGATGTTGAAAAATACTCTCTTCAGGAGTGATCTTTTCAGTGAATATGATAGAAAACTATTGGGGAGGACTGGAATGAGCTGTAAGATAAACTGGCTGTGACTGTGGGAGCTGTCTGAAGGTGTGAGGATTCAGGACTGTGGGAGGCATTGCTGAGGCTGTTGGCAGCTGTTCCCAGGGCTGCAGGATGTCCCTCCAGGTCCCATGGGGCTGAAAGTGGTGATAAGAGGGTTGCATGGAAGAATCATCACTGGGAACTGGATGTTGGTGCTGGAGAAGCTGAGTGCAGTGGGTTGACCCTGAAGATGGAGGCCAGTGGAGAGACATCACACACTGTGTAGGAAGCAAGGAGATGAAGTTTTGGGAGGCTGGCATGGCATATGGGGCAAAAACCTACCAGATCTGTAGATGAAGGTGAAAGTGAAGGGAAATACTGAATATGGGGACTGTGGCTGAGCAGAGCAGTGGCTTGCAGGGGTGAGGTGTGAAGGAAGCTGTGCCTGGTGGCAGCTGCTGCCCCTCTCTCACCTCAGGCTGCTCTGGGAGCCAGGAGGGTGCCCTGTGTCCAGCCCAGTGCTGCACCTCCATGCCCTGTGTTTCCTTCAGTTGTCATTATCTCTTCTGAGTGAAATGCTAAAAGAACTGCCCAACACTTCAGTTACAACTATTTCAGCAAAAGTCTGTTCTGGCTGGGTGGAGTGTTTCTAAACCTGACTGCCTGAGTTGTTGCTTGAGTGATTGCTCTTGAGCCAGTCATGTTCCCTCACACATTTCTGTATTTGCTCTTATCTAATTATTTACATCCAAAGGCACTTTTTCTGATGTATTGAAGTGACAGGCAGATTCCCCAGTTTCTGGACTATTCACCTTTCTAACTGTAGCTATTGTAGTTTCAGCTCCCCAGCACAGCATTTCTGTCCCTTGTGGTCACCATCTCATTTTCATGTTATACTTGCATTTGTCTTTCCTCTGCTGACAGCCAGTCAGCAGCTACAAGGTTTTTCCTTTTGTACACAGATTTTACTTTCATGCCTGGAAATCCTTAAGGGCATTTCTCCTTTTCTTCTTTCTTGTGGTAACATTTCTACCCACTCTGCTCTAAGTCCACACAGACTTTCTTCTACCCTCAAACCCACAGCCATATCCCATTGTGTAATAGTCCAGGGAGGCAGCATGTAATAAATATTTACCAGAAAAAGAAAAGTTTGCAAGATTTTTTAACTAAATCTGTGTTTTGCAGACCGATTGGAAGGTGACAGATCAGAAGGATCTGGCCAGGAGAATGAAAATGAAGATGAAGAGTAACCAACACTTGTGTGTGAGCACCTGGAAGTCAATGAAATTTGTATAAGACATTAATTATATTTTTCCTTACAGAGCTTTAGTGCAATTCTGAGGTATTGCTTTTGGATAACCTAACCTTTTGTTTTTTTGAATGACTGTGTGCATGACTTGGGGAGAGTGTGCAAGTTAAAATAAACAAAAATGTTTTTAAAATGTTTTGCCATGTATGAGGGGTGCTAGAAGATGCCAAGTGCAATATTTTCCTTAAACAGCAAATGTGAGAGCTTGGATCAATGTTTTAAAGTAACTTTCATGATAGTAAAAACGTTGGTTCAAATAAATTTCTATACCTGCTGTTTGCATGTTTGTTGCTTTCTAATTAAAAGATTTGGTTGTTTTAAGTAGTTTTCTGGTTTTTCTTTGTGCAGCAATTGGTTTATCACCTTGTAACTACAATCCCATTGCTGCCTTTACAGTATTTTTATTCTTTCTTACAGTGTTTGTGAAGTGACAAACACAATTATTACTTTCATTGAGCACTGGGGACTTTTAAGACCCTGTGTCTCTTGATTCTTGCATTTACTACACTTATGTAGGCAAAAATTCTCTCTCCCTCAGTTGTATAATGTCACTTCCATTCTCTGTGCTTGGGCCTGTAATGCTGTGAAATAGTTGTGTTTCACTGATGGATCTGTGAGTCTGCCTTTGCAACAGCAGCAGGTACATCTTAATTTCTACTGGATTTAGGGAAGATGAATTTAAAAATTCCTGTGCATTGTTTCCCAGGAGTAATTATCTGGGAAGGCTGTTAAGTCTGTTTTATGGGCTTTACCCTTCCTCCACAGATTTCTGGATGGCAATGGGGAAGAGAAAGTGAAGGAAGGAAGGTGGAGCAGTGGACAGAGCTGTTTGCTCAATGGGGGTTCTTGCCAAGGATGGCAGATGTTGAGAAGCTCCATTGGGGAATACAGAGTGCTGGGAAGAATTCTAAATCAGGGGGATGAGGGTGTTGGAGGCTTCATTACCCTGCTGACATTAAAATACACATTCATCACACGAGCTGCACAAACTTTGCTGACATCAACAAAAGGAATTCCCCACACTAAATGAAAAAGAACATCAGCACAACATTCTGGTGTCCTGATTCACAGTGCAGGCAGTGAAGGGACATGGGGAAGGGATATAAAGGGAAAACTAAAACAACTGAAAGAGATAAAGAGAAATTTGTGAGGGAGGAGAAGTGGGAATTATATGGAACTCAGCTGGCAGTAAGAGTGAAGATCTTCCCTTGGGCAAAGGAAAAATAACATAAGGGGAGAGGAAAAGTGTGAGGGGATGGATAAGGGTGGCTGGGTGGTTTCCTTGTTTGTTTTAAAGGAGCAGTTAAGAAATCATTGAAAGTGATGCAGTGAGGAGATTACGGCAAAGGAGAAAATAACTGTTGGGGAAAGAGGTTTTCTGAGGCAGAGGGTGCTGAGAAGAAAGGACACCTCAAACACTGGAGTGCTGTGAAACCCAGGAAACCTCACATCCTGAGGAGGTCAGTGCAACAGAGAGAGGATGGAGATCTGCTATGTGTTTGATGTTTACCTAACATCAGCAAGGGAGAGGAGAAAATGTCAAGGTAAGATGTTTGTTTGTTAAGGAAATGGAGTGAAGGAACAGCTAATATGGATATCTGTCTTTTCTGGGGGAGTAAGTGGCCCTTCTGTGGGAGAAGGGAGCATAATTGTAGTTTTTTTTCTCATGAGATAACATTTTATCAAGCATGTTTAGGTCAGTAAGAAATGAAAGAATGTTTTATGACTTTGTGGTGGATCTGTTTGGAAAGGGATGAACACAAGGGTTTAGCACTGTTCAAACCTTGCTGCTCATAGCACTGCACTGAGCAATGTCTTTCTATCACATGTAAATTTAGCTTGAATTTTTATAACAGGGGTTCTGCTCTCTTTAGATTTAAAAGAACTCTACAGGAAATATCTAAGGTGTTTAGTGTACAGATAAAATAGGATTGTCTGCTCCACTGCTGGGGCTCCTGAGCAATTTTGTGAATGAAACAGAGTAGCACACTCTGTTTGATGCAGTTGGGTTCTCTGTAGTTGATTTTTAAGCTAATTTCTTCCAAAATTAGCCCTGGTGTTTCTACAGAAGCCTGACTCTTCTTATTTAGAAATTATTAGTTTTCTGCCTTGAAAAGAAATTCTTCCTCAAGTAAATATATGGAGAGGATAGCTTTTGTCTTCCCCAGAGAGGTTTAATAAATCACTGTGGATGTCTTTCTAAAAATAAAAAAGCTGCTTCTGCCACTTTTGCTTTACTTATAGCAACTGCCAGCAAAGAGCATACCAACAGCAATAATCTTGTCTTCTTTTCCCCACAGTTCCCCAGCAGGAACATTATTCCCAAAATGTCTCTTATTTATTCAAAGGCTAAATATTTGCTGTAATTCCCAATTCACAGCTGCGGGTTTAGTGATTAAAAGGAGGATTTAATCTCAATAAGGGAAAAAAATGTAATATCTGGAGGGTTTTTCAAATTTCATTGAAGCTTTTCAGGCAGTTTTTCTAAAACAAAGATATCTATAGTGTTTGGGCTGGCTTTTTTTTTAATTAACATTTATGTAATGGGCTAAATTTGAGTTCCTAGAACCATACAATAATAGGAGCTGTTGGCAGAAATGGGGAATGCTGGCAATTCCAGAGTTTGCAGCTGCAAAAGAATATTGGAAAATGTTATTCAAATGTGCAGAGAAGTTAACCAAAGCAAGAAGCCATCCCAAAGCCTCACATATGGAGAAGGGAATCTCTGCCTCGGGTCTGGGTTCAGGCTGGGGTGGTGCTGCTGGAGCTCCCTCTGGTGCCCCGTTCCTGCTGCACTTGGACAGATCCAGAGTGTTTATTGCCTGATAACAGCCCAAATTCGATGGACAGGATGCTGATAGGGATACAGGGAGCACCTTCTCCTGCTGTGAGGATTGCACATCCACTTCAGCACTTCAGGGCTTGTGTGCTGGGAAGAGCAAGGGTTCAGGTGTCACTGCTCACTTCCAGGAAGGATATTCTTAACACCATTGCAAAGATCAAAAGCAATTTCTCTGATATGTTGCTACAATTCCTGGTAAATGATTTGGTGTCTTGAAGCCTGGGCAGATGGTCCCTGTAGGACACAATCTCCTTTAAATGACAAAGATGCTGAGCTTGTTCAAACCACTCTGAGTTCTGCTCAAGGTGCCTCCCCTGAAGGAGGCAGGACAAGGTTTGTTAAAGGCATCCTGCATCACTTGGATTGTGAATTTTTCTTACCTAAGCAGTAGATAAATGTTACAGTAGGCTACTATGTACACCTTTAGCTCTTTGAGAATATCCAAGATGATGTTTTTGAGGAAGAAATTGTGGAAGTAAATGTTCAATAGGGATTTCACTGGCCTTTCACCAACAAAATAACCACTGAGTGTGTGTGATTGTGTGCAGGGCATGAATACACTCAGAGGGGCTGCCTAGGAGAGCTGAGCCATTCTTTTATGAAAACCAGTTCTTTATAGAAAGATCCCACTGAGCCAGGGATCTTTCTATAAAGAAACTACCTTTCTATAAAGAACTAACAGGCCATCACTCACAATCCTTGGGAATAGTCCTGTTGGTGGGCAGAGCTGGCAGCAGTGTTAAGAAATGAGCTGCAATTAGCAGCAGTTGGATCCCAGCCCATATTCCTCCTGATCCAGTCACACACTCAACAAGAGGCCACCCCCAAAAGCCTCAGCTGAAGCACAGGGAATGACACAGGAGGCATCTGTGAGGTCACTGCCTGCCTAAGCAGAGACTGAATTAGTGTTTGAAACGTGGGGTGAAATCAATTTTAAGCTCTTTCCATGAATTATGAAGTGCACAAATACCTTTATCTGTGTGAGCATCCAGTTTGTCTTCTCAGTGACATTCTCTACTGCTGAGCCTGAGTTATTTAAGGTAATAGAGATTTATTTTCCACAGGTTTAAATGTTCCTTTTAGTATTTGCATTTGCTTTGTTCTCTTTGATGAAAAGGCACCATCCACCTTCTCGGTGCCTTTTAAGAACTTTCTATGTTCCCCTCTAGATTAATTTCCCTTTACTGGCAGAGCAAACTGAAGTTCAAAAAACAACTACAACTACAACCCACAGCAAGGTGTTTTGACAGGAAAAATAGAGATATGCTACTCTTCAAAGCAAGCTCCTTTTTTTCTATTTCTCTACCCATATTATCCTGCTGCCTTTTATTTTTGCAGGAGGATTGCTGTACACTGGCACAGGCCATGGAATTTGACAGATTCACCATCCAAACAAGAAGTGATGGCTACTAATTTAGGAAAATCTCACTTAAATAGAAAACTCTCTAAATAGAGTTCATTAATGAGCTTTGTAACTAATTGGAAAACAAATCCCAGGGAATCTGCAGCTGTTCACAAACAGCACTGCAGTTCTTCTCCTTCCCCTCTGCAGGATGACTCCACGCTCAGACCCTGTTTCCAAGATTTTCTCCTTCCTCACCTCACTTCTTAAGAAATTTGGTTAAAAACCACATACCTTTAAACCAAACCTGTAACAGTTAAGTCATCTAAAGGAATGATAATTAACACAAGGTACTTTTAATGGTGGGTTGAATGTGACACTGGCCCAGTTGCAAGATGGGGTTTCTATTCCTCAGAGAGTGGTGACCATTCAGTAGTTGTGCAAGGTGAGTTGGGGGTTTAATTCTTGCTGACTTAATGTTCTCAGAGTTGTCAGTAGACAGCTCTGAGGATGCTCATTCAGGACTTTGTTCATGGGAGAGTGTTTGGGACTGTTACCTGTCCAATTCCATGAGCATTCAAAGGGGAAATACTGTGCTTTAAATTAATTTGTGGTTATTTTGCCCAGGATTAGAAAGAGCAAGGAAGAGTTCTGTAAGTCTTTAAATGAACATAGCTTTAAAAATAGTGTTAGGCACTGTGTCAAAATCATTTGGCTTGGATGCTGGTTGCACTACAGCAGCTTTCCAGGCACAAGGACATAGAAGACCTATTTCAAAATTCTTTCCAATTTTTCTCAGGTGTTTTTTTTTCTTTTTAGATAAAATTATACTGTGCACCTGCTACCATTGCATGTAAAGGTTATGCAGTGAGCACAGTGAAGCAGGGGATTCTCTCTGTGGCAGGAGCTCTTGCTCACTGCAAGAGCAGGGAGACTGGCAGACCCCCAGAGTTACAGTCAGCCTCCCCATCAGCACCCCCTCCCCGTGGCAGGAGCAATTCCCAGCCCCTCTCTCATCACAACCACGCTGTGTGTGCCTGCCCTGGGTGCCACCAAGGGTGACAGTCACACACTCCCCCACCACACTGAAAATCCATGTGATGGCTCAGAAACTCAGCTTCATTCACAGCACTCGAATGCCACGTTGCTGTGCTGAATGGATTTGATTGCAGTCTGGAGGCTCTAAATTTGGACTCTTACAGAGGAGAGCTGGGCAAGAGATAGAGAAATGAGAAACTGATTTAATTTCTGTCATCCTGCTTCTCATCCTGCTTTCCCCTCTGCTTGCTGGCTTTCCATGAAGCAGTTTGGAGAAGTGACTCAGAGGTTTAAAAGACTGAACCCAGGATGCAGCTTTGGCCCATCAGTGGACAGGCAGAGAGCAGACAGGAGGAGCAGAAGAAAGGTCTCCACTTCCCTCTGCATATTCATTCCCTGGGAAGCAGAAAGCAGCTGAGAGCAAACAATGTGAGGATAAATGAAAAGGTGAGTTAGACACAAAAAAGGGGAAAATGTTCAATGCAGCAATGATACTGTGGTTTACTGAAAGACAGGCTAGAAGCAGAGGGATGTTACAGGAAGACTGAAGTGCAGCTGGGCTGCAGGGAAATGCTCCAATGCCACGTGCCTGCAATATGGCAGGGGGTACCCTGCATTAAAAGCTGTCAGAGGGATGTGACCTCCTGTGTTTCTGGGCAGTGGCCACACGACACAGCTCTAAAAAAGTATTTCCAAGTTTCAGATCTATGCAGGATAACAAACTCTGCTGTGCTGCAGAAGGGAAATGGGCTTCTCCTTTCCATGAGAGGGTAGCTGACATCTCAGTGAAACTGCAGGTTGAAAAATAAGGGTCATCCACCAGGATATATTCTTGAAGAAAGAGTGGATGGGAAATTGAAACTGGGAATCTCTTCTGCCTGGCAGCAGAGCCCCAGATTTGTGCTCACCAAAGTTTTGAGCCATATCACCAAGGCTGCTGGCAGCCAGAGAGCAAACAGGAGATGCTCTAGCATCAAGACATGAGGCTGTGAGTCAAATGTTGTCATCCTCCTCTGACAGTGCTCAGCAATCACCTCAGTGCTGATGTAAGTGGTGATCATATTTAGCTTTTACACAGCTTAACTTTAAAATGGTGTTAGAGCCACTTTACAGAGAGAGACAGCATCAAAAGTCCTTGGGCATGAATGAGGAAACAATTTGCCTACCATCCCTTATCAGCCTAATAATAAAAGCAGGGTTTGGAGCCTTAACATTTCTGAGGTGAGACCCCTTCCACCAGCCTTTTAAAAACAGGAGGTGACTCAGTTTCTAACGAGTTCCTCCACGCTGGCAGCTTCACATTAACCTCTTGAGGAGAGGGAGCACGTGGCATTAAACCATTAGTGGCATTGCTGCTGCACTGCTTGGTGAGCTGTGTGATGGCAAAGCTGAGTGCTTCATGGGCTTTCTCAAAACAGTAAACAGGCTGGTGCAAAAAATGGAATTACTTGTCACTGATAGGGGAATAACAGCTCTGAACGGGGTGGGTTTGTGCAGGTGTGCCCTGAGCTCTTTAATCACCTTAGGTCTTACAATAAAGACCATAAAGCAGAGCTTTAGTGGCTCAGCTGTCTCCTGACAGAAGTGGAGCTGCAGCAGGATCGGCATCTGCCAGTCGTCCCTCAGTTGCCATGGTAACCCCCTAGGATGGGGTGCACTCCAGAAAAATGCAACTTCTGGGCTAAATTGTGGGCTGGAGGGTGGCAGATGGATGGGATTCAGCTGCCTCAGAGGGTGTTACTCCACAGCCAGACATTCAGATTTAGGAATCTACCCAGGTGGTCCATTTGGCACATCAGAAGCAAAATTCAATTTAAACCATCAATTTGTTCCCAGATTTGCTCACTGAGCTGTGAAACATGCAGAGCCAGCTGAATTTCCATGTACTCCAAGCCTTGTGGATTGCCCTGAGCAAGGGACTCGATGAAGCCAGAGCCCTTTCTCATGAGCAGCCAGCAGAGACAGGCAGGGCTCCCCATTTTGCTGGGAAGTTGAGCTGTTTGGCAGCCTGACACATGCCCAGAGCCATGGAGAACTGGGATCCAAACGCAGCTGTGAGCTGGAATTGATGTTGTTGGAGTCACTGCACCCCTCTCACAACACAGGCAGTGTATTTCCTTACAGAAATGTTTGGAAAACTGAATGTCCTTAGAATTTTCAGTTCACAAAACAATTTGAAATGAAGAAAGGAGAGAAGAAACGTGCTGTTCCAACATGGCACAGGACCATGTTTGAACAAGAACATTTCTTGTAAGGGTTTGTCAGCCAGCTGGAGTGCACAGGACCTGAGCATCTGGGAACCTCCTGGATTTAAAAGCAGAAATCAAGAGAAAAACAAACAAACCAGCCAACCAACCAAAATACCCAGCACCACAGATGTAGCAAAAGTCAACTTAGTTTTTAACAATTACTGCTGTGGGTTGGGGGATTTTGTGAACCACATTTATTGTGGTTCCTTTATCCTGTGTGCAATGGTAAGTCCACTATAACAGATGTGCTGTTATATAAAATTAATTTTCCAAGATTGTTTTCAGAAACATGATATGCCTTGGTATCCAAAATCTATGAACAGCTTGTGTGTGCCACTTTTTCCTGCACTTCTCAGCTACCCTGTTGCTTTCTACATGCAGCATTTCCTAAACTTTTCCTGATTTGCTGGTATCTCAGGGTAAGTTCATTGGATAACAGATTCATCATCATTCAAAGGTAAAGAATTCATATCTGAATATACTTTGGATGAACTAACTAGATTATGAGCAATGCACTCCACACTTCTAAAAATGTAAATACATTTTAGGCTGAGCAAACAAACATTTATTGCAGACAGGTATTTCAATTCTCACTCATATTTTCATTTCCTAAGGAAGAAGAGGAAGCAAAAACTTGTCCCATGCCTTTTTATTCTTTTTCATCCCCAAAGAAATTTGACATTTCTAATTATGACAGAGCAAAGGGAAATGAAAATCTATTTCAAGAGATGATTCTTCCTGTAAACAGTGCCTGGGCACTTCTGCCTCATCTCATTGCATTTGGGCTGTCAGATGAGCACAATAAATAACGTGTCCTCTAACCTCCCTTTTGTTGTTCTTTTTTCCTGTTCAAATAATTGTCAGTTCCAGTCTTTGCCTGCATGTCACTGAAAGAGTTCCTAAATGACAAGTATGTGAGAGCCTTGGTTTAGCTGGAGATAATTTTAGCCTCTCTCTTCTGACAAAAATTGCATGGGCTAAATTTGGACGCTATTTTCTTGCAGAAATATCATTTTAGTTATCTTTTGTTTCCTTTTAATTTGTTCAGCAGCCCCAGTTATTTACTTAAAAATATTTATTCCAGAGAGACAATCTGTGTGGGGTTTCTTTTTAACTAAAGTATCTAACTATTCTACCAAGGAACATGATAAATGTTAGCAATTTCTAATACATTTTCCTGGCTTTACAAGAACATTAAAAACCCATCAGATTCAATTCACTTACTGAAAAATTTAGACTATGAAGAAAAATAATTTACTCTTCAGGGAAAAATTACTTTTTTTGTTTACTTGGAAAAAACCATAATGAACTTCAGAAACCTTTGAGTTGACTCCTCTTCCTTATATTTCATATGTAGTAGATGGAATGAATCTGATTCTGGAATTGTATCAGCAGCTTCCAGCAGCATCCTCTGGATTTGCCAAGTGTTACCTGAAATTTCTCATCTCCAAACTGGGGTTTTAAGAATGCCAGCTCCAAAATGGCACAACCAGGAAGGTCCCTTTACTAATGGACAAAGCAGAGAGAACACAGGAGAGGGCAGAGAAGGGAAGAGTTAAAAGCAGCTCTTCCTCCAGGTGAGTGAACAAAAATGATTCCATAATAGCAGCAGCACAGGGAGGCTTCTCAGTCCTCTACTTAATTCACTTTGGGCTCTGCCATTGTGAACAACACAGGGTCTTCTTATGGTCAAAAAATTGCAATTGCCAGCTGAGAGAGGCACTGCTGTTAAAGGCTGTGGGTTTGAGCTGTAAGGGATGGTGGGTTTAGGATGCTTCCATTTGTTCTGGGCTCCATTTCATCTGTTTGTGCAGTACAACCTGAGAAATCCAGGATAAATGTGCCAGGTTTTTTAATTTATCAACATCCTTGCTTGAGGGATGAGCACAGGGATCTCGTGTAGCTAAATCTGCAGATTCATTAATCTGCACTGAGTGTGTAGTAATCAAATTCTAGGTTTTTTAATAGATTAATGTTCAATCCTATAATCAATATATACATTGAAGGCAGCTCTTAAAAAACCAGCAGTTGAAATGAGGAATCAGTATTTCCATGGAAAACACACCTGATTTCTCATTATATATCACAGAGGGGGAAAAAAAGAATCCCCAAAAATACAGATCTCACTGTTTGCATGAGATAAGGTTTTTTGCTCAGTTCCACTTAAGAGATCATCAGCAGTATTTTTCTAGCCAGTGGGAAATTATGCAGCTTGATGTTTTTGCTAAACTGCCAGCTTTTAAAGGCACAGGATAGAAATCCCACACCTAATCAAGTTTGGATCCCCAATTTTTGGTCATTTTTGTGAGTATGATTTGTTCATCTCTTGGGCCTAGTAGGAGATGTGCTACTCTCTGGCATAAAAGGATCACTTGCCTTTATACTCAGAGTACAGCATTTCACTAAATCACTGAGAAACTGCATGTTTATTTTTATGTTTAATAACCTCTAACTTCTATTTGCTGCACAATGATTTGCATATGCATAATGATCTATCATCAAGGAAGACAAATTCCTAGACACCATTTTCTCATGCACTTCTACATTTATTGAAACTTCTACCTCACCACCAAGAAAATTTGAGTTCTAATCCAAAGGGGGGATTACACTTATCAGTCCATATTTTTATTTGTAAAGATGAATAATTATGGCCTTTTTCTACTAGGATATTTGCAATAGCTGAATTTAAGGTTGTTTTTCCTCTTGCTCATGAGATGAGCCTGGCTGGTTCTTTCTGCTGTAAAATGCATGTTTATGGTACTGCATGGTACAATGTTCAACATTGTCTGTACAGAAAAATCACTGTTAAATATCTGTACTGCTGATCTGGACCAAGACATTAATGTGGTACAAGACATTCAGCAGAGGTGTTGATGTCAGCTGAGTTCCAAATGCATTTTGGCTGTTGGCCTCTTGCTGTTGTACCATCAGCTTGGGGCCATGGTAGTAGCAGAAGCAGCAGTAAGTGGCAGATTGGTGTCCAAATTTAGTCTCCTAATGATTTCTTCTTGGAGAAAAAACCAACAAAACCCCCAACAAAGTCTGTGGAAATAACAATGGATAATTTGAGATACTGTTTCATGTTCCTTTCTTAGGACTTTCTTCATCCACTCCCAAGCAGAGTTGATACTTTTTCTTTCACAGGGTTACATTTCAGTCAGAAAGCATTTCAGTCCTTATCTTTGGAATCCTCATTCCCCTTGGTGAACAGCAATGTTTCTTCTGCTGTCTCTGCAGCAGCTGCAAAGGCAAGGCTTGCTGAGTGAAGAGTTCCAGGTCTGCTGTTTGATCAGGCCCCCTGGAGCAACCCCACTGCTGCCATCTGAGGTAACTCCTGTGCCATGAAATGTGGCCAGTGGAGCCAAAAATTGACAAATATGCAACCACTTGTGGTTTGCTTCCTCTTCTCATTCTAGTTTCCTGTGGCTTGGAAGGAATGCTTGAAGAGATGTTAGTGTTCTCCTAACTTGGGTAGTGGCTGACAGGATTTTAAAGCTTGAAGGTGCCAGGATAATCCTCCTGCTCCAGGCCACAGGATTTCTCTTCAGCTTTTAGGCACTGGATCTTGCATGCATTTTTCTCTCAGATATAGACCTATGATGAATGAAAATCACATCTGTGCTGGAATGGTCTCACTGCAATATTTGAATGTTTTTTTTTTTCTTTCAACACCTTATGAAAGGGAGAAGTTGGTCCTCTGAGGCTGGATGTGATACCCAGTGATGATTATGAATTGGCACACCAATGCAATTACCTTCCCATTTCCAAGGAGTAAAGGATCAACTCTAGATTTTTATAGACAATTAGCTTTTAGAATTGCTCTTTCATTACTTGGATTGGATAATGCATGTTTTCTTGGGACAGCTGTAATAAGGTTTCAGAAGAAAATGGAATGAGACAATGCAATTATCACCCATGATTACTCCTTTTGTTCTTGTCTCAGTCAGCTCTTGGGGTGGGGAGGGCTTCTTATTTAGTGTTTCATAAATTACCTCCTGTTGTAATGGTTTTAATTTATTTTATGAATCAAAGTGGTGGAGATATCAGCAAAAAATAATTGTATTCCTAAAATGATATATCAAACATAGAGGACAGCTAATATGAAATGTATTGTGAGAGCCAAAGCTGGTACACCCTGATAGGTGAGGAAATGCACACTCAAAAATGATAATTATGTACTGAAGGATGCAGATGAAGCACACATTTGGTCTATAGATATGTACACATAATGACTTTGCATTTTACACATGGTGCTCTTGGGAGACTCTTCAGTGCCTGCAGCATTTGATTCAAGCTTTCAGCAACTGCATTCTCAGATATCAAGAGTTTTGCAGATGCTGCCAAAAAATTGGGAAATGGAAATGCTGTGGCCATGGCTGGCCAGTGAGAAAAGGTACCAGATCACACCAAGACTTTTCAAGCTACTTTTCAAGCAGGATTTTCTAAGCCTGGTCAATGATTTTAGCCAGCTGGTCACTCCCCATCTTTGCTTTCAGTAAAATGGGTCCCCAGAGGCAACACACAGCTCTTTCAGTCACAAATGTTTTCTCCAGGAAAAATACCTTCATTCTTAAAAAATCCCAATGGACTTTACTTACAATTTACAGAAATATTTTAACATAAAACTTTTATAATTATTGGTTTCAAAATGCTATCCCTTGTGTGGCTTGCTGTAAACCTTAATGTTATTTTCTGGGGACTTACTTGTCTTATTTCTCTCCAGATGACTGAAGCTAGCAGGAGCTCATAAACCACAGGAAAGTAGACCTGAAGAACATTTAATAATATAAATTACCTTCTTCTAGAATAATTAGTGAAGAAAACATATTCTTAAGCTTACAAAAATACTGAACAGCTTTGAATGAATTGGCAGCCAGCTATGAGGTTGGCTGTACAATAAAAGAAAATAAACAGAATAGAAAGAAAAATTTATCCAGTTAAAATTACTTGGATCTGTTAATTACTGACAGGGCAAGAGCATTTTAAAAAACCAAAAAACCAACAAAACAGTACATTAAGACAGCTTTTTCAAATTATGTTAGTCCTTCCAAACCAAACACTGGGAAAAGTGAGGTGGTTGTTTAGTTTGTTTTGATTTTTTAATTTAAAGGAAAGAACTGATCCCTAGCATCTCTGCCTAGAAGATGTGAAACATGAAGGAATGTCAAGAAGGTCATGATTATCTAGCCTTTTACTCTTGTTTGTTTGTTAAGAAGTTAGCAAATTCTGTGTTATACTGAGCTTCTGAGACAGTGAATCTAAAAATATTCTGTCCAGATTAAATCTGAGGAAAAGTAATACTTTGTGATTAACTTAGTCATAAAAAAGGTTTACTTCATGGTATTTAATGTGATTCAATACAATGTACTTCAATATTTCATGTAATTAAGTACTTTTGAGAAAGAAACCTGTCTTGGTTAAACAAGAATGGCAAAAAAATTTGTAAACCTCACTGCAAATGGAATAGAATTATTTCTGTGCCTTTATTTTAATATAACATCATACCCACCAATGTACTTTGTACAATACAACCCTCAAATTCTCAAATCTTCTCTGTCTTTGCCTAAGCAAGGACAAATCAATTGAGTTCTGGATGATTTTGGGGACTTAAATCTGGGAGAAATGTGGGGCTTGAGAGTGGGAGCTGGGAAAGAGGCAGACAGGGTTGTGCAAAGGAAGTCTGGGCAGGGGAGAAAGGAGTGCACAAGGGCTGTGCCTTTCTCAGAGGGAAGCTGTGTGGTTAAGAAAAAGGCAGAAAGAATGCAAATGTATTTTTAGTTGAAATTAGAGCCACCTTTCTAAGCCTATGGCCAAAATATCCAGGCTCCTCTTACGTGAGGCATCAGCAATCCTGGGGACTTAACCCCAGGGTGACAAAGGAGCCCAGCTGAAGAGCTCAGTCATGGATTGCTGAATTCCAGTGCTGCACATGCAGGAGCTTTCTCTTGGTTTTACCAGCTCCAGAAGATTCACCTCAGCTTGCAAGGATAATAGTAAAAGAGCATGTTATTTCTAGATTTCCCAAAGTGAGGAGCTGCACAGGAATACTGAGATGTCTGTGGGCTGGGAATGTCAGCTGGGAGCAGGGGAGCTATTTAAAGCATGAAGAAGCTGATAGCTCACAGTGAGTGGCAAGGAATTCACAGGGTGGCTGTGGGTGAGAATTCCCCTGCACGTGGAGCAGGCAGAATATTGCTAAGCTGATTGCAAACAGAATTTTGAACAAGTTACAGGCTTTTCAGAAGAAAGGACATACTAAAACTACTGGTAAAGTTGTTTTTGTTTTTTTTTTTTCACTTCTGTGGGATTAGAGGATTTATTGCTCCATAGGTGGTGAGGAGACAACCTTGCTGGGTATGGCTCCTTTTCTAACTCTAATCAAAAAACATTTTCAACCTGAATTTGTAGGAGTTGAGCCTATCATCTCTGAGAAAACCTGATTGTTCTCTGGTCTACGTGCAGACAGTACAAACTTTGTTCTCCTTGTTTCCACCAAAGTATCCCTCATTTTAGTCCAAGCTACTGACTTGACATACCATTCCTGCTATCTGCAGAAATAGCAACTCTATCCCTGTGGGTCAAAAAGCAATTAATGAAACAGTTGATTAAGTTTTACAGGCCTCCTAAACCCAAATCATTTCAGACTATATTCCACTCATACTGCAGGCAGCTTGGGCTAATTAGCAGGAATTTTGGTAGTCTGCTCACCTTCATATTTTCTAGATCCTACTAGGTAAGAGTATCCAGGCTATGATAATAACACTTTTTAAAACCCTCTTAAAATACAGGTTTGGCTGAAGAGCTGAACTTTAGGAATGGCTGCTCTTCTACCCTTACTGAAGATTTGCAGCCAGACACTTGCCTCTGTCATGGAGCAGTTTGTGGCTATAAATGATGAGAAGCAAGTAGGAGCACTGATACTGGCTGAAAAAACAATCAGGAGGTTGCAAAAGTTTAAATTTGTCAAATGGTGAAGTGAATAGGATAAAAAGCCATCATTGATAGCCAGGGAAGCAAATGCTCATGGAAGTGGCAGAACAATCAGGTAAAGCAGCACCAGAGCTGTCTCCTTTCACTTGCAGTCACTGTTGGAGGGCTCTACAGGAAATCCAGGGCAGGAGCTGTCAGAGAAGACAAGGTCCCAGGAACTTGCCTGAGACATAAGGAGACAGCCTGAGGAGACATGATCAATTTTGTTGTCATGGGAGTCAGCAGCTAATTTATTGCAAGTCAGAAAGGTAGAGTGTGAGGAAGGGCAATTTTTCCAAGATTAGAGAAGTAGAGCACTTGTAAGCAAAGAAAATGCAGCAATTTAAAATAATGGAGGGCACATTAGGACATAGAA
The DNA here is from genome assembly GCA_024362935.1 of Setophaga petechia. Lineage (NCBI taxonomy): Eukaryota > Metazoa > Chordata > Aves > Passeriformes > Parulidae > Setophaga > Setophaga petechia. The sequence goes on along the minus strand of JANCRA010000013.1, from coordinate 4,384,638 downwards.
AGGTAGAGGTACAGTTTAAGTGCAAAATAAATTATCTCCCCCTAAGCTGTTGAAAAGAACAAACTCTCAGCACAACTGACATCTCTGTAGAAAACTGAATCTCCTGAAAGCTGGGAACAACATACAAACATACAAATCATCCTTTTGTCTTGTGTAAGATCTTTAGAAAGTAGGATATTTCAATGTAATGAAAATGCATTTTTTTCAGCAATGACAAGGCAAATAACACCACCCCTACCAATCCTTTCTATACTTGGTAGGGTTTGCTGAGAGTTACAACCTTTACTTGAGCAGCTCTGTTCCGGGCAGGAGAATATGAAAGTGAGAAATTGTCTTGTAAAAACACATGTCCCCAAGAGAAAATTTAAGGCAAAGAGGATTTTCAAAGTGTAAACAGAAGTGTGAATCATTGCCAGTGGATGTTAAGCTTCATGACTGCTTTTTACTTCAATTTGCATAGTTGCACTTTCAGGCTGACTTTAGGTGATGTAAAATCTTTCTAAACCCTTTCTTTTCCTCCTATGGATAAGGATTCATGTCAAAGCAAAACTGATCTAAAGTTTAGTAAGGAAAAGTATTTAGCAGTAGTGACACAGCTGCCTTCTTCACTCCCTCTGTAATAGTAATATTTGTGTTAATATATGTCTTTTTTACACTGGTTTTATACAGGCTGGAATTAAGATCCTGCACGATCAGGGAACTGACAACAGAAGGGCTGGAAACTCTATGGACACCAAGCAGTGAGTGTTTCCCCAATGCTCTCAACTACAAATACCCTAAAAACCACAAAATTATGCATTTTCACTTAATGCTGCAGGAGAGAAAGTAGATTTTCAAACAGCTTTCCTTACCCAGTGCTGAAAGTCCTGCAAGCTGCCCAATTTAATAATTGACCCTGTCTCTCTTGCACTGAATTGTGATATGCTGGGGTCTCAACACTGCCCTTCTCTCTACTGCTGAACACCTTGATCTGCAGCCTGAAAAACAAAGAGGTAGAAACAGCACTGTGAAAGGCAGAAAAGAGAGGGTTTTTTTTATTATTCCTAGTGAGACAATCAGAATCAGTTTCTGTTTTCCCTGACATTTCACAAATTGCAATCCAGAGCTCTGAGCTTCCTGCCTCCTGCTCAGAGCTCCCTGGGTGCAGTGGAGAGAGACACAGATGAGATGCAGATGATGCAGATGGGGATGCTCTCATCACAGGCATTTTCAGTGTGATTTTTTTTTGTCTTAAACACACCTATGAATAAATCCCCTCACTGTCACCACTGGTGGGAGGCACCCACACCCCTGGTAATCCATCAGTGCAAGGAAGGTGCTTGTGAGACACTGGCAGGGCTGGGAGTCCAGGAGTGTGGATTGAGGCTGCTGATTTTAACTCTGGGTGTGTTGGAGACTCTGCCTGCCCTGGGGCTGGGAGATATCTCCTGCAGCCTGGGGCTGATCCAGTGAGGTACACAGTGGTGGGCACTGATAACAGCTGCACGTTGTCCTCCGTGTGCTGAGAGAAGCTCCTTTGTTACAGGAAGAAAAAAATCCACTTCAGAAATACTGGAGAGGTTTCTTAGGGGTTGAATCCATGAGCCTGTGAAACCCCGGGCTTTGCTACAGGTTTTAATCAACTCAGTGTTTATTCAAAAAGAGGCATAAAGTCTTTAAAAATTAGCCTTATTTTTTACTGGGACTCAAAGTCAATTCTGTATTAGCTCATACTTCTGGAAATGTCTCAGTCAGAGTTTGCATGTACATTCCTCCATGAGAACAGCATTAATCACTCTCCTGCCATCTCAGGGTGCTGGAGTACCTCTGCATTTCCCAAGCATTTATTTCTCTTTCTCTTCATATTCTTCAAGTCCACACACCATGGTGACTGCCACAGGAATACCCAAATTTACACCTTCCTTTCTGAACACTGTGGGTCTAGAACAGGCTGTAATGTAATACTTGGCAGACCCACACTCCCTCTTGGATTTTTACTCATACTTTTCCACTCTAGTGGAAAATCTTAAACATGACCACTCAGGTCTAACAAAGTAGGAGGCGAGCAAAATAGCATTTCTTACCTGAAGAATTTTTGCACTTGACAACTTCTGAAATTTGGGGGCAAAATGCCTGCTATGTTGACCCTCAAATTATTACCACATCAGAAAAATTTGTAGTGTTTATTTCCACCACATATATAAAAATCTCATATATCACTTATATATATCTTATATAGCACTCCTGCTATATATCACTACTAGCAGGAGTGATATGTAAGATATATATATATATGGTGGAAATAAATATATATTTATTTATATAAATATATATTTATTTACATAAATATAAATAAATATATATTTATAAATATATAAAGACAAATGCCATTGCTAAGCTGCTAGGGATGCCTTGTGCTAAAGGGATCAGATTAAAAGTGGGAAAAAAAAAGATTTGGGCTGTAAGGAGCCTCCTCCCCTTCTTAACATGTGCTGCAGAGTGATGCCACCTGCAGCAGGTCACAGATGTCAGTGCAGATGGTGTGTCACCTTATGTAACCTGGCAGGGGCCTTACAGTGCTAGGACACCGTGTCTGGGTCAGGTTATACAATTGTGGAGGATCTGTTTGAGCCTGATGGCACAACCCAGCCCCTACGTGCAATGTGAATTACAAGGGACTCGGAGAAACTGGGACCTCTTGCAGTCAATAATTAAATTATCAGAGGTCTCCAATACAAACAACCCCGAATAAATAAGGATGAAAACAAGGCACAAAGAATGGCAGTAAGAGGTGGTGGCAGAGTGCTCAGGACAAGTACAAGGAGGGAGGTGTTGATCCCTGCACTGGGTAAGGAGGCTCTGGAGCTCCAGCTGCAGGCTCCTGTGGATGCTGCTGCTTCAGGCTGCAGCCAGGAGCCCCATTCCTGAGCAGACTCCTCCTGTGTACTATGAACTTGTGAAAAATGCGTATTTTTTGCAAATATTAAAATGAATATTATATGTGTTATGTTAGACAGTTATGCTGTATTAATTTTCTTAAGTAGTGTGTTAAATATAGGTTTAGGTTATAACATAAGGTTATAATAGGAGCTATGTATGTGGGATATTTTTTTAAAGAAAGGAATGACATGCTCGCACCAGATAGCAGACACAAGACACCTAAATCTTTCAGAGAAAGAGAATTTATTGCTCCATTATCAGGAGAAACAAACTTCTTCCTGCCTCGCTCATGCAGGACAACACCATTAGGATTCAGAGGAAGAAGATGATACTGAACAGACAGAATCCTGTGTTTGAATGGAATTTATGCATCATGTATAAGGTGTATGAATATGAAATAAGCTATTGTTTTAAAGGGTTAATCCTCTGGTAACATGCGTCCTTTTTTGGGCTTATTTCCCCGAGAAAGAGGAACCTGGACTGTCCATAACACTTTGTTTCTATTGTCTCATATTGTCCTAATACAAATTGTCCACATTTTTATTACTCTACTTATATTGGTATTTTTATAACCATTTTATTACTATTAAACTTTAAAAAAATTTAAAGACAAGTGATAGCGTTTTTCACAAACTGAAACATTCTTAATGTACATGAAGTAAACAGGCTATTGCCAATTGAATTATTTGGGGAGAGGGTGTGCATGTGTGCTCATTTCTTACTAATGAACGCCTTTACATTTTTCTAGTGGTCTCATTTTGAATAACACCAGCTAAACTCCAATGGTTTCCCTATCTTCTTGTCATACTTTACGAAGCTGCTATCTTTATTTCAGTTTTAAATTACTTCCAGTGGTCCCTCACACCATAGAATACAGTGAGGATTACTGAAGGAATTCAGATCATAGTCACCAAAGCTTGTTTTATTTTGCGCTGAGGGGGTGGAAGTCAGTCTCTGTAAGGAACAACACTGTGAAGAACAGCAGGCTGCTGGACACGGACCCGTGAAGTGGGAACCTCCAGGATCATCTTGGATGTTTGGCCAGCCTCACAATCACTTTTCTTTTTCCCCCTTGACTTTTTATAATCTCATACTTACTGCTCGCTGGCCTTTCCCTCACACCGTCCTCCCTCAGGTGCGTGGGGGGCCGCTCTCCCCTCCAGCATCCTCTCCCTGCGCTGCCACCAACGGCGGCCATTTTCTCTCCTTCTCCCCTTCCCCAGCCCTTCTCGCCCCTCACCACCGTCCCCACCGGAGGTCCGGCCGGGATAGGGCCTCCCCTCCGCGCTCATCGTCCCCTCCGGAGGGCGCCCTGGGCCGCGGCTGCCGGCGGGGCTGGGGCTGGGGCGGCGGGCGCTGCCATCTCGCGGCCGCTCGCAGGGAACGGCCGCCATGTCGGCTGCCTGAGGGCGCTGCTGGCGGCGTCCGTGTGGAGACGCCCGCAGTTTAGCCGGTTTTTAGTGGAAAAGTGTTGCAAAATGTGGAACACGTAATTTTTTTTTTTTTTTTTTACGAAGGGATGCTCGTTAATGTTCGATCTTTGCATGCTTTCAAGCCTACTCAACGAGAAATGACCATGAAACAGCAGCCAACAAGCGCCGAGCGATGCGCAGGTGTTAGAAGGACAAGTAAATTGTTGGTATAATTGCTTTGTTTGGGTTTAATGCTCGGCTGGTTTTAATGCTCTGAGATGTAGGGGGAGGTTAACAAAGCTCGAGAAGAAGGATTTGCCGCTGATAATGCAGAATTTACGGGCCACAGGGACACTTGGGAGAACCCACAAGGTAAGGAAGAAACCAATAAAGCCAACTCAACAATTGTGCTGGAATCAGCCCCAGCCGGGTAAAAGGTAATCCTGGCAGGGACAGACCGTGACCGCTGACTCTGGAATATATATTTGTGGAATACCTGGGAGCAGCCAGGCTTGTATAGCCCTGAGGTGAACACCAGTGTGTCTCTCAGTGTGTAATCACTGGTGTGTTGCACACTGGGTAGTGAATTTGATTTTTTTTGTACAACAAATGGGTTTGTGAACCAGTGAGCAGCTCTGGGGCTTCTTACCCACAAAAATAAAAGGGGGCAAAAGGGGAGTTAGTCTGTCTTGAGTATACTTACCTCCTAAAAGCTCAAATATATGTAAACTTAAATATATATTTACTTGAGACTACAATTCACACATTAAAAATTGGCTTTCAGTTTGAAATGAGCACCTGCTCTGTGATGTTAACATATGTTTCTCTGGAAGATATCAATGGGAAAGAAAAGCCTGGAAAACAGCCACTGAGAGTTGTGCCTGATGGCTTTTGAAGCTGTTCTGTGACCTGTAGAGATCAGACTTTAATCAATAAATCTGTCTCTATTTTTGGTGTAAGGTGAAAATAGTTTGCAGTGCCAAAGCTGAAAGGCACATTTTTTTTCCCACTATTCAACAATTTTTTTTTTTCTCCTCGTGTTCATTGGTGACAGAAAAGGAGCTTTGTAGAGATGCAGTGCATTTCATAAATTAGTTCCCATCAGAGATATGTTGCTGATTCCTGGACAGCAAACAGGGAATGCTGGAGGAAACATTTAATACACATCAGCTTGGCAGCAAGAAAAGAGTAAACACACTTGCTGAAGTGTTTTGTTTTGGTCTGTGGGGGGAAATGAGCCAAAAGAACTTCAGGTAGCAGTTAGGATCTGACTGGTAAGCACTGATGAGAGACTGTGCTGTTGGCCAGACTGCCAAGGAAATCAGGGGGAAAAAATAATCCCATGCAGTGTATATTGCTTTTGGGATTGAAGCACAGTGTTGAGGCCATACATATGGCAAAGTAGCCTTCTTCTTGGGGATACACTGGGCTGCTGCAAGCACTTGCTTTCTGAGAATTGCTCAGGCTTAAGGGTCAGCTCCTTGATCCTTTCTGACTTGGGAAAGAGGCTAAAAGATTTTTTTTTCTTTTTAAATCCTACAGAAATAAAGAAACAAACTCTAGAAACTGCCCCTGGGAACAATATGGGCATACAGGCAGGAGTAGGGGAGCTGTATCCCATGCCTGTGCTCAGCATGAGGGGGCAAAAAGGCAAAATTTTCTGCCACTGAGGCTGTGACAAATGTAAATCTGGGGAAAATGTGGCTGCTTGTTTTGTCAGAGATCACCCTCAATATGCAGATGTTCCTTAACCAGAGGCAGCAAAACTGATTGTTCTGCTTTCAAGGTTGTTGCTGTAGAAGCTAAGTAAAGGGATTTAGGGATGAAATTAATTCAGTGATTGTTCTGTCCAGGGCAGAATGATGAAAGGGAAAGAATCCCTGATTTAGAGACTCTGGAAATGGGGAATGCAAAGAGTTAGGGGAAGTGTGTAGTTTTTCTTTGTTTTTCTTGTCACTCTTTCAAACCAAATGTCTGATTGTACAAAAAAGTGTGTAGCCAACACAGCTCCAGAGGAAACAGAAGCCTGAGTTTTGTAAATTGAAGGAAAAGCAGAAAAGACTCTTGTGCCAAACAGAGTCACCTGTTCAAGTCTGCTATTTAGAGGCTGTTTTATATGGGAAAATAAATACCTGCCTTTGGTGGATTATGGTCTTGTGAGGATCCCACACTACAGTTTTAAAGCATCCTTTGGATGAGTAGGCAGTGGACAGAGACAGTAAGGAACTGGACAGGGCTCAGGAATGGAATTTGGTCTCCAGTCTTTGGCCATTTTAGTGGAAACTGTCCAGCTCTGCTCTCAAAAGCTGCAGAGTTTGTACAGCTCCCATGCCCTGTTTGTGACTGGATCCTTGGACACCCAAGGAGACCTCACATCACACAACAGCTGTGTTCAGGAAGTTGTTTAGATGACCTTTACTTTTTAATGAGCTGCCCTTTACCTTAGTGAACAATAACAGCTGGTTGTTCTGTAATGAGAAGAAAAGGCACTTGCTCTGTTCTGAGATCTGCAAACTGGAATCATAATTCCCAGTCTCTGCTTTCCTCCCACTTCATCCTGTTGGGAAATGTGAATGGATATCTTAATTCCTGAAACATGGTTTGTCATTTGTGTTAATATAAGCAGGACAAACTGTCCTTAATTCTAACATTAATTTTGTAAGTCACCGTGATATAAATGGTGAGTGCTCTGCACTGAGTCTGTTACCATAGAAAAGCAAAATGCTGCCTATTCCTGTGCTGCTGCATTGCATTCACACTCTCAGTCATGGATGTGGTTAATCTGCTTTCTGTGATTTGCTGTTGTTTGTAAGAAGTGAGTGCCTCTTAGGAGACTTATTAATGTTTTCTTCCTTGTATTTCATTCTCTGATTAGGAGAGGAAAAAAATACTTGCCATGTAAACCTACACTCCCCATTCCACACTGCATCCCTTCTCACTGCAGCTAATTTATTTTTAATAGATTGAAAAGTGCTGGTGTGCTGTGGTCTTTCATCTCCATATGTTTAAAATGGCCTTTAGGTGAGATCAGATTTTCTGCAAAATTCGAGCCTCTGAAGTATTTCTTCATCCCTGGTACTCTGTTCTTGTTTCCACAGTAGCTGTTGTCAATCTGCTGTGATCTGTGCTGGAGAGGGGTCTGTGGCTCCAGATTGCAGTCACCAGAAGGAATGTTTTCTTTTGCTGACCTGAAGAAGGCATCTCATTTTCTGAAACCAGGTGGTGTGTTCACCTTTGCTTCTTTTCCTTGCTTGCTTGTTTGCAAACTGTTCAATGAGCTGATGCACTGTTACCATGTGCCAGGTTTAGTCCCAGGAAGATAAGCATGGCAAACTTTTAATAGACTACAAATCATTTTAAAGAAATAATTTTACTGGTAGCAAAGAGACAGTGCTCTGTGTCTGAAACATGAACTGATCAGCAACTTGCCCAATACAGGCAAAATGTGTTATCTTGTTTTTATTCTTCTCCAATGAGAGATCTTTTTGGAATTTATTACTGACAAATGCTTAGGCGATTAACCTGTTTTTTTAATGGTAATTTGTAGTGGTGGTATAATCTGCTCTGTGTAATGCTCCCTTCCCCAGAGGAAATGAAAACAGGTCTAGCATTAAGATCTCTTGTTGCTGTAGGTTTGCTCTTACTGATATTTATGCCCATCAGTGGAAATGTTTTTGATTCCCCTCTGCAGGAGAGGCTCCCCTCCATGGGTGTGGGCTGGACTGCTCCTGGAGATGTGCCATAGGACAGAGGGGTAGTGCTTGGATTTCCAGCGTGCTCAGGCAAGGCCTCCCAAGGTTTATTTATGACATTAGATGGGTGAATATGTCAGTGCATGCAGCCCTTTCTCCTTTTATCTATTTATTTAGTTAGTTTGTTGAATTAAAGCTGATTTTAGCAGGGATAGTCAAAGGAGCATTCAGCATGTTTTGGAAATTCCCCATGGAGCCGCCTTTTCAACAGCACAGCTTAGCGGTGAAGTTGCTGCAGCAGGCAGGAGTAATAAAGCAGCAGGGTGCTGATAGCTCGATGAAAACAGCTCTGATTTCCTGTGTCTCTGTTAAAGACTCCTCTCTCCTGGGGGGAGGGACATCCATGTGCAGCTTGGCCAGGGACATGCCAGTCATTCTGCAAAGCCACATCTCTGGAGCAGCAGCACTTCTAAGCTCTCCCTTTTCCAGCTGGAAAATAAATCCACAAAGCACTTTGGACTTATTTATTTCTAATGGACTCCTTTGAGTTCCTTGAGGTCAGCACACAAAATCATCAGCATGACATGATGTAACCACAGGTACCCTACAGAGCTCTTGGTGCATAAACCTCAGCACCCAGAACATCTTCTCTCTCCCCATTCCTGTCTCCTGCTTAGTGGGGATAACAGCCAGTGGATTCAGCTAGGGATTACATTAACATCCAAAACACAGCTTTCTCCACAGTATCTGGAAACAATGGGAAGTAGAATTAGCAGGGAAGACAGGGTGTAAATGTTGTATTCTTTTATAACTGAGGAAAGTGGTTGGAAATGAGTTCACTGTGATGGATATGCAGGTAGCTAGACATGCAGAAATGTGGTAACATATTTATCACACAGCCTGCAGTGCTGTTTGCTTTTTATATCATTTGCTGCTACTCCTGGGCCTGTGCTTGGGTAGAGAAAGAAGAGGATCCAAAGGCTCTTGGATTTTTTTTTTACATGTAATTTAATTAGTGGGCTAATACTTGGATATATGTAGGCTGGGTGACACTGGGGAACTTGACCAGACTGGCTCAGGAACTTGTATTTATCTCCACTTGGAATAAATTCTCATTAGAGTTATTGTTTTATTTTCCTTTTCCCACCCAAATGATAGTGCAAATTCCTGAGAATTATTTCTTGGCCCAGGTGAAGTTAGCTGGAAATATCAGGGAGCTTCTGAGGATGCAGATGCCCAGATGACAGAATTATTGTCCCAGGGTGTGTGGGTGCTCACAGTCTCAGCAGACACAGTGTTGGGCTTGGTTTTATTCCTGGGTTTGTCTTACTTAGGAAGAAACCTCTTACTAGGAGACCCAAATTACTCCTCAGCTGTTAGATTGGGGTGGGGTCTTTCCATTTCCTAAACTTTCAGTCTCAAATCTCTGATTTTTAGATAAGGAAAAAGAAATGTATGCTGTTACTTTTAATAACAACTGAACTTGCTGATGGCTTGAAGAGGATAAATTTGACTGTATCAGCTGTGTCCCCAATATTGTCCAGTTTTAAGAAATCTTACCATCATTTCTAACTGCCATGTACAAGTTATTGCTTAAGCTACATTTTGTTAATAAAATGTTTTGCAATTCAACTTTCTGTTGAGAAGGTAGGGCAGGCTAAGTGAAATAAAGATAAAATTAGGGTTGGTGGAAGGATACTGGACCTTAGACATGCACATACCTTGTAAATGTAGGGTGAATTAAATAGCTGTAGGGCTTAGTAAAAAGAAGAAGAAAAAAGAGAGGGGGGGAAAATTGCATATCAAAAACAGGAGTTCATTTTTAGTTTGGGCTTGTACTGTGATGATATTGTTCTGTTCAGAAGTTAGTGTGTGTGTTCTGACAAAATGCTGGCGGCTGACAGAGCCAGAATTGATGTTAATGGCTGGGAAGAGAGGGCAATGTAGCCAGTTAACAAAAGGGCTTGATCTGTGCAGAAGATGATTTTGAGCAGATACACACATATATAGAAAGCAAGATTAATTTAGAGACCTTTGTCATTAAAGCAGATTTTTGTATGGTTTTGTGTGGGATTTAAGGGGGATTAAGTGTTTGACATCACTTTGCCTGCACAGGCGATGTCGAGGAGGTTACCGAGCGGGTGATGGAGAATTTAAACCCGCGCCTTTGCTGAAAGGGAGGCAGCAATGGATCAGAGCAAAGCAGCCTGGCCAGGCAAACTGCCCTACCTACCACAGTGCTGAAAACAAGGTGCTTCTGCTTGGACAGCAGATGCTGCAGGGATGTAGAGCTGAGGGAATGTTTATGATTTGCCAAAATACGAGGGGAACTCGGCGAGGACATCAGAACTGGGATGCCCCGGTCTTCTCTCTTCAGGGATGCCTTGCTTCAGGTGCATCTTTTGTCTGCTATGCTGTTTCTAAAGGGTAAAAACACTAACAAATAAGAAGTCAGCAAGGTGGATTGGGTGATCAGGCATTTCTCTTTTGGAAGAGATGGTCCTGGTCATGAAACTTCTGTTCCTCACCTGCCTATGGCCAACAGCAGTGCTACACAGTTCTCACAGCCAGCATCACCGTCTTCATCGTCGGCAGCAAATGTCATTCTCAAAAAAACATAACAGGTAAGGAATGGACTTTATCTGTCTCTCTTCAACTGTCAGCCACCTTTCAGCACACCCCTTTGGTTCACTGTCCTGTTTTTCCAGTTTCTGGGTTTATAGTATGCATAGTATTGATAGGATGTTCCCAAAGCAGAAATGGTGAAGTATTAATTAATTTTTCATCGTCAGACCTTTCACATTGTGATTTTATGAATGTCTCATAAATATGCAGTTATGTACCCACCCACACCCGCACACATCTCTTTTTCCTGGTGTGATACAAGGCTACCAGATTATTGCTGTGATGTTCCAAGTATTCTTGCCCTCTAACTCCCATCACAAGAAGCAGAAATGCCTTCCAAAGTCCTATGGCAGTGTTACAAAGTGACTTCCATTACCTAAACAGCAGAGTAGCTACACTATAAAGCTACAGAAGCCTTTTTATGGCACTAAATGAGGTGAATTGCACTTTATTTGTAGTGATGACGGAGCAGGTTCCCTTTCTGGAATATATTTCATGCTTTTAGACATTGAAGATTGTCTTTGTTCTTGGCCTTTCAATCCAGTAGCTGGTTGAAAATGAATAATGATTGAGAGGTTTTTACCTGTATATTTCTGGGCAAAGTGTCAGTGCTTTTCCCCATGAAGGCAGCTCACATCTGCCATGTGAGGTCTCTCAACCTGTTTCTAGATTAATCTAATACTGTGTGAATAGACCACTGGCTGCCAGTGATAATCCAAGAAAAATTCCTCTTTCTTGGGAGCTCTTAGTTTATTTGTACAATATCACATTTTGAAGAAAAGTAACATAATTGGACTCCTCTGATATGTTTAAGCTGTTTTTTCCCCCTCAAGTTGCATGCCTTGCAGCAGGTGTACAGCTGTTAACCTCCTGTATCACTTCTCATGCAATCATCCAGCAGTGAAATATCTCTGGAACCCTCCAAGTCTTGGTAAAATCCTGTTTAGCAATGCAAGGTAAGAGATGACACAACAGAGGTGCTGTGTCACTCAGGACTTCTGGGTTTCTGTTCAAAGTTATGGGTCCAAGTTTGGTGCAAGCCAGAAGCTCATGAAAAGAATGGCTGTCCAGCAGGCTGTTTCAAACAGTCTGAGGGCTGGTGCACAATTATTTGTAATAACAAAGGAAAATAAGCAGAACTAGCCCCAGCATCAACATAAGATTTCATCTGGTGCTTTGCCAGTCTCTGTGAGCAGTTAAGAATCAAATGGAAACAGAATAAAATGCCTTGTTAGTGGTAGTGGCAAGGGAGGTCTGTTGTAAGCTCAGCTGCTACACTTTTGTCTGTGGTAAGAGGGGAGCACATGCTGCTGTTGTTTGCATTTATCCTGTTCTGCCTTAGCTGAGAGCAGCTGCTCCATCGTTGACATAACAAATCACAAAGCAGGAGGGGAAGCTGGTGGTAGGAGACAGGAAATTTTGTGGCATCCTGATGACAATCCTCTTGCAACACCAGTGCCAGCACGGTGTCCCCTGCATCGTCACTGGCACATGCAAATGAATCCATGTGACAATCCTGGGAGACAGGCACAAGTGTGTTATCAGAAAGGAGGAAGAGGGACAAGGAGGAATCCATCTGCTGCTGCCTGGTGGGGCAGTTTTCTGTGGACAGGGCAAGCTTTGGCATCCCACATCCTCATTTCCAAGGTCCTGATGATTTTGAGCTGGGAAAAAGACTGGAAAATCTGAGCCACAGAGGATCCCAAAGCTTAACAGCAGCAAATCAGCTTTTCTCTGCAAAGGATCCAAACGTGTTTAATTTCTCTTTGTTTCATTCTCTGCTTTTGTTCTACAGGCTGCATTATCCTCCAGTACATTGAATCAGGGTCTGACTTTGCACCAGCATCTTTTTCTTTCTGGGAACAATCTTTCAGCCAACACTAGAGTTATTAGGGACACAGCTGACAGATGGCCTTGGTTAAATGGGGTGGCCTTTTAAAAAGAATCCCATGTGAAAATGTTACTTAACCTACAAGTTCCACTGTTTTAATAGAGTAACCCAATTCTCCCTCCAAAGCTGTTTGTCTGCATTCTCCTGTAAAGAAGATTTTAAAGCATTACCCAAAAGTACATGAGGAAGCGATTATTCTCATAGTCCATTTCCTACAGCAAAGAACAAAACATTTGATTGTCAAAATATTAGGGTTTTTCTTAGTACATATTGCTAATGTTACTGAACAGTTACAAATGCATTTTCATGTGTATGAGAGAGAACTGTGCAATTTTGATTGTTTCATTTATCTGGGCTTCAAGGCTTGATGAATGTGTTTAAACATTTAAGAGGTCACACTGCTGGATTACCCCACAGACTCCCCTTGGAATAGGATTTCTGTAACTTGTAGCTTTTGGATATCTTTGATTTAGTAGTAGCCAGAGTATCCTGGGGACACAACATTGGAAAGAAACTTATGGCCATGACATCCAGTTTATTATTTTCACAAAAGGCACCTTAATATTATTCTTCTCATAAACTTACCTCATCTAATTTTGAATATGAAAGGATGGTAGGGGAAAAACCCTTTCTCTAGTTTCCTACAAGAACTTTTACCATATCATCAGCAGAGCTCTGAAACAGAACAGCCAAGCAGGATCTTTCCAGGGATCCCTGTACTAAACTGAGTTTATAACAAGGACTTGCAAGCACAACCTTGGTTAAATAAGGGCAGGGTAAATAAGAGATTTCCCTCTAATATTCACAGCTGTATCAAGCCACCAAATTTCCTCCAGTACATCCTGTGTTGGATGTAATTTCTGTAGATTTAGTGATCTTCAGTGGATTCCTTTTCCATGAACTTGTCCTATTCCTCCTTGAACCAGCATAAAATTTTGATAGGCTGGTAAGTTAAAGACAACCAGATGGGACATGAACCACTCATGTCATTGGTTTATGGAGCTACACTGATGACATTAAGTGATTAAATGCTTTAACCAAACATGATCTGAGTACCCTTGAGCTGGCCTTTAGCCTTTCATTCACTAATGGTTTTCAAGGCTAGGTAGGAACAGCTAAATTTGTCTTTAAAAGCCTGACACATCTTTGTCCATTGTTAATTAATTCTCAATTAGCTGCTTTGGTTTTGTAGGCAGTGACTAACTGCTCTTTGAGATCTCTGGCAAATGCCAAGGTGCATGCAATGGTATTCAGCCAAAAAGTTAGTGCTCCCAATTATTTAATGTAGAAGTACCAGCAAGAGTGAATTCCCTATGTGATCTGAAACAGTTCAAGTGCTCTTTATGACCTCTTTTGGAATGTAATTATAGATTGCCATTTAATTTACATAATACAAGCCCTTGTCTGAAATACAGCAGTGGGAAGCACAGCTATTGAGTGGAAGCAGCAATTTCTTGAGCATGTGCCTCACTGAGACCAAAAACTTTTTATCATTGCCCAGATCTACACCAACACCAGGGTTCTCTTTGTTACTACTACTGCAGCTGGGTAAAGAAAGATTTCCTGTCCTTAGGTGCATCCCTCTTCTAATGGTTTCACAAAATTCTTCACCAAAAGGGCTGTCAAGTTCTGGGACAGACTGTCCATGGAAGAGATTGATTCACAAGGCATGAAAAGACATCTTATTATTAGAAATCTATAGTTCTTATAGAAACAATGGTGGACTTAAGACCTGATTGGCCTTTAGGAATCTTCTCTCACAGTATTGGTGAACTATGAACAGCACATTCTGGAGAGCCATATCTATAAACAATGGTTACAGAAAGAGAGATAATAATTGTTTGAATTATTTCCTCTAAGTTTCCCACAGCTTCTCACAACTTCCCAGGAAAATCCTGGGAGAACTGTATCTCACTCTGTTCAGAAGATATGTGGTTACCACAAGTCCCAGAATCCTGCTACCTACTGTCACAACAAAATGTTGTCTTCTTTTATCTGGTGACATTCCCAAAGGAGCCCCAAACTTTGGAATGACATGACTGAGCAAAGCTTTCACTACTTCCCTTGCTGTGTTGGTGTGACAGGGGTGAGCTTCAGGCCATCCACTGAAGGGATCCACCAGTACCAGTGTATATTTCCATCCCTCCTTTATGTGGCATCCCAGCAAAATTCATTTGCCAGTAATTTCCTGGGAGATCTCCTGTCTTCATTACCCCTAACACAACTCTTTTCTTGTGTCAGGGTTGTTTTTTCAGCAGGTTTCACACTTGTTTGATATAGATTGTACAATATCAATCATTCTTCTCCCTATTATTACTTTTTTCAGATGTTTTAAAAGATTTCTGTTCCCCAGTGGATACTCTCAGGCTCCTGCTGGGCAATTTCTCGAAGGAGCAGAGCTGGAACTACAACCTGTCCTGCTGGGGTAGCAGCCCACCCACTTTCTTTGATCTCAGCCTCAAGAAACTTAATTAATTTGTGATACCTGTGGTTGTATTTTGGGGTAAACTCTGACAAATCGATTTCTTTCTGTGGTACCACTGCAAGATGGCCTTTTCTGCAACCCCTCTTGCTGCTTTATCAGCAAAGTGATTTCCCAGTTGAGGGGCTGTTTTCCCTTTTTGATGACCTCTGCAGTGCATGATAACTACTTCCATGGGCTTCCAAATACTTTGCAGGGGTGTAAGAATCTGTTCAGCATGCTTAAGCTCATTACCTTGAGCAGTTAGCAGGCCATGTTCCTTCCAAATAGTTTTGTGGTTTGAAATCTTGTAAGATCTCTTCCCAGTGGCTTATTAAGTAGAGAATTCCTGCCCTGGTAGCTTATGTTTTGCCTCTCTTGTCCAGGGAAAGTCTTCCTCAGTCCCAGACTTGCTTCTAGTGAGGAGTTGTAATAGATGAATCAGTTCCAGCCTGCTTCTTCCAGTGAAATTCTGGGAGCATCAAACAGGCTTTTTCCTTGGCACATCAGATGACAAATGACCTCATGCTTCCCAACTGTATTAGCTGTGCCATGGCATTCTGAACATAATTCATCATTTTCTCCTCTCCTGGATCCCAGGCAGCAGAATTTCCTCATGTAGAACATTGCAGCTGTTCAGTTCTGCTGCCCAGTGTACCCTGATGCAGGCTTGATCTGTGGTGATTTTAATTCTCTGGAACATGGGCTTGCATTTCACTATCCACATGATTTTCATACTCAGAAAACTGAAGTCTGTATCTGAAATGCCTCATGGACCTTCTGATGGCCCTGGTAATTTGATTCAGACAGCACTGCCAGAGACATTCAAGAATACTGAGGTAAATGAATTTGTTCAAGCCCAACAATTCTGAGTAGCCCAGCAGCCACCTCATCATTCCTGTAATATAGAAGTAATTTCTTGGGCTTCTTTATTAAAAGAAAAGTGAGAGAGAGGACAAAAATAAGTAAATAGAGGCATACACCTTATCCTAAGGTATTGCATACCTTGCCTTAAGCAGTGTTTGACTACAAGGCCAATCCTCAGAACACATTTCTATCATTCAGTCAAAAATAATAATTACAGTTGCTCGCAGCAAAGTCCCAGAGAATCACAGAAGGCATGAAAGAAATTGTGTCTAGGGAGAGTCCCTTGCCTGTGGCACAGCAGCTGTATTCAAGTCATTCCTGCAAATATAAATGTCTGACCTATTCTGAAATAGCCTGAGTGAAAGGAATCTCAAAACCTACCCAAGCAATGCATTCCCATGAGAACACTTCTGTGAGAAAGGTGTTCCTAATGAGTACACTAGAACATAAAATCATGAGATCTTCTCATTCCAACCCCCCTGCCATGGGCAGGGACACTTTCCACTGGACCAGGTTTCTCAAAACCCCATCCAACCTGGCCCTGCACACTTGCAGGGATGGGCATTCACATCCAGCTTCTCTGGGCAACCTGTGCCTCACCACCCTCACAGGAAAAAAAATCTTCCTGAAATCCAATCTAAGCCTACTCTCTTTCCACTTAAAGCCAGTCCCCCTGCAAGTCCCTAGATCCAGGATCATCCTTTCTCAGTCCTTCTACAAAAAATCATTGACTCATTTGAGCTCCTAGGAAAAAACCCACATTTATAAAAAAAAAAAATCATTGTAGTATGGATAATGCATGAAGTGGTTAAACCATGGATATGTGGTGTTATTTCCAAGTTTGACTTGCAAGTGTTTATGTGAATAATAACTTTAAACAGCTCTATTCTCTTGTATAATGATAGCTACAATATCTGAGGGGAACAGCAGAGGATCTAGTAGTTCTTCCTGGGACTTTCTATAAATAATTGGTGTTCTTCATGGACCTGGGCACCCTCATACCTCATTTCCCAACCCTTCCCAATATCTCTTTCTCCAGCTTTATTAGCACAGTTATTACCCTTAACATTCCAGATTCATCTGCCCAGTATTCCCAGGTCCCTATTTCATTTGACTAGCACTGTGAATGTCAGGGCAGCAGAAATAAATTAAGTTTCTCAATTTTTTTAAATTTTATTTATTTAAACACAGCAAACGAGAAATTAAAATGAGGAAACTTGACAGCACAAAGGTCCGACCACTCAAAACTGAGCAGCTCCTTCACATAGAGGACCACGACTTTGCTCTGAGACCTGGATTTGGAGGTAAGCAGAACATGCCTGTACTGGGCTGGGTAAGAGTTTATCCTCTCTCTGGAAGTTTATTTGAACTTTGTCATTTCAAATGGAATGAAGGATTCATGGCAGCACAGCTCAGTTGTTGTACTTCAGAAATAAAGAAGAAATACAGAAATAGTCAAAAACAAGGGGCTTCTCTGTCTTTAGTGTATCAATAGGAGAAACTGCTCAAATTGTCTGCTTTACAGAACTAAGTAAAAAATAGTATTAGAATAAGGTTCTTTGAGAACAGTGATTCACCTATCCCTGTAGACTGCACAGCTAGTAGCAATTAGCAAATTACTTAGTCATCAGATTTGTTTTGAGAGATTGAAATGATTCATCAGTTCCTAAATGTGTTTGCTGTGTACAAAATTAAAAAAAAAACAAACAAAAAACAACCAAAAACCACCCACAGGCCTTCAGGTTATTATGATATTGTTTCTGTCTTGTTGGGCACTGTGATGATTATTTGTTCATTTAACTAAATTGCATCTGGATCAAGGGAGTATTCAATGGGATGTTCACAGTTTGGATTCAATTCTGACTCTCCTTGATGGAAGGGAAAATGAGAAAGCTGCCCCACTAATAAGCTTTGTCTGAGCCTTTGCGTCACCACTTCCCTTTCCATGATTCATGAAAATCAGACTGGACTCCTGGATTATGAGGCCAAAAGGAAATACATGAGGACCAATAATCAGTTGTGTAGACAAACACAGATTTGGGAGGCAAGCTGAGGTCTGGGGAGCTGCTCTTGTTGACATCAGCTGCTGGGATTTGGGGCTGCCAGGAGGGAGAGTGGGCAAGGAAAGCATCTTGGGATGCACTGGGAGAATGGAAAGGGTTTCCTGTTACCATAGAAATGATGTCTTGTCAGACAGCAAAAACCTTGACTGGTTTTGAATAATAGTTGAGATACAGTCTGTTTCTTGGCAACAGAAATTCAGATTTCCCCTTGCCTAATACCTGTCTTGTCTAATATCTGATAATCTGGACATCTTCTTGGTACCTTGCAAGGAATTTAAATTTCTGAGAGTGTCACCTCAGAAAGAATGTAGCACTTCCATGAGAGCAGACAGAGGTTTGGGATGTCCTTTATCACTGGATCATGCCAGAAACCAGTATTGATGATGTACATAAAAGCAGCTTTGAGAACATACCCTGTGATCTGGCAGTTGAAATTTCCATGGGCAGTGAGCATTTTTCACACCCAGGATTTTTCTCCTTGTCCATTTTTTGTAGATGACTCTTCACAGAGCCCATTCAGTTCCTCTTGAAGGCAGCTGTAGTTTTTCCTCTGACTTCACTGCACAGGGCTCTCACTCACCACATTGCCCTGGCTGTGATTTCAGCTCTACCCCTGGCTTTCAGAAGTAGCTTTTAGCTGGAGAGAGCTTCAGCTCTGCTTCTCCTCTGTCACCCACATGCCACAGTGGCATGGGAAGCACCTTTTTTCTTCACACACTTCCAAATTTTCAGAGCTCTCTTTAAGGTGTGGAATGTGAATCTCTCTTAGACTAAAACAGATCCACTGGCATTTTTACAGCACAGAGTGAGAAAAGTCCCAGTGAAATGAGTGTCAATCCTGAATTTATACTCCAGAGTTCCTGTTTTACCATTGGTTCCAGTGGTGTTGCAGCAGTGAGGAGTGGTTTGGCATTCATAAGGCAGTAGCAGAGATTTAACTCACAATTGTGCCCTCATCAGTGGACAGATTTCCCTACAGAAACTTCAATCTGAATAACATGCTCAGCATTATTTTATGACAGCAGACATGGGGGGTGGGTTTCTCTGAAGAGCAGTGATGATTAAATGAGCAGCAGGAGGAATCTTACCCAGAGGAGAGGGAGAAATTAGAGATGTCATTGCTACAGTCATTGCCACAGCAGTTACAACATAACCCTGAACTGCACTGAGACTGTGGCTTTGTGCAGATACCACAGGTGAAATGTTGGGTTTGTTTTCATCAGGTTTAATGAAGCATCTCTGTGCTGTGACTCAAGAGGGGCTTGTATCTGTCATGTGCCACATCACATGATTTATTCAGCTCAGCACAGTGCATCAGTTTGCAACAGCAAAAAACCAGATCAGGAAAGCTGGATGGAAAACAAGTATTTATTCTTTACCTTTTTTATTAAAAAAATATTTATTCTTTACCTTTAGAAGAGGGATGGGCTTTTTTTCACCTCTCCTATACACCATTGTGATTTTCTGGATTTGTCAGGGAGTTGGAATGACAGATATTGTTAATCTGGCTCCACTGTGCCCCTTTGCCTGAGAAGGACAATCACCCTTTGCACCAGTTTAGGAGAAAAGGTAGCAGGGAAATTCATGCTGCTGCAGATTCCTCAGTTCAGGGAACTCTTAAATCTAAGCCTGCCTTGTTTGATTTCATTTAGCCCCACATGCCATGTAAATGAGCAGACCACAGGACCCAGAATTTCTAGTACCTACAGTTAAGTTGTACAAGGGAAAAACAGAGGGATGACATGCTGAATTTGATTTGTAAACTGAGCACAGAGAAAAACGTGGGGGAAATAAGTGTAGAACTCTTGGGCACTGATGCTATGGCTGCAGTGTTACTGGAAATAATTGTGGAGATGAGAGATTCATTTTTTGACCAAATGAACACAACTCTGCTGCCATTTATATAAGTGTATTTTGGCATTCTGTTGATTGCAGTGCCATTGCAGCTGCACAATCAGAATTTGACTCTCTGACTGTAAATTTTAAAATTGAGTCCTGACATTGTCTGTTTATTAGTAGATTATAGATCAAAGCCAGAGAAACATAAAGCATTGAGAGGAAGCAAACCCAGCAACTGCTGGCAAGCTGATCCTACTCTTAAAAAATGTTACTTTGCAGTTCATTATACAGTGAGGATAAGTGAGGCAAACCATGCACCCAAACTTTAAAGATCTAAACTTGGCATTGTTGCATTGTATTCACTCCCTAAGCCAGGCTCTTGGGTTGTTGATGGAAGCTGGTGGTGTTTTTTCCTTTCCTAAATGTTTTGTTGTGGTTGTTGTTTGATTATTGCCTTCTGTGTAATGTCATGGTCCTGTTTGGTTTGAAAGTGAGAAGGCAGCTGAAACTGGGAGTGGAGAAAAAGACAGAAATGAAATTATGCTGGCAGCACTTCTTGGAATGCTTATCCCCAAGTTTTAAACTCAGCAAGAAAGGGTGAGCACAGACAATGGATGAGACTTCTCAGCATTTCCTGGCTGGTAACAGCTCAGGTCTGAGTGCCACCATGCAAACTGCCATGGCAGCCAAAAGTCCATGTTGAGAGAGGTCTTAGAGCAAATCCTTAGAAATGCTTTAAATCTATTTCCCCCCCTATTATACATCTATTTATCTGTATATTTTTATTTTCTGAACGATCTTATTTCAAAGTGCTGGTTGAAGTAACACATGCATGTGTGTATATATATGTCTATATTTTGTTTTTTTATATATATATAGTTCTTTCTTTTATATTGTTTCTTAAGGACCTGTAGTTTCATATGCTACAAGTGTATTAATTAAAGTTTTTAAATTGATGATGATTTTTCAACCAATATAGAAGATAATAACATAAGCAAGTATTAGAAATTATGAAAATAATTCAGCAGCATTTAGCTGGTCAAGATATATCAGTCTTTCCTGAAAATTTGCATCTCAATCTGCAATTAAACATAATCTTCATTCTGAATTTTCAGAGGATCAGAAATCCCATTATCTCAATCCACCTTTATGCTTCCTCCCTCTTCAAAATAAATTAGTAACATTTACATTCATTTGAAGGGGGAAAGAAAGAAAATATGGCCCAGTGTTTGTTCAAAAAGTGCTGCAAATCTAACAACTCTTTGCCCCCAAGTTCATTTCTTTTTTGCACCACAGCTCTCCCTGAAAGATGAGAAATGTCTTCCCCCTGTGGTGCAGACTCACATGGGTGGAAGTGGAATGGCTTTTTGTCACCTCTTACTGGAAGGAATAGCTGAGTATCCAGGACAGGAGGGGAGGGGAAATATATTGATTATTTGCAAGACCTCTGATAGTCTTCCACTGGATTTTTTTCTTTCACCTTGCTAAAACTTCCATTCTAAAAGCTGCTTACTGCTCATACCAGACCACCTTTGTTTCTTACTTAAATAAGAAAGAGACACAGTAGTAACAAGAAGAAAATACTGTTGCCAGTAATTCTGTTCTGTCATTGCCAGAAGAAATTTTAAAAATCTTTAAAGCTTCACCTCCCTTGAGCTTCTTTACATTTCTATCCAGTTTTCTTCCTCTTTTTAGAACAAAGTCCACCTACAGATCTTAATTCTCCCCTGGTCTGTGTCTCCTACTGGCAGTTTTATCTAGACCTTCCTTTTTTTTTTCAGCATATACTCTTACAAAGCCAACTGGATACAATTGTTTCTAAATTCAACATTTATCCCATAGATCTTCAGGTGCAATCTGTTGTGTGGCCAAAAGTCTGGCTATTATAAAAATATCATAGCATTCACTAAAGCAGTCATTATTACTGTGGAAATTGATCCTAAAAATGCTAAAAGGATATCCCTTTTACATAATATCCCTTCTAGAAAGGGTATTACAGAATTTGCCTGATGTACTATCTATTAATAAAATTCCATGCTCATCAAGGAATTCTTTTGCTATGCTTAAACCTTTAAAATAAAAGACTGGAAATGGCTTGCATGAAGTTAAACCTGTCTGAAAACAATGAGGTTTTTTTTCTGCTGAGGAGTAATTATCCTGAAAATCTGTGGAGCCTCCATTGTGAAAATCACTAATCCCTCTAAAATAATGATTTGTAGTGACCCTCCAGAAGCAACTGAAGCTGCTCAATTTAATAACAAAATCCTCTCTGCCATCCCCAGTTTTGTCAAACTGGGAAATAAAAACCACAGCTTTTCTCTCTGGTTCCTTTTTTTAAAGGGAATTTGATGCTGTTGTCTGATGGTCAGCCAGAGATTGAAATTCTCAATCTAGCAGGGAGAAAGCTGTCGTGCAGACAGAGAGGTAGATAAATTGCTTTCCTGTTTTGGTTGGTTTAGGAACCTTTTCAACTCTTACTGTAATTATGTTTGGTTTTTTTTAAATGAAAACATCCTCTTGTGACAAAGCAAATCCAAGGGATGAAGAAATTACAGTTCCTAGCAGCCTGTTCCCAATAGCTAATTATCCCTGCTTCTAGTGGAGGTGATTTTTAATCACACCCACAAATGTTCCCAAAAACCATGAAGGATTGGACCAGGCTGAGGCCATGGGTGTCCTGTTGGGTGTGTTAGTGACAATGATGTAGAGCTGCTCCAGATGAGAAAACTGAACAGCACAAGATCAGGGCTGCATATCTGTGCAGTCTTTACTGTCTTTATTATCTACTCACATTTGTTACCAAAGTAGAGTCAGAATAGGAAGGAAATATTTGCAGCTGCTGTGATCTGTTAGTAATGGATCAGGGCTGGGGTAGGGGATGTGATTTCATAATTCTCTGTGCTGAATGCTGGACTGGACAGTGTTTTCTCACTAAGCATCATGAGTAAGGTTGTTGTCTTTCTTCAGACAGAGAAGAGGAATCTTTTCTCAAGGAGTCTGTTTCACAGTTCTTGTATTTCTACCTAATCAGGAGCTAATTTAGTTGTAACAGTTCCCTTTTTATTCAATTCACTTTAGAATTGTTCACTGTATTTCTCCTGGCCACAGGTTCTGATTTCTTTTATGCTATTCATTGTCACCAGCATATTTTTCTAGTCGTTCCCAGTGCAGTACAGGCTGTCCTTTCAAAGAATCAGGTGTCTCTGTGTGTATTTATGGATAATGGCACTTTGGTTTGTGTGCATAACCATAAGCTGCCACTGATTTCTAGCTCTGTGACCAGTTCCTTTGTATCTGCCCAGAGGAGCTGAATTGTTGATGGAAATTTTGCCCACGCTGGAATAATGTTTGTTTGGGTAAGAAATTGTCTGTGATTTTTGAAATTACAAAAAATACAAGAACTGCTACCATCACTCTTGGAGCAGCAGTCAGTTAGAAAAGCCTTTTCCTCACTACACATGACACATGGCTTAGAAAGTTTTGATGTCTGATTCTGGAATATGATTTGTGCTTAGCTCCTTGTTTACCTGAAGAATGTTGATGGGAGACATTTAACTTTATTTGCTTTAGATTTGTCCTTGACTCAGGAACTGGTAAAAACCTTTCTTGACATTGAGAGCTGCTCCCCCTCTCCTCCTGTTCCACCCACATAATTCAACATAAATTGTTATTTGCATTTAAATGATGTGTGAATGCCTTTGGTGAAAGATGTTCACATCAGGTATAAATTCCACAATGACTTCTACTTTGGCTGAACCTGTTTTTAGTTTACAAGATTTCAGTGGAATACAGAAAAGATGACTCAGATTACAACCAGGCCCTTTTGTACCAGTGTTTGGTACAAGCTGGTATTTAGTGTAAATAAACTATTTTTGTGTTGTGATCAAGACAAAGCAAGAAGGCAAAACTAGTTTAGGAGAGGAATAAAAACTTCTGTTGTTTTGTATGAAGGAGTCTGGCTGAATTTATTTATTGATACTTCTGTGCATCAGCCTGTGGAGCAGCTGTCTTTTCCTGTCTCTGTTCTCCAGAAGAAGCAGCATTTTCCAAAGCACTGCCTGGTGTTTTAATAACTTTACTAACTCTGGAGTCCTGAATCTTTTTTTGGGCTTTGGCCAAGAGGCTGAGGGAGGCATTCCTCTCAGAGAGGGACACAATTTCTGAGCCATAGAGCCCAGCTCTTGTCAGTGCCTAAATATTTTCTGGTGTGCCTTCCTAAATCTGAGCACATCTCACCTTTATTTCCCATGCAGAATGCATCTTCATCTGTTCTGTGCAGGGACAGACTCCCCATCAAAAAAAGACAAGAGAAATCAAGAGATTACAGAGCCAGATTTAAAAATACCTCTAAAATAGTTCAAGATCTTTACTGGTAAGAACTGGAGGCAGCTGTGTAATCCTTGAAGGCTGCTATTTTAAGGATAATTCCAAAAAGGGACACAATATTGTGGCTGGTTATCACAAGAGTGATGTTCCTGGACTATTTTGGATTGACAGGGCTAAAAGGAAAAGACAAGAAAAAGATAAGTTAGAAAAGCTGTTGTTGTTCAGACTTCCTTTTATTGGTGTTTTTAACTGGTTATTTGAAATGTGTACTTAAAAAATATTTTAGCTGGCTGTTTTTGACAAAAGTGATTGGAATCCTGTGTCCAATAATTACTACTGATTTTCATGCTAAAAGCAGAATATTCTTGGGGTGGTGGTGTGTATATGCATATGTGCATGCTCCTCTCTTCCTCCCCTGTCAGGAAGTGATTAATCAATTAGTGGAATGACATAACCCATGTAGAACTAAATCCTTCATTCTTGATATTTCACACTAAAATAGTGGAAATAATTTCATATTGGGCTGTAATTTTGAATTGATTTGGAGCAATTAATCCTAAAAATGCACTCAGTAAATACACAACACATGACAGAACATGATTAGCATGTGTACAGCTTTTCCCTTGTGAGGTAGTGAGCAAGCAAAGCTTTTTCATGAACAGGTATACCAAACCTTAAACAGCTCAGTAACTAAAGATAAAGTAACTAAACAGTCATGATAAGTATGTTTTTTGTGAATAAGCATTGGAAGTGGTAAGAAAGCTTTGCAATGATGTATTCCATGTATTTGCTCAGCTTTTTCCCATGATGGTTCTGAATTGCTCTCCAAGGGGTTCATTAATTAGCTGGGGCATCACAAGGACACAGCCACTACTGGCCAACCTGCTGTGCCAAAAACAACTGGTCTGCCTGCAAAAAGAGCACTGTAGATCTTGTGCTTATTTTCACAACTGTTTAGCTTTTTTTTTTTTTTTTTTTTTTTTGTTGCCTTTTATGATGTATTGTTTTGAGGTGGAGAGACTGCAGCAAATTCTGGGACAGAGTACTCTCTGTATCCTGCTGGTGTTGCAGTCTTCCCTTTAAAAATAGGGTTTTTTGCTCCTCATGCCTCTTTCTGTTCCCATGCAGGGTCACCAATTCCTGTGGGCATTGATGTGCAGGTGGAGAGCATTGACAGCATTTCTGAAGTGGACATGGTGAGCAGAACTGGAATAAAGGGTTTCAGTAAAAATACAGGGGGTTCAGAAACATCCAGATGGGTGATAGAGAATAATGTAGGTAAAGAAAGCAAACCCTAAAGAGCACATCCTTGCCTTGAAGCATGCATTTAAATTAGAAAGTGTTGAATTTCTCCCTGGGCCAGAGGAACAGCTCAGAGTGGGCTGTACTCTGGTTTGAAAACTCCATTGCATGATGGCTTCATGTCCTTTGCTTCTTTTGCCTGTGCAAATCTGAATATTCCATAATTGTGGCACGGGTGGAGCTGTGATCATAACAAATGGAAAGACAAATGTCAGTTCCAGAAATGGTCCTGGGAAGGAGACACTGCAATTAGGGCCTGTGGTACTGGAGTGCAGGCTGTTCATTCTTCAGCCCAAATTGTCACTAATATTGTCAGTATGAGCTCCTGCACTCCTTTACAAAACTACCCAAATTATAAAATCATATTTCAGGGCCATAAAATCATATTACAGGGGAAGTTAAATTCTCTTCACAGTATTCTTACCAGGAGCAATTGTTCTACTGAGATAAATGGTGTCTGCCTAATAAGACAAAACTTATGTAGGTGAACACAGAGCACTCAGGCTGTGCAGAAGCTCACACTGACTTTGCAGCATCCTCTCCATCTCTTCCCATATGTAGATTTACAGTCATGATGTTTCTCTAAATAGGGTAATAAAATATTTGTAATAATGTTTTACATTAAAAGAATATGTAGTTATTGTAATTATTGTAAAATAGAACTGCTTACTCTTATGATATTCATTGAATTTTTTCTTTATGATGAATTTAATTAATAAATGTATTAATTTAGCCCCCCTACAATATTTGTACAAAATGAACAAATTTGTGGATTTTAAAAATTGACCTAGTGCTCATGAAGAACTCCAGTTAATCCCTTTGTAAAGGAACTTTAAGGGAACCACAGTCCATTCTTGGAGAAGGTTGTGAAGATTTCCAGAGGAAACATTTTTTTCCATTTACCCTTGTCTGGTTTTAAAGCTTCTTTATGACTGCACAGCTGGCCCAATCCAGAAGACCACTGAAATATGTAGAAGTTTTATCTAAGGATAAATGAAGTCTTAGCCTCAGACACCAGGGACAAAACAAAATCACATCAATATTCAAATTCAAACTCATTGAGTGGTGCTTGGTTCCTCTCAATACAGATCTTTCAGATAATGTGCAGAGAAGAAATTGATCCTTTGCATTGAACTGATTAATTTGTAGAGTTTTCTATTGCACATGACTAAAAACAAGTGTTGTCTCCTTTTATTTTTAATAAAACAAAGGACTTCACAATGACTTTATATCTCAGACACTACTGGAAGGATGAGAGGCTCTCGTTCCGTAGCAACAAAAACAAAAGCATGACGTTCGATGGACGGCTGATAAAAAAGATCTGGGTGCCTGATGTGTTTTTTGTGCACTCCAAAAGATCTTTCATCCATGATACAACTGTGGAAAACATCATGCTCCGAGTGTACCCTGATGGCAACGTCCTCTTCAGCCTGAGGTGAGGAAATCCCCTTCCCTAAGCACATCCATGGCTGCAGTTGTCATGTATTGCTGTAATTGAAATGACTGGAAATATTTGCAAGTAATTATAAGATTCTCATACTGGGCTGGCATTCATCCCCTGGCAGCACATCGTGGGAAATGGGTGTGCCAGTGGGAAAATAAATTGAGGATTGAAAACATATTTTTTCTATCATTCAGATATTGTTTCCTGTCAAGAGGAATATCAAGTGTTAATTCCTTCCCAGTGGCTCTAGCCACTGAGTACAGTAAAGCCCAAAATTATTAACAAAGAAAAAAACATAGTTTTGATTGTTTTATTCTTTTTCTTGAGTCTTTTGAAACTGTCTCAGCTATTTTCACCCTGGCTTACCAGTTAACATGCCAGTGATACAAACCAGGGCTCTAGATAAGCACAGAGAGCAGATTTTTGGTGCTGATACCACCAGTGTTGTGGGACTAAAAGGAACTGGAAAGTGAAACAGCAATTCCAGAACTGGAATAGCAAGGTCAATAATGTGTCTCCCTTCCCTCTGTATGTTACTGCTCTGCTTTATGAAGGAGATTTGGATGATGTGGCAGAAATAGTTTTAATGGAGCAATTTTCCCCCTAGGGTGAGGGATCTGAGGCCTGTGCATTGCAGAAATTCAGTTTGGTACTAATTAGCTCTGAGCACAGAAGTGATATTTCACCCAGGCTGGGCAGTTTGAAGATTTATGGAAGCATTTGAGATTGTGGCTGTGTAATAATTGTTGCAACAATTAATGAATTTATCTCCTCTGTCATGAGGACATGCAGAAATCCTCACAACAACAGCTGTACACTACTTTTAAGTAGTGTATGTTCAAGTAAGGAACAATGAGGTGAAGTGTGCTTTTTATTGCTGTATTAATTTCCATAATTCTTGAGAAGGAGGGATCAGAGGAACTATACCCCTCCACTAAGGCTGTATCAGTGATTCCCCAAGTGAGAAGCAGGAATTGCTCCTTAGATGTGCCTTAAAACACCCATTTTTGTACTGCCAGTTTTACATGTAGTAAGTAAATTAAATTCCAAATACTTACATGTAGTAAATCTGCATATTTCACAGTTTTTCTTCAGTGCCTGGCATCCAGGGTTTTATTGAAGCAAAGTGAAACCAAAATCCAGATCTGTTGCTAAAACAGACTTTGCTTTTCCTCTTGTTCCCCATGTGCTTTAGCCAATAGCTGAAGGATGGAAACAACATCCATAGTTGGGAGTCCTATGCATGTCCCACTCTTAGGATCTCATTTCAAGCCAGTAAAGTCTTGTATTTGTAAAAATTCAGCTGCATTGTGGTTACTGAGCACAGGTTTTCAAAGGGCACTTGTAGAACCCTCACTGAAATTCCTGTGGGATTCCATTTGAGCAAAACTGAAAAATTGAACTCAACCATCAAATGACATGCAAGTTGTGACAGGAAAGGGAAATTTGGAAATATTTACCATATTTAATTTGCTACCCCTAGCAAGTTCAATTTTTTTGTTCTTTATTAAATACAAAGGGGTATTTGTCCTCTAAACATTTGTGGAAAAGCAGGTGGAATGTGAAATAGGCTTTGCCTAGATTTCCTTAAGCTTTTTACAATATAAAGCATTTCATTTAAGAGGAGAGTAAGCTTCCAGAAACTACAGCTAATCTCTTTTTACAATTAAATATTATGATCATTCTAGCTGGGAAAACATCCCTTGGAATAATATTTGCTCTAATCTGTAATATTGCCTACTTCAGTCTATGAGAAATCAAGTGAAGAAATGTGAACTCCCTTTGTCAATCTTTGTAATTGTAAACCTTCAAACCAAAATGTGTGAAAGGCTAATGAAGGATCAGGCCAAATATAGGGTTTAAAAATCAAAGGTAATGTATTTAATAATAAAGGCTATTTATAGGGCTTTTTAAAAAAATATGATCTCTCACTGATTTAACTTTATTTCACCATCTTGAAACTATTTTAGAGGCATCAAAAAGGGCAGAAAACCTCAATCAATAGGATTCAAAACAGCAGATTGGTACTAAGATGTGTGCACAGCTAAGAAAGTGTGAACTTTTTCATTTTATTTCTGTTTTTCTCTTCTTTTCTGCAGAATAACAGTTTCTGCTATGTGCTTCATGGATTTCAGTAGGTTTCCTCTGGACACACAGAACTGTTCTTTAGAACTGGAAAGCTGTAAGTTTAATTCCTAATTATTCTTCACATGTGCATCCTTACCAGCATTCCCTCTTGTGCAAATACCTCTTTCACTTTGATGTGTCACCTGAACCCTCCAGCATGTACATATTGAACTGTAAACAATTTGGGATCTTTCCAGACCTCAGTGAGCTTTGGGAAGGTGGAAAAGCCATGATGCACCCTGCTTTATTCCCACTGGGTATATATTCCAAGGCCTAAATCTAAAAATCTCTCAAAACATGAGGGTTTTTTCTCTGAGAAAAAAAAAAGTGCAGATTAAAAGTAAAATAAAATGTCAATATTTGAGTTGTTAGAAAAATTAAAAGGTGTGCTTGTGTTACTGTGAAACATCTGCTTTTTCACCCCTGCCTCAGTTGGAAACTGCTGGCAGGGCACAGGGCTGGGCTGCACTTGGAACAAGATGGAACATGCTCTTGGCAAACTTTTTCCATGCCTGCTGACAAATTGGTGTGAAAAAATGTCTCTTTGGGGTTTTCCCAGATTGCTTGAGTGGCCTCCTCTCCCTAAGAAAGGGAAGAGGAAGTGATGAACTTCAGTAACTTTATAACTTCAGTTTCTGCTCTCTCACAGATGCGTACAATGAAGATGATCTGATGTTGTACTGGAAACATGGCAACAAGTCCCTGAGCACAGATGAGCACATCTCCCTCTCCCAGTTCTTCATTGAGGAATTCAGTGCTTCCAGTGGACTTGCTTTTTACAGCAGTACTGGTACAGTAAGCCCCTCTCCTCAGGAGAGAGCAGCACAGGATAAAATCATGCAGAATGTCTTTCACATTCAAATTCTTTGCTAATAAATGCCAGTGGCTGCTGAGAGATCTGTTAAAACGAGGTCTTGTCAGTCTGGGGCCTTGGTTCTCTTTGCATTACCAATATAAAACTTTATTTTAGGGAAAAAAGGCCATAATAATACTTGTAACTTCATATCTGGCATTAAGAACATGAAAAAAATGCAAAACCACCAAAAATGTGCTGTTATGAGCTCTTGCAAAATCATGGTGCTTCTCTGAAAGCCACTGGAATATTGAATTTACAGGAATCTTTATGTCCTGGCTGTACAGAAAAGCTTGAAAATGGAGATCCTAAAAGGTCAGATAATAGAAAGCAAACAAGAGGAATCCCAGTGTTTTATTGGCTAAAATATCCTCACTTTTGGAGCTGTGTAACATCACCAAAAGTCTGCTAACTAAACTGGAGGATTTTCAAATGAGACTATTACCTGTTCAGGTCTAATTAATGATTTGCTTAAGCAGGGAAAAAATTCCCTTTCTGTCAGTGCAACACAGTTTAAATTCAGGCTAATCTGCCCCAGACAGGTTTTTATTTCTCCCTTCAGATCTTGCTCTATACTTTCTGGAAAGCTGCACAAGGCTTTAGGAATTCATTGTTTGATTTCATACAGGGTGAGGGTTTGTTTTCCTTGTATTTTACATGAAATTATAAATTTTGAAACACTTCTCTATGTAAGTAGTCTAACCATCAATATTTAGCCAAGGAAAACAGCCCTTTTGCTATTGTACATTACAGTCTGAGTCAATTCATTTCACTTTGCCCTTTGTATCAAAATAGATGAATAAAAGAGAAATTACTCCATTTAATATGATGAAGTGCACAAATCTTTGGAAAAAGGCCTTTAAAAAAAGCAGCAGATATATTTATTTAGTATATTTTAGTTACAGGTTATTTTCTTTTTGTTTTCAAAAGAGGGCCATTCATGTTTGTGGTGGCTGCTACTGAGTGCACAAATCCCAGTTTAAATTATGATGCAGCCTCAGCAGTGAGGAATTCACAGTTTGATAAGGTTCTGCACCCTTATCTCCTGCTCCTGTGTGAGCTAAGAACAGAGCTCCATCTTTCAAGGGCCACTGTCATGTGGATACCCTGCTATGATAACTGTGCCTTGCTGAGAGCTGCCTCAAATTTGTCCTTGTTGCCAGAAGGAGACTGGGATATTTTCCACCAGACTGGGTCCCAGGAGCTCAGCTGGCTTCTTTCTGCCTTGCTATTCTCATCAAAAAACACTCCAGGCAAGCCAAGAGAGCCTTGTGCACAGCAGGGCACCCTCCCAATGGCCCTGCACCCAGTATCTTTGACTTTGCAGAGTGTAACTTCACACTTAACATGCAGAGGTTCTGTTGGTGAGCTTATTCAGCAGCATAAAGGTGAAAGCAAAGACTTTTTTTAAGTCCCAGGGACCAATGGGAAGCACCTGAATAATGCTTGTAGCATATCTGGTAATTAGAATGCTGTCCTTTGTGGGCTTACACTTGGCTTTAGCTTTGAGGTTTTGTTTTGTTCAGGAGGTTCCACTTTGTCTTGGTTTTTTTGTTTCTTGTTGGAAGCAAATTTACCCTCCAAGTAAATGACAGTGGAGAACAAGCAGCAGCACTCTAATGAGAGTCATCATTCCCACAAAGCAGCTCTCTGCATTTCAGGTTCTGCATCTCCTTTCCTGTGAATCTCAGTGAAAAACACCTGTGGTGTTTAGGCTTTGGGAGTTCCCAGACCTCCAGAGGAGCAACAATTTAAATAAATAAGTTTTAGAGATAATGATCTTTAAAGCAAAAAAACTTCTCCACAACTGAAAACACAATAGAACATTTAATATTATTTGGGGTTCATTTTGATGTGTTCTTCTCTATAGAGTCACTCGTTGTGATGGCAGGACTGTTCCAGCACAGGCTCACAGATGCCTCTGTCTGTCCTGGACAGGCAGATGCTGTGCAGCACCCACTTCTGCATTTTTACCTCCCTGAACCCTGGTTTCCCTGCCGTGGCAGGAGGTGCAGCAGGGATGCAGTGCTGCACAGGCAGAGCACGCCCCAAATTCACTAGATGGCACCCTGTCCTCTAAAGTGAGTGCTGGGCAGGCAGGCAGCTCCCACCAAAAAAAAAAACCCAAAAAACCAAAAACCAGGAAGGAAGGGCTGCTTCTTCTTGTCAGGTAATTCAGGGAAGGCAGGGTGTTGGCATCACTGCACAATTGTATCCTGTCTGTATTTTCCTGGCAGTTTCACTTCAAGTCTATTTGATTTTTTTCAATTTCCCAGCCTCACTTACAACAGAGTGTTTTAGACATGCTCCCATAAATGAGGGAGGATGGACAGTTTGTAAAGCACTGTGTAAAACACAGGTGCTGGCAACATTTCTGAGGCATTTGCTGCCCCTGCTGTGGATACACCACTCCTGCCAGAAGGAAGGGCCAGCAAACACAGCTCACAAATAACACAGCTCACAAATAACACAGCTCACAAATAACACAGCTCTCTTCTCTTCTCCCCCAACCTGTTCCTCTCCCTTTTTTCCCTCCATAGGTTGGTACAACCGACTTTTTATCAACTTTGCACTCCGCAGACACATTTTCTTCTTTGTGCTGCAATCCTATTTCCCAGCCATGCTGATGGTGATGCTGTCTTGGGTTTCCTTTTGGATTGACAGAAGAGCTGTTCCTGCCAGAGTATCATTAGGTAAATCTTTGCTGTGTGTTCTTTGGGAAGTATAGAATTGAGAGGGGAGGGTTTGGATTACCTTAGCTTATTTACACAGGACATGAGCAAAACTATCAGCTAATTGCCTGAACAACACTGTAATTACCTCTGTTGTCATTACTTGTAGTCAGTCTCTACATTTGGAAAGGGGATGTTTGTTCAGACTGGCTTTGCTATTTTTGGAAACAGCTCACACACCACAAAAGCAAAAAGGATGATTCTGCAGATTTCCTGATAGAATTTTACTTAATTGCAAAACCTGGGTTTTCCTTCCCTCTTCCCAGCAAAGTAACAGGTAGGAACAGGCAGTCAGATCCCTCCCCAAATCCAGGGATCATTAGGTGTAGCCCAATCTATGGAAAAGCTCTGCAGCTCTTCTTTTTCTCAGGAAACATTCACTGTCTCCCTACCAACTTGGAACAGTTGCCTGTGTGGCAAAGCCTTTCATTGTGGGATACCTTAGAAATGTTTGCTTTGGTGTCTTAGCTGTGCAAGGCACCAAATCTTCTGTGGAAGCCAAAAAGTAAGTTCTGAACACCTCAGCTCAGGAGAAGAGGACCTCTTACAATGTTTTTTTATAGAAGTTTGGTTTTATTCTCACTGGTGAATCAGTGTATGCTACTCCAAGGCTGTCTTTGTTGTGAATATAATGCTGATGGCCTTGGAGTGAGTACATTTTTTCAAAAATTAGGATCCCTGAAGATCTGATGGGCATTTGTTAAGATATCTAAGGCAACAATAATGCACCTGAGTCCTGCAACTGTCAGATTAAAATAAAGAAGCTCCTGTACTTTCTTCTCACTGATGCTGGTCCCAGAAGCCAACTGTAAGTTGCCATATTTGTTAGGGAAGATAAAAAGCCCTCATTTTTCTCTGTATCTATATCAATCTAGAAAAAATAGGACTGTAGCCACTCAGATCCCTTTCTATTGGCACAGTCTAAAACTATTAATACACGAGATATAAATCTCTTTGTTAATCTCTAAACAAATTATGGTACCTCCTACCTACTTTTATTAATACATCTATGAATTCCTTTTATTTAAAGAAATTTAACTTCATCTTTACAAATAAGTTTTTAATTCTCAGTAGGCAGTTTTGAATGTTGTCAAGATGGTTTTGCTGATCATGTTTTTTATGTGTGGATTTCTGCAGAAGGTATGCATCAGGAGTTCCATGAATAAAGCACATTTCATTAGCATAATCATACATAATTTATAGGAAACCTTAACAACAAAGTTTAATAAGCCTAGCTCCTTGGCCTAGAGTATATGTACATTAAATAAATTGATTTCCTCTTCTATGGGGTATTTCAAGCTCCATCCTTCAAACTAAAGAAGCTGCAGAGAGGTAGGGGGAAAGTTCTTGTATGTTCCAGTGGACTTGAACTGGGTAGAACTGGGGAAGGGCTGCAGAGACTCAGCTGACAGTGCTTTCTTCCAGAGTTACATTGATTTCTTTAAAAGCAAAGCCTGAGTTGAGTGTTGCTTTTTTTTTTTTTTTTTCCTTCCCCTGAGTTGGAGCAAACCAAAATGAGATGAACAGCTGATGTAAGAGCAGAGATTGAAAAGATGAGGGTGAAATTCTGGTCACACTGAGGCAAATAATTATTTCTTAGTTTCAGTGGCTGTAGCATTTTTATGCTAGATTGCTTTTAGAGAGCTGTGGAGTTATATTTGTTCTCAAGAAGTACAATTTGAGAAAGGGTTGGGAGGGAAAATGATTTCTTTTTTGATTTTTCTGGACAAGAAAATATGCAGTGGCAGCCCTGGCTCTGGGAAGTGAAGAATGGGCACAGCTTTCACCTGTGTGTGGCAGTGCCCAAAGCTGCCAGAGAAACCTGTTCCTTGTGCTGCTCAGTGACCATTCTGAGCAGAGAGAAGATTCAGTGCTCTCAGCATTGTGTGTGATGGGTCCTTCATGGTTCACTCCATTTGCCAGAGCCTGTGTGAGGGAGTTAGAGGGCGTGTCAGTCACACTTCTCACAAAGCTCTGCTGTCCAAGCAGCTCTGCTCTCTAAACAGAACCAGCAGGCCAGAACTGTGATAACCTCTCTCTTCTCTCTGGCAGGTATAACTACAGTGCTGACAATGTCCACCATCATGACAGGAGTAAGTGCCTCAATGCCTCAAGTGTCTTACATAAAGGCTGTGGATGTGTATTTATGGATCAGCTTCCTTTTTGTCTTCCTGTCAGTCATCGAGTATGCAGCAGTGAACTATCTCACCACAATTGAAGAGAGAAAACAACTCAAAAAAAGGGGCAAGGTACAACCCTTTGTGTTTTGTTGCCTTCTGAAAGCATCATGCAAGCCACAGAGTAGTCCTGGTACACCACTGTGATAACAGAACAGTCACAATCTCTGTCTCCACTCTATCTCACTTTTTTTTTCACTTGGGTGAAGGGACAGTGTCCTCCTCTCTGAGATCCTGAAAGGTCTGTGCTTTCTCTCCTTTCCCTTGTGGCAGAGGTTAAGGATATTTTTTTGCCCCCTTTTTCCCCCTTCAGAGGAATATAACCTTCCTTCTGTTTTCAAATACCTATCAATCAAGGTATTTCTTCTGTCTCTGAAATAGACCTCAGCATGCCCCTATATGATATTCCTCCCTGTTTCCTGTTTTTTATTTGGCCCAAGACCAGATGAATGACAAGGTAATTTTAGAAAAGTGTGCCTGAAGCAGAAATAGCCACAAGTTAAACACCTGCTTTCTGAAAAGCTCTCACTTAAAAAACCTTTGCTTGAAGAATATCCCCTCTGTAAACTCATTTGCTGGAATATCATGAGGGGAGGAGCACAGAAAGAATGCATATGTTGCTCACACGATTGGATAATCCCATCAAAAACCTACTCCCAGAAATGTCTGAAGTAATTTCCCACAACTCCAGCCACACAGACCTACAGGAGAGAGTTAGATTGCTCCATTTCAGGAGCTGAGGCACGAATTGGCAGCCAGCAGCTGGCAATGATCAGGCAGACAAGTGTGTTTTATAACATTTGATGACATTTCCTTGCTCATGTCCCGCTCAGGGGGGCAGGCCCCACAGAGAGCCATACTGTGGGACAGCCCTGTTCTCCACATGCTCAACACTGAGGGGAAAGCTTTCTTTATCTTCTGCTTTATTCATTTATGATTTGCCACAATGGCTCCTGCTAGTAACCCTCCCTCGTTGCCAGGCCTCAGGAATGTACAGCATGGACGCAGTGCAAGCCATGGCTTTCGACGGCTGCTACCACGACGCGGACGAGGACATGGACCTGAGTCCCTTCCCAGAGCCCTGTGAGGAGAATGAGACCAGGGCAAGTCAAACCAACATCTCCAATGCTGACACACCTCGCCTGAAGAGGAAGAGATCTCTGAAGGGAAACGTGGGCAGGATTATTTTGCAGAACAATCATGTTATTGACACCT
This sequence comes from Setophaga petechia, assembly GCA_024362935.1. Classification (NCBI taxonomy): domain Eukaryota; kingdom Metazoa; phylum Chordata; class Aves; order Passeriformes; family Parulidae; genus Setophaga; species Setophaga petechia. The sequence continues at coordinate 4,348,693 of JANCRA010000013.1, read as the reverse complement.
ATTCCAGGATTATATTTCCCAGTGTATATATTGTGTTCAACTTTTTTTACTGGGGTTTGTACATATGAACAAAAATGCTTATAAGCTAGACTTTATTTTGTGTATGAGGGTTGCATCATACTTCAACAGCAGAGGAGGAAAAGGTTACAATTTTCCAGAAGAGACTTCTGTATCAAACCTGGGCTGGTTTGGTCAGCAGCAAAACTCTTCATGAAAAACTCTCACATGTCTGGGTTCTTTTCCAGCTGGACTACACAGAGCTCCACCGGGGTGATCCCATGCCCAGGCTCCACTGGATAGCACAGGAGCTGTGTGCTCACTAAGGGAGCCCTTTGTCACCCCCCTGAACAGACAGCAGCTCCCTCCTGAGCTGTTGCCCTGTCTGTGTCTGCACTCCAGCCCTTCCTGTCGAATCAGCCTCTCTGTTCCTCACCTGTGCTCCATTTTGGTCAGCAGTCAGCACCAACAGCTTTGGGACAGCCTTGGGATGGTTCCTGTCCTTGTTTCACTTCCTGCATTCCAATTTTCCTGGGCAATCCCTGTGCACCTCAGCAGCCTCTGCCCTCAGATGGGAACCAGGGGGAAAATGATGGCTTAGCAGTGCAGTAGGGACCAGCATGAAGCCAGGCTGATGGGGCTTTGTAGGCTGTGCATCAGCAACACTTCAAGAAAACCCTTCACTCTTGTCAGCTGTCCATGACTCTCCATGAGACCTCTGTTTTGGAGAATCTGGCTCACCTGAGGCAGCACAGGAACAACATCCCAGACCCTGTGCACTTGCAGCCACTTCCCAGGTGGATGAGCAGCATCCCCAGCACGAGCTGTGTCCTTCTCACCCACTCACCTCTGCCTCACCTCGACCTACTGAAATCCCCTGCTTCCTGCAGAACCTTTGGCTTAGAAACACAGGCTTTGAGACAGAGATTTTAGACAACTTTGTCAAGAGAACAAACCAACCACGCCTTCGGTTCTTCTGCTTTCTGTTGCACGTGAACTTGGGGTTTTGCCTCCCTTCTTTCCTGCTTTGGCTTTTGAGATTGAATGTTCCAGTGAGGAGAAGCTGCATCTGCCCCTTGCAGCAGTGATGCCCAGCATAGTTCCAGGAAATAAAAGGAAACAGCTGTGCCAAAACAGAGACACATAGAGGAAACCTGTCAGTCTCAGATGAATCCTGCATGGAAATATCCTTAGGTTCAGGCTAAGGAGGCTGAATTAGGGATGTTCAGGGATAAACACAGAAAGTTTTCACAGATCCAGAAGAGAATCAAGATTACTTTGGTAACTTTCCCAAATAAGGAGCACTTTCCACTAAATTCTGTGGGTTTGTCTGTCATTTAATGAGCTGAGTTTATATTTACAAAGTCAGGTGAAAATGATCATTTTGAAGTTCAAAATGATCATTTGGTGACAAAAAGTGTCACAAGGTAAATTCTTGGTCAAGTTTATTGGTCAAGGAAGTGGGAATAAATTTGGAAGCCTAAGCCACTCTCTGGTTTCTTTATTTATTTTATTTACTTACTTAATTTTTTTTCTTGTTCAATTTAATTTTTCTTGCTCCCATCTTGTTTGTTCAGAGCATGGTGATGTCTCTTAGCTTTTTCAAAGAGCTGCATTTGTCAAGCTCCCAGTTCCAGAGCCGGAGAAGTGGTGACACGGTGCCTGCTGAGTGACTGAAATCTCCTCTAGTGGGTGGGACAGATCGCTGCCAAACAAATGTGTCAGAGCTGAGACAGCTTTGATACTTTTCCAGGAAATCCTGTCATGGAAAGCAGAACCATACCAGGAATGACAATGCTGGGAATGCAAAGCCAAAGGACACACAGGCTTTGGCAACAGTAAGAGCACAGCAGAGCTCCAGCTGAGCAGATGTAGTGTAGCTGTGTGTAAAAATACACCATCACAGCCTTGCTCCTGCCCTGCCTTTGTGAGGCATCCTCACAGATGTTCCAGATTGCCTGAGGAGATCCCATCTAGTTGCTCCAGATGTGTCTTCTAAACTTTTCACATGAACTAATATAACATCATTGTTTTCACATAGTTATCTGCCCTACAAGAAGTATTTGTTGTATAGCCAGCAGTGAAGCCTCATCCTCCAATGGAGAAAAGACTCCAAATCAGTTCCCTCTCTAAATTCCTTGCAGGATTTGCAGCAGCAGAAGCCCTGCAGCACAGCCTGAGCCTTGTGTAGGCTGCAGCAAACTGGTCCTCACATGGGGGTGTGAAGGAAATTCCTGCCTGCATTTACCTTCCAGGCACATCTGTGCAGGGGCCAGAGAGCTGCAGAGCTTGCTTTTGGTGGAGAAAGCTGTTTTTACTTTCAGCTGTGAATGAAACCATTGGCCAGGGGTTCTCCCCACCCAGAGTACTGGGCAGGGACACCTTTCATTAAACCAGGATGCTCAGACCTGACCCTGAACACTTCCAGGGATGGGATATTCACAAATTCTCCAGGCAACCTGTGCCAGGGCCTCACCAACTCACAGTAAAGATTTATTTTTCTAATATCCAATCTAATCCTCCTCTCTTTCAATTTAAAGCCATTCCCCTTGTCCTGTTACAACATTTTCTTGTAAATGATGATGACATTTAACTGCATGCTTTTACAGCAAAGCTTATAGTTTTTATTTTCTTAATGCAGTGACAGGGATGATGTCAGGATAAATTATGCTTAAAAATCTATTGCTTGTATAAACAGTAAAAGGTAACAAGCAGTATTTTAACAAACCATTTCTTGTCTAGAGGGTGCTAGAGGGCTGGCTAAGCTCCCATGACCCTGTGAGGTGTGTGTTAACTTCCTGACAGATATGGTAATAAATACTTTCAGTCAATTTGTCTCTGCAGACCTGCACGGGAGTCTTTAAAAAGATATTCACGAGTATTTCCCATTCCTGCTGGTGTTGCAGCCAGTCCCATGCGTGGGTTTTAGATCCCACAACATTTACTGCGAGTTAAAGCACCACAGGCATGATGTGAATACACACTAGGTGAGTGTTCATCCCGATGGCACTCGGGCAGTTATGCTGAGGGTACTTTGTGGATTTCTGGAGCAGAAATAACAGCTTGTCAACATTTCTGTCATCAGCTGAGGTGCAGGATGTGGCCTTACAATTTTTAGCATCTGCTGCTACACCTATCTGTAATAAGAAAACATCCTGTGGGTGTTAGTGTAGATCATGCAAACTTTTAAGTCCGGACAACTTCATTCTTAAAGGTTTTATAGTTCTTCAAACTATCAGTGCACAAGAATAAAGCTTTAGCAAAGCCTACCTAACATCTTTTCCTGATGTCATTAGCCAATGTAAACGAAACCATTAACAGGCCTCTTTAGTAAAGGTAATTAACAATACTTTTGGAAGTTTTCATGTGCTCGGTAAGGATTCTGAAGATTTCTTTGAGGGAGCTTCAGAGGGACTCTGGAACAGAATTTTGGTCCAGGAAAAGATCGCGCAACTAAAGCCCACACACTGTTGCGTGTACGAAGCAACATTTAATCCTCTGAATAACTTCAGCGGAGACACTGCTGCGTTCCCGTTGGAATACACACAGGAATTACACCGGAGCAGCGCCGCATTTCCTCCCGGCCGGCCGGAAGCGCCTCCTCCCGTGGCACCCAGCGCGGCAGCGGCACATCCTGCCCGGGGGAGCAGCCCGGCCCCGTCCCGGTCCGATCCAGGGTGAGTGCGGGGCTGCGGCAAGGGCAGGGCGAGGAAGGGGAGGGCAAGGAAGGGGCTGCGTGTGCCCGGAGCCACCGCGTGTCCCGGAGCCGCCGTGCCCGCCTGTGTTCCCGCTGCTTCCCGCGGAGCTGCCGGGCCGAGCGGGAACACGCGTTGTGTCCCTGTGCGGGCGACGCTGGCGACACTGGCGACAACAGCTGTCCCCGAGCAGGAGCGAGCCCCTTCTGCTGCTCGGTTCCTGCTCCAGCCGAGAAGGGCCGGCGGTGTGGGGAGGTGAAGGACGGGCCCGCAGGCGGCCATGCGGAGCCTGTCCTGGATCGTGTCCTGGATCGTGTCCCGGGCTGCACCCAAAGCAGCGCGGCCTGAGGGAGAGAGGGAGGGAGGGGATCCTGCCCCGTGAGACCCCAGCCGGAGAGCTGCACCCAGCTCCGGGGTCCCCAGCACGGAAAGGGCCTGGAGCTATTGGAGAGAATCCAGAGAATGCCAACAAAATGATCAGAGAACTGCAGCTCCTGTGCTGTGAGCACAGGCTGAGAGGGCTGGCCTGGTTCAGCAGGCTCTCCAGGGATATTTTTGCAGCCTTTCAGTATTTTAATGCTGCAAGAGAAACAGAGGCAGGACTTTTTACCAGGGTCTGTAGCAACAGGACAGGGGGGAATGGTTTTACATTGTGAGGGGGTAGGTTTAGATTGGATATAGGGGAGGATTTTTTCTGGTGAGGGTAGTGAGGCCCTGACACTTGCCCAGAGAAGCTGTGGCCACCCCATCCTGGAATTGTTGAAGGCCAGGTTGAATAAGGCTTTGACCAAACAGTTCGAGTGGGAGATGTCTCTGCCCATGGCAGGGGGTTTGTGCCAGGTGATCTCTTCCATCCCAAACCAATCCTTGGTTTGCAGTTGTAATAAATAACAAAACACTACAGAGGAGCACATGGTGTAAATGAAGCAGAGTTCTGTGAACAGTACATATGTGCATTTAACTTCATTGGATTAATCTGAGCGAGCTGAGAGGTTGAGATGATGGCTTTAGGTCTGGAATTCAAACCCATCAATGCAGAGTTGGTTGCATTTGTGTTCCTGGCATTTGGGGAGTGCCAGTTTTAGATCCTAATGCCATCAGCATCTTCAGATCTTACTGCCAACCTGGGACTAATTTTCAGTGTATAATTTTTTTAAGCATTCCCTTGCCTCATATAGAACAGTGGCTTTCTGCAGCTGGGAATGTCCATCCTGCTGGGAAGGTGGTGATGTGAATTCCCTCCTGCAGGACTGAGGAGACCACAGGTTTCTACTGAGGGACAGGCTGCTCCAGGAACTGCTGATGAAGATTGCCCAGGAGCTGGGGGATCTGCAGGGTGTCCTGCTGCACAGAACTTTGTGCTGCTTGGAAATATCACCCACAACTGGAATTTAGGTTTCAGGATGAGAGATCTGTGCAAGTAAAAGTATCTCAGTGCATTGATGGCATTTGCTTTTGGGAGCAAAGGTGCCATTTTTACTCAGCAGTGAAAGCATCAGCATGTTCTGACTCCTCGTGGGTTGGCTCCTCAGACTTGCTCAGATGTGCCCAGAGTCACTTTGGGTTTGGCTGCCAGGCTGTGCTGCTCCAGGCCTTGGGGCTGGCTCATCCTCAGGATGCTTACTTAGCTCAGCTCCCCAGGCTGCTGCTGCTGCTGCTCTGGGGGAGGAAATGCTGGAGCAGACTCCAGGCAAGTCTGTGTGCACATGGTTTAGACCTACTGCTAACTCAATTTGTGCCTTAACTTTCCTGCTTGGAGAACTTGGCAGCTAAACCATTTGTGAATTGACTTTTTTGTTCTTGCATAATTCTGCACAACATACTGTGGAAGAACAAAGTAAATGGCTTTCAGCTTTAAAATTCAATATCTGTACTTTTATGAAAGAATTATTTTTATTCTACATAAACCACAAAGTTTGACAGCTTGGTAGAAATCAAAGCAGAATCTCGGCATTTTGGTTTTTAAAGTGGTACATTTTACAAGTTTTAAGCTTGTAGATTTAGTAATTACATAGCATCAACAGAAAGGCATAAATGTTCCCTCTTTTGTAAACTGTTACTGTTGAAGGAAGTGTAATAAGAATAAAAGTTTCTGATCCTGTCCCTCTCTCTACCTTGCTCTGCATATTGCCAATCAATCTCTTAAAGATGAGTTGATTTTTTAAAAAATAATTTGCAGCACTTGCTACATGTGCACTTGCCCACAGGTTCTTTGTGTGGGTGAGTTCCTGCATTGGTGATGATCCACTGGGTTCCATCACATGTTCTTTACTACAAACCCAGCTGTGGGTGTGAGCTCCCAGCAGAGCCCTTTGGAGTTTGCTGGGATTTGGGAGAGGGACCCCTGAAGCCCCAGCTGTGCCCAGGATACTGTGGTATCCCCCTGGGTAGGGCAAGAGCTGCTGCCCTGGGCTGTGGCCTCTTGAGGTTGTGTTTTACTGATTGTTCTGGGTTTGTCTCCCCTTGAACAGGAAGATGCCCAAGAAGGGAGGGAAGATTGCAGACGTGGCAAAGGAAACACAGGCTCAGTGCAAAAAGCCCAAATTGGACACAGCTGCTTCTCCATCAGTCCTGAGTTTTGAGAGCCCAGAGAGCCTCTTCAGGAGCCTGATCTCTCCCATTGAGGAAGAGGAGTTTTTCAGGGACTACTGGGAGCAGAAGCCACTGCTTGTTCAGAGGAATGATGTGCTGGTGGCTGCTTACTACCAGTCCCTGTTCCAGCTGTCCCACCTGCAGGAGCTGTGCAGCCAGGGCCTGCACTACGGGCGAGACGTGAATGTCTGCAGGTGTGTCAGTGGGAAAAAGAAGGTTTTAAATAAAGAAGGTAGAGTGAATTACATGCAGCTGAAGAAGGATTTTGAGCAGAAGAAGGCAACAATACAGTTTCATCAACCTCAGAGATTTAAGGTGGGATTATTTCATTGTAGTTAATGCAATTAATGCTTGCTTAATTAATGCAGTGTGGCTTTTGCTGAGTGGCACTAGACATGGCTTCATGTCTGCCCCAGGGGAGGTTGGCATTGGTGACCTGCTGGAATCTTTACATAAATTGTATTAAAACACAGTTTATATTTCTGCACTGCCATCATGTTTCAGTGCTCTGCAGTAAGAACAAAGGCTGATTCATGCTATAATGTTTTCCTGCAATATTAAGTGTGCTTTTTAAATGCAGGATGAGGTGTGAAACCATGTCAGGTACTTCCAAGACACTCCACCATTTCTGCAAATGGATTAGCATTGAATTGCACCATGGGAAGTGACCACCCCATTTTAGCTGAGTGTCCTCAGTCTTTGTGCATGGAAAGGAGACAGTGGTGCTGCACTGTTGTAAAGGACTTGGATACTTGTAAGTGCTTTGATTTAGGCAGTCCTTTTTTGTCCCAAGGTGTCAGCACAGTCTGAGGCCCAAAGAAGGACCCAAATACCCAGCTGAGTCCCACGTGTAGTGTCACTGACTGATCCCAGTTGGTGGCATCTCCTGATGTTTCCCTGTCACATGCTGGTTACGAATGAGTAAAGTTTGTGCTTGAGCACAAATAATTGGAGTAACTTGCAAAATGTGTGTAACTTTTGTGTTATTGTATCTTTGATGCAGATGGGATGAGCGTGGTTTATTCTGTTTAGGCTCATTTTTGCCTGGTTTTGCAGCCTGAAGTTGGTACAGGGAAGAGAGCAAACATCAGTGTTCTTTTGAGGCACCAGAGTTTTTAGCTCAGCCATTGCTTTCATGGCAGTTCTCCTTTGCTAGTGCAGTGCTTGCCTTGAGGAGAAGCTGCTTCCCAGGCTGTGTGTTCCTGTGGGGGTGTCACCATTCTTCCCCAGTGACGTGCTGGTGGCAGCCAGGCTTGGCTGAGCTCTTCAGTACTAACAGCATCTTTTATTTTATTTTTTTTATTAGGAGGAGCTGTGGAAGATTCAGGAGAAGCTGGAGTGTTACTTTGGGTCTCTGGTGGGCTCCAATGTTTACATCACTCCCCAGGGGTCTCAGGGCCTTCCCCCTCACTACGACGATGTCGAGGTAGGACAGCAGCACCTTGTCTGTGGGACCCTTTGTGGGCTCCTCTGTGTGTGCTTCCACCTCTTCCCCACAATAAACTTTCTAGAAAGAGTTCTGGTTTCCCACTGAAAACTTAGGGTAATTATTTGCAAGTGGTTCCTGATATATTTTTGTACTAATAGTAATGGCTAAGTTTAAGTGACTGGAGAGGAACAGGGATTTTGAAATTCAGCATAAAACAGATCACACTTCACAACCCTCTGTTTTCCTTAAATAGAGTACAAGAATTTAGTTCAAATGTAAATTTCTGCATTTAGGTATCTACAAGGTGATGTGAAAGAAATTGTATTTGCTGTGCTGGGGAGTAGCAGAGAGCAGGGAAGGGGAAAATCTGTATTTGTCAGAAAAGCAACCTCTGCCAGTATTTCTGTCCCTGGTTCTGGCTTGGTTCCACAGACTTGCCAAGTCAGAGGATAAATTAAAATACCTGGTGAGCTGGATGTGTGAGGGGCAGCAGGACTTCCTTAGGCCCCCCAGAAATTTTGGATTTGTGGTGTTTTGCAGGTGTTCATCCTCCAGCTGGAAGGAGAGAAGCACTGGAGGCTCTACAAACCAACGGTGCCTTTGGCTCGGGAGTACAACGTTGAGCCAGAAGAGAGGATTGGGAGTCCCACACATGAATTCATATTAAAGGTGTTACAATCTAACTGCTTCAGGTGGGCTGGGATGTGGTAGCAAGAAAAGTAATCATGCTTGGTAGGCTCATAGAAGCAGCTGATGTGACCAAGTTTAAGACCATATGGTTAAAATGGAATCAGATTTCATCAGTATTGCTTTATGAACTTTCTCTTTGTGCTCTTATAGGAAAAGGCATGAGTAAACTGATTTTTCCTTTGTGGAGGCAATTTCATGTGCTTTGCAGATCTTTCTTGTCTCAATTTCCCCAATCTACATTATTTTCTGTGGAGATATTTAATTTACATAGGTGAGAAGATAGGGGAGGAGGAAAGTTCTGCTTGTTTTTTTAAGTGTTTTAACTAAAGTTTTCAGACTATTTGGCTTTTCTTGTGAAAAACTGACCTTTTGATATGATCTTACCAAATTCCCAGGGCACCAAATTACCAGCAGATTCATCTCTGCTGAGTCTTTGTCCCCTTCCTGCAGCTCAGCAGGACTGTGCATGTTCTAGCATGTTAAAAGCTCATGTTTGCAGACAGGTGTAGAGCAAATATTGACAGTGGGTTGGAAAATTTGAGGTGCTGGACTTCAGGCTTAGAGTATTTCATGTTATTAAATGTACATTGGAGAATTGTTCCGTTTTATGATTTTTAAAGAATATATATTGTCAGTCTGACTGCTCAGAGTTATTTTCTCTGGACTACAGTAAGGTTTGACCAAGTGGCCTAAATGTATAAATTCTCTTTGGTTTTCCTGCAGCCAGGTGACTTGCTGTACTTCCCAAGAGGGACTATTCACCAGGCTGACACTCCTCATGGGATCTCCCATTCAACACACGTGACCATCAGCACCTACCAAAACAAGTAATTCCTCTTTATTTCCTGTTTTGTATGGCTTTCCTCTGCCAGGTGATGTTTGTGTATAGTACAGACCTGAAGCTGGTGTTTCAAAGACATGATGTCCTGTTTCTTAGAAAAAATAACCTTGTAATGAGCTCTGCTTGGGTCTTTCCTGTGTTCATCTCATTCAGCCCTTGTGTGGTTTGTTTTCCTGTGGGTACCACAGGGATAGGGCATGCCAGCATCCCCCCAGGGATGTGCTGACATGCAATATAGGTAGACACCCCACTATTACAGAGGTGCCCTGCTGTTAGGGACAGAATCTAAGTGTTGATTTAGCAGTAATTGAAGTTTTAGGGTTTGGGAGAAGGAGGGGAGTGAGACCATTATTATTTGAAGCAGCCTCTTTGCCAGGTTTTCATGCAGCAAGCTTGATTGCTTTTTAATTGCTTTATTTATTATTTACCAGCTGGAGACTTTAATGTGGAAGATAATGTTACATCTGCAAACTCACTGTTGTCTTTAAAAAAAAAACCCCTCACCAGTGGCTGAAGTTGCTGCTCATTTCATAATCCAGATAAAGAGCCATGGGTTATTCCTTTCATCAGATTTATTTCTGTATTTGATGGTCATCCACACCTCTTCAGACAAATTCTTCCATGCAAATATTCTCTGCTAATCTGTGTTTGTAATTTTCTAGCCCGTGCATGAGAGTCAGATTTCTTTTGACACAGGTCAGGTCCTTGTCCTTCCAGTGAAACATTGTTATCACATGGGGGAAAATGCTGTTATTGCCACCTTATCACCTCTCAGGTGCTGGGCTTGGAGTTATTGGCCTGACTTAGGAATTGAGGAGGATTTCTGTCAGCTGCAGAACAGGGCAGAGCAGTCTGGGCATATTTTAGGTGAGATGAATCTCTAACCACCAGCTGTGCCACTGTGGAAGCCCTGGGTGTCAGTGCTGCTGGTCACTCTTCCTGTGGCCACTGTGCACAGCAGGGTTTGTCCAGATGGATCTGTAGGGATTTATTGGGTGCTGATAAGCCAAGGATTCAATGGGATTGCTGGAGATTGTGAGCAGTCAGTGCAGTTTCTCCATGGCTGCACCAGCCCAGGGCCAGTCCAGTGCGTGACTTGTCAGGAGCACATTCCCTGGGGATGTGTCCATGGCTGAGCAGAGAGCAGCAAAAGCTTCAAAACTGCTCTTCTTCCAAAGTTAAAAAGTGGAATCATCATCCATTAAGGTTATTGGCAGTGAAGTGTAAGAGCTTTCCTCTGGCCCTGCTGTCAGCAAGTGTAGGTAAAATAAGCAGCAGTCCTGGAGGTTTGATTTGGCTTGTAGATGAAAGTATGATGTGGAAACATTTCCTTGGAAAATTGAAGAGAATTTGAAAATAGCTGTAGAGGTGGCACTTCCAGGTGTTTTTGGCACCAAGACAAAAGGTACATCTCTGTGTAAGCAGAGTTTGTCTGGACCGGATCCCAGCAGGCAGAGAGGTGTGCACGTGTGGGATAAGCAGGGCAGTTTGGAAAAGCAGTGGGTAGCTGAAGGCATTTGCTGGCAGATGGAAACTGGGGGCAAGAGAAGCACTAAGAAGTAAATGTCCAATTCCTTTTATTGGCCAGAGTTCTTTCTTCCCACTGGGTGGCAGGCAATGAATCATTTGAGTAGACATGATAAAAAAAACCAGGAGACTATAATAGTTGTTCTATACATTAACTAGTTAGGAACAAAAAGAAGGATATGTGTTTTGTTTCAGTGAACTATTTCAGTAATGTTTTTTCTTCTTCCTGTCCTTCAGCTCTTGGGGAGATTTTTTACTGGATGCAATTCCTGGCCTGGTGTTTGATACAGCAAAAGAGGATATGGCACTGAGGACAAGCATTCCAAGGCAGCTGCTCATGGTTAGTAGGTGGGATTCAGGGAATAATGGTGCATCCAGGTGATCTGTCAGACAGAAGAAGTTCTGTCAGGCCAAGCTGCTCAATCTTTAAGTCAGTGAAGCTGTGAATTGTTGTGGAACTTCCTTATGGTGGTCCTGTCCTGCTCCTTCAGCTCTGATATGTGAACAGCTCATGGGGAATGTGTAAAAGAAACAAAACTTGATTCGGGACTGAACAAAGATTAAAGAGGAGTGTCCAGATTTTCACTGCTTTGCTGCACTGCTTTAGGCCTGGTCTGTTCAGCTTGAATCCTTTGTGGATGTTCAGCAGGTGAACACAGCTGACTGCACCAAAAAGCTGAGCAGCCTTCTGAGGAGGCTTGCAGACAGTCTGGAGAGCTCCAGGGAGCTGAGATCATCCGACATGAAGAAGGATTTCATCACGCACCGGTTGCCGCCGTGCCTGGGATGTGACTCTGATCCTTTGACTCCAGGTAGGATTTGAACTTCCCAAAGCTGGTGTGATGGTAGTGCCTGAGTCTGCCTCTTAAAACTTGTAGCATTTCCTGGCAGGCCAGGATCACAGTCTAGGCCCAGCTTTGTGTGGTGCTTGGCTCTGTGTGTGTTTGCACACCTCTCTTGGTCAATTCCCAGTGTCTGGTAGGACTGATGACCTGTTTCCCTTAGACTGAAATAAAGGTTATCCTAGAATTTAAAAATCTTTCTCATTTCTCCTTCCAACACAAGTTTGAGAACTTGTGGCTGTGGAAACACAGGTTAACAAAAAATCTTGCTATGAGAGAGTGGGTAGTGCACAGGGGGCTCAATTTGTATCATGTCTGGTCTTCCTCCTTTTCTAAGGGAGAATTTATTCTTCTTAGGTGGGAAATTGCCAAAAATAGATAGCAAAATCAGACTGCAGTTTAGAGACCATGCTATCATCACTGTGGAACCAGATCAAGAGAATGCTGTAAGTATAAGGAGCCCCCCTTGTATGCCTGGGGTGGGGAGTGTGGGGCACATGAGTTGTTGCTCTGTTGTACTAAAAGGGCTGTGCACTTGTGCCTGGTTGGATCCTGCATCCCATTATTGCTGTTAGGAGATCCTGGGGCTGTTTGCTGAGCACATTCCAGCCTTCTGGAGGGAGGAATTATATTGTCTGTGATTCTGAATCACGTGGGATAGGTCGTTACAGCAGCTTAAATGGCCTCTGTAGCTCTGGATAATGGATTTTTTAGGAAAAAAATCTTTGTATTTAAGAACATGAAGTAGTTATAAAATTGGGGTTCCTGAAGAGAAGGGGGAATTTTCTTGGTTGCATTTAGTCTTCACTTCTGAGTCATTTTTGTACCTAGTGGGTGACAGTGGCACTTACAGTTGTTCCACAACATAGATACTGGCATTTTGCATCATTCTGTGTTTACTCTGCTGCTTAACTGTGAGGGTTTATTAGTATGAAATTATAGAAGTGGTTTTTTGTTATCTTAAAAAAAAATGGGGGAGGAGAAACACATACAGAGGATAGATTATTGTGTATACGTTTTTTTGGGGTTTTTTTTGTGGTTGGTTATTTTTTGGTTTTTTTGGGTTTGTTTTGGGGTTTTTTTTGTTTTTTCTTTATGAGTGGAATGTGTCCCTTCAAGAAAAACAGACCAGAATTTTTTTATTTTTCTCCTCCATTTTATTTGTGTCCATATTGCTGTGAGACTGTGTAGGGTTTGGAAACTTTGTTTTCAATTTTATTGCACAGCATTGACCAAGGACTGATAATGGGCATGTGATTTTTAAGAGACAGATCAGTCTCAGGTTGGAGATTTATTGATGCACACCTGTTCATTAAGACTTTCCAGGAGAGGTGCCTTAACTGGCCTTTTTTCTACACAGCATCAGTCCTGTGACTCCAGCAGGGTCAGTTTTAAGGCAGAAAGTTGTAAATAGATTTTCAGAGGTATTTTGCAGAGTCCCTTCTTGCTGTGGAGGTGGCTGTTGGGTCATGCAGCTGAGAAGGTGACTTGCTTTCCTTGCTGTAGCAGTGGCCTCTGGATTGAAGGAGCTGGCACTGGAGTGAGGTGAGTGTGAGGAGCACCTGTGACCATTTTCTTCCTGCTCTCTTTTAGGATGAAATTCGGAGGGAGATGGTTTATGTGTATCATTCCTTAAAGAACAGGAGAGAAACTCACATGATGGGGACAGAGGATGACACTGCCAGTGAGGACGGCCTGGCACAGGTTTGTTCCTGCAAACACACCCCAAAATTTATCTTGCCACTGTGGGTTTGGCTGTGTTGTTCAGCATCCAGAATTTTTCAGCCCATTCCCAGAGTACCAGGATGAGCTGAAACTGCAAGCCAGGCAGTGAATAGTAGAACTAAATAATGTGATCTCATGCTTAATTAAACATTTGAGATGCTAATGGGATATCTCGTGCATGCCCTGTGGGCCAGTTAGCAAAGCTGCTGGAGCAACTAAAAGCTGCTCTTACTTGTGTGTCCTTCAGCAGGTCCTGTTGGAGGCTGCTGCAGATGTAACACACATTCCATGGGGATCACTGCACCTCATTTCTGTCATGTTAAACCTGTGTTAGCTCCTGTATCCGCTGGAACACCCCGTGTAGGGCTGCTCACTTCAGCCTGGGGCAGGTCAGCACTGGGAGTAAAGAACTCACTCTTCTAAAATGTAATTCAACTCCAGCAAAGAGGCAGAGCAGAGCACAGCCTGGCCTTGCTTTGGCCATTGCTGCAAGGCTGTTATTTTCCTTTTGATGTAAATCTCACTGCTCCTTTAGAGCTGAGGCTGGACACTGGCTGCACAAAGATATCCCAGGACCATCCTTCCTGCCCTTATAAAGAGAGTTTGGGAATGAAGGTCCTCTGTGCTTCTGTGCCCAAAGACTGCATGTGTCAGCTAAAAATAAAGCTCTAACATTACTGCTAAAATAATGGGCAGGGTTAGCAAGAGGGTAAATATAAAATTATTTTTTTTCTTCTGTGTGGAAACCACAGGAGGATGTCACATGTGCCATAAACATCCCTACCTTGTGAAATGTGCTACAGCATGGAAGAGTTACCTCTAAGTAAAATAGCTCTGGATAAAACTCTTCTCTTTTGGGGGCTGCTCCCATGCACAGGAGTGTGCTGTGGGAATTGAGCACATTCCTGCTGCTCCCTCCCCCAGGCTCACACACTGCTGTGTAATAAAGTCACTGCACTTTGCTGAGGGGTTTTTTCTGTCTCTTTTTCCCCTGCAGACTCACGGGCTGCGGTTCCCTCTGTCATACTTGGATGCACTGAAGCAGATCTGGAGCAGCAGCACTGTTACTGTTAAAGAGCTTAACCTTACCTCAGATGCAGAGAAAGAAAACCTTGCCTTGTCACTCTGGACTGAATGTCTGATTGAAGTTCTTTGATGCTTTTGTGAATTAGCTGCTCCTGGCTATTAGGCATCTCTGAGACCAAGAGATGATTAAATTAGGTTTTTTTTAATCCATCCAGCCTCTGGTTTGTAGTGCTAACAGAGCATTGCAATATCTTGGCTACTTTCTGGTGCCAAATGTTAGCTGTTATTCCACACTTCTGGGAAACTGGGCATGGGGAAAAACAGGTAAGTGAGCCACAGCTCCAGGTGTGTGGCTGGATGCAGTCACTCCTCAGTACCCTCAGTGCTCAGGTGTCCCCTTCCCTCTGGAGAGCTGCTGGGATGTGGAGGACATCTAAAGATATACATGGAACAAAACCTTGGGAGTGGGGTGGGTGTCCCTGTGCCCACCCCACGGGTCCCAGAGAGCAGCTGCTCCTGTGGCCGAGGAACGGTGGGGAAAACTGAACACTCCTAAAGGAAACAGATGGAAAAACAAGTTTGGTTTGGTTTTGGACATTTTTCCCCTGGCCCCCACCTGATCCGGGTGTTTTGCCTTAGGTAACAGGAGACAGAAAGGGGAATGTGGAAAAAGATAATTCATTTTCTCAAAAGGGACGAGCTTATTTCTGTTTATTTCCTGAAACACCTGGGATGATTTGGGTCTCGAGAAGCACCTGGGGATGATTTGGGTCTCGAGAAGCACCTGGGAGCCTCCCTTTGAATCCTGGGTGGAGCTGAGGTTATAAAGGGAGGAAGGGACAGAGGGAGGGGGGGGTTCCAGGGGGGAAGGAGCAGTGGTGCCCTGGGTATTTGCATCTGGAAGCGGCCACCAGTTTCCTGATGGGAATCCTGGAGACAGAACTCGGTGAGAAATGCGAATATTGCAGCTGGAGTGCCGAGAGGGGAGAGTCTGCAGGGAATGTCGTCTGGTGAGTCTCCTCATGCCCCGTATCTGCTGCTGTGCTGGCACCAAGGCCCCTCATTCCCATTTAAACTCTCTTGAAATGTGCCTAAATTACAAATTGGTCTACAAAAGGTACGTGGGAAGCTTTGTGTCCCTAAGGGAATGCTCCAGGGATGTGCAGCTTCTGACCTGCACAAATAACTCCTGTTCCCACAGAAACCTGCTGGCTCTAGGGCAAGAGTGCCAGAAAAGTGGCAGCTTCAGTGCCACCCCAATGAGTGATTGTCCTTGGGGCTCTCAGGGTCGGGAGGAAATGCTGTTCCTGCTCCTCTGGGAAAGCAGGAGCAGGATCAGCGCTGCAGCTGTGTCTTGTTGCTGCTCTCTGTCTCCAGGATGCCCTGGAGGGCTCTGGCTCAGGATAATCTGTGTGTGAGAGCTTCCCTGCCTGTGTCCAACCCCTCTGGGGACAGAATGCGCCCAAAAAGCTTCATTAACCCTTTCTGTTCTGGCAGGGCAGCATGTGAGCCCAGGCCATCCTCCCTGGAGCAGGGACACCTGAGGATGAGCCACAGGGATTCAGCCATCACACCAGGTGAGGGTCTCTTTCTGCTTGGTGATTTCTTTTGCTGGCTTTAATGTCACCCTGCAGTGCTCCTTCAGCGCCTGTGCCCTGCAGCAGCACTCACAGCCCCTGGGCTGGGCAGGGAACAGCTCTGGGGTGGGAAATGGATGTGTAGGAAACTTTCAGAGTTTGACAGAAGGCTCACATAGTGTGCATCTGTATGGAAATTTTGAGATAAGAAATGCTGACTTAGAAATGCCATAGAATAGGACAGACATTGCTGAGAAAGAACTGGGGCTAGAAACAAGTTTTAAAGGATGACTTTGTAAATAAGACTGAGAAATAGAACTATGAAAGATGTATTGTAAAAAGATTCACAAGGGGTAATTTTAGATGATTGGCTTTAAGGCATTTACAGCATGGTGTGACAAAAGCTGACAGGCCAAGAAACACCTACAGTGTATTGGAATTAGGAAATAGTTGGCTTCTGATTGTGATGGTGTGAATTATAACATCTGTATTGTCTCACCCTTCACATGAGACTGAACATGGAATCAAAGTTTTTAAAATGCCTCTCAGTTGCCCCCTCTCTGGTCAGAAAAGAGCATGATCTGATAAACTGGTGCTTTGTGTGAGGAAGATTTAACAGATTGCTTCCAATCTTCTCTGGGGTTTTTGTGCCAAAGGGGATCTGACCCCAGAGCCACACAGGGTGTCTGCTGCCTGCATAAATGTCAGTGAAATTATCCAAGTCTGACAGGAGAGCAAAACCATCCTGGGGTTTGTTTGGCCAAAGAGGGAACATGAAGATGTCCGTGCTAGCAGGGGTGTGAGTGCTGCCAGTTTTGGGCTGTGTGGTGCCCCTGGTCCCTCAGCAGTCAGGGCAAGGAGGGAAGCTGCAGGCGAGGGCAATTTTGGCTGTTTCAAACTGCTTGGTCCAGAACTGGCAGTACTGGAAGAACAGCTTTCCTCCTTTCTGTCCATCACTGGGCAGAACACTGAGATGATGCTGCATGAAGCCCTCTCTTTTGTGGCTTGGTGTTTGGTTGGTTTGTTTGGTTTTTTTCTGTTTTTAATGTATTTCTGAGTGGTGCAGTGAGGAGCAAGTTGCTGGGTTACATGATTTCTGACTGACATATCCCAGCAATGGGCACAGGTGTGTGCATGTGCTCCCTGGCACATCCAGGTTGCAATCCTGAGTGAGGATTTCCAGCCTCAGCTGCCCATGGCACAGGCTTCTCACTGCTCAGGTACTGTAAACAGCTCCCTCCTTTCCTGGACACATCCCTGGAGTGGGAGCAGACTCCCCCTTACCCTGCAGGAATTCCCTGCTCCTCTGGAGAGGGGGGGAAGCCAAAGCTTAGGGGCAAAGGACAACAACCAAACCAGGGCCATTGTGTCCTTGATGCATCCAGGACAACGTGTTTTCCTTGTTCCCAGCACTGATGAATTTAAACAAGTTTTAGTTTTGACAAGATTTCCTGTTCCTTCACTTCTCTAGCTCTTCCCCTACACCTGGCTCTGCAGCTGTAGCTCACCTTGCCCTGGCTGTGGCTGATAAAATATTATTTTTTTAGCAGCAATCTCTTCTTTTAAAGAGCACAAAGAGCGTACAATGCAGAAGAGATTTTGGGAAATACATCCAAATAAGGGACTCTGCCTTCCTGCTTCTCCTGTAGGTCTCCTTCCTGTTTTCACCTCGGCTGGAATGATGGGCATGGCTCATATTTATCATATGAAAGTGGTGTTAGTAAATTTGTCCAAAAGTTCTGATTACAGACACTCATTTTCTGACAGTAAACATTTTCATTTTGCCTTTCCCCTGTTGTTCCCAGGTGCTGCCCAGGATGTCTCTCTGTGCTCCCTAGGAGGAAGGGCAGCCTCTGCCTGGCCTGCCCAGCTCAGCTGGATGGGACAGGGTTGTGTGGCCTGGCAGGAACAGCTGGCTGTGCTCTGAGTGCCCTGGAACCTTCCCTGGCAGCTTTGGAGGGGTTTCTCTTTGGGACTGCTTGTGATCCACCATCCCTTTGTACAAAGTCCAGTAGGAAAGGACTGACAGGTGAGATGTGAGGTAAAAATGGTTCTGTTACAATTAGGCAAAGAGTGAGATAAAAATGGTTCTGTTACAATTAGGCAAAGAATGCAGTAAGAAAAATGAGCTTCCTTTTAATGTCTGCAATAGTTAGGAATAAAATGCTGGAAAAGGGCACTTTAATGTTTGAATTGGTGTCACCTGTCATGGATAAAACCCCATAGTGAGCAGTCAGAGCAGAAGTGTGAAACCTGGATCCTTTGACTTCCACAGTGGACTTCATTTTCTTCTCCTCCTCTCTTTCAGGACAGGAACAATCACCCAACTCCTCCCATCCTGGCCAGAATCTTCGGTGTTTGAGCAGCCGAAGCCAAGAGGCCTCAGCACCAGGGGCTGCTCTGGGGCTGCCCACGCTGTGGGTGAGGCAGAGGGACACAGGGCTCCTCTGCTCCTCTCTGCTGGCATCAACTGCCTGGGCAGTGCCAGGGCTGCCAGCCCAGCCCTGACCGTGCCCACAGGGGTGCCAGGGTGAGGGCAGAGCCAGGATCTGACTCCATGGTGCACAGGCTGATTTATTGCTTTATTATAGATATTACATTAAAACTACGCTGAAAGAAGGAAGGATTTCATCAGAAGGCCAGCTGAGAATAGAAAAAGAAGGAATGAATAACAAAGGCTTGTGGCTGGGACAGAGAGCCTGAGCCAGCTGACTGTGATTGGCCATTAATTGGCAACCACATGACCAGTCACAGATGCACCTGTTTTATGTGTTATTGTTCTGTTAATGCCTGTGTATTGTATTTTTAACTCAATCCAAGTTTCTCCCCAGGCTGCAGATCAAATCTTCTGGTGTCTCTGGAAGTTTCTGGTTTTCCAATTCCCACATCTCCCCTCTCTCTCTGAGATGTGTAAGTAGTTAGAGAATAAAAAAGTGGGATTTTGAAATTATGTGGTTTGGGTAATTCTATAAAGAGATGGTAAAGTATGTGAAAGTGGGTTGTAAATATTCTAATAATATTTATAAAATTAGTAATTTCCTATAATTAGTCTCTTAGTAGTAAGTGTTTGGAGAAGTTAAGAGAACTTTTAAAAATATTTATATATTAGGGAAATAGAGTAAAAATTTTAAAATAGTATCATACTAATAGTAATTGCAGTTTTTTGGTGTTATTTATAAAAGATAAAAATTAGAGATTGTAATGAAGAATAGAATTTTCTATGAAATGGATGATGTAATAAACTGTATTTTTTTTACTTATGAATAGGTGTTTGTTAGTGTTTTATTTTAGTTTTGAGTTATTTTACTTTTGTAAGAAAATTAACTACATACTTTATAGTTTAGATAAATGATTTTTAATGAAATTTAGGTTAAGTTATTCTAAATAACATTTAAATTTAGAATTAATTAATTCTGATAGTAAGCAGTAATAAACCTAACTTTAATAGAACATTACAGTGATAAAATGAAATTTAAGACTATGTAGACTTAAATGTAGTGAAATTTAATTTTGTTTGATTTCATTTATACTTGAGTTATTGAAGGTTGTTATTTATAAATATTGAAGTTTTTAAAGTGTTTTGCAGAAACTTTAGATTGCTGAGTTACTGTTACTACCTGTATCTTTACATGGTGGTGTTATTTATTGGGAGCTATGTTTCTTGGCAAAAGATTTTTATTTATGTCCTATTTAGAATGGTACTAATTTGTATAGTGGGTTTTTTTTGTATCTAGGATATTGATTAGATTGTTTTATATTTTTTGTGGGCTTTGAGTAATATTTACTTATATGTTCGGGTTTTTTATGTTACAAGATTTTTTATGGTTTTTGTTACTTATTAAAGAGTTTTTGATTTAGAATTTGAGGAGTATTTGGAGGAAATAAATTTGGAGTTATTTTTTTATATGGTTGAGTTGTGTTTTTAATGTTAATAAGGTCTACTTTTGGTACATTGGTTTGATTTCTTTGTTTGGTGTTATGGGGAGGGTCTCTTGTGTAAGCCTGAGGCTGCTATTAGGACTTTTTGTCTAATGTTCTATGAGTCTGTTAAGGAGATGTTATTTTCAGTTTCATAAAATATACTGAGACTCAGTTAAAATCAAGGAAGAAACATTATGGTAATTGCAGGGTGTTGTATTTAAAAGTGTTTTAAATCTTTTTCAATAACTTGAAATAAGGTGAGTTTAATCTACTTTTTCTGCCCCCACGAATGGCATGTCCTGTGCCCACTGCTCACCATTCACCCAAACAAAATCAAGAGCAAGTGTTGGCTGGGCTCTAAGAACTTGAAATAACTTGGAAGCAAAATAAATGACACTTTTCTCTCGTGTTTGTTTTTTTATTCAGATGCTGGACTTACCTCTGTGGACGTGCACTGAGCTCTCCCTGCAGGAACCTGCCAGGCCTCAGTGGCTGTGAGTTCATGTTCTTCTCACTGGGGAATTGGAATTAATTAATAAAATTAATTGCAGAATTAATTAAATTAATGAAACCTTTCCCCTTTTGTGCCTCAGTGTATGGGACGAGGGCAGAGAGAGGGAGCAGAGGAGCAGCCTGGGGCTGGAGAGGGGCAGCAGAAAGGCAGAGGGACCTCCCTGGTGTCACCAGGGCACCTGTGGGGAACAGAAGGGACACTGTGAGGGCAAGGGCAGGTGAGGAGGGGACAGTTTGGGGCAAAACCCGGGCTCACCTGCAGGGAAATGAGTAAGGGATGTTTTGGAGGGAAGAGCTGAGGTGATGAGTCCGCCCAACTCGGCCCAAGTGGGACCAGAGGTGAAGGCCAATCCAAAGCCAGCCCTGCTCAACCTCAGAATAAATCCTACAAACTGCCCACCGAGGGACTAAAAATACATTAAAACAGAACCAGGACCATACCAGAGGGTTGCTGGGAATCCCATTAAGGTGTTGTCAAAGCTTTTTTAACAGGTTTTTCATTACCACACTGCATTTCTCTGTTGGGATCGTTCCCTCTGTGGGCTGCGGTGTTTTTTTGGGGCTGAACTCCCTCACGGTGGCCCTGACACCCTCAGGAGCTGGGAGGGAAAGCAGAGCCAGGGCTCTTGGCAGGGACAGGGTGTTTTCCCCCAGAGCAGACCCAGCACTGCCCACCAGCCTGGCCAGGAGGGATCTGCCCTGGCTCCTGCAGGGCAGGAATGTGTGCAGCCAATTCACCGACATTGCAGCGGCCTCGGTGCTGCCCCATCCCTGCTCCCGCCCATTCTGAGGGGAATTTGTCCCACCAGCAGCAGGGGAAGGACACCAGCTGCCCACCTTGGGACTGGGATTGTCCCTCTGGGGAACACTGGCTGCTAGGATTTAGGTTATTCCATGCATTTGACTGCTGAAATTTCCCAGCGCAGGAGTTTTAGCAGACAGGGCAGCACAAAGATTGTTCCCCGTGTGGTGCCTGGATTTGGGGTTTGGCATCAGCTTTACTAGTTCAGATGAGGTGTACCCACAGCCCCACATGCCCTGATGAATTCCTGCTGGAACAACCTGGCAGCGCCTCATGGGAGTGGAACTTCCCATGCAGAGGTACCACTTTTACACCAGCTGTGTCAGGAGCCAGCAGAGGTTCCAGGGAAGCTCAGTGGGATCTGGACAAGGACAGGTCTGTATTCCATAGAACTTGCTATTTAAAACCCTCATTCCCCAGCTCCACTGCTGTCCCTGGGGTCACTTGGCAGAGTTCCCTGGAACCCAGCTGATTCATTCACCCCCCCTCCCCTGGAGCTCAGGCTCCTGTTGATATTTTAAAGCAGGACAAGGCAGTGGCTGGGTGCACTCCCAGCCTGTGCTGAGGCAGCACACCTCTCCCTAAAGAAGCCCAGCTCCCTTCAGAGCCTCAGCACTAACCTTCTGCATGCCTTTTCCCCTCAGCAAAGGGATGCACATCCCTGCCTTCAGCACACCTCCAGTAGGACCCACCAGCAAAAGTTTTCCATCACTTCTGCACTTCCAGCTGGCTCTCCGGAAAGTTCCAAACTTCATCCCGCTTGAACCTCTTATTTTAAGGCATTTCAAGGTATACTGCTGGGCATCCAATATCTGTGAAGGAAGATAACCTTGGCTTTAATGCTGCTGTGGGACGATAGCCTCAGGCTGGAAAGGAGAGAGGAGATTTGGGGTGGCCGAGACATACCTGGCAGCTGTGTGGGAGCTCTGGGAGGTCAGAAACAGGAACTGTTGTCTGAGGCCCTCTGTAAACAGCCTGTGCCTCCATTCCGGGTAATGCCAGCTGCTCCTCGGGGTCCTTCTGGGCTGTCGGCGGTGTCTGTCCGGGTTGAAGCATCTCCGTGGCCTGTTGAGAGCAGCCCCTGGCTGAGGGCCCACAGACAGCGCTGTAGCCGGGTCTGTGCCAGCGCTGTCGCGGTGCCCGTGCCGGGACGCGTTTTCGGCCTACTGCAGGCACAGCTCCTCCCTGCAGATGCCAAGGACGTAAGGGGGCCAGCCCTTTTGGGGGCTTCCGGTCTCCTCCAGGCACAACTGCAGCGGGAGCAGCGGCCCCAGCGCTACAGCCCCGGTCGCTTGGCGGGGATCCCCCCGGGGATGCGGACACGGAGCAGGGGGATGCGGACGGCGTGCCCCGGCGCAGGGGAGACGGCGTGCCCGCGGTGCTGCCGGGGCCGAGGGGGGCGGGCTTGGTGCTCCCGCAGGGCTGAGGAGCGGCGCCGTGTCCACTAGGGGCCGCCCCGCGGGGCGGGCGGCGGCACTGAGGGAGCGGCGGGGCCCGAGAGGTCCCGGGGCTGCCACAGGGCGATTCCCCTGCCCTACCTGTTTCCAGCCGCGATCCAGGGGCTACTCCAGCGAAGCGCCGTTTTTCTGGCGGGCCAGCACCATCATAGCCCCAGCTCCCCACGGCCCAGAGCCTCGGCGGGACCCCAGTTCCGCGCCGGCCGGAGCAGGAGTAGCAGCGCCGGGCTCGGTCCCAGCGCCCGTCCCGGAGCGACTCTTCCCACCTGTAGCGATACCGGTCCCGATCCCAGCCCCAATCTCACCTCGATCATCGAGCTCCAGCGGGACCCCAGTTCCAGGCCCGCCGGAACAGGAGCGCTAGCGTCGGGCTCGGTCCCAGCGCCCTTCCCGGAGCAGCTCTGCCCACCTGCAGCGACGCCGGTCCCGATCCCAGCCCTAGTCCCGCCACGACCATCCAGCCCCAGCACCCACACCCTGCCCGCCTCCCACAGCGGACACCGGCAGGACCCGGCCCCGGAGCCCCGCGCCCGGGACCCCGGAGCCCCGCGCCCGGGACCCCGGAGCCCCGCGCCCGGGACCCCGGAGCCCCGCGCCGGGACCCCGGAGCCCCGCGCCCGGGACCCCGGAGCCCCCGCGCCCGGGACCCCGGAGCCCCGCGCCCGGAGCCCCGGAGCCCCGCGCCCGGAGCCCCGCGCCCGGAGCCCCGCGCCCGGAGCCCCGCGCCCGGAGCCCCGGAGCCCCGCGCCCGGAGCCCCGCGCCCGGAGCCCCGCGCCCGGGACCCCGGAGCCCCGCGCCCGGGACCCCGGCCCCGGAGCCCCGCGCCCGGGACCCCGGCCCCGGAGCCCCGCGCCCGGGACCCCGGCCCCGGAGCCCCGCGCCCGGGACCCCGGCCCCGGAGCCCCGCGCCCGGAACCCCGGCCCCGCACCCCCCGAGCCCGGGACCCCGGCCCCGGTCTTACCTGAGCACTGCGGCCTCCACGCAGCAGCAGCCCCGTCCCGGACCTCCTCGCAGCGCTCCGACAGACGCTCCCGCAGCACGCCCGACCAGCATCCCCGGATGACAGCGGGCCCAGCGCGGATTGGCCGGGTTTTATGGGCGGGAGGGGGGCGGGGAGGAGGCGGGGTTTCCGGAGGCGGAGCCGGCACAGGTGTGAGGGGCGGGGCCTGCACAGGTGCGAGGGGTCCCAGTGCGCCTGCGCGGGGCGGGGCCTGCACAGGTGCGAGTGATCCCAGTGCGCCTGCGCGGGGGCGGGGGCCTTGGGGGATTTAAGGCGCGGGGCGAGCCCG